>OX422215.1:278217045-280617045 GCA_949130495.1 Sambucus nigra | reverse complement strand
TGTGTATATTTATTTTACGGTTTTCACTTGACCCTTGACATCTGAAATAGCTTTTTTTTATGACACGATATTTGTTTTTTTTGTGTCTCAAAAAGTTATTTAGGGGTTAAAGTCCAAGAAGCAAAAATTTTGATGGCCAAACTATGTTAACATAAACAAAATGGGGTGTGTGTCCAAGTCAGATTAACTTTTTATTTATTTATTATTATCTCCCAATTATTATATAAGAAGCCATATATGCCTGAGTTTATATATAGTAATATTAACATGTGGAAATTTTCGTGGGTATTTCAGGATGAAGGGTTTGCAAGTGAGACCAAACTTTAAAGTAAGGTCCAAAAACTAACTGAGCCATTAATTACGAGTTATTAGACTTCATGGTAAATAATGATATTGGATTTTGAGGCTTATCTTAACAATTGTTTATTAAAAAAAACTAAATTATCTGTCTAAAAAGGAATACTACATTGGCGATCAGCTGAACCTAAAAGTGTAAGACAATTTTCCGTCCCTCGACTATTCACAAAATTTCAAACCTTTAGACTCCAAACCTTCGATTCAGGTAACCTTCCATGTTTTGCTTTGTTTGGATCATAATAAAATCGAAACATTGATTTGAATAACTTTGACATTTTGTTTTCATTTCAGGTAACCTTTGATTTTAAAAACTTTGATGCTTTGTTTTGTTTGAATCATAATAAAATTGAAACGTCGATTTTAATAACTTATGTTTTGTTTTATTTTTTGTTTCGATTCCGGTAACCTTAGATTTGAATAACTTTGATTTCAACCGCAGCATCGAAACCATGCACTCTGTTTTTTGCTTACTCTTTTCACAGACCTATATTTCTTTTCACGCTCTATTTTCTGCTGAGTTTGGGACAATACGGGCACAGTTAGTGCCATTGCCTTTGAACAATGCTCTGAACCCCTCATCTTTCCATGTATATTTCAAGCCTTGAAGGGTGCCATTGTACTTTATGTTATTGAGATTTTGAACCTGCATATCGCTAGATATAACAACATAAAGTTTTTCTTATAATGCATATATATAAAAAAATAACAATGATTGTCTTCTGATACAAATAGTGCAGATTCTTAATATGAAATAAGTTCAAACTGAATTCTGGTATCTGTTAAACTTTGACGCTATGTACAAATTACTCAAAGTATGACATAGAACTACTGCCATTACTCGGATCATATATTTTACAGCTTCAACTAGGTTCAGAACACATTCTTTAGATATCTAGATATAGCCTCTTGTTTGTCAATTCAAACTTTTATGGGCCTTGACCAATAAAAGGATCATGCAGTCTGTTTTAAATTGTGAATACTAGAGAAAACACATCCAATTAGTGAATACTAGAGACCTGCAATAGACACATCCAATTAGTGAATACTAGAGAAAACACGTAAAAAAAAGATCACGTGCTCTGTACTCACATCATTGAGACTTTATATCAAAGGCGTTGTGCAAATTAAAAAACTTTGGACAAGTTCACATATATTCAGGCTAAATCATATTGAATATCAATGACACCATATTTTGGTAGTAATCTACATTTTGATAAGGAGATGAATAACTACCAGTAAAAACCAGAGGAAATAGAAATTAACACAGCATTGAGTTTTTTTTATGAAGTTGACTCTCTGTTTTAAATTGTCGAAAATATTTTATGGTAGGAAATATTTAGGGATAGATATGATGAATTAATAAAACGCACACTCCGAAAAATCCTCATGCGATAAGATACTTGCAGATGCTGAGGATCTATTGACTGGGAGCTTTAACACTCTTAGCTTCCTTGGCCAGATTCATAAACTTGGTAACGGAAGATTCAGTCGCCTTAACATCCTCCGTGTTGCGCTAAAGCAAGACTATCTCTAGCGACCAAGACGACAAAACTCACTCGGGAATTTTATCAAACACTTGGTGTGCGGAAAATACCCAAGACATTGTTCCCAAAATGAACTAGTGTGCAAACTTCCAATCGAATCAACCAAACATCAATGAAGAGACAATAAGAACATACAAGCAATCATCAAAGCAAAACAACAACGATATACCGTGGTTCACCCAAATTTGAGTTACATCCACCAAGGAGGATTTCTTCTTTCTATAGATAAATGGAGGAACCCAAAGGTTATACACACACACAATTTATCTCTCTTAGAAAGTCACTCACAACCTCACAAGAACTCACCCCTCAAATGGGAGCTCTATCTCTCTTTATCTTTGATAACTCTCAAAAAATAGCTCTCAAACTTGTCCTCTCTCAAAACCTAGAAATGACACTTGTATTTATAGATTTGAGCCAAAATGGCAAATTTGTAAATAAACCAAAACTGAAAAAAAAGGAGAGCCAAAATCAACAAACTCCACCTTAGCGATCCTGACGATCCAACCAATATCTAGAATGCTGAAATTGAACCCGCTTGAAGACTGTCCCACCATCTACCAAGCTAATGCGATTCCCCCAGGCGATCCTCACGATCCAACCGAACTCGGAATGCAAACATCAAATCCGCTCTAAGATCATCCCGACATCTAACAAGCCAATACGCTACACCCGACGCTAAGCCACCTCAAACTTCAACCATGAAGTGAGATATCGCAAGTCTTCACTCCAAGACTCCAAACGACTCCACCCGCCGAGGAACCAAGTTCTAAACTAAGAACTCCCCTGAATGCTTCCCATGTAACCATACGGTGAAGCTCGCTCCTCATGTAACCCGGTGAGTACACCCCCACACAATACATATAGCATACACCTTCTTTACACGAAACATTCAAACACATCAACACCATCTTCCACCTTGAGAAATAACCACGGATGAGAGGGAAAATTCCTCACCTCTCATACCCTCCAAATCTCACCCTCGAAAGATATACCAAGTCTTTGTCACGAAAAACTCCCGTTTGCCAATACTCGCAAACAATAACTCATCGACCTTCCCTGAACTAGCTACACACACCTCGAATCCATCACAGTCCTACACCTCCTCGATTCGAATCGGCCAATGCATGTGTGCAACTAAACCGGGTCAACATCACCCGTTGGCCCTGGAGGGGGACTTCGATCCATCCCCTCCACTAGTAGGTATTCTCCCATCACTACCGTCTACTCTTGGAAAGCTAGCACCCAATGTCTCCACTTTGTTCACAAACGAGACATGCCTCGAACGTTCGATCACTTGTGCACACCGCTTCCCAATCTTCCTCGAAGTTTGATTTAGACGATACAATCCCTCTCTCTCCTCTCCCCTCACTAGGACCATACAACCGCGTGTGACTTTCAAGACTCTACCCGCCACCGACACCCGGCAACCCTTGGAATCCAAACGGCTAATGGATATCAAATTCTTTCGCAACTTTGGGACATAGGCCACACCACCCAAAGTGCGTTCCATCCCATCGAACATCTTGAGTTTCACCGTCCCGACACCCTCAACGGAAACCTTCTCTCTGTTAGCCAAAGACATGGAACCTTTTCCATTTTCTGTGAAAGTCTCAAAATATTCCCTCTTGGAGCAAACGTGATCCGACGATCCCGAATCTAATATCCAATCATCTTGGGAAAGAGATTTAACCTTGGAGATTGTGAGAAGTTCTCCAAGTTCATCTTCATAATTCGTACTCGCTATCGTTGCCCTCTCGGAATCAACCTTGCCCTTAACCTTGTCGTTCCACAAAGGACATTCTCGGATCATATGACCCCATTCCCGGCACTTGTAGCATTTCGGCCCTTTACCATCAACACTTCTCGATCTAGACCTACTACCATCATTAAATCCTCGGTTGGAGTTCCTCCCGCCATTTTGCCCACCTCCGTCTCTCGCCATAAGGCCTTCATTATGGGAATACCCGTCACCTCCACCTTCCTTCTTTCTCATCGTGACATGAGATTGAATATCTTGCACAACCTCGTTGCACCGGAGCGTAGACTTCCCAAACATGAGCGTGGTCACAAAATGCTCGTATGAATCGGGTAATGATGCAAGCAACAACAATGCTCGATCCTCCTCAATGAATTGAACGTCTATCCGGTTCAAGTCATTTATCAAGGCATTAAAAACGTTGATATGCTTCATCATATCCTCACCCTCCTTCATCTCATGCTTGAAGAGTTTCTTCTTGAGGAACAATTTATTTGACAACGACTTTCCCAAATAAATCTCTTCAAGCTTATCCCACATGCCTTTAGCCGTGGTCTCCGCTATCACGTTATTCAACACATCATCCGTGATAAGCATCTCAATACACGAAGCCGCTCTTTGATCAATGTCAATCCACTCGGCATCGGTCATGCCTACCGGTCGTCCCTCTACCCCCAACAATGCTAATTGCAACCTCTGTTGGACAAGAACGCCTCGCATTCGTCTTTGCCATAACCCGAAATTGATCTTCTCATCAAAAGCCTTCATGCCCGTCTTCATTGGGTCACTCGATCCATAACTCGGATCCCATCTCTTAGAGCCTCCGCTCGTAGAGGTTGATTCTCGAGTACTCTCCACATTTTCCGTCATTTGGAACAAAAACAAAAGCTATGCCAAAATTGCCAAAATTGATTCAACCTCGAACCAAAATACCGGGCAAACAATGCAACCAAAGCTCTGATACCACTTGTTGCGCTAAAGCAAGACTATCTCTAGCGACCAAGACGACAAAACTCACTCGGGAATTTTATCAAACACTTGGTGTGCGGAAAACACCCAAGACCTTGTTCCCAAAATGAACTAGTGTGCAAACTTCCAATCGAATCAACCAAACATCAATGAAGAGACAATAAGAACATACAAGCAATCATCAAAGCAAAACAACAACGATATACCGTGGTTCACCCAAATTTGAGTTACATCCACCAAGGAGGATTTCTTCTTTCTATAGATAAATGGAGGAACCCAAAGGTTATACACACACACAATTTATCTCTCTTAGAAAGTCACTCACAACCTCACAAGAACTCACCCCTCAAATGGGAGCTCTATCTCTCTTTAGCTTTGATAACTCTCAAAAAATAGCTCTCAAACTTGTCCTCTCTCAAAACCTAGAAATGACACTTGTATTTATAGATTTGAGCCAAAATGGCAAATTTGTAAATAAATCAAAACTGAAAAAAAAGGAGAGCCAAAATCAACACTCCGATGCCATAGAAAAGACAAATAATCAAACTCAACCAATAAATGAGAATATTGATTGACAAAATTACTGCAGGTCACCAGATTTAATGGGTTGCGTTTCCTCAAAGAAGAACATCAAGCATACACCTGGATACGAGGAGCCTACTGCTCTTTCGGTTGATACTCCATGTAAGTAGACACAAAAATGTTAAGTTACTCATCATTCCAAATGACTATTAGGTACACTTTAAGTTTCGTTATAAGATTGAATGGATTAAATAAGGCTAACTGTTGGGCATATGACAACATTCTATCTTTGTTCCCGATGAATGAAGTTGAGGCATTGTATGAGTTATTTAAAAAATTAAACATCTCCATTATTAATGATGGACTCATTCACAAGGTATGTCTACCATAGATCTGTTTGAAGTCATAATTAGTTATATCATAAACTGATATTGCCTCGGCCCCAAAGTAATAGTTCTTCTTTCCTTTTTAATTTTTCCCAAATTTATATTCTCATTTTTAAGAATAGTATATAAATTTAGGCGAGATTACAAAGTTACACATGGAAACAATACTCGTGAGAGAATAATGGTCAAAGTGTATGTCTCGCATTTAAAGGTATTCATCTTTTTTAAGAAGATAAATACCCGTTTGAATATGTTGTAATTACTGATCAATTTTAGTAATATATGCTTAATTTATAATCATATGCACACACACACATAGATATGCAGAAGTTAATTTAAAATGTAGGATACCATTATAGAAGTTGAAGTCCACATTAAAAGGAAAGTTGCCTTTTAGAATAATCAAATTTAAAAGTTTCTTGAATATTATGGAATTCGATTAATTGATTTTCAAAGTGAACTCTTAATTTGGTGGGATATACGAAAATGAGAATGTGAGATTTTTAATTTTTTGATGGAAAGAGTATATGTTTGATATTTTGCTCCTGTGGGCTGCATTTGCATTAATGTCTCGTTTAGTTCAGAGTTTTTTTAATTTGTAAACCTTGGGTTTTAAATAGTAATTGACATCTTATTTCTACACATTTGACATGAATTACAACACTTTGTATGTATATCTACCATTTTAGATTTCTGGAAAGCACAAAAACTAAAACCAAATAAGCAATGAATGGTATTTACATGGACTTTCCAGCTTTGAGCTTGTGAGAGACAAAAACTTGGAAATATTAGAAGTCTAGGTCCCTTTCATATATTTCATGCTTATAAATCTAGTTCCTGTTACAAGAAGCAGACTAGTTATCAGGCCTTATTTAATGAGATACTTTTTCAAACAACAGTTATTTCTTCCAATAAACTTGATTTGATTTATTTTATTGCCAATATGTACCTAAAGTTGATTTGAGCAGATGAAAAAAAATTAACATCTACTCAAATATTAATATGTTCTTCCTACTGTTGTTTATTAAGTATGACACCAGGATGTTCAAGGCATCTCAGATAAACTGTTGCAGCTACAATTCCCCTGTCACTGTACAATAGGTGCGACCTAGAGATTCCACACATTCTTCAAAACCAACCAGTTGTGGCACTACTATGAGCAGTGCAGTTAAGTAAATTATAATTAATATTTTACCTCGAACTTGGCTGTGCGTGCTAGTGATTTTGTTATTGTTGTTTTGGAGGTTGGGGTTAAATATACTACATTATTGTTGTGGTGTTCTCTATATTTTGATGGTTTCAATATTTTGGTTTCCATGTGAAAAAGAAGGAGAAAATCGAATTTTTTTAGAACATAGAAGTTTTCGAAATGATTAACCAAAAGAAAAAGAATTTAGTAGTGACTAATTTAAGAAACATAAAATTTGTATATTCTGAGTTGGTTCTCATAATATTTCTTATTGAGTGGAACACAAGTAATTTAATAATATTACTGATAGAAAGAACTTTTCGGTGTATGTTTGTCGTTATTGTACAAGCTCCTTCTAATCAAAACCTCACATACCTACAAATATAACAACTCAAGTGTAGCGGTAAGTAAGGGTATCAATCCACTTTCTAGGGGGTAAAGCAAATGGAACAAATTCAGTTGTAATTTACTTTTTATTTTCTTTTTGTGCTTTTTCACTTTTTTAATTTTTTTAGCTTTTTCAATATTAAAACAATAGGGTGAGATGAGTTCTAAACTAAACTAAATTAAATGTGATATGATAATAACTAATTAGAAAGTTACAAAAATGAAAAATAAAGTCTAAACTAAAAATAAGAGATAAATGAGGTAAATAATTGTGAGAACAATCAAGGAGTGAGATTACATCACAAATTTTATCTATTCTAATTAATTAATTTAATTAACTAAATTCTCTCAAATTAATATCAAAACTACAAATCAACTCTCGTTGCAAGTGTAATTTTAATAATAACATTTTAGAATATTAAGTTTAACACCTCACAACTTTAAAAAAATAAATCTACACTCCTTTTAATTAATCACCCGCTAGGATTGATTAATTAAAATTTATGTCAATCTTAGAAATTAAATTTAGAGTTGAAATTCAAGTTATAATACCTCACTTAAGAAACTCCTATCTCTAGTTCGAATCTAAAATGGGTATTATCATTAGAATTTCGATTTTTTCTCGAAAATCATTTACCCTTTCTCGAGGCGTAAATCTAAGGGTGAGGGATCCAAATTAACATCCAAAGGGACTTTTCAAGTAATTAAACTAATTAAAATAAAATAACATCAAATAAGGGTTTTACCCCACCCCTTGAAAGGGGTTTTAGCCTAACATGGTATAAAATATGACAAATTAATAATCAAAGGCATATCTAATAAAAGAGTAGAGAAAGAGAACAAATCTTCAACAAGTTTTCTTGAAATTGACAATTTGAACTCTATCATCTTCCATTCAATTCAATTCAATTATTCACAATTAATTCTCAACAAATATCTACAAAAATAAAAGGAAAAACTATTTACAAATTGGTGTTTATCTCTCTACA
Source organism: Sambucus nigra (assembly GCA_949130495.1). Classification (NCBI taxonomy): domain Eukaryota; kingdom Viridiplantae; phylum Streptophyta; class Magnoliopsida; order Dipsacales; family Adoxaceae; genus Sambucus; species Sambucus nigra. The sequence goes on along the minus strand of OX422215.1, from coordinate 280,608,943 downwards.
ATTTTCTCTCTAAAATTTCTATCTAAAAGTTCTTATCTTTCATGGGGTCTTCTATCTTCCTTTTATATAAGGCATGGAGTTAGGGGTATATAGGGTAATTGGTATAAGTGTGCATGTGGTTTGGGTGTGTCATGTGAATGGGAATAAAAATCTGATATGGTGAGGGGTAATTTTGGGATTGAAGTTAAATGGGTTAGTTGGGGGGTATTTAGGGTAAATGGGTAAATGGGAATAAGTGGTTTTATTGGCACATGGGGAATTAAGTGGCATTTGGTTTTTATTTGGCAGATCGTGGCTTGCTTTGTGGAGGTTCAAAGTTGGAAATGGGGAATGGGTTTTTGAATTGGGTTATGGAAGAAATGGGTTTGGGTTTGGTTGGATACTCGGTTTGGATTTGATTCTGGGTTTAGAGAAAGCGGTCGGTGGAGTGAGGATTGCAATCGGAGGGTCGCGGTCGGGGTCGGCATCTGGAGTAGGTGGCGCCGGAGGTCGAAAGCTGTCGGGGCAAGGGGTATGGGGTTCCGGGTTTCGTCAGGTCAACGTCGGCGAGGGTTTAACGAAGAGGGGGTAAGGGGATGCTGGAGATGGTTGAGGGTCCAGTGACTGGGGTCGGCCCCGATAGGTGAGAGAGAGGAGAGTGTGCGGGTTGTTGTCGCAGCGGCGTCGACAGTCGGCGGTCGGCGCCGGCCTGGAGGTAAGCTGGACGATGGCGGGTTATGGGTGTTGGGCCGGTGGGAGTGAGGTTGAGTAAGAGAGAGAAGGTGTTTGTTGGTAATGGAGTAAGGAGAGAGAGGGAAGAAGATGGGTTTTGTGGGGAAGATGAAGTGGGGTAGGTTGAATAAGGTGTGGTGAGGTGTAGGAAATGGTGTCTGGCTTAGGGTGTAGGATAGATTAGTTGGGTTTAGGATAAGTGTAGTTGGGTAAAGGGTGTGTTTTTAATTTGGACATAAAAAAAAATAACACAATTAAAATTAATAGAAATAAAATTGTAAAAATAAAAATAAAAATCCTACTTCTAATAATAAAATAAAGACCCAATTAAAAAATGAAACTAAAAAGAAATGAAAATAAAAATAGAAATCTATTAAACTAAAAATAAGATCCTAAAAAGAAAATGTCAAATCAAAATAAATTAAAAAGAAATAAATCCTAATAAAATCTAATCCTAATAAAATAAGATAAAATAAAACTAAAAACTAATAGAATAAAAATCTAAATACTAAATAAAAAGAAATATAAAAATTGGAAAATAAATCCTAGAAATTCTAAATAAATGTAAAATAAATTCTAAAAATAAAAATGACTCAAACTAAAATTCTAAAAAATAATAAAAGGGCAAATTAGACACACACGGGGTTCGGGGTAGGTTTAGGTTAGGTTTAGGCTCGGGTAAGGTATTTAGCTCCATTATAGCTGCAAATACCTGAAAATATAACTTTTGACACCGCAACTGCAATTAAGCCTGCATATTGATCAATTAAGCACATAAGACCCATATTGTCGAGAATTAGCAACTAAAGTACGTCTATTCGGGGTATAAATTGTACAGTTTTGGGTGCTTATCTCACCACCTCCAAACAGAGCTTTGCTAGTCCTCGAGCAATAAGATAGAGAGAAAGAGAAAGATAAGTAACCAAAAATGTACCACTTTCGCGGGCGCTTGCGATTGCACTTAGCATATGCAACAAGCCTTTAAATCTATAGGTTGCCTTACAGGACGAGTTGTGTCTCGTAAGGGTTTGCAGGGAATATACCCACAAAATTCTTATTTGTAAAAATTTATTGAAAGACAGTTAATCTCTTATTAGACGTAGAATAATCGCACAATCCATCACAAGAAAAATATTTTTAGAAATACAAGCTAGAATGTGTAAAAAGTATAGTGAAGTAAATACTCAAGGCACATCCTTCCTATAACTCAACGTGTGTAATGTGAATTAGTCAAAACGGGTCGAGTATCATCAAAGTAATTCTTAGATTGCCTCTTCGGAATCAATGCTTCAACTTTAAAATCTCACTAGATATAACTCTCTCAAACGAACTCTCGAGATTTGGGTAAGTGTATCGCTCTTGTGTGTGAGGAGGTGAGTAAATGTAAGCAAGTTCAAACGTCTCACACACACATAAGAAAGAACGAACAATAAGAAAGAAAATGATCTCATGAAAGAATGCTAATCACTATAGTGAGAACGTCGAGTTATTCACCACGTTGACTTTCATTTGCCCGAACACCTAGGGGAAATATGGATGTATATGGGTGAGGGGAAATGAAATGGAATGAGAAGGATATGATAGGTAGTATGGATGAGATGCGGTAGGTAGGATGGTATGAGGGATAAGGTGGGAAGGTGATAGTGATATGAAGGATGAAGGATGATGGATGAATGTATGATGGATGTGTGAGAAGAGTGTATACACTTTAGGCACAAATGTCTTTATTACATAAAAATTAACTACAACTCTTTTTTTTTTCTTTTTCTCTTTTTTTTTTCTCTCTTTTTTATTTTATTTTTTTCTATGTTTTTTATTTTTGCTATTTTTTTTTTCTTTTCCTTTATTTTTTATTTTTCTCTCTCTTTACAAACCAACAATGAAGACATTTATATTTGAAATCACACTCTTTTTCTCAAAATGATGATGGATGATATATGAATGGAGGTGATAGGTGATGGTGAGGGGAATATATGGGAATATGGTAAAAATGGGTGAAATGAATGGGAATATGATATGGGGAAAAGTGGTAGGTGTATGGATGAAAATTCTAGTGATCGAGACAAATTTTAAGACACGCATTTCTTACAACTCGAAAAAGATGTCATTCTCAATGATTAAGCAAAAAATGAAGAATAATGAGATCATACAACAATTTAGTGCGACCCAAAAGAAGTTGAATCAACTTGTGACTCGGAGATTGCGTAAAACACTCTAAAAGGGCGAAAGGTACAAATCTCACTAGCTAAAGTCTCTATTAGTGATCCTTAAGGTTCTCTTTAGAATTGTAGTACTCCTTAACTCTAAATCGTATTGACGTGATAAGTGCGCAAATTTTGTTGAATCTAGAAATTCATGGTGCAAATTGCCTTGTTATGTATTACATAAGCTATTTAGAAAAAAATATTCTCTAGCTTGATTCCTAGACTTTAAAATATGGATGATTGAAAATTCACATCAATGAATGAGATGAAAGAAACTGCACGAAATTTTAAAAATCAGGTTTAAAACTCAAAATTTTGCAAAAGAGGTACGATTTTGATAAAATTCCCCACTCCTTAACAAAAAGGAACATCGTCCTCGATGTTAGGTGAAATAATTTTTTAAAATTCAGAGCATAAGGTAGGAAAGAGATTACCAGAATGAACCGCTAATGAAGTGGACATGTGAAGCCAAGAATAAACCTGAATAAGTGATAAGAGAAAAATGTGTACAAGTCTATAAGCATGATAAAGCATAGGGTGATGTGAAACACCACCCCCAAACAGGATAAGACTAGTACAAGAAACGCGGGCTGCCTCCCGGTAGTGCTAAGTTTAATGTCTTTAGTCAGACCGAACCATTTTCACCCTAAGGATAAGAACTAGGAAAGTGCGGGGCGACAGAAAATTTGATTGATGAGAATCACCCCCAAACAAGACTGAAGCGTCAGTCTGGTTGGATAGAGGCTAAAACGGGTCAATACACTTGTATGGTAAAGTGCATCACGCGATGCAAAGCATCGGTGGACCAAGGGTGGGTGGGTATTAGGGTAAAAGTGAGAGTGGAAAACTATCGGTCACGAGCTTTATTGAGCTTAAATGTGAGGGCAACAAGGGCCCTATAAGAATGGTGCTCTAGTTGGTGAGGAAGGAAATATGGTGGGGAAAGTGGAATTGGGTGGAGCTCATATAAATGACACGACCGTTCTATGAATGGACAATGGTAATGGTCATGTCGTGACACACCAGGGAGCTGTTGAGAAGAAAATCAACACCACAAGGAAGTAGTGTGCATGGAATAACAAGCTCGGTGTCACGACAGTGGAGAGTATCACCATAACTTTCGTGAAAGGTGGAGGATGGTTTTAGGTGAGGATCTAAAAATGTAGATGGAAACTTGAAATGTGCAAAATCAAGATCCAAACCAGGTGGTGGGGTGGAAAAGATAATGGGTGGGTCGGGTGGGATAAATGGTGGAGGAAGATGATCCAACTCAAGCGTGGAAGACACACACTCATTGGGAGGAGTAAAGGAATACTCACAAGGGAGTGTGGTTTTTAAAGATGGAGTGGTCAACTTCTCTATAAGAGTACCATCGGTAAATGGGGTGGGTGGGTAAGACGAGGCACCAAGATCATAGATATATGGAGTACTAGAAATAGTGGACTCAAAGGGAGCCAAGCATAGTGGGACATCATCCATATCAAGAGAGGTGAGAACCATCTCTGACGTTATCTCGGGAAAATGGTGAGCACTCGTAGCCAGAGCTAACCTAGGATAAATTGGTTCCTCGGGAACACACACGATGGGCTCAATAAGTATAGACTCGGGCATTTTTTTGGATATGACGGGAGTGTGAATGGGAACCTCAAGGTGGGGTTCATGTGGACATGCTAGGATTGGATCAGTCTCACTAATGAAAGGTAAGTCAACACAATTGTTGACTTGGGGCCCGGACCATGGAATGGTCGTAACTTTGAGATTTTTGGGACGATAGGGTTGGTCATACTCAAAATCCGTGTCATAAGAGGACACATCATCGTCACGCTCGATTGAAACGATGGGTGGATGCATATCCGACTCTCTCGCACACTCTAATTCATTTAACCTTTGTTTAAGCCTTTGGAGAGCTTGAGTTTGAATTGCTCGCTCTTGCTCAAGTACGAACTTTTGCAAGAGGGTTTCGAGAGCGGAGGTGGATGGTGGTGGAGTGATGGGGGGTGGTGGTGGTTGAGGTGGACACAACGCGCTATGGTTAGGACTATACGGAGAATACGCAAATGAAGTGTGTGGGGTGGGGCCAAGTACATCATACACGAAAGGACCGCTTTTGTGATGGACAATTGGTTGATACTCATGGGGTGCGTAGTGAGGGAACTGATCGTGACTGGGTGCACAAGGTTGTGACACACCGACACATGACACCGAGGGTGATGGAATAGGAGGTGCGTGCAAGGACGGGTCAAGAGTATCAAGGGTACTCGTGAGAGAGCCAAAACCATGAAAAATCTCGTAAAGAGACGGCTCGGGATCACTCTCACACGTGTCGCGTGTCAATGGAAAATGACCAAAGTAGTCCCGTAAGGGACGTTCTTCGGCCATGAGGGGAAAAATATTTTTTTGGAATTTTTAATTTTTTTCAAAAGGAAAGAAAATATTTTTGGATTTTCGAAAAAGGAAAGAAAGAAAATATTTTTGGATTTTTTTGGGAAGAAAAGGTGGGGAAAAATAGGTGGACTCTTTGAATTTGGACGAACCAACTAAAATCGACTACCGAAAAAATGGAATTTGACACACACACACAAGTCGAGGAAATTTCCTAACTAGCACATAGCCAATTTTTATCTTTAAATTTAGTGAAAGGGTAGTCAAATTTTAATAAAGTCTGCGGGTGAAAAAAAATTCACGGAATAATATGAGTGATCACCTTTGCAAAATATTCTCCTAGTGGGCTACCTAGTTGATTGATTTTAAATTTAGTGATGGCTAGGGTAGCACATAATGGGTAAGCGAGTGAGTCGGGTGATGAAATCCCTTCTCGTGAGTGACCGGGTGTAGGTTTTAGTAATTTAATTCATCACACCATTCAAAAAAAATAAATACTAGAATAAAATCACACAAGATCACACAAGCGCACACAAAATAATTGACTCGCTAACAGGAGAGGCGCGAGAGTTTGAGAAATGTACCTCCCACGGTTTTTACGCCGTGGGGTGCCGAAAATGTTAAGTCGACCGGAGGGAGATTACGCCTATCTCAATCGTCCCCGAGAGTTCTACCGACCCAAGGTAGAGAGGCTTCTAAATCCTCGCCAATGGACGCCCTCTCTCTACCTTGTCCGGTTTCCCTATCACGCTTGGCTTCAATTATTACAATTTTAAATGAAAAATAAATGGTGTCTCTAAGCACCTCAATACAAGCCAAGAATAAAATAATCCTAAATACAAGCCTTGTAAAATGAAGAAAAATGGTACTAAAAATGAAAAAAAATGCAATAAAAGTGAATCACAAAAATTGAATCCGCTCCGAGCTTCACAATCCCAAGAACGACAACGATGCCATTTGACAGAAATGGATTTTTATCTCCCCGGCAACGACACCATTTGATAGAAAGAACTTTTCGGTGTATGTTTGTCGTTGTTGTACAAGCTCCTTCTAATCAAAACCTCACATACCTAAAAATATAACAACTCAAGTGTAACGGTAAGTAAGGGTATCAATCCACTTTCTAAAGCAAATGGAACAAATTCAATTGTAATTCACTTTTTATTTTATTTTTGTGCTTTTTCACTTTTCTAATTTTTTTTAGATTTTTCAATATTAAAACAATAGGGTGAGGTGAGGTCTAAACTAAACTAAACTAAATGTGATATGATAATAACTAACTAGAAAGTTACAAAAATGAAAAATAAAGTCTAAACTAAAAATAAGAGATAAATGAGGTAAATAATTGTGAGAACAATCAAGGAGTGAGATAACACCACAAATTTTAGCTATTCTAATTAATTAATTTAATTAATTGAATTCTCCCAAATTAATATCAAAACTACAAATCAACTCTCGTTGCAAGTGTAATTTTAATAATAATATTTTAGAATATTAAGTTTAACACCTCACAACTCTAGAAAAATAAATCTACACTCCTTTTAATTAATCACCCGCTAGGATCGATTAATTAAAATTTATGTCAATCTTAGAAATTAAATTTACAGTTGCAATTCAAGTTATAATGCCCCACTTAAGAAACCCATATCTCTAGTTCGAATCTAAAATGAGTATTATCACTAGAATTTCGATTTCGATTTTCTCTCGAAAATCATTTACCCTCTCTCGACGCGTAAATCTAAGGGTGAGGGATCAAAATTAACATCCAAAGGGACTTTTCAAGTAATTAAACTAATTAAAATAAAATAACATCAAATAAGGGTTTTACTCTATCCCTTGAAAGGGGTTTTAGCCTAACATGGTATAAAATATGACAAATTAATAATCAAAGACATATATAATAAAAGAGTAGAGAAAGAGAACACATCTTCAACAAGTCTCCTTGAAATTGGCAATTTGAACTCTACCATCTTCCATTCAATTCAATTACTCACAATTAATTCTCAACAAATATTTAAAAAAATAAAAGGAAAAAATATTTACAAATTGGTGTTTATCTCTCTAAAATTCTTATCTAAAAGTTCTTATCTTTCATGGGGTCTTCTATCTTCCTTTTATACAAGGCATGGAGCTAGGGGTATATAGGGTAATTGGTATAAGTGTGCATGTGGTTTGGGTATGTCATGTGAATGGGAATAAAAATATGATATGGTGAGGGGTAATTTTTGTATTGAAGTTAAGTGGGTTAGTTGGGGGGGTATTTAGGGTAAATGGGTAAATGGGAATAAGTGGTTTTGTTGGCACATGGGGAATTAAGTGGCATTTGGTTTTTATTTGACAGATCGTGGATTGCTTTGTGGAGGTTCAAAGTTGGAAATGGGGGATGGGTTTTTGAATTGGGTTATGGAAGAAATGGGTTTGGGTTTGGTTGGATACCCGGTTTGGAGAAGGCGGTCGGCAGAGTGACGATTGCGATCAGAGGGTCGCGACCGGGGACGGCATTGGGAGTAGGTACCGCCGGATGTCGGAAGCCGCCGGGGCAGTGGGGGTATGGGGTTCCGGGTTTTGTCGGGTCAGCGTCGGCGAGGGTTTAATGGAGAGGGGGTAAGGGGATGCTGGAGATGGTTGAGGGTCCGGTGAGTGGGGTTTGCGCCGGCAAGTGAGAGAGAGGAGAGTGCGCGGGTTGTTGTCGCAGCGACAGTCGACACCGGCCTGGAGGTAAGCTAGACGATGGCAGGTTATGGGTGTTGGGCCGGTGGGAGTGAGGTTGAGTAAGAGAGAGAAGGTGTTTGTTGGTAATGGAGTAAGGAGAGAGAGGTAAGAAGATGGGTTTGGTGGGGAAGATGAAGTGGGGTAGGTTAAATAAGGTGTGGTGAGGTGTGGGAAATGGTGTGTGTGGCTTAGGGTGTTGGATAGATTAATTGGGTTTAGGATAAGTGTAGGTAGGTAAAAGGTGTGTGTTTATGTGTGTGTATAATTTGGACATAAAAAAAAATAACACAATTAAAATTAATAAAAAAAAACTCTAAAAATAAAAATAAAAATCCTACTTCTAATAATAAAATAAAGACCCAATTAAAAAATGAAACTAAAAAAAATGAAAATAAAAAATAAAAATAGAAATCTATTAAACTAAAAATAAGATCCTAAAAAGAAAATGTAAAATCAAAATAAATTAAAAATAAATAAATCCTAATAAAATCTAATCCTAATAAAATAAGATAAAATAAAACTAAAAACTAATAGGATAAAAATCTAAATACTTAATAAAAAGAAATATAAAAATTGGAAAATAAATCCTAGAAATTTTAAATAAATTTAAAATAAATCCTAAAAATAAAAATGACTCAAACTAAAAATCTAAAAAATAATAAAAGGGAAAATTAGACACACACGGGGTTCGGGGTAGGTTTAGGTTAAGTTTAGGCTCGGGTAAGGTTACAGGGGAAGGTATTTAGCTCCATTATAACTGCAAATGCCTGGAAATATAGCTTTTGACACCGCAACTGCAATTAAGTCTGCATATTGATCAATTAAGCACATATGACCCATATTGTCAAGAATTAACAACTAAAGTACATCTATTCGGGGTATAAATTGTACAGTTTTGGGTGCTTATAAATTACATAACTATTTTCATTGTTTATTTGCAGAATAAGATGAAACGTCTTGAAGGAGGGTGTTCATTTAAAGGAGGCACCTCGTTAAGCCCAGACGAGAAAGTTGATCAAGTGCTCGATTCAAGACTGGGATATATCAAGGGTCTTGTAACAGAGAAATTCACAGTTGGAATAAGCTCTTAAGGAATCTGCTAGAGTTCAGCAAGATTTTATGGAGCGCCTACAAACTAACGAGACAGGGTTACCGAAATAACTAGATGATTCATAGAAATAATGAGAACAGGAAGAATATTAACCAGTAACCATATATGCCATTTCTTTAGTGAAACTATGGCACGTTATTTTTGTTGGCTAAAATGTTGCATTATTTTGTTTGCCATTTCTTTAGCGAAATTATGGCATGTTAATTTTGTTGACTAAAATGTTGTATTATTTTGTCAGTAAAAAAGTGAAACGCTATTTTGTTTGATTTTAAATAGATGCATTTTGTGAATTTAACTTAAGTTTTCTTAAATTATGTGAATCTATTGACAATTTTGATATTTATTCTTTATATGAATTTGTTTTGGTGGTGAAGTTGCCAGATTTAGAGAAGTTGTTACAATATGTGAAATTGAATGTAGTGACAACCCATTTGGCATGACTCTAATTCATTGTCGATGAAGTGGTAATAACATTCGCCAAATCAAAAGAAATTATTCTTGTTTATTGGTAATAGGAGCATAAATCATTAACCGCGATTTTTAATTATTGCTAATGTGTTGTAAACTATTAGCTACGATTTTGTAGCAAAACAATCTTTAACTTTTGGCCACGAAAAGTGACATTTGCCTACGAAAATAATGAAAAAAGCGCAACAAAATAATTTGTTATTAATGAATAAATATAGCCTATGATTTAAATTTCGTAGCCAATAGGTATATAATTGGCTACGAAACTGAGTTTTGTTGTTAAAACCATTTAGTCACGGAGTTTTGGCAACGAAGTTGCGGCGAATTTTTATTCGTGGCCAAAGATATTTAGCTACAAATTTATTAGTTTTGGCAACGATTCTTTTTGCGGAAAATTGTACAGTTTGGTGTAGTGCATGTTAAATCTGGTTTGGGGGGATTTAAGCATTAAGGGTGAAATTTATGTTTAATTGATGTGAGAATAATATCATACGAGGCTAGAATATGATTTAGAATCGAAGACCTGCAGAAATTGTTATTGAATTCGGATATTGAATCGAATTGAGAATTTTTATTTAAGGGGTATTGAGAAAAACCCAATTTATGAACCCTAGAATTTTAATGAAAATCACTGAGGATTAATGACCTATATTAGTTTTTGAACATGTTTATAGATGAAATAAATATGGGAGATAAAGTAATCGAGGTCTGGATTGAAGTTGGAAGGCTTCGGAGTTTAAAAATGGTTGAAAAAGCACCCCAAGAAGATGACTGATATCTGGTCGATCGATCGATTAATCGACCCAATTCTTCGATTGATTAATCCCTTCAGTTATTGAAATATATGAGATTGTAGATATTTTCGTCATGGTTGCGTGGGCGCTGACTTCATATTTTTCTGATTTTTTTTATTTGATATGATTTTTCTACGATAGGGTGCGCGAGACCGACATCTTGTGGAAGGAAGGAATTCGAGTTATTTGGAGATGTCCGTATAAGAGTGATGGACTTTGGAAAATTATAAAGAAACATTATTTTATCCTTGGATTAGATATGGATGAATCTGGGGTATGAATTTAGGAATATTTATAACGAACGACACTCGGTAAAATATGTCAAAAATATACGAACATATTCGAATGGGAATTTTAGATGAATTTAGCACACGGGCTGGTATCTTAAGGTGGAATTTAATTAATAGAAATTAAATTTGACCTAATACTTAGAGTCTTATGGGATGAGTATAAAACATTTAAATTTAATAAGGGTGTTAAAATTATTAACCAAATTTCATGAAATGAATTCTAAAAGGTTAAAATACGGACCAATAATGGGAGTCAGGGCATTTTGGTTGAGTGATACCACCTGGATAAAAATTAATTAAGGTGATATTAATTAAATTAAGGGTCGGGGTTTTGACTCTGATATTTCTCAGGCTAGTGATACAGGAGTTAGGCACAGGTTAATCGATTTAATTTATTATAGAGATATATAATAAATTATCGAATATTGAACTTAACGGTCGATGTTAACCTTAATAGTGGATTTTTGCATAAAAAATTCTAAAGGGTGTAGATACGGACCATATGAGTGATTCGGAGTATTGTATTTGGGTGACACTACTTTAATAAATTAATTAATGTGAAAATAATTAGATTAATCGGTGCAATTTGAAATGTAACGGATTAGGGGGATGATCGAACCTATGACTTAGATCAGTAGGATATGAGTGAATTACCTATTGAAATATTTTAAAGGATAATTGGAACAATTTGGGTAGTGAGGGATACTCGGGAATATACAATAAGAAGTGTATTTGGAATTAAATAATATGTAGGATATTCGGGAGATATATATGCTATGTGTGGAATATATGATATAGGTTGTGTGTACACCTATACTCATTTGTATGATTTATTATGTGTATGACATACCTACCATACTTGCTATCATGACCGATTTTAGAAAGAGGACAATCTTGTCTTGTGTGCCTTCGGGGGGATTTAAATTTGGTACCTCAAGAACATAGGATTGTGAAGACTTAATTGTGAGTTGAAAAGTCAGCTGACTATGGGAGCGTAGGTCTGTGCATGATCCATAGGTTTGTGAACTATGTTTGCCTCCAATATGTGTGATTTGTATTGATATAGTTCCAGAGTGATTCGAAAACCGTAGTCCTTTATACAGTGCATGATGTACCGGGTCTTGATAGCATAGTATGCATGCACCACAGGTCCCACCCTAGGGGTGTTGTATTGAATATATATAATTAATGTGATAAATGTATATACTTGTGATTTATTCTACTACGTGTGTTTGGTATATGATGTACCAGGACAATATAGCATAGTATACTCCCACCGCAACTCAGCTTAGGGGTGCAGTGTTAGTATATATATATATATATATATATATATAACAAAGTGATATATGTATACGTGTGATTTTATTCTACTGTGTGGGTTTAGTAGAAGAGAAAGATAGTTACACTAAAAATTACTATATTATGGGGAGAAATAAGCATCTATTGAGAAATTTATAATAGGATAAAGGACATGGAAATTAGGTAACATATTATTTGGGTAATACAGGTGGGTACAATGAGTTAGTATGTGGAAGGAGACTTGTTATGGCTATTTAGGTGGGGTATCTTAACTAGGAAAGGTAGAAGGAAAGAGTTAAGTGTGCACATTAGATGAGGGGTGAGCTATGTCTCAAGAGAGTGCAACACTAGCTCAAATATGAAAAGTGTGCATGCATATTTTATTATTGCAATTTAACTACTTGCTAAATATTTTCAAAATCTTTTGTGCTCTGAACCCTGTCAAAATCTTTTCCAAAACATTTTAGGTGTCCATCCATAGGGACTCCCAGTTTGATGATTATATCTGGGAATGCGCAGTTGTAGCTCATGTGGAAGTTGCAGGACTTTGTTATAGACACTTCGTTCATTTACTCCTAGTGTAGGAACTTTTCAGTACTCATTTGGGCATGTCACCCTTAGATTTTGTATTTAGTTTACTTATCGAACTTTGTGTATTCATATTATTGTTTTAGTTACTCTTGTATTTTACTATTGAACCGTTAGTTGATTCGGTTATCTTGATTTATGTTATTCATCTGTGTGGGATTCAGTTATTAGGTGTGTTGATGGTTTTATTATTATTATTTATTTTTTGCCTGTTTTTAATTATTGAAAGATAAAATTTGGCACCAGTCTAATTAAATTACTCGGTGGTTAGTAACTTTGAAAAGTTTTCGACAGTGATGCTAATAACGATCCATATGAGACAAACATTTTATTTTGATCGCGGGCTGTCCACCCGGTATTTTAGTAGGCAGGGAGTCACATATGGTATCATAGCATCAGGTTCTAGAGTCCTTAAGATCTATGTTTCTTATTACGTTTCAGCATAGCGTTCTTTGCTATAAAGCCTTATTATAGGATTGTTGAATTCCTTCATGCATGCGACTTACGTTCTCCTGCGATTAAGTATATATGATGCAATTTATATACGAGTTCGACTGGGCTTCATACACCGAATAACTTTGGGACGACCAGCGAGGGTTGTTAGAAGGAATGCAGGAGGGGAGGCTCAGCATAAGGCATGGGATATTTTGGAAACGATGATTGCGATAGAAGTCACCATAATTATTATTTACAATAAACGGTGTTAATATAATCACCAGAGTGCATTATTTTCCTTAAACATCTTCATAGAAAGCGATGGTGCATATTCAGACTCACCCAGTGTAGTCGGTAAAGGGGTGGAGTCAGGGGAACTCCTTTGAAGAGCCATCCGTGAGGATTTGGGAAAGAGGGGGAGTGTAATGGATTAATGTAAAGAGATAAACCAAAGGAAATTTATAAGGGTGGAGTGCAGTAACACCCATAATTAAATTTCAGGAAATTTTTTGGTTCATGGGAGCGGTGTAGTAGTGGTGGGAGCCGGTCACCGCAATTATATAGAGATACCATGGATAACGAGGAAATTGGGGTGCAATCTAACCATAAATACCCTCATCAGTTGTTTAAATAGAGGGGTAAAGGACATTTCAGTCCTACTTCGGAAGGGTTGGACAGTGGTCGAACATGAAGTAGAGTTAACTTATTTATCGAACTTTGTACCCAATGAGGTGGATACGTAGAATAAAAAAGGTGTCCGAAAGTTGAAAATGGACTCGTGGTGAAAATACACAAGCGAGGATAGGGAAAATTTGGTTAGAATAATGGGTGTTATTATAGATTCTTATGTGAAATATGTTTAGTATAGGTATCGTAAATACAACTATAGTGTGTGATTATTCACCGTTGAGTAGAAGGTCTCTCTTTAGATCTATCCACAGGGGAGCGGGTGTGAACACTGAGAGGATATATATATCTTATGAGTCTATCTCAATTTGAGAGGTAATATTCAAGGTATGGTTTTATCCTAAGTACAGACTGTTAAGTGATGGTGAGCGGCTTGGAGAGATTTAACTCATTGTTGTGTAAGTGCTGAGAACTTAGTGACAGTGAGAGCATAGTATCATGTGACGCCTTGACAGATATGGGCATAGATTATTCGATTTATTTATTGGGAGACAAAATTTGTGATATCTTGGTTATGTTCTTGGAATGAACGGATTTCGATGACCGACAATGCTAAGGGATAGAGCATTGGGGAAAGTTCTTTTGAACTTCATTACGGGAGGTTACACACATGGATCATAATAAACGGTGGGAATTGGATGCTAGTGCATTGATTTTAAATGTTAAATTATTAAACGAGTAGAGGAAACACTTTAATCTGAGAGTTAATACGATATATGGCAAGTGGAGCTAGGTAGTGCTATAAAGGATGCACTGAGAAAATTTTTGCACCACAAGTTAATGGGCGGGGTAGGGTCGAGAAGGACTTAATTTACAAATTGGGTTAATCGAGAATAACCGTATGATTTATCCACGCCGAGAGTGGGGAAATGATCTTGAGATAAATATATTACGTATGAGATGTTACTGATAATTATACTGAAATGTTTGGGCTGTAGTATATAGTATGGTGAGACTTTGTGTTTACTATTTTGAGATATGGTTTACATGTGCTAGTTATCACCTGAAAGAGGGTCTAACCTATATATTCGTGCATATATATTATCATGTGTTGCATAATAGACTTATGAGGAAGTGTTTGTATTATTATATTTGATCCTGGGGAATAGGGGCATTTTCAGATGGGGTTCTAAGTGGATATGCTTAGTAACAAGGGAGAATATATAACTTATGATTGACTCATGCTTAGATACTAGTGATAGTAAGGGGTGCTAAATTGCACGATGTCCTTGGTAACATGAAAACGGTTGAGTATACTTTTATATCAGGAGACGAGATTTGTGGGCATGTGCTATGGACTGAGGGCCAAACGCATCTCATCGATCGACAATTCTAGGTAGTAGTGTATCGGGGGGTTCCTTATTTGATTTCACTTTTGTAGACATTCCACACATGAATCTTAGCGCAACGCTTGAAGTGGGGAGATGTTTGGTCACTAGCACATAGTTTTGGTACCTTGACTATTATGCATTCATGTAGTTATAACTGTAAGTTAAAATTTATATTACAATTTAAGATTAGTGGAGTCGGGTACCTTTATGCAGTCATGCACATGTATAAGGTGTATGGGCGCCCTGGGCAAATAATGTAAATTTAATAAAATTTGAGATTAGAAGGGGTAGAAATATGTGTAATGATCATAAAGACCTGTGAGTATGAAAGTATTCGAGGCTTGGACTACAAGACTCATCTTAATTTCAAGGACGAAATTACTTTGTAAGGGGGGAAGTATGTAACACCCCGTATTTTTTAGGATAAATAATTTATTGAATTTGGAGAATTAGAATTTAAACTTAATTGATGATTTGGAGAAACTATTTAATTTGGAGAATTTATTTAAATTGGAAGATTCAATTTATTTGGAGAATTGAGATTTAAATTAATTTGAGTCAATTCTTTTAAGACCCATGTGACATAAATTGAGGTTGAAAGTTGAGATTTTAGTTAAGTAGCACGAATGATGATTCTGAGAGTACGGTTGAGTCCGAAAGGGTCGAGATAATCAAAATAGAGTATCCGGGGGGTAGTAATTGTGTCTCGGGGCATTTATAGGCATAATCGAACCCGCACGGAAGTATTTGGGCCATTTTAATAAAGCCCACAAGCCTAAAACGGTATTGTCATAATAAAATCAAAACGTGAGAGGGTATGGCAGCCGTAAATAATTTTGAAAAAACCCTAGTTGTAGAGGAGAAAAGAGAGATCAAGTGGGAGAGCTTTTGGGAGTCAAGCCAAGAGGAGATTGATGTGTTCTTCATCAAAATCTCCATCTACATCAAAGGATCATATTCTACAAAATTTCGAGGAAATTAGTTAAGAATGGTTTCGTTTAAATGGCGGTATTGTGATTCATATCATGGGAGGTGTAAACCATTTCATTTTGGGATGAGTTACTATAGCAAAATTCGTTTTTGAAGGGTATCACATGTTAAATCGGGTTTGGGGGATTTAAGCCTTAAGGGTGAAATTGATGTTTAATTGATGTGATAATAATATCATATGAGGCAAGAATATGATTTAGAACCAAAGACTTATAGAAATTGTTGTTGAATTCGGATTATTGAATCGAATTGAGAATTATTTTTTGAGGGGTAATGGGAAAACCCAAATATATGAACCTTAGAATTTGAATGAAAATCACTGAGGATTAATGTCATATGTTAGTTTTTGAAAATGTTTAAAGATGAAATAATTATGGGAGATAAATTAATCGAGGTCTGGATTGAAGTCGAAAAACTTTAGAGTTTAAAAATTGTGGAAAAAGCACTCCGGGAAGATGACTGATATTTGGTCGATCGATCGATCGACCCCTTCAGTTATTGTAAAACATGAAATTGAAGATATTTTCCTCACGGTCGCATGGGCATTGACCTCATATTTTTCTAATTTTTTTTGGATTTGATCTGAGTTTTCTACGATAGGGTGCGCGAGACCGACATCTTTAGGAAGGAAGAAATTCAAGTTATTTGGAGATGTCTGTAGAAGAGTGAAGGACTTTGAAAAATTATAAAGAAACATTATGTTATCCTTTGATTAGATAGGTATGAATTCGGGGTATGGAATTAGGAGTATTTGTAATGAACGACACTCGGTAAAATATGTCAAAAATATACTAACATATTTGAATGGTAATTTTCGATGAATTGAGCGCACGGGTTGATATCTTAAGGTGGAATTTAATTGGTAGAAATTAAATGGTACCTAATACTTAGAGTCTTATGGTATGGGTATTAAGGACTTTTAAATTTAATAAGGGTGTTAAACTTATTAACCGAAATTGGTGAAATGAATTCTAAAAGGTTAAAATACAAACTAATAAAGGGGTTTTGACTTTGATATTCCCCAGGCTAGTTCTACGGGAGTTAGGCATAGATTAATGAGTTTAATTTATTACAGAGATAAAAAATAAATTATCGAATAGTTAAATTAACGAGAGGTGTTAACCTTAATAGTAGATTTTTGTGTAACAAATTCTAAATGGTGTAGATACAGACCATATGAGTGAGTCGAAGTATTGTAGTTGGGCAACACTACTTTAATAAATTAATTAACGTGAAATTGATTAGATTAATCGGTGCAATTTGAAATGTAATGGATTCGGTGGATGATCAAACATATTACTTAGATCAGTAGGATATGAGTAAATTACCTACTAAAATATTTTAAAGGATAATTGGCACACTTCGAGTAGTGAGGGATACTCATGAATATACAACAAGAAGTGTATTTGGAATTAAATAATACCTAGGATATTTGTGAGATATATATGCTATGTATGAAATATATGATATAGGTTGTGTGTATACCTATACTCATTTGTATGATTTGTCATATGTATGACATACCTACCATACTTGCTATCACAGGAGGTTCTAGGAAGAGGACTATTTTGTCTTGTGTGCCTTCGGGGGGATTTAGATTTGGTACATCAAGAACGTAGAATTGTGAAGAATTATTTGTGGCATAGGTATGTGCGTGACCCATAGGTATGTGAACTATGTTCACCTCCAATATGTGTGATTCGTATTGATACGGTTCTAGAGTGATTCGAAAACTGTAGTTCTTTATACAGTGCGTGATATATCGGGACTTGATAGCAGAGTATGCATGCACCGCAGGTCCCGGCCTAGGGTTACTGTATTGAATATATATAATTAGTGTGATAAATATGTATACTTGTGATTTATTCCACTATGTGTGTTTGGTAGATAATGTACCAGGACATTATAGCATAGTACACTCGCACCGCAACTCAGCTTAGGGGTGTAGTGTTAGTATATATATATATATATAACAACGTGATATATGTATATGTGTGAATTTCTTCTACTACGTGGGTTTAGTAGAAGAGAAATATAATGACATTAAAAATAACTATTATATGGGTAGAAATAAGCATATACTGAGAAATTTATAATAGGATAAAGGACATGGAAATTTAGTAACATATTATATGGGTAATATGGGCAGGTGCAATGAGTTATTATGTAGAAGGAGACTAGTTATTGCTAGTTAGGTGGGGTAGCTTAACTAGGAAAGCTACAAGGCAAGCGTTAAGTGTGCACATTAGATGAGGGGTGAGCTATGTCTCTAGAGAGTGCGACACTAGTTGAAATATGAAAAGTGTGCATGCATATTTAATTATTGCAATTTAACTACTTTCTAAATATTTTCAAAATGTTTTACTTGGGCTCTGGCCTGTGTCAAAATCTTTTCCAAAATATTTTAGGTGTCCATCCACAGAGACGACCAGTTTGGTGATTATATCTGGGAATGCATAGCTATAGCTCGTTTGGTAGTTGTAGGACTTTGTTATAGACGTTTCGTTCATTTACTCCTAGTGTAGGTACTTTTCAGCACTCATTTGAGCATGTCGCACTCAGATTTTGTATTTAGTTTAATTATCGGACTTTGTGTATCCAGGTTATTGTTTCAGTTACTGTTGTATTTTACTATTGAACTTTTAGTTGATTAGGTTATCTTGATTTATGTTATTCATCTGTGTGGGATTTAGTTATTAGTTGTGTTGATGGTTTTATTATTATATTTTTCCGTCTGTTGTTAATTAATGAAAGATAAAATTTGCCACAAGTCTAATTAAATTACTAGGTGGATAGTTACTTTAAAAAGTTTTCGACAGTGTTGCTAAGAATGAGCCATATGAGACCAACATTTTATTTTGATCACGGGCTGACCACCCAGTATTTTAGTAGGCGGAGTGTCGCAAGATGTGGATCACTACTTTTCAGTGATATGAATTATCTACTCATATATATATTTTACTAGGCATTATTGCAACAAGTACATTTCAGCACCTGAAAGCTACCGATTTCTTACATCCTCCCACCGGCCCATTTTCGAGAAATAAAAAAGGCGGAAACACAAGATTAGAAAAAAATGTTGCAAAAAAAAGGGGGAGAAAATCAGTTTTTCCAAAACCAAGTCTCAAAGAAAGGGGGAACTTTTAGACATTTTCTCAAACTATGTCAAATATTTTTCATGAGAAAAAATGGGGATATTGTGACATGAAATATATTTTAAAAGGATTTTGTATGATGATAACACAATCGATATAATATAATAACTTAAATATCTCCTTTCTAATTTAGTTGAGATAAACATAAACACTCAATAAATTATGAGACGTTACTAAAAAAAAACATATATCCTTGTAACCATATTGATATACCCACATATACCCTCGGCCAGATCGAGGGTGTTGTCCACCCGGACGAGGCCGAGATCTCTCATCATATATCAGACGACCCTCCAAGGGGCCAACCCCTCATCAGGCTCAGACGACCCCTCAAGGGGCCGACCCCTCATTAGGCTCAGATGACCCCACAAGGGGCCGACCCCCTCTTCAGGATCAGACGACCCCTTAAGGGGCTGACCCCTCATCAGGATCTGACGACCCCACAAGGGGTTGACCCCTCATCAATCTCAGACGACCCCTCAAGGGGCTGACCCCTCATCAGGCTCACATGACCCCACAAGGGGCCAACCCCCTCTTCAGGATCAGACGACCTCTCAAGGGGCCGACCCCTCATCAGGCTCAGACGACCCCACAAGGGGCCGACCCCTCATCAGGCTCAGACGAACCCTCAAGGGGTTAACCCCATCATCATGGTCCGGATGACCATACGAGGGTACGGCAGTACGAGGTCTGCATTAGGCCAGGCTCACTACCATCATGAACTTTGCCCTCGGCCTCATATCATAGGTCGAGGGTGACATCACCACAGCGCGTGATTTGGGAGATGCGTGGGATAGTGCGCGTGGGGCTCATATGGCACGTGGAAGATAGTTATAACAATATGCCCCCTCACATGAGGGAATATTATGTCATCATTAAGCACAGGTGGCACCTCTAGGTGTCAATCGGGGATGGGATAGATCATAACTCACATGCACCATGCATGCTTGGGGGGTACACTACACCCACCAAGACCTATATATACTTATCACCTACAACCCTGCAAAGGGATCGATAAATTTTAACCCTAGCTAAAACTCTGCTGGTACACACAGAGAGAGAAAGAGTGAGCTTATGTGCATTGTAGCCAAAGCCATTAGTGCCCATATTTAGTGGATCACACACTCACAATGGATGTAGGCCTAATTGGTTGAATCACTATACATCATTATCTTATTACTCTTATACTCATCCCCTTCTATACACTTACACACATATAAATCTCTATGGCCGCCATTGTTGTTACTGTTTGAGCTCATCATCACTTATCGGGTGGTGCTAGATTTCAGCATCATCAGTTCGGCGCCGTTTATGGGAATGAGAAGACATCTCTTCCTTTATACAGCTTGACATCACCGGGCACTCTGGTGGTGAACCAGATCTCCCCCTTTGTGGAGCTATTTCATCATTGAAAGAGACCTATTAGGGTTTCCAAGCTCTTCAGTCTTTGGTCATTCAGCTCTCTATAGCTCAAACACATGGCATCGAAGATGCCACCACCACCTCTTCCTCCACCAGATAGTGGAGTAGGACCCAGTTCCAGTCAAACACCACCTCAGTCTGAGATGACTGATGTGGCGGCGGCTTTGAAGTCTCCGGCAACAAGCCAGCGGATCATGCAGGAGCAGTTTACAGCTCTAAGCCAAAACATACTAAGACCACCAGGGGTCTCACCTGAGATGATTACTCCGAAAGAAGCTCCAGGGCAGGGGACCACCCCAGGCACCACATAAAGACTTTCCACCTCCACAGCGGCGGAGGGATTTTGCTGACCCCCGGTGTCTATGCTTGGGGAGGCAAGGAAACCCTTACCCTGAGGACAGGTATGCTGATCTAGAGGGGGAAGAGGCCCTCGTAGAATGCTGGGAGCCATATGAGGTCTTCAACAATACTGTGCGACCTCTCTAGAAGAACAGAGGGAAGTGTGGAAGGCAAAATCCTGACGATCGCCCGAGGGGCTCTGCTTTTGATCGTCTGAGCAGGGGGTCAGCCTTTAAGAGGCTCGACCCAGTAAATGACCTACGGGAAAAATTGTCCAGATCAAGCAGTGCTGCAAGGTCCAGGAGGGAGGCAGTAGATGGACGACCACGTGGGGTCCGACCCCAAGGACGGGACGATGGTCAAGGGGAAGTAAATAGCCGACACAGGCCTGCCGTAGCAGAATCCTCCGTCGACCTCAAAGAGGTCATAGGGGATAACATCGACCAGGCTGACCCTACGAGGCCCTGAAATGACTCGATCCAGTGACTGGAGGATAAGATTGGAGGTATTCTGAAGAGTTGGGACCCTCTTCAGAGAGGATACTCCATAGGCTCACCCTTTGTGGTGAAGATAGTCAACTTCCCCACGCCATCCAAGTTCAAGCCACCAGCGGTCACCCCTCAGTATGACGGTAGTACCAATCCTATCCACCATATTGAGATGTACCAATCAGCGAGAGATATATACTCTATCTCATATGAGATGAGGTGTCATGCCTTTTCTAACACTCTGACTGGGGCTGCATATGTCTGCTACATGTCTCTTCCAAAAAACTCCATTAAAAGTTTTAAGCAGTTAGCAGACCGGTTTATCCATAACTTTTGCTTTAGGGTGAGGCCACAGAAGAAAACCACACACCTGCTCTATGTTAAGCATGGGAAGAATGAGAGCCTAAGAGACTACATATCCAGATTCAACAAAGAAAAGTTAGAGGTTGAAGATTATGAGGAGAGCATAGCCATGATCGCTCTCATTGGAGGACTCCAGAAGGGTAAGCTATTATGGAAGCTTGCTGAAGACCCTCAAAGGACAATGGCTGAATTACTGTCGATAGCAGGAAAGGTGATGAACGCCGAAGAGGCGATGGCCGTAAAATACAAAGATGAAAAAGGAGTCACTAGTGGGGGTAAGTACCATAATAAGAAGAAAGAGGGGAAGAAGAGGTCTACAGACGATAAGTTCACTGATTAAACCCTCTGACGGTCAGCTGTGAACATATTCTCACTGAGATAAAGAGTGACCAATCCCTGAAGTGGCCTGAGAAGTTGAGGGCAGCTCCCCACAAGAGGAAAAAAACCCTATGGTGTGAGTTTCACCAAGACCATGGTCACGTGACAAACAAATGATTTGTGAAACATGAGATTTAAAAAATGTTAAAAGAATGGAAGTTAAGGAAGTATGTTGATAAAAGTGCCTTTAAGAGGGGCTGAGGGGACGACCCCAGAAAGAAGCGAGGTGATGCATGCAAAGAAGGTCCTCCAAAAAGAGGGGACGACCCTTCTAATGATGAGGTCGACCCTTAACTCCCTCAAAGAGACGAACACGACCATGTCAAGAGACTTAATATGATCTCGTTCGATGTGGGAATGATCTCCTGGGTCCTAGCAGGAGGAGGGTCAGAGGTAGCAAACAGAAAGGCCCATATAGATGAAGCCAAGGCAGTGACAAAAGCTGTGCACTCAACCTCTGTTGAGTCAAAGTCAGAAAAGAGGAAAAAGGTTGATATGGATACTCTGATAGTGGGGTTCTCAAGAATTGACTTCAAAGGCCTATTAGCCCCACATAATGACCCCCTCGTCATCACTACCAGGGTGCACGGATGCGAGGTGCCGAGGATCTTGGTAGATGGGGGTAGCTCTGCAGATGTGATGTTTTGGACGTGCTTAAAAGCGTTAGACCTCAGCCATGCTAGACTCGTCCCATACCATCACCCATTGATTGGGTTCAGTGGGGAAAAGGTTTATCCCCTTGGAGTGTATGAGGTCGACGTTGGGATCGGAGACGAGTGGCCGAGATGGCTTACCAAGAAGGTCAGCTTCTTTATGGTGGATGAACATATCTTCTCGGCCTGCAACATTATACTGGGGCGAGTAGCCCTCAAGGGGTTCAAAGCTGTGTCGTCTACGGTCCATTAGATGATTAAATTTCCAACCCCTTACGGGGTAGAGTAAGTCCAAGGAGACTAGAAGATAGCGCGGGAATGTTATTTTAACTCTGCCAAAGAAAGAGAGGTGCACAAGAAGGCAACAACCACTTACAATATTGACACCCTTGACCCCAGGGATGAGAAAAAACTCAAGAAAGGAGAAACCGTGGAAGAGGTAGAATCCATCATCCTCAACGAGGTTGAGACAGAAAAAACCGCCCAAGTCGACAAAGCTCTGAAGATAGACATAAAAGTAGACCTCATCAAGCTGCTAAGGAGAAGAAAGAGTGTCTTTTCATGGAGACACGCAAATATGCCAGGGATAGGCCCCAAAATTATGAGCCACAATCTCAACGTGGTAGAGGATTGAAGCAGAAGAGGAGAATTTATTCTCGAGAGAAGTGTGAGGTTATTAGGGATGAGGTCAAGAAGCTGAAAGATGCAGAGTTTATCAAGGAGGTTATCTATCCCGAATGGCAATCCAATGCAGTCATTGTCCTAAAAGCCAATGGGAAGTGTAGGATGTGTGTAGACTTCACAGACCTCAACAAGCATTGCCCCAAAGACAACTTCCCTCTCCCACGCATTGATCAGATGGTAGATGCTATCGCAGACCATAAGCTCATGAGCTTCATGGATGCCTATTCAAGGTACAACCAGATCTTCATGAACCTTGAAGACTCTGAGAAAACAGCCTTCATTACCAACAAGGGGACATACTGTTATAGGGTCATTCCCTTTGGCCTAAAACATGCGAGGTCGGCATATCAGCGCCTTATAAATAAAATATTTCAAGACCAAATTGGGAAGTCTATGGAAGTTTATGTAGATGACATGCTGACCAAAATTTTAAAGGCCGAGGATCATGTGGCTGACCTCGAGAGGACCTTTAACACAATGGACAAGTACCGAATGAAGCTCAACCCGACCAAATGTGTCTTCAAGGTCGGATCCGGGAAGTTCTTGGGGTTCATTGTCAACTAAAGAGGCATCGAGGCCAATCCTTAAAAGATAAGGGCCCTCATAGAAACGAAGACCTCGCAGACCATCAAAGACGTTCAAAGGCTCACAGGGCAAGTGGCTAGTTTGAATATGTTTGTGTCTAGAGCTACAGACAGGTGCTTACCATTCTTCAAAATTCTCAGAAAGGCTTTTGAATGGAGCGAAGAGTGTGATGAGGCTTTCAAGGAGCTAAATACATACTTAGGGTCTCCCTTGTTATCGTCACGACCAGTACAGGGTGAACGACTATATGTGTACGTAGCCGTCTCAGAATCATCCATCAGCGCAGCCATTGTGAGAGAAGAGGACGGGGTACAAAAGCCCGTATATTTCAATAGTAAGGCACTCCAAGGGCAGAGAAAAGATACCCAAGGATGGAGAAGTTAGCCTATGCCTTGATCCATGCATCAAGGAATATGAATCCGTACTTCCAATCCCATACAATGGTCATCCTCACTGACTCTCCTCTTAGGCAGGTCTTGCACAAGCCAACAAAATCGGGGAGGCTAATGGCCTGGGCTATAGAGTTGGGAGAGTTTGACATTGTATATCAACCAAGGATGGCCATTAAGGGGCAAGCATTGGCCGATTTCTTGGCTGAATTTACTTGGGAAGATGATGATGCTGAAGATGAGAGCCTCGGGAAGACAGATACCCTACAAGGCAGACTTGCCCACACACCCTCAGATAAGGCTAAAACAAGAACTGCTAGAGGAAAAGTGGCCAAGAATGAAGAGGGAAGATGTCTCTTTAGACAGGGGTCCCTCACCGAGGGAAATTTCTCAGAAGAATAGGCTGTGTGGAGCCTCTTTGTTGACGGGTCCTCCCGCGACAGCGGAAGTGGAGCTGGACTGATTGTATCAGCACCCGATGGCACAGACATTGAGTACGCCCTGAGGTTTAACTTCAAAGCCTCCAACAACGAGTCTGAATATGAGGCCTTGATAGCCGGACTCTCATTGATCAAGTCCCTTAGTGTCGGCCAAATTTTGGTCCATAGTGATTCTAGGCTAGTAGTGAATCAGATAATAGGAGCCTACGAGGCCAAGGTTGAGCGGATGGCCAAATACCTTGAGAAAGTGAAGTCACTATTGACACTACACCAAAACGACAAAATTGTCACCTTTCAGCCGGCCACCCTTGTCAAGGTCATTGACCGTGACAATTCTTTATCACGGTCGTGTTAAGGTCAATGACCTTGACACGACCGTGACAACTTCTACAGTAAAAAAAAGCCTAGGCTTCTTTTTTCCCACCCTTTTTTGGTTTTCCCACTCTCTCTCTCTCTAAGCGATTTCTACTCTCTCTCTCTCTAAGGTATATTTTTTTTCCTCTCTTTCTCTTTCATTTCTATATGTGTGTGTATATATATGTGTGTATATGTATGTGTATATGTGTGTATATGTGTGTGGTGGTGTGTGGTGGGGGAGGGGTAAGGGGGTAGTGGGGGTGGGGTGTGGTGGGGGAGGCGGTGGGGGGTGGGGTGGGGGTGTGTGTGTATGTGCGTAGGTGTGTGCGTGTGTGTGTGGCGGGGGGAGGGGGCAAGGGGTCTGGTGGTGGTGGTGGTGGTGGGGGGTGGGGGGCAATTTTAACAATTGTATATCTTTAATTAATAAATTGTATAGCTTTAATTGTAATTTTAATTGTATAGCTTTAGATGAAAGTAAATTAATAATTAGTGCGAATTTCATATGAAAATAGGATTGCCCCTCATTGTAAATTAGTAAATTAATAATTGTATACTTTAATTGTTAGTTTAATTGATGAAATGAATTAATTGAGTAGATGAATTAGAAGGAGTAAGGGTTACACATTTGTTGTTGAAATTGCTGTTGGATTATTTTGTTTAGTAAATGTTGGGTTGGTTAGTTTTAAAAATGGCATGACCACTGGATTATTGTCCATATGGGGGTGGGATTTTTCAACTTTTTTGAAAATTACTTTGTATATCGAACAATATATACAAAGTATGATAATTAAATGAAACATACTTGAAATTAAATATGTGTATATGTGTGTGTGTGTGTGTGTGTGTGTGTGTGGTGTGTGGTGGGGGAGGGGGCAAGGGGTGTGGTGGGGGGAGGGGGGTGGGGTAGTGGTTTTTTTTAACAATTGTATAACTTTAATTAAGAAATTGTAGAGCTTTAATTGTAATTTTAATTGTATAGTTTTAGATGAAAGTAAATTAATAATTAGTGCCAATTTCATATGAAAGCAGGATTGCCCCTCATTGTAAATTAGTAAATTAATAATTGTATACTTTAATTGATAGTTTAATTGATGAAATGAATTAATTGAGTAGATGAATTAGATAGAGTACGGGTTACACATTTATTGTTGAAATTGCTGTTGGATTATTTTGTTTATTAAATGTTGGGTTGGTTAATTTTAAAAGTGGCATGACCACTGGATTATTGTCCATATGGGGGTGGGATTTTTTAACTTTTTTTGAAAATTACTTTGTATATCGAACAATATATACAAAGTATGATAATTAAATGAAACATACTTGAAATTAAATATGTGTATATGTCTGTGTATGTGTGTATATATATGTGTGTGGTGGTGTGTGGTGGGGGAGGGGGGCAGGGGGTGTGGTGGGGGGAGGGGGGTGGGGTGGTGATTTTTTTTAACAATTGTATAGATTTAATTAAGAAATTATATTGCTTCAGTTGTAATTTTAATTGTATAGTTTTAGATGAAAGTAAATTAATAATTAGTGCCAATTTCATATGAAAGTAGGATTGCCCCTCATTGTAAATTAGTAAATTAATAATTGTATGCTTTAATTGATGAAATGAATTAATTGAGTAGATGAATTAGAGGGAGTACGGGTTAAATATGTGTATATGTGTGTGTATGCGTGTGTATATATGTGTGTGGTGGTGCGTGGTGGGGGAGGGGGGCAGGGGGTGTTGTAGGGGGAGGGGGTGGGGTGGTGGGGCGGTTTGTGTACTAATAATTCCATCCTTTACATCTTTTCCGACATATATAATATATATAATAATAATTCCATGCTTTACATCTATTCCACATTAGATGTTTTCAACTAGTTTAGACACATTTATGTACGTGTACGTGTGCATGTGTGTGGTGGGGGTGGGGTAGGGGTGTGTGTCTATGTGTACTAATAATATTTTTTTTATCTGTACTATTAACAATTTTTTACAGTAAATGTCTCCTTCAGGTATTAAGGCGAAGATGATGATGCTGTTTATGATGATGTCGTCTGGGCTCGGTGGTAGCGGAGGCGACGAGGGATCCTCCGCCCTTAGGCTCCCCAAATATGGAAAATTTGGGATTACCGTCGAGAATAAATCGGAGCTATTAGCGAGATCCCTCGATCTGCTAAAGACGGTCATCGGCCCGGGGTTTAGTAGTTGGAAGGAGGTGCCATATGAGCTCAAGTTAGCTGTTTGGGCGGCACTACAGGTAATATATTTCAATTTCAATTTCAATTTCAATTTCAATTTCAATTTCAATTTCAATTTCAATTTCAATTTCAATTTCAATTTCAATTTCAATTTCAATATCAATTTCAATTTCAATTTCAAATTCAAATTCGATTTCATTTTATATTTATATTTATATTTATTCGCAACTAACATTGAATTTTTTGGACATGAACAATTCAACTTGGATCCAAAGCTACGCGATTCCGTTTTGGAGAAGTTGAGGGAGCAACACAAGACGTGGAAGAAAAATATGCGGACACGGTACTTTGGGAAAACACGAGAGTCCATTATACAATGGCGTGGATACGTCCCGCCCAAGGAGCTGATCTCATTGTCACAATGGAAAAAGTTCATTGACAATGATATCGAGGATCGACAATTGGCATCTCGCCAATCGGGGAGGGAAAATCGGGCAAAAAAGACGGACGTGCACTACTCCGGTCGGACGTCTTACTCCGAGGTGGAGCATAGGATGAAGGTAAGATTTAATTTTTCTATAACTACATAAATATATTATTCTTCATTATTTTAATTTGCGGGGCCGATACTAATTTTACTTTATTTTATTTCAGGGGGTAGGGAGTGGGCTAGGGGGTAAGCCACATAGGCCCGATACTTATGTGGCTCTTCGGACGGAGAAGGGGAAGGACAAGGAGGTGTCCCCGAGCATCGTGGCCACGATTGTAAGTAATCCGACAGTTTAATTTTTGTTAATTACGCTATAATTTTTTAGTTTACTTATTTTACTAATCATGTTGCTTTTTGTCTTTTAAGGAAAATCTTAAGGAAGTGCATGAGTCGCAGTCTGATGCCGACAAGGCATCTTTTTCCACAGACGCACTCAGCCAAGTGCTTGGCTCTGATCGCAAGGGGAGGACAAGGGGGGTGAGCTCGCGGGTGGCCAAATCTAGGATCATCAGATTGGAGACGAGCGACACCGGGTTGGCTCGAAAGGTGGATTCACACGACGCGAAGCTGTCCCGTTTGGAGGCGACGATCCAAGATATGTACGCATTCATGAAGCGTACGTTTGGAGGAGACGGTAAGGGGAAGGGGAAAGGGAAGGAGAAGGTGATGGAGGAGGAGGATGTCCGGGAGAACGAGGCGCAGGAGGAAGAGGATGTGGAGCTCGCTGCTTCTTCACTGCCACGTGCGTATTTCGATGATCCACTTCCTTATTTGGATCCCTTCCCCAGACCATTGTAGACACTTGGTTGGCCGAGCGTGTTCATATTGGATGTATTTGATGGACAGCGGATAGGGAGGTGGTTGAGGGACCCGGATATCGTCGAGGGTGGAATAGTTCATGGACGTGCGCTTCAAGGGATCGAGTCCAAAGTTCTCGTCACGCATGTGATTCCCGGGAAGGAGAACTCCCTATTGTGGTTGCGCGAACAATGTGGCACAATGTATATTAGTGGGTGTGTCAATTCGTATATCATGTGGCCAACTCACCTCCTCACATTTACCCTAGACATGTAGTAACATTATTTTTAAGTTTGTCCATTTTAATTATATTTGGATTATATCGTCATGTATATTATTTCTATTTTGAATATTTGGATTATATCGTCATGAATATATATTTGCCCTATCTTTAGTTTATTTGGATATATGATGTTTGAATAGGTACAAACAACGTTGTTATAACAGGTACAAATATACTGTTGGGCAGTGGCAGTGGCGATATTGCCCAACATAATTTTTTAAATTCTGCCCAGAATTGTCACGGTCATTCATCATGACAAGTCCTTGACAAATCTTATCACGGACTTGTCACGGTCATTGACCGTGACAATTTTTTAAATATTGTCACGGGTTTGTCACGGTTATTAACCATGACTAAACTTGTCATGGTCCATGACCTTGACACGACCGTGACAATTCTAACGAACTTGTTAAGGTCAATGATCGTGACACGTCCATGACAAAAAAATTTATCTCTCCCCGAATTGTCACGGTCATTGACCTTGACAAGTCTAACTTGTCAAGGTCAATGACTGTGACAATAGTGCAAATTTGATGTAGTGTGAAGAGCTTCAGAGAAGTGAAATTAAAGAGGATACCTAGGCTCGATAATGGCAAAGCCAATGCACTTTCTAGGTTGGCCTCGATAACTAGGACAGATATCAGGAGGAAAGTGCCAGTGGAAATTTTGCTTCGACCAACTATTAAAGATGATGAGGGAATACTTGGCACTTGCTTAAATGTTTCCAGAGATGCTTCTTGGATGGACCCTCTAATCAGATACATTAAAGAGGGGGAGATTCCAGAAGCAAGGAAAGAAAGGAAGAAGTTGACATACAGAGCAGTGAAATTCACTATCATCGGAGACACCTTATACAAAAAGGGGTTCTTGCTCCAATTATTTAGGTGTGTGCACCCGTCTAAAGTCCCACACATGTTGCAAGATGTGCACGAGGGGTCATGTTCAAGACACATTGGGGGCAGGTCTTTGGCGAAGAGGGTAGTAACCCAGGGGTACTGGTGGCCGACCTTAGGGAAAGATGCCACCGCATATGTAAAAAAGTGTGATAAATGTCAAAGATTTGCCACCGTCCCTCACCAGACCCATCAACCTCTTACCTCCATTACATCCCTATGGCCATTTGCAGTGTGGGGGATCGACCTAGTAGGACCCTTGCCCAGGGCCGTCAATAACTATCGGTTCCTCATCATTGCAATTGACTATTTTTCAAAATGGGTGGAGGCAGAGCCAATGGTAACGATCACCGAACAAAAGACCTTTCAGTTTATCTGGAAAAACATTATATGCAGATATGGCCTCCCCAACACCCTCATTTCGGATAACGGGACTCAATTCAAGAACACATCTCTAGAGAAGTACAGTGAAAAGGTGAGTATCAAATAATTCTTATCATCCCCAGGCCGACCTCAAGCCAATGGGAAAACGGAAGTTATAAATAGAACAATCCTGGATGGGATCAGGAAGAAACTTGAAGAGGAAAAAGGAAGATGGGTTGAGGAGATATATGTTGTACTATGGGCCTACAGGACGACAACAAAGACCTCTACCGGAGAAACCTGTTCATGCTGGCTTATATCTCAGAAGCTGTCATCCCCACCGAGATTGGGTTTCCTACTCACAAGGTCTAAATGAACCAAATGAATGACCCCGAGAGAAATATGGAAGAGAGGAGACTTGACTTGTACCTGATCGAGGAAAGGAAGGAAGACGCCGAGATAAGGCAAGCCGCTTACCAACAGAGGACTACAAGGTTCTATAACCAGAGGGTGAGACAAAGGCCAATCACAGTAGGGGACTTAGTCCTCAAAAAGACTTGGCAAAAGCCTAACAAGCTCCACCCAAATTGGTATGGCCCATATAGGGTCATTGATGAAGTTGTCCCTGGAACCTATAGACTAGAAAACCTAGAAGGGGAACCCTTTTCCAACCCCTAGAACGCAGATCATTTGAAGAAATACTATCAGTAGTGTTGTAACATCCTATCGGATCGCAGTTGTAATGAATGTGTTGCTCCAATAGAACACTTAGAATATTAATGAGAATGTCACATTGGTCCATCATTTTTTGTTTGATTAATTCCAGTATCATTGGGGTTATACTGGATAAAACCACCCTTGGCTATGATGAGGAAAAATGGTGGGGACGACCCCTCATTTACCCTCAAGAAACACGAGGAGGGACTTAAAATTTAAACCATTAAGTTGGTGGGAAACCACCCTCGGCTATGATGAGGGAAAATGGTGGGAACGACCCCTCATTTACCCTCAAGAAAGACGAGGGGGGACTTAAAATTTAAACCATTAAGTTGGTGGGAAACCACCCTTGTCTATGATGAGGGCAAATGGTGGGGACGACCCCTCATTTACCCTCAAGAAAGACGAGGGGGACTTAATATTTAAACCATTATGTTGGTGGGAAACCACCCTCGGCTATGATGAGGGAAAATGGTGGGGACGACCCCTCATTTACCCTCAAGAAAGACGAGGGGGTACTTGAATTTTCAAACCATTAAGTTGGTGGGGAACCACCCTCGGCTATGATGAGGGAAAATGGCGGGGACGAGCCCTCATTTACCCTCAAGAAAGACGAGGAGGGACTTAAAATGTTAAACCATTAAGTTGGTGGGAAACCACCCTCGGCTATGATGAGGGCAAATGGTGGGGACGACCCCTCATTTACCCTCAAGAAAGACGAGGGGGACTTAAAATTTAAACCATTAAGTTGGCGGGAAACCACCCTCGGCTATGATGAGGGCAAATGGTGGGGACGACCCCTCATTTACCCTCAAGAAAGACGAGGGGGACATAAAATTTTAAACCATTAAGTTGGTGGGAAACCACCCTCGCCTATGATGAGGGAAAATGGTGGGGACGACCCCTCATTTACCCTCAAGAAAGACGAGGGGGGACTTAAAAATTTAAACCATTAAGTTGGTGGAAAACCACCCTCGGCTATGATGAGGGCAAATGGTGGGGACGACCCCTCATTTACCCTCAAGAAAGACGAGGGGGACATAAAATTTTAAACCATTAAGTTGATGGGAAACCACCCTCAGCTATGATGAGGGAAAATGGTGGGGATGACCCCTCATTTACCCTCAAGAAAGACGAGGGGGGACTTGAAAATTTAAACCATTAAGTTGGTGGGAAACCACCCTCGGCTATGATGAGGGAAAATGGTGGGGACGACCCCTCATTTATCCTCAAGAAAGACGAGGGGGGACTTAAAATTTTAAACCATTAAGCTGGTGGGAAACCACCCTCGGCTATGATGAGGGAAAATGGTGGGGACGACCCCTCATTTACCCTCAAGAAAGACGAGGGGGGACTTGAATATTTAAACTATTAAGTTTGTGGGAAACCACCCTCGGCTATGATGAGGGAAAATGGTGGGGACGACCCCTCATTTACCATTAAGTTGGTGAGAGTATTAATTTAAAACATCACAAGATAAGGCATACAAGAGACAAGCATAGAAGAGAGAAAGATGAATTATATTACAAATGTTATGTTTGACCAATAAAAGTAAAGTACAAAAATGGGGTAAATGAAGAGGGTATTGGCTACAGACAACCACCTTACTGAGCGGCATCGGTGGGCAAGGCATCAAAATCGATATGAGATTCTTCTATGACCAAGACAGGCCGACCCTCAGACGTGCCGGTACCCTCGACGTGCACTTGGGACTCCATATGGGCCAAGGCCTCAGCAATCTCGTCCAACTGAACCGCTTCAAGAGAGGGGCGGACTGAAGAGACCGCGTTAGCAAACTTAAGGATGACCCACCGACAGGGCGTCCTGATCCCCCTCTCCATGTATTCAAGACCTAAGCCTTGAAACTCGTCCGAGAGTTTGTAAGCCTCCACAGCATCAAACTTAGCCCTCTTCACTGCCCCTTGAAGCTCAACTTTAAATTGTGCCCCTTGTTGGTTAAGGCCTCATCCTTTTCTTTGATAAGGGTGTCCTTTACCTTCAAGTCAGCATCGTGCTGCTTCATTAGTTCATCAAGGACCCTCGCATGTTCGGTCCTCACACCCTCTAACTCGGCCTTTACAGTCTCCAGCTCGGTTTGCAGCTCAGCCTCGTGCTGGATATCTCTCTCGGCATCATGAAATTTTTGTTAATTTTCAGCTATCCACTTATCGACCGAGTTAAAGGCACAGACAAACTGCAGGAGGGAACACATGTTAAGAGGGGTCAAGGGAACAGTTCATGAAATGCTGGTAAAACAAAAAGAGTAAAAAGAGAGGCACCTGGGCTAAAATGTGCAGACCATAATCATAAACCTTAGCCGGGGGCATCTTTAACAAGAAGTCATAGTCCGCGGCCGAGGGAGCAGAAAACATCAAGGCCTTGACTGCCCTCAGGTTGGCAATGAGAGAATATGGTTCAGCCTTCTGGAATGTTAAGTTTTGAGACCAATAGGCTCCCATACTGGAAGAGGAGTCGGTACCCTCAGACTCCTCCACCCTTGCCCTCGTCTTAGAATCCAGTTGAGGGTCAACAGGGACTTCTGTCTCTTTCCTTTTATGACTATCGACGGTCGGCTCAACGTGCATCGGCCCCATGGACTTTGACTTACTCAGAGCCTGCTGAGGCTCTTAGCCTTTCTTCTTGCCGAGACCAGACAACAAACTTGGCGTAGTCATTTCCCAAAGTTGGTCAAAGATATTTTCTGGACAACCTGAAAAGGAGACGACACATCAAAAATATACAGAAACAAAGATAAAACACTTGGAAAAAAATCAAAGATTGAACAAAAAAACTACTCACATAGTTCAGTCAAGGGGACGACCTTCAGACAAGCTTCTTTGAGGAATTGAGGGGTCATCAAATCTTTAAATTTTGTAAGTCCACTCTCTTTCCCTCGCTCTCTCGGATAATCAATGATGACCCTATCCTCCAAGCTAAGTGTAATACCCCGTAATTTTAAATGACTTTTAAAATGGTTTATATTTTAAATTAATGGATTAATTGTATTTTATTATTAATTAATTCATTCGGGTTTTATCCGGACAGTGGATATAAAAATGGATGATTCTGAATATTACTTAAAGATATTTAGGTAATACATGAATGTGATGTCATTGATAGGACTGTATGATATAAATTCGGTAATTTATATTTTTAGTCAGACGCGGTATGGGACGTGTCGGGACTAGTTTATTAAATTAAAAAGAAAATTTATTTTCTATCAACCTTATAGTCATTTATACTGCGTCGTTGCATCCAGAAGGTTCGAAATAGTCAGAAAAGTCTATTTGGATGTTAATTTTGAGTCTCGGTTCATTTGGAAATGAATAGACAGCCTGAAAGGGCATTTTGGTCATTTTTCTAGGGGGGATGAATAGTGATTTCGGATTTTGTCCTATTATAAGTATTGGTAGATTAAGTGTATGTGGGTTATTCATCTCCTCTACACAATAGAGAAGTCATCTTCCTAGAGAGAGTGAAAGAGTGCTTGGGAAGGGAAAAGCCTACTTGGGAAGGAGAAGAACAAGAACCAAGGTTCACCACCACCAACCACCACCGGAGTTTGACCGGAGAAGGTACAACCAACTGAGATATACTACACCAAAGGATCAGACCTTCAGTAAAGGCAAGTGCTTGATAATGGCAATTTAAGTTCGTATATTGTCCATGTTAGAATAGTATGAAAAGAGAAGATTATTCATGTTTGGAAGAAATAATGGAGTGATTAAATGGATTTCTGGAAACTGAAATGATATAGGAATTAAACTCATGTTTTAGGTTGATAATAATCCATAAAAT
This sequence comes from Sambucus nigra, assembly GCA_949130495.1. NCBI lineage: Eukaryota > Viridiplantae > Streptophyta > Magnoliopsida > Dipsacales > Adoxaceae > Sambucus > Sambucus nigra. Next base: position 280,574,162 of record OX422215.1, on the reverse strand, counting down.
AGTAATGAATCTGTTGAAGAAATTATGAAAACCATTGATGTGTTCTTGAAGTTAATATGTTGATGATTTTCTGGAAAATGAGGAGATAAACATGCTTTTTAATCCAATCCCTTGATGATTCTAGGATGTTTAGAGTATTGGAAATCATTCATATATGTTGATATATAATGTAGTAAATATTATAAGTCATTTGGGATGTTTAGATGAAGGTTTAAATGATCATAAGTTGCTAAACCCGTAGTTGCAGAAAATGCAGAAAATCAGGCTGTGACCTGAGGATCGATCGATCGAGCCCTGCCTTCGATCGACCGACCTCCCCAGAATATGTAAAATTGTTTCTTTTTAAATGTTGATTCTTATCACAAACCTTTTGTGGATCTTTGGTGATTATTATTTGGATATTATGGGACTTAGAAAATATCAGTAAACCCTTGATAAGATTTGAATTAATTTGATTTGGATTCAAGTGATTAAAATGATGAAAATTATATCGAATGGAATTTCGGTTGCTATATTCATTTGTTAAATTCTAAATGGAGATGTATGAGGATTAAAGATAGGAACAGTAGGGGTGATTGAATATAACACCTGGGTATCCTTAAGTTTACAAGAGGGTTTAATCCAAAGTGAAAGAAGATGTGTTTATAAGAGATTTGAAACTATTGATTTTAACCTTAATTAAAAGGAGAACTAAACTCGTAGTAATTCGGGAGAAATTATGTTATGGACCAGTAGGATAAGTGAATTCTTACTGAATATATGTTGAGGAAAAACCTATTTAAATATTGTGTATTGAGTGAGGGTAGCCTTAGGGTTACAATTTGAACATCAAGGACTGAGTTTAAGCTCAATATTGATTCTGCAAGGACGAAGTGTAATACAAGAGCGTAGTGGTGTGTCTCCTGGTTAGAGATGGGAGTTAGAACACATTTGGTTGAAAGAAGGTATGAGGTTATCCCGATCGCATAGTTGAAGTTGTCGGACCTCCTCGATCGACAAAGTTATGTAGTAGTGTATTGGAGGGGTTCCTTGTTTGGATTTCGCTTGCGAGACACCCCACGCATGAAACTAATAACCGTTGGGAGTCGAAATAAGTTAGGTCTTTGGGAAATGAGTTTATAACCTTTGCGAAACTTTTAATATGGAAAGTGGTACGAGAGGGTGTATGGGAGCCCTGGATGATTGGATTGTAGTATTTTTCATCATTGTGAAAAAGGTAAGTAATTGAGACTTCAGGATTTATTTTTTCACTACGAGAGGATCATTTTTCCCAAAGTTTGTCACGAGGATGGTATAGGGAAGATTAGGTAAGGTCTAAATTTGATGCAGTTGAAACTATATGGTGAGGCTTGGCGTATAACATCGATAGGGATTTTGTTAATGTACTGTATGGGCGGTACATTTTGGATTTCTTGCGATGGGAGATTTATACTCGGAGTTGACCTTACCGGTATGACTTATATTCCGGAATTTCGGGACGAAATTCTGATATAAGGGGGGGAGTATTTAATACCCCGTAATTTTAAATGACTTTTAAAATGGGTTATATTTTAAATTAATGGATTAATTGGATTTTATTATTAATTAATTCATTCGGGTTTTACCCGGACGGTTGATATTAAAATGGATAATTCGGAATATCACTTAAAGATATTTAGGTAATATATGAATGTGATTTCATTGATATGACTGTATGATATAAATTCGGTAATTTATATTTTTAGTCCGACGCGGTATGGGACGTCTCAGGACTAGTTTATTAAATTAAAAAGGAAATTTATTTTCTATCGACCTTATAGTCATTTCGACTGCGTCGTTGTGTCCGGAAGGTTCGAAATAGTCAGAAAAGTCTATTTGGATGTTAATTTTGAGTCTTGGGTCATTTGGAAATGAATAGACAACCCGAAAGGGCATTTTGGTCATTTTTCTAGGGGGATGAATAGTGATTTCGGATTTTGGCCTATTATAAGTATTGGTAGATTAAGTGTATGTGGGAGTATTCATATCCTCTACACAATAGAGAAGTCATCTTCCTAGAGAGAGTGAAAGAGTGCTTATGAAGGGAAAAGCCTACTTGGGAAGGAGAAGAACAAGAACCAAGGTTCACCACCACCAACCACCACCGGAGTTTGACCGGAGAAGGGACAACCAACTGAGATATACTACACCAAAGGATAAGACCTTCACTAAAGGCAAGTGTTTGATAATGTCAATTTAAGTTCGTATATTGTCCATGTTAGAATAATATGAAAATAAAAGATTATTCATGTTTGGAAGAAATAATGGAGTGATTAAATGGATTTCTGGAAACTGAAATGATATAGGAATTAAAATCATGATTTAGGTTGATAATAATCCACGAAATAGTCATGAATCTGTTGAAGAAATTATGAAAATCATTGATGAGTTCTTGAAGTTCATATGTTGATGATTTTCTGGAAAATGAGGAGATAAACATGCTTTTTAATCCAATCCCTTGATGATTCTAGGATGTTTAGAGTATTGGAAATCGTTCATATATGTTGATATATCATGTAGTAAAGATTATAAGTCATTTGGGATGTTTAGATGAAGGTTTAAATGATCATAAGTTTCTAAACCCGTAGTTGCAGAAAATGTAGAAAACCAGGCTGTGACCTGAGGGATCGATCGATCGAGCCCTGCCTTCGATCGATCGACCTCCCCAGAATATGTAAAGTTGTTTCTTTTTAAATGTTGATTCTTATCAAAAACCTTTTGTGGATCTTTGGTGATTATTATTTGGATATTATGGGACTTAGAAAATATCAGTAAACCCTTGATAAGATTTGAATTAATTTGATTTGGATTCAAGTGATTAAAATGATGAAAATTATATCGAATGAAATTTCGGTTGCTAGATTCATTTGTTAAATTCTAAATGGAGATGTAAGTGGATTAAAGATAGGACCAGTAGGGGTGATTGAATATAACACCTGGGTATCCTTATGTTTACAAGAGGGTTTAATCCAAAGTGAAAGAAGATGTGTTTATAAGAGATTTGAAACTATCGATTTTAACCTTAATTAAAAGGAGAACTAAACTCGTTGTAATTTGGGAGAAATGATGTTATGGACTAGTAGGATAAGTGAATTCTTACTGAATATATGTTGAGGAAAAACCTATTTAAATATTGTGTATTGAGTGAGGGTAGCCTTAGGGTTACAATTTGAACATCAAGGACTGAGTTTAAGCTCAATATTGATTCCGCAAGGACGGAGTGTAATACAAGAGCGTAGTGGTGTGTCTCCTGGTTAGAGATGGGAGTTAGAACACATTTGGTTGAAAGAAGGTATGAGGTTATCCCGATCACATAGTTGAAGTTGTCGGACCTCCTCGATCGACAAAGTTAAGTAGTAGTGTATTGGAGGGGTTCCTTGTTTGGATTTCGCTTTGCGAAACGCTCCGCGCATGAACCTTAACGACGTCGGGAGTGGAGAGATGTTATAGGATGTGAGGATAATTAAATTATGAAGTAAAGATATGATATTTTACTATGTGGAATTTAAAAGAGATATAATGCTACGCATGGATTATATCTTAGGGTAGTGATAATTACCTTATTGATATTATATTATAGGTATGATAATACCTATTTGATTGATTGATGATTTATGTGTATGACATACCTAGCTTACTTGCTATCGGTGGGAGGTTTACGCATGAGGGAAGTCATATCCTGATGAATCCATGGGATCTTTGATTTGTCGCTCGAGAACATAGGTCTATGAAAGACTTATCGGGGAGTTGATAAGTCCGCTGACTGTGGGTACGTAGGTATGTGCGTGACCCATGGATATGAGAACTATGTTCGCCTCCAATGTTTGTGATGTTGTTTGTGGTTCGTGGAATCTTACCGAACCTTTAGTCCCCTATTCGGCGACATGCGATGATGGGACATGATAGTAGAGTAATGCATTGCACTGCAGCTGTGACTCGGGGTGCCGTATTATATATGAATATATATATAATGGATTGAATGGATATATTGTGGTTAAATCTATCTACGGTGATAATTGTAGATAACGGTTGATTGGACATAAATATTGTATATTTATCCCCCTAATTTCAGTACTGGTGTGAACCCGAATGATGTAACATTTATGGATTTGATTCACTTTTATGCATCTAACCTTCTTGGCGAGTATTGCGTGTTTCGTGCTTCTCCTATTAGTTTTACAGGTTAATTATGCAAGCAGTGCAAAGGAGGAAACAAGACTGTGCAAGAAAAGCTAAGAAGGCAAGTTCAAGGGCATGTCGGTAATTTTGCAGCCCTATCCGGAAGAAGAAGTCAACTGGGAAGTTGAATAGCTCGGAACAACGAGAACATTGGAAGAAACGGCACCCAAATCCGAGCTACGGTTGAAAAGTTATGCTCAGTTGAAGTTGAAGAAAAATCCAAGAAAAGAAGAGAAAATCCAGAAAAAGTCTAAGTGTAGAGAGCAAGTCCAGGATGGTACATGCGAACCCCACCCCGAACCGGTTCGGAGGGGCGAACCGGTTCGCTGTACCTCCGAACCGGTTCGCTGTACCTGACACGCGAATTTTGTCTTTCATTTGGATTGGTCTCCAAGTCTCCTATTAGGTTTTAAAAACCCCAAACTTGTGGAAAACGGGGGGCATTAACCTAGGAGCAGCTTTTAGGGTTACTTTTAGAGAGTTTTTGATAGAGAACAAGGGGAGAAATATCTAGGAACATCAAAGGCACAATTTACTTCAAGAATTCATCGTTTCGGGTTTGTTTTTGCAGTTTTAATTCAAGATTCTTGTTCCTTATTATTGTTCTTGCATGCTTAGTTTTCCTAATTGATTCAACTTGTTTTTGCATTTACAATAAGTAGTTACATGTTTATAGCTAATTTCATCATGAATTCTTACTCATGCAACGTCATTAATTCATGCGTTAATCAAGTTAACATGTCCGGCTAGGTTTTTCAAGGTTGGGATGCATGAACCCAACCTGATGTGTTAGTGCGTGTGTATAACGTCGATCCGCTGAATTTAATGATTAATTTAAATCGTATCGCGTAATTTCTTAAGAGTTGTAGATCTTTATATCTCGTTTGCCTCGGGGTACTCGTGATGATTTAGAGTACAATTTGAGAGTAATTACCGCGATACCGATTTACTCATCCTCAGATTAGGTAGGACGCGGGCTTGAACCTCGTATACATAATGCTTGGGAGTACTAAATTCCGGGTTTGAATTAATCAGATAAATTTATGATCAATGTTATCACTGCATTACACTAGGGTTGGGGGAGTGTGTTCCCATCCTGTTTTTCTCATCATTTAGTTAAAAGTTTCAGTTTAATTCTGCATTTCTTCATTTAGATAGTTTAGTTAATTGCATTTTTCAGCATAGTTTCATAATTGCATTTAGTTTAATCCATCTCAAAAAAGCCAAATCAATCTTTTTCTTTTCTTCTTAGAGTCATCGCTAGGATTCTCCAATCTTATCCTGTCGTCACAACTTCGTTGTCCTTTTTCCCTGAGGATCGATACCCGACTTGTCGGATTATTACTTGAACGATAGGCTTGCACTTGAGCCTAGAGAGCACACACTTTAGAAACACATTCTGAGTCGTGTCAAGTTTTTGGCGCCATTGTCGGGGAGTTAGGTAGACTTAGGATTAGATCGAGTTAATCCAAAGCTTTGACCAAAAAAATTCAAAAAAAAAAAAAATTAAAAAAAAAAATTCCAAAAAGATTCACAATCATCATCTCTCCTGAACTTAATGCAAAATTCTGAAGCCACTCCCACACCCCATAATACTCCAACCAGCATTCACGAAAATCCGCTTGTTGAGTATAATCCTGACAGTCCCCACACTCCACAAGCCCCACAGTTCTGGATCCCACCTCCCACACCGTCACACTCAATCTCTAGCAACACTCCCTTCTCCTTCGTAGGACACACGTCGTGCACACCCAATGAGAACGCCGAATCGTCGAGTGAGAGAGAGATGTCGCAGCACAGTAATGCAACTACCGGTGAGGAAGAGCCTCCGTACCGCCCGTTGAGAGAATTCTTATATCCCGAGCGCACTGTCACTCCGGGATGCATTATACTCCCGTATAATGCCGGGCAATTTCGTTTAAAAAATGGGATGATCCAGACGCTACCACATTACCACGGTATGGATTATGAAAAGCCATACCTCCACATAAGGGAATTTGAGGACGTGTGTGATACTCTCAACGATCAAACCTGCACACAAGAGGTAATCCGCCTCAAACTCTTCCCCTTCTCGCTTAAAGATAAAGCCAAAGCTTGGCTATGGTCTTTACCTCCAAGCTCGATTCCATCATGGAATGAGCTACAGTCTAAATTTCTCAAGAAATTCTTCCCAACACATCGAACAATCTCTATAAAGGCTCAAATTCAAGCATTCAGGCAACAAGAAAATGAGCCTTTCCATCGATGTTATGAACGTTTCAACGAGTTAGTCGCTTCGTGCCCCCACCATGGATTTGACCCATCGCAAATCATCTCCTTTATCTATAATGGGTTAAATCTTAATTCTAAACAGCTTGTTGAAACTATGGGAAGTGGTCCATTTGTCGATCTAGATGCCCATGACGCTGATCTTCACATGAGGTATGTCGCCGAGACTACCCAATCCTGGGATACCTCTGATCCGAACGCTCAAAACCGAAATCGACAATCTACCACCGCTCCGTCGACATCCGGTCTATTCCACGTAGATAAGAATTCTATGTCGGACTGTCGGTTGGACACCATTGAGAGAGGACTGCGAGATTTATGTGAGGTAGTTGGATCCATCAAGAATCCCATCGAAAAGGTGTGTGCAATTTGTGAGGCGGGACATTCAACTGAGGAATGCCCGACGATACCCGCCTGTAAAGTAATATTACAGGAGCAAGTTAATGGTATAGGAGGCTTTAAGGGAAATTTCGGTGCCCCGCACGGAAATTCATACAACCCTTCGTGGAAAAACCATCCCGGTTTTAGCTACGGGCAACAACACGCCGCAATGAACCCTCCTTCGCATGTTGCCCCTCCTCCTCCACAACAATTTCAACAAGCTCCACACATGCAAGGACATGTGCAAGCACCACCACATCATGGAAATTATATTCTGCCACAGCGGAGAACTCTTGAGGATACTGTGAATCAATTCATCAATAGCCAGGCCGCAACCAATGCCAAGTATGATCGTCTCATTGGCGACCTAAATGCAAACCTGTCTAAGATACAATCCTCGTTGAGTGTCCAAGAGAAGGGCAAATTCCCTGACCAAGGCCAACGACCTCCCCAAGGTCAAACTAGTGTTAGCTCCACATCTACTGAACATCAGGAGCAATGTCAAGCAGTGACCACTCTTCGTAGTGGAAGAGTCGTTGATTTATCACCTCCTCCACACGACACAACAAAAGACAAGGAGATTTCGCCCGACACGAAAGAGGCCGAAGATGTCCCCTTGGACGAGAGTGATAAGGAAGGCACTAGTGAGACTGAGGTGGTAGTTAAACCACCCTCCGCAGCACCATTTCCTCGAAGGTTGATTCCTACTCAAAAAGGGACTCCACGTGATGAAGTGCTAGAAGTTCTAAAGCAAGTGAAGCTGAATCTACCCTTCCTTGATGCCATCAAACAAATTCCAGCCTACGGCAAAGTTATCAAAGATTTGTTGACGGTGAAAAGGAGGATGAAAGTTAAAAAGAATGTCTTTCTAGCTCAGAACGTGAGTTCCATTCTGCTAAATGATCTCCCGCCTAAATTCAAAGATCCCGGTGCACCCACCATATCATGCATCATTGGAGATAATAAAATTGAGAAAGCCTTACTTGACTTGGGAGCAAGTGTAAACATACTTCCTTACTCCATTTATAGGCAACTTGACTTGGGCGACCTCAAGCCCACAAAGGTCACTCTCCAATTAGCGGATCGATCAGTGAAGATTCCACGAGGCATAGTCGAGGACGTGATCGTCCAAGTGGACACTTTCTACTTCCCGATAGACTTTGTCATTTGGGACACGGAGCCCTCCTTTAACTCAAGCAACCATGTTCCCATCATCCTTGGTCGCCCTTTCTTAGCTACAGCTAATGCCATCATCAACACAAGAAATGGGCGAATGCAACTCACCTTTGGGAACATGACCTTGGAAACCAACATCTTCCACGTAGCCCAAAATTCAGGGGAGGAAGATGACCTTCACGCGGTGAGCCTCATAGATGAGGTAGTAGAAGAGTACTTCGAGGAAACTTTTTGTGGCGACGCCTTAGAGTTATGTTTAGCGACGAGCTATGAGTGTGAGGGGACGTCTACCCACTTCGAGAGGGATGTTGGAAGGTTGAGAGAATTACTCGATGAGAGTGCGTCGGACGAGGACGTGAGAGAGATTGATTGGGTTTCTAGATTCGAGGAACTACCTCCGAGGGATACACATATGGCTCCTTCCAGTGAAAAAATTCCAACCCTCGAATTAAAGAAACTCCCCTCCAATATCAAATATGCATACCTAGGAGAGGATGAGACATTCCCTGTTGTTATCTCCTCTAGCCTAGACGAAGGGCAGGAGGGCAAATTGATGAGAATTCTGAGGAAGCACCAGAGTGCTTTTGGTTGGTGTATAGATGATTTGAAAGGGATAAGCCCTTTGATTTGCACCCACAAGATACATCTCGAAGAGGATGTTAAGCCCTCTAGAGAAATGCAAAGAAGACTGAATCCCAATATGAAAGAAGTTGTGAGAACCGAGATCATCAAACTATTGGATGCCGGGATTATCTACCCAATCTCGGATAGCAAATGGGTGAGCCCTATTCAAGTCGTCCCGAAGAAGTCGGGCATGACTGTGATCGAGAATACCAAGGGAGAGCTTGTTCCCCAACGCACCACCACCGGTTGGCGTGTTTGCATTGATTACCGGAAACTCAATGTGGGAACAAGAAAAGACCATTTCCCCTTGCCATTCATCGATCAAATGCTTGAGAGAGTTGCGGGCCACCCTTACTATTGCTTCCTTGATGGTTATTCCGGATATAACCAAATTGAGGTAGATGTACTTGACCAAGAGAAGACGACGTTCACTTGCCCTTTTGGTACGTTTGCCTACAAACGTATGCCATTTGGCTTGTGTAATGCACCCGCGACCTTTCAAAGGTGCATGTTGAGCTTATTTAGCGACATGGTCGAGAGAGGACTCGAGGTGTTCATGGACGATTTCAGCGTTTTTGGCACCTCTTTTGATCATTGTTTGGAAAAATTGGAAAAAGTACTTACCCGGTGTGTGGACAAGAACTTAGTGCTGAATTGGGAGAAGTGCCATTTCATGGTCACTGAGGGAATAGTTCTTGGTCACATAGTATCATCCAAGGGCATAGAAGTTGATAGAGCTAAGATAGATGTCATAGCTGACCTTCCCCCACCGAGATCTCTTAAAGACGTACGCTCATTCTTGGGTCACGCCGGGTTTTATCGAAGGTTCATTAAGGACTTTAGCGCCATCGCTAGACCCTTAAGCAACCTTCTCATGAAGGATAACCCGTTTGAGTGGACCGAGGCATGCCAAAACTCCTTTGATAAATTAAAGAACATGCTCGTGTCCGCTCCCATCATGCAAGTTCCGGATTGGTCCCTACCGTTCGAACTTATGTGTGATGCAAGCGATTACGCGATTGGGGCCGTTTTGGGCCAACGTAAAGATAAGCAAGCTCATGTCATCTACTATGCTAGCCGGACCCTTGCCGGATCTCAACTCAACTACTCTACCACGGAGAAAGAGTTGCTAGCAGTAGTCTTTGCCCTTGATAAATTCCGATCATATCTCATTGGTTCTCCTATCACTGTCTTCACCGACCACGCGGCTTTAAAATATCTACTCACTAAGAAAGACGCCAAGCCGCGCCTCATAAGGTGGATCCTACTCCTACAAGAGTTTAATCTCTCCATCAAAGACAAGAAAGGAGTAGAAAACGTCGTGGCCGACCACTTATCTCGGCTCTCGTCCGACGTACCTAGTGATCCCATACCCATAGACGAGCACTTTCCGGATGAGCAATTATTTGCCACCTCTTCATGTCCCTGGTTTGCGGACATAGTAAACTATCTAGTCACGGGAGCCGTCCCTCCCGATTGGACACCGCAAGATAAGAAGAGGTTTCTTACTTGGTCGCGCATGTTCTTTTACGATGATCCCTTCCTTTTTAAATATTGCGCCGATCAAATCATCCGACGATGTATACCGGATGACGAGATTCCAAAGGTCATCCAATTTTGTCATTCGGAAGCATGTGGAGGCCACTTCTCGGCGAAAAAGACGGCCGCTAAAATTCTACAATGCGGCCTCTATTGGCCCACAATCTTCCGGGATGCAAATGACGCTTGCAAGTCATGTAATAGGTGCCAACGAATGGGAGCCATTTCTCGACGCGACATGATGCCCCTTACCCCCATACTCATCATTGAGATATTCGATTGTTGGGGTATTGACTTCATGGGTCCTTTCCCCCCATCCTTTGGTTTCCTATACATCCTAGTCGCGGTAGACTACGTTTCTAAATGGGTAGAAGCTATAGCTACTAAGACTAATGACAACAAAGTGGTGATAAAGTTTCTACAGGAACACATACTTTCTCGCTTCGGAGCACCGAAAGCGATAATTAGCGATAATGGCACGCACTTTTGCAATAGGCCATTTGAAAAGCTCATGAGAAAGTATGGGGTCGTCCACAAGGTTGGGACGACCTATCACCCACAAACGAATGGGCAAGCCGAGCTAGCGAATCGGGAGATCAAGAACATTCTTGAAAAGACCGTCAATCCTACCCGGAAAGATTGGTCCCTTAGATTGACCGATGCACTTTGGGCCTATCGTACCGCGTTTAAAAATCAACTTGGAATGTCCCCTTTTCGTTTTGTGTATGGAAAACCTTGTCACCTCCCTGTTGAGCTCGAACACAAAGCGTATTGGGCAATCAAGCAATTGAACTTTGCCTTGGACAAGGCCGGTGAAGCCCGTAAGCTACAATTGATTGAGTTAGAAGAACTACGCAATGATGCGTATGAGAATGCCAAAATTTCAAAGGAGAGGATGAAACTTGTTCATGATAGCATCATTCGACGAAAAGAGTTTCATCCCGGGCAAAAAGTTCTTCTATACAACTCTCGGCTTCACCTCTTCCCAGTCAAGTTGCGGTCACGATGGTCTGGCCCGTTCGTGGTAAAGAATGTTTTTCCCCATGGAGCTGTTGAACTAAACGATTTAAAAGGGGAAAACACGTTCAAGGTAAATGGACAACGCCTAAAGCCATACCTAGAGGCGTTTGTGGATGAGGTCGACACGATTTGGTTGTTGGACCCTGTTTACGGGGTCAATTGAGCTAAGCGAGTGAGGTCGTCGCACCCCCGACGCGTATGGGGTGATTTTGTGTGTAAAATAGTCGTGTGTAAATAGGGTAGTTAGGAGTCCGTAGCCTGCGTTGCATGAGAGATAGGTTAGCACGTTTTTTTAGGGTGCTAGTACGCTTTTCAAGGTCGTATTTGAGGAAGTTTTTGGGAACCCGAGGGTCTAGAAGGGTTTTAGGGGCCGTATGCACAAGTTAGGGGATGAGAGAGCACTTAGAAATGGAGAGAAGAGTGAATTTCCTCGATTGGACCAGCCTGGTACCCCCGAACCGGTTCGCTGTACCTCCAAACCGGTTCGGAGTGGCGAACCGGTTCACTGTACCCCCGAACCGGTTCGCTGTACCTGTCAGATTCTTCCCCCCTTCTTCTCCAAATTCATTCCCCTTCCCTCCATTCTTTCCCCCTTCTTCCCCCTTCGTTTTTCTTCCCTCCAAATCCTTCCCTCCTTCCCAAATTCATCCCAATTCATTCCCTCCACCCTCTCCTTCCCAACCTTTCACATTTCCCACCAAAAACACACCCCTTCACACCTATAAATACACCTCACCCCTCCTCCATTTTTCACACCAAAACTTTCTCCCTCACTCTATTTTCTCCCATATTTTCTCCCTCTCTCTCCCTCTTCTCCATCAAAATGCCGCGCCGCCCCGCTCCCCGCCCAAGGAAATATGATGAGACCACCATACTTGATGACCCGGGTAGGGGGGTATTCCGATGCGTCCTAGAACGCCATTGGTCCGAGATCTACTTCTCCTCCACGCGCGCCATTCACATCGAGCGCTTCGTGGATTGGGACACCCTTCCGGGCGAAGTCACCGCCCTTTTTGACTGCCGTGGGTGGTGCTCGTTCCTCGCCCCTACGTGCAATACCGTGTTTGAGACCGCCATTCGTCAATTCTATGCGACCTTGGTTCGCAAATCTTCCACACTTCACGAGGCGTATCTCGACGGTATCACCATTCCCTTCTCGACAGCTCTCATTGCACGCAAAATGCGTGCCAAAGGGGTGATCCTCCCCGTGCCCTTCCAGTACCCCAACAATGGTGCCCCACACTCAAAAGACGAATGCGTTGCCCGCATGGCACCCGGGGCGGAATGGACACGCGAATCCTTCCCCATTGGTGGTTTGGCCGCCACGGTCCGTTTCACTCACATCATCGTTTGTGGTGCCATCCACCAAACCACAAATGACTCAGTGGTCCGGTCCCGTCACGCCAATTTCCTCTACTATTTTTTGGACCCCGAGAGCACCATCAACCTTGCCCAAATCTTCTACGCGGATATCCTCAATGCCGCCTATGACGAAAATGGCAAGGTGGCACTCCCATACGCCCGTTTTATTACGGAACTCTTGATGGATGCGGGAGTGGATGAACCCGGAAACCAAATTCAACTTCCTCGCCCCGTAGGCGGCACGTCCACAACTCGAAGTGAGCGCCAAATGCGCGTGGCTCACCCCGACCGTCCTATTCACGAGGAGGACGTGGCCGAGGAAGCTCCCGATGACCCGATGATGGATGTCGACGAGGAAGAATTCGAGGATGAGGAGGATGATTCTGATTTCGAGCCCCCGGGGGCAAACTTCGATAGGCGCCTTTCAGCGGTTGAGTCCCGTCTCGACGGGTTCATCAACCAATACAATCAAGACCAAGCGGACTATCGAAGGGACACCCGGATGATGTATCAACTTCAAGTCCATCTTCACCTGCTCAACTTTGGCGGTCCTCCTCCCCCCTTCTTTTATGACCCATATGACCCGAATGCACCAAGCTCCTCCCACCCACCTCCCCCATGAGCTTTTATTGTTTTTATCTTTTGGTTAATTGTTAGTGTTGGTAGGGATTGCACATTGTTCACAGTTGTTTACCCATTTCTTATGTAACACACAGGCTTCTCTTGGTTATAATACAAACTTGCATTTTTCCATATTTGTTTGTTTTATTTTTCCGCACTTATTATTCGCTTTGAATTAGATTTTAGCCCTTTTTGCTTGAGGACAATGCAAAAGTCTAAGTTAGGGGGGGGGGGGGTCACAAGTGCGTATTTCTAAAACTTCACAAATTTTCAAAAATGCCCAAAATTTCCAAAAAAAATAAAAAATCATAAAATTTTTAAAAAAAATCCAAAAATATTTTTGTTCAAAATAAATAAAAATTGGAATTCAAATTTTTCAAAAATTTCATTAAAAGTCTAATTGGAGTCTCAAATTGTAAACATCCAACATACACAAAGCCGAAATTGACTAAAGATGGAAGTTGTGCGAAAATTGACGACTTAACGAATAAATGTGGAGATTAACAAAACCCGGTGAGATTCGAGCCTATCACGTTTTGCGAGATTTGAAATCAATCCGAGTTAATGGTTAACTCAAAGTTCTTTTTAGCGCTTAATAAGTTGTCAAGGATCTCAATCCTTTCATTTTGATCGGTTTTGAAAAATGTGTGCAATATTGCCTTGAAAATCGTGCCAAATTAGTCTCTAAACTTAAATTCACCTCGAAACGCATATGGTAACGCAATTGACATTTTGGACAATGAAGTAGGCCCTCGTTTGTCACCCAAAAAAAATATTGGCCAGAAAAAGTAGCGAAAAATTACCCTTTGCAACCCAAATTGAGCCGAATAATTTTCCATTTCATTTGACAACCCGAAAAACCCAAAATAGCCCGGAATTGTGAAAAATGAAAAAAATTCAGAATTTAAGTCCGAAAAGTGCAACAAAAAGGGGCAAGAAAAAAAAATAGAAGAATGCTCAACAATAATAGAAATGAAAAAAAAAAATAGAAAAAGAAGAAAAAAAATGAGCAATAGCCCGGAAAATGCACAAATGGACATCACGAATGACTTTTCCAATTCCAACCAGCCATACCGCCTTTATTTTACCCAATGCAACCTTTAACCCGGAAAAGTCCTAACCGAGTCCAAATTGCGAAAATTGAGTACCGCGTGGAGAGTTAATACACCAAAAGATAATATAAGAGGTTAAATGCGCGAAATAGAGGCAATGTTCCCGTTTTTAAAACCGTAATCCGTTGAAGAGATCCTTTCACCATAAATTTTCCGTCTTTCTAATTGCATGCGTGTATTTGCTTCCATTACATTTACTCCTTATATCACGCATGCCGAGAGAATAGCCATAATCCGAGAGATTCGTTTGTGAGTGCATTCCGTGAGAAATTGAAATCAAAACGAATTTTCGGATAAGTAACGTAATGATCAATCAATGGAAATTGGCGGTTATATTTCCGGCTTCGCACACACACACTACGATTTGAGACTTGTAAATATGACTTGATGATGACTATTTTATGGAAAAGTTTGAATTGTACAATTTTTGAGTATTTTGAATTTTCTTTGAGTCGAATTTTGTGGGTATATTCACTGCAAACCCTCACGAGACACAACTCGTCCTACTAGGGTAACCTAGAGGTTTAAAGGCTTGTTGCATATGCTAAATGCAATCGCTTGCCCGCGAAAGAGGTATTCTATCCCAATAAAGTCCTTGAAGTGTCCTTAACTCTTACTCTCATTCTTTTACATTGCTCGGGACGCGCAAAGTTCTAAGTTAGGGGGGGTTTGAGTGGGCATAAATATTGTATATTTATCCCCCTAATTTCAGTACTGGTGTGAACCCGAATGATGTAAAATTTATGGATTTGATTCACTTTTATGCTTCTAACCTTCTTGGCGAGTATTGCGTGTTTCGTGCTTCTCCTATTAGTTTTACAGGTTAATTATGCAAGCAGTGCAAAGGAGGAAACAACACTGTGCAAGAAAAGCTAAGAAGGCAAGTTCAAGGGCATGTCGGTAATTTTACAGCCCCATCCGGAAGAAGAAGTCAACTGGGAAGTTGAAGAGCTCGGAACAACGAGAACATTGGAAGAAACGGCACCCAAATCCGAGCTACGGTTGAAAAGTTATGCTCAGTTGAAGTTGAAGAAAAATCCAAGAAAAGAAGAGAAAATCCAGAAAAAGTCTAAGTGTAGAGAGCAAGTCCAGGCTGGTACATGCGAACCCCACCCCGAACCGGTTCGTAGGGGCGAACCGGTTCGCTGTACCTCCGAACCGGTTCGCTGTACCTGACACGCGAATTTTGTCTTTCATTTGGATTGGTCTCCAAGTCTCCTATTAGGTTTTAAACACCCCAAACTTGTGGAAAACGGGGGGCATTAACCTAGGAGCAGCTTTTAGGGTTACTTTTAGAGAGTTTTTGATAGAGAACAAGGGGAGAAATATCTAGGAACATCAAAGGCACAATTTACTTCAAGAATTCATCGTTTTGGGTTTGTTTTTGCAGTTTTAATTCAAGATTCTTGTTCCTCATTATTGTTCTTGCATGCTTAGTTTTCCTAATTGATTCAACTTGTTTTTGCATTTACAATAAGTAGTTACATGTTTATAGCTAATTTCATCATGAATTCTTACTCATGCAACGTCATTAATTCATGCGTTAATCAAGTTAACATGTCCGGCTAGGTTTTTCAAGGTTGGGATGCATGAACCCAACCTGATGTGTTAGTGCGTGTGTATAACGTCGATCCGCTGAATTTAATGATTAATTTAAATCGTATCGCGTAATTTCTTAAGAGTTGTAGATCTTTATATCTCGTTTGCCTCTGGGTACTCGTGATGATTTAGAGTACAATTTGAGAGTAATTACCGTGATACCGATTTACTCATCCTCAGATTAGGTATGACGCGGGCTTGAACCTCGTATACATAATGCTTGGGAGTACTAAATTCCGGGTTTGAATTAATCAGATAAATTTATGATCAACGTCATCACTGCATTACACTAGGGTTGGGGGAGTGTGTTCCCATCCTGTTTTTCTCATCATTTAGTTAAAAGTTTCAGTTTAATTCTGCATTTCTTCATTTAGATAGTTTAGTTAATTGCATTTTTCAGCATAGTTTCATAATTGCATTTAGTTTAATCCATCTCAAAAAAGCCAAATCAATCTTTTTCTTTTCTTCTTAGAGTCATCGCTAGGATTCTCCAATCTTATCCTGTCGTCACAACTTCGTTGTCCTTTTTCCCTGAGGATCGATACCCGACTTGTCGGATTATTACTTGAACGATAGGCTTGCACTTGAGCCTAGAGAGCACACACTTTAGAAACACATTCTGAGTCGTGTCAACGGTGAATAGAGAAAGATAATGGAATTAAGTTAATGAATGTTTATGCTTATAGAATTGAAAAGCTTAACTCATGTTAATGATAAACGATTCATATTAATGAGTAATGACTCATGTTAATATTAATGAGTAATGATTCATGTTAATGAGAAACTAATCATATAAAGGATAAATGTAAATGAATAATAATGTGACGTATGGTATGGGACATACGGGGATTATGATATGGGAATGGAATTATAATATGGAGACTAGTATTGAGGAATCATTAACTAGGAGGTTAATAGGAAACGTTAAGTGTGCACTCTAGTTGAGAGGTGAGAATAGCAAGTGAGAGTTGGATCTAGCATGTACATAATAAATGCTTTATTGCACTTGTTAAATACTTGCTATTTTAAAAATCATCTACACATTCGGGCTCTGACCCATTTCCTTGCATATTTTCTCTTCTATTGTATCTCTATATCAGGTGTCCAGCAACAGGGACGCCAACCATAGTTGATTTTGACGAGCTATGGAGCTATGGAGTTTTGCTTAGACGCCTATCATCTTTTTGATTCACAGCATTCTTAGTTAGGGCATGTCACCCAAAGGATTTTCAGTTATATTTTCTATCGAGGTCAAATACTATTGTATTCGGGACTTTTTTTTAATACAATTGTTATTGATGGGATTACTGTAATGGATTAATATTATTTGGGAATGTTTATTCCAATTGCATTTAAATTCTTTTGTGTTATTTATTGGGTTATCAGTGTTGTAGAATAAAATGTGTTGTGTTATTCTTAAACTAAAAAAGGTTTTGTTGAAATTTAAATTTGGAAAGTTTTTAACACCAGCTTAATTGGGTATTGGGTGAGTTGTAAATGTTTTCGACAGTGATGCTAAGAATGAGCCAACTGCATATTCTATTTTAATTTGGTATGGGATTGGCCATTAGGTATTTAATTAGGCGGGGTGTTACACTATGTCTAGGATCTGAGCGCACTTTCATTGAGGGATTAGACCATACCCTGGGTACCCTCAGACCATCTTCCATGGGCTTTCCCTCAACGGGGAATTCCCGATCCCCAGAGATAAAGAAAAACCTTTTCTTTCAGTCATGATTGGAAGTCTGAGCCACATGGAGAAGCTTTTTGTCAGACTTCCTGGCCCACAAATGGAAGTACCCAGGCTGTTTAGATGATGAGGTGATGTTGCAACATTAAAGGAATACATCGTCCTAGGGATTGTCGGTAAATGAATTCTTCCAAAGCGAGATGTATCCAAGAATAGTTCTCCATGAGTTGGGGGGGAAGCTGAGAAGGGGAAACCCCAAGGGTAGACAAGATGTTGACTACATAAGGGTGTAAAGGGAACCTAACAACGACCCTTAACATCTGCTCATAAACAACAATCTCTCCCTCATCACCCTCGAAGACTCTCTCAAATTCAGTGGGAACCCTCATACTTATGTTGGGTTGTATGCCAAAGAGATGCCTCCATACAAAGAGATCACGATCTCTGACCAACGATATGTAAGTCGAAGCAGTTGAAGTGTCAACTTGACTATCATCACCCTCGAAGGAGCCCTAACTGTCGTCCTCATCTTGCTCATCCCCAGATCCCTCAACCACTGGTGGAACATCGGGAAAGGCTACTTAAAATGCAAGTGGGAACAATGCTGTTATAGGGACAACCTCATAAGATGATGTGCCCTTGCCCTGTGGGCCTGGGCTGAGACTGGATGTCTCCCCCCTCCCAGAAGGGCCAGCACCTGACGGCAACGATGCTCCCTAATCCATTTCTCCCTCGCATGATTGACTCTAGGTTGGACGACCGGATGACCTGCAGGACTCAGGGGGTACGATAGTGGCTAATAGAATGGGAAAAATGGGACGTACCCAATTAGGGTCGGCCCCTCGTCTTCTCTACTCCTCTTCCTCTATTCATCTAATATCCACGAAGAACTTCTCTCTTAGGGATGGTAACTCCTCAGCTAAATCATAAAGCCTCCTAAGAATTAAGGGGGAGACCCTACACTTAGAAGAATTTGCCTAAGCTAATTACAAACAAGTTTGCAGTTGACCAAGATGGACTTTTGGATTGAAACTAAGGAAAGAAAGGGTTTTAATCAAGAAAACTCAAGAACAAGTCGCCAGAGAAGAACGCCGAAAAATTATGAAACAACCAAAAAGAAATCCAGCCCTATAGGCCTAAAACAGTCGAAGTGTAAAAAGAAATGGAATATAAAGGGGCACTAGGGCAGAGGGATTACGTGAGAAAGAACAAGCGAGACTGACAAAGCTCCAAATGATGAAGTTACATAAATGCCAAAGGAGCTGGTGAGAGGCTAGAGAGAGAGAGTTCAGGCGGGAAGAAGAAGAAAGGGAATAAACTTCAAAAAATTGATTAAATACCTTACTAATGAGTGGGCCCACTAACCAAGGCAAAACACGAACCAATACTTAGGGCACAAAGTTCCAGGCCAAGTGTGCAATCGCCACGCCTTGGAAAATGGAACGACAGTGGATATCTGCCTAGGTTTCACATCAGCTTGACATGTGTCACTAACAAAATTGATCATACACTCATCTCAAAAGCAACATTATCCCTTAGCCATCTCAACAATCTCGATGGCTAAGGGCTGGGGGGTGATTGATATACCCACATATACCCTCAGCCAGGCTGAGGTTGTCCTCCACCCGGATGAGGCCAAGATCTCTCATCATATATCAGACGACCCTCCAAGGGGCCGACCCCTCATCAGGCTCAGACGACCCTCAAGGGGCTGACCCCTCATTAGGGTCAGATGACCCCACAAGGGGCCGACCCCCTCTTCAGGATCAGACGACCCCTCAAGGGGCCGACCTCTCATCAGGCTCAGACGACCCCACAAGGGGCCGAACCCTCATCAGGCTCAGACGACCCCTTAAGGGGCCAACCTCTCATCAGGCTCAGATGACCCCACAAGGGGCCGACCCCCTCTTCAGGATCAGACGACCCCTTAAGGGGCCTACCCCTCATCAGGATCAGACGACCGCATAAGGGGACGACCCCTCAAGGGGTTAACCCCATCATCATGGTCCGAACGACCCTACGAGCGTACGATAGTATGAGGCCTGCATTAGGCCAGGCTCACTGCCTACAGGAACTTTACCCTCGGCCTCATATCATAGGCCGAGGGTGACATCACCCTAGCGCGTGATTTGGGAGACGCGTGGGACAGTGCGCGTGGGGATCATATGGCACGTGGAAGATCATTATAACAATATCCCCCCTCACGTGAGGTAATATTATGTCATCATTAAGCACAGGTGGCACCTCCAAGTGTCAATGGGGGATTGGCTAGATCATAACTCACATGCACCATGTATGCTTGGGGGGTACACTACACCCCCAAGACCTATATATACTTGTCACCTACAACCCTGCAAAGGGATCGATAAATTGTAACCCTAGCTAAAACTCTATTGGTACACACAGAAAGAGAGAGTGAGCTTATGTGCATTATAGCCAAGGCCAGTAGTGCCCATATTTAGTGGATCATACACTCATAGTGGATGTAGGCATAATTAGCTGAACCACTATACATCATTATCTTATTCCTCTTATACTCGTCACCTTCTATACACTTACACACATAGGCATCTCTATGGCTGCCATTGTTGTAACTGTTTGAGCTCATCATCACTTATCGGGTGGTGCTAGATTTCAGCATCATCACATACCAATACACCCAAGCAACAAAATAAGGATCATAATAAATATAAGATCAACATCAGCCCATCATATAAGCCAGTTCAACCATACATTTAAGAAAGACCATCATCACATCAGAAAGCAAACATCCAAACATATAGGCATCAAGTGAAGATCAAACATCCAATTAGGAGAAGTTCATAACTCAATCATGTAAACATCATCACAAGACCAATCACACATGCTTTTTAAACATCATGCATTACAACATAAAGAACTCAGAAGAAAGTTCAAAATACCAGATGATCATTACTTTATTTTTTTTACTTTAGGAACCATTGTACATAAGTAAAGCAACATGTTTTAACATCTACATGCTCATTATGTACACACCTAAACCCATCATAGAGTTGTCTAAACCTTACCTAAATCTTGGACCAAAACTAAACAACATTTAGATTAAATCCTTAGATGTTTAGTTGACTAAAATTACCCCAAAAAGTTTAGTCATCTGAACATTTTTTACATCCCACTAAAACAAGCCAATCTATAAATCGGAAGAATTTTAGTCGAATAATACTTGACATTTAATCAGCTAATAGTCCCATATTTCTAAAAAGAATTTTGGTAAAATCCTCTAACCTTTTATCCAAATACCCTAAGTCTTCTAACTTGATTATAAAACCTTTTACCAACATTGTTTCCTTCTATCACTGTAAATAAATCCTCCCAACTCTATTTTAAATCACCAAGACTCAACCTAATCTTATGTATTCCTACTTGAGGTTCTAACATAGAAACCAAGTTCCTAAACCCCTTTCCACATATGTGACTTTTTGAACCCACATCACCATTGTAGCCAAAACCCCATTGAAGTAACTTCAAACACATTACATCCAAGTGCCATACCGAACCCCGTGAGCTTTAAGGATTGAAACCCATTTTATACAATTTACGCACCCCAAAACATTTAATCTGACTTCATCTTATTCCTAGAAGTGATGAATTTCTAGAGAGATAAAGTTTCACGTACATTACAAGATTGCTTTTGACCAACAAACTCCTCCAAACACCCACTTGTGTCTTAAAGTGATTTAAACATAAAATTTCTATTGAACCAAGTTATGCTAAAAACATGTGTGTATAGGGATTATAATCAAAATATCATAAGAGAGAAATCTAGACCCAAATACCCCCTTGAGCAAAATATAAGGAAACTCTTTTTGGCTTACTTTACTAAAAAGAGAAAATAAACTCATCTTATCATGATACCAATCATGCACTATTGATTACAATGAACCTTTATTATACCTTCTCGACTGGTAAAGTTATTGTTATGGGTAGTCGAGTCATTTAAAGTCCTTGGGTTATTGCGTAGATATTTATTGGCCAAGGACCAATGTATCATCTTTTTGGTTGGGGTTTCGCAAGGTGTTATTTGATGTGAGTTTTTGGTTCCACCATAACTAAATCGGAGATAGTGAAGTTAGCATGTACCTTCTTATGTAGGGACATAGGCAGGGATGAACCATGTTATAAACTCGGTTTGGAATTTTTTTATAAACCATATATCCTTCCTTACTATATTTATATTCTGTCTTTACATTAATATGATTGATGCTTACATTAGTTGAATGTTATTATGCATGTGTGTAGATGCCAGAAAACTAGAGAGAACACATTTTTATCAACGAACTAAGAAATATTTTTTTACTAAGTTTCAATGTTTATATTGATAATGAAAACGAAGAAATAAATGTTAAATTTTTGAAAAGTTAGTAAAATGTCATCATCTCAATTCACTGCCACCCCCCAAGATAATTTTTAGGCGGACACCAACCTTAAAATATTCCCTTGGTGTATCTTTTGTGGTTGCTTCAAGGTTCCATCCTTAGAAGAAAGGTTCTTAACCTCTAAAGAAGATTTTATTTGGAAAATAGGATATGAAGACATTGGTTGTGGACTAAAATCGGTGATGGTTGTGTAACGTTGTTCAGTTATCGGTAATTTCTTCTAAAGATATGGTATGAAATAGTTTCTAGTGAACTTTTGTAAGTGTCTCACAGTTTCATTTTGTAAAAGACTACCATGGTGCATTTGTCCTTCATTTTGGTAGGATAATTTCCCCTTAGTGGGTTTTTCTCTCATACATCCGGTATTGTGATTGTTGTTCTACTTTTCCACAAATATTAAAAAAAAATTCTTAATTTAGTAACATAAAACATGGATTCTAAAACTCAGTAAAATGTTTTCTCACATTGACTTTTTTGAGTTTTTGCCCATTTGTAATAACAAATTAATCTATCTTTTTCTTTAATTAGATTAATTAATTTTTATTTGGGTACTTACCGTCGAGAGGTGCACTCTCATCAACATGCAGTAGTACATAACTTTTTATGCCAAATAATCTACATTTCACGAGATCCTCCAATGAAACACGTAAATATAACAACGAAATAATGAATTGTAAAAAATGGTCAAATAAGACAGAGATAAAATTCTAGCAAGACAGAACAAGTTAACATATTGTTTAAGGTGTTATAATAGCTTGCAGCCACTGAGAAGGAAATGAAAACCAAGAACAAGGTTGCAAAAGAGATAAAATTTAAACGATCAATTTGTTGCCCTATCTAATCCTCTTGATACGAATCCACAAAAAATAGGAAAATAAAAACAAAGGTCGCAAAATAAGCATAACCTACACATAAAGAAAAGAAGAATACATAATTGACGAAAGCCGATGAGAAAACAAACAATATCATGGATTCATATCCCTACATCAAAAAATCAAACCGAACTTATTTAGCCAAAATTAAACTCGAAGGAAGAAACCCCCAAAAATACCTCAATAAGAAGCCCTAAAAAATTCAACAATAATACACAACTTGCACACTCGGGTAAAGTTTACTAAAACTTAAAAGAACTTTTACAAACTTTATTTATATTACTGATAAATTTATGCATATTTTATTATAAAAACATTGATAAAAAATAGTACATACATGTTTCAAAAGAGTACGAACATATTACACACAACTTACATTTTGTACAAACTACTTATATCTATTCATAACTACGTTTGTATATAACTATAAATACATTAATAAACTATAGTACATGAAAGTTTAATAAGAATACACATAGAGTACACACATATTACACCAACTTTTTATAAACGACATCTATATACCCATAATTATATTCATTTGCCACTATAACATTCATAAACTGGAGTACAAACAAGTTCATAAGAGTGCGTAAATGCATATTGCAGACATAACAAACACATATTACACATATAATGTGTGAATATTTGTAATTAAGTACACTTATTTCAAGAATGTATTACACTCACACTTTAAACACACTGAACGAACATTTTAACACCATTCACAGACATAATTTAAGAAATACACATAATCTAATAATTTCAAATGTTTATTGAAATAAAAAAAAAGTCATTTCTAATGTTGACGTTATTAAGTGAACAAGTTAAAGGAATTTTTTATACAATGGCGAATCTGCTAAGGATGACATACAAATGTTGATGAGGTTCTATTCGAACTCAGTATCAAACATTGTAATTATAACTCTCTCTCTCTCTCTCTCTCTCTCTCTCTCTATATATATATATATATATATATATATATATATATATATATATATATATATATATATAACGTTGTTCAATTATGTCATATCTATAATTACTAAGATGGACATGTTAGAACTATTTGAAATAATAATTCTCCATAATGTGTTGCATAATTATATTAATACTAAAAGTTTATTTGGTTATTGAAAGCGTAATCCAAATACTAAGATTCAAAAGGAATCTTGGGTATCAACCTTAATGGATGGCTTCGATTGAGTGACTTTTTGAGATTGGGTTCTTTCCTTACTTATAAATAAGTGACAGATATCTATCAAAGCAAACACTACATAAATACAACATCAATAAAATTGGGTTAAGGGATAGAAAAATCAAAACTTCAATCATTTAAATGATGATTACTAATTTGTATGGAGCTCATCATCAATAGCTTTTATCATCAAAGTGATGATTTCATATTCAAGTAAAGGATACTATTTCGAACCTCTTCCTCTCAAACAAATTTGGATCGAAGTATGACTCTTGATATTTTACTTCTAATAATGATAAACTTGTGTTTTTTAATCTCCTAAGTTTACATAATCTGTTATAATCATGTTGATCTAAGATCCTAACATTAAATATGTAATAAATAATGTTTTCTATGATTGAAGAATAAGTAACATGTATAACTCGATATTCATGTATTAGATTTATAGATACATATAAAAGTATTAATTACGTGTTTTTCTGATCATGTTTACATGTGGTATCAAAGCTTAGGTTTTTAATCTCATGATTCTCAATTCCGATTTTATGCCTACGAAAAGAATTTGGACAAAAAATGGATGAAGCACTGAACATTTTAGCAACGTTTTAGCGACATATTTGTTTCTTGCTTGGAATTTTATGAAATTCACATGGTCACATGAAAACATCAAAATAAACAAACCTATTGTAAACAATGGGCACCACCTTGCCTCAGTTATTTCACGTCTTTTAGACCCCTAAAAATGTATTTTTTCCTTTTTTGATAATAACGTTAACGCTAATAACTCTCACTTAAAACTTAAGTGTATAATATAAAGTTTTGAATATTATATGTATGGTTACGGATTTTGACAATAACATTTTCAATAAATTAGATTGTTGTGTATAGTTTATATTTGGCTTCCCAAAAATCCTAATGTAATTATGAATTAGTATTTCGATACTAATATGTATATGATGTTAGATTAGGAAGTTATCAAAGTTATTTAATCTATACTTATAAATATTATATTATTGTTTATGCATCTATACTTGGACCAGTAATTATCTTTTAAGTTTCACATATAATAGTTTTGGAGTAATTGCTTTTTACATACACTATGTAATATGTGTTCACATGACTGTTCCATGAAAGATTTCTTCACACTATGCATGTGCATGTATGATCCATGAATGTAAAAACAATTGCACACTATATGAATTAAATAGATAAAGCGCAACTAAGGATAAACCAAGAAATGATCTCGGTGAATGCAGCCAAATGAATTAATTGGTATATCTTTATAATCAACTAAAATGATAAATCATAAGATGGAATTTTTATGACCAAATTAAAATGGATTTTATCCAATTATTAAGATTTTCTTTTATCGGAATTTAATAACGTCTTCAATGTACTTACTTTATATAACAATAAAGAGAAAATTTTGAGATATTTTCAGTGATAGTTTCCTTATTTTTCTAATAAGCAATAACTAAAATTAAAATTGTTGATTTACTCATAATTTAATGAATTTTTTATGTTAATTGGAAATGGTCTGATGATGAAAACTCATAAATTTGGTGATAGATGTTGTTTTTGCGATTTGAGACGGTTTAAGCCCTTAAAACCTTAAATTTATCATATTTGGTAATAAAGTGGACAACTAATTCATTCTCCAAATTGGTTTTAAATTTTGTTATTGGAGATTATTTTAAGAGTTTTGTAACATTTTTTTAGTGATTACTCAAAAAATTTAAATACTGGAAATTTTGAATTTCTCAATTTTTTGTGTTTTAATAACTACATTAGTTGTCCAACCTTATTTGGATGTTATCATATTCATATACGCCAAATATTGTTATGACTATTATAATTATGATAAGGTTTTAATATTAATATTTGTATTATTTTAGATTATGTATCCATAAAAATGCCCTGGTCTATAATTGTAAATATTAAATTATAGTGTAAAAAATTGGTTATTTGTAGGTCCATATATAATTATTAATGTTAGATTATTGATGCAATTTTGCCGTGACTTGTTCATTGTAATATTTCTCAAGAACACAATTACGATTATTGAATAAATATTAATAAGTAATTTTCATTTGCATCAATATAAATGCGAAAGATATTAATTTTTCTTAAACTAATATTCACGTGAATTATAATTAGATGATCAAAATTGCTGCCAAATTTAAATATTAGATTAATGTGTATACACTTATTATGTCCTATATGAGTAATGAAATATTATAAATGTGCCTTAAGGTTTTAATCCCGGTATTTATATTATGATTAGGGTCCGATTCCACTGAAATGGCGTAATGTAATAAACTGTAAATGTTGAATTTTCTGATAACAGGCAAACACTATTTTGGGTTTCTCCAAAGAGTCCGAATATGAAAGCGTTTTCGGATTATTAATGATTTCATTATGATTAAGCCTTTGTGATTTGTATTCTTCTAAGAGTCCGGTTGTATTAGCGAAGTTAATATTACGGGATAATGTATTTTTTTATTAAGGTTTGTATCGGTTACACCAAAAACTCCATATCCATCTTTATAGGCACACTGCCCATCTATGCCTTTTGAAAACATTAATTCTTATTGAAATCATTACACAATCCATAAAATAATGTAATAGTCATGTAATGGATTGTTTAATAGTCACCAAGGTGACCAATTAGAATGATTGTGAATATTAAATTTAAAGATAAAGGTGATAGTAATAACTCATCATGCTCATTGATGTAAATATATTAATGGATTATATTTGATTTATTTTATCTAACAAGATAAGGTCCCAAAGAAAATTGATTATGAGTATGTGAAATTAATATTAAGAAATTATAAAATTAAATGGTGAAAGGATAAAATTTTCATTTGATTTACATAACATTGTACTAATAAAGTCATATATAAATATTCAAAGTTATTACGATAGAAATTCCATTTTTTTAAATTGTTATGAATGTATGTGTTGTCAATTAATATCATTAATATAGTGAGATATTTATATCATTAAATGTATATCATTTTATTTCTCTAAAATTGTATATTTTATCCATTTTAATGCTCTCACGACTGACTTCTTAGAATGAAGTAGAGAATCGTTATAATTCAATTTTACTTGAGGAACCCACTATTAATGAATAAATTAGTCAGTGACACTCTTCTAAAAATTCGAATAAATATTAAATTGATTAGGAATAAAGTTTATGCAAAATCTAACAATGTTAAAGATTAAAATATGAGTACCCATTATGTAACATATATATTTTTAGCTGTATTATGAGAATTTTTATTTTTCGTTGGGTAGGAATGACAATAATTTGTTTTGTTTTTCTAAACTAGAGTGATAGAAAATACAGTTCTAAAACGATATGAGAATTCTTACAAGACAGAGAATAACACAAACCATACATTCTTAGATTCATTTTCTTTTGTTATTTTGGACTTATTTCAAAACCCATCATTGACCTTTAATTTTTTCAAATTTCATAGTGAAGGAATTGTCTTGAGTATACAAAAGATTTTTCAGCTTATATGAAAATGTATTTTTCTTAATTATGGTATTCTCATATGTGGTTTGTACAATTAAATTTTTGATAAATCTTTTACAAGGAAAACTATTCATACCCTATATCATAATGTTGAACTTAAAAGTAGGTTTTCAATCTTGTGGCATAATTGAATATCAGACTCTTTTAAATCCAGACTTACTTTGATGATTTAATAAACTCGATTATCGTTGGGTTGACACTAATGTATCTTGAGATCTTAAGGTTTTAGAATTTTAGAAATATCTATGTGGCCCAAGTGGGAGATTATAGTTCTTAAAAAGTGGACCTATACTTCGATCATATCATTATAAAACAACAATCCAAAGACACCAATGTAAATACCACCGCAAGAGTTATTCACACGAAAATAAGCATATATGTTTAAATGTGAATTATATAAATTGTACTCTACTTAGCCAATTTTATATGCCTACATGATTGGGATTGTCTAGTACAAGCATGTATTTAAAATATACTAAAAGAATTAGATTTCAAAATTATGCCTCTAGTCTTTGAAGAGGGTACACTATCTAAAGATGAAATAAAAAATGACAAATTCTGCATAGAAAATTGAAATTAGTGGGAGTGTCAAATCAACTAATGTGGTTATAAAAGACGTTGAGATACTCTTATTTCAGAAATGACGACATTCCCTCTATGTGTGTCCTTTAGGTGAAATCAATTTTTCTTTTCAAAAACCTTTTATCAATTTTATTTAGCACCAATTTATATGAACTAAACTAATTAAGCCAATTTTATCCTCTTAAACCAAAACATGCATCTATTGTGATTTAGCAAGATAAAGTAGAGAATGCTCACAAAACATGTAGATGTACAAAGAAACTACAACTGGAAAAAACCTCGGATGACCCAAGCCAAACAATCACTACGATACCATTTTACAATGGGATATTTCATTCTTACTCAACGACTCGATCCCCACAAGACTTGATGCCTCATCTTCTCTTCAACCTATCCTCCATAGTGTAACACAGGAATCCACCTACACCAAGTCCACAACACATGAGCCCATGCATTCCTCGATCTCCACCGATATAGCCATCAACCATCAATCAGCAAGTACGAAGTCCACCACACAAAACTGGTTCTTCAAATGATGAATAATGAAATCATGGAGTAAACACAAGATCTCTATAGCATATAGTATGTAAAATCGGAGCTTGTAAACACAAATGATGTTTTTAACTTTTTAAAACTTTGATAAACAAATGCAGAAAAACATATGGGTTCTATGTAATTCTGTATGTTCTACACACTATTTTTCTGAGCAAAAGACACCTTAAATAAAAAACCTTAGGCAGTGCGTCGTTAGAATGATATTGGCATGTCATTAGAACGAAATCCACATCTCGTTACAATGAGGTATGGCTATCTTTTTAACGACTTCCACATGTTGTTGGAATGATTGTTAAAGTCATTTGATTTATCCAAATTAAAGGTGTTGTTTCGTATGACTCTAAAGAAGATATATATATATCATAAAAACTAGTTTAAAAAATATTTTAATCGTAATTAAATATAGTAACATGCTTAGAAAATATTTACCAAGTATCCATAAACCATATGCATCTATACTTGAGAGAATCAGGAAAAACCAAATGAAGACATGAAACGTGGACCAAAACTACGGCATGATCTATCTTTGAAGCTTGGCCGCTACGTCTTCAACATAATGTCATAGGCTAAGTGGGAATCACGACTAATAAATTCTATCTTTGACTCAAAGTGTATTTATCCAGAATAATGCCAATACATACAAATTCACACTATGTGGAAATTTGTCCTTACAAATTTCCCCTTTGGCTATTCTAGGACAAAACTAGAAAGTGAAATGCCTAAGTCAGGCCGTTAAGCCATATGACCTAAATCATCCCATCCCATAAAACCTAAAAGGAAAATATAGGACATTGACTATCAAATTTAGCTATAAAATGTTGGACTACCAGCGAGAATAAATTATCGTCATGTGATGTAGTCGCAAAATCTTGAATCGCTGAAGAATCAGTACACACGTAACAAACAAATACCATGTGAAGTATGGAGGAACAAATTATATATAATCAATATCATACCAATATAAAATATTAGAAAAAATATCCCCCGACATCACATATTTATCTTCCCCCCTTTTAGTCTCAAATAGACAAATAGTGAGAAAAATAAACATATAAATTAAAATCTAGCATGAATATAACATGAGTGGAATATCTAAATATATATGATGAACTAGATTAAAATAATCAGAATATGTCAAATCATAGATCGTAAACTTTCGCAAAGAATAATCATCAATATCAATTGATGGGACTAAACTAAATCAATGTAGTGTAAAAACTCACAGCATGAATAATCAATATCGACTGCATATAAATTGTCCAAAATAAATCAGAGGTACCAAATCAGAATATCAATGTAATATAGATCAAGCAGTACAAAAACAGAACAAAATTACCAAAACCAAGACGATCATTCAAATGATATATAAGGTCGTTCGAATGAAAAGTGAATGTCCTTCGAACTAGTGTAAGCTCGCTACTAACGACATAAAACAGCAACATGTCATTCAAAACACCTTTCTTACGACCCATCTAATGACCCTTATAACGACCATACATGACATCAATTGTAGCTCATTTGAATGGTCATTTAATCCACTCTTCGACTGAAATGGACATGTCATTTGAACGATGGCTACAAGTCGTTCTAACGACTTCACCAAACTTCTATTCGACCTTTAAAAGTATGGAAATTTTGCCCAATGATGTAATTATCTGATAAAAGCAACTGGAAGTATGAAAATAGTAGAAGATCAAACTCAAAACAACAAATATGAGTTGCGCATTAACATAATATCAATATGATCAAACATACAATGGAATAAAGGGATGTAACTAACACAAATGAATCACAATCCAAACACAAAGACGCGTTCAATACGCTCTAATTGACTGCTAAATATCATCAAACAACGTTTTAACCTTATGTGGCGATTAAACTTGAACTTAATGAACAAACCATACATCACACACTAAAGTTTAGAAATTTTGATGATTATACAGATAATAGTGTCATGACACTACTTTTTCCACACAGGACTTGTTTGTTCAAACCCGTTGATATTTTCAACCAAACTCCCTCATAATTGATAATTATTTTTCTTTTGAGGTTCTAATTTCTCTTTTTAAAAGATTTCCTATTGTCCCTATTTTTGGCATATTTTTCTTTTTACTGCTTTAGTTTTTTCTTGTGCTCTTTTACATATGCTTCTCACAACCCTTTCCCATGCACACTCATCGTTTTTTAAATATGTAATATAAATTCTCACGGGCAATGATTCTTATAAGCACAACTCCTCCTAAGATTAATATGCACATATATGAAAATTTTGAGATGAGAAGGTCTCACCAAAATCAAATATGCATGAGATGTTAAACACTCATTAAAGATCGCGCATGTGTGAAATGGCATATGCATAGTCGAATCTAAATTTAAGTCAACTTCAAAACAACCCCATTAGAACAATTGTTAAGATCAATCTTTGTATCCAAAATCATGACCAAATGTACTAGCCACGTGGAAAGATGAAATGATAGGGGTCCAAGCACACCAATATGCCACACCAAGTGTAAACTCATGACACAAAAATAAATCAAAAATCTTTTTGTGTTTTTCAAAAAATATTTTTGACCCAAAAGGAAAATCTTTTTTTATTTTTCCAATAAGACTCAAATAAAAGGAAAAAATATAATGCAAAGAGGTAAACATGTCATATCACTAGAAAATATATATCATGAAGTAAACTAGCGTATAACAAACATGCTAACAGAATCATCTGTAAGAAATATCATGAGAAACATCATATGTAAGTAAACGAGTGTCATGAAGCTTAATTCCTAAAGCCTTATAAGTCCAATTTATTAACCCCAAGTAAGTGTAAGTAAACGAGTGTCATGACATTTTCCATCTTCACCTTCACCGTTTCATCATTTAACTCATCGTTTCCTCATCCTCACTCTCTTCACCCTCACTAACTTCGAACTCATAACCTATTGCCTTGGAAGTATCATTCACATGAGTATTTTCAAGAGAAGATTTACTATCATCACTCACATGATAAACCAGGAACGTGGTGTAGTTACGCTCAATGGGGGTATCCTATCTCCCTCTCTTTCGATTCATTATCACTAAGGGTGGCGTTATATGCAATCGATTCCTTTCCCCCCTTCTTAAGTCTAGTGGATCACTCCACTACACTATGTCCATAACCTTCACAACCAAAACACCTATCCTATGTATCCCCCTATCATTCTCATATAGATTCTTAGGGACGTGATTGTCCTTGTTGTTCTTGAATTTCTCAATTCTTTTGGCATCTTTCGATTGATTTTGGAACTTTAGAAACTTTTTTAACTTCTTTGGCCACAAGGATACATCTTCAAAATCTATATCGGATTCATCATCCTCCAAAACTTTGATTTCATCCTTTCGGGCTTTCAAAGTGATGCCCTTTCCTTTCTTTGGGACATCCTTAAATATAGAAATGTCAAGCTCATAAATTTATAGGTCACCTACAAGATCTTCTAGTTTCATTGAGTCAAGTAAACCCAAGTAGTTCAAAATGGTCACCTTTGGGTCAAATCTACAAGGCAACGAACTTAAGATTTTCCTTATGACTTATTTGTCGATTATTTTCTCTCCCAAGTTAAACAATAAGTTGACAATATGCGACAAACTAGCTTGAAACTCATCAAACATCTCACTCTCTAACATCTTAAACATCTAAAATTGGCTGAAGAGGTATTGGAGTTTAGACACCCTAACCATGTAGTTCACCCGTGAGTAAGTTCAAGGACATCCCATGCCTCTTTTGACGCCTCACACATCATAATACGATTATACTCTTCTGATGTAATAGACGAAGAAATAGAATTTAACCCTTTGTAATAATATTGCGCAAGTATGTGTTTGGCTTCAGTCCATAACTCAACATGTTTTAAGTGTGTGGCCTCACCCTATCTCATGACTGGTGGTTTCCACTCTTTTTCTACCACTAACCAAGCACACTCATCTATAACCTTAAGTGCACAATTCTTATGCATCTTCTAACATGTATAATTAGAACCGTAAAAAATTAGTGTTATAAAACCTTCATAAATACTGAAATACATAAAGACATGTGGGATCAATCACACAATAAAGTAGTGTTTTTATCTATGACACCAGTTTGTAAAAATGACGATGGTCCCTCTATGTGTGTCCTTTAGGTGAAAATAATTTTTATTTTCAAATTTTTTTTGATAATTTTATTTAGAACCAATTTTTTGAACTAAACTAATTAATCAAATTTTATATTCTTAACCCTAAACATGCATCCAATGTGATTAAGTAAGATAATGTCAAGAGTGCTCAGAAAACATTCCGATGTACGAGGAAACCACAATGGGAAAAAAACTCGGACGACCATGGATAGACAATCACTATGATACAGTTTTACAAAGGAATATTTCATTCTTACACAACGACTCGATCCCCAAAAGCCTTAATGCCTCTTCTTCTCTTCAACCGTTCCTCCAGAGTGCAACACAGGAGTCCACCTACGCCAGGTCGACAACACACAAGTCCACGCGTGCCTCAGTATCCATTGATACAACCAA
Source organism: Sambucus nigra (assembly GCA_949130495.1). NCBI lineage: Eukaryota > Viridiplantae > Streptophyta > Magnoliopsida > Dipsacales > Adoxaceae > Sambucus > Sambucus nigra. The sequence goes on along the minus strand of OX422215.1, from coordinate 280,540,866 downwards.
CAACCATTAATCAACAAGTAGGGAATCGAGTGCACGAAGCAGGTTCTTCGAATGATGAAGAATGAAACCATGGTGCAAACACAAGATCTCTATAATATATGGTATGTAAACTCGAATCTTGTAAAAACAAAAGATGTTTTTAAATTTGATAAACAAATGAAAAAAATGCATGGATTTTGTGTAATTCAATACGTTTCAAACATTTTCTTTTGAGAAAAAGATGCCTTAGATAATAAACTTGAGGCGGCGTGTCATTAGGACGATATTGGCATGTCGTTAGAAAGAAATCCACATCTCGTTAGAATGAGTTATGAATGACGTTTGAACGACTTCCCCTTGTCATTTGAATGACATCCAAACTAAATATGATGTTTCATACGACTCTAAACAAGATATATCTAAGAAAATCCAGGTTAAAAACATTTTAAAATTCTATTTAAATAAAATAACATCCTAAAAAAATATTGACTGAGTATCCATAAACCAAGATGCCTCCATACCGGAGAGAATTATGGAAAACCAAATGAAGATGTGAAACGTGCACCAAAACAATGACATGATATATCATTGAGGCATGGTCTCTATGTCTTTAAGATAACATCATAGACTAAATGGGAATCGTGAAAAGTAAACTGTATCTATGACTCAAAGTGACTTTCGTCTGGAATAACGCCAAAACATACAAATTGACACTATTTGGAAATTTGTCTTTACATTTATCATTCCCTTAACATATTAAGTAATCTTTATATTAGTTGGTGGATATGAATAATTTTAAGAATATCTTTAATGAGCTTGCTATTTTGAATGATTATGAGATTTATCGTAAGAATGTGAATCTGACAGAGGAGTAAGGAAATATCTGATTTTGCTTAGACAAGTTTTAAAAATTATACTGACTTTAATCAACCAAAATGAAGATTGGAATTACTTTGAATTACCTAATTGACATACTAGAGTCCAGTGTTAATGTGTCTTTAAGACTAAAACACGACCCTGGTATAATCAGCGACATAAATCTGAACTTGTGGTCAAAGTTTTTATTATGAATAGAGAAAGGAGTGTAAGTAAATATTCTTATCTATATCTTAAAATGTGAAATTATTATGGATTTAGCTTCTTTTGGTTAGGAATTACATTTAGTGTGAAAACTTATGAGATGTTAAGAAAAGAATTGTATGTGTAAAGAAATCACTATATAAACGTATGTCATTTCCCACTGATGGTATTTTAAGAATACTTTATGCATTTGTATTAGTATATATATACCTTGAGGTCAGTGGGAGTAAGTTTATATATTTTGGACTTCTCTATACATTAGTAACCAATGATATGTTAAATTAATAAATAAATTATTTGAAGTGTATTTAGAATCGGCATATTTAAAATAATATATGCTAACACTTATGAAGACTGTTCATTTAAAGATGATCAGTTACTACATATAGAAATTTAATTGATTATGAATGTATTTATCTCAGTATTTATTACGTGTCTCTATTTTTTCTCAATAACAAAAATTATGAAAGAGTACAAAATAATACAATAGCAGTTTATGGATAATGAAAAATGAGTTTGTTGCATGGTTTGAGGCTAGAGTGTATGAATTATGGTTGTGGCATTTCATTCGAGGTCTAGGAGTTGTCGACGCTATTACCAAGTTGCTGAAATATTTTTTTTCCTCTGTATTCTTTATATATGTTAAAGATATTCTACAAAAGTTAAGAACATTATATTAAAATACCTATTTGTTAAAGAATAAGTTAGTAAAAAATTTGTGTCACTTAAACATATAAGTATGAGTGCTAACATATAAAATTTACTTATTAAAGGACTTCCACTGAGGATATTACTAAACACGTTCAACAGATGAGTCTCGACTTTAGTTATTAAAGATAATAGGATTGTGAATTTCTTAGTGCTTATTTAGTTCACACTATATTTTTACACCAATTAATATGTTCTGTGAATATTTAAAATTATATCTTACAATATTTGATTACATTCCTATGATTGGATGAAAGTGACATAAATAGTCTTTTTATATGACATCAGTGGACCATTATGATAACCCTTATTAGATACCTCATTAAATAAAATGTTAATGTTGTAGTATATAGAGGGAACCATACTCATGAATTAGTAAGGAACAACTATGACTCACATTGGTATTTTATTTAATTTAGGCGTCACTATAAAATCATTTAAGGATGACTCAGAAAATTATTACTTGCCTTATGATAATCACTAAGAAAGTGGAATAATGTTTGATTTACTTGAAATAATAATTCTCCATGATGTGTTTCATAATTATATTAATACTAAGCGTCTGTTTGGTAATTTAAAGGGTACTCCAAGTACAAAGAGTCGAAAGGATTCTTGAGTATCTACCTTGATGGACGGTTAAGATTGAGTGACTTTTGAAGATTGGGTACTCTCTCTACCTAAAAATAAGTGAGTGATATACATCAATCAGACCCTACAAAACTATAACATCAATGAAATTAGGTTAAGGGAGAGAAACACCAAAACTCCAATCATTTAAATGATGATTACTGATTTATATAGAGTCTAACACCAATGACTTAATTCATCAAAAAGATGATTCCATATTCAAGTGGAGGATAATGTTTTCAACTTATTCCTCTAAAAAAATTTTAGATCTCGGTATGACTCCTGATATTTACTAATAAGTATGATCATGCTATGATTATTTATCCATTAAATTGACACTATCTATTATAACATGTTGATATAAGATCTTAATGTTAAATATAAAATACATACCGTTTTGTATGATTGAAGAATTAATGACATGTATAATTAGATATTCATGTGTTAGATTTATATATTGATATAAAATTTTTAATTACATGTTCTTTTGATTATGTTTGCGGGACACACATTTTGGAGACATACAATCCTATACTTTACCAAAATAATTCACAATGAGAAGATAACAAATGATTTATTGACCCCAAAGAATTATTTAGAAACCACACTTTGTTGGGTATGTAGAATATAAACTTTCAGACAACTTTTAAAAACATATTAATGTAATACCCCGTATTTTATTATGTTAAATAATTACGGGATTAATTATTATTGTTGGATTAATTAAATAAAAAATGTGAGAAAATTGATTATTAATTAACCCCGATTAAAAATAAATATTAAATAGCGTGCCAAGGGTTAACACTTATGGTTGAGAATTTTGGAATATTACTGTGTGAATACGTAATACAAAATTATGAAATTTTATAAATTGTCGAGAGTGGGAAAATACGACAGTTTGATACATTAAGTCAGGACGCGCGTGTGAGTCGTGTCTGGACTAATTTAATGTGTTAAAGAAGTAAATTATTTTTAAATAACTAGTATGGTAATTTCGAGTGCTCCATTGAGTCCGGAAGAGTCTAGATAGTCAGAAAACTCTACCCGGGTATTTTATTTGGACTCCGGGATGTTTTCAGGCCTAACCGGTACCGCGTAGGGGTATTTTTATCCTTCGAATTTTTGGGTAAATATTATGGACGAAAATTAGGGAATTAAATATAGAGGTACGTGGGTTAGAGGGGAGTTATGGGCTCTAAACCTATGTGAGAGAAAAGAGAAAGTCATAGAGGAAGGAAGAAGAAGCTATAGGAGTTCTTGGTACATAACTCAAGAACACACACCGAAAATCCCACCAAAGTGTAGATCATGAGACTAGGAACACACCTATACCAACATCACGAGGAGATCAGACCTTCGAAATTTAGGCAAGTGTTTAATCCTTGCAAAATTGTAGCAAAAATCATGTTCATGTTAGTATATATATATATATATATATATATATATATATATATATATATATATATAAAAGAATCATTTATGGTTCATAAACTTTGATTAAATTGGAGAATTACGGACATCAATTAAAAATTCGGAATCTAATTAGGATTAATCCCTCATGTATGTAGGTAAGAGATCACGAATTGATGAGAAATTACGATCGACGAATCTGGTTTTCATGTTTTTGTATACAAATTTGAAGAACTAGGGTTTATTTTGTTAATTTGGGAATTTCTAGAATTTACCAAGGTTTATGCATGATCAAATGATTCTAGGATGTTAGAAATCATCCATACATGTTATATTAATGTTTGGAAGTGATTGCTAGGTGTTAGGAAGAAATCTACAGAGGTTTTAGGCTAGAAAAAGGTTAGAAAACGCAACAAGTAGCAGAATGGAGACGACGATGTCTCGTTTGAACGACATGCAGGGTCGTTCGAATGACCTTCTAATTCTTTCGAACGAAACCAGTTCTGGTTTGAACGACAGGTCCTAGAAAAAGCTAGAAATACCTATTTCCCCCAAATCGTGTTACACAGTTAGTTGAGTGAGGAAAACTGCCATTTACTGATATTAGCTTAGTGCAGAACTATTTGGGAAGCATTCCTGGATAATACCTTAAGGATTGGATAGGTGAATCAACCTTGGAAATTTCAAAAGTGTGAATAATCAAGTTAATTGCATAATAGGTAGTAATGAGAAGTTTACCACGTGTAGAAATATAAGTATGGGTTGGGTGAATACCTGAATTTTAATAGGGCTTAGGGAATGCCTATTATTATATGATTGTTATTATTATTCGTATAGCATACCTACGCTGCTTGCTATCAGGAGGAGGTTATCGCGCAGTGTACAATCTTATCCTAGGTGAGCTAATGGGGGGATATTTTACTTGTACTCAGAGCATATGAACTTGTATACGTGCTATCTGAGACGTAGAATAGTTTTGATGGCTGAATGGGAGCGTAGGTATGTGCGTGACCCATTTAGCTGGTGAGTATGCTCTCCTCCAATGTTTATGTTATGAGATTTATGGTTCGTGAGAGACGCCAAACAAAATTTCCTTTACGCAGTGAACGATACATCGGGACAGGATAGCATAGTATGCATTGCGCCATGTGGTCCTAACCAAGGGGCGCAGTATTTGTATATATATGTATAGGTATGATATAACTATATAACTATATATATATATATATATATATATAGATATATGTATATATATATATGTATATATATATATATTTATATTTGTGAATGATTCTAACGTGTGAAATTATCAAACTAATAAATGTTTGTAAGAGAAGTATTTTCAGTGGAAAAAAGAATTACTATCAGAATAGTGAATGCAATATACGGTTAATTGGAACAAATAATCTTACTAGCGTACTGTATGGGCGATAAGAGTTACTCCTTTGGGGTATATTTAGAAGTATAAGTCCATGATGCATTTGAGAACATTATGGATAACTAGGTTAGGATAGACGTATGTTAGGCGTGCACAATAGTGGAGAGGTGAGAATCTCATTTGAAAGTTCGAAACTAACATGCAAATAATAATTGAATTATTGCAGTTTTAAATACTTGCTTGAGCAAATATTTTTACAACTCGGGCTCTGACCCATTTCTTTTTATTCTTTTCTCTTTTGCTATATATATATATATATATATTATTTATCAGTTTCCCAGCCATAGGGGTACCAGACTTAGAACCGTGGATCATTTAGCGAGCTGCAGTAATTGTGGGAGTTGCAAGACTTTGCACTTAGACGCTTCTATAATTTATTTCCACTCTATTCAGATATTCCATTTAGGGCATGTTTTGCCCCCTTCTCAGTCATTTATTAGACATTGTACCCAGTTCCTTTTAGTATTTTATTTCTATTACACTTGAGGATTTTATGGGTTATTGGTTTTAGACTTAGAACTGGAATGTTTTATCCAGTCTAATTTATTTCACTATTTCATTCATGTCCAGTATTTATTTTATTCTTGTAGAATATGAGTAGCTTATATTTTAAAGAATGGAAATTTATTAATGGATCAATTGGATATAATTAATTGGAAAAATGTTTTGACACTTAGCTTAATTATTTAATATGTGATTAATAATATTAAATGTTTTTGATAGTAATTTTAAGAATGAACCCACCGAACATTCTTTTTTAATTTTAATAAAGGACGGATCGCCTGGTATTTAATTAGGTCGGGTGTCATAGGTGGTATCGGAGCATCAGGTTCTAGTGTCCTTTAGGATTTGTACGGCTTATTATGCTTTTCGCTTAGAATTATTTGATATAGAACCTTATTTTTGGGTTGTACTCTTATTTATGTGTTTACATCTCCAGCTATTTGAGATGCAATAAAAATTGTGGACTAATAAATCCCTTCTCGTTTCTGATGCCTTCGAGATGAGCCCCGAGGAACAGAAATGCCCAGCCGTAGTAGCTAGCAACTCAGTCTCAGGGAATGATAATCGCAACTGAAGTTTCCTCCATAGTTGCTCTGGCGGTAAATGCAGCCTTAGCGATAGTACAGAAGGACCCACCCTAGGTACAGGCTGTGTCACCAGTTTTGGTTTAGTTTGCCACTGCATGGGAGAGGGTTACGGATTCCTTTCAGAGGGAACATCCCCCAGAGTTCTCGGGCAGTTCTGATATTTTCATCGCAATCCGATGGAAGAAATACATCCATATGCATCTTCGCATGTACGAGTGTACCAACATTCAGAGAAAGTTATTGGCCTCCTACAAGCTAGTGGGGGACGCTTTACAGTGGTGAGAGTCCACTACCACCTTGGAGAAGAGGGATAATATGATGATACAGAGTTTTTTCTGTGCGATTTGACTGCAAATACTTTCCTTTCGCCGTGCAGACTGAGATGAGACAGAAACAATTGAATCTCATTAAAGAAAGTATGATTGTCGCGGAGTATGAGGAGTATTTCACGAAACTGATTACTATCATGCTATATGAAGAACCTACCAAAGAGAAGAAGATTCAGATGTTCATGGATGGAATGCCTTGGAGGATTCGTTAGCACCTCATAGGTAATCTTTCGTTGGGTACTTACACTGATGTACTCAACGCCGCCCTATTACATTGCCATGACCACCGCTACCAACATTAGGGGAGGAAATGAGCAGGGGAGCCTAGCCAGCAGGGACGGATAGGAAGTAGTAGTTCCAGTGGGACACTAGCATCTTAGGGGCAGGTCCGTCAGGGTGAGCAGAGTTCCCAATAGGGGAACATGCTAAGCAATTTCAATCTAGTGATTTAGGGAAGGGATATGGGGGTTATAGGTATGGCCAGTCTAGTCAGGATGGACAGTAGGGACAACATCATTTTCTGTAGGGCTAGTAGGGCTAACAGAGGCGTTAGCAGGGCCAATGGAGGGGCGGCAAGGGACAACACTGCCAAGGCCAACAAGGGAAGAGAGGAGGCAACTTTAGCGGTAGGTGTTTTTCTTATGGAAGACTGGCTAAAGGAAATAGGATTACCCCAATAAGGGCAGGTTCCCCTTGAAGCAGGGAGACCAATAGGATCCCCAGAGATGCATATTTCCCTCCACCCTACCTGGAGTGGCACCAGTCCCAGCATTGCCCGCACCCCCGATTCAATAGGGCCAGGTACAGTATGGACGTGTTTATAACATCCACCAAGCAGCAACACCGCAGTCACCACCCGCTATTAAGGGTATGTTTTATATTCATGGTACTATGGGGCACATTTTATTTGATAGTGGGCATCACACAACTTCATAGACACTAGTTTTGCATGGGCCACGGGGTTATTAGATATGGCAGAGAGTGCAGTGCCATCTGTAGACTCATTACTAGGTAACGGGTCATTGATTTTCTTTACATGCCAGGGAGTAGGTAAAGAGATTGGGAGTTTGATTTTTCCTGCAGATATGCTAGTCTTAGATATGCATGAGCATGATGCCATTATTGTCATGGATTGTATTATTGCTTATAGAGCCATGATAGACTGTTTTAGTGGGACCATTATTTTTGCTATTCTGGGCCAGGAGATATTTTTGGTAGCGATGCCTCATCCTGAGGGAGTATCGTCCACCCATTTATATTATATAGAGGAGGACACCTCTAAGGAGATAATGATTCCTAGCGATTCAATTTCGGTAGTTCGTGAGTTTTTCGACGTGTTGCATGATATACCGGGACTACCACCTGGATGAGAGATAGATTTCATTATAGATTTGATGTTGGGCACCTGGTCGATAGCTCGCACTCCATATCGTATGTCTCCAGTTGAGATGAGGGAGTTATGGGATCAGATTGAGCATCTGTTGGGACAGGGCTTCATTTGAGGGAGTACCTCACCTTAGGGTGGTCCCATGTTATTTGTAAATGATAGAGATGGTTCGTTGAAGTTGTGTGTGGACTATCGTGAGTTGAACAAAGTCACGATAAAAAATAAGTATCCGTTGCCCCGAATCGATGACTTATTCGACTAGTTGATAGGAGATGCCTTCTTCTCAAAGATAGATTTGGGATTAGGATTCCATAAGCTACGAATTAGGGAGCAGGATGTGTCAAATACAGCTTTCTTGATGAGGTATGGGTCCTATGAGTTTTAGGTCATCCCATTTAGGATGACAAATGCTCCATCCATATTCATGGACTTAATGAATCGGGTCTTCAGATAGTTCTTAGATCAGTTTTTCATTATCATGATAGATGACATTTTGATGTATTCCCACACTGAGGAGGATCATGTCGAGCATTTGAGATGAGTTCTTCAGACTCTGCGAGAGCATTAACTGTATGCCAAGTATAAAAGGATTCTGTTTAGGAGAGGTGCAATTTTTGGGGCACATTATGTCAGAGATGGGGATATAAGTGGACCCGGGTAAGGTATCGGTGATGAGGGAGTGGGGATAGCCCACTACACCGATGGAGGTGCATAACTTCTTGGGGTTAGCCAGATATTACAGGCGGTTCATCCGAGGGTTATCAAAGATTATGGTCCCATTGGCAAATTTGACTCGCAAAGGGGTGAAGTTCTTGGGATGATACTTGTCAGTTGGCTTTCGATGAGCTAAAGGATAAGTTGACTTCACCGCTAGTTCTTGATTTACCAAGGTTAGGGATGGAGTACCTGGTATATACTGACGCTTCTCAGGGACTTCGTTGAGTACTTAAGCAGGAGGAGCATGCTATAGCTTATATCTCCCGCAAGCTTAAGCCTCGCGAGATGAATTAACCCACGCATGAATTGGAGTTAATATCAGCCGTGTTTACCATATGGATTTGGAGACACTACTTATTGGGGGAGAAAATTTTCTTGTTCACACACCACAAGTCACTGCAATACTTGTTCACTCAACGAGAGTGGAACATGTGTCAGTGTAGGTGGATGGAGTTTGTGAAATATTACCAGAATTCAGTACCACTCGGGGAAGGCAAATGTAGTTGTTGATGCATTGAGTCATAGGCTAGTAGGTGAGGTGGAAAAAGTTTGAAAGGTGAAGTGGAAAGAGTTGGGACATTAGGATTCAATGTATCGATCCTTTATATCCGTCATGACAGTTATGCTGGATATTTTTATGAGGATGATCCAGGCCCAATCGGATGATTCATTTTTCCAGGACCAGATTGTATGGTTTCTAGCCGACGGTGCGGCATCCTACTCAGTGAGTTCAGATGGAGGATTGCAATTTAATGGGAGGTTAGTGGTTCCAGAGGGTGAGGACTTACGTTATGCAGTAATGATACAGCCGCATGGATCTTGATTTGCGGTACATCCCACAGGGGATAAGATGTACCAGGATATGTGGCGACATTACTGGTGGAGTGGAATGAACAAGGACATTGTGGAGTTCATGCCCAAGTATGCCACCAGTCAGCTGGTAAATGTGGACCATCAGAGACCTTTAGGGTTACTTTATCACTGGATTGCCTACCTCACAGAGGGGTCACGATTCTATATGGGTAGTGGTGGATCGGTTGACCAAGGTAGCTCATTGTCTGCTGGTGCAAATAGACTACACTATGGGACAATATGCCAAGTTATTTATTGTTAAGATAGTAAGGTTGATTTGGGTTCCCATGGATATCGTGTCTGACAGAGACAAGATTCTTATGTCGCGCCTCTAGGAGAGCTTTCAGGACGCTATGGGTACTGAGTTGCGGTTGAGTATGACGTATCACCTGCAGATAGATGGACATACTGAGCATACGAATCAAATGCTAGAGGGTATTCTACGCATGTGTGTCCTTAATTTTGGAGGGGGTTGGGAGAAATACCTTCCACTGGTGTCGTTCACTTATAATAACTCCTACCAGTTTACAATTGGAATGGCCCCGTTTGAGGCATTTTATGGTAGACCATGCCGTTCTCCCACTTGTTGACTAGAGATGGGGGACATTAAGTTACTTGGGCCAGAGGTGATTCAGGAGACGTTAACCAGGATTGATTTGATCAAGAGTTGCATTCGGGTAGCCCAAGACAGACAGAAAAGCTATGCTAATGCAAAGCTATCCTTTAGGGAGTTTAACTTGGGGGACCAGGTTTTACTATGAGTGTCTCCTATGAAAAGAGTGATGAGGTTTGGGAATAAAAGGAAATTGACTCCGAGGTACATAGGACCATTTCCCATTATCGAGAGGATCAAACCAGTTACATACAAACACCGTATTCATGATGTGTTCCACATCTTATCATTGATGCGGTATCTTCGGGATGATTTGTCCCACACCCATATTTCGATTGAGGAGATTGACTTGCCACCCGACAATTTCTACGAGGAGAGACCAGTGGCTATCCTAGACCGTAGTGAGAGAAAATTAAGGTCAAAGGTAGTTCCACTTGTGTGAGATCAGTGGGAGCTTTGGAGCAAGATGAGGATATGCGCGAGAAATATCCAGACTTATTCTTACCAGGTACGGTTTACTTTTCGAATTTCAGGGCAAAATTTCGTTATTGGGGGGGAACTATGTAATACTTCGTATTTTATTATGTTAAATAATTGTGGGATTAATTATTATTGTTGGATTAATTAAATTAAAAATGTTACATCCGGATTAAAAATAAATATTAACTAGCGTGCCAAGGATTAATACTTATGGTTGAGAATTATGGAATATTACAGTGTGAATACGTAATACAAAATTATGAAATTTTATAAATTGTCGAGAGTGGGAAAATATGACATTTTGGTACATTAAGTCCGGACACGCGTGTGAGTCATGTCGGGACTAATTTAATGGGTTAAAGAAGGAAATTATTTTTAAGTAAGTCATATGGTAATTTTGAGCATGCCATTGAGTCCGGAACAGTCCAGATAGTCAGAAAACTCTACCCGGATATTTTATTTGGACTCCGAGAAGTTTTTAGGCCTAACTAGCACCCCATAGGGGTATTTTTGTCCTTTGAATATTTGGGAAAATATTATGGACAAAAATTAGGAAATTAAATATAGAGGTGCGTGGGTTACAGGGGAGCTATGATTTCTAAAACTACGAGAGAGAAAAGAGAAAGGCACAGAGGAAGGAAGAAGAACCCATAGGAGTTCTTGGTGAATAACTCAAGAACACACACTGAAAATCCCACCAAAGTGTAGATCATGAGACGAGGAACACACCTATACTAACATCACCAGGAGATTAGACCTTCAACATTGAGGAAAGTATTTAATCCTTTTCAAAATTATAGCAACAATCATGTTCATGTTAGTATAGATATAATGTTGATTGATGGTTCATAAACTTTGATGAAATTGGAGAATTAAGGACATCAATTAAAAATATGGCATCTAATTAGGATGAAGCCCTCATATATGTAGGTTAGAGATCATGAATTGATGAGTAATTATGATGGACGAATCTGGTTTGCATGTTTTGTATAGAAATTTGAAGAACTAGGGTTTATTTTGTTTATTCAGGAATTTCCAGAATTTACCAAGGTGTATGCATGATTAAATGATTCTAGGATGTTAGAAATCATCCCTACATGTTAGATTAATGTTTGGAAGTGATTACTGGGAGTTGGGGAGAAATTTGTAGAGGTTTTAGGTTAGAAAAGGTTGGAAAATGTAGCAGGTAGCAGAATGGAGATGACGATGTCTCGCTCGAACAAGATGCAGGGTCGTTCGAACGACCTGCTGATGTATTTGAACGAAATCGGTTCTTGTTCGAATGACAGGTCACGAAAAAACCTAGAAACACTGTTAGTTAAGTGAGGAAAACTGCCATTTACTAATATAAGCTTAGTACAGAATTATTTGGGAAGCATTCCTAGGATAAGACCTTAAGGATTGGATAGGTGAATTAACCTTGGAAATTTCGAAAGTGTAAATAATCGAGTTCATTTCATAATAGGTATTAATTGGAAGTATACTATGTGTATAAATATAAGTATGGGTTGGGTGAATATTTGAATTTTAATAAGGGTTACGGAATGCCTATTATTATATGATTGTTATTATTGTGTGTATAGCATACCTACGCTTCTTGCTATTGGAAGGAGGTTATCGCGCAGTGTACTGTCTTGTCCTGGGTGATCTGATGGGGGTATATTTAACTTGGACCAAGAGCATATGAACTTGGATATGTGCTATCTGAGACATAGGATAGTTTTTTCGGATGAATGGGAGCGTAGGTATGTGTGTGACCCATTTAGCTGGTGAGTATGCTAACCTCGAATGTTTGTGTTATAAGATTTATGGTTCGTGAGAGATACCGATCCAATTGCCCTTTATGCAGTGTGCGATGCATCGAGACATGATAACAGAGTATGCATTGCATCAAGTGGTCCTAATTAAGGGGTGCTGGATTTGTATACATATGTATAGGGATGATGTGACTATATATATATATATATATATATGTGTGTGTGTGTGTGTGTGTGTGTGAATGATTCTAATGTGTGAAGTTAGCAAACTAATAAATTTTTGTAAGCAAACTATTTTCAGTGGGTTAAAGAATTACTATTACAATAGTGAATGTAATATATGGTTAATTGGAATAAATGATCTTACTAGCGTATTGTACGGGCGATACGGGTTACTCCTTTGAGGTATATTTAGAAGTATAAGTCTATGATATAGTTGGAAAAATTATGCATAACTAGTTTAGGAAAGATGTACGTTAGGCATGCACAATAGTGGAGAGGTGAGAATCTCAAGTGAGAGTTCTAAACTAACATGCACATAATAATTGCATCATTGCAGTTTTAAATACTTGCTAAAAGAAATATTTTTACAACTCGGCCTCTAACCCGTTTCTTGCTATTCTTTTCTCTTTTTCTATATATATATATATATTATTTATCAGGTGCCCAGCCACGTGGGTACCAGACCTAGATGCGTGGATCATTTAGTGAGCTGCAGCTGTTGTGGGAGTTGTAGGCCTTTGCACTTAGACGCTTCTATCATTTATTTCAACTCTATTCAGATATTCCATTTAGGGCATGTTTCACCCTCTTCTTAGTCATTTATTACAGATTTTACCCAGTTCATTTTAGTATTTTATTTCTATTACACTTGAGGATTTTATGGGTTGTCGGTTTTAGACTTGGAACTGGAATGTTTTATCTAGTCTGATTTATTTCAGTATTTGATTCATATCCAATATTTATTTTATTCTTGTGGAATGTGAGTATATTATATTTTAAATAATGGAAATTTATTAATGGATCAAATGGATATATTTAAATGGGAAAATATTTTGACAGTTAGCTTAATTATTTATTAGGTGATTAATAATATTAAATGTTTTCAACAGTGATGGTATGAATGAACCCACCGAACATTCTATTTTAATTTTAATAAAGTACTAATCACCCATTATTTAATTAGGCATGGTGTCACAATCAATGTGATATTGGAAGACAATTAAGATTCCAAGACAACATGCAACAAGATAGAGTTTATAGAAAAGGCAAAACACGAACTATCATAAATCTACTCCAAATATTATATGAGTATCTGAGAAACTAAAATCTTGTCTTCTTCCCCGTGTCGAGAAACAATGTTGATGTGCATTTCATCCCTGTAGTCCCAAAAAAGAAATTAAAGGGAAAGGCGAAGATCCCTATTAATGGGAAAATTCCTTTCGAGCTAAAATAAACAAATATTATTATATTTTCACTCACAACATTCTAACTACAAATTATTTATTCTGTGCTTCAAATCTATACACCATAACCCCTCTATCATTAACATAAATGAACCAACTACATAAACAACAAAATATAATGATACATTGAGAGGAAAATAGAAACAAGAAAAGGCAATGCCACAATAACATCAGGAGAAATGGAAAGCATCAATTGGATTCTTCAAAATAAATTCAAAAGTATCACTTGTACAAGAATCAAAATTAACCGAAGAATATAAAAGTAAGTTCGAATATATAAAATCACATTTCCAATTTCCTAAAGTCTTTGATTCAAATTAATATGTAATATTATATGCAATTTCCATATAACTATGATTGTGATGCGGTGGTCATGAATTAGTTCGAGTAGTTTCCAAAGAAAATAAATAACTAAAAAATTCAACATAATAAGACTGGGATAGAATGAGGGTACACATATGAATGATGTTATTGTTCACTAAATGTTCATACTAATGACAAATGCTCGATGCACTAAAGAAAACACCTAAGATTAAAGCTTGTTATGAAAATTATTTATAAATAATGCACATAAAACCCAAATCCAAATTTTTTGATATACATACTATAGATACCCCATTCTAGTACCCCCTAAATACCTTCTCATTTACCTAACTTTCTTCTTCTCTTCGTAAACCCTAGGCCATACTCTAAAAATTGATTTGGAGGCCACGAGTACTCCTAGACCTAGTTTAACTCTGGTCAACTCTCCAACCTAAGAAAATCTGAATGAAACCTTAAAGGTATCTGAATACCCTTTGCAACAATGTTTACCGTGCGTTAATTAGCTTCACAATTTATACAAATGATCATTTCTACTCCGAGTACTGATTTATAGGCCACTGGGCAACTTTGAGACCCATTTGACTCTGGTCAACTCTCTGAAGCTCAATGAACCATTAAAAGGCTCTGAATCCCCTTTACAATGGTTCATACCATGCTTGAATTGATCACATAGTTCGCATGAACAATCCTTTATACTCCGAGTTCTAATCCGGAGGCCATCGAATGCTTTCGGACGCTGTTTGACTCCGATTACCTATGTGAGATGAACGAAGCCCAACGAAACCTTTAAGCTACCAGAATCCCCTTTCCAATGGTCCACTTTGTGTGTGAACCAGCCTCACGGTTCACATGAACATTCCCTTTTACTCCAATTATTAGTCTGTAAGCCATCGTCTCTTTCGAGCCCTATTTGACTCTAGTAAACTCTCTAACCTAATTAAAGCTCAATAAAACCTTGAAAGTATCTATATCCCTTTTCCAACAATCCATGTCGTGTGTGAATTGGCCTTATGTCTATCACGAATGACTCGTTTTACTCTGAAAGGCCATGGGGCATTTTTGGGCCCCATTTTACTTTGCTCAACTCCTTAACCTGAGAGAAGATCAATCTCGAAGGTATCTAAATTCCCTTTCCAACGGTCCATGCCATGAACAAATCGTCCCCACGAGTCATACAAATAATTCGTTTTACTCTTAAAAAAACGTCCAGAGCCCATGAAGAGTTTTGAGCCCCATTTGACTTTAATCAGCTTCTGAACCTGAGAATGGCTCAATGGATTCTTGAAGGTCTCTAAATTCCTTTTCCAATGGTCCAAGATGGGCATGATTTGGACATGCAATTTTCATTTTTTATCCATTTTTTCAAAAAATTTCATTCTGAATAGCCTATAGGCACCCCAGACCCCTGGCCTATCTGCATGGTGTACTTTCCTTGCCCAATAAGGCAAGAACTATGACCATAGGTAGGATAGGATCAAAACAGATCATCCCCCCAACCCTAAAGCGCATTATATGAGGAGACCATGACCTCACTCCTAAAGGAAGTCCTTTTTAGTATTCAACAAACATTCTTTCGAACAAAACACTATTTTTCAACATTATCCTACCTCACTTTCCAACGAATTTGGTCACTTACCTCATTTTACTATACCACTACAAAAATCAGCCTACATACCTTCCAAATTCAGCAACAAAATCTTTCTAGTTCATACCTCTCTTCTAGTTTTTTCATTTAATGTTATTATGACATCTTTTCGTCTTTCTTCATTATCTCACATCAAGTAATATTCACTTTTATTATTAGTATTCACACAACTTATTTTGACAAAAACTCAAAAAGCATAATAAAGAGTGTTTACTTGTAAATTCCAAAAGTAGGACTAACTCATTTTCTCACACTTTCATATTTGAAAACATTTTTCTCAAAAACACTGAAATAGTAGTCTTATATTTGGGTTTATTAGTTAAACCCCACACTTACGATAGATTCTAACTACGTGAACTTTGACTCCCCGTGGGCTACGTAGGCATCCTGATCCAATCTTTGGATTTGAGTCCTATCTTTCCATTGTACCTTTTATACTAAACTATATCTATTTTGTGAGTCTTGAAATTCTACATACTTGTGTCTTGTCCGACATGCACATTCTCTTTCCTATAGTGGCTCGTGATTTGACGCACACTCACATCATATGTTTATGATTATTTTTGGGTTCATTCCTACGGATGATTCCACTTCTTCTTTTCCATGATCTGATTTGGATGATTCCCTGCACCTATTATGTATATTACACACATTTACACACACATCATGCTTTGGAGAAATGTAGAAAATCAACATAGGCCATGAGAGATTGAAAGGGAAGAATGGGTACCTAACACCTTCCTATTCCATAACTTAGTCCCCAGACCTTTGAATCACTTGGTTTTATAAGTATTAGTATGACCTTAATGTTGTTCTCTCAAGGCAGCTACATTTTTTTGCCTTTATTAGAAAAATAGGTTGGCAAGTCCATTCCTCTGTGTTATCCCCTTTCCATGACGAATAATTTTATATCTGAGGCAACCCGTGAAGACACCAACGTGAGTGGAGAAAATAGGACCTACATTCCTCGAACCATATGCACATGCATGGCGAGGAAGAGAGGGATACTCCCTCCCGAGACTTTCTCATTCCATCCCGATTTTGGGGCCGGCCCACGCAGGAGAAATCCGTCCTGGATGGACATTATGTCGACTCTACTAGGGGCCCATTTTTTAGGCCTAGACGTTATTTTCACATGGGCATTATTTATTTCCTCTCCTACTTTTCTACATGTGTACATATGCCTTTACTTTTATGTTTTCCTTACTCTTCTTCTTACATCTTGTATATTTATCTCATTCTTATCATGATGATTATCACTACCAAACTTATTTCTTACCACATGTATATATCACCTTATTTTCACATACTTCATTTTTTACTCAATTTTATATGTTCACCATGTTCCAACTTATGCTCACTTGTATATATTCCCCATGCTCACTTAACACACTCACACTCGTGTATAGTCTCACTTTTACTTACATGCTTCACACACCACTTGCAGATTATCCATGCTTAGCTTTACTAACATACATCCTCACCTTTTCTCACTTGTATATATATGCATTATTAGTTACACATATCACATACCACTTGTGGATTATCCATGCTTAGCTTTACTAACATACATCCTCACCTTTTCTCACTTGTATATATATGCATTATTAGTTACACATATCACATACCACTTGTGGATTATCCATGCTTAGTCTCACTAGCGCACACTTCAACCTTTATCTCACTTGTACATATTCCCATGATTTCCACTCACACTATTCTCATATCACTTTCTCACTTTGCACATATATCTCACTCATGTTCACATGCTTCACAGTTTATCACCATTCTTTGTATCGTCTTCATGCTCCATGTATGTACTTACTAGATTTACTTTCCACGATTATCCCACTTACCTCATCCTACTTGCATAGTTTCCCTCATGGTGGTATTACTCCCTTTACTTAGGATACAAAATAAATCCATAAGATACTAATTAAGACTCATGCATTTCACCACACTACATCCCCTGAGCATGGAAATATTGATCAAATTTTTGTCCCATAGTAGGGGGTCATTTCTTGATGTGTACCGCTCCTGCGGGGTGCAGTTATCCAATGAGATATGATTCTCACCTTCCATTGGCCTCATACCTTCTACATATATTGAACGATTATCCCCGTATCGTACTGATTGACTGAACTAATGACATGAGGTATATAGAAGGTAACTCGTTCACGTATGTCGAGTATATTGAATTCTCTCTCACATGTATTTACCCAACAAGGTATATTAGGAAGCAGTTCACATTTACTCAAGTATATTAAATGGATTTCCACATGTACGGATGAATGATTTCCCTTGTAGGCAAGATGTATATCGTGGATGTCATGCCAGAGTGGGGAATCCTTCCACTAATCCACCAAATGCATCAACCTCATATAGGTATCTACCCTAGGACACTCATAACAATTTTTTTTGTTACAATGCAAAACTCTATTAAAATTTTATATAACCATAGCATAAATTTTTTTGTGCTATTCTCCCATTTCCAAAATTAGCCCTATCCCTGAGTATGAAAATAAGTCAAACCGTCTCTTGCATCTTACACCCTATTTTTCCTTAGGCATGGGTCATGTCCAGTATTTTTTCATATAGGCAAACATAATACAAGTGGAACCTAATGATAATAACCATGCTGAGAAATTTCCTTTTTCCTTCTTTTAAAAAACAATCAAACATGTATCTCCCCATTTTCAAACGAAAATACCAAAAATACTCCATTTTCCTTAAAAAAAAGAAACCAGAATCGTTTTTCCTCACAAGTTGATTGCATAGCCAGATTTTGGACTGGCTCCTCGTTGGATTTTAAATTCCGTCAAACCACCCCAAAGCTTTATTTCTTCCAATGAATTTGATATCTACCTCCACAAGTTATTCATGGAGAACATGGACTAGGATCCGAATGTTTGTAACACCCCGCCTACTAAAATACCGGGTGGTCATCCCGTGATCAAAATAAAATATTGGTCTTCTTTGGCGCATTCTTAACATCACTTTCAAAAAACTTTTTTCAAGATACTAACCACCTAGTAATTTAATTATATCGGTGTGAAATTTATCTTTCATTAATTAGCAATATTTGGAAATAAATAATAATTAAACCATACACACAACCTAGTATCTGAACACAACACAGGTGAATAATATAAATAAATAGGACGGAATCAACTATCGGTTCAACAATAAAATACAACAGTAAACTAAAACAATAACATGGTTACACAAGGTCTAATAACTGAATGCTAAATCTGAGGTGACATGTCCAAATGCGTACTGAAATAAAGTCCCTACACTAGGAATGAATGAACGAAGTGTATATTGCAAAGTCATATAACTTCCACACGAGTTGCAACTACACATCCCTGGATAGAATCCTCAATTTGTGCATCCCTATGGATGGACACCTAAAAGGTTTTGGAAAATATTTTCGACACGGATCAGGGCCCAAGTAAACAATTTTTAAAATATTTAGCAAGAAGTTAAATTGAAATAATTAAATATGCATGCACACTCTTAATATTTAAGATAATGTCACACTCTCTTGAGGTATAACTCACCCCTATTCTAATGTTCACACGTAACACTTGCCTTATAATCTTCCTAGTTAAGCTACCCCACCTAACTAGTTGTATCACACCTCTTTCTACCACACAATTCTAAACCAAGTACTCTTACTTCGATTAATAAGTTATTTTATCATTAACTCATTAATCGGTTCAACAATATTAAATCATATAACGTTCACGCTAGTTATATAGGAAATCCCTTTTGAAATCATATAACTTTCACACTAGTTATACAAGAAAGACATTCACACTTATGTATTAATCTCATATATAATTATCTACTTAGATTATATACGTATTAGTATACTACAACATTCACACACATGTCACGTATAATAACCATTCATTCCTGAGTAATAACTCATCAGATGATTTCTCTAAAATGCTATTATTTCCCAGGCATACTCAATTTAACCCAACTACCTTAAGTCGGACTAGCTCACATCGAACTTGGGCAAAAATATTGTCAATGTAGTGGAGGCAGTCATATACCCCCCGAAAGTGAGACTGAATTATACCCAAAGCATTTCACCTCGGAAGATACGCCACACAATAAAAGCATGCGACATGACCTGGGGACTATACTCTCCCTGCTCCTCATGCTAGGGGATTTACCCACATTCTGAAACCTCCTATGATAGAATTAGATGGGTATGCTTTCACATAAATATCATTCACACTAATATCCATAATTCATACAATATATATATATATATATATATATATATATATATATATATATATATATATATATACTATCACACTAACCATATAAATATATTTAATAAAAGTCCAGCTAACCCGTGCCCAACACCCGTAGCACTAGACCAAAATACCCAAGTCAATATACCGACTTGTAATTTAATTAATCACACATTAATTATTTTGTTTTCTAAGTAGTGTCACCCAATTACAATACCTAGACTCACTCACTCGGTCTGTATCTTCACCCTTTAGAATTTATTACACAAAGTCCCACTATTAAGATTAACATTCCTCGTTAAATTCAATATTCGACAATTTATTATATATACCAATAATAAATTAAACCGGTTACAACGTGACTAACTCCCGGCACAATAGTCTCAAAAATATTCGAGTCAAATCTTCAACCCTTACTTTAATTAATTTCACTTCAATTAATTTTATCTAAATGGTGTCACTATACTAAAATGCCCGGACTCCCTAACTTGGTCCGTATTTTAACCTTTTGAATTTATTTCACTCAAATTTACATGATTTATATTGGCACTCTATCTAAAAAAAATATATCTTGAAATCCGCCTCCCAAGGCCCTAAGTATTTTCTCCCTTTAATTTTCTGTACAAGGGTAGAATCGACATTTCCCAAAAATCCTTACCATCAAATGACGTCTAGCATCGTTGCAACGACTTCCCTGTGTCGCTTGAATGACTTCCTTGGTCGTTCTAGCGAACTCCATCTTTTTCCATCCTTTCGCCTTCCTCACGACGCTATCTTGATTTCTGCCATTAACGAACCTTCAATGTTCTGGTTCACCCTTAACTCTTTACCCAATGACAATAAAATAGTTATAAAAGCAAATTTTAATCATCCTAGAAACCCTTAATCAATAAAAAATTAACACATCGACTAATATTTTACCAATTTGGGTTATATCCGGATTTCCTTAAATCGTTTACCAATTTGATCATAAACTTCAAAAATTGGGCATCATCCTTTACTGGATTTAAAATAAAATTCAGATTCCTACATCCTAGAATCATATAGCATCATCAATTCCACTTTTAATATACACAATATACTCAAATCCCAGAACCCATTTTATGTAATAGCCCACTCCAGAAAAATGAACTTCTCTATCACACCCACGATTATATTAATCGAAATACCACAATTGAATTAGAAGAAAGTTTAACTACTTGCGTGATAAGATTTATAGGGTCTGATTTCCTTTGATGTAGACGAAGATTTATGGAAGAACACTCTAATTTCTTCTTGATTTGTCTCCTGAAAACATCATTAATTTCTCCCTCTTTTCTCCTCTGCAAAACTAGGATTTTCTTATTGAGTTGTTTCTGCCAAAAACTCCCTAATGTAGGTTTTATATTGCTAATCTCGAAATTAATCCTATGGGCCAAGCCCAAATTTCCCGAACACCCTCGTGTGTGCCCAGCTATGCCTAAAAATTCCATGAGACCCAATTACTACCCCGGATTCCATTTTTCGAGTATCTCAACCTATCCATAAATAACCATGCACTCAGAATCATCATCTGAGTTCTTTACTAAAATTCTCCAATCTGGACTTCAAATTACAACACATGTGAATTTTTAAAATAATCGGAATTAATTTATTCTGAATTCACTAATTTAATTAAATCCTCCAGATTAATTAAATCCTATATCACCAAATTAATTAAATTCTATATCATCGAAATACAAGGTGTCACAAAAATTTCGTCCTTGAAATGAAGATGAGTCTATTACTCTAACCCTCGAATACTTCCTTACTCACATGCCTCTAAGACCTCTACACATATTTTTACCCCTTCGATTTGCGAATTATCTTTAAAGATAAATTAATTACCCAAGGTGCCCATACACCCTGTACCCATGCTCATCTGCACGAATATTACCCGGCTCTACTAGCCTTAAATCTTAATATAACCTTCAACTCTTACATATAGCCACATATGTGCAATAACCAAGGTACCAAACCCATGTCCTAATGACCACACGTCTCCGTAAATCTAATGTTGCACTAAGTTTCATGCGTGGGACGTCTTTTAAAGCGAAATCCAAATAAAGAACCTCCCTGATACATTACTACCTAACATTGCTGGTCGTTGAGATCCATTAGGCCTTCAGTCCATAGAAAGTACCCCCATATTCTTGTCTCCTGACATAAAAGTATACTTGTCCACTCTCATATTATAAAAGACATCATACGATATATGGCCCCTTACTATGACTAGTTTCTTACCGTGAATCAATCATGGGCTATATCTCCTGACTCGATAATAAGCCTTATCCACCCTGAATCCCATCAATAAATGTCCTTATTCACCAAAATGAAATATAACAATACAAAAATTTTCTTATAAGTCTATTATGCAACACACAATAACATACATACTCGTATATATAGATCATAACCTCTCTTAGGTGATAAGTAGCACAAGTAAATCATATCTCAAAATAGCGAACACAAAGTCTTACTATACTGTCTACTATAT
The DNA here is from genome assembly GCA_949130495.1 of Sambucus nigra. Taxonomy (NCBI): domain Eukaryota; kingdom Viridiplantae; phylum Streptophyta; class Magnoliopsida; order Dipsacales; family Adoxaceae; genus Sambucus; species Sambucus nigra. The sequence goes on along the minus strand of OX422215.1, from coordinate 280,518,177 downwards.
CCTAAACCATTGTTATGCAGTCAAAACTTGAAAAATAGTCTATTATTCTCTAAAAGTTTATTAAGTTCCATGCATGTAACATCCTCCAGTGAAGCTCAAAAGGACTTTCCCTAATGCACTATTCCATAGCATTATCGATTATCGAAAACTGTGGGTTCAATACACATAACTAAGATATCATGAGTCCCGTCTCCCGACTCATAAATCAAATCATCTATGACCATGTGTCTCAAGGTGTCATACGATACGGTGCTTTTACTATCATTAGTTTCTCAGCGTGTAAACAACAACGAGCTAAATCTCTCCACTCAACAGTAGGCCCAATATACCCTAAATCACATCAATAAAAGTCCCTACGCACCAAGATCTAAAATAACTAGACAATTGTACTCTCTTTAGTATATTTTATAAAAATATCATCGCGATCTTGACCCTCTTTCAAGTGAGACATCGCAAAAATATACATCATGTCCTGAAATAGGGGACATGATAGTTTTGCTATAACCGTCCACCATCGCTCAACAATCTGTACCTAGGATAAAATCATATCTCTATTATCACCTCTCAAAATGAGCTAACCTCATAAAATATATCTCCCCTTAGTGTCCACACTCGCTTGCTTACAGATGGAACTGAAGGGCACCACGGTACTCAATGGTAAATATTCACATGCTATAATGATATTAATGATACATCTACTAAACTCTGTTTCACATGCGTATCTAGTACTAACAAACTACTGTGACTCGCTCATGTCACACAAAACAAACCCCGATTACCCCAGGATAAAATCCATACTTTCAATTGGAAATAGTACTGACAGTTCAAATGGTTCCTGAACATAACACCCTTATCCCAACCAAACCAAAAACATCTTATAACGGTTTCCCCTACTAGGCCTCCCATTCCTTCCCCCTAATTCGTTGCGAACAAGATCCACACATGTGTTCCTACTCTTTGCACATAAGACACCTCTTTGTATCATTCCCCTTTCTCTGGCCCCACTGTCCATGTCGGGGCTTTCCTTCTCACGGACCTCGTATTCTTGACCGTGATTGCTACTATCGTTGTCCCTTTGGCTCCGCTAGCCTTATGGGACTCATAACTAGCCTTGACATCCCTAACTGAATCCACTATTACCTAGTGAGAATTCTATTGATTTTAATGATTAAAATGGATTATCTACTAGGTATACCCTCATGTGGTGCTTCACTATAACTGTCTAGTCTTGACATTCGATTAGGTTCTCCAACACTTTTGGATTCCTTCTCATGACATTGACGAAAATGGTACAAGTTGTTCTATTCGAATTTCCCCATCCATTCTAGTATATTATACCCATGAGTCCATTATTAACTGGAGGACTTCATTGATTCTCCATATCCCCCTCATTAGGTATGAAGTTCCCTAAACACATCCACTTTCCTTCATGACCGACTACTATCCGACCCCTTTGAAACAAGTATTGAAATCTCATTTGCCTATATGTTTGAACACATAATGAGAGGGTTTGTGATCAAACTGCACCCTAAATTCCTCATTATTCATGGTATCTACCCAGGCTGATATGACTGACTCCTATTATTACAATGCCGCTTCTATGAGCCAAATTTTGCTCAAAATTTAAGAATGGGTGTCACTCCACTCCACCCTACACAATTGTCTTTGGGGTATATCCTTCCATTGACCCATCACACTCCCTCTCTTCCCCGAATCCTTACGAATGGCTCTTCAGAAGAATTCCTCTGATTCTCCACCTTTTTATTGACTATGATGGGTGAATCTGAATTTGCACCACCATTTTCTACTATAGTTCTTAGGGAAACTACTATGCCCTAGTGATTATCCTAACATCATTTGCCTGAATAATAATCATGGTGACTTCTATCGCGGTCATCGTTCCTATAATATTCCATTACTTTTTTTGAGTCTCTCCCTTGCTGTCCTTATAACGGCCCTCACTAGTCATCCAAAGTTGTTCGGTGTTTGAACCCATTCCAACTCGTATATGAATCGTATCAACTATACTTAATAGGAGGAGAATGTAAGTCACATATCTGAAGGACTACAATAATCCTATAATAAGGCTTTATATCAAAAAATTCTACACTAAAACACAATAAGTCGCACATATCCTAAGGACTCTAGAACCTAATGCTATGATACCATATGTGACACCCCGCCTACAAATATATCGGGTGGCCAGCCCGTGATCAAAATAAAACATTGGTCTCATATGGATTATTCTTAGATACACTTTTAATTTTTTTTAAATATATTAACCACCAAGTAATTTCAATAGACCGATTCCAAATCTTATCTTTCATTAATTATCAACATGTGGAAATAAATAATAATTAATCAATCCACACAACCTCGTAACTGAATACAACACAGATGAATAATATAAATTAAGAGGACTGAATCACTATCCATTCAACAATAAAATAAACTAGTAAACTGAAACGATAACCTGCATACACAAGGTCAAATAACTTAATACTAAATGTGAGGGTGACATTCCCAAATGAGTACTAAAATAAAGTCCATACATTAGGAATGAAAGAATGAAATGTCTATAGCAAAGTCCTGCAACTTCAACACGAGTTACAGCTCGTATCACTAGATAGAATCCTCAAGCTAGGCATCCATGTGGCTATAAACCTAAAAGGTTTTGGAAAAGATTTTTTACATAGTTCAGAGCCCAAGTAAAGCATTTTGAAAACATTAAGCAAGTTGTTAAATTGGAATAATTAAATGGGCATGCACACTCTTCATATTTAAGCTAGTGTAACACTCCCTTGACATATAATTCACCCCTCATATATTGTGCACACCTAATGATAGCCTTCTAATCTTCCTAGTTAAGCCGCCCAACCTAACTAGATGTATCACACCTCTTTCTACCGCACTACTCTAATCCAAGTACTCTTACTTTGATTATTAAGTGATTTTCTCATTAACTTATTAATTGGTTCAACTATATTAAACCACATAATGTTCTCACTAGTAATATAGGAAACCCCTTTCTACATAATATAACTTTGACACTAGTTATATGAGAAATACATTCACAGTTATGTATTAATCCCGTATATAATTATCTACATGTATTATATACATATTAGTATACTACAACATTCACACATATGTTGCGTATAATAACAATCCATTCCCGAGTAATAAATCACCAGATGATTTCTCTAAAATTCAATCATGTACCGAGCATACTCACTCTAACCCGGCTACCTCAAGTCGGACTATCTCACATCGAACTTGGGCAAAAATATCACAAACACAATGGAGACGATCACATTCCTCCTGAAAGTGAGATCGAATCATACCCAAAGTGTCTCAGCCTGGAAAAAAATTCATACAATAAAAATAGGCGATATGATCTGGGGACTATACTCTCCCTGCTCCTCAAGCCAGGAAATTCACCCATATCGTGCAACCTCCTATGATAGTATTAGAGGGGTATGCTTTCACATAAATATCATTCACACCGATATCTATAATTCGTATATATATATATATATATATATATATATAATCGTATACATATATTGAATGAAAGTCCACCTTACATGTTCCTAACACCCGTAGCACTAGCCCAAAATACCCAAGTCTATATCCCGACATGTAATTTAAATAATTTCACATTAATTATTTTGTTATCTAAGTAGTCTCACCCAACTACAATACCCAAACTCACTCATTTGGTTCGTATCTTCACCCTTTATAATTTATTACACAAAGTCCCACTGTTAAGGTTAACACTCTTCGTTAAATTCAATATTCGATAATTTATTATATATACCTATAATAAATTAAACCGATTACCTCGTGCCTAAATTTCAGCGCACTATCCAAAAAAATATCCGAGTAAAATCTCTGACCATTAATTTAATTAGTTTCGCTTCAATTAATTTTCTCTAAGTGGTGTCACTAAACCAAAATGTCAGGACTCCCTAACTTGATCCGTATTTTAACCTTTTGAATTTTTTCACCCAAATTTCCGTTATCTAGATTGGCACTCTACCTAAATAAAATATATCATAAAATTGACCTCCCAAGGCCCGAAGTATTTTCTCCCTTTAATGTTTTGTACACTGATTATATCCTTAAAAATATCCCATAAGAATACAAGGGCGGAATCGACATTTCCCCAAAATCCTTACCGTCATTCAAACGATGTCAGGTGTCATACGAACGACCTCCCTACGTCACTTGAACAACTTCCCTGGTTGTTCGAGAAACCTCCTGCGTTTTCCATCCCTTCATTTTTCTCAAGAAGCTATTATGGCTTCTACAATTAATGAACCTTCAATGTTCTTGTTCACCCATAAGACAATCAAATTAAATCCTTATAAAAGTAGGTTTTAATCATCCTAGAAACCTTTAATCAATAAGAAATTAACACATCGACTATTATTTTCCCGACTTGGGTTATATCCATATTTTCTTAAATCGTTTACCAATTTGATCATACAATCTTAAAATTGGACATCATTCTCTACTGGATTTATCATAAAATTCAGATTCATACATCCTAGAATCATACATCACCATCAATTTCACTTTTAATCTACACAATATACTCAAATCCCAAAACCCATTTTATATAATGGACCACTGACCAAGCGTAAATTATTCTGAATTTAGCCCCTTAATTTGGTGATTTTAATATCTCGAACAAGGTAATTGAATCATTTTTAGTCCATATCACTCTATTGTCTGTTTTTAACAATATTCCCTAGTTTTTGTGTAATTGTGATGAAGTTTTCAGGAATGGAATGCAAGAAAGGAAAAGAAGAAAATCAGAAGAAAAGTCAAAAGGTAAAAGAGTAAAGTTCCACTCAAAAAATCGAAGGCGACACCAAAAGTGAAGCGGAAGAGCATGAGTTCACAAGAGCATAGGAAGAAACAGCACCCAAATCGGAGTTCTAGATCAAAAGATATGACTAGTTAAAGTTGCAAGGAAAAAGTCAAAGTAGAAGAAAATCGGACCGATCCGATGGAAACCGGACCGATCCGAATTAACCAAGTCCAGTATACCCCGGATGGATAGCAAACCGATGGAAATGGAAAAAGAACCGATCCCACTAGGACTGAACCGATCCGGTAGAAATAAAAGAACCGATCCGGTGGATATCGGACCGATCCGAGGGTAATCCGGACCGGTCCAGTCATGTGAAATCCTGGCATTAATTATGCAGATTTTTGACGTGCTAGATGGTGAAACTTGTGTCACAAGCAAATTGAGCTGTCAATTTCGATACTTTGTGCTATAAAAGCCCATGCCCTACATCATTTGGAAGGGGTTGCTTGGTTGAGAGTTCTAGAGAGAATTAGAGGTTGAATTTTAGGGTTAGATTTTGAGAGAAAATTTTCTATTCCTTCAAGAGTTTTCATGAACCCTAGTTTGTAAGAAATTCTGAATTCCAATTCCGTTTTTGTTGCTGAATTCAAGTAAAATCTTTCCATTCTCTAGTTTTATTATTTGCAAATTATTTACAATGTCTTGTAGATCCATAATTTTATATGTGAATTTATTCTTGAACCAAATCATGAGTAGCTAAATTACCAAGGGCTGTGGTACATGAACTCAATCCAAGGCAAATTATTTATGTAGAAAATAGAGGTTAAATTAAAATATTGATTGAATCGTGAAAGAAACTCATACAAACATTGTCAATCTTTTAATCTCTCTTGCCCTAGGTACTTGAGATGTTTAAGAACGCTTTGCGAGTATAATTTATTATTCACCGCTTTATATCTATCTTTGATTTCATATGATGCGGGCTATATCCCTCATATATGTAATGCTTAGAATTTATAAAGACCGGATCTAGTCAATAATTTCAATTTACAATTCTAGTATTCTATACGGTAATTTGTTAAGGATTGAGGGGTTGTACCCTACCCTATTTTCTCCCATTTATCAGATCTAAATTTTTTGCAATTTTCAGTTTGTTTTTCTTAAGTAAATTTTTATTTCACTAGAAATTTTCCCAATCATTAATCATCTTTTTGTTTCTTTTAAGAAATCATTTCAAGATTTAATAATTTTTCTTATTACTATTTGGCAATCTCGATCCCTGTGGATATGATCCCGACTTACCGGGTTACTACTTGAGCGACAGGCTTGCACTTGAGCCTAGAGTAAAACGCACTTTTGAGACAAATTCTTAGTCGCGTCATGTTTTTGGCGCCGTTGCCGGGGATCCAAAATTGTTAAATTTTCAAGAAAGTTATTTTTATCTACAAGTGATTTCGAAAAAAAAAATACACAAAAAAAAAATATATACGGGTGTCACGTTCTTGAATTGCCCAATTTGAAATGTCTTATTTTAACTCTTTTGGTGGCTTTAATTGTTATGATAATAGTGAGGAGGAGAATGAACTCACGATTTATGAACATTGGATCAATATCAATAAAGATGAGTCTCATAAATACAAGCCCAGTGCTAAGGCCATCCAAATTTACCAAAATGAATTGCTTGAAGAAAAAAGACTTGAAAGAGAATATTGGGAAAAAAATCGTTATTGGGAGCAAGAGTTAGATGCATTATTTGAACCCAACGAGGATTTTTCTTCCGATAGTTTTGAAGATGAAGTAAGTTTTCAACCAAATGAGGAATTCGAGGTGCTAGAACCAAGGAAGCCTACTTTGGAAGAACTCTTGCTTGTTATAAAAAAGCAATCTGATGACCTTCCTGCTACCGAGTTGAAAATTACAGCAACTTGCAAGGAGTTGAATGATTATTTGGACAACTTAGAGAAGGTCGAGACTTGCGCTTCACATAATACTTTTGAGAATGAAAGCATTGAGAGTGATCCAAGTTCTTTTGAATATCAACCTTTTATAAATATTGCAAAATCTATTGATGTTGAAGATCATTTGTCTCCTTGTGTCCCCACTATTATCTAACCATTAAATTCATCACAAGAACTGGATGAATGTCTTGAGGATGTTGATCCGATTCTTGTATGGGAATGTTTTTTTGAGATGCTTCATCTTACGGGCCATACACTCAGACGTGTCACTCCACCAGATCCATTTGAAAATTTGGGGGGAGAAGATTTTGAGGACAAGGACTCAATGCTTAAATTATTTTCCAAGATGGACTCTTTCTGTTTGTGTGATCCGCTTCCCATACTACTTGAAAAGTCTTTGGGAAGTGATTCTATTTTTCTTGGATACCAATGGTACTTGTCCCCCTGTGCACTCAAATCCCTCATTATCCCCCTAAATTTTTTAATTGGTGATGGTTCATTTGTTAAACTTTGCACATGCCTTCCGTTTTTCAAACGAAATTCTTATTTTTCGGAAAGCATGCATCCTAATGAGGGTACACCATTAATCCCTCAAAGTCAAATTGTATTTTGGGTGGACCCTCAAATTTTTCGACTTCTACTATATGAGTTATTAGAATTTCAAATCGTAGGTTGTACATAATTAGCTTTTTATTTTGATTTTTTTTTATAATTTAGAGTAATTAGTTAGAGTTTTTGTTATTCTTTTTGTTATGCTTGGTTCTAACATGTTTTGTAGATTCAATGGACTCGCACTCATCGGGGATCGCTCCATTTGGGTAATATCTTTCTTTTCCTCTCTTTATGTTGTGTTCTTGATTCGCATTGTGGACAATGCAATATTTAAGTTAGGGGGTGTGGGATATTCTTCCCATTTATTGTTTAGATTCATTGATTCGATCACATGTTCTTTCCAAGTGTGTTTTTAAAAAAAAAATGAAAAATGTTGAAAAGCCAAAAAAATTTTTGTTCAAAATAAATAAAAATTGGAATTTAAATTTTTCAAAAATATCACCTTGAATTTGTTTGAAGTCTCAAATTGTTAAATCTCAATTGCACTAAGCCAAAATTGACCGAAGATGGAAATTGAAAGAAAATTGACGACTTTACGAATAAGTGTGGAGATTGATCAAACCCGGTGAAATGTTGAGCCTTTCAATTTTTTTATGAGTTTTTAAATCAATCCGAGTTTATGATTAACTCAAAGTTATTTTTAGCGTTTTAATAAGTCGTTGATGATCTCAATCCTTTGTTTTGATCGGTTATGGGAAATGTGTGAAATGTTGTCTCGAAATTCGTGCTAAATATATCTCTAAACTTAATTAATCTCGAGATGCATATGGTAATGTGATTATCAATTTGGACAATGAAGTAGGCCTTCGTTTGTTACCCAAAAATATTAGTCATAAAAAGTTGTGAAAAACAAAATTATCCCTTTGCAACCCAAGTTGAGCCAAATAAAATATTTTCCTTTTATTTGATAACCCGAAAAACCCAAATAACCCGGAATTATGAAAATTGAGAAAATTCATCAAGTAACTCCAAATTGTGTAATAAAAAGGGGCAAGAGAAAAATAGAAAAAAAATAGCAAAAAAAAATGAAAATAGAAAAATAAAAGAAAGAGAAAAATGAGCAAATGCCCGAAAAAGCACAAATGGACGTCATTAGGACATTTTCCAATTCCGAACATTTCATCCATTCCCATTTTTACCCCTTACACGTTTTAACCCAAAAAGTCCTAACTGAGTCCAAATGGCGAAATTAATTACTGCATGGAGAGCAAAGACATGAAAAGATAATAAAAGAGATTAAAAGGGTGTGATTAAGAGATGATATTTCCCGTTTCCTAATAACTGTATTCCGATGATGAGATTTTTTCACCATATATTTCCTTCTTTTCAATTTTGTATGCATGAATTTGTTTCCATTATATTTACTCTTTATATCATGCATACCGAGAAAAAAAAACCACAATCCGAGTGATTTGTTTGTGAGTGCAATCCGTAAGAATTTGAATCAAAACGAATTTTCGGAAAGTAACGTAATGCTCAATCGGTGGAAATTTGAGGTTTAATTTTTGGCTTTACACACACACACTATGGTTTGAGACAGTTGAATATGAGTTGATGGTGATTATTTTTTTGAAAAGTTTAAATTGTACAATTTTTAAGTATTTTGATATTTATTTGAGTCAATAAAGAATTTTGTGGGTGTATTCACTGCAAACCCTCACGAGACAAAACTCGTCCTACTAGGGTAACCTAGAGGTTTAAAGGCTTGTTGCATACGCTAAATGCAATCGCATGCCTGCAAAAGTGGAATTTTATTTTAATAAAGGAATTTTCAAGAGTAGAATTTCGGTTAGATTCAGTTACATTGCCCGGGACGTGCAAAGTCCTAAGTTAGGGGGATTTGACCAAGCGTAAATTCTTCTGAATTTAGCCCCTTAATTTGGTGATTTTAATATCTCGAACAAGGTAATTGAATCATTTTTAGTCCATATCACTCTATTGTCTATTTTTAACAATATTCCTTAGTTTTTGTGTAGTTGTGATGAAGTTTTCAGGAATGGAATGCAAGAAAGGAAAAGAAGAAAATCAGAAGAAAAGTCAAAGGGCAAAAGAGCAAAGTTCCACTCAAAAAATCGAAGGCGACACCAAAAGTGAAGCGGAAGAGCACGAGTTCACAAGAGCATAGGAAGAAACGACACCCAAATCAGAGTTCTAGATCAAAAGATATGGCCAATCAAAGTTGCAAGGAAAAAGTCAAAGTAGAAGAAAATCGGATCGATCCGATGGAAAACCAGACCGATCCGAATTGACCAAGTCCAGTATATCCCGTATGGATAGAAAACCGATGGAAATGGAAAAAGAACCGATCCGACTAGGACCGAACCGATCCGGTAGAAATAAAAGAACCGATCCGGTGGATATCGGACCGATCCGAGGGTAATCCGGACCGGTCCGATCATGTGAAATCCTGGCATTAATTATGCAGATTTTTGGCGTGCTAGATGGTGAAACTTGTGTCACAAGGAAATTGAGCTGTCAATTTTAGTACTTTGTGCTATAAAAGCCCATGCCCTACATCATTTGGAAGGGGTTTCTAGGTTGAGAGTTCTAGAGAGAATTAGAGGTTGAATTTTAGGGTTAGATTTTGAGAGAAAATTTTCTATTCCTTCAAGAGTTTTCATGAACCCTAGTTTGTAAGAAATTCTGAATTCCAATTCCGTTTTTGTTGCTGAATTCAAGTAAAATCTTTCCATTCTCTAGTTTTATTATTTGCAAATTATTTACAATGTCTTGTAGATCCATAATTTTATATGTGAATTTATTCTTGAACCAAATCATGAGTAGCTAAATTACCAAGGGCTGTGGTACATGAACTCAATCCAAGGCAAATTATTTATGTAGAAAATAGAGGTTAAATTAAAATAATGATTGAATCGTGAAAGAAACTAATACAAACATTGTCAATCTTTTAATCTCTCTTGCCCTAGGTACTTGAGATGTTTGAGAACGCTTTGTGAGTATAATTTATTATTCACCGCTTTATTTCTATCTTTGATTTCATATGATGCGGGCTATATCCCTCATATATGTAATGCTTAGAATTTATAAAGACCGGATCTAGTCAATAATTTCAATTTACAATTCTAGTATTCTATACGGTAATTTGTTAAGGATTGAGGGGTTGTACCCTACCATATTTTCTCCCATTTGTCAGATCTAAATTTTTTGCAATTTTCAGTTTGTTTTTCTTAAGTAAATTTTTATTTCACTAGAAATTTTCCCAATCATTAATCATCTTTTTGTTTCTTTTAAGAAATCATTTCAAGATTTAATAATTTTTCTTATTACTATTTGGCAATCTCGATCCCTGTGGATACGATCCCGACTTACCGGGTTACTACTTGAGCGACAGGCTTGCACTTGAGCCTAGAGTAAAACGCACTTTTGAGACAAATTCTTAGTCGCGCCATGTTTTTGGCGCCGTTGTCGGGGATCCAAAATTGTTAAATTTTCAAGAAAGTTATTTTTATCTACAAGTGATTTCGAAAAAAAAAATACACAAAAAAAAATATATACGGGTGTCACGTTCTTGAATTGCCCAATTTGAAATGTCTTATTTTAACTCTTTTGGTGGCTTTAATTGTTATGATAATAGTGAGGAGGAGAATGAACTCACGATTTATGAACATTGGATCAATATCACTAAAGATGAGTCTCATAAATACAAGCCCAGTGCTAAGGCCATCCAAATTTACCAAAATGAATTGCTTGAAGAAAAAAGACTTGAAAGAGAATATTGGGAAAAAAATCGTTATTGGGAGCAAGAGTTAGATGCATTATTTGAACCCAACGAGGATTTTTCTTCCGATAGTTTTGAAGATGAAGTAAGTTTTCAACCAAATGAGGAATTCGAGGTGCTAGAACCAGGGAAGCCTACTTTGGAAGAACTCTTGCTTGTTATAAAAAAGCAATCTGATGACCTTGCTGCTACCGAGTTGAAAATTACAGCAACTTGCAAGGAGTTGAATGATTATTTGGACAACTTAGAGAAGGTCGAGACTTGCGCTTCACCTAATACTTTTGAGAATGAAATCATTGAGAGTGATCCAAGTTCTTTTGAATATCAACCTTTTATAAATATTGCAAAATCTATTGATGTTGAAGATCATTTGTCTCCTTGTGTCCCCACTATTATCTAACCATTAAATTCATCACAAGAACTGGATGAATGTATTGAGGATGTTGATCCGATTCTTGTATGGGAATGTTTTTTTGAGATGCTTCATCTTACGGGCCATACACTCAGACGTGTCACTCCACCAGATCCATTTGAAAATTTGGGGGGAGAAGATTTTGAGGACAAGGACTCAATGCTTAAATTATTTTCCAAGATGGACTCTTTCTGTTTGTGTGATCCGCTTCCCATACTACTTGAAAAATCTTTGGGAAGTGATTCTATTTTTCTTGGATACCAATGGTACTTGTCCCCCTGTGCACTCAAATCCCTCATTATCCCCCTAAATTTTTTAATTGGTGATGGTTCATTTGTTAAACTTTGCACATGCCTTCCGTTTTTCAAACGAAATTCTTATTTTTCGGAAAGCATGCATCCTAATGAGGGTACACCATTAATCCCTCAAAGTCAAATTGTATTTTGGGTGGACCCTCAAATTTTTCGACTTCTACTATATGAGTTATTAGAATTTCAAATCGTAGGTTGTACATAATTAGCTTTTTATTTTGATTTTTTTTTATAATTTAGAGTAATTAGTTAGAGTTTTTGTTATTCTCTTTGTTATGCTTGGTTCTAACATGTTTTGTAGATTCAATGGACTCGCACTCATCGGGGATCGCTCCATTTGGGTAATATCTTTCTTTTCCTCTCTTTATGGTGTGTTCTTTATTCGCATTGAGGACAATGCAATATTTAAGTTAGGGGGTGTTGGATATTCTTCCCATTTATTGTTTAGATTCATTGATTCGATCACATGTTCTTTCCAAGTGTGTTTTTTTAAAAAAAATAAAAAATGTTGAAAAGCCAAAAAAAATTTTGTTCAAAATAAATAAAAATTGGAATTTAAAATTTTCAAAAATATCACCTTTAATTTGTTAGAAGTCTCAAATTGTTAAATCTCAATTGCACTAAGCCAAAATTGACCGAAGATGGAAATTGAAAGAAAATTGACGACTTTACGAATAAGTGTGGAGATTGATCAAACCCGGTGAAATGTCAATCCGAGTTTATGATTAACTCAAAGTTCTTTTTAGCGTTTTAATAAGTCGTTGATGATCTCAATCCTTTGTTTTGATCGGTTATGGGAAATGTGTGAAATGTTGTCTCGAAATTCGTGCTAAATATATCTCTAAACTTAATTAATCTCGAGATGCATATGGTAATGTGATTATCAATTTGGACAATGAAGTAGGCCTTCGTTTGTTACCCAAAAATATTAGTCATAAAAAGTTGTGAAAAACAAAATTATCCCTTTGCAACCCAAGTTGAGCCAAATAAAATATTTTCCTTTTATTTGATAACCCGAAAAACCCAAATAACCCGGAATTATGAAAGTTGAGAAAATTCATCAAGTAAGTCCAAATTGTGTAATAAAAAGGGGCAAGAGAAAAATAGAAAAAAATAGCAAAAAAAAAATGAAAATAGAAAAATAAAAGAAAGAGAAAAATGAGCAAATGCCCGAAAAAGCACAAATGGATGTCATTAGGACATTTTCCAATTCCGAACATTTCATCCATTCCCATTTTTATCCCTTACACGTTTTAACCCAAAAAGTCCTAACTGAGTCCAAATGGCGAAATTAATTACTGCATGGAGAGCAAAGACATGAAAAGATAATAAAAGAGATTAAAAGGGTGTGATTAAGAGATGATGTTTCCCGTTTCCTAATAACTGTATTCCGATGATGAGATTTTTTCACCATATATTTCCTTCTTTTCAATTTTGTATGCATGAATTTGTTTCCATTATATTTACTCTTTATATCATGCATACCGAGAAAAAAAAACCACAATCCGAGTGATTTGTTTGTGAGTGCAATCCGTAAGAATTTGAATCAAAACGAATTTTCGGAAAGTAACGTAATGCTCAATCGGTGGAAATTTGAGGTTTAATTTTTGGCTTTGCACACACACACTATGGTTTGAGACAGTTGAATATGAGTTGATGGTGATTATTTTTTTGAAAAGTGTAAATTGTACAATTTTTAAGTATTTTGATATTTATTTGAGTCAATAAAGAATTTTGTGGGTGTATTCACTGCAAACCCTCACGAGACAAAACTCGTCCTACTAGGGTAACCTAGAGGTTTAAAGGCTTGTTGCATACGCTAAATGCAATCGCATGCCTGCAAAAGTGGAATTTTATTTTAATAAAGGAATTTTCAAGAGTAGAATTTCGGTTAGATTCAGTTACATTGCCTGGGACGTGCAAAGTCCTAAGTTAGGGGGATTTGACCAAGCGTAAATTCTTCTGAATTTAGCCCCTTAATTTGGTGATTTTAATATCTCGAACAAGGTAATTGAATCATTTTTAGTCCATATCACTCTATTGTCTATTTTTAACAATATTCCCTAGTTTTTGTGTAGTTGTGTTGAAGTTTTCAGGAATGGAATGCAAGAAAGGAAAAGAAGAAAATCAGAAGAAAAGTCAAAGGGCAAAAGAGTAAAGTTCCACTCAAAAAATCGAAGGCGACACCAAAAGTGAAGCGGAAGAGCATGAGTTCACAAGAGCATAGGAAGAAACAGCACCCAAATCGGAGTTCTAGATCAAAAGATATGACTAGTTAAAGTTGCAAGGAAAAAGTCAAAGTAGAAGAAAATCGGACCGATCCGAATTAACCAAGTCCAGTATACCCCGGATGGATAGCAAACCGATGGAAATGGAAAAAGAACCGATCCAACTAGGACCGAACCGATCCGGTAGAAATAAAAGAACCGATCCGGTGGATATCGGACCGATCCGAGGGTAATCCGGACCGGTCCAGTCATGTGAAATTCTGGCATTAATTATGCAGATTTTTTGACGTGCTAGATGGTGAAACTTGTGTCACAAGCAAATTGAGCTGTCAATTTCGATACTTTGTGCTATAAAAGCCCATGCCCTACATCATTTGGAAGGGGTTGCTTGGTTGAGAGTTCTAGAGAGAATTAGAGGTTGAATTTTAGGGTTAGATTTTGAGAGAAAATTTTCTATTCCTTCAAGAGTTTTCATGAACCCTAGTTTGTAAGAAATTCTGAATTCCAATTCCGTTTTTGTTGCTGAATTCAAGTAAAATCTTTCCATTCTCTAGTTTTATTATTTGCAAATTATTTACAATGTCTTGTAGATCCATAATTTTATATGTGAATTTATTCTTGAACCAAATCATGAGTAGCTAAATTACCAAGGGCTGTGGTACATGAACTCAATCCAAGGCAAATTATTTATGTAGAAAATAGAGGTTAAATTAAAATATTGATTGAATCGTGAAAGAAACTCATACAAACATTGTCAATCTTTTAATCTCTCTTGCCCTAGGTACTTGAGATGTTTAAGAACGCTTTGCGAGTATAATTTATTATTCACCGCTTTATATCTATCTTTGATTTCATATGATGCGGGCTATATCCCTCATATATGTAAAGCTTAGAATTTATAAAGACCGGATCTAGTCAATAATTTCAATTTATAATTCTAGTATTCTATACGGTAATTTGATAAGGATTGAGGGGTTGTACCCTACCCTATTTTCTCCCATTTGTCAGATCTAAATTTTTTGCAATTTTCAGTTTGTTTTTCTTAAGTAAATTTTTATTTCACTAGAAATTTTCCCAATCATTAATCATCTTTTTGTTTCTTTTAAGAAATCATTTCAAGATTTAATAATTTTTCATATTACTATTTGGCAATCTCGATCCCTGTGGATACGATCCCGACTTACCGGGTTACAACTTGAGCGACAAGCTTGCACTTGAGCCTAGAGTAAAACGCACTTTTGAGACAAATTCTTAGTCGCGTCATGTTTTTGGCGCCGTTGCCGGGGATCCAAAATTGTTAAATTTACAAGAAAGTTATTTTTATCTACAAGTGATTTCGAAAAAAAAATACATAAAAAAAAATATATACGGGTGTCACGTTCTTGAATTGCCCAATTTGAATTGTCTTATTTTAACTCTTTTGGTGGCTTTAATTGTTATGATAATAGTGAGGAGGAGAATGAACTCACGATTTATGAACATTGGATCAATATCACTAAAGATGAGTCTCATAAATACAAGCCCAGTGCTAAGGCCATCCAAATTTACCAAAATGAATTGCTTGAAGAAAAAAGACTTGAAAGAGAATATTGGGAAAAAAATCGTTATTGGGAGCAAGAGTTAGATGCATTATTTGAACCCAACGAGGATTTTTCTTCCGATAGTTTTGAAGATGAAGTAAGTTTTCAACCAAATGAGGAATTCGAGGTGCTAGAACCAAGGAAGCCTACTTTGGAAGAACTCTTGCTTGTTATAAAAAAGCAATCTGATGACCTTCCTGCTACCGAGTTGAAAATTACAGCAACTTGCAAGGAGTTGAATGATTATTTGGACAACTTAGAGAAGGTCGAGACTTGCGCTTCACATAATACTTTTGAGAATGAAAGCATTGAGAGTGATCCAAGTTCTTTTGAATATCAACCTTTTATAAATATTGCAAAATCTATTGATGTTGAAGATCATTTGTCTCCTTGTGTCCCCACTATTATCTAACCATTAAATTCATCACAAGAACTGGATGAATGTCTTGAGGATGTTGATCCGATTCTTGTATGGGAATGTTTTTTTGAGATGCTTCATCTTACGGGCCATACACTCAGACGTGTCACTCCACCAGATCCATTTGAAAATTTGGGGGGAGAAGATTTTGAGGACAAGGACTCAATGCTTAAATTATTTTCCAAGATGGACTCTTTCTGTTTGTGTGATCCGCTTCCCATACTACTTGAAAAGTCTTTGGGAAGTGATTCTATTTTTCTTGGATACCAATGGTACTTGTCCCCCTGTGCACTCAAATCCCTCATTATCCCCCTAAATTTTTTAATTGGTGATGGTTCATTTGTTAAACTTTGCACATGCCTTCCGTTTTTCAAACGAAATTCTTATTTTTCGGAAAGCATGCATCCTAATGAGGGTACACCATTAATCCCTCAAAGTCAAATTGTATTTTGGGTGGACCCTCAAATTTTTCGACTTCTACTATATGAGTTATTAGAATTTCAAATCGTAGGTTGTACATAATTAGCTTTTTATTTTGATTTTTTTTTATAATTTAGAGTAATTAGTTAGAGTTTTTGTTATTCTTTTTGTTATGCTTGGTTCTAACATGTTTTGTAGATTCAATGGACTCGCACTCATCGGGGATCGCTCCATTTGGGTAATATCTTTCTTTTCCTCTCTTTATGTTGTGTTCTTGATTCGCATTGTGGACAATGCAATATTTAAGTTAGGGGGTGTGGGATATTCTTCCCATTTATTGTTTAGATTCATTGATTCGATCACATGTTCTTTCCAAGTGTGTTTTTAAAAAAAAAATGAAAAATGTTGAAAAGCCAAAAAAATTTTTGTTCAAAATAAATAAAAATTGGAATTTAAATTTTTCAAAAATATCACCTTGAATTTGTTTGAAGTCTCAAATTGTTAAATCTCAATTGCACTAAGCCAAAATTGACCGAAGATGGAAATTGAAAGAAAATTGACGACTTTACGAATAAGTGTGGAGATTGATCAAACCCGGTGAAATGTTGAGCCTTTCAATTTTTTTATGAGTTTTTAAATCAATCCGAGTTTATGATTAACTCAAAGTTATTTTTAGCGTTTTAATAAGTCGTTGATGATCTCAATCCTTTGTTTTGATCGGTTATGGGAAATGTGTGAAATGTTGTCTCGAAATTCGTGCTAAATATATCTCTAAACTTAATTAATCTTGAGATGCATATGGTAATGTGATTATCAATTTGGACAATGAAGTAGGCCTTCGTTTGTTACCCAAAAATATTAGTCATAAAAAGTTGTGAAAAACAAAATTATCCCTTTGCAACCCAAGTTGAGCCAAATAAAATATTTTCCTTTTATTTGATAACCCGAAAAACCCAAATAACCCGGAATTATGAAAATTGAGAAAATTCATCAAGTAAGTCCAAATTGTGTAATAAAAAGGGGCAAGAGAAAAATAGAAAAAAAATAGCAAAAAAAAATGAAAATAGAAAAATAAAAGAAAGAGAAAAATGAGCAAATGCCCGAAAAAGCACAAATGGACGTCATTAGGACATTTTCCAATTCCGAACATTTCATCCATTCCCATTTTTACCCCTTACACGTTTTAACCCAAAAAGTCCTAACTGAGTCCAAATGGCGAAATTAATTACTGCATGGAGAGCAAAGACATGAAAAGATAATAAAAGAGATTAAAAGGGTGTGATTAAGAGATGATGTTTCCCGTTTCCTAATAACTGTATTCCGATGATGAGATTTTTTCACCATATATTTCCTTCTTTTCAATTTTGTATGCATGAATTTGTTTCCATTATATTTACTCTTTATATCATGCATACCGAGAAAAAAAAACCACAATCCGAGTGATTTGTTTGTGAGTGCAATCCGTAAGAATTTGAATCAAAACGAATTTTCGGAAAGTAACGTAATGCTCAATCGGTGGAAATTTGAGGTTTAATTTTTGGCTTTGCACACACACACTATGGTTTGAGACAGTTGAATATGAGTTGATGGTGATTATTTTTTTGAAAAGTTTAAATTGTACAATTTTTAAGTATTTTGATATTTATTTGAGTCAATAAAGAATTTTGTGGGTGTATTCACTGCAAACCCTCACGAGACAAAACTCGTCCTACTAGGGTAACCTAGAGGTTTAAAGGCTTGTTGCATACGCTAAATGCAATCGCATGCCTGCAAAAGTGGAATTTTATTTTAATAAAGGAATTTTCAAGAGTAGAATTTCGGTTAGATTCAGTTACATTGCCCGGGACGTGCAAAGTCCTAAGTTAGGGGGATTTGACCAAGCGTAAATTCTTCTGAATTTAGCCCCTTAATTTGGTGATTTTAATATCTCGAACAAGGTAATTGAATCATTTTTAGTCCATATCACTCTATTGTCTATTTTTAACAATATTCCTTAGTTTTTGTGTAGTTGTGATGAAGTTTTCAGGAATGGAATGCAAGAAAGGAAAAGAAGAAAATCAGAAGAAAAGTCAAAGGGCAAAAGAGCAAAGTTCCACTCAAAAAATCGAAGGCGACACCAAAAGTGAAGCGGAAGAGCACGAGTTCACAAGAGCATAGGAAGAAACGGCACCCAAATCAGAGTTCTAGATCAAAAGATATGGCCAATCAAAGTTGCAAGGAAAAAGTCAAAGTAGAAGAAAATCGGATCGATCCGATGGAAAACCAGACCGATCCGAATTGACCAAGTCCAGTATATCCCGTATGGATAGAAAACCGATGGAAATGGAAAAAGAACCGATCCGACTAGGACCGAACCGATCCGGTAGAAATAAAAGAACCGATCCGGTGGATATCGGACCGATCCGAGGGTAATCCGGACCGGTCCGATCATGTGAAATCCTGGCATTAATTATGCAGATTTTTGGCGTGCTAGATGGTGAAACTTGTGTCACAAGGAAATTGAGCTGTCAATTTTAGTACTTTGTGCTATAAAAGCCCATGCCCTACATCATTTGGAAGGGGTTTCTAGGTTGAGAGTTCTAGAGAGAATTAGAGGTTGAATTTTAGGGTTAGATTTTGAGAGAAAATTTTCTATTCCTTCAAGAGTTTTCATGAACCCTAGTTTGTAAGAAATTCGGAATTCCAATTCCGTTTTTATTGCTGAATTCAAGTAAAATCTTTCCATTCTCTAGTTTTATTATTTGCAAATTATTTACAATGTCTTGTAGATCCATAATTTTATATGTGAATTTGTTCTTGAACCAAATCATAAGTAGCTAAATTTCCAAGGGCTAGGGTACATGAACTCAATCCAAGGCAAATTATTTATGTAGAAAATAGAGGTTAAATTAAAATATTGATTGAATCGTGAAAGAAACTCATACAAACATTGTCAATCTTTTAATCTCTCTTGCCCTAGGTACTTGAGATGTTTAAGAACGCTTTGCGAGTATAATTTATTATTCACCGCTTTATATCTATCTTTGATTTCATATGATGCGGGCTATATCCCTCATATATGTAATGCTTAGAATTTATAAAGACCGGATCTAGTCAATAATTTCAATTTACAATTCTAGTATTCTATACGGTAATTTGTTAAGGATTGAGGGGTTGTACCCTACCCTATTTTCTCCCATTTATCAGATCTAAATTTTTTGCAATTTTCAGTTTGTTTTTCTTAAGTAAATTTTTATTTCACTAGAAATTTTCCCAATCATTAATCATCTTTTTGTTTCTTTTAAGAAATCATTTCAAGATTTAATAATTTTTCTTATTACTATTTGGCAATCTCGATCCCTGTGGATACGATCCCGACTTACCGGGTTACTACTTGAGCGACAGGCTTGCACTTGAGCCTAGAGTAAAACGCACTTTTGAGACAAATTCTTAGTCGCGTCATGTTTTTGGCGCCGTTGCCGGGGATCCAAAATTGTTAAATTTTCAAGAAAGTTATTTTTATCTACAAGTGATTTCGAAAAAAAAAATACACAAAAAAAAAATATATACGGGTGTCACGTTCTTGAATTGCCCAATTTGAAATGTCTTATTTTAACTCTTTTGGTGGCTTTAATTGTTATGATAATAGTGAGGAGGAGAATGAACTCACGATTTATGAACATTGGATCAATATCACTAAAGATGAGTCTCAAAAATACAAGCCCAGTGCTAAGGCCATCCAAATTTACCAAAATGAATTGCTTGAAGAAAAAAGACTTGAAAGAGAATATTGGGAAAAAAATCGTTATTGGGAGCAAGAGTTAGATGCATTATTTGAACCCAACGAGGATTTTTCTTCCGATAGTTTTGAAGATGAAGTAAGTTTTCAACCAAATGAGGAATTCGAGGTGCTAGAACCAAGGAAGCCTACTTTGGAAGAACTCTTGCTTGTTATAAAAAAGCAATCTGATGACCTTGCTGCTACCGAGTTGAAAATTACAGCAACTTGCAAGGAGTTGAATGATTATTTGGACAACTTAGAGAAGGTCGAGACTTGCGCTTCACCTAATACTTTTGAGAATGAAATCATTGAGAGTGATCCAAGTTCTTTTGAATATCAACCTTTTATAAATATTGCAAAATCTATTGATGTTGAAGATCATTTGTCTCCTTGTGTCCCCACTAATATCTAACCATTAAATTCATCACAAGAACTGGATGAATGTCTTGAGGATGTTGATCCGATTCTTGTATGGGAATGTTTTTTTGAGATGCTTCATCTTACGGGCCATACACTCAGACGTGTCACTCCACCAGATCCATTTGAAAATTTGGGGGGAGAAGATTTTGAGGACAATGACTCAATGCTTAAATTATTTTCCAAGATGGACTCTTTCTGTTTGTGTGATCCGCTTCCCATACTACTTGAAAAATCATTGGGAAGTGATTCTATTTTTCTTGGATACCAATGGTACTTGTCCCCCTGTGCACTCAAATCCCTCATTATCCCCCTAAATTTTTTAATTGGTGATGGTTCATTTGTTAAACTTTGCACATGCCTTCCGTTTTTCAAACGAAATTCTTATTTTTCGAAAAGCATGCATCCTAATGAGGGTACACCATTAATCCCTCAAAGTCAAATTGTATTTTGGGTGGACCCTCAAATTTTTCGACTTCTACTATATGAGTTATTAGAATTTCAAATCATAGGTTGTACATAATTAGCTTTTTTTTTTATTTTTTTTTTATAATTTAGAGTAATTAGTTAGAGTTTTTGTTATTCTTTTTGTTATGCTTGGTTCTAACATGTTTTGTAGATTCAATGGACTCGCACTCATCGGGGATCGCTCCATTTGGGTAATATCTTTCTTTTCCTCTCTTTATGTTGTGTTCTTGATTCGCATTGAGGACAATGCAATATTTAAGTTAGGGGGTGTGGGATATTCTTCCCATTTATTGTTTAGATTCATTGATTCGATCACATGTTCTTTCCAAGTGTGTTTTTAAAAAAAAAATGAAAAATGTTGAAAAGCCAAAAAAAATTTTGTTCAAAATAAATAAAAATTGGAATTTAAAATTTTCAAAAATATCACCTTTAATTTGTTTGAAGTCTCAAATTGTTAAATCTCAATTGCACTAAGCCAAAATTGACCGAAGATGGAAATTGAAAGAAAATTGACGACTTTACGAATAAGTGTGGAGATTGATCAAACCCGGTGAAATGTTGAGCCTTTCAATTTTTTTATGAGTTTTTAAATCAATCCGAGTTTATGATTAACTCAAAGTTATTTTTAGCGTTTTAATAAGTCGTTGATGATCTCAATCCTTTGTTTTGATCGGTTATGGGAAATGTGTGAAATGTTGTCTCGAAATTCGTGCTAAATATATCTCTAAACTTAATTAATCTCGAGATGCATATGGTAATGTGATTATCAATTTGGACAATGAAGTAGGCCTTCGTTTGTTACCCAAAAATATTAGTCATAAAAAGTTGTGAAAAACAAAATTATCCCTTTGCAACCCAAGTTGAGCCAAATAAAATATTTTCCTTTTATTTGATAACCCGAAAAACCCAAATAACCCGGAATTATGAAAATTGAGAAAATTCATCAAGTAAGTCCAAATTGTGTAATAAAAAGGGGCAAGAGAAAAATAGAAAAAAAATAGCAAAAAAAAAATGAAAATAGAAAAATAAAAGAAAGAGAAAAATGAGCAAATGCCCGAAAAAGCACAAATGGACGTCATTAGGACATTTTCCAATTCCGAACATTTCATCCATTCCCATGTTTACCCCTTACACGTTTTAACCCAAAAAGTCCTAACTGAGTCCAAATGGCGAAATTAATTACTGCATGGAGAGCAAAGACATGAAAAGATAATAAAAGAGATTAAAAGGGTGTGATTAAGAGATGATGTTTCCCGTTTCCTAATAACTGTATTCCGATGATGAGATTTTTTCACCATATATTTCCTTCTTTTCAATTTTGTATGCATGAATTTGTTTCCATTATATTTACTCTTTATATCATGCATACCGAGAAAAAAAAACCACAATCCGAGTGATTTGTTTGTGAGTGCAATCCGTAAGAATTTGAATCAAAACGAATTTTCGGAAAGTAACGTAATGCTCAATCGGTGGAAATTTGAGGTTTAATTTTTGGCTTTGCACACACACACTATGGTTTGAGACAGTTGAATATGAGTTGATGGTGATTATTTTTTTGAAAAGCTTAAATTGTACAATTTTTAAGTATTTTGATATTTATTTGAGTCAATAAAGAATTTTGTGGGTGTATTCACTGCAAACCCTCACGAGACAAAACTCGTCCTACTAGGGTAACCTAGAGGTTTAAAGGCTTGTTGCATATGCTAAATGCAATCGCATGCCTGCAAAAGTGGAATTTTATTTTAATAAAGGAATTTTCAAGAGTAGAATTTCGGTTAGATTCAGTTACATTGCCCGGGACGTGCAAAGTCCTAAGTTAGGGGGATTTGACCAAGCGTAAATTCTTCTGAATTTAGCCCCTTAATTTGGTGATTTTAATATCTCGAACAAGGTAATTGAATCATTTTTAGTCCATATCACTCTATTGTCTATTTTTAACAATATTCCTTAGTTTTTGTGTAGTTGTGATGAAGTTTTCAGGAATGGAATGCAAGAAAGGAAAAGAAGAAAATCAGAAGAAAAGTCAAAGGGCAAAAGAGCAAAGTTCCACTCAAAAAATCGAAGGCGACACCAAAAGTGAAGCGGAAGAGCACGAGTTCACAAGAGCATAGGAAGAAACGACACCCAAATCAGAGTTCTAGATCAAAAGATATGGCCAATCAAAGTTGCAAGGAAAAAGTCAAAGTAGAAGAAAATCGGATCGATCCGATGGAAAACCAGACCGATCCGAATTGACCAAGTCCAGTATATCCCGTATGGATAGAAAACCGATGGAAATGGAAAAAGAACCGATCCGACTAGGACCGAACCGATCCGGTAGAAATAAAAGAACCGATCCGGTGGATATCGGACCGATCCGAGGGTAATCCGGACCGGTCCGATCATGTGAAATCCTGGCATTAATTATGCAGATTTTTGGCGTGCTAGATGGTGAAACTTGTGTCACAAGGAAATTGAGCTGTCAATTTTAGTACTTTGTGCTATAAAAGCCCATGCCCTACATCATTTGGAAGGGGTTTCTAGGTTGAGAGTTCTAGAGAGAATTAGAGGTTGAATTTTAGGGTTAGATTTTGAGAGAAAATTTTCTATTCCTTCAAGAGTTTTCATGAACCCTAGTTTGTAAGAAATTCGGAATTCCAATTCCGTTTTTATTGCTGAATTCAAGTAAAATCTTTCCATTCTCTAGTTTTATTATTTGCAAATTATTTACAATGTCTTGTAGATCCATAATTTTATATGTGAATTTGTTCTTGAACCAAATCATAAGTAGCTAAATTTCCAAGGGCTAGGGTACATGAACTCAATCCAAGGCAAATTATTTATGTAGAAAATAGAGGTTAAATTAAAATATTGATTGAATCGTGAAAGAAACTCATACAAACATTGTCAATCGTTTAATCTCTCTTTTCCTAGGTACTTGAGATGTTTCAGAACGCTTTGCGAGTATAATTTATCATTCACCGCTTTATATCTATCTTTGATTTCATATTATGCGGGTTAGATCCCTTATATATGTAATACTTAGAATTTATAAAGACTGGATCTAGTCAATAATTTTAATTTACAATTCTAGTATTCTATACGGTAATTTGTTAAGGATTGAGGGGTTGTACCCTACCCTATTTTCTCCCATTTGTCAGATCTAAATTTTTTGCAATTTTCAGTTTGTTTTACTTAAGTAAATTTTTATTTCACTAGAAATTTTCCCAATCATTAATCATCTTTTTGTTTCTTTTAAGAAATCATTTCAAGATTTAATAATTTTTCTTATTACTATTTGGCAATCTCGATCCCTGTGGATGCGATCCTGACTTACCGGGTTACTACTTGAGCGACAGGCTTGCACTTGAGCCTAGAGTAAAACGCACTTTTGAGACAAATTCTTAGTCGCGTCATGTTTTTGGCGCCGTTGTCGGGGATCCAAAATTGTTAAATTTTCAAGAAAGTTATTTTTATCTACAAGTGATTTCGAAAAAAAAAATATATACGGGTGTCACGTTTTTGAATTGCCCAATTTGAAATGTCTTATTTTAACTCTTTTGGTGGCTTTAATTGTTATGATAATAGTGAGGAGGAGAATGAACTCACGATTTATGAACATTGGATCAATATCACTAAAGATGAGTCTCATAAATACAAGCCCAGTGCTAAGGCCATCCAAATTTACCAAAATGAATTGCTTGAAGAAAAAAGACTTGAAAGAGAATATTGGGAAAAAAATCGTTATTGGGAGCAAGAGTTAGATGCATTATTTGAACCCAACGAGGATTTTTCTTCCGATAGTTTTGAAGATGAAGTAAGTTTTCAACCAAATGAGGAATTCGAGGTGCTAGAACCAAGGAAGCCTACTTTGGAAGAACTCTTGCTTGTTATAAAAAAGCAATCTGATGACCTTGCTGCTACCGAGTTGAAAATTACAGCAACTTGCAAGGAGTTGAATGATTATTTGGACAACTTAGAGAAGGTCGAGACTTGCGCTTCACCTAATACTTTTGAGAATGAAATCATTGAGAGTGATCCAAGTTCTTTTGAATATCAACCTTTTATAAATATTGCAAAATCTATTGATGTTGAAGATCATTTGTCTCCTTGTGTCCCCACTAATATCTAACCATTAAATTCATCACAAGAACTGGATGAATGTCTTGAGGATGTTGATCCGATTCTTGTATGGGAATGTTTTTTTGAGATGCTTCATCTTACGGGCCATACACTCAGACGTGTCACTCCACCAGAT
The DNA here is from genome assembly GCA_949130495.1 of Sambucus nigra. Classification (NCBI taxonomy): domain Eukaryota; kingdom Viridiplantae; phylum Streptophyta; class Magnoliopsida; order Dipsacales; family Adoxaceae; genus Sambucus; species Sambucus nigra. The sequence goes on along the minus strand of OX422215.1, from coordinate 280,492,795 downwards.
CCATTTGAAAATTTGGGGGGAGAAGATTTTGAGGACAATGACTCAATGCTTAAATTATTTTCCAAGATGGACTCTTTCTGTTTGTGTGATCCGCTTCCCATACTACTTGAAAAATCATTGGGAAGTGATTCTATTTTTCTTGGATACCAATGGTACTTGTCCCCCTGTGCACTCAAATCCCTCATTATCCCCCTAAATTTTTTAATTGGTGATGGTTCATTTGTTAAACTTTGCACATGCCTTCCGTTTTTCAAACGAAATTCTTATTTTTCGAAAAGCATGCATCCTAATGAGGGTACACCATTAATCCCTCAAAGTCAAATTGTATTTTGGGTGGACCCTCAAATTTTTCGACTTCTACTATATGAGTTATTAGAATTTCAAATCATAGGTTGTACATAATTAGCTTTTTTTTTTATTTTTTTTTTATAATTTAGAGTAATTAGTTAGAGTTTTTGTTATTCTTTTTGTTATGCTTGGTTCTAACATGTTTTGTAGATTCAATGGACTCGCACTCATCGGGGATCGCTCCATTTGGGTAATATCTTTCTTTTCCTCTCTTTATGTTGTGTTCTTGATTCGCATTGAGGACAATGCAATATTTAAGTTAGGGGGTGTGGGATATTCTTCCCATTTATTGTTTAGATTCATTGATTCGATCACATGTTCTTTCCAAGTGTGTTTTTAAAAAAAAAATGAAAAATGTTGAAAAGCCAAAAAAAATTTTGTTCAAAATAAATAAAAATTGGAATTTAAAATTTTCAAAAATATCACCTTTAATTTGTTTGAAGTCTCAAATTGTTAAATCTCAATTGCACTAAGCCAAAATTGACCGAAGATGGAAATTGAAAGAAAATTGACGACTTTACGAATAAGTGTGGAGATTGATCAAACCCGGTGAAATGTTGAGCCTTTCAATTTTTTTATGAGTTTTTAAATCAATCCGAGTTTATGATTAACTCAAAGTTATTTTTAGCGTTTTAATAAGTCGTTGATGATCTCAATCCTTTGTTTTGATCGGTTATGGGAAATGTGTGAAATGTTGTCTCGAAATTCGTGCTAAATATATCTCTAAACTTAATTAATCTCGAGATGCATATGGTAATGTGATTATCAATTTGGACAATGAAGTAGGCCTTCGTTTGTTACCCAAAAATATTAGTCATAAAAAGTTGTGAAAAACAAAATTATCCCTTTGCAACCCAAGTTGAGCCAAATAAAATATTTTCCTTTTATTTGATAACCCGAAAAACCCAAATAACCCGGAATTATGAAAATTGAGAAAATTCATCAAGTAAGTCCAAATTGTGTAATAAAAAGGGGCAAGAGAAAAATAGAAAAAAAATAGCAAAAAAAAAATGAAAATAGAAAAATAAAAGAAAGAGAAAAATGAGCAAATGCCCGAAAAAGCACAAATGGACGTCATTAGGACATTTTCCAATTCCGAACATTTCATCCATTCCCATGTTTACCCCTTACACGTTTTAACCCAAAAAGTCCTAACTGAGTCCAAATGGCGAAATTAATTACTGCATGGAGAGCAAAGACATGAAAAGATAATAAAAGAGATTAAAAGGGTGTGATTAAGAGATGATGTTTCCCGTTTCCTAATAACTGTATTCCGATGATGAGATTTTTTCACCATATATTTCCTTCTTTTCAATTTTGTATGCATGAATTTGTTTCCATTATATTTACTCTTTATATCATGCATACCGAGAAAAAAAAACCACAATCCGAGTGATTTGTTTGTGAGTGCAATCCGTAAGAATTTGAATCAAAACGAATTTTCGGAAAGTAACGTAATGCTCAATCGGTGGAAATTTGAGGTTTAATTTTTGGCTTTGCACACACACACTATGGTTTGAGACAGTTGAATATGAGTTGATGGTGATTATTTTTTTGAAAAGTTTAAATTGTACAATTTTTAAGTATTTTGATATTTATTTGAGTCAATAAAGAATTTTGTGGGTGTATTCACTGCAAACCCTCACGAGACAAAACTCGTCCTACTAGGGTAACCTAGAGGTTTAAAGGCTTGTTGCATATGCTAAATGCAATCGCATGCCTGCAAAAGTGGAATTTTATTTTAATAAAGGAATTTTCAAGAGTAGAATTTCGGTTAGATTCAGTTACATTGCCCGGGACGTGCAAAGTCCTAAGTTAGGGGGATTTGACCAAGCGTAAATTCTTCTGAATTTAGCCCCTTAATTTGGTGATTTTAATATCTCGAACAAGGTAATTGAATCATTTTTAGTCCATATCACTCTATTGTCTATTTTTAACAATATTCCTTAGTTTTTGTGTAGTTGTGATGAAGTTTTCAGGAATGGAATGCAAGAAAGGAAAAGAAGAAAATCAGAAGAAAAGTCAAAGGGCAAAAGAGCAAAGTTCCACTCAAAAAATCGAAGGCGACACCAAAAGTGAAGCGGAAGAGCACGAGTTCACAAGAGCATAGGAAGAAACGACACCCAAATCAGAGTTCTAGATCAAAAGATATGGCCAATCAAAGTTGCAAGGAAAAAGTCAAAGTAGAAGAAAATCGGATCGATCCGATGGAAAACCAGACCGATCCGAATTGACCAAGTCCAGTATATCCCGTATGGATAGAAAACCGATGGAAATGGAAAAAGAACCGATCCGACTAGGACCGAACCGATCCGGTAGAAATAAAAGAACCGATCCGGTGGATATCGGACCGATCCGAGGGTAATCCGGACCGGTCCGATCATGTGAAATCCTGGCATTAATTATGCAGATTTTTGGCGTGCTAGATGGTGAAACTTGTGTCACAAGGAAATTGAGCTGTCAATTTTAGTACTTTGTGCTATAAAAGCCCATGCCCTACATCATTTGGAAGGGGTTTCTAGGTTGAGAGTTCTAGAGAGAATTAGAGGTTGAATTTTAGGGTTAGATTTTGAGAGAAAATTTTCTATTCCTTCAAGAGTTTTCATGAACCCTAGTTTGTAAGAAATTCGGAATTCCAATTCCGTTTTTATTGCTGAATTCAAGTAAAATCTTTCCATTCTCTAGTTTTATTATTTGCAAATTATTTACAATGTCTTGTAGATCCATAATTTTATATGTGAATTTGTTCTTGAACCAAATCATAAGTAGCTAAATTTCCAAGGGCTAGGGTACATGAACTCAATCCAAGGCAAATTATTTATGTAGAAAATAGAGGTTAAATTAAAATATTGATTGAATCGTGAAAGAAACTCATACAAACATTGTCAATCGTTTAATCTCTCTTTTCCTAGGTACTTGAGATGTTTCAGAACGCTTTGCGAGTATAATTTATCATTCACCGCTTTATATCTATCTTTGATTTCATATTATGCGGGTTAGATCCCTTATATATGTAATACTTAGAATTTATAAAGACTGGATCTAGTCAATAATTTTAATTTACAATTCTAGTATTCTATACGGTAATTTGTTAAGGATTGAGGGGTTGTACCCTACCCTATTTTCTCCCATTTGTCAGATCTAAATTTTTTGCAATTTTCAGTTTGTTTTACTTAAGTAAATTTTTATTTCACTAGAAATTTTCCCAATCATTAATCATCTTTTTGTTTCTTTTAAGAAATCATTTCAAGATTTAATAATTTTTCTTATTACTATTTGGCAATCTCGATCCCTGTGGATGCGATCCTGACTTACCGGGTTACTACTTGAGCGACAGGCTTGCACTTGAGCCTAGAGTAAAACGCACTTTTGAGACAAATTCTTAGTCGCGTCATGTTTTTGGCGCCGTTGTCGGGGATCCAAAATTGTTAAATTTTCAAGAAAGTTATTTTTATCTACAAGTGATTTCGAAAAAAAAAATATATACGGGTGTCACGTTTTTGAATTGCCCAATTTGAAATGTCTTATTTTAACTCTTTTGGTGGCTTTAATTGTTATGATAATAGTGAGGAGGAGAATGAACTCACGATTTATGAACATTGGATCAATATCACTAAAGATGAGTCTCATAAATACAAGCCCAGTGCTAAGGCCATCCAAATTTACCAAAATGAATTGCTTGAAGAAAAAAGACTTGAAAGAGAATATTGGGAAAAAAATCGTTATTGGGAGCAAGAGTTAGATGCATTATTTGAACCCAACGAGGATTTTTCTTCCGATAGTTTTGAAGATGAAGTAAGTTTTCAACCAAATGAGGAATTCGAGGTGCTAGAACCAAGGAAGCCTACTTTGGAAGAACTCTTGCTTGTTATAAAAAAGCAATCTGATGACCTTGCTGCTACCGAGTTGAAAATTACAGCAACTTGCAAGGAGTTGAATGATTATTTGGACAACTTAGAGAAGGTCGAGACTTGCGCTTCACCTAATACTTTTGAGAATGAAATCATTGAGAGTGATCCAAGTTCTTTTGAATATCAACCTTTTATAAATATTGCAAAATCTATTGATGTTGAAGATCATTTGTCTCCTTGTGTCCCCACTAATATCTAACCATTAAATTCATCACAAGAACTGGATGAATGTCTTGAGGATGTTGATCCGATTCTTGTATGGGAATGTTTTTTTGAGATGCTTCATCTTACGGGCCATACACTCAGACGTGTCACTCCACCAGATCCATTTGAAAATTTGGGGGGAGAAGATTTTGAGGACAATGACTCAATGCTTAAATTATTTTCCAAGATGGACTCTTTCTGTTTGTGTGATCCGCTTCCCATACTACTTGAAAAATCTTTGGGAAGTGATTCTATTTTTCTTGGATACCAATGGTACTTGTCCCCCTGTGCACTCAAATCCCTCATTATCCCCCTAAATTTTTTAATTGGTGATGGTTCATTTGTTAAACTTTGCACATGCCTTCCGTTTTTCAAACGAAATTCTTATTTTTCGAAAAGCATGCATCCTAATGAGGGTACACCATTAATCCCTCAAAGTCAAATTGTATTTTGGGTGGACCCTCAAATTTTTCGACTTCTACTATATGAGTTATTAGAATTTCAAATCATAGGTTGTACATAATTAGCTTTTTTTTTTATTTTTTTTTTATAATTTAGAGTAATTAGTTAGAGTTTTTGTTATTCTTTTTGTTATGCTTGGTTCTAACATGTTTTGTAGATTCAATGGACTCGCACTCATCGGGGATCGCTCCATTTGGGTAATATCTTTCTTTTCCTCTCTTTATGTTGTGTTCTTGATTCGCATTGAGGACAATGCAATATTTAAGTTAGGGGGTGTGGGATATTCTTCCCATTTATTGTTTAGATTCATTGATTCGATCACATGTTCTTTCCAAGTGTGTTTTTAAAAAAAAAATGAAAAATGTTGAAAAGCCAAAAAAAATTTTGTTCAAAATAAATAAAAATTGGAATTTAAATTTTTCAAAAATATCACCTTTAATTTGTTTGAAGTCTCAAATTGTTAAATCTCAATTGCACTAAGCCAAAATTGACCGAAGATGGAAATTGAAAGAAAATTGACGACTTTACGAATAAGTGTGGAGATTGATCAAACCCGGTGAAATGTCAATCCGAGTTTATGATTAACTCAAAGTTATTTTTAGCGTTTTAATAAGTCGTTGATGATCTCAATCCTTTGTTTTGATCGGTTATGGGAAATGTGTGAAATGTTGTCTCGAAATTCGTGCTAAATATATCTCTAAACTTAATTAATCTCGAGATGCATATGGTAATGTGATTATCAATTTGGACAATGAAGTAGGCCTTCGTTTGTTACCCAAAAATATTAGTCATAAAAAGTTGTGAAAAACAAAATTATCCCTTTGCAACCCAAGTTGAGCCAAATAAAATATTTTCCTTTTATTTGATAACCCGAAAAACCCAAATAACCCGGAATTATGAAAATTGAGAAAATTCATCAAGTAAGTCCAAATTGTGTAATAAAAAGGGGCAAGAGAAAAATAGAAAAAAAATAGCAAAAAAAAAAATGAAAATAGAAAAATAAAAGAAAGAGAAAAATGAGCAAATGCCCGAAAAAGCACAAATGGACGTCATTAGGACATTTTCCAATTCCGAACATTTCATCCATTCCCATGTTTACCCCTTACACGTTTTAACCCAAAAAGTCCTAACTGAGTCCAAATGGCGAAATTAATTACTGCATGGAGAGCAAAGACATGAAAAGATAATAAAAGAGATTAAAAGGGTGTGATTAAGAGATGATGTTTCCCGTTTCCTAATAACTGTATTCCGATGATGAGATTTTTTCACCATATATTTCCTTCTTTTCAATTTTGTATGCATGAATTTGTTTCCATTATATTTACTCTTTATATCACGCATACCGAGAAAAAAAAACCACAATCCGAGTGATTTGTTTGTGAGTGCAATCCGTAAGAATTTGAATAAAAACGAATTTTCGGAAAGTAACGTAATGCTTAATCGGTGGAAATTTGAGGTTTAATTTTTGGCTTTGCACACACACACTATGGTTTGAGACAGTTGAATATGAGTTGATGGTGATTATTTTTTTGAAAAGTTTAAATTGTACAATTTTTAAGTATTTTGATATTTATTTGAGTCAATAAAGAATTTTGTGGGTGTATTCACTGCAAACCCTCACGAGACAAAACTCGTCCTACTAGGGTAACCTAGAGGTTTAAAGGCTTGTTGCATACGCTAAATGCAATCGCATGCCTGCAAAAGTGGAATTTTATTTTAATAAAGGAATTTTCAAGAGTAGAATTTCGGTTAGATTCAGTTACATTGCCCGAGACGTGCAAAGTCCTAAGTTAGGGGGATTTGACCAAGCGTAAATTCTTCTGAATTTAGCCCCTTAATTTGGTGATTTTAATATCTCGAACAAGGTAATTGAATCATTTTTAGTCCATATCACTCTATTGTCTATTTTTAACAATATTCCCTAGTTTTTGTGTAGTTGTGATGAAGTTTTCAGGAATGGAATGCAAGAAAGGAAAAGAAGAAAATCAGAAGAAAAGTCAAAGGGCAAAAGAGTAAAGTTCCACTCAAAAAATCGAAGGCGACACCAAAAGTGAAGCGGAAGAGCATGAGTTCACAAGAGCATAGGAAGAAACAGCACCCAAATCGGAGTTCTAGATCAAAAGATATGACTAGTTAAAGTTGCAAGGAAAAAGTCAAAGTAGAAGAAAATCGGACCGATCCGATGGAAACCGGACCGATCCGAATTAACCAAGTCCAGTATACCCCGGATGGATAGCAAACCGATGGAAATGAAAAAAGAACCGATCCAACTAGGACCGAACCGATCCGGTAGAAATAAAAGAACCGATCCGGTGGATATCGGACCGATCCGAGGGTAATCCGGACCGGTCCAGTCATGTGAAATCCTGGCATTAATTATGCAGATTTTTGACGTGCTAGATGGTGAAACTTGTGTCACAAGGAAATTGAGCTGTCAATTTCGATACTTTGTGCTATAAAAGCCCATGCCCTACATCATTTGGAAGGGGTTGCTTGGTTGAGAGTTCTAGAGAGAATTAGAGGTTGAATTTTAGGGTTAGATTTTGAGAGAAAATTTTCTATTCCTTCAAGAGTTTTCATGAACCCTAGTTTGTAAGAAATTCGGAATTCCAATTCCGTTTTTATTGCTGAATTCAAGTAAAATCTTTCCATTCTCTAGTTTTATTATTTGCAAATTATTTACAATGTCTTGTAGATCCATAATTTTATATGTGAATTTGTTCTTGAACCAAATCATGAGTAGCTAAATTTCCAAGGGCTAGGGTACATGAACTCAATCCAAGGCAAATTATTTATGTAGAAAATAGAGGTTAAATTAAAATATTGATTGAATCATGAAAGAAACTCATACAAACATTGTCAATCTTTTAATCTCTCTTTTCCTAGGTACTTGAGATGTTTCAGAACGCTTTGCGAGTATAATTTATCATTCACCGCTTTATATCTATCTTTGATTTCATATTATGCGGGTTAGATCCCTTATATATGTAATGCTTAGAATTTATAAAGACTGGATCTAGTCAATAATTTTAATTTACAATTCTAGTATTCTATACGGTAATTTGTTAAGGATTGAGGGGTTGTACCCTACCCTATTTTCTCCCATTTGTCAGATCTAATTTTTTTGCAATTTTCAGTTTGTTTTTCTTAAGTAAATTTTTATTTCACTAGAAATTTTCCCAATCATTAATCATCTTTTTGTTTCTTTTAAGAAATCATTTCAAGATTTAATAATTTTTCTTATTACTATTTGGCAATCTCGATCCCTGTGGATACGATCCCGACTTACCGGGTTACTACTTGAGCGACAGGCTTGCACTTGAGCCTAGAGTAAATTGCACTTTTGAGACAAATTCTTAGTCGCGTCAACCACTCCCAAAAAACGAATTTCTCTATCACACCCACTATGATATGAATTGAAATACCGCAATAGAATTATAAGCAAGGTTAACTACTTGCTTGATAATATTCATGGAGTCTGATTTCCTTTGATGTATATGAAGATTTAACGAAGAACACTCAAATTTCTTCTTGATTTGTCTCCCAAATATTTCCCAATTTCCCCCTATTTTCTCCTCTGCAAAGCTAGGGTTTTCTTATTGATTTGTGTCTACCACAAACTCCCTAATGTAGATTTTATATTGCAAACTACAAAATTAAGCCTATGGGCCATGCCCAAATGCCACGAACACCACCGTGTGAGCCCAATTATGCCTAAATATTCCCCGAGACCCAATTACTACCCTCGGGTACTCTTTTTCGACTATCTCGACCTATTAGAAACAAACTTGCACTCAGAATCGTCATCTGAGTTACTTTGGTAAAATTCTCCAATCTTGACTTCAAATTACAACACATGTGAATTTTTAAAATAACCTGAATTAATTAACCCTTAATTCACTAATTGAATTAAATCCTCCAGATTAATTATATCATATATCACCAAATTAATTAAACTCTACATCTTCAGAAATACGGGGTCTTACGATGTTCAACCAAATTTTATGATCATCATAGCTCAGCTTAGTGCCAAGATTGATTACCTTCGGGCTGATGTTCGAAAGGTGCAATGACATCGGTTCCAAACTCCCGAGGCTCATTAACCTTAAATCATATTTCCTTATGACATGGGTCCACTTTAATGAGTTTGGGTTCTAGAAGAGTATCAACATTCCCTATGTGCCTCACCTTCAAACGGGCCACAACCCTTTCAGCTACTGATTTCGAACCTTTCCCCGCTAGGGGCTAATCCGCTAATTCCTGTGGACCCCAAAGAAGAACTGAACAATGTCAAAGATTACTTTAACATGATGACAATGAAATTCTACCAAGTCAAGTTATCGTGGATTTTCATGGACTACACCCACATATCTTCTCTCCTAAAGTCAAACTACTCGAGAAGTTCAATATGCCATACATCGAGAAATTCGAAGGGAACGGTCCCCGATTGTGCATATACCTTGATACCACCAAGGTGTGACTCTTCTTAGGGATTTAGAAGAAAGAATGTCCCATATGTTCCGCAGACCTTGAGAAAGGGTGGGATCTGATGGTTCCTATTCGTCGAGGAATCCAGAATTCCCAGTTGGGAGGTTGTAGCTAGGGATTCGTATCCGAATATAAATATAACAAAGTACTGGAGGTCACATGTACAAACCTAGGGATACTCAAGCTGACTCCTGGGGAATCATCCAGAAGTTTAATTAAAAGGTGGAGAAAGAAAGCTACCACCATGACCAATATTCTATTAGAGGAAGAGAAAATGAGTATAGTGAAGAAGAACTTACTATCCCATATTCGACATTGATTGGAGGACAATACTACTCGCACTTTAAAGCCCTTTGGGAGGCTGGTGTGGAGATTAAGGGATGGGATGCTAATCATAAGGTTTATTCGAAACTGAAAAGGTTAACCTGTTAGTTTGCACGATAAAAATATGACAAACTAGCCAATACCTGAATCTTAACAAATAATAACATATCCAATCCTGCCACTTCATGGGAAAATAAAAGTCACCTTAACCCCTCCAAAAAAGAATATATTGAATTTCATAATACCCTATCAAAAGTATACCAAGACTTGCTATCCAAAAACCTCATCGAGCCATTAGAACCCCGACCACTACCAAATCCCCATCCAATGATCTTCAAACATGATGCTCATTGAAACTTTCACCAAATCACAAGACACACCACTAACGAATGTTCTACCTCATAAATGTGGTCCAAGGTCTCATAAAATAGGACATCATCGCTCTACCAACTAATCCTAAACCCATCACCACTCATAACCCATTCCTGGAATATGGAATCGAGGTGAACGCCATCTTTCTAGAAGAAAACCCAGAATTCGTCTCTTCTACCCAAATTATGCCTATCATAATACCCGTCATATCTATAAGTTCACCCAAACCCCTCAAATTTTTCCCATCCTTTCTCTCACATGCCACGTGCTTCATTGATAAAGCTATGTCACTCCTCATTCGATATTGCATTATTGTCCTCTCCCAATCAAAGGGTGTAGGCATGGAATTATCCAAAGTTCCTGATCAAATTCGAACGTTTGGGATGAAATTTCCCATAGCAATGACTATCGATTAAAAAAGGTTCAACGACTTATATATGGAATCCCAAAAGTGGGATCGATAATCCATTTAATGGGTAGCTCCTATAGAAGAAATCACTTTAGGTGATGTCACACAAACCATGTCAGAAGTGTCTATCCATAAATGGGAGATATACATCATATCTGAGTAGCTTGTAGTCCTGAAACTCTAGGGGCGTCTGGTCCCTTAACTTCTTCACCTCCCTTATGAGTGAAAAAACCTGTATGATGAAGACGTAGAGGTGGTACATTTCATTGACTACTCTTGATATAAGTATATCAGCTCCACGGGATGGGGTTATGATTTTGAAAGATCGAATGGTGAATTAGAGGGTGGAGACTTTCCTTTTTTATGGATTCTCAGAACCATGGTATAAAGCCACTGACAAAAAGGTAAAGCTGGGGATGTAGATATTCTTCTAAGATGACAATACTTGGATCGAGGAATGAAATAATGGGTGGAACCTCTTAATGATGAGACCATGGAAAACACTGAAAACTCTGAGGATAGAGACACTGAGGAATCATTCAACTTGTATACACTAGGGCTGAGTCTCTATATGATTCTCCAAGAGTCCATGCTATCTGAACTATTCTCAAAGATCACCATTGTTGAAGCACTTCTCCTTAACTGGCATGATGTTCAAGTCTAGTCTTCTTAAGAACATCTTAACACTACTATCCACCGTATTCGAGAAATCCCTGAGCATGTTACTATTTTTCCCATTTATGATATCTTTCTAAAAAAGACCTCTTTTGATTAGGTTTTCAATCTTTTATTTCCTAAAAATGAAATAAGCAAAGATTTTGTTTATCTTTTTGTTCCTAATATTAATTGTAATTATTCTAATCAAACTTTTGATGATGATGATTTAGTAAATAAAGCATTCTTAACTGATCTCAATAAGGAAAATAATAAATAACATAACCTTATTCAAACAAATGGCGACGAGACTATTACTAGTAAAACTCAGTTCAATTAGCCATTAGTGCAAGATTTGGATAGGCTCCACCTTCATTAAGCTTATATGAGCACAATTCAAAGTGAGTATGAAAGAGTTCGTGGACGTCTCCGCATGGATCTATGATGATAAGCTCAACATTGATCAAGAGATGGCTCAACATGAGATTCCCATATTCTTAGAGAGCAAACCTGTTAAATAAAAATGTTGGAAGTTTCTAATATAATGGTACCTTAATGCTAAAGAATAGGTGGAAATAATTGAATGTGGGATTCATTTGCATAGTTGAACACCCTACGTCATTTAAAAACACCGTCCCCGTACAGAAATCAAAAGGGAAAGTCTACACATGCTTCAACAATCGAGATCTGAATAATGCCTCCCGTAAGGATGATTAACTTCTGCCGAATATCGGCATGATCCTAGAAAATATGGCCATCCATGCCCTTAAGTCATTTGTTGATGGACTTACCAGTAACAATCTGATTAAAATTGACCCTGACCACCTTGAGAAGACCGCCTTCATCACCCCGCGGGAAATCTTCTATAACATTATCATGCCATTTGGACTTAAGAATGTCGGGGATACCTACCAAAGGGCTGCCTTAACCTTCCTGAATGATGTCATCCATAAAGAAGTCGAGGGCTATGTCGACAACATGATCATTAAGTCCAAGACTCAAGAAGGTCACATCATGCATTGAAAATATTCTTTAAGCGACTGCGACAATATTAAATGCGGCTCAACCCATAGAAACGTGTCTTAAGCATCACTAAAGAAAAAATCCTTGGAATCATGGTTAGTGAAAATAGGATTGATGCATACCCTGCCAAACTAAAAACCATACTCGAGATTCCACAACCCAGATAGAGAAAGTGCGTGAGTTCCTAGGTAATGTACAATACATTAGTTGGTTCATCATCCAACTATCCTCTATCTGAGAACTCACTTTTAAACATCTTCGGAAGGAAAAAACTGAAGTTTGGAAAGAGTCATGCTAAGAAGCCTTTGACAAGATTAAGCAATACCTCACCCAACCTCCGATTCTCATGCATCCATAGCTAGGTCTCACCCACGTCCTGTACATGGTCATCATCGATACTGCAGCAGGGGATTTACTAGCCTAATACATTGAGGAAACTCAGAAGGATAAAGCGATCTACTATGCTAGCTGAAATCTAGCTGGGTACGAAGTAAACTACACTTCCTTGGAGAAGCGTGTGTTGCCATGGTCTGAGTCACATAAAAATTATAGCACTACATAATTGTATTCCCCATCTGATTAGTATCCCGAATAGATCCCATAAAATATCTATTGGAGAAACCCGCTATGTCAAGACGAATGGCCCACTAGATGATGTTACTTGATGAGTGGGGCATTGTGTATATAATGTAGAAATACATGAAGGGGAGGTCCATCTCTGATTATCTTACCTACCATCCTATGGAATGAATAGAAGTTTGGGTTTTTGAGTTTTCAGATGAACACATCCTCCGTACTTCTCACGAGGACCTCACATAGAAGATGTTCTTCGATGAATCTGCCAACAAGAAATGGTATGGTATTAAGATATGCCTGATTGCTCATTCTCACACCCTCAGTGACATTAAGCTGGACTTCGTTTGCATGGTCATCTATTGGTACTTAAGATACTTTAAGAAAGGAATCAAGCATATGGACGTTTATTAGGACTTTGTCCTCATTTTCAAACAAATTTTAAGGAAATGGAAAGTTAAGGATGATAATCTCCTACCCTTACACAACCATATAGAGGATATTTCCTCCCAATTCATATATGTTACTTTCATTACCTTCTACACTCAAAAAATAGCTTAGCCGATGCACTGGATACCTTGGACTCTATGGTCGACATGCCTGGGGGAATAACAATAACACCCTCTCTGATTCTGAAACAAATAACTCCCACTCACTTTTACCACATCGAGCTCACCATAGAAGAAGAAATAGACATAACACGACTGTGGTAATAGGTCATTTTTAACCTTATCAAACATGGTAGGTATCCCCGAGATGCGAATAAGAAAGACCATTCAACCCTTCGTAAATTGGTTGCCCAGTAAATCATCTACGACAAAGCTATATTTTAAATCAACATCAATGGAACCCATTTTCATTGCATATCAAATAATGCAGAAAATCCACAGTGGGGAATGTGAACCCCACATTAACGGGCACATGCTTGCCAAGAAAATTATTCGTACCATGATCCAAGACTATATGGCCTACGTAAATTTGACAACCTCCAGCACTTGACTCCCCAAGAGTTATGCAACATGACCTCTCCTTGGCCCTTCTCTACCTGGGGCATAGATATTATAGGGAAGGTCACTCCCAAAGATTCCAATGGGTATAAATTCATCCAGTCTCCATTGATTACTTCACAAAATGGGTCGAAGCCAAGTCGTAAGCAATACTGAATGCAAAGAAAATGGCCAAGTTTATTATAAAGAATATCAGTTTATGTTATGGAGTTTCCTATGAGCTGCTGTCAAAAAATGGACTCCACTTTGAGGCTGGGGTCACAGAATTAGTCTATGATTATGGAATCCAGAGGCATAAATCTTCTCCCAATCTACCCCAAACTAACATCATCGTCGAAGCTGCCAATAAAATACTCAAAACCATCATTATTAAGATGACTGGAAGATGGAAAGACTGGGCAAAACAGGCCCTCTAGGATACCATGCCTCCATCAGATCACCCATTGAGGCTTCCCCCATTCTTTGGTATACGACATGGAGGTGGTTCTCCCTGTCAAACTAGAAGTGCTTTCTATACATGTCATGCTCAGAAGCAAGGTTGGTGAGGAAGACTAGCCTCAGAGTATCTACGATGAACTCTCACTCCTACATGAAAAGAGATTAAAATCTATGTACCGCATACAAGGGTACCATCTATGTGATCATTTAATAGGAAAATCAAAGAACGCGGTGTCCAAGAAGGAGATCTTGCCCTCAATGAAATCATAAAACCCATCTAAGATCCAAAAGGAAACTTCAAACCTAAATAGAGTGTCCCCAATATTGTAAAGAAAATCCTTTTAGGTGTCACCTCTATGATCATATATCTCGACAAGGAAGAAATGGCATGTCCAGTTTAACGGGACCATGTCAAAAAATTATATCTTTAACCCAAACTCGCACTACGATTCTTCTCATTCCCCTTATATAAAAAAAATATTTATTTCCCCTACTCAAAACTACATTGGACATGATCCTCTCAAATCACCCTTTTTAAATGAATCTCACAAATTTTTAAAACCCATAGACCTACGTAGGCAACCCAAAAATATGGTTTTAATCCTTTCTATCTCAAAAAATCTATTCTTTTATTCCCCTAAGAACGACAGTGTCTCTCACCATTTAAATGAATAAAATGAATATTTATGCTTTGATGATTGCTATAGACAATTCAAATAAGAAATTCATCAAAAGACACCACAAAATATGTTAAAATCACTTATCTTCTATTTATCTGGAAATATGGATATTATATGAAGTATCAACGACAGGAGTAAAAAAACCACTCCCTTCCTAACCATCATAAAGCCAATAATTACCACCATTAAACCAACTTAAAAAAAATCCAAAAATGTAACAAACATATACATAAAGATAAGAATTTTACTGAAACCAAGCTTCCGCAAACAGAAAACCAGATTCTTAAAATCTTTTCCTCAAATACCAGATGGGATCACCTCGTCATCATTACCTGCGTTGGAGGCCCCTAGGTATCCCACTCCCCATTTTTCTCCAGATGCACTCCATGTGATGGTTGGCCTTACTAAGCTTTACCGAAACCATGACACTCTTCTCCAAGGTGTCAAACATGACAAGACATTTTATACCAGTCTCCTCTACCAAAATATTTTCGACCACCCATTTCCATATCCACTTTAAATAATCCTCGCATACAAACCTGGCCTCCCAAATATATTGTGTTGGATGGGTAGATGGACGATGGTGATGACATGGAGGACCCAATATAATCCTTAAGGACTCAGTCAAGTCCTCCACGAAGAAGAAATTGGTCATACGGGGAGGCAAAATCTGCTCCCATCCTACTTGGTGCAGAATCCTCCAAGGAAAATAAAAGGAAGTTTGATAAAGACTAACTAAGTGAAGATATCGGTATTATCCCAACTGTAAAATGAACAACAAGTGCCCAAACCATGGCATAGATCTGCGAAGGCATCGGGCCTCATGCTCCACACGCTAGTTAACCCAGTTCTCCATCGACGGACCAAAACTAAAGAAGGGCATAAAAAAATTGGACACACATAATAGAAAAAGATGCATGAACAGTAGGATAGGGTTCCCCTATATAAAGACAGATCGACCTTCCTTCTAGGCATCCAGGTTGTTGAAAATTTGTACTAATAGCACCACTGCAACACTACAGTGGTATGACAACCACAATGCTATCAAGGACACCTAAGGGTCAGCCGTAAAATGACCCATCACCAAAAAAATCCTAGTAGTCAAATATAGGGCTACCATGACAATAAATCCATTATCTATAAAATACTTTTGGCATACCAAATTTATTACTGCAGGGAGGATGATGCTTCCTCCATGAACCAGTGGTTGAGCTGCTGAAGGAGAGATATGAATCAACTTTATCAAAGAAACTTCGGGAGAACGGGATAAATCCATCATAGTTTCTACTACATTGGGGTTAACAAACAACATCATAGACAACTCCCCATAAGTGGAACACACCTTATCTAAGACGAAGAATAAAATATGCTCTTCTGGGTATTATAATTATACTGCCGCTTCCAAAAGATTCCAGTCTATGGGACGATTATGCCATAAAGAGACATGGCTCAAACCAAAGGCTTCGTAGTTGATGTTGTAGAGGAATATTTCCTTTAAACCCTCAAGGTAGGATGAAAAGGCCTTAGATAATGGAAGAGCCATTTGAAGCAAAGACAAAAAGAAAGATTCAATGAAGAAAAAGTTGAATGTTGTGATGAAAACACCTACAAAGCCCCCTTTTATACTAAACAAATACTATAAAAAACAAGTCATTCAAAATGCTATTGGTTTATGTGCTCCCAAAGTACGCAAAAAGTGCAATAAAAGCTAAAGCAGTGATATGGACTTGACCCTTATGCCGATAGGTAGACTAAGGGGTATGTCGATCGGTAACTCCCTTATTTAGGAAATTCCTTATTTCCTCTTTTACACGTATCAATTTCCAAAATAAACATTTTCTTTGAAAAATCAACCTCTGAGATATTCTCTTTCTAAAAAATCATCATTTTTTATTTTTATATAATTTTCAAAAATAATCATTTTCCTTTTACTTTAAGTCCCCTTTTCATTTTTATCTCTATCTATACAAAAATAAAAAAAATCCTTTGTAGCAAATTAAAGAGCATTTAGAATAAGTAATTAAACCAAGTTGACACCAAAAAAGAAAAATAATTTCATATACATATTTCTGGAATCATTACATTTCCTGCAGGTGGAAAGGAAAAGAAAGAAAAATGAAAATAAATAAATCGAGACACAGTCCGAATCCCTCAAAACCCAACCTTCAACCTCTGTGGTGAACACGCTTTCCCCTATGAGGAATAGTAGACCCTTCACTCCCATAGCCAGAACTCTCATCAGACTTGGATGGTGGAACCAAGCCGGCACTGGCTAACATATTTACATTGGCTGACATCGATGCCATCCAATCCTTGGTGTCCCTTAGCCGTCATCGACATGGATAGTCTGCAAGGAAAGGGAATAAAAGCATCAAAATTAGGCAAGTCAGTAAAGACAAATGGAGATAGGAAATGGAAAAAAGAAAAAAGGATGAAAGGAATATACCTCTCTCACGGGAGAATCCTTGAAAAGACTAGCCAACCCTTTCACCGTCGCATGAGGTAGGTGGGGCACCGATACCATGTCCCCACTACTCAATTAAAGATGATTAGAGGGAGTGGAGATGTGAATAAGTAGCACCTCTATTATAGATGCACCTCCTTAGGTATTATGGGATGATGCCATCGGTATGCTGGTAACCCTCCCCGATCCAGTCAAAGGTGGAGGCATATTCTCCACGTCATATATGCACGATGACATCAGCTAGCTGATTGCAAAATCTAGATAATTAAATATCAGAGTAATATGTAGAGGGTTCGCCCTCCATATCCGTTTCCCTTGCCTCATCATTCATCTCCCTCACCTGCCTCATGTACTCAGGGGCACTGATAGTGGGGAATCCATCTCTCCCTCCATGATCTGTCATACCACCCTCCTCGACGTACCAGACATACTCAAACTCATGCGCCATCAGCAAATTCATCCGCACATGCATGCATGTAGTCCCTACAATAATCAAAGATATACTTCAAGGGTAGAAGGTCACCTATTTCTACAGCAAAGAGTCAGCAACCTACCAAGAATAAAGAAATAAAACTTAGAAAGAGACATAGATAAAAATCCTACCTAGTTTCTTGTTAGGATTTTCAGCACCTCTCGCACATCCTTTAAAGAGAGGGATTGATTCGAATGCCTGTTCAACTTCCTCCACCATTACATCCAGAGAAGTCTCCGAGCTCACTCGACTTGAAGGACACCAACCCCATGTTGTGACCTATCACCTTGTAAAACCACATCTGTAAAAGGCAACACCAAGAATAAAAAAAGATAGGAAGTAAAGGAATATAAGAAAATAAAGAGGAAATTAAAAGCATCGAAAAGATTACCTCCAAAAGATATGTGGGACCTATGAATGCCTCTTGGAAGTAACAACTAAAAGCATCCAAAGAAGAATAAAGGGACTCTAAGTTAAATCTCCCCCAATCATACAGATGGATATTAGAGATAATACTCAAAAAAGGCAAAACCAAAGATGAATGACGTCACCACTCATCGCCACCAGAAATCCACCCAACAGAAGTATAATGAATAAATGAGATGTCTATCTCACTTGTCACCCATCATTATTACTAATATTTCTAGATAGAAGATTCTTCTTTAGTATAGAAATACATATAGAATCCCCCGACATGATTATTCTTATATCCCCCAAGGTAGCCCGCGCCACCGCGTCCATAACCCGCTGAGTCTGGTCCACCATGATCTGCTGGACATCAAAGAGAGTAATCATTATCTCTCCATTTACCAAGTGAAATTTGTGGGACATATCCCACCACCTCTTACCCAGTGCACAAAAAACCTCTATAGAGGATGGTGTATCATCCAATGCATCGTCCAAGGTGTCGATCCCGATAGACACCACTATCAACTATACCTCCTTAGGAAGATGGTCGCAAATATCCTTTATCCCAGTTGACCCCCAGGATTGGATGCTCAAAGAGGTTATGTCAACCTGCGAGAAGTGAAGAAAAACCATTCATTATCCAAAAAATAATAAAGAAAGAAGAAGGTGGAAAACCAAAAGACAAATAATCATATAGCCATTAAAGTTCTTCACCCTCACTGGACAATAATTTAAAGGCTCTCGTAGAAAATAGTCCCACGTCAGTCCCCACTCAATGGAATCGTATGCATTCTAATTACCCAAAGTTAGCAGCATCTTAGCTGGCCATTCTAGACCCGCCTAATTGTCAATAGATATCCATTCGTTATTATTGTTGCCAGAATTACCCGCCCTAAAGATCTCGTAAAGAAAATAGACTCGAAAATGAATTTTAGAGAGAGAAGAGGATACTCAATCACTTAAATGTGTGGAAAATGAAGAGGGTTGACCCCTTTTGTAGGAGGCTAAAGGGTATGCTGATTGGTAGTCCCCTAGTCTAGACTATTAGCAGTAACTTTTCCCCTTCCCCAAGAAGCCTAGGAGTCTGTGCCCTATATCGATAGGCACCTCCCCAGACCTACCTATCGACAGTCACCTAAACAATTTGTCACATAAATTCTTGAAAAATTCAAAAAATTCCCGAAATATTCACAAAAATTCTCGAACAATTCCCATAAAGTCAAGAGTGTCTTTTCTCTAAGAAAAACCCATGGTGAAGCACCAAATAGGTTACAATCCCTCTAAAATCCTCACCGGGATCATTCGCACTCACTCTCGTTGTCAAGATACACCCCGTTGGAACTAAAAATACAAGGTGCGCCAGCATGAAAATACTCTACGCTTTCCCCAGTGGAGCCACAATTCCGGGAAGTCCCTGTAAACAACATCTATAGGTCCTCAGAATCGACCTTAACCCCCAAAATTGGTCATTGCATTCTTTAGGTCCTCATAATCAACCTTGATCGACACAATTGTTCATCTCACTCTTTAGGTCCTCATAATTGGTATTATCACTCTTTAGTTCATTCAAGTTGACCTTGACTCGTCGAATTGGTCATCTCACTCATTAGGTCCTCATAATCAATCTTGACCCGCATAATTGGTCATCTCACTCTTTAGGTACTCAAAATTGATCTTAACCCACATAATTTGTCATCTCAGTCTTTAGGTCCTCGTAATTGACCATGAACCTCTGAACTGATCAACTCACTATTTAGGTCCACAGAATTGACCTTGACCCAAAAAATTGGTCGCCTCACTCTTTATGTCTGCAGAATCGACCTCGACCCACATAATTGGTCATCTCACTCTTTAGGTACACAAAATCGACCTTGACCCTCGGAATTTGTCACCCTAATATTTACTTCCTCGGAATTGACCTCGACCCACTGAATAGGTCATTTTCATCCTTAGGTCCATAAAATTGACCTTGACCCGCTGAATTGGTCATCGTAATCTTACATCCCCATATGTTCGCGAAATTGACCTCAACCCTATTCTCCAACATTGATGAGATCTTTTGATGACCTCCGCTTGTTCTAAGATATCCAATAGAGGGTCTCTATATACACATAATACTAGTACCCCTAAATACCTTCTCATGTCCCCCTCAATTTAATCTCCCCCATTTTGTTAGTAATAGATAAAGCGTTAGAATTTAAGCATGAATAATAAGAATCATATGAAGAAGTAAAGATATCATCACAAATATATTGCACAAAGCACATGTAATGATAATCTAAGAACGAAAAAATAGGAACATGAAGTTGGTATAGCTTTTTTAAGTTTTTCAAATATAAAAACAAATATATGTAAAAGAGGTGAACATAGGTACACAAACATATAGTCACCATGGAATAATACTAAAATACCCGAATCATGAAATCAAAACTTAAGTGTGTGAACATTTTTCATAAACAAATCAACATAAGAATTCATTACTTAGATGCATAAACTTGTGAGACACTTCTAAAGAAAGAACTCGATTTCTAACTTAGATCTAAACTTTATGAACATTAATGAAATCGACTTGACTTATGCAAATATGCCATGAATTTTCATGATTATCAAATCAATAACTCCAAACTATTTAATGTTTTTCAAAAGAGTTCGTTGTGCAAACCCATTAGTCTTCTTTTCTATAACACCCTTAAAATGTCACATATATAAGAAATAACACTTAAATATTTTTAAGATGTTATAATGCTCATACGTAGTGAAAAATCGATGGATATAAAATAAATGGCCTTGGCACTACTGTTTTTCTTTGCCGTTAATCATTTAAGCTCTTTTTGCATTTAACACAAAGAATATTGGGCTCTTTAATATCCCCTTTTCCATTGCCTAACATATAACTATATTTTTCGGGAAACAAAATTTGGGAAATGGTTTTCACAAAAACAGCTTATCTCTTTTTACATATGGTTTGTTATTAAGTATTACTAATATGGGAACATCGTGTTCGACACATGATAAGCAAGTATAATGTTCAAAAAGTTTTGGCACGTGTGCAATAAAAGTGACAAAGAGTTTAACATTTAGAAAGTAATCATCAATAATCAACGAAATGTTATCCACACATTATTAAGCACACTAACGAAACAAAACTATGTCCCAAATATGTACAAAAACGTCACGTGAATGGATGGAATGTAGGTGTGATCTGAATATCTTAAATGCTCATCTATATACAATGAAAAATGAAAAACAAAAATCATTTTTCCTTTTTAAAAAAAAATTCAAAATATTATTTTTTAATTTTTATACTTTTTCTTAAAAGTAAAAAATCTTTTTGTATTTTTCTAAATATAATAAAAAGAAAAACATAAGAATATAATGATACTACAATCTAGCAGTAAGAATGTAACATATGATCATAATAAATATCCTATACTAGATAAAGTACCCGAACTCGATCAATTGGGAAAATACCCAATGACTTCCTAATATCCTCGAATAAAAGTTCATCTAAAGGTTTCGTGAAAATAATGGCTCATTGATGTTTAGTGCTCACAAAGTGCAAGGACAATACCTTGTCCTTAACAAGATCACGAATAAAATGCTCATGTGTCCAAATATACTTTGTATGAGAATGTTGAACCGTATTATGGTATATATGGATTGCGCAATTATCATACGAAATAGTCATTGTGCCTCATGGAATCCCATAATCTTCCAATATTTGCTTCATGCATAAGAAGTGCGTGCAAAAATTCTAATGGAGTTTTTCTTCTTTCACAACTAAGAGGCGAGATTACTTCCAATTAAAAACACCCATCCGAGGTGCTCTTACAACCATCAAAATCCTCAACCCAGTCGACATACAAATAGACGGACAAATGATGAATATATCAAAGAAATAGAAAATACCATATGAAAGAGTTGTGTGACTCTTTTGGGGATGCTTGGTATCACAAAAAAATTCCAACGCTAAAGACAATGTTGGGACGACTAGCGTTCAAGTAGAGAAGACTACCTATCATGCTTATATAAAGAGTTTTCTCTACGTCCTTTATTAAAGTATCTTTGCTAAGCGTAGTTGATGTACTCATAGGGGTGCATGATTTCATAGCGGAGTCTAAAACAATCTTCTTCACTAGGTCCCTAGCATATTTGGATTGAGATATTAATCTCCCATCCTCTCGTTCACGCACTTGGAGACCTAAGAAGAACGTAAGCTCAATAACCATGTTCATCTCAAACTCGCTCTTCATCTCCTCCTCAAATTTGTGATCATGTCGGGAGCACATGGATTAAAATGCTATGTCATCCACATAGACTTACGCAATCAATATAGCACCACTCTCTCTCTCTCTTCATAAATATTGTCTTATCCACTCCCCCTTTCTTTACACCACGAGTTAAGAGATATGAAGTGAGCCTCTCGTACTAAGCACAGGGTTCATTATTCAAACCATATAAGGCCTTCTTAAGATTAAAAATGTGTCACGAGGGCTTTGGGTCTTCAAACCCACTTGGTTGATCCACGTAAACTTCCTCCTGTAGAATGTCATTAAGGAAGGCATTCTTGAGATCCATTTAATATAACTTGAAGTGTAGATGACATGTTATGGAGAGTAGTAAGGGTATGGACTCAAGCCTAGCAATAGAAGAAAATGTCTAGTTAAAATCTTCACTCTCGATCTATGTGTAGCCTTGAGTGACCAACCTAGACTAATTGCAAACTATGGTGTCACTATCATCCTTTTATTCTTGTAAATCCGCTTAGTACCTATCACATTTGCCTTGCTAGGTCGGGCCACTAACTGCCAAATATCATTTTTGTGTAACTAAAAAAACTCATTTTGAATAGCAGATATCTAATGCTCGTTCTTGAGTGCATCTTTCACATTCTTGGGCTCATTTAAATAGGTGTAGCAAAGGCTGCTGACCACATTCTCAAGTTGAGCGCGAGTCTTGACACCTAGTGCAGGATCAACAAGTATAACGGAATGGTCATGAATCTTTCGAACCTAAGAGGGTGGATACTTTAAATCATGAGTGGGGTCCACTGACGTAGTACGAGGAACCATGGGATGTCACCAGGGGTGAATCATCCTCACATTCAGAGTTAGGCTAATAGACACCTGTGAATCTTCGTCTTTAATTGTGAGGATTGTTGACTCCATAACATTAGATCTTGTATGGTTAAACACCTCATAAGCCTTATTGTAATGCCCCGACTTAGATGTATGGGTTACCTGTAAGTCAATCCGGTTCGAACTGAGTGTTAGGTGTCAAGTGTAATGGAATAAACTATATAATATTGGTAGTCCAATTTTATTTTAATTAACATTTCACTTGTTTAGCATGTGATTCCAGTTTCAAGATAAACTATGTGTGGGATCCATGGGGAGCACCCCAAAGTCCAAGTAAATAGAGTTGCTAATGTCAAATAAATAAGGTACTTACATGAACAATGTCCTCGAGATACGAAACTGCTACCAACCCGTCTTGATAAAGAGAGGGTGTGAGTCGATGCCCAATGGGAATATACAAGCAATATAGAAACGAACGACATAAAGAGACTCAACGTGTTATAACTACGTATACAAAGAACTTTTTTTACATATATGTATATAAACACATACATATATATAATTAGTACTTGAAGGTGCTTTATGCAAAAGCGGTACTCATTAAGATTAATTCACCTTAATCTCATAATGGACCATTATTAATACTTAAGAATTATACCTTCATTGAACTCACGCGGTTAGATACTTAAACAACTATACGTGTATAACGAAAAATCTTGCCTTTACCGAAATTTCTTGTTTTTACATGACTAGACCATTTTAGTATTTTTATTCAAAGCATCCATCTGACACACATGACCACCACGTTGGAAAATACTTATTTAACCTTGGGAAAACATCCATGACCACACTATTCTGTTAATTATGATTTGAACCTCTAAGGTCGCTTGACTCACCCATTTAACAACTATACCTTACGTACTCCATTCACTTTATGGACATTATTTGCATATCACTACTTCACTTAATCCATAACCGGAACACTTTTTAATTCATTCAAATGAGGTTGTACTCAAAAATTTCACCCCACAGCCCGTATCTTGATATGTTCCAAATTATATTACATTATTCTTTGAACTATTCCACTTAACCACATACTTCAACGGGATCCGCACTGCCGGCTATGTGCACCATATACTCTTGCCTGTGATTTAGGGATTTTCACTCAAGAGCTCCCGGCCATTCTTTCTTATTTCCCAGTTGCATCTGAGTCTTTATTAATGTGTTTAACATTTTAGGCATGTTCACATTATTACCTTTCTTTAATTTTATCCTGTCGTAATCAAAACTAGGACTAAACCTTCCGTTTTTCCCTTAACACTTGAAAAATTGTTTCTTTCTTCTTCAAATCCCTTGTTCACACACACAGACACGTGATTTATACTAAAATAGTGCACGTTTAAGGACATAATTCAATTTCACCAATATTAGCGTAAATAGCTCTTTGCAATTTTTATTCCATAAAAATGTTCCAGTTTCAGTAAATTACCAATTTACCCTTTGCTCACCAAAGTCATACTTAATCCTTTAACAAGTAGAATTTCTCAAAATGGTTATTAAGTTTCCAACTTAATATTTAAAACAACTTTAGCCATTTTAACACTTGTTCGATACCATATTATTACCCAATTGTCAAACTTAATACTTTTACACATTGAATATATAAAATTATGCCTTCACATAATAAACTCCCATTTTTCACACATTCTTTAAAGACCAAACTTTCCCTTTGCTTTAATTCATGTTTAGATCCCATCAAAAGTTTCATTAAACTTGTTAACATATTGATTATCGAAATACTATAAGTTCATAAGCATGATAAAGTGGACTTTAATTTTCTAAAATCTGTTTACCTTGTTTAAACATACATTCATTCTAAAATTTATACCATTTGCAATGAACATGTATATTCCTTTTATTCTAAACAAGATTAATAGTTCCTTACATTTTTATTCCCTAAAAATTCCCATTATTTGTTTGACTAGAAAGCACACTGAAATAATATCTTCACACATTTTTATTCCATAAAAATGTTCATTGCTTTCTTTTACTAGAAAACATATTATAATGACATTTTCATACATTTTATTGCAGAAAATGTTTATTATTTTCCTTTACGAGAAAATACACCAAATAACGTTTTCTTACATTTTTATTTCATAAAAATGTCTATTTTCAAATTTATCAGAAATCGCAAAACAATAATATTTTCTAGCATTTGTATCCCATAAAATGGCTATTTTCAGATTTATTAGAAAATATACATAAATAATATTTGATTAAATTTTTATTCCCATAAAAATGTTTATTTCGAGTTTTACTAGTAAACACACTACAATAATAATTTCTAACTTTTTTAATCCATAAAAATGTCTATTTTCAGATTACTATAACAAACATTATTTCATATAATCCTACTCTTAATCATGCACAACAATACGATAATAATATTTATCCAATAAAATCTCATATGTAATAAGAGTAGATTACCCACCTAATTGATCTCAAGGATGGTGATGCTGATGATGAAGATGGGTGACTCCCTTACCTCCAAAGGTCGCCCTAAAGGGAGTCACAAAAGCTCCACCAACAGTCCTCTATGGAAGCTCCAAGAAATCCCACCAAAAAAACTTTTAATATCACCTTCTCCAATACCCATTAAAAATCCCAATAACCCTTTTGTATTTCGTGGCTTATATTTAACAACGGGGAAGGTGGTATTTGCTTGAGGATAGTCTTTACACTATAATAAATAGTGGATGATGGCTTAATGAGGGAGGGGGAGAGACTGTGAACTCTAGAGGGAGTTTGTGGGACTGGCACTATCCATGGTAGCCTTCTCCCTTATACCCAACAAAACAAGACTTTATGGTTAAAAAAGAAAGATCCATTTTCCCACTGTTTCCATATCAGGGATAAAAGTCTCCCTAATTCGACACCACAAGAGATCTAATGATCTCTATGGGTATAATGCTCAACATGGGAACCAGAGTTTCAGGTCGTCACTAGAACGACTGGATTTATCACTTCCCAATTTTACTCCCAGCCGGCTTCTATAATCTGAGAAGGATCCTTACCTATTTCTATGTCTATCTCTCTCTCTCTCTCTCTCTCTCTCTCTCTCTCTATATATATATATATATATATATATATATATATATATATATATATATATATATATATATATATATATATATATTATGGGAGTAGTATTTTGAACCAGAGAATAGGAGTTTTGATCTAAATCTTATTTCTTGATTTTGCGCCTTCGCCAAACTTAGTTTCCAAAATCTTAAAAGGCTTATATAATTAATAACTTGAGAATCCCATAATCCTTCTATAATTCATTTACAGTCCATAACCTAAAAATCTTCTTCAACTACAATTTATTACACATAATATAAAACCCATTTATATATAGTGTAATTAATTTATCGGGGTGGGATATCACACTTACTCGACAATGAATAGCCTAAAAAATCCCCTCATTGCTTAGGGAGTCAAACTTTCCTAAGTGCTCTTTATTCATCAAGATGTAGTAAGTACTCCTAAAGACATGAAATTAAGATATATTTGGTTTCTTCCCTATCCACACCTCATATGGCGTGTGTAGCATATGTGGATGAAGATATACCTTATCCACCATATGGCATGCGATACTCACCGCCTCTTCCCCAAAACATCTTGGCACATTTCTCTAAAGAAGCATGGATCTAGACAATTCTTGTATTGTCCTTTATTTCCTTTTAATTGTCCCATTTTGTTGAGGAGTACGAATGACAAAAAACATTTTCTTAATTCCCACTACATCATAATAGCTATCCATTTTAGTTTTTTAAAAATTTAGGGATGTTTTCATTATGCATTCGAATAATTTTGACACCATGTTGGTTTTGTAGGGCACATCACTTGATTATTAAGAGCTCAACCACATAATAATTTTCCCCAAGAAAATCGATGACGGAGTTGTGACACCCCGCCTAATTAAATATCGGGTGATCGGGCCTTTATTAAATTAAAATATGATTTACAAAATGGTCCATTCTTAGCATCACCGTCGAAACAAATTTAATTACAACTCATCTATTAGTTAATTAAGTTGGAGATCAATTTTTATCCAACATTAAATAGACAATGAATAATGTATGGAAACTAAATAACAACATTCACATAATATTAGAGTTCAACCCATCTCAAATAAATAATTAGTTAAAGTCTTGCCAAATAAACAATCGCCTAAAAATCCCAAACCAGAATAACAAATCTAACTGATAAAAACTCTGAATACAAGTCTGAAACTAAAATACTAAATGAATAAGGCCTCAAATGGGGCATACATGCCCAACTAAAATACTGGAATAAAATCCTATGCTAGAATGGAAATGATAGATGCGGATAATGAGAACTCTGCAAGCCTCCACAGCGCTGCAGTTATACGTCCCTGTAAGGAATCATCAAGTGTGGCATCCCTGTGGTAGAACACCTAAAATGTTTTCAAAATATTTTATAGCAAGGGTTAGAACCCAAAACATTTGAAAATATTTAGCAAGTATTTATTACAATTTAAAATCAGTTATTGATTACACATGTTAGGTTTACGTACACTCACTTGAGTTTCCTTACCTCTCAACTATGGTGCCTAACGTTTCTATATATCCCACCTACATATTCTACCCAAACTAACTATACTTAAGTATTTCTAAATATAAATGCGTATTTGTTCCTATACCGCCCATATAGTACTTCACTGTTAATGTTTCTTATATGTTATAATAGTTGAAAGTATCATTTCACTTAGTTTCTCATTATTCAATTAATTAAGTTTCACTAGTTAATTCAATCTTTAGATATCCACTATTTAACTGTCTATTGTCACACATAAGTATAATATTAATGTTGGTCTTGTAATACCCCGTATGTTCGAAGATTTAAATAATTATGTGATTTATTATTATTATAGGATTAATTAAATTAAAATGTGAGAATTAAATACTAATCCGGTTTAAATTTGAATATTTACTAGCATGACGAGAAGTTAGTAATTATTAATATTACTATCCAAAATAAGTAATATGGAATGACGATTTTATATAACTTGTCGTGAGAGAGAAATAAGACAGTTTGGTATATTAAGTCGGGGATGCGCGTGTGAGTCGTGTCATGACTAGTTAAGCGGAATAAAAGGGTAAATTATTTTAAGTAACTCGTATGATCATTTTGAGTGCGCCGTTGAGCCCGGAGGGGTCGAGATAGTGAGAAAACTCTACTAGGGTATTTTATTTGGACTTTGGGATGTTTTTAGGCCAAGTCGGCACCCGATAGAGGTAGTTTTGTAATTTGGATTTTTAGAGAAATTATGTGGACGAAAATTGGAGAAATATTATATCAGCTAATTGGGGACAATTATGGTTAGGATATACCAAAATCAAGAGAGAGCCACAGTGGGTGAGGGAGAGCAAATTCCAAAGGAGGAGAGTCAATTTACACCACCTTGCACAAGCATCACCACCATCGTGTAGATCGAAACGCATGGAGTGCATCCATACTAACAACACCAACGGATCAGACCTTCGAAATCGAGGTAAGTGTTTCTTTCTTTCTTTCTTTAGCGATAATTGTGTTCATGTTAGTCTAGGTTAATAAACCATTGTTATGAAAGTTAATTTGGGTGAAATTGGAGAACTATATCATCAAATTCTTATCAAATTAGCCCTAAGTGATGATATAGTTTTGTAAATATTCAAATATTCAAATACGTAAAGACTATCCTCAACCTAGAATCATTAGATCATACATACACAACCTAGTCCCAAATCATTAGATGATGCCTACAAAATTAAGTTAATTTCTATAAATAAATCTGGGTTTAATTTAGAAGTTATGCGTATCAATTTAAGAACTAGGGGTCTTGATAATAAATTGGGGATTTCGAATTATATGGATGATCTAATGATTCTAGGTTGTTAGAATTCATTTACAAATTTTAGGATTCGATTTGGGACTGATTGATTGGAGTTTGGGATGATATTTTAGAGGTTTTAGGGTTGAAAAATTGTGAAAAATGAGGTTGCCTAAGGTTGAAGACGAAACAGTCCAGGTCGCGAGATGTCGTACAAAGTCGCGCGAAGGGTATCATTCGAGCGAGATCAGTATCTCATGCGAAGTCGTTCGAGAGAGATAGGGTTGTCGCGCAAAGTCATTCGAGCGATACGTGGAGGTAGTTAGAGCGAGATGCTCTTCTGGTTCAAGCGAGATTTTTAGTTTTTAGGGAATTTCCTATTTTGCCCCTATTTTAGTAAACGTTTAATTTGAGTGAGGAAACCAGTGTCCGATGAACCCGGAATAGTGCAGAATTATTGGGAGGTTTTTAGGTATAATGATTTAAACATTAGGGATGGTGAGTTTACCTTGAATATTACGAGAGAAAGATAATTATAATTGTAAATGCGTCGAGAGTATTAAGTGATAAATACTTACGATATTAGTTCTAACGATATGGAAATTATAAGAATAAACATTAGTGCTTACGTTTGGGACTTCTTATGATTATGTATTAAGGGTTTTCGGGTGACATATTATCCTTATAGATATTACGAGAGAGGGAATATCGTAATTTAAAATACGTTGATAGTATTTAGTGATGGTAATAATACGTAAAGAATGTGACATTTGGTTGTGTGTATATCATTTGATTTGATGGGTTGTGTGTATACCTATATTTGATATATTATGTGTATGACATACGTACCATACTTGCTAACACAGGAGGTCGGCTTTCAGAATAGGGCCATCTAATCTTTATGTGCCTATGGGGGGAGATTTAGATCGTTACCTTAAGGATATAGGACTGTGAATGGCTTATTTAGGAGTTAATAAGTCAACTGACCATGGGAGCATAGGTATGTGCGTGACCCATGGGTATGCGAACTATGTTCGCCTCCAATATGTGTGATTTTGCTTATTGTAACGGTTCCTGAGAGATTCGAAACACGTAGTCCTCATGTAAGTGATGTACCGTGATTTGATAGCAGAGTATGTGTGCACCGCAACTTAGCCTAGGGGTGCCCTATTTGTATATTTATGCTGAGAATAATATACATGTGTTTATAACGAACTCTATGGTAAAGTAAGTAAATTATTGGGACATTTTGAAGGAGATTTAATAATGAGAATTGTCCTATCGTAACTGTTATACATTAATCTGGTTAATAAAAAAAGGTGAGATACACGCAGAATATATTAGAATGTCATGAGTAAACTCCCATATTAATGTGAGAATAGGAAGGTAGACAGACTAATTAGTTAAAGGCATAACTAGGTTGGATTAGATGTACGTTAGGCGTGATTATTAGTTGAGAGGTGAGAACCTCATGTGAGAGTTCGAACTAACATGCACTTGATACTTGCTTTATTGTAAATTTTAAATACTTGCTGAAACAAATATATTTACACATCAGGCTCTGATTCGTTTCTTGCATCTCTTTTCTATTTTGATATATATATATATATATATATATATATATATATATATATATGTATGTATGTATGTATGTATTAGTACAAGTGCATAGCCATAGGGACACTGGTTCTAGATACTTGGATGGTTTGTCATACTGCAGCGGTTGTGGAAGTTGTGGGTCATTGAGATTAGACACTTCTCTCATTTTATTCAGTTTGTCGTTCAGATATTTCAGTTCGGGCATGTGTCACCCATTATCATTAGTGGGGTTGTCCTTAGTTTCCCTTATAGTTCCTTTCAATTGGATCGAGTATTTATTATGGTTTGGTTTGTGACTTTGAACTGGAAGGTTTTATCCAGTCTTAATTATTCATCATTTGTTTCAGTCAGTATTCATCTCTTGTGTATGGTTTGTAATTAAATGTTCAGAAATTAAATGAATTAATAGGTTTCAAGTTTAATTGGAAAATGTTTTGACACTAGATTAATTAAATGTTAGGTAATTAATTGGATTTAATTTTCCGACAGTGATGCTAAGAATGAACCAACCGAACATTCTGTTATAAATTTTATAAAGGACTGATCACCCGATATTTAATTAGGTGGGGTGTCACAGGTGTGTGTGTGTGTATATATATATATATATATATATATATATATATATATATATATATATATATATATATATATATATATATATATATATATATATATATATATATATATATATATATATCATTACGACATCTCTCAAAAGGACCACCGTGAAACAAAGGTATACTCTGCTACGAGTCCAAGTACCTCTCATACTAAATAGGGGCAAATGGTTCGTTATATCTCCTCAAACCCAAAATCAAACAAAAAGCAGTGGAGGCGAACATAGTTCCAATCCTTTGGGCTACGCACATACCTAACGTACCCAAACGACAAGATGAACACACTAATACATTACACATAGTGAGCCGCCCTAAGTGTTATGTTCTGGGGAACAAATCCATACCTCCTAGTAATCGTCAAGGTGGTATCATCCACAGCACGAGAACCTCTGTGATAGAAGGGATCATAGTTATGATAACACATATCTTCAATCATACAATAGTTACATACACAACCTATATATACTCAGTAGGTATTTACACATCCTAATTATTATCATATGTGCATAGTATGTATATCACTCGAATACTCAGCATACATTCAATTCACGATTATTCTCACTATCGCATTTAATGGAGTATTATTCTATACTCTAAGGTCCATAGTTACCCCTTGGTTTATTTCAGTAGCTAATTCGTCCTTACTCTACTGGTCCATATCATAAGCTCACTCACGTTTTAACGTAATTACATTCTCATTTTCGCGAATTAATTACATTATCATTTAATCTATTTAATCATCGTCTTAATTCTCTCAGTAAGACTTAATTACGATAACCCAATCATAGCCTACTGCAATATAAGAGACTCATCAATGCATTCTAACAATGTCCTAAAAGTTTTCGTGACAATAATTTAGGAGTACAAGCCTATACAGGAAATTTTATATTTTTGAGTTTCCTCACCTCTCAACTATGGTGCACTCCTAACATTTCAACTTAGCCCACCTAACTATTCTACCCAAGCTAAATAGACTTAAGTACTTCTGAATACGAACAAGACTTTGTTCCCTTACTGCCCATACAACACTACACCTGCTAATTAACGTTTCTCATACATTATAATAGTTGTAATTATCATTTCACTTATTTTCTCATTATTCAATTAATTAAGTTTCACTACTAAATTCAATCTTTAGATATCCACTATTTATCTGTCTATTGTCACACATAAGTATAATATTCATGTCGGAATGTATATATATGTATCTGGCTAATATATATATATATATATATATATATATATATGGCGTCTCTCCAAAGGACCACAGTGAAACAATGGAATACTCTACTATCTGTCCAAGTACCTCTCGAACTAAAGAGGGAAAATGGCTCAGTACATGTCCTTAAATCCAAAGCCAAACAACAAGCAGTGGAGGCGAACATAGTTTTAAGCCTTTGGACTACAAACATAACTAATGTACCCAAACGACACACTGGACACATTAATACATGACACATAGTGAGCCGCCTTAAGTTCTATGTTATGGGGCATAAATCCAGACCTCCCCAGAATCGACAAGGTGGGATCTCCCACTGCTTGGGAACCTCTGTGATAGCAGGAAGCATAGGTATGTTAACACATATCATCAATCATACGATAAGTACACACACAACTTATATATATACTCAGTAGGTATTTACGCAACCTAGTTATTATCATTTGTATGTAGTATATATATCACTCGAATACTCATCGTAGATTCAATTCATGATTATTCTCACTATCTCATTTAATGGAGTATTATTCTCAACTACAAGGGCCCTAGTTACCCCTTGGTTCATTTCATTATCTAAGTCTTTCTTAATCTACTATTCCATATCATAAGCTCACTCACACTTTCCCATAATTACATTATCATTCTCGCAAACTAATTACCTTATCGTTTAATCCATTTAATCATCGTCCTAATTATCTCAGTAAGACTTAATTCCCATAACCCTATCATAGACTATTGCAATATAAGACACACTTAATTATGTTCTAACAATGTCGTAAAAAATTTCCTGACAGCAATTTAGGAGTTATAGGCTAAAAAGGAAATATTTATATTTTCTGGGCACCGGACATGTTCCCCCCTCTGCACTTCGTCCTTTTCGTTTCAGAGATGCATTTTTCACCATATACACCCACGTAACTCACATATTTCTTCACCAAATGTTAAACCAATTGTCCCTAACCCTTTCTACACGCATTATGATGATTTCTAACCTATCTATAACAACAAAACCTTACAATTTTTATTCAAGAAGGGATTTAGACATCTAATCCTCAAAACCCTAGGTTTAATGTTCTTCCACCATTATACATCAAAAACCCAGATTTTATGTGTAGATAATAACACAAAATCTCTAATTTATTATCCTATAATGATATTAGATCATTCTACATGCAATTCCTACTCAAACATGTGTTAAATCATTCTTTTCTTCCAAGAATTATTACTTTAATCAAAATATGAAGAAACCCTAGTCACATGGGTATTATAAATTCAAATAACTTGTATATAAACACTTGACTTTGATTAATAGGGCCTGATTTTGTTGTTTAGTGATGGATTTTATTGTCTTCTCTATCAATCCGCAAACCTAGGTTGTTTATGGTGCAAGATTAGGATGAAGAACTCGGAGAATCTCCTTAAAAGTTTCAAGGACTCTCTCCTTTTGTTCTCTAATGCAGTCCCATTGTATTTTAAGATTCTAACCCTAACCTTTTTGTCTAATACCTGATACAAGACTACAAAATTCGTAGGTCTCTTAACCCTACTTTACAAAATGATTAAAATGCCCCTATACAGTGTCGATTTAGCCTAAAAATACCCCGGGATTTGATCGACACCCCCAGGGATACTATTCTGACTATTTCGACTCTTCCGGAGTCATCAATGACCTCAAAATATTTATTAGAGTTACTCTACCTAAATATTTCATCTCGACCCCAAATTAGGCTACGCGCGACTCTCGGTTGAGATTATATCCAATTACGTAATTTCACTCACTATTACACGTAATAATCTCCATGCGTTATTTACTATTCACTTAGAAAATTAAATTCATAATATTAATCAGTATCTCACCCTCGATTAATATTTAATAACCACAATATTACTCAATTTAATTAAATTACTACTCTCGCGTAATTGAAAATAAAACTAATTAATTAAATTCAAATATGCATAAATACGGGGTATTACATAATCCCCCTACAGGGAATTTCATCCCCGAAATTAGGTCATACCTACGGTAAAAAACTATGGATAATGCTCTCACATATCACCTTCCTCTCCCAAGTAGACTCATCAACACTGTGGTGTCACCACTAAACTCTGACTAGTGGAACCACCTTATACCGTAGTTTATACTCACTACAATCCAGAATAGCCACGGGTCTCTAATCATACGAGGTATCAGGATGCAAATCAATCTCCTACAGTGGAACATACCAGAACGCTCTCTTGCTCCTCATGTACTTCTTCAGCGACACTACATGGAACACATCGTGTATCCGCTTAAGATGCTCTAGTAATCCCAATCGATATGTCACTCACCCCACTCTCTTAATAATTAAAAAAGGCCCCACATATCTTGCTGCTAACTTCCCTTTCTTAACGAATGTAATGATCCCCTTTCATAGGAGACATACAATCCAACACCTGATGCCCAACCTCTAACTCCACGTGCCTCTGGTCGGCATCATCATAACTCTTCTGCATATTCTAAGCAATTCGAATACGTCCCCGAATTAGCTCAATCTTGTCAGGTGTTTCCTGTATCATCTCTAGCCCCAATAACTTATTTTCCCCCGCCTCTAACTAGAAATCGGGCGAACAACATGGTCTCCTATACAATGCGTCAAACGGTGCCATGCATAGTGAATTGGTAAGAATTATTATACGTAACCTCTACTAATGGAAGGTATCGCTCCCATCGTCCTCCGAAATCTAGAATGTACATCCTCAATATGTCATCTAAAATCTGGTTAACCCTCTCAGTCTGTCCATCTATCTGTAGATGAGAAGTGGTACTCAAGCGCAAGTCTGTACCCATGGCCTCCTTAAAGGCTTGCCATAAATGATACACGAAGATCTTATCTCTGTCAAACACAACGTTAATCGACATCCCGTGTAGCTTAACTATCTCGACAATGAACAACTATGCGTACTGACTGGTCTCATAGTCAATGCGAACTGACAAGAAGTGGTCCACATTGGTCAAATGATCCACTATCATCCAAATGGAATCGTGACCCATTTACGATACCGGAAGCCCTATAGTAAAATCCATTGAGATAGTATCCCACTTGCACACAGAATCTCCAATGGTTATAGTATCCCTGAAGGTCTCTAATGGTCAACTTTCACAAGGTGACATGTAAAAATTTTTGAGACAAACTATGATATGTCTCTCTTCATTCCTACCGAATAGTATTATCTCCTCATATCATGTACATCTTATCCCAATCGGGATTTATCGCAAACTTTGAACCATGGGACTTAGTCGTCATAGCATACCTCAAATCGTCATCTTCAGGCATAACTATTCTCCCATTAAAACGTAAACCTCCCTCTGAGCCAATCGAGTAACACTTTGTACCCTTAGCTATTAACTGTCGCACTTTGTTCTAATAGAAAAGATACTCTGCGTACACTTACACTACCTCATCACAATCTCGGGTGTGATAGCTAACCCTTCCATATACGCTCTAGCGACCTCATCCTCATGTCGAAGCTCACTTCACCTTACGGACCTTAGTTAACACCCTAGTGGGTCTCCGACTCAACATGTCTGCTACAACATTAGCCTTACCGGGATGGTACTAAAATCAAACTGGTAATCCTTCATGAATTCTAGCCAGCACCTCTGGCTCATATTAACATACTCTTATGTGAAGTGATACAGAAGTGACTCATGATACATGAATAATGTAAACTTATCTCCCAACAGACAATGCCTCCATATCCTTAGAGGAAATACCACTGCTAATAACTAAAGGTCGTGGGTGGGTTAATTTTTCTTATAGGGTTTAATCTTTTGATATTCATAAGTTATAAACCTCTCCTCCTACGACAATACACCCCCAAGTCCCTATAGAGATGCATAAGTGTAGACTCGATACTCCACCCCACTCTTAGGTAATGTCATTACTGGTGCTAATGTCAACTTGTCCTTTACCTCATCGAAGGCCAGCTGACGGTGGTCACTCCACAAAAATGGTACCGCCTTGCGAGTTAGGTTCGTCAGTGGACCCAAAATCTTCAAAAATCTCTTAATGAAATGGCGATAATACACGGCCAAACCCAAGAAGCTGTGAAGCTCCGTTGGTGTCGTGGGCTGTCCTTATTCCCTCACCGTCGATACTTTACTTGGATCAACTACAATACCCCTGTCACATAAAATGTGGCCAATAAACTACACCTACCATAGCCAAAATCCACACTTCTCGAGTTTGGCATATAATTAGTTGTCCCGGAGTGTCTGCAAGACCCTACGCAGATGCTCCGCACCGCCTCAATACGGGCGCAAACCTGAATGTCGTCTATAAACACGATCATGAATTGGTCCAGGAACTCCTGGAATACCCTGTTCATGAGAATCATGAATACTTATGGTGCATTGGTGAGTCCAAATGGAATCACCTTAAACTCGTATAACCCACACCGCAAAAGGAAAGCGGTCTTGGGAACATCCTCCTCCCGAATACATAGTTGGTGATAACCTGATCTCAAATCAATCTTTGAGAAGTAGGTAGCCCCTCTAAAATGATCAAATGGGTCATCAATCCTCAATAATGGATACTTATTCTGTATCATAATCTTGTTCAGCTCCTTGTAATTCCCACACAAGCAGAGAGAACCATCCCTCTTATTAACAAACAGCATAGGGGCACCCCAAGGTGATGTACTCCACCGAATGAAACCCTGACCCAAGAGGTTCCGAATCTGCTCTCTCAACTCCTACATCTCTACAAGGGACATGTGATATGGTGATCGGTCAATCTATCTCGTACCCAGTACTAGATCAATCACAAACTCGTTCTCTCGGCTGGGTGGTAACTCGGGTATCTCTTGGAATACATCCTCAAAATCTCTGATGACTAGAATCAAGTCTAACAGAATGACTACTTCCTGTGAGGTCTCCTCCTTAATGTATTATAAGTTTTTGCGCAACCCTCCCTCCGAAAGAGGCTTATCCACAAGGACCATCTCCTGCCCCAGAATGGAAAACACAATGGGCCTCTCATAGCAGTCTAGCATCACCTTATATCTTGCCAACCATCCATACCCATAATCATGTCATACCCATCCGTGTCTAACACTAGAAGGTCTTTCTCTAAGATCAGTCTCCCTATCATGATATCTATTCCCCTCTAAATCGAGTGTATAAGTGAACCACTACCCATCGACGACTCTATACACATAAAGAGAATGTCTGTGGTCTCTAATAAACTGGCAGCTTTAGCAAATCTAATCTTAATAAATGAATTTGATGCCTTAATATATTAAAATTCCTGCCCTCAATCCCATGAAAAATAAAAGTACCCTCTACTGCTGGCAGCAACTGAGGGGTAGGCGACATCGGTATATCCCGGACGTTATACACACGTTCGTAGTGCATCTGTCCATAGTGCTACTGAGGGTCTGATGGTGTTGGTGTTGCAGGGTGTAAATGAGACTACTGTACCTGTTAGGCACCCTACTATTGTGCGTTTCCTTGCTATGGCCAATCTCTCCTCTTGTGTCCCTACTGGCCACAAATAAAGCACTTCTTTCGAAACTCTCTATGTCTTTGGCACTATTGGCTCGGGATGTGATGGCCTCTCCCCTAGTTCCCTTGGACCTCATGGCCCTGAGGGAACTAGTACTGATTTGGGTCCTATTGACCCTACCTGTAACCCTTTCCCTCTGATCAGAATTCTGCAGACGTGAATCTCTTGGCATTGTTCCCTTATTAGGAATTCTTCCCCTGCTGTCTACCTATCTGGTGCTGTAGTGCTCCACTGGTACTAGATCCATTTGCCTTGACCTACTGTCTAGGATCCACCCCTATATTACTCCCCTTCGCCTGGAAGCGATGATCCTAACAATGTACAAGAGTGGCGTTGACGACATTAGTATATGTCACCAATGCGGGGTTACCTATCAAATGTTGCCTGATCATCGAGGGCAATCCGTCCATAAAATTTGTCTTCTTTATCTCCTCACTGATCACCTCATTTGGCACAAAATTATCCAGACGGGTGAACTCCTCCTCATACTCAGCTACCGAGCGGTCACCTTGTGTCAACTCCCCAAACTTCTTTCTCATCTCTGACTCGACTGTAGGTGGAAAGTATTTGCGATCAAACCACACCTAAAACTTGGTAATAGTCATCATATCTCTCTCCTCGGTGGTGGTCACCGACTCCCATCACTGTAACGCACTCCGACTAGTCTAAAAGCAACCAACATCTATTTCTACATCTCAATACACTCCACCATGCATAGATGGCACTAAATATCTTTCTTCCATTGACATGTCGCTATAACTATTTACCGGATAGATGGCCCTGATTGGTCTTAGATCACGGGTGCCACTGGCGGTGGTGTTTGGGCCAGAGAAATATGATCTGCCATAGCTCTCATAGCTGTGCTGACCACCTAGGCCACTATCACTACCAACTGTGCAGTCAAAATCATCTCTGGTGGTGGTAGTGGTGGAAGTACATGTGGCTCCTGATGAGCCTCCCTCGTCTCATCCCTGGTCGCTCCCTCTCCACTTGATGTCTCCTTAGTGGCATTTGAAAGCAAATCGAATTGTATAAGTTTACAGTTTATACAAAATTTAATAGCGAAAGTACGATATCTCAAACACATGAAGATAAAAGAAACAGTCCTAATAATAGGGCTCTATAATAAAAGAATGATCGTTGAGAACGTAATAAGCCATACAGATCCTCTGAACACTTGAATCTAATGCTCTAATACCATTTCTGACACCTCGCCTAATTAAATACCGAGTGATCAGGCCTTTGTTAAATTAAAACATGATTCACAAAATGTTCCATTCTTAGCATCACTTTCGAGGCCAATTTAACTACTAATCACCTATTTGTTAATTAAGTCGGTGCCAAGCCAAATTTTTATCTTAGATTAAACAGACAATGAATAATATGCGAAAACTAAATTACAACATTCACATAATATTAGAGTCCAAACCATCTCAAATAAATAAAAATTAAAGTCTTGCCGAATAAACTATTAGGTAAAAATCCCAAACCACAATAATAAATCTAACTGA
Source organism: Sambucus nigra (assembly GCA_949130495.1). NCBI lineage: Eukaryota > Viridiplantae > Streptophyta > Magnoliopsida > Dipsacales > Adoxaceae > Sambucus > Sambucus nigra. The sequence goes on along the minus strand of OX422215.1, from coordinate 280,453,089 downwards.
TAAACTTTGAACACAAGTCTGGAAATAGAATACTGAATGAATAAAGTCTCAAATGGGGCCCACGTACTGAAAAACTAGAATAAAATCCTACGCTAGAATGGAAATGATAGATGCGTTTAACGAAAACTCTACAAGACTCCACAGCCCTGCAACTATACGTCCTTATAAGGAATCCTCAATTCTAGCGTCCCTGTGGCTGGGCACCTAAAAAGTTTTGAAAAGATTTTATAGAAATGGTTAGAACCCAAAATATTTTGAAAATATTTAGCAAGTATTTATCACTATTTAAAATCAGTTATTGTTTACACATGTTAGGTTCACGTAAACTCACTTGAGTTTCCTTAAATCTCAACTATGGTGCACGCCCAGCATTTCAACCTAGCCAAACTAGCTATTCTACCCAAGCTAACTAGACTAAAGTATTTCTGAATACGAACACATCTTTGTTCCCATACTGCCCATATAGTAATTCATCCATTAGTTAACATTTCTTATACGTTATAATAGTTTAAATAATCATTTCACATATTTTCACATTATTTAATTAATTAAGTTTCACTATATAAATCATTATTTACATATCCATTGTTTAACTATCTACTGTCACCCATAAATAGAATAATCGCATCAGTATATATATATATATATGTCATTATGGCGTCTCTCAAAAGGATCACCATGAAACAAGGGCATACTCTGCTATGAGTCCAAGAACCTCTCATACTAAATAGGGACAAATGCTTTAGTACATCTCCTCGAACCCAAAATCAAACAACAAGTAGTGGAGGTGTAAGACTTTGGGCTACGCACATACCTAACGTACCCAAACGATACGCTGGACACACTAATACACAACACAAAGTGGGCCACCCTAAGTTCTTTGTTCTGGGGCACAAATCCATACCTCCCTAGAATTGACAAGGTTGGACAGCCCACTACGTGGGAACCCCCATGATAACATGAAACGTAGGTATGTTAACACATCATCAGTCATACAATTGATACACACACAACCTATGTATACTTATCAGGTTTTTACACAACCTAATTATTATCACTTGTACGTAGTATGTATATCACTCGAATACTCACCGTAAATTCAATTGATTATTCTCACTATCGCATTTAATGGAGTATTATTCTCTACTCTAAGGGTTAATCCTTGGTTCATTTCAGTAGCTAAGTCTTCCTTAATCTAATCGTCCATACCATAAGCTCACTCACGTTTTCCCATAATTACATTCTCATTATCGCAAATTAATTACATTATCATTTAATCCATTTAATCATCATCTTAATTATCTCAGTAATACTTAATTTCCATAACACTATTGCAGCGTACTGTAATATAAGAGACCACTCATTACATTCTATCAATGTTATAAAAGTTTTCCCGACAACAATTTAGGAGTTCTAGACTAAACAAGAAATATTTATATTTTTCTGGGCCCCGGGCCGGTTCATCCCTCTGCACTTCGTTTGCTTCATTTCGCAGGTGAATTTTTCACCATTTATACCCACATAACTCACATATTTCTTCACCAAATTTGAAACCAGTTGTTTGTAACCATCTATACATGAATTAGGATGATTTCAAAAGTAAATATAACATTAAAACCTAATAATTTTTATTCAAAAAAGCATCTACATATCTAATCCTCAAAACCCTAGGTTTAATGTTCTTCCAGCATTATACATATAAAAATAGAATTTATTCGTGGATAATAACACAAAATATCTAATTTATTATCCTCTACTGATATCAAATCATTCTACATGCAATTCCTACCCAAACATGTGTTAAATCATTCTTTTCTTCTAAGAATTATTACTTTAATCAAAATATGAAGAAACCCTAGTCACATGGGTATTATAACTTCAAATAACTTGAATATAAACACTTATATTTGATCAGTAAGGTATGATTTTGTGGTTTGGTGATGGATTTGAGTGTATTCTCTATCAATCATCACTCCTAGGTTGTTTGTGGTGCAAGATTGGGATGAAGAACTCCAAGAGTCTCCTCAAAAGCTTCAAGAACTCTCTCCTTTTGTAATCAAATGGACTCCTATTGTATTTTGAGATTCTAAACCTATATTTTTTTTATCTAATACCTGATATAAGGATAAAAAAAATTGTAGGGCTCTTAAACCTACTTTACAAAATGATTAAACGCACCTATACGGTGTCGATTTAACCTAAAAATGCCCCGGGATCTGATCGACACCCCTGGGTATATTATTTTGACTATTTCGACCCTTTTGGAGTCATCCGTGACTTCAAAATCATCATTAGAATCACTCCATTTAATTATTCCATATCTACACCAAATTAGTCTCCGCGCAACTCCTGGATGAGATAATATCCAATTACGAAAGTTCACTCACTATTATGCATAATAATTTCCATATGTTTTTTACTATTAACTTAGAAAATTAAATTCATAATATTAATCAGTATCTCACTTTCAATTAATATTTAACAACCAAATTATTACTCAATTCAATCAAATTGCTACTCTCGCATAATTTAAAATAAAATTTATTAATTACCAAATTAATTAAATTCAAATATGTAAAAATACGGGGTATTACAAGAGTATCTCAAAAAGTCATTAACCATCTTTATAATGTATCTCTTACCATCTATACTTTCCCAATGATTAGGACCCATAAGATACATGTGAATAAACTCCAAAGCACATGTGGTGGTAATCGTATTCAAGTTTCGATGGGGACTTCGAATTTGTTTTCCTTGCTGGAAATGTCCACAAACCGAGGACGTTAGTTTCCCATATCATGATAAGCCACGAACTAGGTCCTTCTTCACTAATCTCTTAAGATCTCTAAAGTTCACATGACGTAGTCGTTGATTTCAAAGATTCATAAAGGAGACTACGACATTATTTACATAAAGGAGGACTCGGGAATAATCCTATAGTAATTATATTTGGTTCTCACTCCTTGTAATAAAGTTCACCCGATTTCTCAAGCATGTTACATTCAAAGTGGTCAAACTTTACTGTAAAGTTTGCATCGCACAATTGGCTTATACTAATTAAGTTCTCTTTCAACCCTTTTACCTATAACATATTGTTTAGTTTAGTAAATTTGGGTATCTCAAAATACCCACATCCAAAAATAATAGAACTAATCCCATCTCTAAAGGTGACTTTACCTTCCTTACGATCCACAAGGTTGGTGAAAGATGTGGTGTCAACCATCATTTACCTAGAGCACCCACTATCAAAATACCATTGGGAAGTATTTTGAGCCTCAAGAGCAACGTGAACAACAAGGTCTTTCGTCTTGCTTAGGTACCCACGAGGAGGTAACTTTTTATTTTCCCTTATCATTGTCGGCTCAAGTCGTAGTCTTAGAAGCGTTCTCAAATAGCAAGGACATTGATTAAAATTCTTCTATTAAGCTTTGTGAAGTCATGCCTAATAACTAAATTTGATCTTTGAGACTAGAAACATCGTTGTAACGGTGTGAGGGAGTTTTTGTATGTTCAGTTCGTCCTAACTTGTAGAAAAATTATCTAAGGTAACCTATCCTTTTGTAATAGGTGCAAAAATAGACTTGCTTGGGTGAACCTTGGTTATCTTTCTTAGGCTGAACTCTCTTTTGTGGTTTAAATTTAGGCCCATAAGGATCTAACAAAAATTTAGGAAACAATTCTAGTAAGATATGGCAAGTGGATGCATTGTCCTAACCTTTTCCTCACCTCTCCCAAAAACCTAAAGCGGGACCATGGGGCATCTTTCCAACCTTCTTCGATGTATCCTCTATACTAAACTTGACCTCCCAGGAATGTCAAGATCTTTCTGAAGTTAGGATACTAGGGCTTCAAGTTTCTCACGAGTCTCCATGGATGTTTAAAGATCTCTCATAAGACTAACCACTTTGTTAGTCAAGTCTTTATTTTCCCTCTGCACTACAATGACTCTCTCTCCCAAAGAAACACTCACCAAGGGCTCAATTTCTCTCTCCTCCCTCAAATCCTTCTCTAATGATAAAAATCTAAGTGCTAAACTTTGATTTTACCTTTTCATTTTGAAGGACTTAGCATAAACTTTGGCATAAGCACGTTGAAGGTCAATATCTCCTTCACTTACAACTCCTTCACCCTCACTCTATCCAGAAAGACTAGACTCACTATTAAGGTCATTATGTTTATCCATGTCCTCATCACCGTGAGGTTTAGTAGATGTACTAACATGACTGACCATGAATACGGTCAAATTATGTCCATATGGTGATTCAGCCACGGAATCCACCAACTCAACATTGTTGATATGGCCAATATAGTCCATATTACCGCAGAGGATTTAACTAGGCGCTAATGCCTAGGCTCAGATAGTCCGCAACACCATACAGTTAGCATTAGACAACATTAGTTGCTGCCTGGCCTTATATAGGTCGTGACACCTCATATAGTGTGTTCGCAGCCTAGGATCAAATAGGTCGTTGCCCCTCCTTCGGATTGGTTGTTGCCTGGGCCTAAACAAGTTGCAGCCCTTACTCATACATGATAGTTGCTAGTTATCCATCTTCTAGAAGGACTCATCATTCTTCATACTTATCCATATCCCATGTGTCCTAAGCACATGACACTAACTATATATATCCTATAAATAGAGGTGATCACCTCAAGATTGGGGGATCGAGAAGAGAATTACCTGGAGAAACGCTCCCAAAGTATCTACACTACCTCTCTCTACAAAGTTACACGTACCTGGGGGCTTATCAGGCCGCAGCCAACACACTTGTTTCCTTGTAGTTCATATTAGGTCTACCCAGATTCATTATACTCATGTATTCTATTCTCCTCCCTTATTTGTATGCCTCTCCACGACCAATCATATTGTATTATACATCACATATAATGACAACAAAGTGGATGTAGGCTCAATTTTATAGTCGAACCACTCTATATTTTGTGTTTTTATCATTATTGCTTTCTTTACTTGTATTTTATACTTGATATGATGCTCGAGAGCAACATGTGTCCGATTTCTCATATGATCATTTCGGCGCCATTTGTGGGAAACGAGGTATTTCTATCTTGTTTCTTCTTAGTTAGGGTTCCAAATGCCTTATTTCATCTACGGGGACCCCTTAGGTCATGATAAAATCTCACCCTTACAGTCTTCCTTATTATAACTATAAATATATTTTCTATACCCTAGTGATGTTGCCTTACCTAAATAGTGTTAAAAAACACAAAAGGTGGGTGACTAGGGAAGAGTTTTATTCACTTATTTCTGTCATTTACACCTATGATCTGGATCTTATGACCAAGTTGGTGCTACTTTCACACCTAAAGGCTATTTTTTCCTTGGTGAATTCCTAGTAAGAACATTCTGTGTATATTTTATGAATTGATCTCAGGTTTTGAGCCCTAATATAGGGTCACCACCTTCACTGCTACCTGAGGGATGCGGCCAGACAATTTTATTGCTAGAATGCCACAACATTCCTTAGGCAGTTGGCTCTTACATCTTCTATAGTTCACTTGGGAAATTACTTTTGGTATAATCACTACAATACTTGTATATATACCTCAGGCCACAACCATGGCAGAATAACATTGCAGATGGTAAAAGACTTCATACGTATTATTATGCTTAGTTTTTCCTAAATTTCTTGGCTTATCAACTTTGTCTGGTTGATCTCAGAACATATATTTTTAAAAGACTAACATAGAAAAAGCTAGGGAAGGAACCTCAAAGACAAACACAGAGCAGATGGAAGAAGTTGCCTAGTTGTTGAGCTACATTGATCACATGTATGATACTCAATTCACACTTCAGGACCAAGTTAACTTTCTATCATAGAGAGTTCTGACATTAGATGATGCAGCCTTCACCTCAGCATAAGTCGCATCACTTTCATGAAAAAGGCCATATCATAAGTAGTAATGGCCGCTATCAAAGTTCAAAAGAGGAAGCTGAAGCAGCCAAATCTAGAAAAAGGCTATGAGACCTACACCCCGTTGATTTACCAAATTGAAGACATTTTAGAGCTCGTCAGAGAAGACAAATTGCTCCGTTGGCCTGAGAAGCTGAGGCCCCACCTCATAAGATGAACTGAGCCAGATGGCGAAGTTTCCACAATGATCATAGCTGTGACACGAACAATTTCCATGCCTTAAGAATGAGATAGAAAGGCTTGTCAGGAAAGAAGAACTTTAGCGATTCTTGAAGAATGGTTAGAGGGTGAAGCCAATACTTGGGAGGTCACTTACCATATTTCAACCTTGTTTTATACTTGTTCCCATTTTCCTCTTCTTGAACTTTATCTATGAAGCTCTTTATTGAAATATTTCCCAGACTTTTGTATTTCGTTAAAGTCAATATATATATATATATATATATATATATATATATATATATATATATATATATATATATATATATATGTGTGTGTGTGTGTGTGTGTGTGTGTGAATGAATGAAAATTGTTAGTCATATGTTAGTTCTTGCTTTCATGATTAAATATTTAATGTAAAACCTTCGTTTTAAACAAATTTAATAAAACGTGATGACCAATTATCCCTGAGATTATTTACATGTTTCTGGGAGAAAAGTCGATTGGGGAGACAACCTTGATTGGAAATTTACACCCATCACAATGCAAGGTCACGAGGGCTCACAATTCTCGTTATCATCTTTGGGATGCTTTAATTAGCCACAGGGGCTTACAATGCCTGTTCTTAGCTTTTTTATGCTTCAATTATCCACGGGGGCTTATAAATCTCATTCCTAGCTTTTGGATGCTTCAATTAGTCCCGGGAGCTCATAATGCTCATTATTATCTTCGGGATGCTTCAATTAGCCTGGGGCTCATAATACCTTGCCAGGAATGGCTTGATATATATTTGATTGTAGCCGTGGGTGGCTTGATAATGAACCCGGCCTAGGGAGGCTTAATAGTTCCCCAAAAGAAGAATATAGCAGGTAGATATGGTGCGCGTGCCCAGGACAAATGTCTGCAGCAATGAAAGGTAATTCATAATCGCCAATGATCCAAAAATTATTGATATCCTCTCTATGAAAGTCTGCAAAAGATACCAAACAAGGAAGACCCATTTCAATATTTCTGCAACAAAGTTTTCGATTGGACATGATAAGTTCATGGATGAAGACTTTTCTAGGTCATAACCATTTATAGTCCCTAAATCCACTATGGAAGAAATAAATCAAAGGCCTCCAAAGAAAGTATTATCGCAGCCTAAGATGAGTTGCATCCAATATTTAAAGTTCAATCTGGATTCAAAATATAAGGGACAAAGAGAAGTTGCGGCAAATATAAATGGCCGTGACAAAGAAAGTTATTCCTCAATTCACTCTGCAGTTCTACACTAGAGATTCTAGTGAACAAGGGACTTAAATGGTTGTAGCCAATTTTGTACAAAGTGCCATACAGTTGCAGCCCTATATTGGAGTTCTAAGTCTTGAGTCAAGTACAGTCCACATGAAAGATAGTTAAAGATTTTATATGGCATTCATCAAAGTCCACAACATTATAAAGAAAATGGGCAAGCATGTAAAGGGTAGATGAGAAAACGAAGAAATAAAGAAAAATAAAGCCATTCAAGTATTCAGAACGCAGAGCGAAAAAGGCGTGAAGTCAAAATCTAAAAATATTGTTAGGGCCACAACTTTACCAAATGGTATCTACCCCATATAAGCATTCAAAACAAGATTTTTTCAATATGATTGTATCTTGTATAATTACAAGCCAGGTAAATGTTTAATACTGGAGTGGATATAAATAAGATTACAAAAATATGCGAATGCTCAAAATGATAGAGTATAAGTTATGAGGTTGCGCCATCTTTATTATCGTCTCCACCATCATCAAAAATGATCTCAGTTTCCTCATCCTATGTCGCAACCTCCTCTATTTGTTGCCTAGATCTTGCTTTCGCGACCTCCCTTAGATCTTCCACACATTCATTATGCTCCATATCACTGAGCTTCCAGTCAAGGACTTTTTCTTTGGAATCAGGAAAGTTTTTGACTACCCTATGCCTAATCACTTGGAAGCCGTAGAGATAGGATTTGTTATTTGTAAGGAATAATTCCTTGGATTTTTTGTACGCAACCACAAAATCATCCGCAGATTTTTTCAAGGCGGGGATATGGTCCTACTTTTACTGCTTTAGGGCTACGGCATGGTCGATGTCTTTCTGTTAGAGTGCTAAGGTGGTGCTCTACTCTAACTGATCATATTTTTGTTGGAGGAGGTTAAGTTTGGTCTCAAAGGAGGTGGCCTTCCTAGGAGCCTCCACCACCTCAGACTTAGCAATATGGAGGGATTTTGTGGTTTAGAGAAATTAAGTTCGGCCTCATCTTTTGCCTTGGTGGCTGCCTCCAAATTCATTTTGGATAGTTCAAGTGTTGCGACAGCTGATTTTTTGCCTACCTTAAAAGAGGAGGCCTTGGCATTCTCCAAGTCAATCTTATAAACTGACTCTGCGGTCCTATATAACTTGAAGAGGCCCTCATATTTTGCCCTCTGCTTGAAAATTGAGATCTGCTAGCTTAAAGAAATGATTGTAAACAAAAAAAATGATATACATTACCCATAATAAATTTTGGACGGTTGCTTCTTCTAAGTCTTCAGGATTATTTTCAACTAGGCAATCAAGATTAAAGGTTTTCGGGACCTTCCTCATTTTGTGGACTGCCCTAGAAGTTATATCCCAGGAAGTTTGGGATTTGGCACCCTCAAATGAGGACGCAGATGACCATCAGGGCCCATACTTGCCCTACTCTGAGGCGGTGGTAAACTAGCATTAACTGTCATAATAGTCCGCGGGGTGGGGGGGTTGTGTGGTGTAGTGGGTGAGACATGGATGGGGTTGCATCCACCTTGCAAGCCCCCATAAAGATTTTAGACACCTAGCATAGACAATTGATTACAAATATTATCATCAACTAATTTCTCCTCTACCGCAACAATGTTATTAGGGGATGCAGATTTTTCTACAGGAGGAACGACCCTAGCCTCCATCGCAGCAGTTTGCATGGAGGCTCAGCAGTTGGTTCATTTATAGGTGATTCATCCTTTTATTCCCTCTTCCTCTTTTTCCATTTTTTTTGCAGTTAAGGGCCGTGACCTCCTCATCCATTTCTAGTATTAGGCTGATAAAAGATCACGGTTAATATCCTCACTTGAAATTATGAATAGTTGTTGTGCTTGGTAGCCCACACAAAGAATATTAGAAGAATAGAATTTTACCTTTCGCAGTCATCTTTTTGGGAAGGTCCTTAGATGCAAAGTATCCTCACTTAAGAATTGAGGTAAAAGTGACCATCTCAAAAAACTTCTTTTCTTGGTTAGGTAAGTGGGCTGCGTTCTCAAGCCTTTTCTTCTTACTGCTATTAAGCTTCACGCTGTCAACATCTACAACAAAGATTAAATTACAAGTATTAGCATGGGTTGCAAATAATAAATTAAAAGTATTAGCATGGGCTATAGAGATAAAGTTACAAGTCTTAGTATGGTATGCATACACTGCATACCTTCTTTGGAGACGGATGTTCCCATGTTCCCGACATTTAAACAGATTTTTCCCTTTCAGTTTCTTCTGGGCAGATTTCCTAACTATCCCCAGACATAAAGAAATACTTGCCCTTATAGATTTTCACACTAGTAGATATGTCGATATACAGATATCAATCCTCGCTCTGCAGCATGAAATATTAATACCACGGGAATTCTTTAGAGTTTTCTTTTGGTCTATAAAAATGGAAGAACTCCGCAGGCGTGATATCTTTGGAAAAGTGCTTCTTCCAAAGCACGAATTCAGCAAGCATGTCCCTCCAACAATTGGGATCCAGTTGGGCAGGGGCCAATTTCATTACCCTCAATATCCTCCTGATAGGGAAATAGGAAGACGGAACCCTAGTAGAAAGGCATGAAGAGGAAAACAAATTCAATCAAGAACCACATAACATGACCTTTGTTCTGCGAAAGGGAGTGTATAGATTTTGTCCATTCTGGGAACTCAAATGTTGCGGCAACATCAGTAATCCAATCCTCGTACATAATGAATTTGTGATTGAGAGCGGCAGGGGTCTTCTCAGAAGACTAGTCGAGGCCAAAAGCTTCAGTTGGAGGATTCCTAGTTTTAGGTGGGACAGCCATTGTCTTAGCAGTCGCATCAACCACTACCTCGAAAGGAGGATTATTGTTGGAGTTTGTATCCTCCTCCATAAAGTCTGCAACCTCTCTAGTATCCCTATACTCCAAGGAATCCTCAGAGTCAGAATCAAGAGTGATGTAACTGGGGAGATCTTTAAGTACACAAGGCCCAACAACCTTCAAAGGCTTTATAGATGGGATATCAGGAGGATAAATGCCAAAGTGAGAATTCCAGAAGTCGTACAAAAAATCTTAAGTGTTCTAGTTCTTAGGGCGAAAGCAAGACCTTAAAACAATAAGGGCTTCATAGTTTGGTGTCGCAGCCACTATTATTAGATAAGACTCTTCGAGGCCACGACAAAAATAAGAAGTACAAAAAACCTGAAAGTCAGTTGCAGCCAACTAATTCTAAAGGTTCCATCCAATTCATTTAAACGCCTAAAGAAAAAAGATAAAAAACCTAAAGGATGTAGATAATTACTCTAAATACCACAAATAATTTTTTAAGTTTAAGATGCATATTGCAGTCAAGATGGAATGAAAAAATGCCGCAGAAAAGTAGCACAAGTAATACTACCAGTTGTGGTTAAATACACAAAGAGGTAATTTGTATGAAGTACGTGTTTGTAAAGATTGAAAACCCATGGTTCTAGGGTTTTGGCGAAGAACATATAGAACGTGATATCGGTGTTCTTAGCCAAAAACAAATCTGAAAGGGTGAAAGGTGTGGATCACAACCTAGGAAATTCAAATTTCTATCCTACAATCCAATTTGAATGCCTCAAGTTACCCAATATATGTCAACCTACAAAATATCAAAACATCTACTAAAAAATCCAGAAATGGAATAAAAAGAGATCAAGGATTACGGCATGTTTTAATCCAGAGATCCAAAATTCAAAAATGTAGAAATTAAAATTTCTATCCTTTATGTTTTAGTAATGTTGTGAAAAGATAACACTCCTACCAAATGGTTCAATATCATCAAACCCTACGTTTATAAAACAAGTTTAGAAATCAGAAATGAGACAAAAAGGGTTCTCAATGTAAATTCAGTAATACAAATAAATATGATGTAAAGAAGGTACAATCAAAATGTTCTTGCAAAGCAAGATTAGAATGGTAGATTACGAAAGGATAGAAATGTTATTTTGAATGGTACTTGGAAAGTAATGAGTAGTGGTTACTCAAGATCAAAAACCACCATGCTCAACCTCAAAACGCCTTGGACCTCCACAGATAACTCGTCAACAAATTCAAAGACTGACACATAATGGATTTTGACTTGCTTTCATGGTTTATGAAAGGTAATGGGAAGCACGACCAGAACCCATTTATATAATAGGGAACGAGAAGGTGAAACGTCACTTTGCAAAGATCGCGGCAACAACACAGAATCCGTAATGCTAACTTGCCAACTCTTGGCACCACGGCTTGGGGGCTTATTGATATGGCTAATATAGTCCCTACTGCAGTGGAGGATTTAACAAGGTGCTACTGCCTAGGCTCAGATAGGACACGAACCATACAGTTATCATTGACCAACGTTAGTCACTGCCTGGCCTTATACAAGTAGCGACACCTCATACAACATGGTTGTATCCTGGAATCAAACACGCTATAGCCCCTCCTTAAGACCGGCTCCTTCCTGGGCCTAAATAGGCCGTAACCATTACTCATACATTACAGTTGCTAGTTGTACAGCTTTTAGAAGGACTCCTTATTCTTCAGACTTATCAATATGTCACATGTCCTAAGCACATGACACCACCTTTATATCTCTTATAAAAATAGGCAATCACCTCAGGATTAGGGGATCTAGAAATGAATTACCTGGAGAAGCCCTGCCAAAAGTCTTTACACTACCTATCTGTAGTGACACCTACCTGGGGGATTATCAGGCCGCATCCAACACACTTGCTACCTTGCAGTTCATATTAGGTCTACCTAAATTCATTATACTCATGTAATCTCTTCTACTCCCTTACTTGTATGTTTCTCTAGGCCTAATCTTATTGCATGATACAACACATATAATGAGAGTATGGGAACAAAGTGGATATTAGGTCTAAGGAAAGATCTTAAAATACTCATAGGAGACCTTAGGTTTAATAGTTTTGGGAAACATGTTTATCCCATAAGTTTGAAGGTCTCCTATGAGTTCTTCTAACCTAAGCTTATCTAAAATACCCGCTGAATTAAGGACACTAACCATATGATTTAAATGGGTTGGAAAAGATCTTAAAATCCTTTTAACTACATGCGTCTCGAGAAGTTTCTCATCCAAATTATAACTAAAGTTAATGATATCAGACAATCGTGCATAAAATTTATCAAATGACTCAGACTTTAGCATGGTAATGGTATGAAATTGTGTGGTGAGATTTTGAAGCTTGGAATCTTTCACTGCGTTGGTACCCTCTTGAGTTAGAGGATATCTCATGCTTCCTTAGACGTGGTAGATGTCATAATGCGAGAACACTCATCTGGGGTGACGTTTCCAAAAATGGCACTTAAACTACATGAGTTAAAATTACTCCATTTAAAATTATCTTATATCAAAGTAGTAATAGGTTTTGGTCATATGATATCGCCATTGGTCATTATGGGTGGTGTTCACACTCTCTATAAAAAAACCAAATTCTTTCATCGATGGCTTTTATAGAAGACCTCATCCTAATTTCTAGTATGCGTAATTATACCCGTCAAAAACATCTAGCCTATTATACAAATTATCCATAAGACCAAAATTTTTAGAGGATCATTAAAAAACTTAACGTAATCGGCTCTGATAGCATTTTGAGAAAATAAATAGTGCATTATTTTTATTTATTTGCATCTTATGATAACACATACAAATTTAATTTTATCCAAATTTTGTCTTCATTATCAACTAGGTTTATATGTGATGATGATGTCCAAATTAAAATACTAATGAATCATATAGTTAAACCAAGCATGCGAAGAAGCAAAAAAAAATCCCTTTCTGGAAAACCCTAGTAGTTAGCACTGTAAAGAGTTTGATAGACACACTCGTTATAGACTACTTATCACGTATAACTATAATGTATAAGGTCTTCAAATCTTCAAAGAATACAAGACAGTCCAGCACCATCCATAGGAAGCGATATTTCCTCGATATTTACTGATCAACCTTCTTCTTCAGCAGTAGAGCCTCCACTCCATAATTCACTAATAGAGATGAACTCTATAAGGATTATTAAACTTGGAATATGTTCTTCTTGATTCAATAAAGTGATCTTTAAAAATCCATGGGGTTTAAATAAAAAGTCGGTAAAGTTTGGTTATGTGTGAGGTGTTCGTGCCCCTTGCAAAACTGTTTGTTTTCGCCCTTCATGGTACATTTTTAAGCCTAGGTTTCCTTATTAGAATATTTTCATCATATTCCCAAACCAAGAGTCCTGTAACTACGTAATTAATCATTGTGAGTTACATTTGTCCCGTGTGAGGTGTTCGTGCCCTTGCAGGGTCTTTTGGGGAATGATTTGAGTTTTCTTCTCAAGATTAAATCTACTTATGTTTAAATTTCAGTCCTATTCTCAAATTGGGATTTTGTTGACTGTACAATTAGTTAATATAAGTTACTTTGGTCCTATTGAAGGTGTTTGTTCCCCTTGCAGGGCCATTAGGGGGGATGTTTTGGGTTTCCCCTTAAGGGAATGTTTTTCAGCCTATGTCTGATTATTTGCAAATTTTAATTCTATTCTCAAATTGGGAGTATCGCGACTACGTGATTAGTTCTTACGAGTTACATTATATGCGTGCGAGGTTTTCATGCCCCTTGTGAGGCCGTGTAGTGCCTATTTTGGGTTCTCCCTCCTATGGGCATGTTTTCAAGCCTAAGTCCACTGATTTGAAAATTTTATTCCTATTCTAAAACTTGGAGTCTCCTGACTATGCGGTCAGTTCCAATGAGTAAAATTTCTCCCATATGAGGTTTTCTTGACCGTTGTGGGCCCTTTGGGGGTTAATTTTTTATTCTCCTACGGGGCACATTTTTAAGCTGAAGCCTTCTAATTTGAAAATTCTAGTCATATTATTAAAGTGCTAGTTCTATGGCTACTGAGTCAGTTCCTACGAGTTACATTGGTCTTGTGACAGGTGTTCGTTCCCCTCACAGGGTTGTTTGGGGGATATTTTGGGTTCCCCTAGTGGCATATTTTCAAGCCTAAGTCTACTTATTTTTATGTTTTAGTTCCATTCTCAAACTAGGAGTCATGTGACTATGGAATCAGTTCTTACGAGTTATATTGATCTCGTGTGAGGTATTCGGGCCCATTGTAGGACCATTTGGGTGTCATTTTAGGCTTTTCTCCTAGGGGTACATTTATAAGATTAAGATTGCTTATTGGAAAATTTAGCCCAATTCTATAACTGGGAGTCCCATGAGAACGCGCTCTATCCTATGAGTTACATTAGTCCCATGCGAGGTGTCCATGTGTAATGGCCCTACTTTTATATGCTCATATAAAGTGTTTTTACAACTGTATGTTACTTACTATTTGATAAATGCTACAATATTACATGTATGGTATTCTGGGTTTAAAATATAAAAAACACCATTTTCAAATATGATGAATCAATTCTAAATTGGATCAAATCAAAGTCTTATGACACATATTAAAATAAATGATAAGTTTTGGCATAAAAATATAATTTATGAAATTTTAGGGACTCAAATAAAAATATAAAAAGTATCATTTTGTAAATAAATTTTTTTAGGGGCTACTAAATAAATTTGGAAAATAACTTATTGTTAAATTACTAATATACCCTTCGAGTGTAGAATGACTCATATACCCTTAACATTTTCCACCTCGTGCATGACATCTAGTGCTTCAATTTTGACACCTCCAACTTCCACATGCTTTAGAGATAAAGCTAAAACACTTGTCAATATTTGGTGATATTAAAACTTCAAGACCACTCCAAAATGTGACATCTCGACATTGACTCACCACTATAAAAGAATAGAAACCTAGACACGTGTTAATATAGTATTATCTTTGGAATTATGTAAACAGGGGCTTTGGGATCATTTGAAACTCACACGAATTCATTCAGATTTGTTATAAGAAAGAGTGATAGAAAGATTGGCAACAATCTTAAGAAAGATTCTATAAGTTTGAAGAGAAATTCATTTGAGAGGTATGATTTTGTTTAAATGTTGTAATGCATTTTGTTAGTCTTAATTTCTTGTTTTATATCTTTAACTAGTAGTTATGCTGGTAAAATACACTAAAGGCACCATTAATTGGAAACAATCCAAATCGATTTTATTTTCAAAATATATAAACCTTTCAAAATTATATATACACTTTTAAAATTAATTTTTCGAGTAATTACTAGTTATCATGGAATCCCATTTAAGTAATTCCAAAGTTAGGCCTGGTGAAATTATGTGTAGATGAGATGACATTTGAAGTGAAGACCATGTTACCCCCCACTTCTATTGGCAATTAATCCAAAAATATATTGTTTAGATGAGTTGGTCTTTAAGTGGTTACCCTGTGACCCACCATCTCAACTGGGAACCGACTGATTAGGAAGAACTATTAATTGAATTATTCAATTAAGATTAATGAGTTTTTAAAATTGAGAAAATGATTTTTAATAACATTTTATAACAAGTTATTTTAGGATTAAAACATAATATTTGGAATTGGGCTTTGTAGAATATGTAATTAAACCTTTTTTATTTATTAGATTAACATGTGATTCAAGAATCAATATCAATATTTTTTAACCTCTATTTTAGTTGAGTACCCAATGAAATTTCTCGCCCATTTTGATTATATGATATTATACTACCCACATGAACTTTTTAAACTACTTTTATCGTCAAAATGCATCTGATACCGATGATTGATTGAATTTTGATATGTTTATATATCTCTATATAGACGTATCGATTGAAATTAGTATTGAAAATGAGACTGTAATATTGGAACTAAGATTCGAACTAAGGGACCTCTCTTATTGACTGATTTTCCTATCTAGGTTATCACCAGTGTGGCCTAAATAAGGCGTTGTGATGAACTAACTATCATGGAATAATACGGTAGAAGAATAGGGTATTAGAGTGAAAGTTGCCATTAAAATGATATGATTCAAAGAAAAATATATCATATTTGTTTTGTCACATTCGTTTATTATGAGCTATCCATTTGTGATATTTATTGTAGACACCACATTCTAGGACCCTCCTAAGCATCTCCTTAGGTCCCTATCACTTCCTGCTTCACCATAGAACCCTAGGTCACAATCTGAGTACCTATCTAGAGGCCATACATGCTCTCTAAGGTCCTGTTTGACTCTATTAAACTTTATCGTTTGAGCAGAATCTCAAAAGGGCTCTAAATCCCCTTTCCCATGATCCTCTATGTGCATGAATCGGCCATATAGTTCAGATGAATGGTCCATTTTACTGATTACAATCAATTTGGAGGCCACCGGGCGCTCCCCGGGCCCCAATTTGACACAAATTAACTTCCTCACCCGATTGAAATCTCCATGAATCTTCGAAGGGCTCTGAATCTCCTTTCCAAACATCTACCCCGTGCTTGAATCGGGCTTATGGTTTGGATGAATGGTTCATTTTCCCTCGAAAATTGAATCGGAGACCACTGGGCGCCCTCAAACTCTGTTTGACTCCCGTCAACTCTTCATCTTAAACAAGACTAAATGAATCTTTGATGGGATCTTAATCGCCTTTCCAATGGTTATCCCTGTGCGCGCATCAGCCTTATGATATAGACGAATGACCCATTTTACTCCGAAGGGTTACTGGTCGCTTTCAGGTTCCATTTGTTAAAAGTCAAGTCTTTAAACCGTACGGGGATGAATGAATCTTTTAAGTGCTCTGAATATCCTTTCCAAAGGTTTGTCCCTGAGCGAATCAGCCTTACGGTTAGGACACACAATCCATTTTCATCTCGGAATCTCTTGTCCAAAAGAGCATTAGGCTCTTCTGAGCCCCATTTGACCAAAGTCAACTCCCGAACCTAGAATTCTTAAAGTTCTCTGAATACACTTTTCTAACAATGTTCCCGTGAACGATTCAGACTTACATATTACGTTTTACGACCATTTTTTTTAGAAATCTACATGAGACTACCGAATGGTAAACCCATTTTCCAACCTATCGACTATGTTTCTCGAGATGCCTGGCGATAGGCAGGTCAAGTACAAATGTCGATCGTCACCCCCTTGACCCTATATAAGTAGAGAATTAGCTTACTTCGAAGATAACCACATAAACATCCCTCTCTGTGACCTCAATAACATTTTAGCGAAGTCATCATGGTTTCCCTATTAAAACCTCTCCTCCACATTCCATTTCCATCCCTTTCACACAAAATTTAGCAATATCCTTTCACAAGAAAGATCAACCTTCAAGTCTCCAAACAAGGTCCAAACATTATTCTCTCTGTTTAAATTTCCTTACTTCCATATTAGTTATTTGATCCTCTCTTTAGCATGTCCTCTTTGTTAGTCCACACATATTAACATCCCACTTTTTATTAGTAGTATCGCACATACCATATTTTTTTATTAAAAAAGTAAAAGAAGAAAAAAAGGGTTTACTCATAAGTTCCAAATGGGATTCCTCACCACATTTTCTCAAATTAAAGAATCATTTTGCTACGCACACATATCTAAATAAAATCCTTGGGTGGATTTATGGGGTAAACCCCACCCTCGTGTTGCAAGAGAACTACGTGGATTTGATGCCTTTTTAGGCTATGTAGGCGTCTCAGGTCGAAACCCGCGACTCGAGTCCTCTTTTCAATTTTTTATTCATATATTATACATATATTATTATACTTTTGATTCTTATTCGCTTTTTAGTAACATATATCATCGTTTCACCATAATGATTGATATGCCAATGAGCACACACATTATGTTATTAGTTATAACTTTGGGAAAACTCCTACGGATGATCTCACTTTGCCTTTCTCCATCACGTGAGTTGAGAAATTTTGTCCTCCATTAATATATACATTTGCACACACTTAACGGAGTTATTAAGGAGAACAATAACACATGCCCATGAGAGATCGAAAGGGCGGGATGGTTGCCTAACACCCATTCTGTAACTTAGCCGCCAAACCTTCGAACAAAATGATTTCACAAGCATCACTATGTCTTTAGTGTCGTTCTCTCGAGGCGGTAACATTTCTTTTGCCTGTTTTCTGCAAAATAAGTTGGAAACTCTATCTCTTTTATCACCCCACATCGATAACGATCGAAGCACCCCTATAAAGGGCGCGAGACCTTCTTGTTATCTCCCTCCAACTGCACGCGCTAGCACCGAAACCCCGAGGGGGAGAATGGGATGGACACAATGGTGACTCTGCTGGGGATTTGGACTTGTCATAGTAGGGCGAGACTCTATTTTCATAGATGTTATCATTTTTTGCATGTGTAAATATGGACCTACTTGTTTGTTCACTTTTCTCATCTATTTATTTCTTTTATATATTTATCTCATTCTTATGTCACTTTAACCTACCTTTCACTTTCACTCACTTGTAAATATCTCCCATGTACTTCTCACACTACTTACACTTATTCGTAGGATCACTTATATTCATATGTTTCACACACCACTTTGAATATCCCTGCTAGGATTTATTAGCACACACCTCCACTTATCACACTTGTATATATCCATGGTAACTTCCACTTATCACACGACACTTGTACTTAATCCATGATTAGGTTCACTACCTCACACTCACTTATAGCTATTCACACATAACTCACTCACGTGTATCCATGCTTAGTGTATTCTTCATGTTCCATGTTAGATTCACTTTTCATGATACTTGTACATTCTTCCCCATTAGTATAGTGCGTTTTACTCATCATGCCAAATAAAAGACTCTATCCATAATATAGTAATCAAGAATCACGCATTTTGCACACTACATCACTAAGAGCATTGCTATTGACAAAAAATTTCTCCCGTACCGAGGGGTCACTTTGTGATGGGCGCTAGTCCAATAGGTCACAGTTTGAATAAGTAATATGACTCTAACCTTCCATTGACCTAGTATCTTTGACATAAATTAAATGGTTCCCCCTGCATCGTACCTCTTGATCGAACTCATGACCAGAGGTATATAGCAGGGTACTCATTAACATACATTGAGTATATCGAGTTCTATCTCACACGTATTATCACCACAAGGTATATAGTGAGGCAATTCACATACACTCAGGTATATCAAATGACTTGTACACATGTACCGATTTCCCTCAAAAGCAGGTAGTATATCGTGGAAGTCATGCCAACAGGGGGAACCTTTCCACTAACCCAACAACTGGGTAAACCTCATATAGGCGTCAGACATAGGGAACTCATATTTAGTTTGTCGGTTACCACATGAAACCCTACCTAAATGCTGGGTCGGCATGCCGCCCAAATTTTCATGTGCTTTCGTCTTTTTTCCAAATAGGACCATGTCCATGAACCTGGAAACAAGTCAAACCCAAACTTACCTTTTCTTCAAACCTAATTTTCCCAGGCTTGGGTCCTGTCCGGCATTTCTTTTGGATTAAAGTATAGCTAATATAAGTGAAAACATAAACATAATAATAATCATGCTCAGACTTTCTTCTTTCTCGAAAAAATAAAATTAAAAAAACATTTTTCCTCCTTTCATAAAAGATTCCTAAAATGTCAAAAACATTTTCCCTTTTTTTAAAAAAAATAATTCATATTTCCCTTTTTCAAAAATAAATTCAAATGATTTTCATTCTCATGTCGACCGCATACCCGATTCTTATCTTGGATCCCTATTTACGGTTGTCTTCCATCAAACTGCCTCGAATCTCCATCAGTTCCTCTACAACCTCTTTCGAGATAGGAATCTACCTTCTCCAGTCCTTAATGGAAAATGTCGATAAAGCACCAAAAGTAAAGCCTGAGTTGATGAGAGTCCAGTCCAATTCAGTGCCAAGATTGACAACCTTCAAACCGGGGTTCATGAGATGCAGCAAAATCGAGCCCAAGTTCCCAAAGAACTCGAGGTTCTATTTCCCCATGCCATGGGTTCGACCTCTCCTGAGCTTGTTTGTGTCCTGAATCTGTACGTTCAATGTGCCCCTCCTGCTAATGGGCCACCACCAGCTCAACTCCCTATGCCAAACGTTACCCAGCTAGGGGTTAACTTACCAGTACCCATTGATCCCAAGGAGTAAGAACCAAACAAGGTCGAGGAAGACCTCAAGAGATTGTCGAACAAGTTTTACCCAGTTAAGATATCTGAAAACTACATGTACTACACTCACATGTATCCTTACCATAAAGCAAGATTTTCGAAAAACTTCAAGATTCCAACCATCAAGAAGTTCATGAGCAATGGGACTACATTTGTTAACCTTCGCAGCTATCACTGAGCCATGACTATCCTTGGTGCCTCTAATGAGATAATGGAAGAGATGTTCCAACAGACTTTGAAGGATTATTCTCTCCGTTAGTTCCTATCCCTCAAAGAACCTAGAATTTACATTTCGAAAGATGTTGCCCGGGAATTCATGTCACAACACAAATGTAACAAGGAACTAGAGGTTACATGTCATGATCCAGAGCTTATCAAATAGAATCATAGGGAAACTATTAGCAACTTTATAGCAAGGTGGAGAGAGAAAGTTACCACCATAACCAACTGGCCCTCCGGAGAAAAACAAGTCAGCATACTAAAGATAATTTACTGCCCCATATCAAACAAACTATGGGAGGTTAATGTTACCCACAGTTTCGAGACCTTTAGGAAACGACTATGGATATTAAAGAAAGTGTTAATAAGACAGAAGCAGGGACTAAGAAATTGTTCGAACGTATCACCCCCAGAAAGTATGAGAAGCCTGCTAATGCCACAGTCTCAATCATCAATAATATCTCTCAACCTGCTACCTCTTGGGCACCAGAAAGCTTCCATAAACCTTCCAAAATATAATACATCGAGCTCCATGCTCCCCTCTCTAAAGTCTATCGACCCTTCTTAAGCTGAAATCATATCATGCCTATGGAACCTAGTCCATTGCCAAACCCAAATCCCAAAAACATTAAAACGGATGCGCATTGTGATTTTCACCAGTCTTTCGTCCATAGTACTGATCAGTGCTTCAATCTCTGAAATATAATCCAAGGTTTAATTGACCAGGGTATCATCGTCCCACCAACCAATCCTAAACCCAACACCACTCATAACCCACTTCCAACCCATACAAGTTCCATCTTCCTATAAAATGACTCGAAATTTGACCCATCTACCTAATTGTGCCCAGTAAAGCACACATTATACTTGTATTTTCACCCAAAATGCTCAATATTTTCCCATATCTTCTTCTACACCCTTCCGTCTTTGCCGACCGAGCTCTGTCACTCCTCATGATGGATTGTATTATCGTTCATACCTAGTCCAAAGGGAGAGATGTGGATTTATTGGCTATTCTGAACCAACTTCTGGATTTTGGGCTGAAATTGCCCTTTGAAATGACCATCGAGTGTTAGAAGTTTAGCATCATGTTCATGGAAGCTCGAAAATGAGCTTGGGAGTCAGATAATTGGGTGGTACCTATTGATTAAAATCAGGTTGGATGATGTAGTACAGATTATAGCATACATGTTTCGATAGACTAGAGATATCTACAGTGTTTTTAATTTACTCACCACTTTGAAGCTTCAAGAAAGGTTGGTCCCTTCACTCTTGCACCTCCTTGTCGAGTGGGAAGATTTATATGAGGAATCCATAGATGTTTTGGAATGAATCGACTTCTCTTGGTAAGAAAACATCATCGCCACCAGATGGGGAGATGAATTTGACAGCTCTAATGATTAACTGAGTTACGGAAAGGTTAATCCAGTGATCAACATTTATGGGATGATCAATTTCGAGGACCTGTTATGGGAAATCAATAAAGCAGGTGTGTAATTTAAAATCGATGAAGAAACGGGGTTCTTTTTCTTCACCGCCTCCGTAAACCATATGACCAGATTAGGAAAGAAATATCAAAATTTAAATTCTCAGCCATCAGGAACATATAATGGAAAGGGAGTTGCTAAGTAACTTCCCATACCAGATATGACCATCGTGGAGAGCATGATCCTAGATCAACTCAAAACAACTCCTAATAGTATTACCTTATAGAGACTCTTCATGTCTTCTAAATTTCACTAAATTCTCTAATAAAGATTCTCACTAGGCCCAAAGTCCCTCCTTATACCATTCCAGAAGAAGCTGTAAACCGAGTTGGATCTTTGACAACCACTAGGCTCCTTTCCTTCTCTGAAGAAGAAATTTTGAACGTCGACCCAGATCACAACTATGCCCTCAACATCTTTGTTGAAGTGATGGGAAAGACAGTCCTCCTCTCACTCATCAATAAACGATCCACCCTCAATAATTGACCATTAAGAACCTTTAATTATTTGGGGTTAAAATTAAGTGACCTGACTCCTACTTTCTTCACAGTGCCTGCCTATGATAATACTCTCCGAGAGGTGATGGGATCCATAACACTCACAGTAGGGTTCGTCCCTGTCAATCTCATTATTGAGTTTCAAGTTATTAACATACCTACATACTTTAATATGTTTCATAGTCGACCATGGCTTCATATCATTCAAGGGGTATACTTTTCCCTTCATTAAAAGTTGAAATTTTTTGCCAAGGGGCTAGTCATTACCATTTTTAAAGACTATGGCAATATTGAGATTATCAGCACTAGCAATTTGGTAGTAGAAATACATCATGGGATGAATGACATGCTTCTTGTCGGCCTCAGGGCTGATCGCTTCTCCTTTTGGCAGGGGATGATTTCAAAGACCGAGTTTGTTTAGAGAACATCCATCATGGGAATGCCAAAGTGATACAAATGCTTAAGAATATGTACTTTATGCATAGAGTGGGGCTCGGGCGACGTCGATAAGGGATGATAGAGCCCATAGTCCCGAAAAAGGCCTTTCCCCCATGTGGCCTAGGTTATTAGCTTTCATCAGAAGAACTTAGAATGCTCCCCCAACCACAATTGAAGAGAAGTTTAAAAGATGCCAAGACTATCTCAAGGGATTCTCTAAATGGGAGATTCATTAAAGAGGGTGAATAATTCCCTTTCTGTGGGTTCCCTAAACCATGGTATGATCATGTGGATAAGATGATGAATCTAGGGATGCAAATCTTCTTTCAATACAATTACTCTTGGGCCAAAGACTTCCACATCAAGAGAAACCTCTTACTCAGAAATTCGTAGCCATTATCGAGGTCTCCCAGTAAAATGATTCTAAAATCTCATTCAATCTGCAGACACTAGGGTTGTCTCTCTGTATGATCCATTCAGGCACTACATCATCATACCTGTTCACTCTAATCAACATCTCTCATGCACTTCTCCTCAATTGGAATGCCATGCTAATCTCACCTGCTGAGATGTAACCCAATCCGTTTGTTTGCCCTATATCTTCATCTATTGTTTCTCCTCCTTTTCTTGATAATAATGTAATCAAGACATCTTTTGACGAGGTTCTCAATGCGGTTTTTCTCTAAAGTGAAATAAATGAGGATTTCGATTATCTTGTTGTGCCTTACATTAATTGTCTTCATCAAACTCTTGATGATGATGATTTTTCAAATGAAAAATTCTTAACTTATCTTAATAAGTTTAATAACAAAGAACATAACCGCGTTCAAATTAATGAGGGTGAAATTGTCGTTATCAATCTCGGTTTTAGTGGCTAATAACGTGAGATTAGGATAGGATCCACCCTTAACGAGCATGTGTGCACGCAATTCAAAGAGTTGCTAAAAGAATTTATGACAGATCCGCTTTTTATTTGTATTATTTGTACATCTAATATTTTAATGAGTATAATTAACTCAGTCTTTGTTTATGCCTTGGGTTGGAATAAATTATAATAATTTGTCCATACCTTTGGATTAGTTAACATTTTTCACAACTTTCACGAACATTTTCCCATGGGCCTATGACGACATGCCCGACATCGATCCTAAAATAGACAACCACGAGATTCCAACTCTCTCAGAATGAAAACTAGTCAAACAAAAACTGAGAAAACTCCTCACCGAGTTGTCACTCAATGTCAAGGAAGAGGTAATCAAACAGTTGAATGTAGGCTTAATCCAGGTGATCAAATATCCCACATAGCTAGCCAACATTGTACCTATACCAAAATCAGAAGGAAAAGTCCTCATGTGCATCGACTACCGGGATTTAAACTGAGCATCTCTGAAGGATAATTACCCACTACCCAATATCGACATGATTCTGGACAACACAACCTGTCATGATCTCAAGTCATTCATCGATGGATTCATCGGATATAATAAAATTAAGATCCATCCTGACCATTAAGAAAAAACCGCATTCATCACCACCTGAGGGTCCTTTTGTTGCACAATTATGCCATTCAGGCTCAAGAACGTCGGGGCTACCTATCGAAGAGACGCTATAACCATCTTACAAGATTTTATACATAAGGAGGTCGAGGTCTATGTAGACGACATGATCATTAATTTTAAGACTCGGGAAGGTCATGTTCCTTCCCTTCAGAAGTTCTTTGAATGACTAGAGTGATACAAAATGCGGATAAATCTACATAAATGAGAATAGTCGAGGTTCTTCCATAACAAAATCTTAATAATTACCTCGTACACGACAAACAGGTACGAGTGCTTCTACAGAGCATTCTTGAAATCATCGTACCAAGATTCCAAAATCTCCTTCACATGGCTCCACTAATCTTTAATCACCATGCGCTTATTCCCTGCCAAAGGGTGATACATCCTACTCGAAACGAAATCTTATCTCCGTCGGTTCCTGAAATCCCATATCGAAGGTGGGATTCACAAATCTCATCCTGATTCAGAAATTTATACTGCGTCGGACCATGCACTGGCGCGATCCTTCCTTTCAAAGGAAGTCTGGGTCATACTAGTTAATATTGTAAGCAACCCCAAAGGAATATCAATCACTTCCTTCTCGGCGACTTAATTCACATGTTCGAGATAAACCATTGATCTTGTTTTGAGGATAGCAACCCATCCAAGAACTTTACCGACTTTACCAACCTCTTCCAATTTCAGGAATTTTCGATAAACACAAAATTCTTTGGTTGATTCTCCTCTTTCAACTAAACCTTACCTATGGGCAGTACATGTAGAGACTACTCACTACGTCTCGCTAAACATCGATTATTCCCTTAAAATGTCTCACATTAAGTGACACGTAATACTCCCCTTCCTTCCTTGGAGTATGCCGAAAGTTCCGACCCGTGCTCTTCTCTCCACGAAGCGCACTTCTGGATCTCTTATATTATACTAACATCATTACTCTTTGTATGCGCAAGTCGTTCTCACACTTGAATAATAACAACTCCGCTCTAGGTGTGCTTCATAACAATTAAATTCTACTCTATTCAAGGAATACCAATTCTTGAATGGCTTCCCAAAACCTTCCAATCAAGTTAGGGCGTGCTATTCTAATTGCATACTTATGTATGGATTATCGCCACTCATGTGACGTTTAGTCCACTCTATCACTTCCACTTCGTTATACTAGTCCCACAAACATATATTTCACACGTCTATTACCACATCCCTTCAACTCGGACTATTTTAACTGTAGTTAACCAAGATGCCCACATTTTTACAACACTCCGACCGCCCTGGGAGAGCGAACGACGTGCTACTCATCTGTAGGACTAACTAAATTCAACGGAATAGAAGGAATAGGGCATTCAAATTCCATGACAATAAAAGTGGAATAATAATTCTCAACCTTCCTCAGATAAGTACAACAATTTTCCCAAATAGGTACAACAACCAAAATAAACCAGTAACGCTCTATTCATCAAAATAATTACAGGTCATCTCTTTTGTATAATATGAAGTTCTTTCCAGATAATCCATGCTAAAAACCATTCCAACGCTTTATTCACCTTGTGTTCTGTACGCGGTTATGACATTTGGGTACTCTCAATCACCCTAGAAATCAAAATTCTTAAATTCTCCTTATCATCGTTCCACCCCTCAAATCGTGGGGATAACTTTCAATGCTTTCCTACCACAAAAATCCGGCTCCAATGACCTTAAAACAAAATTCAACTTCCAACTTACATACATAATTACTTGATCCCATTTCGATCAGGGTACCGAACTCATGGAATAGTGACCAAACGTATCCCTATTTCCAACCTTACGCTAAGTTTCATGCGTGGGATGTCTCGCAAAGGGAAATCCAAACAAGGAACCCCCCCCCCCCCCCCGATACACTACTACCTAGCATTATCGGTTATCGAAATCCGTTAGGTCCTCCATCCATAGTATATACCCCTTTATTCCGTCCCTTGACAAAAAAGTTACAATTTCTCCTGTAATTATGCTTAACAAAGAACGTTTCACCAATTTCACTATCGTCCCGTATTGGTTGATGGTAATTACATTCTATAAACCCCGTATACATACGATCAAAATTCTCTAAATTTCCTTTTTCTAACATTAGGGGTATAACTCTTAACTCCAACATCTCTTAAGGATAAATATAACACTGCACTCTTCCTATCACTAAGTTAGGAGTGCTAAACATAATACCGAGTCAAGTCTTTTCGCTCAACGGTAAATCCTGGTGCATACTGAATCATACTAACAAAGTCTATACATACATTGGTATCGAATATCTCGAGCCCACTATCTCCTCCGAAGTCTCTAGGATAGATAATATAAGTGCGAGTCCAACCTTCTTACAGGTAAAGCCTCGCCAAAAAAAAACGTGTTACACTAATGTAACTACTCCGATAGCCTTGCAATAAATACCCACTATCATACTACCCATTTCTATAACATTTTAACAAAGATAATATCATACTCGTGTATCGCATCACTACAACGAGTAACCTCAATAAAGTATAAAACCCTGTTAATATACTCATTCATCCCCCGCGAATAGCACCAAAGAAAAATCCCCCTATACTAAGGAAAAATATTCACATAATGGTAACATTTATAATGATATGCATTAAACTTGTCTCACATGCTAATCTAGCAATGAAAAAAATATGGTGACTCGCTCGTGTCACATAAACATGCCGCATCCTCTAAGGATACAACTTATACTTCCATCCTGGCAATCGTCTTGACTGCACAAATGGTTTTCGGACGTAACACGTCTGCCCAAACCAAAACAAAATTATTTTTAATCGTCGTCCTTTACTAAGCACCGTATTCTTGTCCCTTTTTCTCACTTTGGAACATATTATCGCGAGAAATTTCACTCCGTACCAAAATACCTCAACACATAATCCACTTATCACCTGTCCTACTAACCAGGTTAGGATTGTCCTTCTCTCGGACTTTAGTAGACTCGATTCCTGTTAGCCATCCCGGTTGTTCCCTTAGCTTTTTAGGCCGTAAAGATCATGTTACTATCTATAATAGTACTTACTGAATTTACCATCACTTTGTAAGAATTGAACTATCTAAAGCATTTAAATGGTTTTCCTGATGTGTATCCACATCCTTTTGTGGTGTTATACCACCACCGTTGTATTCAGTCTTATTCTCGACTAAATTCTTCGATTCCTTTAACTTCCACCACAAAGAAGCGTTATCATCTATATTGACAAAATATGACATTGTAAACCTCTTAATCGGTCGTCCATCAGAATTTCCTCCTCGAGTATTATCAACTATTATTACAAGTTGGTCTCCCACTTGGAGTCGTTTCCTCCCCTAGTATCTACCTCTTTCGGTACAAAATTTGCTAACGATTAGGATTCATATCCACAATTGGACTTCTGTCATGCCCTCCTGCGATGAGTTCAGAACCACGTTTGCTTCTCATCTTGAACAGTTGAGGAAGGAACATATGGTTAACACTGTACCTAAGGTTCTCCTATAGGCATAGCATTCCACTTCTAAAATTGTTGGTTGACTCCAACCATTATAATTTCGTCCCGAAAGCCAAGAAAATTTTCTCTAAATTTTCACTTTCAGTTTTCCACACTCCGTCCTATATTTAAGCCTTTGGATACTTTACCTCCTTTGGTAAACACATACAATTTTCGCGTTTTTAAAATTTCCCACTGACAGTCTCTACACATTCCCTCGCACCTCATTTGACTATAACAACATTTGAAAATCATTGTTGCACCTTAGTCGCCTTTTTAGTCGTGGCTTCTCGTGCCATAATTGAGGTGACCTCGACTACGGTCATCATCCTCGGATATATTTCATAATCTCAACTGAGCCCTACCTCCTGATGTACGTTTAACGGTCCTCTTCTGACATCTGTCATCGCTCGGCACACGCACACATCCGATCGAAATTAGAATTCACTAGTGTATACACATTATACTAGGAGAACGAAATATCGTCAAAGGAATCAACAATCCTAAACATAGGGCTCTATAACAAACAAAGCAACGCTAAAAGCATAATAAGCCGTACAGATCCTAAGGACACTAGAACCGGATGCTCTGATACCACCTGTGACACCCCGCCTAATTAAATACCGGGCGATCACTCCTTTATTAAATTAAAATCAAGGTGAACAGTTGGTTCATTCTTAGCATCACTGTCGTAAAAATACTTTTCCAATTTAAACACCCTAAATAATTAAGCTAAGTGTCAAAACCATTTAAAACCTTATTCTCATTTTATTAAATCCGGTTATAAAACCTGAAACCATTAACATCTAAAGAGTCACACATTAAGAATAAAAATATAATTGAACATACACAAATAATAAATCCCAACATTTACAACACTAAAGGAAAACATCCTGACAGTAATATATCCCAAAATAAAGGTACTGAAAGTAAAAATTTCAATCTCTGACAATACTAACTAAATAATAGAAAGATGGCGACACATGCCCCTGCTGGATAAAACAACACTATGAGTAGGATCAAATGGATGAAGTCGTCTAAACAACAGGCCTACAACTCCCACCTAAGCTGCAGCACGTTCCTTCCAAAGGATCCTAAGAAAGACGCACCTGTGGCTGGGCACCTGTAATACATACATATATATACAAGAGAGAAAAGGAAATAGAAACGGGTCAGAGCCCGATAGTGTATATGATTTAAAAAATCGTTTAGCAAGTATTTAAATTGATTACAGGCTAATGCAACAACATATTAGTGCGACACTCTCTTGAGAAATTCTCACCTCTCTTCTAATGTGCACACCTATCGCACTAACCTTCCCAATGGTCTATCTCGTCATATACCACACTATCTTTCCCCAATGATTTAACTTATCTTAGGTTATTCGCAGGATTTACAACTGAACAACACAAGTATTTAAAACGTAAGATTTCAATTTGTAACCAAGGTTCTCCTTTTAACTTTATTAATCAATAAAGTTTTCCAGTGTCATATTATACTTTCTCAAAACAATTATTTATAATTTGAGTCATCAACCATGTCCTACATATCAAATCACAGTAGGCAGTTCCAAATTTTAGAATTTCATATATATATTAACTACTCGTATAATATATATATATCATAACAGCACCCCACATAAAAACTATGGTGCAGGCATACTCTGCTATCCAATCCCCGTATCAATCGTACTAAAGGGAATATAAGTTCGGAATCACTCTCGAACTGTATAAATACATACACAAATAATATTGAGGCGAAGTATAATTTCCAAGTCCAAGAGGTCAGTACATACCCTCGCGTCTCTTAGGACCGTGACTACCGATTCGATAGCCAGTACCTAGGATTCCTATCTTCTAGGGTACGAGTCAATATCCCCCATAAGGCACACGAGATAAGATTGTCCCAGCGCGGTAACCTCAGGGATAGCAAGTAGAGCGGGCATGATTTTGACAAGTATATAATATATGCATACACAATCATATAAATATACCACTTTTATTATATCAATTTAGGTTTATCCAATAACCCACATTCACAACATTTATCCTTATTTTCCCATTATTATTTATCAAGTATAATGGTTCGTTTCTAACTTTAATTCGAAGGGTTTTTCCAACTTAATATGTAACCCTCACGGACTCTATTCTTCCAAATGTACAATTCAGTAGATATCTATTTATGTTCCAACGTAACTCTCTCTTACGTGTCTCTCCCCTTTAATATATACTTACATTATCCCTTATGCAAAATATCCCAAAAATATAGATTTCGCCTTATATTAAAGTATTTAAAATTTTATTTTCAAAGATGAGAATTTCAAACGGTTTCGAAATTGGAATTAAAATGGAGTTTTAATTGAATTTTTATTATCTCTAAGAGTCCTCAAAACATAAAACTGTCTAGCAAAAAAATATTAAAAAATATTGAATGGTCCGATCGAGCTGAATTTTTTTCTGTAGCTTCCTCTCGTCTTCAGCTAATTCTTTGTAAAATTTCATCCAATTCCAACAGTCCGATCGTCCGGAATAAATGTTTTAGTGTTTGTATCTGATTAGAACTCTTTCTTAATCAAACTCTTAATCCTTTACATGACAAAGGGTTTCCAGAATATCATATAAATCATCACTACAAGAAAATTTCCCATCTCAAATTGGGTTTTTCTTCCATAAATCTCATCCTAATAACTCCTAAACTAATATTGATGATGCATCAACGAAAAAAGAAAGATAAACACTTGCCTGGGATTTTCAGAAATCTGGTTTGGTGTTGAATTTGGTGTGGTTGCGTTCCCCGTCTCGCGATCTATGCGTTGGCGGTGGCGGCGGTGTAAACGGATGAGTTTTGAGCCTTGGAATGCCTTGAGAGCTCTCTTCTCTCCTCTCCAATGGCCGTTCTAGTGTTTTGAGTTATCTAACCCTAGGAGATAACCTAAACATCTGATATAACCCCTTTAATTTTCGTGGGTTTAATTACCCAAAAATACAAAATGACTAAAATGCCCTCCCGGGGTACTAATTAGGCCTAAAAACGCCCCGAGACCCAAATCAAACCCCCGGGTATACTTTTCCTACTATCTCGACCCTTACGGACGCGTTGGCGCACTCAAAACGACCATACGAACAACCTATAAAATATTCATTTTTATTAATTCACATTTAGTCCCGACACGACACAGGCGCGTCCCAACTTAAATTTCCACAATTGTCATTTTATTCACACGTGACAATATTTTAAAAATAAATCTCATATATTAATATACTCATCCAGTAATATGCAAAAAATAATATATTCCCCATAATTACTAACTCTTGTCACGCTTGTAAATATTTAAAACAACATTTCGGATTAAAATTAAATTAATTTATCTCAATTATATTTAATAAATTCTTAAATTTAAAAGCCATGAAAATACGGGGTATTACAGTTATGACTTGAACCTAGGTAAAAATTGGTGAGAACATTGACATTGAGGCGTGATATTTTGTTATCAACCATTATGGTGCTATTTTATTGGCCAAACTTTGTGTTATGCTATTCTATTAGGTAAAACTTATATGGAACACTATTTTGTTGACAACAGTTTATGGCACACTAGTTTGTGAGATTTGAAGATATGTATTTTGGGGATTTCACTTAATTTGTTTTGAATTATATGCTAAATGTTAAGAGCGTCGATATTTATTATTATATGTATGGATTTACCAAATCTTTAACTTATAAAAAAAATTGGTGTGATCATTTGGTAAATAGTGAGACTCGTGATCGTTGGCATTATCAATTTTATTGTTAATTAAATGAAAGTAACATTAGCCAAAACAAAAAGTTTTAAAACTTATTTGCCATAATTTTTTGGGGAAAAGTTTGGACATATTGGCCATGAAATCTGACATTTGCTAACGAAAATATTAAAGAAAGAGCAATAATAAATTTTATTATTGAATAGTAACTTTAGTCCATGACTATAATTTCATTACCAATAACTATATCATTGGCCAGAAACATTGTTTCGTTGTCACATACATTTAGACATGGAGCATCGGTTAGGACGGTGCAATGGATAAAAAATCATTACCAATATTCTTAAGCCACAAAAATATAATAATAGCCAAGATTTTGTTCATGGCAAATTGTATATATTGTTATAGTGAAAATATAATTAAAATTAACTTACTAATTTTAGGTTTCCTAAATTATGAGTTCTCTCACTAATATACGTTACCAAAACGGGAGAATATAATTAAAGTTACTGGCCCTGTTTAGTGTAGAAAATAATCATTAAGTGGTAATCTATAATTAGATTTTCAATCCTCTCATTCTTATTCCTCTCCATTTGCTACAATTTTTCCTCAAAATAACAAGCCTCTCTCTAGCATCTTATGTTTAGTTTTATGTATGAAATGAAATAATAGCTTATCCTAATTCATACAGTAATATACTACTTGTACCCTAGGCCTCGTAAGACCTTAAAAGAAAACTACCTTATGAGTTCCAAAATCTCACCTAACCCATTTGGAATTTGGTCCAATGGGTCACCAAAACCATAGGTCAAATCCCCCATACTCTTGACACTATTTGGTCACTCCAACAACATAATAAGTCCAACCTAAAATCAAAGCCCACTAAATTAACAACAATGCTAAAATAAAATATACAACTACATAAAGCACATGAGATATTTATATAAATATTTCCTTTTAAGTAGTTATCACCGAATTAATCCATTTTATCACGTAATTAAATTGTTTTCCAAATAATAATTAATAATTTAATTAATCATACACATGATCTACCACATAAATTTGACACGAAAATTTAATAATTAAACTAAAGATAAATTACAAATCCAACCTTGAGGTTTGAGGCAATTTTAGATTACACTCATACTTTCAAAAGTTACAAAATCAACCTCAAATGTACATTGAGCGATGCAATTTTAGCCTTTCGTCAGGTTTCCATTTGAAAAATTGAGAAAAAAATGAACGAAACTCAAGTCGTGCCATGTCATTTATCTCTCCCACCATTTTGGGTGCAACCACCACTAATGTAGATGACGTCGAATGAGAAAAAGAAAATATAATTCTCTCTCTAAACTCTCTCAAATCTTTATAATATCAAATGGAAGAATGCCTTAAATGAGGCTACAAAAGGGTATTTATAGGAAGGAGTGTGCTTGGCCTCTAAGCTAAAAATATAATTATATTTATGATCCTAAGAGTCGATTAACCTTTCTTCCTCTAAATAGTAATCAAAGGAAATAATACAATGGATACTAAAAATAAAAGAAATACTAAAAATGAAGAAAAGGCCCTTATTCACAACATTCTCCCCCCCCCCCCCCGCCCCCCCCCCCCCCCCTTGAAAGAGTTCATCCTAGAACTTAAAGGGAAGGGCCTTCAGTGTCACCACCGAGGATAGTAATGAGAGTTGGATGGGGTGGAATCTCCGGTGGCTCCTCGAGATACTCAGGATCGCCTGAAGCTAGGAGAGCACGTCGACGAGGAAGGGAACAATCAGAGGCTCCATGACCAATCACCCCATAGTTGTAGAACTTGAATGTGACAAGTTGATTGGGTGTGGGGGGAGGAACCGTGGGGGTAGTATTAGCTACAGTAGGCGAAGTCATTGGGGAAGAAGAAGTCACGGGTGCTAGAGGAGCTGTCTGATGAAAAAACTTAACTTTAGTGGCGTACTCGTAAAGCGAGGTCATGCTGGATATAGATCTAAACGCCCCGAATGTTTCGGCTGGTCCTCTGTTCCTTGCCCGCACCGAGGCGGGCTCAAGTACAAAGAAAATGGAAGTGCCCAGTGTATTCCAAAACTGTGGTGTCATGCTGAAGAGACTGGACTCAAAAAAATAGGTCACGCTCGTAGGTAGCGGGAATAAAGTCTATCATCAGATGGTCACGGAGCTCATTCCAAGTCTGAATAGGTGGTTATCCCCCAAGAACATGACGTTGCTCCAAGTCATTCTACCAAGTACTCGTGTAACCCTGAAACTTAGTGGCCTTTAATAAGACACACGGGCGACCCTTCAGTGCCTTGTACTCAAAGATACGCCCCATCGTGGTAAGCAAGTCAACAACATCATCGAGCTATAGGTGGTCGTTAAACATAGGGATATCAACCCGAATGTCGCCCTCCATGCTCCCCGAGAGTAACTGAAACGCCAACTGTGTAATGACATCACCACCCAATAGGGCTAGGGCAACCTCATCGAGATCATCATGCCTATCGGAGGCTCAATAAGTAGGGCTTGTTATGGACATCTCAGAGTCGGCGGATGAGGAGGGTCATGAGAAGGTGATGATAATGGGGATAGGGGAGGAGATGTATGAGGTGGAATGGTTTCTCGTGGTAGGAAAGAAGGGGGAGCTGGAACTAATGGCTCGTGGTAGGGGCAATAGTTAATCTAGTGTCCTTTTTTACATCACGAAAAGCAATGGCGCTCGGAGAGAGGTACATATGGAGTAACATTTGGGCCTACAAATCAAAAGGAGAAACATCAGTTCGCCACTCCGTATGAGGGGGTGGCTAAAACTATGGAGCGGAGTGGGGTCGGGGTGAAGGGGGACCATCATGTGGGGGTAGGAAAATCCACTCTGGTACCCGCTCATGGGAATCAATGAGTGCAGAATGAACATAATGGGTATACTATGGAGGATTATGATGAGGTACATGTGGAGGGTGACCGGGTGAAGGAGAGGTGTGTAAAATAGGTGGGGGTAAAAACCTGGGCAATGTGGAATGAGTTGGGTGGGGATGTGTTGTAATGGATGGAGCGGGGGGCATGGAGGGAAGGTGGGGAAGTTTGAGATGTTTTTGTGGATGATGGCGTGGGTAAATAGAGATAGAAGGAAAGGGGTAGTCATGTGGAGGTGGAGTGGGGTAATTGTGTGAGTGTGGTGGGGGGGAGTGGGGGGGGGGGGGGGTAGAATACGGGGTGGAGGAAGGTGTGGTGAGGGGATATGGTGGTGTGATGAAGATTTGGGTGGTAGAGGGGGGTATATGGGAGTTATTTTTTTAATTTTGGAGGGTGAAATTAGGTAAAATATGGGAGGGCTGAAAGTCTAGGATTTGGTGATCAATATTTGGACTCGGAGAGTGTGGGAGAGTATGTTCCAATCATAGATGGTACTATTTGAATGAAAATTGGAGAAGGATTGTGCAGAACAGTACCTTACTGAATCAGGTGTACTTGTGGGCCCTCGGAGAGCACGTCAGGCCATCGGAGAGGGCGAATATGCCTAGTGGAGTCAGCCGGTGCAATCGAAGACTAAACCTGGGTTTTGACCGTTTGACTTTGTAAGCCATAAATGTTGGTTGGTATTGGAGTTTCGACCTAAGGGAGCATCGTCGGTGGCTGTTCAGGAAAATCTTAGTGCTAATTTTGATTTTCGATGGGTAGGGGTGGATTTTGGTTTGGATAGAACTCCTCTAGGGGCCGAAAGTGGCTGTATTGATATGTCGGTAGGTGGGAGGGCAGTTTGGGTGGTTCGGTTTAATGCAGGTTTTTTTATTCCGACCACTAGGTTGTGGTGGTGGGACACCCTTCTAGGTGGTGGATCTTTCTTAGATGAAATTGGGGTTAGGGTTTGAGAAATTAGGGTTTTTTGTGGTGTAGGCATATAATTGGTTGATTTTGGAGAATTAGGGTTAAGATTTTGAGATGTTACCGGGACGGTGTGGGGGCGGTCCATGGTGGTAGCTGGTGGAGAACCTTGGGCGTCGATCGCATCTACTCGGGCCGTCAATCCGTTGATGGCCTCCAAGATTTGGTTGAAAGTTTTTTCTTCGAAAGTGTTCATCCTTTCTTCAACCCACCTTGACGTTGTCTACGAATTTTTGTTTTACAACAACAACACCAACACCAACAACTGATGGAGCGACTAGGCTGTGATACCAATTGACATAGATGACGTCAAATGAGAGTAAGAAAAGATAACTCTCTCTCTAAATTCTCTCAAATATTTATATCATCAAATGGAAGAATGTCCCAAATGAAGCTACAAAAAGGTATTTATAGGAAAGAAGTTTTGCTTGGTCTCTAAGCTAAGAATCTAATTACATTTATGCCCCTAAATGCTAATTAATCTTTCTTCCCCTAAATACTAAACAAAAGAAAAAATACAATAAATACTAAACATAAAAGAAATACTAAAAATGACAAAAATGACAAAAAGACCTTTATTCACATCAACCACACATGTTATTGTCTCTCCACTATGGAAAGTTCTATGGTGGTGGCTACTTTCAATAAACATTGTTTTGTAAATACCCATTCTCTCTCTCTCTCTCTCTCTCTCTCTCTCTCTCTATCTATCTATCTATCTATCTATCTATCTATCTATCTATCTATCTATCTATCTATCTATCTATCTATCTATCTATCTCCATATACAAATGCACACATATATATACACACACAGTGCATATGGCTCTCAAATGGGTGGATTGAAGATTGTGTTTCATAGGGTTTGAGTCTTGTCTGAATTGAGAGAAGAGAGAGTATAATGTGTTGTTATAATGTGGGTGGTGGGTGTGTGTTAATGGTGTAAGTACGAGTATGTGTTAATGGTGTTTGTTGGCGTATGGGCATATATGTATTTGTGGGTGTTGGTTGTGTGTTAAAGGTATATGTGAGTGTGTGTTGTTATACTGTGGGTGTTTGGAGTGTATTCATGGTGTATGGATGTGTGTTAAAAAGGGAGAGAGAGAGAGGGAGATGTCATCATGTGCCAAATATCCCTAAAAAATGAGCTCAATTTTTTTTCCTAAAATAATTATTTAACATTACGGAATATTACACTGTCCACAGCAAAGGTTTGTTCCTTAATCGACTCACTCAGAGAAACTTATTAGTTTGCTTTCTTTTGAGAGTTAAAATGAGTAAAAAAGAAGCAAAATATCACTATATTATTTTTCCTCACAGAGATGATCTAAAGTAACTCCGCCTGTGTCGTGCTCAACTTCTTATATTTTTTTTACACTATCGGTCCCAATCCCGGATAAAGGAGGAGGGTTGCGTTAGGTAGCTGACAGCCAGCGTAAAATTTTGTTTGATCCTTATGAACATGAATCCTATGAATATACGTGTTAATGGTAGGGCATTTCCCTTAAGCGATGCGTTGTGCCTGACACCGGGTGTCTCGAAAAATAGTCAAGGGGCGTCGCATCGGCGCCCGGATGCGACGATAAATACGCAAGGGTTCCTACAACAAGCTGGACATGTGCGGGTAAAGAAGCTAGTCTAAGATACTAGACTTAGGTTAGTGACTTGGAACATAGGGACTATGGAAGGTAAAGGGATGGAGTTGGTAGATACCATGATAAGAAGAAAAGTTAACATAACTTGTTTACAAGAAACTAAATGGGCCGGTGAGAAAGCTGGAGAATTAAAAAATACAGGATTTAAATTTTATTATACAGGAAAACATAGAAAAAAGAACGGAGTTGGAATAATAGTAGATAAGAACTTTAAGGACGATATCAGAACCGTTATTAGGAAAGGTGATAGACTTATACTTGTAAAATTGGTATTAGGTGAAAGCATAATTAATATTGTTAGTGCTTATGCACCTCAAGTAGGATTAGATGAGCACACTAAAGTACAATTTTGGGAAGAAATGGATGAACAAATTCAAGAAATACCCGTAGGTGAGAAAATCTATATAGGGGGAGATTTTAATGGGCGTGTAGGAGAAGATCGTGTAGGATATGAGATAGTGCATGGAGGATATGGTTTTGGAGATATGAACGACGGGGGACAGTCTATCTTAGATTTTGCGATGGCTTATGATTTTATACTAGTAAATACATGTTTTTAAAAGAGGCTTGAACACTTAATAACTTATAAAAGTGGAACGCATAAGAGTCAAATAGATTTTTTCATTACTGGAAAAGGAGATCGATTAACGTGTAAAGATTGTAAGGTTATCCCGGGAGAGAGCTTAACCTCACAACATAGGATAATAGTGTTGGATATAAATATTAAAAATCAATTACGAGTGCGAAAAGTGAAGATTAACCCACGAACTAGGTGGTGGAACTTAAAAGAAGGGAAGTTAGAAATATTTAAAGATAAATTATTAAATGAAGCAACATGGAATACTGAAGAAGAGACTAATATAGTGTGGAATAAGATGGCCACATGCATTAGGAGAATATCAAAAGAAATTCTTGTAGAATCAAAAGGCAAGGGGCCACAGTCTAAAGAAACTTGGCGGGGGAATGAAGAACTACAAAATATAGTAAAAGTTAAAAGGGAGTGCTTTAAAACATGGCAAACAAATAGAAATGAAGAAAATTTTGAGAAATATAAATAGGCTAAAAAGGAAGTTAAGAAAGTGGTAAGAGATGCTAAGTTAAAAGCGTATGATGATCTTTATACAAAATTATGTACACAAGAAGGGAAAAAAAGTATTTATAAGCTTGCTAAACTTAGGGACATAAAAACAAAAGATTTTAATAACTTTAAATGCATCAAAAGTGATGATTCGAGAGTCCTAGTCAAAGATGATGAAATTATGGAAAGATGGAAAAACTACTTTGAGAGGTTATTAAATGGACATAGTGGGAGTAAATTAGATATAGAGGAACTTAGTAAAATTCGAGAAAATATATTTTTCCGCAGAATTAGGACAACATAGGTCAGGATTGTTCTAAAAAGATGAAAACAAGGAAGGCTTTAGGACCAGATGGTATCCCTATTGAGGTTTGGAAGTGCTTAGGGGATGATGGAGTATCATGGCTTACAAAATTATTCAATACAATTTTAATGACTAATAGGATGCCCGATGAATGGAGAAAAAGTGTTTTAGTACCTATTTATAAAAATAAAGGGGACATACAAAGTTGTTCAAATTATCGTGGCATTAAGTTAA
The DNA here is from genome assembly GCA_949130495.1 of Sambucus nigra. Classification (NCBI taxonomy): domain Eukaryota; kingdom Viridiplantae; phylum Streptophyta; class Magnoliopsida; order Dipsacales; family Adoxaceae; genus Sambucus; species Sambucus nigra. The sequence continues at coordinate 280,414,111 of OX422215.1, read as the reverse complement.
TGAGTCATACAATGAAACTTTGGGAGAGACTGATTGAATATAGATTGAGATTAAAGACAAAAATATCTGAGAATCAATTTGGATTTATGCCAGGGAGGTCAACAATGGAAGCAATCTATTTATTGAGGAGATTAATGGAGATGTATAGGGAGAAAAATAAGGATCTTCATATCATTTTTATAGATTTGGAGAAGGCGTATGATAGGATACCCAGAGATATAATATGGTGGGTTCTACATAAAAGAGGAGTGACTCGCAGATATATTGATGTGATCAAGGATATGTATGATGGTGCGATGACTACAGTAAGAACATCAGCCGGATAAAGTAGTGAACTTTTAATTACGGTAGGTCTACACTAAGGTTCAGCATTAAGTCCTTATCTCTTTGCGCTTGTTATGGATGAGTTGACTGAACAAATACAAGATGAGGTGCCATGGTGTATTGTGACACCCCCACTAATTAAATACCGGGTGGCTACTCCTTTATTAATTTAATTCAAAATGCCAAGTTGGTTCAGTTAATAGCATCACTGTCGAAAACATTTTAATAATTACTAACCACCTAGTATTTAAAAAGTAAGTGCCAAATTTTAAGTTAAGTCTGATTAACATGCAATAAAAGAATAATGAAATAATTACAACCATTCACCATAATGAAGTAATGAATAACCAACAACATAAATATAAATCCGGAGGAAAACTCCTCACAACAATCCCACAACTGAAAAATAATATGACAAGTCTGAATCCTGAATAATAACATGTCAGAAGTCTGAATAACTAAAACAAATGAAATGTTTCTAAAAGAAATGGGCGACATGCCCTACAACTGATAACTGAAGAATATCGAGTCAAGATAGGTGAAGCGTCTACAAGCAATGTCCTGTAACTTCCACAAACAGCTACAGCTCGTCACATGAATGAAAATCCTAAGCATGGTGTCCTTGTGGCTGGGCACCTAAAATGGTTTTTACAAAAATAGATTTGAAAGCAAATGGGTCAGAGCCCGAAAGTGGAAATCATTTTAAAAGCAGCAAGTGTTTTAATAACATTAAAACATTAAATGCAAAATACATGTTAGGACGTGCACTCACATGAAATTCCCACCTCTCGACTACATGTGCACTCCTAACGTACCGTACCCATCTATAAGACATCCATATCTAGACAAACCGTAAGAAGTTCTACCCCTTACTACTCGATTCCCATATTACATTCTAGCGTTATCAAATAAATAGAGGGCTTTACTTACTCTCAGATTCTCGATTAGAAATACCATTCACTATCAATTAACCCGTTTTGTTTTCTCAAGACATTACCATAATATTATTCACAATATTAACATGAAAGTTCCCATTAATTAAGTGTATATTATTCACGTCATAAATATACAATACAAGCACCCCGAGACTAGCTGCGGTGCACACATACTCTGCTATCCATCCCGGTACATCACGTACATAAGGATCACGTATTTCGAATCTCTCAGGAATCGTTCTCAGATAACAACATCACAAATAATGGAGGCGAACACAGTCACATCACATGGGTCACGCACATACCTGCGCTCCCACGATCAGCAGACTTATTAACATCCCAATAAGTCCTTCTCTAACCTATGTTCATCGAGGTAACCAATCTAAATCCGGGCAACACAAGGATTAGAAGGCCCTAAGCGAACGTAAACCTCCCGTGATAGCAAGTATGGTAGGTATGTCATACACATAAAATCAATACATATACTAAGTATTCACACATCTTAGTAATCACCATAATATATTGGTGGTACACTTCTCATTTTCGTACCGACATATAACACTACACAATTTATATGTTCCCGGTTAATAAAATAAATTAGGCCGTCAATAGTTCTCGCAACGTAATAGACACTCACGTCCTACTTCATATTTGCCCTTAGGTTCAAACTACACTTCTAGGTTTGACTCCTCATTATATCCCAAACATCCCAAATATAACAATTAATCATCAAGGGAAGGTTATCTCTACATATACACAAGGTTACGGGACACTCGGGATCAAAACAGGCTAAAAAGCCTAAACTGTCAACTCGTTCAAAGTCTCGTTCGAACGAGAGTTCTTTCGAACGAACTGGGCCTTCAAACGAGATCTCGTTCGAACGAAAGTCTTCGAACGAACATCCCTCTCGTTAGAACCCAAACTGTCAACTCGTTAGAAGCTCGTTCGAACGAGATCGTTCGAACGACCTGGGCAGGTCTTCTAACGAGTGGCCAGATTCGAGCCCAGAAATTCATATCTCGTTTTTTCCAACTTCTCTACACCTCAAATCTCATCCAAACATTAATCCAACGATTGTTTAAAGTCTCTAATCATTCCTAAACATATTTAGGTCATATACTAACATGATTTGTGGGGTTAATTCATTCTAACCTCATTCAATTATCAAATCTCTTCATATTTTCCCCCAATTCTAAGAACATGAACCCTAGAATTTATAAATCATCAAGAGCCTAAATTAAATCCGTTTTTGTTTCATCCAAATTATAATATCATCAGAATAGACATCTAAATACCAATCTACATGCGATTCCTCATCAAAAACGAAATTTCTACTTCCAATTTAAATGGGTTTTTCATTAACTCCCAAGAACATACAATTTAATTGGGTTTCCTACGCATGGAAGAAGCATTCTCTATAAAAACGAAATTAAATCACTTGCCTTAAGGGTAACTATGGATTTGATGACGAATCTGATGAATGATTCTCTCTCTCCTCTCCAGAATTCCTCCTTTCTCTCTCTCTCCAAGCTTTCTTCTCTAATGGTGGTAATGGAGGCTAGGGTTTGTGCTTTAGGAACTCTTTGGACCAAATTTCAATAACCTCCGTAGTCTATTTGGTTATTAGTGGGCTTAGTGGGTTATTGTCAAATCAGATATTAATTCCCAATTTTCGTAGGTTTTAATTCCCAAAAATCCAAAATTACCAAACTACCCTTATATGTTGCCGGTATGGCCTAAAAATGCCCCGTGACCCAAACCAAATCCCCGGCTAGTGTTTTCTGACTATTTCGACCCTTCCGGACGCGTTGGCGCACTCAAAACGACCATACGGTTAATAGAACTAAAATTCACTTTTTAATTAAAATTAATATATTCCTGACGCGATTGTCACACGTGTCTAAATTTCCAAACTGCCGTATTTAAATCTCACGACAAATTTCATAATTCAAAATTCATATATAATCATATATGCACACTATAATCAAATACCAACTCGCATCTCGCTAGTATTTTTAATCCGGATTAATTTCCAATTAATACACATTTAATTCAATTAATCCCATAAATAAATATCACAAAAATACGGGGTATTACATGTATGCTATTTGCAGATGATATTGTTTTAGTGGATGAGACTAAGACAGGGATTAATGCTAGGTTGGAATTGTGGAGAGAAACTTTAGAAACAAGAGGATTTAAAATAAGCAGAACTAAAACAGAATATGTGGAGTGCAACTTTAGTAGTAATAGGAGGACAAATGGAGATGTGGTGAAGTTGGAGGGTTAAGAGATACCTAGAAACGATCATTTTAGTTATTTAAGATCGATTATCCAAAAAGATGGAGATATTAGTGATGATGTTACTCATAGGATTAGAGCATGCTGGGTTAAGTGGAGAAGTGTTACCGGCGTTTTATGTGATAGGCGTATACCTTTGAAGATAAAAGGTAAATTTTATAGGACGGCTATTAGACCCGCCATGTTATATGGGACACAGTGTTAGGCAACCAAAAAATAAAATATGCAGAAAATGAGTATGGCGGAGATGCGAATGCTAAAATAGATTTGTGGTAAAACTCGAAAGGATAAAATTAAAAATGAACTAATTCGTGAAACGGTAAAAGTAGCTCCTATAGAAGATAAATTGAGAGAAAATCGACTTAGATGGTTTGGACACGTCAAGCGTAGACCAATGGATGCTCCTGTAAGGAAGAGTGATTTTGTTAGTATTGATGGTAACACAAGGGGTAGATGTTGGCTTAAATTGACTTGGTGAGATATTATAAAATATGACATGATGTCATGTGGTTTAACCGAAGATATTGCACTGGACAAAATGAAATGAAAAAATAGAATTTATGTAGCGGATCACAAATAATTGGGAAAAAACTTTATTGAGTTGAGTTGAGTAGCTGATCTAAAGTGATTTTTATGGGATGGTTCATGAGCATATATGTGTCTTTTAGAGATAAAAATGTGTAAATAACACTCCAATTAAATAGGTCAAGAACAAATAGGAATCAAAGTAAAAGTCATCCAAAATTAAAGTTAATAATAAGGATCCTTTTTTGTACCCATTTTCATATTTAGTGCATTAAAAATTTATACTTTGTTTTTGTAGGTCTCATTAAGATATAAAGTACAAATTTTTATTGTATTATCTTATTAACCAATATGAAAATATATAAATATAGTAATACTCTAATAATAATGGGTACAGATACAATTTTTGAAGTCTTGTTGACATATAGCCGGAACGGACGACCCATAAAAGGCAAAACGACAAAAAGAAGAGTTGGCTAATCGGGGTCATTTTTTGGAAACAACTTTTCCGTCTAAAGTCTGCCAAATGATTGGTTCTGGCACTATTGAGCTCGTAAAGAAAAAAGTCTTTTTAAATTATTAAAAGAGCCGATGGGATTGCTTACTGAATGAACTTCCACCAATTTTAAAGTTACTGTAAGGTGTGTACTAATGTTCTAACCTAGCCCAACCAAGAGTCACTCCTTTAAAGACAACCCATCTGTAATGTATATTTGGGATATATTTATAGGGTTGGTGACAGTCACATCATAAACACTTTGAAATATTTAACTAATCACTTTAATCTTAAGAACACGACAAATTTGACAATATTCAAAAGAAAAAAAAACAAGCGTGAAGCATACGTTATTTAGTCAAACATTAACCTACATTTACCAGACAAATTAAGAATTTAACAATGCTAATCACAAATGAAACATAAAGTAGATGTTATTTAGTCAAACTTTGACCTACATTTAAAAGAAAAAAATTTAAATGATAAATTATGAATACGACAATAAAAGCCTAATAATATTTACAACACAATGTAGACATTATATGGTCCAACATTAACCAACTTTTACACCATAAACTTGAAATGACAAATAAAAAATACGAAAACAAAAGCCTAATAATATATAGAACACAAAGCATACCCTATGTAGTCAAACATTAGCATACATTTAAACAAAAATTAGCAAATGACAAATTATGATTACAACAAAAATAGCTTAATCAACAGTAGAACACATAGTATATGTTTTGTAGGTAAGTACCTTAATTAGGTAAACGTAAAGTACATTTACAAAAGAAATTGCATCATTCATTATGTGGGTAAGAAATTTTGATAGTTTCCCTAATAAACATTCATTCCAATAAATAAAAACTAATTACAAATAGAACACACAATATTCGTTATTTAGTCAAGCATTAACCTAAATTTGCATGAGAAACAACAAGATTCATTATGTGAAAAAGTATTTCCGAATCTTTCTATAATACTCAACTACAACGCCAATGTGAGTGATATGGCCCCCCAAAATTAACTCCAGCATCATGGGAAAAATTCCCAATAATCACTTCTAGAATTGATTCAGCAAATTGCGCCAGCTCAATAGATCTCAAGTACACCTACAAAAAAATATGTATGCTTGAATTCAGCAAAATAAATTGGATAATATAATAATCCTAATAAAATGGTCTATTAACTTAAACATGTGCTCTTAGTGCATATATTTTGAGCCTCAAAACAACAAATTTAAGAGTTTTACATGTGTCAGTTCCCTAAAGATATTTGAATCAAGTATGATGACCACGTCTAGTAACGCTTTTTACAATCTCATTAGGAATCCAACTATTTCTCTAAATATTTATTTGTTACAGCCATGATAGGGTCATTCAAGATTTCAAGAGACAACTGTTCTATTAAAGAGACGTGAAAACTTATAGATTTGTTACGGTGGGGATGCCTTTAAATGATTACATTTCACTTGTCATATATAATTCTTTAAGGATCGTGCTATACTTACCGGCCCATAGTACACATTCAGTACCGAATGTGCTTTAAATACATTGTACTGTGGTGGGATCCACACTTTGAATGGTGGGATCCACACTTTGGTACATGCATTTAAAACACATTCAGTACTAGGTTGGTACTAAGAGTAGGTGCATATATCATTATTCATTCTTTAAACCCCCTAGTCGTAGAGCAAGGCAAGACCTCATGTGAGTATCAGTGTGAGGATTACAGCTTGCAATAGAGATTAGTTAGTTCCGAAATTGGGATGATTTTAGTCAGACTTGCGGTTCAGTGTGTACAGTAAGGAAACCCTCAAACTGTAAATAAAATCTATAGCCTGGCATACAAGATTATTATGATACAGGTATGGAACAGAAGTGAACCTCTTTACATCTAGATGGAAAAAAAAGGGACAGAGCCATAAAAGGGTAATCTAGTATTGGTCTATAGTTAACACTTCGCTGGAAATCAACACTCCCATATCTTCATTCAACATTATTTTTGGTGATTTAGACGTTGCCCATTTTCTTTTGTCATCTCATTACATCTCAAGATGAAATAAATTTGACTTTTTATTTATGTTGAAAACTCAAGATACCCCTCTAAGATTTAAAAATCTATGCCCACATATATTATCCGAATTTTACATTGTAGTTAAAAAATTAAATCGCATAAACTATCAGTTACAACTAAAATAAAACTTCTGGGATCTTTAAGCAGACAGCATTTTTGTTTTCTATTGCCACACAATTGTACTTGGTGAATTAATCCTTGGATTGAAACCAATTAAGCTTGTCTAAATTCTTCTGATCATTTTGTATTAGCAATCAATCATCACACACACCTGGGACATCGATTAAATATTATCAATATACCGTCTTTGATTTCTAAGTGTTCTTTTGCTTAACGTAGGTAAAATGGATACTCATCCCTGTAGGACTATAACTATTCTAAAAGTTGACATTTAAAATAAATGTTCTATGACTCTATTCATTTTTCTACTAGTTGCAGTAAATATTACAGTATCCACTATAATACAGTAATCTTTCAGCCTTTGCATTAATGCATACCTCGCCATAAGGGGACCTAAAGGCCTCGAACATAACCAGGCCTAACAGGAAGTTATCTCATGGACCGATAAAATTGAAAAGGTTAGGTGAACCTTCTTGGTTGTCAATGAGCAGAAAGGTACTCTCAAGGACTGATTACATGAGAATAAAAAAAAAAAAGGAGCTCTGGTTCAGCCATTTTTTATGCCAGTGAAATAATAGAACTCATCGACAAGATAAAAAATGAGCACCAAAGGGATTAAGTCTACTAAATGGGGACCCGAGCGACCAATAAAACTTCAAAATAAACTTGACCCCGCTACCTAAACACTAGGCTTGAGGGGCATCGGATATACCATACCCAAAACCATCCAAATTCTAAAAGACCTTGGTGCTATGGGAATAGTTAGAACAAATAGCCCAAAATCTTGAGAAAATCGGATGTTGCTCGAAAAACATGTGGAGAATGCCAAACAAAGTCCTCTTCATAGAGTACACTTATGTCAGTGTTTTGAAACCCAATTCCAAGATTTGGAATTAGGGGCTTATGTCAGTGTTTTGAAACCCAATTCCAAGATTTGGAATTAGGGGTCCGAAACACACCCTTTAAGGGATTCTAAGTAAAAAATTTCTATAGTTTAGGATTTACATGCAAATAATATATGTTTTGTGATTCATTCCCGAGAAAAGTGTTTAGGATACTTTTGAGCCACTTGATGTAGAATATTTACATGATTTGTGGTTACTGATGATGAATTTCTATTATTACATGATATCTTGTTTTTGATTAACTCGATGATATTCTTTGTTTGCCAAATTACCAAGCTTTGCAACAAAAGTTCATGCATTGTCAAGAGCAACTATCAATCATATGTTGTTTGACTAAAAAAGTGATCGTCCTTGTTAAACGGATGTACTAATTAGAGGATGCCACTATTATTTTAATCTAATGCGATATATTGATCGTGTTTCAATATATCAATATAGGCAAGTTACAACTCATACATACGACAAGTAGGTGATCAAGTTCAAGGATGAAGATACAAAGGAACAAAAGACATCGTAAGATTGGTAGGAGAAGAATAAAGCACGGAGAATGACTCAAAAGCTTGAAGAAAGAAGAACTAAAATTTTTGGAATATTGTAACATGTTTTCTCAATAATCTAAAAGAAATATGGGCCATTATCAGTTTCATATACCACCTCAAGCAAGGAAAAAAAATATAAATATCATATAATTTCGTGGGAGAAATATAATTTGGCAAATATTTGATGTGAGAAAATTAATCATAGTTATCAAAACATGTTTATACCTAACATTATCATTGAATTAATTCAGAGAAGCTATGAAGCTCTAGTTTATAACCCAACAGAATTCGACGCATGCCTCAACGAACATCAAATGTATAATGCCTCACAATGGATGGTGATATCAAATATCAAATGCCTCACAATGGAAGGTGACTTTCTTGATCACCTTAAGATGTTCAAAAGCTTGTTCCTTAGTGTAGACACCACATTCTAGGCCCCCCTAAGTCTCTACATAGGTCCCTAGAACCTCCCCATTTCACTTGAAACCCTAGTTCATACTTCGAGTTTGGATCTAGAGGCCATCGGGCGCTCCCAAGCCCTGTTTGACTCCGGTCAACTCCGTCATCAGAGCGAAAGCTCAATAAATCTTAGAAGGGATCTGAATCCCCCTCGTAAAGGTCCGCTCCGTTCGTGAATCAGCATAAAGGTTCGGACAAATGGACCATTTTTCTACCGAAAATTGATTTGGAGGCCGCCAGACGCTCCCAAGCACCTATTTGACCCTAATTCACTCCATCGCAGAGTGAAATATAAATGAATCCTCGAAGGGCACTGAAACCCCTTTCCAACAGTCCGTCCCATGCTCGAAATGACATAACCGTTTCGACCAATGATCTGTTTTCCCCCGAAAACTGAAGGCCCACAAGCACTCTCGGGTTCCGTCTGACCAAGGTCAACTCTTAATATCAAAAGAGACTGAATGAATCTTATACGGGAAACGAATACCATTTTCAACTGATTGCCCTATGCACGAATTAGCCTTACGGTACGGACGAACGACCCGTTTTACTCCGAAAAATCATCAGAAAATTTTGGGCACTGTTTGACCAAAGTCAACTCTCCAAACCAAGCAAAGCTCTTTGGAATGTCGAAGTAACTCGAAAAAACTTTCCAACAGTTTGCCCCGTGCCTTATTCTGACTTACGGTTTGGACGAACGATCCATTATCGTCCGACGATCTCTTATCCAAAGGACCAATGGGGGGCCCTGAGCCCCGTTTGACCCAAAGTCAACTCCCGGACCTGGGAACAACCCCTAGGATTCTTGAAGGTCTCTGAATTAACTTTATAATGGTATTCTTGGATTTACGAATTGAGTTTTACGATTTTTTCCCGAAAAAATCTGAACGAGATTGCAGATTGGTGGGTCCATTTCCCTGCCAATCAACAGTGTGTCTAGGGTTACCTGCTGATTGGCAGGGCTAGGGGTATGCCGATCGGCAGTCCCCCTACCCTATATAAGGAGGGCATGATCTCACTCCTAGGACACACCTCAGATCCATCAATATTAGTGATCTTAACAATATTTTTCTACAATTAGTGAAGTTTCCTTCTGTGGAATTTCTTTCCATCTTTCATTCCTATCATTTTTGTACTCCATTTATCCAAAATATCATTCTCTCTCATCTAACATTCATCTCAATATTCAAGGGAGCTCATCAAAGATCAAGATCAAGCCTCAAGTCTCCAAAGAATGTCCAAATGCCCTTTTCTCTCTCTAATTTTTTTTAGTTTCACATTAGTTATATAAAATTTCAATTCAACTTTTATTTTTGACCATACACATTAACATCTCATCATTTATTAGTTATATTGCACATACTTTATTTTCTCTATAAAAAAAAAGAGGGTTACCCCTATAAATTCCAACGGCATTATTCACCACGTTTTCTCAAAACTAAAATATATTCACTACACACACACATATAATAAACTCCCATTTGAATATATGAGATAAAGCCCACCCTTGTGCTACATGCGAACTACGTGGACTTTGATGCCTTTATAGTTAGCGTAGGCATCTTGGGTTAGAAATCGAGACTCGAGTCCTATTTTCATATTTTTTCTATTTTATCTATACATTACTCATATATACCATACTTGTGATTTATATTTTCGTTTTATTTAAAAAAATATTATTATTTCATTATAATAATCAATATCTCAACAAACGCGCACATTATATTTTCTAATTGTTATTTTGAAAGCATTCCTTTTGATGACCTCACTCTATATTTTCCATGTTACGAGTCAAATGATTCCAATCTTCATTTATATATACACGCACACACACTTAACGGAGAAATTAAGGAAAATAGTAACATAATCCTATGAGAGACCGAAAGGGAGGAATGGGTGCCTAATACCTTTCCATTCTGTAACTTAGTCCCCAAACCTCTGAACTATTAATTTCGTAAGACTTAGTTTGTCTTAGATGCCGCTCTCTCGAGGCGACGACATGTTCTTTTGCCTTTTTTTGCAAAATGGGATGGAGAATCCATCTCTTTACATCACCCCACATCGACAATGGTCGAAGCGCTCCTGAAAAAGGGCACGAGACCTCTCCGAGTGCGCGCGCACGAGCGTCGAAATCCTCGATATGGGAGGAAAGAGCCAAAGGAGGGATGACCATAGTGGCGACTCCGCTGGGGACTGACTTAAAGAAGACTAAACTCTCTTTGCATGGGTGTTATAGTTTTCTACTTGTATGTGTATGCACTACCTTTATGTTCCCTTTTTTCTCCTCTATTATTTCTTGCATATATCTACCTCATGCTTATATAACTCCTCACACACTTGTAGACATTATCTATGTACACTTCACATTACCTAAACTTGTACATAGGTTCACTTATATCCACATGTTGTACACACCACTTAGAATATCCATGCTTAGGTGTCACTAGCACATACCTCCACTTATCACACTCTGTATATATACATCCTCACTCACACTTATCACACACCACTTGAAGATAATCTATGTTTAGGTTCATGTAACACCCCGTAATTTTGAGGATTTAAAATTTAATTATTTTGAGAGTTATAAAAATATTTAAATTGGAGAAACTTAAATTTATGATTTGGAGAATTTATTTAAGTGGGCCGAATTAATTATAATTGGCGACTTTTAAGTTTAATTGTTCGAATTAAAGTGTGTCGCATTTTGAGGTCAAAATCTGAGAGCGTTATAAAGTATTTCGGCTGACAATTTTGAGTACGTGGTTGAGTCCAGATGGGTCAAGATAGTTAGAAAAGTGTTCGGGGGTAGTAATTGGTTCTCGGGGTATTTTTGGGCATAGCCGGGCCCACATGGGGTGATTTGGGCCATTTTAATTAGTCCCGTATGGCCTAAAACGGGATTAATAGTTTTAATCCTAATTGGGGGAAGTGTGAACGAAATTTAATACAACTCTAAACCTAGAGTTTGAGAGAGACATAGAAGAGACAAATCAAGAAGCCAATTGGGGGTCTTTTAGAGACAAATTAAGGGACGGATTGGGGTTTTCTTCATCAACACCTTCACTGCACCAACAGATCAGACTCTACGAATCATTCCAGGCAAGTGGTTAACTGTTTTTATTCCTAAAATAAATGATAACCCATTCATATTATAGTATGTGTATATGAAAATTCGTTTTGGGTGTGTAACCATAAATTAAAATTGGGTTTTCTGAATTTAGAGTAATGGACAGATTTAATTACTCAATGGAGGTTTAGTTATGATTTGGGACTGTTAAGATTGAATTGTAGAGTGAATTACAATATGTATTTGAGATTAAATGGACTAAAAATGGTTAGGTCAAATTCGGTAGAACGAGACCCGGGTGAAAAACCCAAATCGGATACACTAAAGGTTATGTATAAATTTAATGATGGATTAAGGTCTCTAGGATGTTTAGAACATTTTCTTATGTGGAAAATATGTTGGATGTGATTTGGGTAAAGGTTTGGGTAGAAACGAAAGTCTAAGGGTTCATCAATGGCTGAATCAACAAGCTAGAGAAGATTAATCCTTGTTCGATCGATCGATCGACCCAGGGGATCGATCGATCGAAGGTCCCAGAATTTTGGCAATTCATCCTGTTTATATATACAAGGGAAATTAATTTAGAATTTAATCCCCTACTTTTATTTAGTGATAAATGAATATGTGACACATATTCCTTAACAACTATAAGGGGATATAATTTGGTTTAGGAGGGTGATAATTGTATGTCACGGGATGGTTCAATTTCGGGAATTTATTTGTGAGCATTAATTTTGGACCGAGGATAAACATTCGGGTATTGTAGTTGAGTGGCATTACATTATTAAAGGAATCGAGGTGTAATTAATTAGTTATGAGGTGAAATATAGAATTGGGTATTAACGATGGTACGGTCCAAGTAAGCGAGTCCGGGTATAATGGTTGGGCGACACCAAGTGTTAAATTAATTAATGTGTAAATTAATTAAATTAGAGTTGGACCACAGACTCGGATTGGTAATTAATTAATGTGTAAATTAATTAAATTAGAGTGAGGCCATAGACTCGGATTGGTAATTAATTAATGTGTAAATTAATTTAATTAGAGTCAGACCATAGTCTCTGATTAGTATTAATTAATTAATGTGTAAATTAATTAAATTATAGTCGAATCAGAGACACAGGTAAATATTATATAAATCAATGTGCAAAGTATTTATATAAGAGTCGTACTATGGACTCGGGGAAATATTATATTAATTGACGTGTGAATCAATAAGTGAGAAAATTAATTAAGTTGAGTCGGGCCACAGACTCAGAAAATTACAGGCTAGTGTTACGAGATTTTGAGTACATGGTAAAGCTAGGGTTTATATTATATATATACGGTGTAGTTATAGTATATATATACGTGTATATATTGTGTGTGTTATTAAATATCAGTGACTAGATATTTATTTAATATATATACTCTGGTGCTATCATGGGAGGTTGCGCGATGTGGGCGAATCCCCTAGCTTGAGGAGTAGGGCGAGTATATCCCCAGGTCATAGGGTCTGGTATATGGGTGAGGGATTTATCTCACTTTCAGGGAAGGAACATGACTGCCTCCACTTCGTTTATTTTTCGGGCCAGGTTGGTGAGCGATTCCAACTTAGGGAACTAGGTTATGTGAGCACACCTAGTGAGATAGCATTTTAGAGGGAATCAGCCGGTGAGGGTATACTCGGAGGGATGGATGTGTATATATATGTGTGTTGATGTTGTGTTAAAGGTACGTATATAATGGTTGTAAATATTATATGCTTGTAATAATACAGTGTATGATGGAATTGTTTTATATAACTTGTGTCACAGTTATATGTTATTATTTGAAGGAAATTAATTAAGTTAATTAGTGAGATAACTTATAACCCATGGATAATAATACTCAGTTTAAAGTGGAAAGGAAATGGAGGATTAAAAGGACTACTTGGACGCGGTAGTACAACTAGGTGGGGTTAAGGTAATCGTTTGGTGTACACTTTAGTGGAGGGGTGAGAATGTACTCAAGAGAGTGCAACACTAATTTAAATATGTAGCGCATTCATATATTTTAAATTACTGCAGTTAATTCACTTGCTAAATATTTTCAAAATATTTTGGGTTCTAACCCTTGCTACAGGGACGCCTGGATTGATATTCTATTCCAGGGACACGGAGCTACGACATATGTGGATGCTAGCAGGAGCTTGGATTAGACGCATCATTATTTCATTCGTGGAGTAGGAATCATTTACCAGATCAGGTTTCAGATTTTTATTCAGGTGTTGAATATTTGTATTGGACTATTTATTTTGGTGGCCGATGGTTTATTTGACATGTCATTTTATTATTTGTTTAGTTCATCTAACTAAGTTGTGTGAGTGGATTATATTTATTTCCGCATGTACTATTTTGCTTAATTAACAAGATAAAATTTGGCACCAGCTTTTTGGAATATTAGGTGGTTAGTATGTTTTAAAAAGGTTTTCGACAGTGATGCTAAGGATGAACCAACTGGGATTCCTGTTTAATTTGGTATAGGACTGATCAATCGGTATTTTATTAGGCGGGGTGTCACAGATGGTATCAGAGCATCATTTTTTAGTGTCCTTAGGATCTGTGCGTATTTTCATGTTTCAGCTTAGCGTCCTATGATATAGAGCCCTATCACAAGATTGTCGTATTCTTATATGTATGTGAATTTACGTTCTTCTGCCAATTATTCTATATTTGAGGGTGAACTCATATGATTCTATTCTCATTTTAGATGCTGCCTGGGAGAGAGAGAGAGCAACTAGGGCAGCAGGGGGAGATGAGACTACAGAAGCTCATCAGGAGCAAGAGTTACCACAACAACTTCCATAGATGATTTCAACAGCACAGGTAACTAAATTAGTGACGCAGGCAGTTGAAGCAACGATGATCGCCATGGCTAGATACTTTGCATGAGATCAGCCACAAGAGTTAGTGGCACCAGATGTTTAGGAGCACTAGGGGCAGTCGGAGTGGCAGCAAGTACGAGAGGTCTTTCAAAAGGGCCACCCACCAAAGTTTCGAGGAGGTTCAGATGTGGTGCTATCATATCAATGGAAGAGGGATATCCAGCGTCACCTACTCAAGGTAGATTGCAATGAGGTGCAAAAGCAAATGCTAGCCACTTTTAAGTTAGTGGGAGCAGCGCTACAGTGGTGGGAGTCAATTACCACAATTGAGGAAAGGGATACATTAACAATTGCAGAGTTTTGGGTGCAGTTCGATCGCAAGTATTTTTTGCCAGTAGTGGAGATCGAAATGAGGAGAAAATTTAGAGAGGTGACTCAGGCGGACCATTTAGTGGCCAATTACGAGGAAGAATTCACTCGTTTGGTAAATTTTATACCAGATAAGGTAAGCGATGAAGAAAGAAAGAAGTCAAAGTTCATGGATGGGTTGGTCTGGAGGATCATGCAGCATTTGATTGGTAATCTCGCATTAGTAGCTTATACAGACGTTGTAAATGCAACACTCCTGCACTGTCAGGAATATCGCTTCCACGTGAGAGGAAGAAAGGGGGAGGGGAAACCAGTCAGACGGATAAAGCGGAAGGGAACAGTACTAGTAGGGTATCTCAGCTGCAGACAATGGGACATCAGGGGCAGGATTCCCGGCAGGGGAATCAGGCCAAGCGATTTAGGTCTGGAGGCTATCGACAGATGACCAGGACTTCCGACAAGGCCAACAAGGAAGGGATTAGTGGCAGGGAAAATTTATTAGGACATGTTTCATTTGTGGGGAAGCGGGACACATGAAGAGAGATTGTCCTCAGTGAGGAAGGGGTCAACTACAGGATGAGGTCCTGGATGTGTAGCCACTACAATAAGTCATGGGTGTGTTCAGGCAGGGGGAAGCTTCTCAGGAACCCGAGGATCAGCCATTGCAACTAGAGTATGGAGGTAATTATCTTTTTATCCTATGGGCATGGGGTATGTTTTGAGTGACAGTGAGGGTGTCACAATATAATAATTATTTTCACTAGAGTTAGCGGGTAAGTCGAATTTAGTGGGTGAACTGGCTATAGCATCCATGTTATTTATATATATTTTTCGTGGGGTAGCGGAGTCCTTTGGTATTAACCACGAGAGAGTGGAGGTGCACAGTGAGAGAAGGTTTGAATTATGCGAGTGGTTATTACTTTTGAGGATTATGGAAGTAGGGTAGATAAATTTTTATCGGCTGATCAACGATGGATTTGAACAATTGTGAATAGTGGGGGTAAGTTTTGGTGTTCGCAACACCAGGGTATGAATGATTTTTTACTAGGTATCACCAGAGAGGGAGTCTAGACTATATATATGTGTATATATATTGTATTGTGTGGTGCGATAGACACATAATGAGGTCTTGTGTTCTCATAGTTTATCCTGGTAAGAAAGGGAGTCTACTGAAGTGAATCAGGGTGGCTAACTTTATTTTCGAGTAAGGAGAGATAACTCGGGGTTTATTTTGCGCAAGAGCTAGTGATAGTAAGGACGCGGTATTTTATGTTGTCTTTTGTAGAATAAGAGTATGCGTGTGTACTTTTGTGTTAATAAACAAGTATTTGGGGGTACACACTATGGACTAAGGGTATAACAGATCTCAACGACCGACAATGTTTGGTAGTAGTGTATTGGGGGGGGGGGGGTTCCTTGTTTGGATTTCTCTTTGCGAGACGTCCCACGCATGAAACTTAGCGCAACGTTGGAAGTGGGGAGATGTTGGGTCGTTAGTACATGTGTTGGGTACCCTTGGCATTATTATTTATATATGTGATATGACTATGGGCTGGAAGTTAAGTTACGGGTTACGGCTAGTATAGTCGGGTAACTTTCGTTCGGTAAAACACGGGGATAGAGTGTATGGTCACCCGGGTTAATTAAGGCAACCTTTGTGAGGTCAAGCACGGGTAAGGGTGTATGGGCGCGCTGGTTAATTAAAATGCATATTTGTATAATTTATAGTTAGAAGCGGGAGAGATTGATATAGCGAGCTAATAGGCACATGACTAGAAAACGATATTTGAAGCTTGGAGCACTAGGCTTATGTTAATTTCGAGGACAAAATTCCTTTGTAGGGGGGGGGGGGGGATATGTAACACCTCATAATTTTGAGGATTTAATATTTAATTATTTTGGGAGTTATAAAAATATTTAAATTGGAGAAACTTAAATTTATGATTTGGAGAATTTATTTAAGTGGGCCGAATTAATTATAATTGGCGACTTTTAAGTTTAATTGTTCGAATTAAAGTATGTCGCATTTTGAGGTCAAAATTTGAGAGCGTTATAAAATATTTCAGATGACAATTTTGAATCTGCGGTTGAGTTCGTATGGGTCGAGATAGTAAAAAAAGAGTGCCCGGGGGTAGTAATTGGGTCTCGGGGTATTTTTGGGCATAGCCAGGCCCATAACGGGTGATTTGGGCAATTTTAATTAGGCCCGTATGGCCTAAAACGTGATTAAGAGTTTTAATCCTGATTCGGGGAAGTGTGAACGGAAATTAATACAACTCTAAACCTAGGATTTGAGAGAGACATAGAAGAGACAAATCAAAAAGCCAATTGGGGGTCTTTTGGAGCCAAATTAAGGGACGGATTGGAGTGTTCTTTATCAACACCTTCACTCCACCAATGGATCAGACTCTACGAATCATTCCAGGTAAGTGGTTAACTTTTTTTATTCTTAAAATAAGTGATAACCAATTCATATTATAGTATGTGTATATGAAAATTCATTTTGGGTGTGTAACCATAAATTAAAATTGGGTTTTCTGTATTTAGAGTAATGGACAGATTTAATTACTCAATCGAGGTTAAGTTATGATTTGGGACTGTTAAGATTGAATTGTAGAGTGGATTACAATATGTATTAGTGATTAAATGGACTGAAAATGGTTAGGTCAAATTCGGTAGAACGAGGCCCGGGTGAAAAATCCAAATCGGATATACTAAAGGTTATGTATAAATTTGAAGACGGATTAAGGTCTCTAGGATGTTTAGAACCTTTTCTTGTGTGGAGAATATGTTGGTCATGATTTGGGTAATGTTTTGGGAAGAAACGAAAGCTTAAGGGTTCATCAATGGCTGAAATAGCAAGCCGGAGAAGACGAATCCCTGTTCCATCGATCGATTGACTCAGGGGATCGATCGATCGAAGGTCCCAGAATTTTGGCAATTCGGCTTGTTTATATATATAAGGGAAATTAATTGTATGTCACGGGATGAATCAATTTTGGGAATTTATTTGTGAGTATTGATTTTGGACCGAGGGAAAATATTCGGGTATTGCAATTGAGTGGCATTACATTATTAAAGGAATCTAGGTGTAATTAATTAGTTATGGGGAGAAATATAGAATTGGGTATTAATGATGGTACGGGCCAAGTAAGCGAGTTCGGGTATAATGGTTGGCCGACACCAAATGTTAAATTAAGTAATGTGTAAATTAATTAAATTAGAGCCGGACCATGGACTCAGATTGGTAATTAAATCATGTGTAGATTAATTAAATTAGAGTCGGACCATAGACTCGGATTGGTAATTAATTGATGTGTAAATTAATTTAATTACAGTCGGACCATAGACTCGGATTAGTATTAATTAATTAATGTGTAAATTAATTAAATTAGATTCGAATCAGAGACTCGAGTAAATATTGTATAAATCAATGTGCAAAGTATATATATAAGAGTCGGACCATGGACTCGGGGAAATATTATATTAATTGACATGTGAATTAATAAGTGAGAAAATTAATTAATTTGAGTTGGGCCACAGACTCAGGAAATTACAGGCTAGTGTTAAGGGATTGTGAGTACATGGTAAAGTTATGGTTTATATTATATATGTACGGGGTAGTGATAGTTTGTATATACGTGTATATAATGTGTGTACTATTAAATATGAGTGACTAGATATTTATTTAATTTATATACTCTAGTGCTATCAAGGGAGGTTGCGCGATGTGGGTGAATCCCCTAGCTTGAGGAGTAGGGTGAGTATATCCCCAGGTCATAGCGTCCGGTATATGGGTGAAGGATTTATCTCACTTTCAGAGAATGAATATGACCGCCTCCACTTCATTTATGTTTCGGTCCAGGTTGATGAGCGATTCCGACTTGGGGAACTAGGTTATGTGAGGACACCTAGTGACATAGGATTTTAGAGGGAATTATTCGGTGAGGGTATACTCGGAGGGATGGATGTGTATATATATATGTGTTGATGTTGTGGTAAAGGTACGTATATAATGGTAGTAAATATTATATGCGGGTAATAATACAGTGTGTGGTGGAATTGTTTTATATAACTTGTGTCATAGTTATATGTTATTATTTAACGGAAATTAATTAAGTTAATTAGTGAGATAACTTATACCCCATGGATAATAATACTCGGTTTAGAGTGGAAAGACAAGGGAGGATTACAAGGTCTAGTTGGACAGGGTAGTACAAGTAGGTGGGGTTAAGGTAATCGTTAGGTGTGCACTTTAGTGGAGGGGGTGAGAATGTCCTTAAGAGAGTGCGACACTAATTTAAATATGGAGCACATTCATATATTTTAAATTACTGCACCTAATTCACTTGCTAAATATTTTCAAAATGTTTTGGGTTCTAACCCTTGCTATAAAACTATTTTCAAAACCTTTTAGGTATCCAGCCACAGGGACGCCAGGATTGATATTCTATTCCCGGGACACGGAGCTGCGACATATGTGGATGTTAGCAGGAGCTTGGATTAGACGCATCATTCTTTCATTCCTAGAGTAGGAATCATTTACCAACTCCGTTTTCAGATTTTTATTCAAGTGTCGAATATTTGTGTTGGACTATTTATTTTGGTGGCCGATGGTTTATTCGGCATGTCGTTTTATTATTTGTTTAGTTCATTTAATTTAGTTGTGTGAATGAATTATATTTATTTCCGCATGTACTGTTTGGTTTAATTAACAAGATAAAATTTGGCACCAGCTTTTTGGAATACTAGGTGGTTAGTAAGTTTTAAAAAGATTTTTGAAAGTGATGTTAAGGATGAACAAACTGGAATTCCTGTTTTAGTTTGGTATAGGACTGATCACCCGGTATTTTATTAGGCGGGGTGTCACAGTTCATTACAACACACTCAGTTATAGATACTCTCACAACACTCACTCTCTCATATCCATGCTTACTGTAATCTTCATTCCACATGATAGATATACTTTTCATGATACTTGTAATTTCTTGGCTATTAGTATATTGCTCATCATGCAAAATAAAAATTCTCTCTCCATAATTTACTAATCAGGAATCATGCATTTTTCAGACTACATCCCCCAAAAGCATGGCTATTGACCAAAATTTGGTTCTGTATTGGGGGGTCTCTTTGTGATGAGCACTGGTCCGGCAGGTCACAGTTAGCCTAAGCAATATAAATCTCACCTTCCATTGGCCTATTTACTTCGACGTATATCAAATGGTTCCCCCCACATCATATTGATTGACCAAAGTCATGATGTGAGGTATATAGTCGAGAACTCGTTCATGTATGTCGAGTATATTGAATTCACTCTCACACGTACTGTCCCCACGAAGTATATAGTGAGTCAATTCACATGCACTTTAGCATATCAAATGGCATGTCCACACATACCGATTTTACACAAAAGTAAGATGCATATTGTGAAAGTCATGCCAAAGGGGATCGTTTCAACTAGCCCAACAAATGCATACCCCCATATATGTATCAAACCTAGGGCACTCATATTTAGTTTGTTGGTTACTATCGAAAACTTTACCAAAATGTCGGGTCGGCATGCCACCCAATTTTTTGCGCAATTTCATTTTTTGAAAGCGGGACCTGTCCATGAGCCTGGCAACAAGTCAATTCGTGTTTTACATATTTTTTAAACCCAATTTTTCCCAAGCTCGGGTCTCGTCCGACATTTATTTTGCATTTATGAAAACATAATACAATTGAAAACATAATAATAATAAAATAATAAAATAATAAAAAAATAAAAATAAAATAATAATAATAATAATATAATAGTAATAATAATAATAATAATAAAATAGTAATAATAATAGTAATAATAATAATAATAATAATAATAATAATAATAATAATAATAATAATAATAATAATAATAATAATAATAATAATAATAATAATAATAATGTTGAGACTCTTCTCTCATTTTTTCCTCTTTCCTTGAGGAAAATGACAAAAACATTTTTTCCCTTTCATTAAAATACCCCAAAACATTTCTTCTCTCCTTTTTATCAAAATACCCAAAACATTTTGTCTTCCTCCTTTCAAAAAAATATCAAAAACATTTACCTCCTTTTTCAATAATAAAAGTTTTCCCTTCCTCTCTTTTAAAAATAAACTCGGCTAAGTTTTTCTTCTCAAGTCGATCACATACATGACGCATGGTCTGTCTCCCTATTGGCTTCGGTTTTCCCTCGAACCACCCTAACGCTATGTCAGTTCCCTCGCTACTTACTTCGAGTTTGGAATCCACTCTCACCCACTTTCTATGGAGAACGCCGACCAATTGTGCAGCCTGATTTGATGACGGTCCTAGTCCAACTTACTGCCAAGATTAACAACCTTCAAGCTGAGGTTCATGAGATGAGACGACACCAGGTCCCTATTCTCAAAGAGACGGAGCTTGTCTTCCCTCTCACTATGGATCTGCCCGCACCTGAGCCGATTTGGGTCCCAGAAGAGGATCAACAAGTTCCACGTACCCCTCGTGCCAATGGGCCTCCACTAGCTCAGCTCCCCATGCCAAATCTTACCAAAATAGGGGCTAACTTGCCCATGACCTTTGATTCGAAGGAAGAAGTGTTGAACAAGAAGCTTGATCGAGTCCGAATCTCCGGGAACTACATGGATTACACACATATATCTCCCTATGCTAAAGCAAGGCTATCGAAAAAGTTCAAGATTCCGAACATTGATAAGCGCTAGGGTAGCAGGCCCCCAATTATTCATTTTAAAAGTTACCACTAAGCCATAACTCTCCTAGGTTTCTCCGAGGAAATAATATCCCAGATGTTCCAATAAACTTTGAAGGACAATGCTCTTCATTGGTTCCCATCCCTCGAGGAATCCAAAATTCCCAGTTAGGAGGATGTTGCCTATGAGTTCATGTCACAGTACAAGTATAACGAGGAATTAGAGGTTAAAGGCCGTGATTTAGAACTTCTAAAGCAGAATCCTAGGGAAATAATCAGTAATTTCATAGAAAGGTGGAGAAAGAAAGTGCCCACCATGACCAACCGGTCTTTCGAAGAGGAACAAGTCAGTATTGTGAAGAAAAACTTCTTACCAAATGTTCGAGAAATTATGGGAGGACAATATTATCCCCATTTTTTTTATCCTTTTGGGAAGTAGGAGTAAAAATCAAAGAAAGTCTTACCAAGAGAGAAGCTTAGCCAAAGAAAGTATCTTAATAGTTCACTCCTAAAAAGTATGAAAACCCGACCAATACCACAATTTCAACAATCAGTAACATCTCTCAGCCTGCCACTTCATGGGCACCAGAATGTCACCTTAATCCCTCCAAAAAGGAATACACCAATCTTCATGCTCACCTCTCAAAAGTCTACCAAGCCCTTTTAAGCCAATATCTCATTAAGCTATTCGACCCTCATCCATTACAAAACCCACTTCCCAAAAAATTCAAACCCGACACCCATTGTGATTTTCATCAAACTACCAACTATACCATTAATCAGTGCTTCCACCTTCAAAATTTAATCCAAGGTGTGATTAACCTGGGTGTTATTGCCCCACCAGCCAATACTAAACACAACACTACTCACAATCCACTCCTAAATTATACAAATGTTATGTTCCTAGAAGAAGACCAATAATTTAATCTGTCCACCCAGATTGTACCCAATAAATCTCCCATCATACGTGTACATTCGCCTAAACCCCTTAAACTTTGCATATATTTTCTCATATACCATACATGCTTTTCCGATCAAGCCATATCGCCTTCCAAGAGAATGTAATGTCGTTTGTACCTGGTCCGGAAGGAAGGATATGGAATTTCCAGTGGTATTAAACCAACTCCTAGTGATTGGGATGAAATCGCCTTATAAATTACCATTGACTGCCAAAAATTCAGTGCACTGTTCATGGAACCCCGGAAGTGGGCTCGCGAGTCAGATAATTGGGTAGTATCCACCAAAGATGTCAACTTATATGATTCCATCCAGATTATGGTAGACTTATTCCAACAAACAATTGAAATTTGTAATATAACCATGTTACGTGATTCTTTGAAACTACAAGGGAACTTGGTCTCCTCATTGAGTGGGAGGATCTATACGAAAAGACCATTAAGGTTGTGGAAAGCATTGACTTCTCATAGAAGGATGACATCATTTCCACCAGATGGGGGGATAAATTCGATAGTTCAGATAAAGAGCAAAGCCCATAAAAAACTATTCAAGTACTCTGTATATATGGAATGATATCGTTTGAGGATCTGCTAAGAGAGAACGACAAAGTGGATGAACAATCGGAGATAGATAAAGAAATAGGGTTTTATTTTTCCCCTCTTCTATGAACCATATGACTAGATCTGTGAGGCAGTAAAAGGTTCCAAACCCTCAATCAGCAACGACAGATAAGGAAAAAGTATTGAGAAATTCCCTATACCGAAAATGACCCTCGAGGAGAGAAAGATCCTCGATCAGTTAAAGAAAACTCAAGATGACATCACTATGTGGGGGACTTATTATGTCTTCCCAACTACACCAAAACTCCTTGATTAAACAAATTATCGAGCCCACAGTCCCTCCTTCTACCACTCCAAAAGAAGCCGTGAACTGGGTGGAGTCTCTAACCTCTACTATTATTCTATCTTTCTCTAAAGAAGAAATCCCTAAGTTTGGTCAAAATCATAACTATGCTCTCAATATCTCTGTTGAGGTCATGGGAAAGAGAGTACCACTTTTTCTTATCTACAACGGGTTACCACTTGATGTTTATCTGCTAAGAACTTTCAACTGCTTGTAACTGAAAGTAAGTGACCTTACTCCAACTTTCATCACATATCATGCTTATAACAATACTCTTTGAGAAGTAATGGGATCCATAAAGCTTACAATAGGGGTCGGACCTATAAATTTCATCACTGAATTCCAAGTCATTGGCATACTGGCTTGTTTTAACTTGTTACTCGGACGACCATGGCTCCAAAGTATTAAGGGAGTGTCTTCCTCTCTCCATTAGAAACTGAAGTTCTTTGCCAAGAAGTAGGTCATCAGCATCTTGGGTAATGATGATAACATTGAGAATGCAAGTATCAGTAGTCTAGTACTAGATATCTAACATGGGGAAAACGATATGCTTCTATCAGGTTTCCAAGTCAGACCACTTTCGCTTCCAACATGAGATGATTTTAGAGATATAGTCTATCCAAAGCATAACCCTCACGACAATGTTAATTTGATATATATGTTCAAAAATATGAACTTCATGCCCGGACTGGGTCTGGGACTACGATAACATGGAATACTAGAGCCCATAGTGATGAAGAAGGACTTTCCTCCATTTGTCCTGGGTTATCAACCATCATTAGAGAAAAATGCTCGGTCAACCTCAGTTCAAGAGAAGGCTATAAAGTACCAAGATCGTCTCAGCCGATTCCTTGAATGAGAGATTCATTAAAGAGGGTGAAGATTTTCCCTTTTGTGTCTTTCCCGAACAGTGATACGATCATGTGGATAAGAAGATGAATCCAGGAAGGGAGATTTTCTTCCGAGATAGCTACTCATGGGCCAAAAGTTCCCAGCATCATGTGGAATATCTTGTTGAAAAGACCATAGTTGTTACCAGAGATTCCAAGGGATGTGATTCTAAGGATTCGTTCAACTTGAAAACACTAGGGCTGACACACTGCAAGATCCACTCAGGAACCACATCATTGGATCCATCCATTCTGATCAAAGTTGCTGATACACCCCTCCTCAACTAGAATATTGTACCGTTTCCATTTGCTGAAATGCAACCCAACCTAGATGTTTATCATATTTCTTCTTCTTTTGTTATTCCTCCGTGTTCTGATCATAATGTAATCAAGACCTCCTTGGATGAGATTCTCAGTGCTATTTTTTCCAAGAATGAAATAAATGAAGATTTTGAGTATCTTGTTGTGCCTTACATTAATTGTCTTGATTCTAATCAAACTCTTGATGATGATGATTTTGAAAATCAATCATTTTTAACTGATCTTAATAAGGTTAATAATAAAAACATAATCACGTTAAAATTAATGACGATGAAACTATTATTATTAATATCTATTATAGTATCCAACTGTGCGAGATTAGGATATGGTCCACCCTTGACGAGTATGAGTGCACACAACATAAAGAACTAATGAAGGAAATTGTTTGCATGCTATTATGATGACGTGCCTGATATTGATCCTAAAATATCTCAGCACGGGATTCCAATGCTCCCAAAATTTAAATTAGTTAAAAAAAAATTGCGAAAGCTCTGCACCGAGTGGTCGCTCAAGGTTAAAGAAGAGGTGGTCAAACAGTTGAACATAGGCTTCATCCGGGTGATCGAATATCCCACATGGTTAGCCAACATTATATATGTGCCAAAGTCAGGAGGAAAGGTTCGCATGTGCGTTTAACATCGAGATTTGAACAAGGCATCTCCAAAAGATGATTACTCGATGCTCGATATCGACATGATTAGGGATAATACGGCCAGTCACGCTGTCAAGTTCTTCTTTGACAGGTTTGTTAAAAATAATCAGATCAAGATGTACCCTGATCATTAAGAAAAAATCGCATTCATCACCCTTTAGGGAACCTTTTGTTACAATGTTATGACATTTTGTCTCAAAAACACGTCGACTACCTACCAAAGAGCCGCCACAACCATTTTCAACGATATGATACACAAAGAAGTCTAAGTCTACATAGATTATATAATTATCAAGTTTAAGACTCGAGAAGGTCATATTCCCGCTCTCTAAATGTTCTTTGAACGACTTTGATGATTCCAGATGAAACTTAACCCACAAAAATGTGTTTTTGTCATTACCAAAGTAAAGGTTTTGGGATTCATGTTTAACGAGAAGGGGATTAAAGCAGTTCCTGCCAAACTCAAAGCCATACTCGAGATGTCATCACCTTAAATGGAGAGGGAAGTCTAAACATTCTTGGGAAAATTATAGTAAATCAGTTGGTTCATTAGCTAGTTAAATTTTGTTTGTTATCCCATCTTCAAACTCCTCCTTAAGGATTCAACCAAAAACTAGAATGAAGCTCCGGTACTCCTGCCACCACATCCTGGTCTCCCCCTAATCCTATACTTGACCGTGATAGACATCGTAGCTGGGGCTCTTCTAGCCAAAAGAATCTCGTAAAAAGAGGGTCATCTACTATGCCAATTGAAAATTGCCTGGATACGAAGTCAACTACACTACCTTGGAGAAAGCCTATGTCGCCCTTATCTGGATGACTCAAAAATTACAACATTAGATGCCCGCCTTTTCCATTAGACTTGTATCCTGAATGGATCCTATCAAATACATGCTCGATAAACTTTCCCTGTCTAGCCAAATAGCCCTATGGTTGATCCTTCTAGTAGAGTTCGATATTCTGTATGTCACGTAAAAAGCTATAAAAGGAAGATCCAACTCTGACTACCTTGCGGACTAACCTATAGAAGCACCTGACGTTTGGATCTCTTAATTCTAAGATGAAGATATCCTTTGCACCTCTTAGGAAGACCTCCAGTGGAAAATGTTCTTTGACGGCGCTGCCAAAAAGAAATGATACGACATTATGATACTCCGGATCACCCCCGGTGAATCTCATACTCCCATTGCCATTAAACTAGATTTTCCCCGCACCAATAACATAACTGAATACGAGTCATGCACTGTAGGCCTCAAAATTACTCTAAAGAAAGGAACCCAATGCTTGGATGTCTACACGGATTCAACCATCATCATCAGCCAGGTCCTTAGAAAATGGAAAGTCAAAGTCGAAAAGCTCTTACCCTTCGATGCCCACCTAGAAGAGTTGACCTCCTAATTTTGACATATCACTTTCCATTACTTTCCCAAAGTAAGGAATAGCTTGGTCGATGCCCTTGCCACTTTAATTTCCATGGTTGACATGCCTGAAATAATAATGATGGTTTCTTTTCTAGTCCAGAAACAAGCTAAACCAACCTAATTCTACCACATCGAGCTCATCACCGAAGAAGATCCTGATATGTATAAGTATTGGTATTATAACCTTTGGCACCTCCTTATGCACATTAGATACCCCCATTATTCCAACAAAAAAGATCGAGCAACCCTTCATAAGTTAGCTTCCCAGTACATTGTATTCAATAATGCATTGTTCAAGAGGAACTTCGATGAAACCCACTTAGATTGCATCGCATGGGCTGCCATTGAAGAGGTGATGTAGAAGATCCACAACGGGAAATGCGGACCCCTTTTTAAATGGCCATATGATCACCAAGAGGATTATCCAACCTGGTTACTATTGAACTACCTTGGTTCAGGATTGCACCACCTAGGTTCAGATATACATTAAATTGAAACGATTTTCCAATCTCCAGCACTTGCCTCCACATGAATTATACAACATGACCTCTCCCTGGATGTTTTCCATATGTGACATCAATATAATAGGCAAAGTCAAACCCAAAGCCTCTAATGGGCACGAGTTCATCCTGATAAACATTGATTACTTCACCAAATGGGTTAAAGGTGAGTCATACACACTGATGAATGGCCAAAATGTGGCAAGTTCATTTAAACAAACATCATCTGCTAGTGCGGGGTCCCACATGAGCTAGTGTGAGATAACAGGTTACATTTTGAGATAAAAGTCACAGAATTGGTTGATGAGTATGGGATTTAGAGTTACAAATCTTCTCCCTACTGACCACAAGCCAATGGTGCAATTGAACCCGCTAATAAGAACCTCAAAGAAATCATCAGTAAGATGATAAAGAGTTGTCAAGATTAGGCCAATCAAATCCTTTACGCCCTGTGGGGCTACCGTACTTCAGTTAGGGCATCTACTGGGGCTACCCCTTACTCTCTAGTATACGGTATGGAAACAATCCTACCCGTTAAGTTAGAAATACCTTCACTACGCATCATGCTTGAAAGAAAAGTCAATGAATAAGATTAGCATCAAAGCCATCTTGATGAGTTACCGTTCTTAGATAAAAGTAGGCTGAAGGCTCTATATTATAAACATGGGTACCATCGTCGGAAACCGTGATCTTTTAATAAGATATTTAAGGACCATATTGTTCGAGAAGGGGACTTAGCTCTCAAATAAATCATAGAAACCAGTTGAGACCCCAGAGGGAAATTCAAGCCAAATTGGAGTGGCCCCTACATTGGGAAGAAGATCATGTTCGATGGCGGATCTATGTCCACTAACGTTAACGGAGAAGAGATGGTGCATCCAGTTAACATGGATCGTCTCGAGATATTATACCCCTAGTTCAAAATCTTGGCGCGCTATGACTCCTCTCATGTCCCTTCTATTCTAAAATAAAAGAAAAAATCTTCATTTCCCTCTACTTAGAACTACGTGGGGGGGTTGATCCTCTAAAAATGTTTTTACTTTAAAAAATGAAACTCTGAACATTTTCAAAACCCCAAAGGTATATAGGTAGCTCATACGCTTTACATGGTACAAAATGCTTATCTTTTATTACCTCTGAGAATGACATTTCATTTTATCATTTACATGAATAAAAGGATGAAAAATAATGTCACTTAAGTTGTTTAAAAGGTTTAAGACAATTTAAATGTCTCCGAACAGTTTGCTTGATAAACTCCTCTTTTTACAAAACAAATACTAACACAAGATGTGTATAAGAAGTTATGAATGAGATATTTCAATTAGGTGACCAAGTTTTGAAAAATAAAACTAAATAAATTCTAAACCAACATGCAATCAGAAGGGTGTGAGAGGAGGATTAAATATGCAAGTACACATATATTTTAATATGGTAAAACCCCACCAAATTACGAAAACATCCACAGAGGTGTCTACACCTCAAAAGAAAAATTCACTAAAATAGAGTAAACAAATTACAAGCTATATAACAACCTAAACACACAATCAGACCTAATCTAAGTCAAGAATTTTTACCAACTCCAATAGGTAATTATGTCTTCTCTGAAGGCTCTGATATTGTAGTTTTTCTCCCAGCTTCGTAACTCCTCCTCCTTTAGCTTTACGTCGACTCTAAAAGTCAAGAATCTCTCTACCAACACTCTTTAGTGTTGTAGTGTGTAAAATATTTTGTTGTGAAGTTCCTAACATATGCATGCAACACACACAAACTTATACAGACAAATTTTCCTACAAATTTTAGATATTGTCTGATATGAGTTTGGATTCTGAATATCAATTTATTGAAAACCTTATGTGTCTAATTTTGTACTAGATCGAGTGGAAACCTTGCTTTTCAAAATAGCCAAGGTCCTATATGAATTATTTTTATTTATATACACTTCTATTTCAAAAACTGTGAAATATGAACATTGAAAGCACAAACGTCTCAAGATATCTTATTCTTATGTAGTTTGTTTTTCGCAAAACTTGAAACAAAATGAATATTTTCTGGTAAAACGTTTTAAAGAAACATTTAAATATAAAATAACCAACAAACAAGGATTTATTGAAAAAGAAATCAAAACTAAAGAGATCTAAGTGATTTATATCAACTGGAATCAGATTTCTGTTTTCTATGAAAGAGAAAACAAGATCCAACAACGTGACTATCTAGGAAAAGAGATTGAAGACTAAAAAGGAATGAATCTTCAAAAGAGGATGAACACACAAACACTCAAGGTAAATTTTCAGAAGAAAATTGGCTAGGGTTTGGTTTAGGTTTTTCTATTTCTTTTTTTTCTCCCTTCTTTTTCTCTATTCTCTCTTTTTTCTCAACTCTCAACTGATCCAAAGATTATAAACATTAAACCAACGTCATCAATTTATAGTAGAAGTTGGAAGGTCATGGAATCTCTGGGCAAAAAAATGGCTGAGATTAACTCAGGTTGAACGATGTAAATCTAATGTCTTACAACGCACCGCATTTAAATGACATAAGATTGACCAAAAAGGTTGAGACTTAGATTGTTAAAAACAACATGCAGACTGTAGATAAAACAGATCCAAGGGCTGGTAATGGTTCTCAGGAATGTGAGAGTAAGAAAACAAAATCTGGGACATCGTGGATGCAACACATGTGTGGCTCAGATGGGTTAAAAAAATGTGTGTTTTTGAAGTTTAAACAATTCTATTTTGTACCACACATCTCCCAGCCGCTTTCGAATTTTAACCGACCAAAGTTTTTAAGAGATAAAAGAATTTACAAACAGGCCTAAAACATCTTAAAAATAAATTTTAAATGTTTTAAAAATGTTTATAAATTCCTAAAAATTATTTTAAAAACCCCTAAATTTATTACGAAATTATTTTAATTGGAATTAATACTCACACACATAAATTAATATGAACGCAACATAGAAATTCAATCCTAGGTGCAGTGTTGGTAATATACCTTTGAGACTAATAAAGTAAATATCATCTAGAGTCTGAGGTTTTTGGTAAACTAGGGTATGACTCAAATTTTGTCACTATTTCCAAAGTAGACAAGTGCCTATATAAGATAGACTCAAGTGAGTCAAAGATATAGGGTGCTTCAAAGTATTATGCATGCCTAAGGGATTGGTATAGATAGGTCAAATGTAAAACTCATCAAGAGGAACAACAATATAATTAAAACCCGTTTTTATTCAGTTTTTGGGAAAATTCGGCAGGATTATAGGAAATATAAGCGTAAGGAGTCAAACAACTACCCCCTCGCCAAACTAATTGTCCTAAAAACAAAACAAAACCGAACTACTCTTAAAAAAATTGACCAAACCTTCCTAGTTTATTCCCATAACCAAACACATAAGTAAACACTTAAAGGCTTCACATATAACAACCTTTCCAAATACCATCAGCTTCAGAAAATACCGTACTCGTAGCTGCGAGAAGATCCAGCCCCATCATTATCGACATACGTAGGTCCCCAAACTTCTCCTGCCTGAATAGTATACCGAAGGTGATCCATGGAATGGTAAGCCCGGATTATCCTAGGAAAAACAAGTATGCCTCCCTCCAGGGTGTCAAATATTCTCCTCGGCCAATATCTAATCCACTACCCTCCTCCATAGCCATTTCATATAGTCCTCAGAAACATGCCAAACTCTACTAACAAATTGGGATAGATGGGTCGACGGTCGACGACTCTCCTACAAAGAGCCCAACTACATGCACATGAATTTCGTCAAATCCTCCATAGGGAAGAAGTTCAAGAAACAGGAGGGCATAATCTGCTCCCATCAAACTTGACAAAGGAGCCGATAAGAAAAATATAAGGAAGTCTGTCGAAAGTCAACTAACCAAACATACTGGTATTCCACCAGCTCCATGATAGGCTATAGCTCCCCCATCAAGGCACCAACCTGCGCAAACATCGAGCTCCGTGCTCCATAAGTCAGTTTACCTAGTTCTCAAAAGTCGGGCCAAAGCTGATGAAATATCGGTTCAAGAAATCCGGCACAGCTGCCAAGGGATATTCGGGGGGATCGCTAAGAAGAATCTCTGAGACAACCACATGAATATCATAAGTGAGCTACCTCTCAGAAAATCAGAACGGCCTTCCCGCCAAGCGTCTAGACCATTCAGGGTCTCCTCCCCTATCACCGCTATAGGAATGCGATGATATGACATCCATGCAGTAATGAAAGTAATTTGAGGGTCCACTAGCTTTGAAGTTAAGCCAAGGGAAATAACTCTGGTATAGCTTAGATCATTGACATCTTATAGATGCACAAAATACAACACAACTAGGAAAGAGATCATTCCTCCAGTGACCAATAACTCAGTCATCGAGGGTAAGATATGGAGACATTCTGCCAATAGTTCCTGAGGAGACTAAGGGAATTTAGGCATGGTCGCTACCATACTGGTATTTACCCCCATCAGAGCAGACTCCTCGTATGTCGGGAAGACTTCATGCAAGAACAAAATGAAAAACATGATCCTCGGGGTACCAGAATTTTACTGCTGCCATCAGCATATTCTAGTCGATGGGCGAATTACGCCACAAAAAACCCGACGCAGGTTAAAGGCGTCATAGTCTATATTGTACGAACACATAGACTCTAAATTCATGAGATAAGAAATAAATTCTGCACTTATGGGAAGGATCATTTTTCAAAATAAGAAAACACAAGAAAGAAATAAGCAAGAGAAGGAAAATATGGATGGGTGAAGAAAAACTCTCAATATTACCCTCTTTTATACTTGAGAAACTTGGCTAAAAACAAAGAGCCGACAAAATTCGGATGGAACCCTATCCCATTAAGGAAAAAGTAATTGAAGGAAGTGCAATCAAAGCTTTAGGGTGATTTGGCTGGGCTGACTTGTTGATGGGAAGGATAAGGGGTATGTCGATCGACATCTCCCCATTTTTAGAAAATTCCATTTTTCCTTTTATGTCAAAATCAAAAACTCAATTTCTATTAAAAAAAATTTCTCTCCTTATATGTTTAACTCATCTTGTTTCAAAGTAATTTGTCTTT
This sequence comes from Sambucus nigra, assembly GCA_949130495.1. NCBI lineage: Eukaryota > Viridiplantae > Streptophyta > Magnoliopsida > Dipsacales > Adoxaceae > Sambucus > Sambucus nigra. The sequence continues at coordinate 280,381,722 of OX422215.1, read as the reverse complement.
TTAAGTAATTCTGATCCTTTTCATGGTGTCATCAAATAAAGTAAAAGTGTATGTAGATTAAGTCATTTAAAACGAAGATAAATAAAATAAAACCCCCTCCATTTCGTATATATGTGGTTCTATCATTACATTTCTTTTTAAGAAAAATGAAGAAGAAAAATAACTAATAGGAATAAAAACATCATTACAATCCCCCAAATGTTCTCTCTCTCACCTTTTTTTCTCTTTCTCACTCTCTCCCTATCCCCATAATCCCCCGTCCCTGCGATGCACGCGCTTCCCCCATCGATGAGCTGAGGAGCCTCCACTACCCGATCTAGATCCCTCCTCAAATGAAGAAGATGGCATAAAATAGGAAGGAATTGGGATCCAATCCCGAATATGATCCGTCGTGAAAGCCTCCTTGCCCCGGATGTCCCTCAGCCAAGTAATCGACACCCGAACATGCTACAAGAAAAACAAAAAGACCAAATAAGTTAATCTGAAGAACAGAAGAAATATAAAAACCAAAAGACAACGATATACCTTATGGATGAAGAAAATCCCCAGTCAACCCTAGAACATCCGAGTCCATCGCATTGGGGTGGTGCAGCATACACACCGATCCTCCCCCAGGCGATCTGATATTATAAGAGGGAGGAGCAAGCCGAAGAAATGAAACCTTTAACATCACCGCCACTGCTGACGTCGATGCACCACTAGTGCTATGGGCGGACCCCACTGGTCAACTCCAACCCCTGCCTAAAGCTATAAGAGGCGGAGGTATATTCACCACGTCATTGATGCATGACGATATCAGCCAGCTCATCACAAACTCAAGACAATCGTAGGTCACCACCGTGTCTGTCTACAAAGAATAGGGCTCACAATCATCGCCGCCACCCGAGCCTCATCTGATATTTCATAAACCCGCCTCATATATACCGGGGGCATCGCTGGTGGGACCTACACCTCATCCTTTATAATATGTCGGAATACTCTATCTCCCAGATACTAGGAGTAACCAAACTCGTGCGCCATCAGTTGACATATCTACGCATTCCCTCCGATCAACCCCATGTGATGGATGCCCATCCCCAATGGATATATGGTCAGCAACATATTTTAGGATAAATTCAATACTTGCCAAGAAAAGGAAATTAAGAAAAGGATTCAAAATAGAAGAATAAATAACCTGGCCATTCATCAAGGCATTCAAAACCTGACGCACCACAACCAAGGAAGGAGATCACCTTGATTGACGATTGGACTTCCTCCATCGATACATCTGCCAGAAGCCCCCCACTGACTAATCACATAAGCTAATCAAATGGGAATTGCACCCTATCACCTCGTAGAACCATGTCTGCAAAAGGACAAGAGTTGGCAATCAGGAATAAAAGGAAATAAAGGGAAACAAAGGAAAATGCATAACAAAAATATGCGAAAAAAACACATCCAAAAGATATGTGGCTTCAGTAAAAGTCTATCAGCAGGACCGAGTAAAAGCATCCAAATATGAATAAAGGGTCTCCAAAGTCAGGATCCCCCAGTCAAAGACGGGGATATTTGACAATACCCTCAAGTATGGTAAAAAAACATAAGTGGACGACGTCGCCACCAAAAATCCTCCTAACAGAAAAAGAATAGGTAAACAAGCCATCTGACGAACCTGTAACCCATCAGTCTAGTTAATATGTCGGGTCAACAAAACCTCTCAAAGAATAAATATACATATCGAGTCCCCCGAGATAATTCATCCGACACCACCCAGCGCCACCTCCACTGCGGACGACATCACCCTCGGCATGAAATCCATCTCTATCTGGGTCCCCTCACAATCTATCCCCCGCAGTTGCTGTACATTAATAGGAGTCACTATCATCTACCAAAAATCCAGATGAATGGTGTGGGTAGTATTCCACCACCTTTCTCCCAGAGCACATAGGACAGCCGTCGAGCAGGATGTCTCATCTAACGCAGACACCAGACTACAAAAACCAATAGAAAAACCATCCAGCACACCATCGTAGTAAGGTTCTCCCATACATATCTGAATCACGTCATCCCCCGAGTGCAAAGACTCGTCGTAGCAATGTAAGTGTGTCAAAGCAAAAGGGAGGCTTTTGGTCAAAATTTGAAGAAAGAAAAAAATGCATAAGAAAAATAAAAAAAATAATACCAAAAGTCACACAATACTTACATAACCCTCAGGGTTCCTCACCCTCAATCATCGATGGTGCGAGGGCTCATGCAGAAGAATATGCTCATCCGCAATGGGCTCGAGCAGATCAAAGGCATTCTCGTTGCCCAATGCTAAGGGCACCCTAGGACGCCACTCCAAGTACACCCAATCATCAACACCTAGCCACTCTATGTAGGTATCCCTAGTTGAAAAATATGCCATTTTCTAAACTAAATTAGGAAAGAACGTAGGAACCGATCGCAGAAGAAAGGAGTAGAAGATAAGAAAGCTAGAAGCTATGAAAAATGAAGAGAGCTCGCCCTTTTTTATAGGAGTTTAAGGGGTATGCCGATCGGTAGTCCCCTAACACCCGTCGATCGGAACTGTCCCTTCCCCTTGCCCAGGTAGTCCAAAAGGTCATCCAATTACTGTTTGGCAACCCCTACAACCTTTCGGTTGGCAAACCCTTGAATTTTCGTACAAAAAATCCAAAAAAAGACCAAAAATTTCTAAAAAAATCTTCGAAAAATTCCTAAAATAACTCAATGAATATTGGAACTATTCTTCATGAATAAGACCATTTTCCAAGCTCCAAAATCCCCAGTCGAATTAATGCCACATTTTTATCCCCATCTTTAAACCCTAAAAAATAGTGCCCCCCATAGGACTCCCCAGCGGAATCCCGAGAACTTTATCTTCAACAGAACACAAGTGACACCTCATCAGAGCTACGCATTTTCCAACAGGGATTTGCGAATAAAACTTTTTCAAAATAATTAGAATTTTCCAAAGCAAAGCTAAAAACCCAAAATCTCACTCGAGCAACTCATTGCCCAATGGAACCCCCAAACCTCAAGTTATCAATGGTCTCCCCAACTTGAATTCCGAGACTAAGATTCTCAATTATTCTCAAAAGACATAATCCCTATACAAATCTCCCCTCCCCAGTGGAGTCTTAAAAAATATTTCCTACGAGAGAAATTCCCCACACTTCCAGCTTAAGGTCCTCATAAATGACCTCGACCCTCAAAACTTCTTTCTTCCTACCGAAGGTCCTCAAAAATGACCTCGACCCTTAGAATTTGTCACTTATTACTTAAGGTCATCATAATTTACCTCGACCCATAGAATTGGTCGCTCCCATTTAAAGTCTTAAGAATTGATCTTGACCCTCACAATTGGTCGCTTCCAATTAAGGCACTCAAAATGGACCTCGACTCTCAAAATTAGTCGCTCCCACTTAAGATCATCAAAATTAACCTCGACCCTCAGAATTGGGTTCTCCAACTTAAGATCCTCATAATTTACCTTGACCTTCAGAATTAGTCGCTCCTACTTAAGGTCCTAAGAATTGACCTCGCCCATCCGAATTGATCACTCTCACTTAAGGTCCTCAGAATTGACCTCGACCTTTAGTATTGGTCACTCCAACTTAAGGTCTTCAGAATTAACATCGACCCTCAGAATTGGTCGCTTCTACTTAAGGTTCTCAAAATTGACCTCGAATCCTATAATTGGTAATTCCCAATTAAAGTTATCATAATTGATCTTGACCCTTACACTTGGTCGTTGCCACTTAAGGTCATCAGAATTGACGTTGGACCTCAGAATTTGTTGCTCTAACTTAAGCTCCTCAGAATTGACTTCGACCCTCAAAATTGATCGCTCCAACTTAGGGTCCTCAGAATTGACCTCAACCCTGAGAATTGGTTGCTCCCACTTAAGGTCCTCAGAATTGACCTCCACCTTCAAAATTGGGTGCTCCTGCTTAAGGTCGTAAGAATTGACCTCGACCCTCAGAATTGGCTGATCTAACTTAAGGTTCTCAAAATTGACCACAACCCTTAGAATTGATCGCTCCAACTTAAGTTTCTTAGAATTGACCTCGACCCTAAGAATTGGTCGCTAATTAAGGTCCTCAGAATTGACCGCGACCTTCATAATTGATCACTCCCACTTAAGGTCCTTAGAATTGATCTCAACCCTCAGAATTGGTTGCTCCAAATTAAGGTCCTTATAATTAACCTCAACCCTTTGAATTTGTCTCTCCTACCTAAATTACTTATAATTGACCTCTGTCTTCAGAATTGGTCGCTCCTACTTAAGGTCCTCAGAATTGTCCTCGACCTTTAGAGTTGGTGTCTCTAACTTAAGGTCCTTAGAATTGACATCGGCCCTCATAATTGGTCGCTCCCATATTAGGTCCTCAAATTAACCTCAACCCTCAAAATTGGACATCTTGAATATTACCTTAGGTCTTCAAAATTGACCTCAACCCTCTGAATCGATCATTCTCGTCCCTTCAGATCCGCAGAATTGACCTCTTTCTAAAAACATAATGTGGTGTGTATTCAATGGTTTTCATTTGTTCAACGCTCACCCATCAAGGGGATCTATTGACACCACATTATAGGATCCCCTAATTCTCTCCTTATGTCCATATTACATCCCCATTTCACTTATAACCCTAGGTTATACTCCGAGTATGTATCTAAAGGCCATCAGGCGCTCTCGGGCCGCATTTTACTCCATTCAACTATATCGTTAAAGAAAAATATCAATAAATCTTTGAAGGGATCTAAATCCCCTTTCCAATGGCCTGTCTTATGCATGAATCAGCATAATGGTTCAGACGAATGGACTATTTTTCTACTAAAAATCGACCTAGAGGTTGTCGGATGCTCTTGTGACCGAATTTAACCCCAATCAACCTTATTGTCAGAGACAAAGATCAATGAATCCTCTAAAGCTAATGAAACCCTTTCCAACGGTCCACCCCATGCTTAAAATGACATAATTGTTTGGACGAATGATCCGCTTTCCACTAAAAAATGATCTAAAGGCCACCGGGCGCTCCCAGGCTCCGTTTGACCAAGGTCAACTCTTCAGCTCAAATGAGACTGAATGAATCTTTTATGGGCACTGAATACCCTTTCCAACGATCCACCCCTTATGACAATCATCCATATGGTACGAAAAAATGAGTTATTTTACTTTGAAAGGTCACCAGGCCCGTTCGGGCCCCATTTGACCAAACTCAACTCTCTGAACCAAGCAAATCTCTTTGGAATCTCAAAGTACCTAGCATAACCTTTACAACGATCCACCTCATGTGCGATTCCGACTCACGGTTTCGACGAACGATCCATTACCATCTGACGATCTATTGTCCAAAGGACCAACAGGCATTTTCGAGCCACGTTTGATCGAAAGTCAACTCCCAGACTCAGGAGTGGCCCAAGTAATCTTTAAGGTCTCTGAATTTCCTTTCTAACAGTATTCCTTGTACATGATTTGGATTTATGAATGGCGTTCTATGACCTTTTTTTTAAAAAAAACCTGCACGAGACTACCGATTAGTAGGTCCATTTCCCTGCCAATCGGTAGTGTGTCTAGGTTCAGATGTCAATTGGCCGGGCTAGAGGTATGCTGATTGGAAGACCCCCTACCCTATATAAGGAGTTCATGAGCTCACTCTCAGGACGCACCTCAGATCCATCAATATTAGTGATCTCAGCAACATTTTTTTACAATTAGCAAAGTTTCCTCGTGGGGAATTTTTTTCCTTCTTTCATTACCATCATTTTCATACTCAATTTAGCCAAAGTCTCCTTCTCTTTCATCTAACATTCATAGCAATTTGCAAGGGATCTAACCAAAGATCAAGATCAACCATCAAGTCTCCAAAGAAAGTCCAAATACCCTTTCTCTCTCTAAATTTCTTTATTTTCGCATTAGTTATATGAATTCTCAATTTAACTTTTACTTTGAACCATACACATTAACATCTCATCCTTTATTCATTATATTGCACATACATTATTTTTTATATTAAAAAAAGAGGCTTACGCCTATAAATTCCAACGAGATTATTCACCATATTTTCTCAAATCTAATATATATTTTCTACACATGGACATATAATAAACTCATTTTTGAATCTATGGGATAAACCCCACCCTTGTGCCGCATGCGAACTATGAGAACTTCGATGCCTTTATAGGCTACGTAGGCATCTTGGGCTAAAACTCGAGACTCGAGTCCTATTTTCCTATTTTTCATCATTTTCTTATTTTATCTATACATTACTCATATATACCATACTTGTGATTCATGTTTGCAATTTGTCTAACAAATATTATCATTTGATTATAATGATCAATATCTCGATAAGAGCTCACATCATACTTTCTAATTATTACATTTGGCACATTCCTTTGGATGGCTTCACTCTATCTTTTCCATGATATGAGTCACATTATTCCAATCTTCAATTATATATACATGCACACACACTTCAAGGATAAATTAAGAAAAAAAGTAACATAAGCACATAAGAGATTGAAAGGGGGGCGGAATGGGTGCCTATCACCTTCCCATTCCATAACTTAGGCCTAGAACCTATGAACTATTGGTTTTTTAAGCATTAACATGTCTTTCATGCCTCTCTTTCAATGATGTGACTTGTTCTTTTGTCTTTTTTGTGCAAAATAGGATGGCAAGTACATCTCTTTACTTCACTCCACATATATGAATGCGCGTGCACAACCGCCAAAAATCCACAAGACAGAAGGAAAGATCCAATGGAGGGGTGGCCACACTTAGGGTGTGTTTAGGAACCTTAAACCATTGCCTTGGAATTGTAATGAAAAAAATTCGGTTCAAAATTTTAAAATTTTAATTGAAAATTTGACAATTTCAATTCCAGGGCATAAAATTGGAGTTCCCAAAGAAACCCTTAGACTTTTAATGACCATTATATGTCAAAAGGATTATTCCATACATGTTTTAAGAATCTGTTGTGTAACTATTAGATCTTTAACAGGCAAAAAATATTTAAACATATATAAATCAACTTTTCCCTACTAGATTTCTAATTTTGAAAATTTATATCCAAACTAAAATCTTTAAAATATTACACTAACTTTAAAAGAAGCATTAACAAAAAGATTAAAAAAATGAGCGTTGATTATTGAATACAATTTAGGGATTTTAACATCAAGATATCAGCAAGCCATTCTATACTAGATCATTAACTTAGGACATGGTTGTGTGTGTGTGTGTGTGTGTGTGTGTATATATATATATATAGAGAGAGAGAGAGAGAGAGAGAGAGGGAGAGAGAGAGATAGAGAGATAGAGAGAGAGAGAGAGAGAGAGGTTCAAAAGTGAACATAGAAGATGAACAATTTAATGAACCTTAACAAAAAATACATTACAACCCATTAATTTTAATTCCTATGTTATAATTGGTCTGCGTTAGCGGTAATGGACACGTGTGTGACACATTTGTGTTTTAATACACACACACAACCCCCCAACCCACTCCACCCCTAACAAAACCTTCACCTGCCTTTTAGATATACACTGCTAATGACACTCAGCTAACAGTTAAAAGAAGAAGGTGACTTTACCACCACTGCCGGTCTAAACCACTGGTATCACAATCACCAGATCTATTCACCGGCATTGAAACTTCATTGCTTGATTTCCTCTATGGCTTTCTAAAGTAAGGTTCAATTACCGCTGAAAAATAATTGAAATATCCAGCAAGACATCTCATTTTAGCAATGAAAGAGAGCCACAGAGAGCCATATGCCCACTGCTAGATCAATCGGTGCTCCAATAACATATCCATCCTCTGGTGCTCAACTTCTTTTCCGATTTTCTCCTCCGGCATACCCACTTGCCAAGGTAAACTGACATAAAATCCCACAACATATTTTAACGGTACGGAGATAGTTATGTTCAGAAGTATGAACATAATTTTTTTAGATGGGTGAAGGTTTGGCTGGGGATAGGGGTAATGGGGGGTTGTGTATGTATAGTAAAAGACTCATGTGTAACATGTTTGCCCGTTTCCGCTAGCGTGGACCATTTACAACATAGGAATTAAAATTAATGGATTGTAATGTTTTTTTTTCTAAAGGTTCATTAAAAATTTCATCTTTAATGTTCACTTTTGAACCTCTCTCTCTCTCTCTCTCTATATATATATATATATATATATATATATATATATATTTATATAGTAATGCTCTTGTGCGGACCAGTCCGCATTTTAAGAGTGTAGACCGGACATGTGTCACCTGGAGATGAGCCCAAAAAAGAGAGAGTGTGCCTATAATTTAGCCGATAATTTATAGGCTCATTGTAAGGTGACACATGTCCGGTCCTCTCTCTCTCTCTCTCTCTATATATATATATATATCCAGCCTTACCTCTCCTAAATCCCCTCTCCTTATTTTCTGCCTTATGGCTCCTCAACTCTTTTATAAATAGGTATATCTTGTAACACTTGTTCATCATCAATTCATATACACTATTCTCCCATTCTCTCTCTTTTATATTATCTCATGTGGTATCAAAGTCGATAAATTTCCAATAAAAATCTTAATCTAAATTCCAATGCTGAAAATCTTAAACCGAAACTCTCAAGCCATAAATCTCAGTGTCGCATATGTCAAATCGATAATCTCAAAACCATAAATATCACTCTGAATATCTCAAATAAAACCAAAATGTCACTATTTTCGAACCAAAAAATATCACTATGTTCAAATCCTCTCTCAAGCTGGAAAATTTCAAACCAAAATCTCACTCTATTAAAAAAACTCTGAAATCTGATTTTGCATATAAAAGTTTTCCTACACACACACGCACACACACACGCATAGAGATTATATGGATCAACTCCCCTTGTCACTCATTTACCATATCATCAAAGTTGTGCTTATTATCACAAGCCCGACCACGATCTCCTTCATTGATCGATTCAAGTTTCTATGTTTTGTCATAAAACAACTCCATGTCACTATTTAAGTGAATGTTTAAACTGTCCCTACAAAAAGTCATTTCATCCCAATCAAGGAAAATATGAATGTTTCTCTACTATCGTTGCTATAATTACACAAACTTCTCTTTCGAGTGACAACTCATCATCGAGCTTGATTAATAATCTTAATTCACTTCCCATACAACTTCTCCCCATTCTTGGTACTTCACTCTCCACTTTTATGTCTATCCGTTCATGTAAAATTTTTAAGTACTTTGATTGTTCCTCTTGTAACCATATGACTTCTGATGATACAATTTTCTCTTCCCAAATAAACGCATCACATACAACGGTTATATATACTATAGATGGTTCTCAGATACCAGATTCATATATCAGTATAATCTCAACTACTAATCTTTTACTTTTGAATAATTTTCACATCCTAAGACTTACTATTTTTCTTATATCTCTTTTCCAATTATGTGAAATTGGTCTCATTGTTAGTTTCTCCTCTTCTGGTTGCCCAGTCCATGACCCATATACTATACATGTAATTATGATAGGTAGTAAAGTTGGTCGTATAATTAAGCTCATTCACCTCAATCGCCCTAATACTCACGATGTTGTTGCCTCCACATTCTCTACCACACCTCTTGACCTCTGGCACTCTCGCCTAGGTCATGCTTCTATTTCTTACCACCATTCTCTTATCTCCGTAAGACACTTAAAGTCCGTTAAACCTAATCGTATAACTTGTTTATCACGATAGCCTAGAAAACATCATGTCTTACCTTTTTCTCATAGTGAATATGTTAGTAGAGCTCATTTTTATACTATACATTAGGATGTTTGGGGACCATCTCCTTATAGCATAATGGGAGCTCCAACTATTTTGTTCTCTTCATTAATGATTATGCCCGTTTCCCTTAGATGCATCTTATGAAGAATCACTCTGAATACTAGCTATCTATAACAATTTTTCTCACAAGGTCCAGACTCAATTATCGCACACCACAAAAAAGAAATTTATAATGGAAATGCCTTGGAATACAAAGAAACAAATTTCCTTAATTTTCAGCATTAACATGGAACTCTTTCTCAATATTCCTTCCTAAGGACATCTCAACAAAATGGACTTGTAGAATGCAAGCATCATCATATCTTAAACATTGTTTGAACATTTATCATCTCTAGCACTTTCCTTGGACATTTTTGGGGTGAGGCCACTCTCGCAGAAATTTTCACTATTAATCATACTTCAAGGTCGATCATTTCTAACCATTCACCCCATGAATGTCTCTATGGCATCACCGCTGCATACTCTCTTATCAATGTCTTTGGATGTGGCTATTATGTCCTTCTTCAACCACATCAACATTAAAAATTAAAACCTTGTGCTTGTGTTTATTATTTCATCGGATATAGGATAGAACATAAAGGGTATCTATTTTGGGATCCTCTTTCTAAGAGACTTTGCGTCTCCTGTCATGTTTTAATTTTGGGAGTATACCCTGTTCTCCTTTTTTTTCAATTTCATATAGTATCCTCTTCTACCCAATCATTCTTCACCGATCCCACCATCTATATCTCCCTTGATGATCTTAACACCCCAACAAATACTAATGTCACATATAAATTTCCACATTTGATTCCTCTCTAATAAATTACATTATACCCCCCCCCCCCCCCCAAAAAAAAAAAAAAAAAATTACCAGTCTTGAATCTGAGATCCTTATACAAGTCTCCCTAATAAACCTACAAATGAGCTTACTACACCTATTGCTACAGATCCTAACCCACATCTTCATTATTTTAATCAGATAAAAGAACCCACTCACCACCTACATGATTATCACTGCTTCTTTACCATGGTATCCCATCACGAGCCTCAAACCTTTCCCATGTTGCTCACTTAATCTCAGTCTGTAGTCTTATTGATGTGGCTGTAACTTGCAAGTGGAATTAATTTCAGATGGATGTGAAGAATGTCTTACTCAATGGTGATCTTACTAAGGAAGTTTACATGAAACCACCTTTGGGTTATCCTCCTTCATCATATCAATTTTTCAATCTTCGTCGAGATCTCTATGGTCTTAATCAAGCCCCTCGAGTCTACTGATTAGGCATAAATTCTTCCCAATTTATCCCCTAATTTCGGTACTTTAATCACCTCGAACAACGTAATTGGATTGACTTTATCTCATAATCTTGCTATTGACTTATCCAAACAAGTACACCGAGTTTCTGGTATTTCGTTATGATTTTACAGGTATCTAATGTCAAGAGATGGAAGAAGGAAACCGGAAGAATAGAGAAAGTCAACAAGAAAAGTCAAAAGGGAAAAAGAGTCATTTCTACCCAAAATCCAAATGAGGTACCTAAAGAGAAGTTGAAGGTATCATCCTCACAAACACCTAGGAAGAAACGACACCTCAATCGGATACCCAGAGCAAAAGATATGGGCAGTCAAAGTTTGAAGGAAAAATCAAATCAGCGGACCGGTCCGCCTAAGACCCGGACCGGACCGATGTACACAATGCCAGAGCACTGCGAACCGAAGGCAAACCGAAGAAGGCAAAAATTAAAAAAACCGATCCGCCCCCGGACCGGTCCGCCTGGAAAATAAAAGAACCGATCCGCTTTAGAAGCGGACCGATCCGCCTAAGGGCCGGACCGGTCCGCCCATCGAGATTTTGTTTTCTGATTCTCCTCTAAAGACTCCGACTTATACTCAACTTCTTGGAATTTCATGTAGGGTATAAAAACCCGAATTATTTTCATTGTAAGGTAGGCAAGAACAGAGGGGATTAATTTAATCTCTCTTATTCTTCCATAAACCCTAGTTGTAGATACAATTTCCAGTTTTATTCAAGGATTGAAGGTTTATTCAAAGTTGTGTGATTAACAATTTTATTTATTGCTGCGATTATTCCTTGGGTAATTTTAGTAAGTTGTTTCTTCTTTGTGATTCTATTCTACAGTATTCCATCAATTGTCCTTAGATTAATCATGAACATTTGCATATTAAACACTGTTTTCATCACTTTCATCATGTTAGGCTAGATTTTTTAAGGCCGGGATACATGAACCCAACCTGATGTGGTCATTGCACGTATAAAGTTAATCCTCTGAATTTAGTAATTAATTGTGACCGTATTGCGTAGGGACACAACAATTGTAGATCTAAATATCTCGTTTGCCCCTAGGTAACCGGGATGATTGGGAATATAATTCGAATGTCACTATCGTGATACTGATTTACTCATCCTTTGATTAAGTATGACGCGGTCTTGAACCTCGTATACGTAATGCTTGGGAGTACTAAAGACTGGGTCAAATTAATTAGATAAATTTACGATTAATATTATAACTGCAGTACACTAGGGTTGGGGGATCGTATTCCCGTCCTATTTTCTTCATCATCTCATTTAAAAGTTCAAATCAAACTTTCATTCACATTTTTAGGTAATTTAGTGTAATTGCACATTTTCATAATTACATAATTGCATTTAGATTAATCATTCCCAAAACCAAAATCAAATCTTTTTCTTTTTTTTAGAGTCATCGTTAGGATTCCTCCATCTTATCCCGTCGTCACAACTCCGTTGTCCTTTTTCCCTGAGGATCGATACCCGACTTGTGGGATTATTACTTGAACGACAGGCTTGCACTTGAGCCTAGAGAGTACACACTTTAGAGACACATTCTGAGTCGTGTCAAGTTTTTGGCGCCGTTGCCGGGGAATTAGGTAGACTTAGGATTAGATCGAGTCAATCCAAAGCTTTGACCAAAAATTCAAAAATCCAAAAACATAAAAAAATATAAAAAGCACAAAAAGATTCACCACCATCTCTCACAAACTTAATGCAAAATTCTGAAACCACTCCCACACCCCATAATACTCCAACCAGTATTCACAAAAATCCACTTGTTGAGTATAATCCTGATAGTCCCCACACTCCCCAAGCCCCACAGTTTTGGATCCCACCTCCCACACCGTCACACTCAATCTCTAGCAACACTCCCTTCTCCTTCGTAGGACACACGTCGTGCACACCCAGTGAGAGCGCTGAATCATCAAGTGAGAGAGAGATGTCGCAACATAGTAATGCATCTACCGGTGAGGAAGAGCCTCCGTATCGCCCGTTGAGAGAATTCTTATATCCCGAGCGCACTGTCACTCCGGGATGCATTATACTCCCGTATAATGCCGGGCAGTTCCGATTCAAAAATGGGATGATCCAGATGCTACCACACTATCACGGTATGGATTCTGAAAAGGCATACCTGCATATAAGGGAATTTGAGGACGTGTGTGATACTCTCAACGATAAAACTTGCACACAAGAGGTGATTCGCCTCAAACTCTTCCCATTCTCGTTAAAAGATAAAGCTAAGACCTGGCTATGGTCTTTACCTCCGAGCTCGATTCCATCTTGGAACGAGTTACAATCCAGATTTCTCAAGAAGTTCTTTCCACCACATCGAACAATTTCCATAAAGGCTCAGATTCAATCGTTCAGGAAATTGGATAATGAGCCCTTCCATCGATGTTATGAGCGTTTCAATGAGTTAACTGCTTCGTGCCCCCATCATGGATTTGATACAGCTCAAATCATTTCCTTCCTCTATAATGGGTTGAACCTTAACTCCAAGCAACTCATTGAAACCATGGGTAGTGGTCCGTTTATCAAGCTAGATTGCCACGATGCTGAGCTTCACCTGAGGTATGTCGCCGAGACTACCCAATCATGGGATATTTCTGATCCTAATGCTCAGAATCGAAATCGTCAAGCGACCACCACTCCATCGGCGTCCGGCCTATACCATGTAGATAAAACCTCTATGTCGGACTGTCGGAGGGACACCCTTGAGAAAGGATTTCGAGATTTATGCGAGGTAGTTGGATCTATCAAGAATCCCGTCGAAAAGGTGTGTGCAATTTGTGAGGCGGGACATTCAACTGAGGAATGCCCGACGATACCCTCCTGCAAAGTAATGTTGCAGGAGCAAGTTAGTGGTATAGGAGGCTTTAAGGGTAATTTCGATGCCCCGCACGGGAATTCATACAATCCTTCGTGGAAAAATCATCCCGAATTTAGCTACGGGCAACAACATGCCGCAATGAACCCTCCTTCGCATATTGCCCCTCCTCCCCCACAACAATTTCAACAAGCTCCACACATGCAAGGACATGTGCAAGCACCACCACCTCACGGAAATTATATCCCGCCACAGCGGAGAACTCTCGAGGATACGATGAATCAATTCATCACTAGCCAGACCGCAAACAATGCCAAATATGATCGTCTAATTGGCGACATAAATGCGAACCTGTCCAAAATTCAATCCTCGTTGAGCGTTCAAGAGAAGGGCAAGTTTCCTGCCCAGGGCCAAAGACCTCCCCAAGGTCAAACTAGTGTTAGCTCCACTTCTACTGATCATCAGGAGCAATGTCAAGCTGTGTCCACTCTTCGTAGTGGGAGAGTCGTTGATTTATCACCTCCCCCACACGACACAACCAAAGACAAGGTGATTTCGCCCGGCACGAAAGAGGCCGAAGATGTCCCCTCGAATGAGAGTGATAAAGATGACATTAGTGAGCCCGAGGTAGTAGTGAAACCACCCTTTGCGGCACCGTTTCCTCAAAGGTTGATTCCTTCCCAAAAAGGAAACCCACATGATGACGTGCTAGAAACACTAAAGCAGGTAAAGCTGAATTTACCATTCCTCGATGCCATCAAACAAATTCCAACTTATGCAAAAGTCATCAAAGATTTGTTGACGGTAAAAAGGAAGATGAAAGTAAAGAAGAATGTCTTCCTAGCACAGAACGTGAGCTCCATCTTACTCAATGAGCTCCCTCCTAAATTCAAAGATCCCGGTGAACCTACCATTTCCTGCATCATTGGAGAGAACAAAATTGAAAAAGCCTTACTTGACTTGGGAGCAAGTGTCAATATCCTCCCTTACTCCATCTATCGGCAACTTGATTTGGGCGACCTCAAGCCCACAAGAATCACTCTCCAATTAGCGGATCGAACTATGAAGGTCCCACGAGGTGTAGTAGAAGACGTGATCATTCAAGTTGACACTTTCTACTTCCCGGTAGACTTTGTCATTTGGGACACTGAGCCTTCCTTAATCTTGACCAATCATGTTTCCATCATTCTCGGGCGCCCATTTTTAGCGACAACTAACGCTATTATTAACACAAGGAATGGGCGAATGCAGCTCACTTTTGGGAATATGACATTAGAGACCAACATCTTCAACATAGCTCAACATACGGGAGAGGAAGATGATATTCACGCGGTGAGTCTCATAGATGAGATAGTAGAGGAGTACATTGAGGAGAATTGTTGTGGCGATGCCTTAGGATCCTGTCTGGTTTTGAGAAATGAGAGTGAGGGGACGTATACTGAGTACGAGAGGGACATTGGAGAGTTAAGAGAGTTACTCGATGAGAGAGCGTCGAACGAGGACGCGAGAGATGTGAATTGGGTTTCTAAATTCGAGGAGTTACCACCACGGGATACACGCGTTGTTCCCTCCGACGAAAAGTTTCCAACTATTGAATTAAAGAAACTCCCCTCCCATATCAAATATGCATACTTAGGAGAGGATGATACATTTTCGGTTGTTATCTCCTCTAGCCTAGATGATGAGCAGGAGGGTAAGTTGTTAAAAATTTTGAGGAAGCACCTAAGTGCTTTTGGTTGGTGTATAGCTGATTTGAAGGGGATAAGTCCTCTGATTTGCACCCACAAGATTCACCTCGAAGAGGATGTCAAGCCCTCTAGAGAAATGCAAAGAAGACTGAACCCCAACATGAAAGAAGTTGTGAGAACCGAGATCATTAAACTATTAGATGCCGGGATTATCTACCCAATCTCGGATAGCAAATGGGTGAGCCCTATTCAAGTCGTCCCGAAGAAGTCGGGTATGACTGTGATTGAGAATGCTAAGGGAGAGCTTGTTCCCCAACGCACCACCACTGGTTGGCGTGTTTGCATTGATTACCGGAAACTCAATGCGGGAACAAGAAAAGATCATTTCCCCTTGCCATTCATTGATCAAATGCTTGAGAGAGTTGTGGGCCACCCTTATTATTGCTTCCTTGATGGTTATTCCGGATATAACCAGATTGAGGTGGATGTACTTGACCAAGAGAAGACGACTTTCACTTGCCCTTTTGGTACGTTTGCCTACAAACGTATGCCATTCGACTTGTGTAATGCACCCGCGACCTTTCAAAGGTGCATGTTGAGGTTATTTAGTGACATGGTCGAAAGAGGACTTGAGGTGTTCATGGACGATTTCAGCATTTTTGGCACCTCTTTCGATCTTTGTCTAGAAAAATTGGAACAAGTACTTGCTCGATGTGTGGAGAAGAACTTAGTGCTGAATTGGGAGAAATGCCATTTCATGGTCACTGAAGGAATAGTTCTCGGCCACATAGTATCATCTAAAGGCATAGAGGTTGATAGGGCTAAGATAGATGTCATAGCTGACCTTCCCCCATCGAGATCTCTTAAAGATGTGCGCTCATTCTTGGGTCATGCCGGGTTTTATCGAAGGTTCATTAAGGATTTTAGTGCTATCGCTAGACCCTTAAGCAACCTTCTCATGAAGGACAACCCGTTTGAGTGGACCGAGGCATGCCAAAGCTCCTTTGACAAATTAAAGAACATGCTCGTGTCCGCTCCCATCATGCAAGTTCCGGATTGGTCCCCACCATTCGAACTTATGTGTGATGCAAGCGATTACGCGATTGGGGCCGTTTTGGGCCAACGTCAAGATAAACAAGCTCATGTCATCTACTACGCTAGCCGGACCCTTACCGAACCTCAACTCAACTACTCTACCACGGAGAAGGAGTTGCTAGCAGTAGTCTTTGCCCTTGACAAGTTCAGATCGTATCTCATTGGTTCTCCTATAATTTTCTTCACCGACCACGCGGCTTTAAAGTATCTACTTGCGAAGAAAGACGCCAAGCCGCGCCTCATAAGGTGGATCCTACTCCTACAAGAGTTCAATCCCTCTATCAAGGATAAGAAAGGAGTAGAAAACGTCGTTGCCGACCATTTGTCTCGGCTTTCGTCCGACGTACCTAGTGATCCCATTCCCATAGACGAATACTTTCCGGATGAGCAACTTTTTCCTACCTCTTCTTTACCTTGGTTTGCGGATATAGTAAACTACCTTGTCACGGGAGCCGTCCCTCCCGACTGGACACCGCTAGATAAGAAGAGGTTTCTTACTTGGTCACGCATGTTCTTCTACGATGATCCATTCTTGTTTAAATATTGCGCCGACCAAATCATCCGACGATGCGTACCGGATGACGAGATCCCGAAAGTCATCCAGTTTTGTCATTCGAAAGCGTGTGGAGGCCACTTTTCCACGAAAAAGACGGCCGCTAAAATTCTGCAATGCGGTCTATATTGGCCCACATTATTCCGGGATGTGAACAATGCTTGCAAATCTTGCAATAGGTGCCAACGGATGGGAGCCATTACTCGACGAGACATGATGCCTCTTACCCCCATACTCATCATTGAGATCTTCGACTGTTGGGGTATTGACTTCATGGGCCCCTTTCCCCCTTCCTTTGGTTTCCTATACATCCTTGTTGCGGTAGATTATGTTTCTAAATGGGTAGAAGCGATATATACCAAAACAAACGACAACAAGGTGGTGATAAAGTTCCTACAGGAACACATATTTTCCCGCTTCGGTGCTCCGAAAGCGATAATTAGTGATAATGGCAAGCACTTTTGCAATTGGCCATTCGGGAAGCTTATGAGAAAGTATGGCGTCGTTCACAAGGTTGGAACGATGTATCACCCATAAACAAATGGGCAGGCCGAACTAGCGAATCGTGAGATCAAGAACATTCTCGAGAAGACCGTCAATCCTAACCGGAAAGATTGGTCAATTAGACTGAACGATTCGCTATGGGCTTATCGCACCGCATACAAAAATCAGCTTGGCATGTCCCCTTTCCTCTTCGTGTATGGCAAACCTTGCCATCTCCCCGTGGAGTTAGAACACAAAGCGTATTGGGCAATTAAGGAGCTCAATTATGCCATGGATAAAGCCGGTGAAGCTCGCAAGCTTCAACAAAATGAGTTAGAGGAGATACGCAATGATGCGTATGAGAATGCCAAAATTGCCAAAGAAAGGATGAAACTCTCTCACGATAGCATCATTCGACGCAAAGAGTTTCTTCCCGGGTAAAAAGTTCTTCTCTATAACTCTCGGCTTCATCTCTTTCCGGGCAAGTTGCGGTCGCGATGGTCTGGTCCGTTTGTTGTCAAGAATGTTTTCCCCCACGGAGCTGTCGAAGTAGAAGATTTAAAAGGGGGAAATACATTCAAAGTGAATGGACAATGCCTAAAGCCATATCTTGAGGCGTGTGGTGAGGAAGTCAACACCGTTTGGTTGTCGGACCACATTTACGGGGTAGAGTGAACGGTTTCAGTTAGGTCGTCACACCCCCGACGTGTATGGGGTGAGAGTCGTGTGTGCCGTGTGCGTTAGTGAGTGTCGTCAGGATTTTGGTACATTCGGGTTTAGCATGTGCATGTTCGGGAATTGGGTCAATTCGGGTGACCGGTGATATTGAGAGGTCCTTAGTCTATATTTGGTGAGGAGCGCATTTTAAAAGTGCAATTTTTCGAGGAAGAGAGGTTGAAATCCAGTTTCGGGGAAATTCCAGCCAAAAATCCCCAAGCCGGACCGGTTCCTTTAATTTAAGGCCGGACCGGTCCGCCATCGGATCGGTTCCTTTAATTTTAAGCCGGACCGGTCCGCCTGTCGAATTTTTTGGAAATTAAAGACCCGGACCGGTTCGCCCCTGGACCGGACCGGTCCGGTCCGCCTTCTGCAGATTCGTTGAATCCCTTCCTCCCATTCACCCCCCCTTCCCCCCAATTACCATCCTTCCCTCCCATTCGGTTTCCCACATCCCCATACACCCTTTCCCTCCAAATACATTTCCCTCCAACCGCCTTTTCCCTCCAAATCCTTTCCCTCCACTATAAAACCAACCCTACCCCTCCTCTTCTCTTCACACCTCAAACAAAATTTCTTTCCTCTCCCCCTTCAGATTTTTGTGAGTTCCATCCTCTCTGTCTCCATGTCCCCCCGTGCTGCTTCCACCAAATAAGCATCCACCGACCTCCTACACTCCGGGGGCAACGAGTTCTGCTGCCGCCAAGAGGAGCGATGGTGCACCAACTTCTTCGGGACAAGCCGAAAACTCCATATGGAGCGCGCGGTTCAATGGAACGCGTTGCCCAATTCTGTCACGGCCCTATTCATGGCCCGGGGGTGGTGTCGTTTCCTCAACGAACCCCATGACGCCGTATGGGGTTCCGAGGTCCGGTTATTCTATGGCACACTCGTAAGGACGGACCAATATGAGGCCCAAGCTTACGTCGATGGGATGGTCGTTCCTTTTTCCTTAGCCATCCTCACGGCCAAATTGGCCACCTTTGGTGCTCCGGACCCCCAAGACTTCACATATCCACGGAACGTTCCTCCGGTCGCTAAGGACGTCATCATGGAGCGCATTGCTCCAAACGTGGCTTGGGCGGGCCAAACCGTCGCTGTTGGCCAGCTCAATGAAAAGGCGCGCCTCACTTTCTAAATCGTATGCGCCAACATTCTTCAAACTTCCAACGATTCCACCATGAGGCCTCGGCAAGCCACCTTGACCTACCATCTCTTCGATCCCCAAACCTCCATCCATTTGGCCCGCACATTATATGCCGACGTCATCGCCGCTTCTTTGGATGAGAAGGGTACCGCCCCTTTGCCCTATGCCCGTTTGATCATGTCCATCCTCCAAGACGCCGGCATTGAGGCCCCTGCCGACCGCACCCGGATTCCCGGCCCCTTTGGACAGGGCACTCGCACTAAGAGTGCTAAACAGCTCTCCATAATTCGGGCACGGTGGGGGCATGATAGCGAGGAAGAGGCTGCCTCGGAAGAGAGCGCGGGGGAGGAGGCCGCCGAAGCGGACGTTGAGATGGGTGACGTCGGTGCCGACGACGAGTCGGCGGACGAGGAGGACGACCCGGACTTTGAGTGGGCGGGTACCGATATCTCGACCCGGTTGTCCACCCTTGAGAACTGATTCGAGACCTTTGAGAACCGATTCGAGAACTTTGTGATCGACTACCAACGAGATCAGAATCGGACGGCTCGAAGGCAAGCGGATATCTACCGCCGCCTAGGGGACCTTAATGAGCCACTACCATCACATTTTCATGACCCCTATGGCCCCGACGCGCCCAGCTCATCCCATTTCCCTCCCCCCTGATGTTTTGTTGATTATGGACTGTTGTGATGTATTCCTTCTCATATCCTACATATGTTGTATTCCTATTTGTACCACAGTCTTATGATATAAAAAGTTGCATTTTTCTATATTTGTTTGTTTTAATTATTGCACTTATTATTTTGCCTTATTTAGATTTTAGTCCTTTTTGCTTGAGGACAATGCAAAAGTCTAAGTTAGGGGGGGTCACAAGTGCATATTTCTAAAACTTCACAAATTTTCAAAAATGCCCAAAAAATTTCCAAAAAAAATCATAAAATTTTGAAAAATCCAAAAATATTTTTGTTCAAAATAAATAAAAATTGGAATTCAAATTTTTCAAAAATATCATTAAAAGTCAAATTGGAGTCTCAAAGTGTAAATATCCAACATACACAAAGACGAAATTGACCAAAGATGGAAATTGAGCGAAAATTGACGACTTAACGAACAAATGTGGAGATTAACAAACCCGGTGAGATTCGAGCCTATCACGTTTTGCGAGATTTTAAATCAATCCGAGTTAATTGTTAACTCAAAGTTCTTTTTAGCGCCTAATAAGTTGTCAAGGATCTCAATTCTTTAATTTTGATCGGTTTTGAAAAATGTGTGCAATATTGCCTTGAAAAATGTGCCAAATTAGTCTCTAAACTTAAATTCACCTCGAAACGCATATGGTAACGCAATTGGCATTTTGGACAATGAAGTAGGCCCTCGTTTGTCACCCCAAAAATATTGTCCAGAAAAAGTAGCGAAAAATTACCCTTTTTGTAACCCAAATTGAGCCAATAAAAGTTATCCTTTTCGTTTGACAACCCAAAAAACCCAAATAGCCGGAATTGTGAAAGTTGAAAAATCCCAGAATTTGAGTCCGAAGAGTGCATAAAAAAGGGGGCAAGGAAAAAATAAATAAATGTGCTCTACAAAATAGTGAGAAAAGAAAAGAAGTGAAAAACAGAAAAAAAAATAGAGAAAAAGAAGAAAAAAAAATGAGCAATAGCCCAGAAAAAGCACCAACGGACATCATAAGAAAAATTTCCAATTCCGAATTTCCCTACCATTTTCATTTTACCCAATACACCTTAAACCCCGAAAAAGTCCTAACCGAGTCTAAAGTGTAGAATTTGTTACCGCGTAGAGAGCTAATACATCAAAAGATAATAAAGGAGATTAAGTGCGCGAATAAGAGGCAATATTCCCGTTTTTAAAACCGTAATCCGTTGATGAGATCCTTTCACCATGAAATTTCCGTCTTTCTAAATATATGCGTGATTTTGCGTCCATTATATTTACTCTTTATATCACGCATACCGAGAGAAAAGCCATATTCCGAGTGGTTCGTTTGAGAGAGCTTCCCGTGAGAATTTGAAAGCAAAACGATTTTTCGGATAAGTAACGTAATGATTAATCGGTGGAAATCGGCGGTTATATTTCTGGCTTCACACACACGCACTACAGTTTGAGACTTATAGACATGACTTAATGATGACTATTTTCTGGAAGAGTTTGAATTATACAATTTTTGGTTATTTTGAAGTTCCTTGAGTCGAATTTTGTGGGTATATTCTCTGCAAACCCTCACGAGACACAACTCGTCCCACTAGGGTAACCTAGGGGTTTAAAGGCTTGTTGCATACGCTAAATGCAATCGCGTGCCCGCGAAAGAGCTATTTTATCCCAATAAAATGTTTTTCAAGAGTTGAGCCTTGCTAGAATTCTTTTACAATGCTCGGGACGCGCAAAGTTCTAAGTTAGGGGGGTTTGATTACTCATAAATTCTTCCCAATTTATCCCCTAATTTCGGTACTTTAATCACCTCGAACAACGTAATTGGATTGACTTTATCTCATAATCTTGCTATTGACTTATCCTAACAAGTACACCGAGTTTCTGGTATTTCGTTATGATTTTACAGGTATCTAATGTCAAGAGATGGAAGAAGGAAACCGGAAGAATAGAGAAAGTCAATAAGAAAAGTCAAAAGGGCAAAAGAGTCATTTCTACCCAAAATCCAGATGAGGTACCTAAAGAGAAGTTGAAGGTATCATCCTCACAAGCACCTAGGAAGAAACGGCACCTCAATCAGATACCCGGAGCAAAAGATATGGGCAGTCAAAGTTTGAAGGAAAAGTCAAATCAGCGGACCAGTCCGCCTAAGACCCGGACCGGACCGATGTACACAATGCCAGAGCACTGCGAACCGAAGGCAAACCGAAGAAGGCAAAAATTAAAAGAACCGATCCGCCCCCGGACCGGTCCTCCTGGGAAATAAAAGAACCGATCCGCTTTAGAAGCGGACCGATCCGCCTAAGGGTCGGACCGGTCCGCCCATCGAGATTTTGTTTTCTGATTCTCCTCTAAAGACTACGACTTATACTCAACTTCTTGGAATTTCATGTGGGGTATAAAAACCCGAATTATTTTCATTGTAAGGTAGGCAAGAACGGAGGGGATTAATTTAATCTCTCTTATTCTTCCATAAACCCTAGTTGTAGATACAATTTCCAGTTTTTATTCAAGGATTGAAGGTTTATTCAAAGTTGTGTGATTACCAATTTTATTTATTGCTACGATTATTCCTTGGGTAATTTTAGTAAGTTGTTTCTTCTTTGTGATTCTATTCTACAGTATTCCATCAATTGTCCTTAGATTAATCATGAACATTTGGATATTAAACACTGTTTTCATCACTTTCATCATGTTAGGCTAGATTTTCTAAGGTCGGGATACATGAACCCAACCTGATGTGGTCATTGCACGTATAAAGTTAATCCTCTGAATTTAGTAATTAATTGTGATCGTATTGCGTAGGGACACAACAATTGTAGATCTAAATATCTCGTTTGCCCCTAGGTAACCGGGATGATTGAGAATATAATTCGAGTGTCACTATCATGATACTGATTTACTCATCCTTTGATTAAGTATGACGCGGGCTTGAACCTCGTATACGTAATGCTTGGGAGTACTAAAGACTGGGTCAAATTAATTAGATAAATTTACGATTAATATTATAACTGCAGTACACTAGGGTTGGGGGATTGTATTCCCGTCCTATTTTCTTCATCATCTCATTTAAAAGTTCAAATCAAACTTTCATTCACATTTTTAGGTAATTTAGTGTAATTGCACATTTTCATAATTACATAATTGCATTTAGATTAATCATTCCCAAAACCAAAATCAAATCTGTTTCTTTTTTTTTAGAGTCATCGTTAGGATTCCTCCGTCTTATCCCGTCGTCACAACTCCGTTGTCCTTTTTCCCTGAGGATCGATACCCGACTTGTCGGATTATTACTTGAACGACAGGCTTGCACTTGATCCTAGAGAGTACACACTTTAGAGACACATTCTGAGTCGTGTCAAGTTTACTTTGCCAAATTTACCCCCCCCCCCCCCCCCCAAATTAAAAAATCAGGATTCACTGCTAGTTCTTATGACTTTGGGCTCTTTATCCGTAAAATTACTCTTAGTACTACTCTTCTTGTGATATATGTGGATGACAAGATCATTACTGAAGATGGTGTTAAAGGTATTATTGATCTGAAAGCCTCTCTTAGTCTTCATTTTGTCATGAAGGATCTTGGTCAATTGAGTTATTTTCTAGGACATGAAGTTCTTTATGATGTTAATGGCTATTGTATTTATCAATCTAAATAAACTTATGATATTTTAGCTCATGCTCGAACTACATATTGTAAAATAACTCTTGCTCCTATCGATTCCACTGTCAAATCATCTTCTTTTGGTGGTACTCTTTTCAATGATGGTACTCTATATCTCCAATTGATAGGCAAATTGGTCTATTTCATAGTTACACGCTGAGACATTGCCTACGCAATTCATATTGTTAGTAAGTTCTTATCAACCCATCGATCCACTCCCTACAATGTGTTATGCATATTCTTACATTAAAGGCACTATGTTTCATGGTTTTCATTTTTTATTCATTCCTCCTTGTCTTTACATTCATATTGATTTTGATTGGGCTAGAGATCCATTTGACTGTTGTTCTACTACTGGATACTATTTCTTCTTAGGTGACTTGCTTATTTCATAGAGAAGAACGAAACCGTCTCTCACTTTTTGATCGAGTACAAAAGATGAATAGGTCTCTCTTGTTATACTTATTCATCATCAATTCATATATAATATTTACTTATTATTTCTCTTGTACATTATCTCAGAGGAGAAATTCTAGTGTGAGATCTTGATCTCAATATTATAAGCTCACTTTAGGGTTGTACATCTCTACATTATCAATTTTAGGGTCATTTCATCCTCAAAAGGTTTCATATGTGTGGACTAAGTTAAGAAACTTTGGTTTAGGTTTGGGTTCCCAAATATCATGCTCTATTTTTTTAAATTAAAACCCTTATAGTAAAATATATATGAATAAAGTTCAAGACTTTTCCACCAATGAAGAAAGATGCAAATTTTAGGCACCTAAGTTTAATAAAGGAAATTTTGAATTTTTATGCATAACAATACTATATCATAATTCAATCAAATGATTATTATGTATGGAATATTATTGAAGTGGGATTATATTTATCTATTCCAAAAGTAATTGAAAAAATAAAGATACCATTTAATATTGTAGCATTCAGACTAATTAGATCATCTTTTGATGAAAATATTTTTGTAAAGACTTTTCATTTTCAAATGCCAATGACTTGTGATTTTCCCTAGTGTATCTTAATTAGTTAAAACCTTCCTCGCCCTAAAAAAATGAATAATGTAGTCAAGAAATAAAAAATAAAGTGGTAAAAGAAAATAAATTCTTATCAATGATAAAGTTGACCCGAAAGAAGAATTTATGTCATTAGATATTAAGAATGAAGTATAAAACTTCCATATAAGAGAAGTGGAAAACATGAGCAAGATGATGATCTAACCGCTACATCATCCATCTTGGATGGAGTAATGATTGAGCATGAGCATTATACTCTTATGATAACTACATTTGTTAATTATGACATTTAAATCATTTAATGACATGCACGAAAATTTGATATGCCATTAACATTATCTTATCTCACATTCATCATGAATTTTGGATGTTTCCTAGTCGCTTTGTATTCTAAAGTGAAACTTTAACCATGAATATATGTTGCTCCGTCATTATCATATAATTAAGGCTTCATATGTGACATATACCTTAAGTAAATCAATAGTATCATCAATGATGACTTATTGTCTTAATTTGCTAACCAATTACAATTTTCTTTATAAAGAAATATTTCTTTTTAGTTCATTGCTATCCTACTCCAATGAACATAAGATGATGAACTACACATATTAATATGAACACATCAATGGGTCTTGAAAGTAGTTTTAATTAAAGTTATTATGTCAAATATCTAATGTTGTCATGAAATACGCAAAGGAACAAATTAATTACTCCATTCCCTTCTATTAGTATATGAAAAATAACTGAAAGAGGAGTTAAAATAAAAAGTTCGAAATATTTCTCTCATTTTCTCATAAGAATCAACAATGGAATTTTTTTTAAATGAACTCGAAGCTCGAGAAAATTTCATTTGAAAATGTATTTTGTAAAGTTTCGGTATCTTATGACTTTTAATTTATTACTCTTTATGTTATGACAAAATGACTCAAGAAGGTTTGGGTACCAAAAGATATTGTATCCTTACATTGTACACATTACCGAAAGGCTTAAGAACATCCTAATTTAAAGAGAATATGACTTGTGGAAATAAAGAAATAGAAATTCAATGTTTAAAATTGAAATAAAATGATTCATAAATAGTAATCCATAATTGTGAGTATCTCTTCCTATGATCATTTTATGTGCTAAATATGAGAATATACTTGAAAATAATTATTGTTTGCAATGATAAGAATGTTATTTGATCTTACATTAATTTTTGAGACAAAATACAAAATTACGATGACATCTATTGAATTTAAGTGTTGAGGTCTCTGAAAAATTAAAGTGCTATTATGTGCCATAATAGGACTGCCTGAAGATGTCTTTATGTGATTTCATCATATGTTTTTGGAATTTTATACTTTTATGGCATTGATTTGTTATCACCAATTATATGTTAAAAGTGATTATTTCAAGTGTGGCTATTATACTATGAAATAATGTTATTTATCGAGAGATATTGAGTATAAAGATCCAAATAAAATAGTTTAATTAAGAAATACTCCAAATTTGATTGGCCACTTATAGATAAAAATGTTGGGGTTTATTTCTTAAAACCATGTGTGACATCTATTTTTAAATAAAAGTGTATGAGGTTCATTTAACTTGAGAGTCATGCTTATGAGAATGTTTTATATTTATGTTTGAATATATTTTATGCAATATTGGTCAATTAGACATAACATGGACTCCGATGAGTTGGGTCTAGCCCGATCACGGAAGATTGGAATGTGGGGTCTAGAATAATTGAATTGTTCACAAAATATATAGGGAGTTGACATCTTATCGATAAAGCTGGCAAAAACTTGTGTGATGGTTCAACAACTTATATGATAGATCAGACAAAATAATAATTGATACAATATTAATGTGTTAAACATGACCACGGGTGAGATTCAAGTCAAGGTGATAATAAGATTAGACTTGAATAATCCTAAAAGTTTACAAAGGGTGCTTAGGTTCTTAATCTCGAGGGCTATGAGGATCGTAAATCTTTTACGATCGTTTCATTTCTTGTTATGTGTACGCTTCAATCTCATTAGATCAAAATCTCTGTTGGAAAAAACAACTTGGAATTGATTTTTAAAACGGGGGAAAATTCCAACCCTAAAGATATGTGATTAATCATGCATTGAAAAGAAAAACACGAACAAGGTTTAGTGGTTAAACTTAGGATTTCAAGAATTAATACAATGGTGAATCTTTTTGTGATTCGTATGAGGAGAAATGGTTTGATGATAGTGATAAAGTTGTTGCCCATCCAAGGTCTCCAAAATCTTGATTAACCCATTGTAAAGCATCTATCTTCTAGTGTATAATCATCCCCAAAGCTAGGTAGGAGTGTGGCCAGATTTTGAGATACAAAACTTTTCATATGAGTGAGATATGGTCCTCTCCCTCTAGGCATCTTCACAAAAAACATGAATTATTTTATCCTCTCACCCATCTCAAACCATAGTGACCAAACATAATGGTTCAACCCCATTCCCACACCTTTATATATAAGTACATAAGGTGGGATTGGGCCAAATTGAGTTTCTTGAGAGTTTACGCATAACTGCATGGTTATGTGGACAACACCCGGGAGCTAATATAAATAATTAAATTAGCTTCAAATAAAAACTAAAAAAATCCCAATTACCATTACCATAATCCATTTCATTTTATTTCTTTAATCATAATTAATTCCATTAAATAATTCTAACTACACTCCGATTTAATTATCTCAAAAATCACTTTGATATAATGGGATTTTGTTTACAAAATTTATTACGGTACATAATATGATTCCTCACATTAGGTCTTCGATACCCGCTCAGTCAAATCAATTTACTGTTAATCGATTTTAACCAACATCTAATCAATTTTCTTGATCCTGAGAATTAACTTATTTGCTACTCCGCTTGGATTATAAAATATTCCAACAATTAGGTTTCACTTGGTGGAAACAAAAAATACAGCGACATCAATGGGGTGTCACAATTCATGGGATCCCCTGGACGCGGATTCATCTAAATTATGACCTTAAATCTACTCACATATCTATCAACCAATATGCGGGGATCATTTGATTCAATCTAAAATTGAATCGAACCTATAGAAATGAAATCGCCAACTACATAATCATCCTAATCTTCATAATTATCGACATTAAAAATTTATGCACCTCTTTGAAAATGGATTGAGACTTGTCGAGTCTAATCTTGATATCCTTTAGACATAAATCTCATCAGAGGTCCCATTCAATACGTTCCTGTGATGTACCGATCGTAAACATGTATTGAACTATCACAAAAGTTTTTCAACCATCACACCGGATCCCCTTAGTTTGAGATAAACTACTAGAATTTCATGTAATACCCCATAATTTTTAATAACTTTTAAAATAGATAAATTAAAAGTTAATGGGGATTAATTGGAATTAATTATTAAAAATTAATAGGGATTAATCAAGATTTAATATTACTAGACATTAAAGTAATATATGATTCTAAATATTAATTAGTTATATATAAGTAATATATGAATATGATGTTATTTATATTGCTGTGAGTTACTAATATGACAATAAATGAAAGTAAGTCGGGACGCGGTTATGGGATGTGTCAGAACTAATTTAAGTAAATAAAAAGGAAAGATTATTTTATATCAACCTTATGGTCATTTTGAGTGCGCCATTGCATCCGAAAGGGTGAAAATAGTAAAAATAGTCTATTCGGGTGTTGAATTTGGGTCTCGGATCAATTAGGAGATGAAAGGACACTCCGAAGGGGCATTTTAGTTATTTGGTTGGGAGCTGAATAGTAACTTAGTTTTTGTCTTTTAGCTTACTTTTAATAATTTTTATTTAAATAATTCTATACTCTACGTAAGATTCATTTTATCGAAAAACAAGTGAGAAAGTTTGAGAGAAAAAAAACAGAAGAGTCTTAGAGAGAAAGTGAAAGGGTAGCTTGAGGAGGGGAAGAGTTCTTGGAAAGGAGGAGTCAGCTAGGAAAAACCAAAGGGTCAACCACCATATCTTCACCTTGCACCACCACCATAGTCGCCGAAAAAGTCACCGAAAAAATGGAAGGAGAAGCTCTAATATTTTTCTTCATCAAACGTTCAGACCGACTTTAAGGCAAGTGATTCTTGTTCTATTTTAGTGATTAGCATATCCATGTTAGAATAGGATTTTATTGTAGAATTAATGAACTTATGAATTTGGAATTTATAATGATTGATAAATCAAGATAATGGTTAGGCAAATTCATGTAGTTAAATACATAACATGTAGGGACTATGATCATGGTGAAAATTAAAGAATTTACATGTAGAAAAAAATATATGTTCTTAAGGTTATTGAAAAGGATAATAGGAATTGCATGTAGAAAAATCCTACCTTGTTAAAAATTAAATTTGATGATTAGGTATGAAATAGTGATTCTAAATTCTAAGTTTTCAAGTTGGATAAAAAGGGAGAATTCAGATAATTGAAATCTAAAGGTTTTAATGGGTTTGATGATAATCCCTTATAAACACCTGGAATTAATGTTTTTATATATAATTCACCCATGGATATGTTAAAATAATGTTACAATTGTAAATCGTATTTCGGGATTCTGTTAGGATAGAAAACCAGTAAGGTTTGGGTGTTAGAAATTGAGAAAAAACGTAGAAAACTGGAATGGAAAACGAACAGGAAAAATGATGACTTCGTTCGAATGAGACCTGACTTCGTTGAAACGAGAGTCAATAATGTTCTAATGAGATCCCATCTCATTCTAACGAGATTACTGACTTGAAAGGAGATTTTCAGAAATCTCCAGCTTTGTCCAGAAAAGTTTGGGAAATTGTAATCTGGCCCAAAATGAGTTTTGAAATAATTTTGGCACATTAATAGAGTGAGAAACTTGGGATTAATGTTGGAAAATTATAATATATTAAGGATTAAAATTATGTGAGAGATATCTACACAATTATTATACGATTTAGAGGAGAATAATCATTATGATAAGTACGGGTAAAATCGAGGACTTATATACGGGTACTTTGGTTAGATAAAAGATTATGGGAGAAAAATATACGTACGATGGTAATTGTGATTACAAGTATGGGTTGTATAAATTCGAGAAATATGATGGGTACTTATGATAGGATAAATTCCTAATATGATGTAGGTAATGTAAGTAGCTAATACTAAATAGGTAGATGATAATGCTTATTTGATTGATTGATGGTTTATGTGTATGACATACCTAGCTTACTTGCTATTGGGCGAGGTTTGCGCGTGAGGGCAGTCATATCCTGATGAATCTAATGGTATTTTTGTCTTGTCACTTGAGAACATGGAACTTGGGGATTGATCACCATTTTTGGGTGTGACCGGTCATTTGGGTGCGTTAGGACTAAGTTTGTCTCAAAGGCCACAAACAAATGCTTTCTTTACTTAAAGATACCGAAGAAGGCCTTCCAATGGACTCATCAAGTCGAAGAAGCCTTCTAGATCCTCAAAAATTACTTGGTCTCCCCACCTATGTTGTCCCGAACCATTGATGAGGAAGATTTGATGTAATACCCCGTATTTTTATGCTTTCTAAATTTGGGGATTTATTAAATTTAATGTGAGCTATTAATTTAATATGAATCAAGAAATTAATTATTTTTGTAATTACTAACGTGATGAGAGTTAGTAATCATTGGAAACTTGTTGAATATTACTAATGAGAAAAGTAATACATAATATTGGTTCTATTAAATGTCACGAGTGAATAAAATGACAATCTTGGAAATTTAAGTCGGGACGCGCCCGTGTCGTGTCAGAACTAAATGTTGATTAATAAAAGTGAATAAATTATAAGTCACCCGTATAGTCATTTCGAGTGCGCCAAAGTGTCCGTAAGGGTCGAGATAGTTAAAATAATCTACCCGGGGGTTTAGTTTGGGTCTCGGGGCATTTTTAGGCCGAATTAACACCCCGGGAGGGCGTTTTGGACATTTTACATTTTTAAGCTTGAAAACCCACGAAAATTGTAAGATTATATAAGATGCTTAGGGCTGTCTTCTAGGGTTAACACAACCAAAAACAAGAGACGGCCATTGGAGAAGGAAAGAGAGAGCTTGCCCAAGAGTTCTAGGCTAAGAACCCCTCCGTTTGCGCCGTCGTCGCCAAACGATAGATCGCGTAACGAGGATCACCACCACACCGATTTCAGCCACAAATCAAGAAAAAAAATCCCCAGGCAAGTATTTATCTTGATTAATTTCATTAATGCTTCATTCATGTTAGTTTAGGGTTGATTAGGATGAGTTTCTATGAAAGAAAACACATGTTGGAGATTAGAAATTTCATGTTGTAGTGATATAAACAATAATATGGAAATCCTTTTCATATGTAGAGGTTTAAACACGGATTTATGATGGATTACAAGTAGAAATTCTGGAAAAAGAATGATTTGAATCAAGTTAAAGGAATTTTTGGGGTTCATGAGAATTGTATAAATTTTGGCACTTTTAATCCATGATTTTTGATGAAAACTCACATGCCTTGCGTAGAATATTGTCCATTTGGGTTTTGAATGTTTGTAGTATAAATTTCTGGGAGTTTGGGAGTTAAGAATTTGGATTTTGATGATGTTGGATGATAGAACCCGTAATTGGTATTCTGCAGATTCGACATACCCGTTTGATCGATCGATCGAACCAGGAGTATCGATCGATCGAGCTCTTGCCATCGATCGATCGACCCCTCCTGGAAGACTCATATTTCCCCTTCTAAATAGTTGAATTCAACTTAAATGAGTAATAATCTTTAGACATCCTTATTAAAATATTTTGGGAGATAAAGAAGACCAGTATGACTTATTAAAAATATGAAACCTTTAATGTAAGACGAGATTTACATTTTTCGGGGATGTTTACACATAAGGGACGATGGAACTATGTATTAAAGGGGGAGACGCGTAAGGTAGTTACGTTGGAAAATAAATGAGTACCTACTGAAATTACACTTGGGAGGATAGAAATCCATGAATGTCACTTGATAAGTTAGGATAATCCCACAAATTAAGATAAGAGGCAAATGTTATACGTGATAACTAAATAACCAGAAATAAGGAAAAATATCATAATTATGGGTCATGAGTATGTACCTAAACTTGATACGGTAATAGTAGTATATTTATATGACTGTGTTTATGCATATACGTGTAAAAATCATGCCCGTGATACTTGTTATTCCTGAGGTTACCGCGCTGGGACAATCTTATCTCGATGGTACCTTTATGGGAGATATTGACTCGTACCCTAGAAGATAGAAATCCTTTGGTACAGGCTATCAGATCGATAGTCAGACGGTCCTAAGAGACGTGAGGGCATGTGCTGACCTCTTAGAGACTTGAAAACTATGCTTCGCCTCAATATTGTTTGGGTCTTGATTTAGTACAGTTCGAGAGTGATTCCGAACTTGTATTTCCCTTAGTACGAGTGATACGGGGACTGGATAGCAGAGTATGCCCGCACCATAATTATTATGTGGGGTGCTGTTAGAATATATATATTATATGAGTATTAGTATATATATATATATATATATATATATATATATATATATATATATATATATATATATAAATCTGAATTTGGGAACTACCTACTATGTCTATGGTAAATAAGAAAGGAATAATTATTAAAATTTGGAAATAAGTGTTTGAAAAGTATAATATGTTACTAAGAAACTTTATTAGTAAATAAGGTTTAAATGAGAACTTTGTTGTTAAGTGAAATTAACCTCTTAAACAATTGGATTTGTTAGTTTAAATCTTACGAGCAACCTAAGATAAGATAAGTTAAACCGTTGGGAAGGTTAGTACGATAGGCGTGCACATTAGAAGAGATGTGAGAAATTCTCAAGGGAGTGCCGCATTAATATGTTTTTGCATTGGCTAGTAAAAATTTTAAATACTTGCTAAACAAATTTTAAATCATTTTTACACTCGGGCTCTGACCCGTTTCCACTTTATTTTCTCTCTTGTATATATGTATACATTACCGGTGCCCAGCCACAGGGGCGTCTTGCATAGGATCCTTTGGAAAGAAACGCGCTGCAGCTTAGGTGGGAGTTGCAGGCCTCTTGCTTAGATGACCTCATTTGTTGATTCCACTTCTAGAAATATTTATTCTATTGGGCATGTGTCGCCCTTTTCCATTATTCAGTTGTTTATCGGATATTGTGATTTGTTTATTTCCAGTATTTACACTTTGGGATTTATTACTATCAGGATGTTTTCCTTTAAGTTTTAATGTTGGAATTACTTAGTTGGATGTTTAATTAAATGGATTGTTCGTTCCAGTATAATTGTTGGTTGATTCTTAAATTAAGAATTATGTAAAGTTTTAAATTATTGATTTTAAATAAAATTTGGAAAGTAATGTCTAAAATGGTTTTGACACTTAGCTTAATTATTTAGGGTGTTTAAATTGGAAAAGTTATTTTTACGACAGTGATGCTAAGAATGAACCGACCGTTCACCTTGATTATAATCTAATAAAGGACTGATCACCCGGTATTTAATTAGGAGGGGTGTCACAGGTGGTATCAGAGCATAAGGTTCTAGTGTCCTTAGGATCTGTACGGCTTATTTCGCTTTCAGCTTTGTGTCCTTGTTATAGAGCCCTATTTTAGGAGTTTTGTATTCCCGCTTTTACGATTTCAGCTATTTTGAGATTTGATAATAACTGTAGACTAATAAATTTCTTCACATTTTAGATGCCTCCGAGACGTGCACCAAAGGATAGGAGTGCCCAAGCCGAGCATCCAGTACCTCCGACTCAGGGAACAATGAATGCTAATGAGGTAGCCGCTATTGTTGCTCAGACGGTGAATGCTGCGCTAGCGGTAGTCATCAGGCTCCAACCCAAGTTCAGACAATGGTGTCAGTACCCGCACAACTTCCATCAGCATGGGAGCAGGTTAAGGATACCTTTCAGAAGGCGCATCGCCCTGAGTTCTCGGGTAGTTCAGATATCATCATCGTCAGCTAATGGAAGAAAGATATCCAAGGGCATCTGCGTATGTATGAGTGCACAGACGTGCAAAAATAGTTGTTGGCTTCATTTAAGCTAGTGGGGGCCGCTTTGCAGTGGTGGGAGTCCACCACCACCTTCGAGGAGAGGGATACTATCCCGATTCAGTCATTCTGGGAGCGGTTTGACCATAAGTATTTTTCATCCTCCATCCAAACTGAGATGAGGTGAAAGTTACTAAACTTGAAGCAGGAGAATTCTACCGTTGCTGAGTATGAAGAGGAGTTCACAAGACTTCTCACTATAGTGCTAGATGAGGCACCCACTGAGGGAAATAAGACACTATTGTTTGTGGACGGGTTAGCTTGGAGGATCCGTCAGCACCTTATAGGGAATCTGTCTCTGAGTACCTACACAGATGTACTCAATGCTGCTTTGCTACACTTCTAGGATCACCGCTTCCATCTGGAGGGAAGCAAGCGAGCAGGAGAGTCCGGCCAGCAGGGCAGGACATGGGGTAGTGGCGCTAGTGGAGCATCGACATCTAAGGGCCAGACTCGTCAGCATGAGCAGAGTTCCCATCAGGGGGACCCTGCCAAGAGATTCCGATTAGGTGATTCTCGGCAGGGATTTGGGGGATTTAGGCAGGGTCAACAGGGCCAACAAGGCCAATACCACCAGCAGCAGGGTCAACAGCAGGGCCAATAGGGCCAACAGTGTTTTCATCAGGGCCAGTGGTGGGGTGGTAATGGCCAACAGGGCCGTGGTCAGCAGGGTCAGAGGGGAGGTAATTTCAGGGGCTGATGTTTCGTGTGTGGCAATAATGGCCATAAGAGCCAGGATTGTCTAGAGGGTGAAAGGACCCCACAGTAGCTGGGTTACCATAATGAGCCACAAAGCCCCTTTTTCTAGCCGCCCTTCCAGCACTAGCTCAGGTACCATCCCTACCAGCCATTCCAGCCGCTCCGGTACAGCAGGGGTAGTTACAGTACGAACGTGTCTATAACGTCCACCAGGCAGCAGCTCCACAGGTACCGCTCACGATTGAGGGTATGTTTCCTATCCATGGTACTATGGGTCGGGTTTTATTTGATACTAGGGCGATGCACTGTTTTATAGCTACCCATTTTGTGAAGGCCTTAGGGTTATTACCCTCAGCAGAGAGCACTGTAACGTGTGTAGACTTATCGCTGGGAAATGGATCGCTAATTTTCTTTATATGCCGGGGTGTGGGAGTAGAGATTGGTTCCTTAATATTACCCGCAGACATGTTAGTCTTAGATATGCATGAGCATGACGTTATTATCGGTATTGATTGGCTCGCAGCTTACAGAGCCATGATAGATTATTTCGGTGGGAGTATTGTCTTTGCCATTCCAGGGCAAGACATGTTTGTAGTGACGATGTCTCTCCCAGAGGGAGGCTCGATCGCTCATTTGTATTATATAGAGGAGGATACCTCTAAGGAGGTTGTGATTCCCTTAGACTCGATCCAAGTTGTTTGTGAGTATTCTGATGTATTTTAGGAGATACCAGGCCTACCCCCCATTCGAGAGATAGATTTTGTCATAGATTTATTACTGGATACTCAACCTATAACATGCGCTCCATACCGTATGGCTCTGGTGGAGATGTGAGAGTTACGAGATCAGATAGAGCTGCTGTTAGGTCAGGGCTTCATTTGCAAGAGTACCTCACCTTGGGGTGCTCCAGTTTTGTTTGTGAAAAAGAGAGATGGTTCACTGAGGCTGTGTGTGGACTACCGGGAGCTGAACGAGGTCACGATACGAAACAAGTATCCATTACCTCGAATCGATGATCTTTTCGACCAACTGAGGGGAGAAACTTTCTTTTCGATGATAGATCTGAAGTCAGGGTACCATCAGCTATGTATTAGGGAGCAGGATGTTTCAAAGACTGCTTTCTTGACGAGATATGGGTCCTATGAGTTCAGAGTGATGCCATTTGGACTCACAAATGCTCCAGCCGTATTCATGGACTTGATGAACCGAGTGTTAAGAGAGTTCTTGGACCAGTTTGTCATCGTTTTCATATATGACATCTTGATATATTCACACTCTGAGGAAGAGCATGCCGAGAACATGAGGCAGGTTCTTCAGACTCTACGAGAGCATCAGCTATATGCTACGTACGAGAAGTGCGGGTTCTGGTTACGTGAAGTACAGTTCTTGGGGCATGTTGTTTCGGTACAGGGGATAGCAGTTGACCCGAGTAAAGTATCAGCACTAAGGGAGTGGGGACAACCCACGACACCGAAGGAAGTACGTAGTTTCTTGGGATTAGCCGGATACTACAGGAGATTCATTTTGGGTTTCTCCAAAATAGCGGGCCCATTGACGAACCTGACTCGTAAGGGGGTACCATATGTTTGGGACGATGCTTGTCAATTGGCTTTTGATGAGCTGAAAGACAAGCTTACTTTTGCACCGTTCCTTACTTTACCTAAACCGGGTGTGGAGTATCTGGTTTACACCGATGCCTCTTTACGGGGACTTTGGGGAGTACTTCAACAGTAGGAGAAGGCTATAGATTTTTCCTCTCACAAGCTTAAGCCCCATGAGAAGAATTACCCCACCCACGACCTAGAGTTAGCAGCGGTCGTTTTTGCATTGAGGATATGGAGGCACTATTTATTGGGGGAGAAATTTCGCTTGTTCACAGACCACAAGTCACTACAATACCTGTTCACTCAGCGAGAGCTGAATATGCATCAGCGCAGGTGATTAGAGTTTGTAAAGGACTATCAGTTCGACATATAGTACCATTCGGGGAAGGCCAACGTAGTTGCTAATGCGTTGAGCCATAGACCGATAGACGATGTAGCGGACATCTGGAAAACAAAGTGGAAAGAGTTGGGTCACCAGGACGTAGTAGCCCACTCCTTCATATCTGTCATAAAAGGGACACCCGAGATTGTTACGAGGGTGAAACAGGCGCAGACCGCAGACCCATTTTCCAGGAGCAGATTGTACAACTTTTAGCTGAGGGTGCTGAGTCCTATTTTGGTAGTTCTGATGCGGGTTTGAGGTTTAATGAGATTATTGGTCCCAAAAAGAGCATACTTACATCATGCAGTGATGACTCAGTCTCACGGGTCCCGATTTGCGGTACACCCTGGGGGAGATAAGATGTTCCAGGATATGAGGCGGCAATACTGGTGGAGTGGGATGAAAAAGGATATTGTTGAGTTCGTGTCCAAGTGTTCTACCTGGCAGCTGGTAAAGGTGGACCACCAAAAACCATCAGGGTTACTTCAGCCATTGGAAATACTCGCGTGGAAGTGGGAGAGTATCTCTATGGATTTTATTACTGGGTTACCTACATCACAGCGGGGCCACGACTCCATCTGGGTAATTGTGGACCGTTTGACCAAGGTGGCTCATTTTTTGCCGGTGTGGACAGACTATACCACGGGTCATAATGCTCAGTTGTTCATTGCTGAGATTATCAGATTACACGGGGTGCCCCTGAATATTGTGTCAGATAGAGACAAGATTTTGGTGTCGCGTTTCTGGGAGAGCTTTCAGGAGGCTATGGGTACAGAGTTGAGGTTGAGTTCATCTTATCACCCACAGACAGATGGGAAAACAAAGTGTACTAATTAGATGTTGGAGGATATGCTACACATGTGTGTCCTTAATTTTGGAGGAGGTTAGGAGCCACATCTTCCACTAGTAGAGTTCTCTTATAATAACTCTTATCAGTTCACGATTGACATGGCTCCATTTGAGGCCTTGTATGGCAGGCCTTGTCGTTCCCCAACTTGTTGGCTATAGGTGGGGGATAACAAGTTGCTCGGACCAGAGGTGATTCAGGAAACCTCCGCTAGGATTGAGATGATCAGGAGTAGCATTCGAGTAGCCCAGGACAGGCCGAAAAGCTCCGCTGATGAAAAACGGTTCTTTTGGGAGTTTAATGTGGGGGACCAAGTATTACTACGTGTATCTCCTATGAAAGGAGTGATGAGGTTCGGGAAGAAAGGGAAATTGTCCTTGAGGTACGTGGGACCATTTCCCATTATCGAGAGGATTGGGCCGGTAGCATACAGATTGGGGCTTCCAGAGCAATTACATCGCATCCACGATGTATTCCACATCTTATCATTGAGACGATACCTTCGGGATGATATGGACCACACCCGAATCGAGATAAAAGAGATAGACTTACATCCCGGAACCTCTTACGAGGAGAGACCAGTGGCTATCCTAGACCATAGCGAAAGGAGATTGAGGTCGAAGGTAGTTCCACTTGTACGAGTCCAGTGGGAGCGTCATAATGAGGAGGAATCCACCTGGGAGCGTGAGGCAGATATGCGCGAGAGATACTCGGACTTATTCTTGCCAGGTATACCTTATTTTCTAAATTTCGGGATGAAATTCCATTATTAAGGGGGAAGTATGTAATACCCCGTATTTTTATGCTTTCTAAATTTGGGGATTTTGACACGACTCAGAATGTGTCTCTAAAGTGTGTGCTCTCTAGGCTCAAGTGCAAGCCTATCGTTCAAGTAATAATCCGACAAGTCGGGTATCGATCCTCAGGGAAAAAGGACAACGGAGTTGTGACGACGGGATAAGATTGAGGAATCCTAGCAATGACTCTAAGAAGAAAAGAAAAAGATTGATTTGGCTTTTTGGGATTGGTTAAACTAAACGCAATTATGGAATTATGATAAAATATGCAATTACCTAAATTATCTAAATGAAGAATGCAGAATTAAACTGAAACTTTTAACTAAATGATGAGAAAAACAGGATGTGAATACAATCCCCCAACCCTAGTGTAATGCAGTGACAACGTCAATCATAAATTTATTCGATTAATTCAAACCCGGAATTTAGTACTCCCAAGCATTATGTATACGAGGTTCAAGCCCGCGTCATACCTAATCTGAGGATGAGTAAATCGGTATCGCGGTAATTGCATTCAAATTGTACTCTAAATCATCACGAGTACCCAGAGGCAAACGAGATATAAAGATCTACAATTCTTAAGAAATTACGCTATACGATTTAAATTAATCATGAAA
Organism: Sambucus nigra; assembly: GCA_949130495.1. Classification (NCBI taxonomy): domain Eukaryota; kingdom Viridiplantae; phylum Streptophyta; class Magnoliopsida; order Dipsacales; family Adoxaceae; genus Sambucus; species Sambucus nigra. Next base: position 280,342,718 of record OX422215.1, on the reverse strand, counting down.
TTCAGCGGATCGACGTTATACACACGCACTAACACATCAGGTTGGGTTCATGCATCCCAACCTTGAAAAACTTAGCCGGACATGTTAAATGGACTAATGCATGAAATAATGACGTTGCATGTGTAGGAATTCATGATGAAACTAGTTCTAAACATGTAAATACGTATTATGAATGCAAAAACAAGTTGAATCAATTAGGAAAGCTAAGCATGCAAGAACAATAATGAGGAACAAGAATTTTGAATTAAAACTGATAAAAACAAACCCGAAACAATGAATTCTTGAAGTAATTTGTGCCCTTGATGTTCCTAGATATTTCTCCCCTTTTGTTCTCTCAAAAACTCTCTGAAAATAGCCCTAAAAGCTGCTCCTAGGTTAATGCCTACGTTCCCCACAAGTTTGGGGTGTTTTAAACCTAATAGGAAACTTGGAGATAACTCAGAATAAAATACAAAATTCGCGTGTCAGGTACAGCGAACCGGTTCGGAGGTACAGCGAACCGGTTCGCCCCTCCGAACCAGTTCGGGGTGGGGTTCGCATGTACCCTCCTGGCCTTGCTCTCAACACTTAGTTTTTTTCTGGTTTTTCTCTTCTTTTCTTGGATTTTTCTTCAACTTCAACTGAGCATAACTTTTCAACCGTAGCTCGGATTTGGGTGCCGTTTCTTCCAGTGTTCTCGTTATTTTGAGCTCTTCAACTTCCCAGTTGACTTATTCTTCCGGATCGGGCTGCAAAATTACCGACATGCCCTTGAACTTGCCTTCTTAGCTTTTCTTGCACAGTCTTGTTTCCTCCTTTGCACTGCTTGCATAATTAATCTGTAAAACCAATAGGAGAAGCACGAAACACGCAATACTCGCCAAGAAGGTTAGAAGCATAAAAGTGAATCAAATCCATATATGTTACATCATTCGGGTTCACAAAAGTACTGAAATTAGGGGGATAAATATACAATATTTATGCCCAATCAAACCCCCCTAACTTAGAACTTTGCGCGTCCCGAGCAATGTAAAAGAATGAAAGTAAGAGTTAAGGACACTTCAAGGACTTTATTGGGATAGAATACCACTTTCGCGGGCAAGCGATTGCATTTAGCGTATGCAACAAGCCTTTAAACCTCTAGGTTACCCTAGTAGGACGAGTTGTGTCTCGTGAGGGTTTGCAGTGAATATACCCACAAAATTCGACTCAAAGAAATTTCAAAATATGCAAAAATTGTACAATTCAAACTTTTCCATAAAATAGTCATCATCAAGTCATATTTACAAGTCTCAAACCGTAGTGTGTGTGTGCGTAGCCAGAAATATAACCGCCAATTTCCACTGATTGATCATTACGTTACTTATCCGAAAATTCGTTTTGATTTCAATTTCTCACGGAATGCACTCACAAACGAATCTCTCGGATTATGGCTATTCTCTCGGCATGCGTGATGTAAGGAGTAAATGTAATGGAAGCAAATACACGCATGCAATTAGAAAGACGGAAATTTTATGGTGGAGGGATCTCTTCAACGGATTACGATTTTAAAAACGGGAACATCGCCTCTATTTCGCGCATTTAACCTCTTATATTATCTTTTGGTGTATTAACTCTCCACGCGGTACTCAATTTTCGCAATTTGGACTCGGTTAGGACTTTTTCGGGTTAAAGGTTGCATTGGGTAAAATGAAAATGGTAGGGAAGGTTGGAATTGGAAAAATCATTCGTGATGTCCGCTTGTGCATTTTCCGGGCTATTGCTCATTTTTTTCTTCTTTTTCTATTTTTTTTTCTTTCATTTCTATTATTTTTTTTTCTTGCTATTTTTGTTGAGCATATTTATTTTTTTTCTCTTGCCCCTTTTTTGTTGCACTTTTCGGACTTAAATTCTGAATTTTTTTCATTTTTCGCAATTCCGGGCTATTTTGGGTTTTTCGGGTTGTCAAACGAAAGGAAAAATTATTTGGCTCAATTTGGGTTGCAAAGGGTAATTTTTCGCTACTTTTTCTGGCCAATATTTTTGGGGTGACAAACGAGGGCCTACTTCATTGTCCAAAATGCCAATTGCGTTACCATATGCGTTTCGAGGTGAATTTAAGTTTAGAGACTAATTTGGCACGATTTTCAAGGCAATATTGCACACATTTTTCAAAACCGATCAAATGAAAAAAATTTGAGATCCTTGACAACTTATTGAGCGCTAAAAAGAACTTTGAGTTAACCGTTAACTCGGATTGATTTAAAATCTCGCAAAACGTGATAGGCTCGAATCTCACCGGGTTTGTTAATCTCCACATTTATTCGTTAAGTCGTCAATTTTTCGCTCAATTTCCATCTTTGATCAATTTCGGCTTTGTGTATGTTGGATGTTTACAATTTGAGACTACAATTTGACTTTTAATGAAATTTTTTGAAAAATTTGAATTCCAATTTTTATTTATTTTGAACAAAAATATTTTTGGATTTTTCAAAATTTTATGATTTTTTTGGAAATTTTGGGCATTTTTTAAAATTTGTGAAGTTTTAGAAATGCGCACTTGTGACCCCCCCTAACTTAGACTTTTGCATTGTCCTCAAGCAAAAAGGACTAAAATCTAAATTAAGGCGAATAAAAAGTGCGGAAAAATAAAACAAACAAATATGAAAAAATGCAAGATTGTATTATAATCAAGAGAAGCCTGTGTTACATAAGAAATGGGTAAACAACTGTGAACAATGTGCTATCCCTACCACCACTAACAATTAAACCAAAAGATAAAAACAAAAAAAGCTCATGGGGGAGGTGGGTGGGAGGAGCTTGGTGCATTCGGGGTCCAAAAAATAGTAGAGGAAATTGGCGTGACGGGACCGGACCACCGAGTCATTGGTGGTTTGGTGAATGGCACCACAAACAATGATGTGAGTGAAGCGGACCGTGGCGGCCAATCCACCAATGGGGAAGGTGTCGCGTGTCCATTCCGCCCCGGGTGCCATGCGGGCAACGCATTCGTCTTTTGAGTGTGGGGCACCATTGTTGGGGTATTGGAAGGGCACGGGGAGGATCACCCCTTTGGCACGCCTTTTGCGTGCAATGAGAGCTGCCGAGAAGGGAATGGTGATACCGTCGAGATACGCCTCGTGAAGTGTGGAAGATTTTCGAACCAAGGTCGCATAGAATTGACGAATGGCGGTCTCAAAAACGGTATTGCACGTAGGGGCGAGGAAAGAGCACCACCCACGGCGGTCAAAAAGGGCGGTGACTTCGCCCGGAAGGGTGTCCCAATCCACGAAGCGCTCGATGTGAATGGCGCGCGTGGAGGAGAAGTAGATCTCGTACCAATGGCATTCTTGGATGCATCGGAATACCCCCCTACCCGGGTCATCAAGTATGGTGGTCTCATCATATTTCTTTGGGCGGGGAGCGGGGCGGCGCGGCATTTTGATGGAAAAGAGGGAGAGAGAGGGAGGAATTATGGGAGAAAATATGGGAGAGAAGAGAGTGAGGGAGAATGTTTTGGTGTGGAAAATGGAGGAGAGGTGGGGTGTATTTATAGGTGGGAAGGGGTGTGTTTTTGGTGGGAAATATGAAAGGTTGGGAAGGAGAGGGTGGAGGGAATGAATTGGGATGAATTTGGGAAGGAGGGAAGGATTTGGAGGGAAGAAAAACGTAGGGGGAAGAAGGGGAAAAGAATGGAGGGAAAGGGAATGAACTAGGAGAAAAGGGGGGAAGAATCTGACAGGTAGAGCGAACCGGTTCGGGGGTACAGCGAACCGGTTCGCCCCTCCGAACCGGTTCGGAGGTACAGCGAACCGGTTCGGGGGTACCAGGCTAGTCCAATCGAGGAAATTCACTCTTCTCTCCATTTCTAAGTGCTCTCTCATCCCCTAACTTGTGCATACTGCCCCTAAAAACCTTCTAGACCCTCGGGCTCTCAAAAACTTCCTCGAATACGACCTCGAAAAGCGTACTAGCACCCTCAAAAAATGTGCTAACCTATCTCTTATGCAACGCAGGCTCCGGACTCCTAACTAACCTATTTACACACGACTATTTTACACACAAAATCACCCCATACGCGTAGGGGGTGCGACGACCTCACTTGCTTAGCTCAATTGACCCCGTAAACAGGGTCCGATAACCAAATCGTGTCGACCTCATCCACAAACGCCTCTAGGTATGGCTTTAGGCGTTGTCCATTTACCTTGAACGTGTTTTACCCTTTTAAATCGTTTAGTTCAACAGCTCCATGGGGAAAAACGTTCTTTACGACGAACGGGCCAGACCATCGTGACCGCAGCTTGCCTGGAAAAAGGTGGAGCCGAGAGTTGTATAGAAGAACTTTTTGCCCGGGATGAAACTCTTTTCTTCGAATGATGCTATCATGAGCAAGTTTCATCCTCTCCTTTGAAATTTTAGCAATCTCATACGCATAATTGCGTAGTTCTTCTAACTCAATCAATTGTAGCTTACGGGCTTCACCGGCCTTGTCCAAGGCATAGTTCAATTGCTTAATTGCCCAATACGCTTTGTGTTCGAGCTCAACAGGAAGATGACAAGGTTTGCCATACACAAAACGGAAAGGGGACATTCGAAGTTGATTTTTAAATGCGGTACGATAGGCCCAAAGTGCATCGGTCAATCTAAGGGACCAATCTTTCCGGGTAGGATTGACAGTCTTTTCAAGAATGTTCTTGATCTCCCGATTTGCTAGCTCGGCCTGCCCATTCGTTTGTGGGTGATATGTCGTCCCAACCTTGTGGACGACCCCATACTTTCTCATGAGCTTCTCAAATGGCCTATTGCAAAAATGCGTGCCATTATCGCTAATTATCGCTTTCGGTGCTTCGAAGCGAGAAAGTATGTGTTCCTGTAGAAACTTTATCACCACTTTGTTGTCATTAGTCTTAGTAGCAATAGCTTCTACCCATTTAGAAACGTAGTCTACCGCGACTAGGATGTATAGGAAACCAAAGGATGGGGGGAAGGGACCCATGAAGTCAATACCCCAACAATCGAATATCTCAATGATGAGTATGGGGGTAAGGGGCATCATGTCACGTCGAGAAATGGCTCCCATTCGTTGGCACCTATTACATGACTTACAAGCGTCATTTGAATCCCGGAAGATTGTGGGCCAATAGAGGCCGCATTGTAGAATGTTAGCGGACGTCTTTTTTGCCGAGAAGTGGCCTCCACATGCTTCCGAATGACAAAACTGGATGACCTTTGGAATCTCGTCATCCGGTACACATCGTCGGATGATTTGGTCGGCGCAATATTTAAAAAGGAAGGGATCATCGTAAAAGAACATGCGCGACCAAGTAAGAAACCTCTTCTTATCTTGCGGTGTCCAATCGGGAGGGACGGATCCCGTGACTAGATAATTTACTATGTCCGCAAACCAGGGACAGGAAGAGGTGGCAAAAAATTGCTCATCCGGAAAGTGCTCATCTATGGGTATGGGATCACTAGGTACGCCGGACGAGAGCCGAGATAAGTGGTCGGCCACGACGTTTTCTACTCCTTTCTTGTCTTTGATGGAGAGATTAAACTCTTGTAGGAGTAGGATCCACCTTATGAGGCGCGGCTTGGCGTCTTTCTTTGTGAGTAGATATTTTAAAGCTGCGTGGTCGGTGAAGACAGTGATAGGAGAACCAATGAGATACGATCTGAACTTATCAAGGGCAAAGACTACCGCTAGCAACTCCTTCTCCGTGGTAGAGTAGTTGAGTTGAGGTCCGGCAAGGGTCCAGCTAGCGTAGTAGATGACATGATCCTGCTTATCTTTACGTTGACCCAAAACGGCCCCAATTGCATAATCGCTTGCATTACACATAAGTTCGAACGGTAGGGACCAATCCGGTACTTGCATGATGGGAGCGAACACGAGCATGTTCTTTAATTTATCAAAGGAGCTTTGGCATGCCTCGTTCCACTCAAATGGGTTATCCTTCATGAGAAGGTTACTTAAGGGTCTAGCGATGGCGCTAAAGTCCTTAATGAACCTTCGATAAAACCCGGCGTGACCCAAGAATGAGCGCACGTCTTTAAGCGATCTCGGTGGGGGAAGGTCAGCTATGACATCTATCTTAGCCCTATCAACTTCTATGCCCTTGGATGATACTATGTGACCAAGAACTATTCCCTCAGTGACCATGAAATGGCACTTTTCCCAATTCAGCACTAAGTTCTTGTCCACACACCGGGTAAGTACTTTTTCCAATTTTTCTAAACAATGATCGAAAGAGGTGCCAAAAACGCTGAAATCGTCCATGAACACCTCGAGTCCTCTCTCGACCATGTCACTAAATAAGCTCAACATGCACCTTTGAAAGGTCGCGGGTTCATTACACAAGCCAAATGGCATACGTTTGTAAGCAAACGTACCAAAAGGGCAAGTGAACGTCGTCTTCTCTTGGTCAAGTACATCTACCTCTATTTGGTTATATCCGTAATAACCATCAAGGAAGCAATAATAAGGGTGGCCCGCAACTCTCTCAAGCATTTGATCGATGAATGGCAAGGGGAAATGGTCTTTTCTTGTTCCCGCATTGAGTTTTCGGTAATCAATGCAAACACGCCAACCTGTGGTGGTGCGTTGGGGAACAAGCTCTCCCTTGGTATTCTCAATCATAGTCATACCCGACTTCTGTGGGACAAATTGAATAGGGCTCACCCATTTGCTATCCGAGATTGGGTAGATAATCCCGGCATCCAATAGTTTGATGATCTCAGTTCTCACAACTTCTTTCATATTGGGATTCAGTTTTCTTTGCATTTCTCTAGACGGCTTGACATCCTCTTCGAGATGTATCTTGTGGGTGCAAATCAAAGGACTTATCCCCTTCAAATCCGCTATACACCAGCCAAAAGCACTCTGGTGCTTCCTCAGAACTCTCATCAATTTTCCCTCCTGCCCTTTGTCTAGGCTAGAGGAGATAACAACATGGAATGTCTCATCCTCTCCTAGGTATGCATATTTGATATGGGAGGGGAGTTTCTTTAATTCGAGGGTTGGAAATTTTTCACTGGAAGGAGCCATATGTGTATCCCTCGGAGGTAGTTCCTCGAATCTAGAAACCCAATCAATCTCTCTCACGTCCTCGTCCGACACACTCTCATCGAGTAATTCTCTCAACCTTCCAACATCCCTCTCGAAGTGGGTAGACGTCCCCTCACACTCAAAGCTCGTCGCTAAACATGACTCTAAGGCGTCGCCACAAAAAGTTTCCTCGAAGTACTCTTCTACTACCTCATCTATGAGGCTCACCGTGTGAAGATCATCTTCCTCCCCTGCATTTTGGGCTATGTGGAAGATGTTGGTTTCCAAGGTCATGTTCCCAAAGGTGAGCTGCATTCGCCCATTCCTTGTGTTGATGATTGCATTAGCTGTAGCTAAGAAAGGGCGACCAAGGATGATGGGAACATGGTTGCTTGAGTTAAAGGAGGGCTCCGTGTCCCAAATGACAAAATCTACCGGGAAATAGAAAGTGTCTACTTGGACGATCACGTCCTCGACTATGCCTCGTGGAATCTTCACTGATCGATCCGCCAATTGGAGAGTGACCTTTGTGGGCTTGAGGTCGCCCAAGTCAAGTTGCCTATAAATGGAGTAAGGAAGTATGTTTACACTTGCTCCCAAGTCAAGTAAGGCTTTCTCAATTTTATTATCTCCAATGATGCATGATATGGTGGGTGCACCGGGATCTTTAAATTTAGGCGGGAGATCATTTAGCAGAATGGAACTCACGTTCTGAGCTAGAAAGACGTTCTTTTTAACTTTCATCCTTCTTTTTACCGTCAACAAGTCTTTGATAACTTTGCCGTAGGCTGGAATTTGTTTGATGGCATCAAAGAAGGGTAGATTCAGCTTCACTTGCTTTAGAACTTCTAGCACTTCATCACGTGGAGTCCCTTTTTGATTAGGAATCAATCTTCGAGGAAATGGTGCTACGGAGGGTGGTTTAACTACCACCTCAGGCTCACTAGTGTCTTCCTTATCACTCTCGTCCAAGGGGACATCTTCGGCCTCTTTCGTGCCGGGCGAAATCTCCTTGTCTTTTGTTGTGTCGTGTGGAGGAGGTGATAAATCAACGACTCTTCCACTACGAAGAGTGGTCACTGCTTGACATTGCTCCTGATGTTCACTGGATGTGGAGCTAACACTAGTTTGACCTTGGGGAGGTCGTTGACCTTGGGCAGGGAATTTGCCCTTCTCTTGAACACTCAACGAGGATTGTATCTTAGACAGGTTTGCATTTAGGTCGCCAATGAGACGATCATACTTGGCATTGGTTGCGGACTGGCTTGCGATGAATTGATTGACAGTATCCTCGAGAGTTCTCCGCTGTGGCGGAATGTAATTTCCATGAGGTGGTGGTGCTTGCACATGACCTTGCATGTGTGGAGCTTGCTGAAATTGTTATGGAGGAGGAGGGGCAACATGCGAAGGAGGGTTCATTGCTGCGTGTTGTTGCCCGTAGCTAAAACCGGGATGGTTTTTCCACGAAGGGTTGTCTGAATTTCCGTGCGGGGCACCGAAATTTCCCTTAAAGCCTCCTATACCATTAACTTGCTCCTGTAATATTACTTTGCAGGCGGGTATCGTCGGGCATTCCTCAGTTGAATGTCCCGCCTCACAAATTGCACACACCTTTTCGATGGGATTCTTGATGGATCCAACTACCTCAAATAAGTCTCGCAGTCCTCTCTCAATGGTGTCCAACCGACAGTCCGACATAGAATTCTTATCTACGTGGAATAGACCGGATGTCGACGGAGCGGTGGTAGATTGTCGATTTCGGTTTTGAGCGTTCGGATCAGAGGTATCCCAGGATTGGGTAGTCTCGGCGACATACCTCATGTGAAGATCAGCGTCATGGGCATCTAGATCGACAAATGGACCACTTCCCATAGTTTCAACAAGCTGTTTAGAATTAAGATTTAACCCATTATAGATAAAGGAGATGATTTGCGATGGATCAAATCCATGATGGGGGCACGAAGCCACTAACTCGTTGAAACGTTCATAACATCGATGGAAAGGCTCATTTTCTTGTTGCCTGAATGCTTGAATTTGAGCCTTTATAGAGATTGTTCGATGTGTTGGGAAGAATTTCTTGAGAAATTTAGACTGTAGCTCATTCCAGGATGGAATCGAACTTGGAGGTAAAGACCATAGCCAAGCTTTAGCTTTATCTTTAAGCGAGAAGGGGAAGAGTTTGAGGCGGATTATCTCTTGTGTGCAGGTTTGATCGTTGAGAGTATCACACACGTCCTCAAATTCCCTTATGTCGAGGTATGGCTTTTCAGAATCCATACCGTGATAATGTGGTAGCGTCTGGATCATCCCATTTTTGAAACGAAACTGCCCAGCATTATACGGGAGTATAATGCATCCCGGAGTGACAGTGCTCTCGGGATATAAGAATTCTCTCAACGGGCGGTACGGGGGCTCATCCTCACCAGTAGCTGCATTGCTATATTGCGACATCTCTATCTCACTTGACGATTCGGCGTTCTCACTGGGTGTGCACGACGTGTGTCCTACGAAGGAGAAGGGAGTGTTGCTAGAGATTGAGTGTGACGGTGTGGGAGGTGGGATCCAGAATTGTGGGGCTTGTGGAGTGTGGGGACTATCAGTATTATACTCAACAAGTGGATTTTCGTGAATGCTAGTTGGAGTATTATGGGGTGTGGGAGTGGCTTCAGAATTTTGCATTAAGTTCAGGAGAGATGATGATTGTGAATCTTTTTGAATTTTTTTTTTTTTTTTAATTTTTTTGGATTTTTGAATTTTTGGTCAAAGTGTTGGATTAACTCGATCTAATCCTAAGTCTACCTAGTTCCCCGGCAACGACGCCAAAAACTTGACACGACTCAGAATGTGTCTCTAAAGTGTGTGCTCTCTAGGCTCAAGTGCAAGCCTATCGTTCAAGTAATAATCCGACAAGTCGGGTATCGATCCTCAGGGAAAAAGGACAACGGTGTTGTGACGACGGGATAAGATTGAGAAATCCTAGCAATGACTCTAAGAAGAAAAGAAAAAGGTTGATTTGGATTTTTGGGATTGGTTAAACTAAACGCAATTATGGAATTATGATAAAATATGCAATTAACTAAATTATCTAAATGAAGAATGCAGAATTAAACTGAAACTTTTAACTAAATGATGAGAAAAACAGGCTGGGAATACAATCCCCCAACCCTAGTGTAATGCAGTGACAACGCCAATCATAAATTTATCCGATTAATTCAAACCCAGAATTTAGTACTCCCAAGCATTATGTATACGAGGTTCAAGCCTGCGTCATACCTAATCTGAGGATGAGTAAATCGGTATCGCGGTAATTGCATTCAAATTGTACTCTAAATCATCACGAGTACCCAGAGGCAAACGAGATATAAAGATCTACAATTCTTAAGAAATTACGCGATACGATTTAAATTAATCATGAAATTCAGCGGATCGATGTTATACACACGCACTAACACATCAGGTTGGGTTCATGCATCCCAACCTTGAAAAACTTAGCCGGACATGTTAAATGGACTAATGCATGAAATAATGACGTTGCATGTGTAGGAATTCATGATGAAACTAGTTCTAAACATGTAAATACGTATTATGAATGCAAAAACAAGTTGAATCAATTAGGAAAGCTAAGCATGCAAGAACAATAATGAGGAACAAGAATTTTGAATTAAAACTGATAAAAACAAACCCGAAACAATGAATTCTTGAAGTAATTTGTGCCCTTGATGTTCCTAGATATTTCTCCCCTTTTGTTCTCTCAAAAACTCTCTGAAAATATCCCTAAAAGCTGCTCCTAGGTTAATGCCTACGTTCCCCACAAGTTTGGGGTGTTTTAAACCTAATAGGAGACTTGGAGATAACTCAGAATAAAATACAAAATTCGCGTGTCAGGTACAGCGAACCGGTTCGGAGGTACAGCGAACCGGTTCGCCCCTCCGAACCGGTTCGGGGTGGGCTTCACATGTACCCTCCTGGCCTTGCTCTCAACACTTAGTTTTTTTTCTGGTTTTTCTCTTCTTTTCTTGGATTTTTCTTCAACTTCAACTGAGCATAACTTTTCAACCGTAGCTCGGATTTGGGTGCCGTTTCTTCCAGTGTTCTCGTTATTCCGAGCTCTTAAACTTCCCAGTTGACTTCTTCTTCCGGATCAGGCTGAAAAATTACCGACATGCCCTTGAACTTGCCTTCTTAGCTTTTCTTGCACAGTCTTGTTTCCTCCTTTGCACTGCTTGCATAATTAACCTGTAAAACCAATAGGAGAAGTACCAAACACGCAATACTCGCCAAGAAGGTTAGAAGCATAAAAGTGAATCAAATCCATATATGTTACATCATTCGGGTTTACAAAAGTACTGAAATTAGGGGGATAAATATACAATATTTATGCCCAATCAGATTTATTAAATTTAATGTGAGTTATTAATTTAATATAAATCCAGAAATTAGTTATTTTTACAATTAATAATGTGATGGGAGTTAGTAATCATTAGAAACTTGTTGAATATTACTAATGAGCAAATTAATACATAATATTGGTTCTATTAAATGTCACGAGTGAATAAAATGACAATCTTGGAAATTTAAGTCGGGACGCGCTCGTGTCGTATCGGGACTAAATGTTGATTAATAAAAGTGAATAAATTATAAGTCACCTGTATGGTCATTTCGAGTGCGCCAAAGTGTCCGAAATGGTCAAGATAGTCAGAATAATGTACCCGGGGGGTTTAGTTTGGGTCTCAGGGCGTTTTTAGGCCAAATTAACACCCCGGGAGGGCATTTTGGACATTTTACATTTTTAAGCTTGAAAAACCACGAAAATTGTAAAGTTATATCAGATGCTTAGGGCTGTCTTCTAGGGTTAACACAAACAAAAATAAGATACGGCCATTGGAGTATGAAAGAGAGAGCTTGCCCAAGAGTTCTAGGCCAAGAACCCCTCCGTTTGCGTCGCCGTCGCCGCCAAACTATAGATCGCGTAACGAGGATCACCCCCACACCGATTTCATCCACAAATCAGAAACAAAAATCCCCAGGCAAGTATTTATCTTGCTTAATTTCATTAATGCTTCATTCATGTTAGTTTAGGGTTGATTAGGATGAGTTTCTATGAAAGATAACCCATGTTGGAGATTAGAAATTGCATGTTGTAGTGATATAAACAATAATCTGGAAATACTTTTCACATGTAGAGGTTTAACCACGGATTTATGATGGATTAGAAGTAGAAATTCTGGAAAAAGAATGATTTGAATAAAGTTAAAGGAATTTTTAGGGTTCATGAGAATTGTATAAATTTTAGCACTTTTAATCCATGATTTTTGATGAAAATACACATGCCTTGCGTAGAATATTGTCCATTTGGGTTTAGAATGTTTGTAGTATAAATTTCTAGGAGTTTGGGAGTTAAGAATTTGGATTTTGATGATGTTGAATGATAGAACCCGTAACTGGTATTCTGCAGATTCGACATACCTGTTTGATCGATCGATCGAACCAGGAGTATCGATCGATCGACGCATCGATCGATCGAGCTCCTGCCATCGATCGATCGACCCCTTCTAGAAGACTCATATTTCCCCTTCTAAATAGTTGAATTCAACTTAAATGAGTAATAGTCTTTTGATATCCTTATTAAAATATTTTTGGAGATAAAGAAGACCAGTAGGACTTATTAAAAATATGAAACCTTTAATGTAAGACGAGATTTACATTTTTTTGGGATGTTTACACATAAGGGACGATGGAACTATGTATTAAAGGGGGAGACGCATAAGGTAGTTACCACTACACCAAATCTGCCGAATTGTCAAGGTTAATGACCGTGACATTTCGAGGCGAGACAACTTTTTTTGTCACGGTCGTGTCACGGTCATTGACCTTGACACAAAACTCACGTTTTGTGTCACGGTCATGTCGCGGTCAATGACCGTGACACGTTTGTCACGGTTTATAATCGTGACAAAGCCATGACCCTTTTTAAAAAAAATTGTCACGGTCAATGATCGTGACAATTCTGGGCAGAATTTAAAAAAAATCTGCTGGCAGTATGGCCACTGCCACTGCCCAGCAGTATATTTGTACCTATTATAGCAACGTTGTACCTGTTCCAAACATCATATATCCAAACAAACTAAAGATAATGCAAATATATATTCAAAATAGAAACTATTTAAGAAGAAACAACATCACCATCAATTATCTCAAATTTACAAACTATTTGCATGGAAAAGAGATTTTGTACCGCGACGCTCGAGGACACCTCCTTATCCTTCCCTTCTCGTCCGAATATCCACATAAGTACAGAGCATATGTGGCCTACCCTTAGGGCCACTCCCTGTCCCCTGAATTGAAATAAAGTAAAATTAGTATCCGCCCCTCAAATATAGATAAATATAAATCGCAATTGAAATCGAAATCGAAATTGACATATAAATATAAATACATTACCTGTAGTGTCACTCAAATAGGTAACTTGAGCTCATATGGCACCTCCTTCCAACTAATGTACCCCGGGCAATCGTGTCAAATATAATTATCTTTATATCTAAACACTAAGAAATACCATAATCCTATGGAGTTATGCATTGCAAATTCCTTCCAACCATTGTGTAGCCAAAAATCAGCAGTTGAAGTTGTCAATTCCACCTTTCAATGGTCTCCCATGTTTTGCTAGAAGTGCCAAGTGGTGGGGTATGGAAAGTGGAATTGACAACTTCAACTGGTGATGTTTGGCTATATAACGGTTGGGAGGAATTTGCAGAGCATCACTCCATAGGATTATGGCATTTCTTAGTGTTCGGATAGACGAAGAGATTCAGTCTCCTCTCCACAAATAGGACACCCCAAATAACTATGTACTAATCACCTATTAATGGTAAGAAGCGTATATTCATGGATTAGTATAAATAAAACTTAGATGTAGTTGGAATATTTATGTATTAATCTCCTCTCCACACATGCACACTACACAAGAGTGAAAATGATAAAGTGCAGATCAATTAAAAGCATTAAAAATGGATGTTTCGGTACAAATTGAAATATTTATTACAAATTGAAAAATTGTTTCAAATTCGGGTTATCATAAAAAATGGATTGATATTTGGTAGGAGCAACCAAGTCATCCACACTACTATTTAGATGCCTTGGCGCGTGTTGGACAATTGACCACGGCTCATTATTGATATACTCCGAGTAAAACACTTGCTTAACCTTTTGAAATGCACAAACAAACGGCTCATCGCTCATGTGGTCATTGCTCTTCAACTTGGACAAGTCAACCATGATCAAATTGGTGACAGGATCAACTTTACAAGCATTTTTATCCTCAACTCTTACCCATTCACAGTAAAATACAACCTCTTTGAAGCTTATATAATCCAATTTAAATATATTTTGGATTACACCATAGTAAGTCATTTCAGCTTCAACGAGGTTTTTATCTTTTGCGCTCGCTCGAAAGAAAGTAAGAGCCTTGTATGAAATTCCCGAGTTCTGTACATTTGTACTTTCCTCGTACACTTTAGCGCCGAAAATGTAACTGTTCAATTGATACTTTTTGTACTCTTGTGCCACGAACAAGGGTCCAGTGGCTATACAAGCAAGCCTTGATGTCGCATCACCCATCTTTAGGAGCTGAGAATATAGATAAATTAATTATATTAGTGGTAAAATTTGAGTGTAATGTAACGTTATATAACGATTGTTTTCATTATAATTACCTCGTGTGTCAACCATAGCCTAAATTCGCTGTCTGATTGTACCCATGTTTTTCATCTTTTATTGTTCTCACAGGCTTCATATTTACTGCATATTACAAAATTAATCATGTATAAAATAATCTAAAATAATGTTAAACATTATAATATTCGAAACTTACTTTTTCCATTCTTCGACATCTTCATGTGTGTCAAATAGATAACGAGCTACTTGCTCATGTTGTAAACTCGTTAATTTCACTCGTTTTCCCATCACATTACCACCATCATCGAGGAATTCATCAGTGTCATCAATGCTGGTTGAGTCAGGCATATATTCCCGAGTATATATTGATGACTCCACGGTGATGTATTCCTCAGCAATTGATCCTCCAATATATCGCGTATTCTTGACGTAATCTTTAAAAACTTTCATCAATCTTTCAAACTGATACATCCACCGATATCTAACTGGACCACAAAGAAGTGCCTCGTCGCATAGGTGTACCAACAAGTGAACACTTATGTCAAAGAATGCTGGGGGAAAGTACTTTTCCAATACACAAATCGCTTCATTCACAGCCAATTTTGCGACCACTATGTGTTCTCGATTCACTACCTTCTCACACAAGAGGGAGAAGGTAATACTAATTTGCATAATAGCCCTACGCAAATCCTTGTGCTTGGAGAAGCAGTGCTTAAATAATAGAGGAACCAATTGCATGATCACATGCCAATTGTGGGACTTACACTTATGTAAATCACGAGTAGCATAATTCACAATCCTTTGCAAGTTGGACGAAAAAGTAGATGGGCCCTTCAAATTATATATTGTGTCTAGAAGCAACTTCCTTTCCCCACTCGTCAAAGTAAACGCACCAGGGGGAATTATTGTCCTTCCCCTACTATCTTCTTTCAACCATAGTTGTGGCTTAAGTTTTAACGTTTTAAGGTATTTTCGTGCATTTTCTCCATCCTTTGAATGACTCCCCCCAGGTATCAATAAAGCCATCATCGAAATTCAGGTCTCATACACTGTGAAGGAGGGAGGTTGAGTGGGGCTAGTATCACTGTCCATACACTCTGATTGGTGCTTATATTTCCAAATGGATTGAAACCATCTGTTGATATAGCCAAACGAATGTTGCGTTGTTCTCGAGAAAAATTGGGATACTCAAAATTCATCCTCCGCCAGTAAGTAGAATCAATAGGATGACGCATGATATTACCCCCTACTTCTGCCCTAGCATGCCAAGTCATTGCCTCTGCAATCCATGGTACTGTGAAAAATTGCTTTAATCTAGGCGCAACGGGAAAATATTTCAATACTTTTTGAGGCACTTTTGAGCTTGTGCCTTCCTTACTAGTAGATTGGACATATCTAGGTTCATCGCATATCGGACAACGATCGAGATTTTCATACTCCTTTCGGTATAGTATGCAGTCATACACACAAGCATGAATCGATTTATACTTCATTCCCAAACCTTTCAAACTGTTCTTCATAACAGGATAGCTATTTGGAAGTGTATTCACCTTGGGTAATAAGCCCTTCACCCATTTCAGAATTCCCGTCACGCTATTGCCAGAAAAATCGTACTGCGTGTTCAAACTATGCAAACCAACCATGGCATGTAAAGTTGTTTGATCTTTCTCACAGCCAGAGTATAACGGTTGGGTCGCCTTAAATTTTAAACTTTGGTAGTCATCGTCAAGTTTTATTGTGTTATCTTCAAGAGCACTTGAATCTTCTACATCATCAGTAACCTCATTCTCCTCGGCTTCATAAACTCTGTACGCATCATCAACTAAATCCTCTAACATATTATGATCTACGTCATCCCCTTCTACATCTATTCTACTTGTTGAAGGTTGTTGTGAAGGTTGGTCGGGGACAAAAGGTACTTTCAATTCACCGTGAAAACTCCAAAATCGATAACTATCTTGCATACCCGATCTTAACAAATGTAGTTCAACTGTTTTCCACTCAAACACCTTACCATTCTTACACCTAGCACATGGACACGGAAAATCTTCATCATTACGACATCTCTTTGCATATTTCACAAATTCGTTAGCACCTCTGCGAAACACATCCCCCATTCTATTAGTCTCACCCATCCACTCTTTGTATTTTGGATATCCCATCATAGCTACCACAACTAAACACCTATTAAAGGTAAACAAAACTTAGATTTATAGTATGTTTTATTTAATTATCCCATCATTTAATTATCCTATTAAAGGGTAAGTGGTCCTATCCCATTCAAGACTGAATTTTTCTGTAATATACTTAACAGCTCATTCACATTGTTACGATTTGAAAAAAAATTGACAGCATATCCCCTTAGTTCTTCAAGTACACGACGTAGATTGGCAGGTGTGAGTGTTATTTCAATTGGTCAATTGAATTAACAGTCACACTTGTCAATCTAGTATGTGCCCAGAGAACATTAAGATACGACTGCAGAACTTCCTCCAAAAGTAACAACTTTAATCCAATAAGAATATTATACAGAAATTATACAGTCTCAAACTGTCCAAACGGGACAATTCGAGAGATCTCATTACAGGGGTAATGACTCTCGAACGGGTCTAAGGGCTATTGAATGCGTACACATAAGAACTAAAAGGCTAGTATCTATGCGCACTATATTTAATTTCAAGTATGTTTCATATAATGGGTTAATTCAAATACAAAAATTAATTCATGGGTTAATTCAAATACAAAAATAAATTCACGGGTTAATTCAAATACAAATATACAAATTCATGGGTTAATTCAAACACACACACACACACACACCTCCCTCCACAGCCCCCACTCACCACATACACACACACCCCCACCTCCCTCCACACCCCCCACTTACCACATACACACACACCACCATCCCCACTCACTATTTAAAATAATCTCAATGTTAATTTCATGTAGTGACTGTCTATTTAAAATATTATCAATGTTAATTTCATGTATTGAATTTCTACTATTGTTTTGTGCATTTATAAATCATATTCAATGTTAGATATGTGTTTTGTTAAGATATCTAAGCTGTTCTATAGAATTATTTTTTGTATCTTCAAGTTTAAGTTCTAAAATAATCAACCTAAAGTTGGGGTTCGTAAAGTATTATCACAAATATAAACTAAGAGTGATAAAATAACTTTGAGGCATATAAATTAATTGTGAGAAAGTAAGATTATGCACCAGAACCTAAAATTTAAAAAAAGTGTTTTTATTTAAACCCCACTTTTCTTTCTATAACTCCTATTTTATTAAACTTTAAATATAATTAAGGGTGTATAGAAAGAAAAGTTAAATAGGAATAAAAACAACATTTTTAAAATATGAAGGGCTCACCAATTTGATCAAAATTATCAACAACACAGACTAAATGATATTTTATTTTTTATGCTTTTAGCAATTTCGGATGCCATTTTAACCCTTATTGTAGTTTTTTGTTGTAATGTCATTTTAAAAAAATCATTTAGGTATGTAAATATATTGTAATTGATTTTGCCTTCCACAAAATGATATTTTATGGTAAAATTTTATTTGATGGATATAAAGTCATGTGATACCTATATGTGTTATTTTGCATCTAATAAAAACAAAAAACGCCATATATGGTTTTTTTCTCCATTAGTATAAGTATATAGCGATTATTTTACACTTAAATCACATATTAAGCCGAGCTTCATTTTTTATGAAATTTGTAGAAAATTACTTATTTATATTGAATGAAAATAAATTATTATCCAATATTTTTGGATATTATTTATAATTATGAAACTCAAACACAAATTAATGTTGTATCGAAATATTATTACATTTTTAACCCCCTACCCTCACTCTGCCCCCACCCTACCCCCACCCTACCCCACCCCCTACCCCCACCCTGCCCCACCCCTACCCCCGCACACACACATGCACATATATACGCACATACACACATATATACACACACAAACATATATATAAATGGAAGAGAGAGAGAGAGAGAGAGAGAGAGAGAGAGAGAGAGAATTAAACCTGAAAGTAGAGAGAGAGAGAGAGAGCAGCGTCGAGAGAGAGAGAGGGAAGGAACAGCGGGAGGGAAAAAAGAAGGGGGAAAGGGTTTTTGCTGCAAACATTGTCACGGTCGTGTCAAGGTCATTGACCGTGATAATTATTTAAAGAATTATTACGGTCATTGACCGTGACAAGTCCGTGACAAGTAAATTTGTCACGTTCATTCACTGTTACAATTCTTTGTCACGGTCGTGTCAAGGTCAATGACCGTGACACAAAACACATGTTTTTTGTGACGGTCAATGACCTTGACAAGGTTGACCGGCTGAAAGGTGACAATTTTGTCATTTTGGTGTAGTGTACGTTGGAAAATAAATGAGTACCTACTGAAATTACACTTGGGAGGATAGAAATCCACGAATGTCACTTGATAAGTTGGGATAATCCCACAAATTAAGAAAAGAGGTAAACTTTATACGTGATAACTAAATAACGAGAAATAAGGACAAATATCATAATTATGGGTCGTGAGTATGTACCTAAACTTTATATGGTAATAGTAGTATATTTATATGACTGTGTTTATGCATATACGTGTAAAAATCATGCCCGCGCTACTTGCTATCCCCGAGGTTACCGCACTGGGACAGTCTTATCTCGATGGTATACCTCTATGGGGGATATTTACTCGTACCCTAGAAGATAGAAATCCTTTGGTACAAGCTATCGGATCGATAGTCAAACGGTCTTAAGAGACGTGAGGGCATGTGCTGACCTCTTAGAGACTTGGAAACTATGCTTCGCCTCAATATTGTTTGTGTCTTGATTTAGTATAGTTCGAGAGTGATTTTGAACTTGTATTTCCCTTAGTAAGAGTGATACGGGGACTGGATAACACAGTATGCCGTCACCATAATTATTATGTGGAGTGCTGTTAGAATATATATATTATAT
Source organism: Sambucus nigra (assembly GCA_949130495.1). Classification (NCBI taxonomy): domain Eukaryota; kingdom Viridiplantae; phylum Streptophyta; class Magnoliopsida; order Dipsacales; family Adoxaceae; genus Sambucus; species Sambucus nigra. The sequence continues at coordinate 280,323,058 of OX422215.1, read as the reverse complement.
GAGTATTAATATATATATGTGTTTAAATCTGAATTTGGGAACTACCTACTGTGTCTATGGTAAATAAGAAAGGAATAATTATTTCAATTTGGAAATAAGTGTTTGAAAAGTATAGTATGTTATTGAGAAACTTTATTAGTAAACAAGGTTTAAATGAGAACTTTGTTGTTAAGTGAAATTAACTTCTTAAACAATTGGATTTGTCAGTTTAAATCTTACGAGCAACCTAAGATAAGATAAGTTAAACCGTTGGGAAGGTTAGTACGATAGGTGTGCACATTAGAAGAGAGGTGAGAAATTCTCAAGGGAGTGCCGCACTAATATGTTGTTGCATTGGCCAGTAAACATTTTAAATACTCGCTAAACAAATTTTAAATTGCTTTTACAATTGGGCTCTGGCCCGTTTCCACTTTCTTTTCTCTCTTGTATATATGTATACATTACAGGTGCCCAGCCATAGGGGCGTCTTGCATAGGATCCTTTGGAAAGAAACGCGCTACAGCTTGGGTGGGAGTTGCAGGCCTCTTGCTTAGACGACCTCATTTGTTGATTCCACTTCAAGAAATATTTATTCAGTTGGGCATGTGTCTCCCTTTTCCATTATTCATTTGTTTTTCGGATATTGTGATTTGTTTATATCCAGTATTTACACTTTGGGATTTATTACTGTCAGGATGTTTTTCCTTTAAGTTTTAATGTTGGAATTACTTAGTTGGATGTTTAATTAATTGGATTGTTTGTTCCAGTATAATTGTTGGCTGATTATGAAATTATGAATATGTAAAGTTTTAAATTATTGGTTTTAAATAAAATTTGGAAAGTAATGTCTAAAATGGTTTTGACACTTTGCTTAATTAGTTACGGTGTTTAAATTGGAAATGTTATTTTTACGACAGTGATGCTAAGAATGAACAGACCGTTCACCTTGATTATAATCTAATAAAGGACCGATCACCCGATATTTAATTAGGCGGGGTGTCACAATTTGTACTTCCACCGTATTTATTCACCAACCACTATTAGATCAACACTAATTCAAGAGGAATTTGGGGTCCAGTACCCTATGTATTCTTTTATAATCGTTGTACAAGGGGCTAAATGTAGGTACCCTATATATCATTTATGTCCTTATATTAGTAAAATTTTCATATATTCATGCTTAATATGTATATCTTATTTTAGACCCTGTCGGTCCTAAGCCCGAATATAGGAGGATGGTTACGTTCAATAGCAAATAACTAATATAAAACTATTGGGGATAGATATGTGTGGAAAAAAATTCAGCCATTAATATTCTATTAATCAAACACTAGAAAGAGTAAAACCAAAAATTAGGTAGGAAGAACACACGTAGGGTTTAGAATAAAATAACTTTGTGGATCCGGTTGCAGTCCCATATGGAGAAGGGATCACAGGCACTTTTAAAGATTCACTTGGATCCACTTCCATGTTTTTATTTAGTCGTTGGTCCCATTGTAACAATTATAAGACACGCGTCATTCTCTGCGTAAAGAAAGAGAGAAGATTACAAGGCAGTTCTGGGAGGTTTCGAGTAGTTATGGGAGTCAATATAATTTGAAAAATACATGGGAAGGGAGCCTAAAAAACTTTGACCACGGTACTAAACCGAAAAAAACTATATGGAGAATGGTATTTGTCGATGATCAAGAACTGTCTTGTTTTTTTTTATCTCTAAAAGGTTGCTTAACCTTATGAAAATCTTAGATATTCTAGTTTGTTATCCTTGTGAATCTTGGTAGGTATGTGGGAACCTTTTGAGATGAAAACTTCTCCTTATAAGTGAGATATGTTGGTCCCTCTCTAGGCCTCTTCAAAAAAAGGAAAATATTGTTTTCTCTCACCCCTCTTAATCACTAATGGCGGTGAATAATAAACCCCTTTCCCACACCTATATATATAAGTATAAAAATGTCCTTGGACCAAAATAGGTTTCTTCGCAGTCTGAGCCTAACTACTTAGGTATATGAACTACAATAGGGACCTAAGATAAATAATTAAATTTGATTAAAAAATCTCAAAAATCCCAAATTAGAATTATCATAATTTAGTTCCTTTTTTATTTAATCATAATTAATTCCACTAAATAGTTATGACTACATTCCAATTTAATTATCTTATAAATCAGTAGGATATAATGATGTCTTATTTTCAAAGTTGATTATAATACATGATATTATTCCCTACATTAATCTTCTGATGCCTGCTTTGTCCAATCAATTTACTATCAATAGACTTTAACTAATATTTATTTCTTGACTCTCAGACTTAATCAATTTTCTTGACTCTTAGACTTAACTTATTTGCTACTCCACCGGAATATAAATAATCCAATGATCAGGTTTACTAGTGGAAATAAATCATGTAAGTCTATAAGGGGTACCGAAATCTAAGGAATCCGCGGATGAGGATTCCCCGGAATTAAGATCTTAGACTTACTCATAGAGCTCTCAAGCAATATTAGGGGATTATTTGATTTAATCTCAAAGTGAATCGCACCCATCGCAATCAAAGCGATAACTACATAATCATTCCAATCCTCATGATTCTCGGGATTAATAATATACTCTCCCTTTACAAATGGTGTGAGGTTTCCCAAGTCTAATCTTGACAACCCTTAGACTCAAATCTCATGGGTGGTCATGTTCGATACATTTCAGGAATTTATTGATCGTAATCCTCTATTGAATTATCGTACAAGATCTTGAACCATCACATGAGTTCCCGTAGTTTCAGATAAACATCTTGGGATTGCGTCAAAACTGTTCTGATAGGATGCCAACTTACTAATTTGGGTGTTAACTTTTCAATAGTTATAGAATTAGAATTCTAATCTTCATGTGTTTAACCTGAAGTCGCATAACTGGAATTCCTACTAAGCTCTATTACTTGACATTAAAACGAATCAATATATTTAAGAAAATATAAATCATTCTTACAAAATTAATTCCCAATTCAAAATGAAAAAAAATAATAATTTAATAATCAATAATAAGTGTTTTACATGTGGTTTTAAGAGTAAACCCCAATAATCTCCCACTTATTCTTAAAGTCAGGTGGTAATGAAATTGTCTCCCATTCTTTTTACGTAACTATAAAACTTTTTAGCTAGTAAATCTCCCCTTTTCATGATATCCGAGTCATGTGATACTTGTGCTTAATTTGATCCGACCTCTTATAAGTCCTTCGTTCTTTAGAATTTACAACTGCACTGTTATTGTTACAATAAAGTGTAATAGGTGACTACACTGAAGGAAACATACCCAAATCACTTAGCAAGTTCTGGATCTAAATCGTCTCTTTTGCTGCCTTTGATAAAGTAATATACTCGGCTTCCATGGTAAAATCAACAATACAAGAGTCCTTGATAATCCTCCAATTTATGGATCCACCTCCTTGGGTAAACATACATTTTGTGGTCAATTTTTTGGGATCCCCATCTGACTGAAAATATGACCCAATATACCCAATGGTTACTAAACTCTCTGTTTAGTAAACAAATATATAATCCTTAGCCCTCTTCAAATACTTGAGAACATGATTCAAAATGGTCCAGTGCTCCTCACCTGGATCAGACTGTAATCTGTTGATCATGCCAATGATATAATAAATATTTGGTCTAGTACATATTATAGCATACATGAGGCTTACCACCACCAAAGCATAAGGGATTTTCATCGTACTCTATATCTAATTAGGTGTCTTAGGACACTGATCCTTAGATAAAGAAATTACATGCCTGAAATGGAGAAAAACTTTCATAAAATATTATATACTAAACTTTGTGAGCACCGTGTCGATATGGTTTGCTTGGGATATTCCTAACAGCCTTTTTTTTTAATCACACAGAAGCTTGAACTTTCGATGTGACTAGCTTCTCCTAAGTCGTTCATATCAAACTGACTTGAAAATCACACAATTATACTCGAAAATACAGCCATATCGTTATTAATTAGGTAAAATATCATCTACATAAACTACTAGAAATACCACCTCATTTTTTTCATTCTTCTTATGCACACAAGTTTAATCCAAACATTGATAAAAAAAATAAAAGATTTGATTGCCTCATAAAATTAGACATTCCAATACCTTGATGATTTCTTAAGTCGATAAATTAATCTCTTAATCTTACACACCCTACTTTTTTAGACCTTTTATATGAACAGAGTGGGTTAAACCATATAATTGCACTCGTTAAGTTTGTCATTCAATAATGCAGTCTTGACATCCATTTGCCAAATCTCAAATCGAGATTCATAGCAATGGATATGAGAATCCTAATAGACTAAATCATGGATACTGATGAAAAGGTCTCCTCATAATCGATCCCCTCTTTCTCAGAGTACCTTTTTGCAACAAGTCGTGCTTTGCAGGTTTCCATATTCTCATATACCCATAATTTCCTCTAGTAAATCCACTTGTGTAGCCCATCTGACAAGTTTACAAGTTTTCACACTTGATTTGGAGCATCCATCTCAGTATTCATATTCTTTAGCCAAACGTAACACCCCATCTTTTTTTATAATTTTTATATTGGGATTAATTAAATTAAAATGAGAAATTAATGGGAAAATTAATCCTATTAGAAATAAATATTAATTAGCGAGACAAGGGCTAATATTTATTTGTATGAATTATATTGAATATTACTTAGTGAATGAGTAATAAATTAATAAGAATCCATAATGATTGTCATGAGTGAGAAATACGACAGTTACGAAAAAATAGTCGGAATGCATTATATTGAGTATTACATGGGTAGGATTTCCATGTAGATTGAATCCCTATGTGAATAGAAAATGAAATTAGAACATACGAGATGATAATAATAGGAAAAATTTGGGTCTTGTTGATGTTCTTGAATAAAAACAATAACCTAGGTGTTGATGCAAAAAACTAGATTGCTCTAATTATTCGATCACAGATAAATAAATAAGATAAAGATTTTTAAAGTGGTTCGGCTAGGAATAAAGCCTACGTCCACTGTTATGTTATTGCTGAGTGTTTGTGGAATTCTTGATTACAAGTTCTCTCAAGAAATTCCGGTCCCCTTGAATGAGGATGATACAAGGTATTTATAGCCTTGAGGCTGTACATGAAAGGGTCGATACATTAAATGATATACATATGAAAGGGTAATACATTTAATGCCCTTAGGCTTGTGCGTCAAGGATAATCATTTAATGAACCAGTTGGACTGTTCGTTATCTGGCAATCAATGCTGTGGCCGAGATGCAGCTCGGACCGCCTTATTTGCTTGTCGTTAAGGAGTTCCTCGGAGCGTTGGAGTTCCTCGGAGTGTTGTGGTTTCTCGGGGTGTCCTTGTTGTTCGGAGCGAACATGACTTGGTCGGGGGAAATAAACTTCCTCGTTGCTATTGTGCCATGTAGATTGACACGTGTCTTCTTATTATTGGTCCACGTCAGCAGATTAAATTTGGTATCAACAGAAGCCCCCAATGCTTCATGCTTGATAGTTTACTTGAAAGGATGGAGTATTTATTCTGCAGTGTTGCTCGGTGCTCGTGAAATTCTTGATCTACCTTCTTGATTTGTTGGACATAAAGGGCATTATCTCCTGGACGACATATGATGCCGCTTGTAGCTTATCATAATCTTCAAGTATGTTGATTGGTTTGCTAGCCGACCTACTGCATTCTGTGAGCTAGTGGTGGACTTCGAAACATTTTCATATAACTTCTTCTTCAATATTGGTCGAGACAGTATTAGCAAAGATCTCAGTGCTGTAGATGATGATTTTGACTTCTACCTCTGCTCGGGGACGAGCAAGAGGTTCTCGGGGACTAACAAGTGATTCTCGGACAGATCATCTGTGATGAATATCAGAATGTTGAAATATCTTAACTTCATAAAACTCCCATTATGCTTTGGATGATCTTCCTGCTGGCGAGGAACCTGTTTCTAAAGCAGAGGGAGAGAAAACCAATAGAATAGGAACCTCAATGTAATAGTTAGTACACAATTTAATATCAATGTAATAAATTTGGGTAATTCATTTTCAATTCAGTGAAAGAATTTCATTTTTGTTCGCAAATTTGAATTTGCTATTTATTTTGTAAATATCAAACACATTATTATTTGTGCTTGCATAACAATATTGTATGGTTCATCGACCAAAAAAGTTACAAGTATTGGTAATGTTGCTCGATCACTTAATAATAAAGTAATGAGTATAATTTATTCAAACTGTTTCCAACCAACCAAGGTGGATAAATAATGTTTGTCGAGCAACTACAGTTGATGGGTTTTTATCCCCGACCAGCCATACTTGATTTACTTTCAAATATAAAAATGTGCCCGACCAACTAAGGTCAATAATTTGTCCTTGTCGACCAACTACAGTTAGTGGGTTTTTATCCCCGACCAACCATATTTGGTACAGTTTGGAAAATTTTGTTCTTCAAAGAACTTTTTGTAATAATGTTACCTCCCGACCAACATGAGTTGTAATGCGAGAATATATAAAGTCTTACCAACCGTAGTTGATCATGCTGGTGTATACCTCCTAGCCAAAGGAGTAGTAGGGTTCTTTCGAACTTTTTGGCTCCTTAGAGCATGGCTCCGTAGAGCATGGCTCCGTAGAGCATGTCCTCCTAACCAAAGGAGGTTGGCTACTTATAGCACTTTTGCTCCGTAGAGCTTGGCTCCGTAGAGCATGTCCTCCTAACCAAAGGAGGTTGGCTACTTATAGCACTTTTGCTCCGTAGAGCTTGGCTCCGTAGAGCATGTCCTCCTAACCAAAGGAGGTTGGCTACTTATAGCACTTTTGCTCCGTAGAGCTTGACTCCGTAGAGCATGTCCTCCTAACCAAAGGAGGTTGGCTACTTATAGCACTTTTGCTCCGTAGAGCTTGGCTCCGTAGAGCATGGCTCCGTAGAGCAGTCTTCTTGGTTGATCCTGTAACATCCACAGGTTGATCAGCGAGCAATTTTTGTTTCTCGGGAGTATTAAGATCAGTAAACTCTGCTATAGCTTGTATTAATGGCATGTCGGTATGCATGGTATGGGCCTGGAAACACAGCCTCCTTCTTCTACTTGCTTTAATTAATGCCACTGCCAATTTTTCCAGCTTTGGGTATCTGATCTCTGCACCTCTTCTTTCGTTTTTGGGGATCGCAACCCTAAAAGGGCTTTGATCTTGTCTGGATTTGCTTCAACGTCTCGCTGGTTGATGATGTACTCGAGGAACATTCCTTCTCGTACTCCAAATGTGCACTTCGTCGGGTTGAGTTTCATTTGATAATTATCCAGTTGATCAAAAGTTTGACTCAAGTCAACCAAATGATCAGCAGCTTTCTTGCATGTCATCAACATAGACTTCCATACTGCAACTGATTTGCTCGGCAAAAACCTTGTTCATCAGCCGTTGTTATGTCTTCAGGTTTCATTTTAATCTGGTTGTAGCCAGAGTAAGTATCCATGAGCAGTTCGTGTCCCGAGGTAGCATCCACTGCCTTGTTGATATCGGTGAAATCAACACACATTCTTCATTTATTGTTTTTCTTCTGCCCGATGAGGAGATCTAGATCTCTCTCTTGCTCGGTCTTCATTTCCTCTTGTATAGCTTGATTCTTCTCGGGGCTGGATACTCTTCTTCTCGTATGTCATGTCAATAAGTGGCTCAGCTTCTATCCACTTAGTAAAATAATCTACTGTGATGACGAGGTATTTGAATCTTCCTCGAGTCGTCGGCAATGGTCCAACCAAATCAATCCCCATATGGCAAATGTCCAAAGGGAGTTATGGGTGTCAACAATACTTGTGGAATTCTTCGGATGGAGGAAAAGCGTTGGCACTTGTCACATTTCTTGGCATAGGCTTATATAGTTAGCTCTCATCGTCGGCCAGTAGTATCTCTGCGTCATCACCTTTTGCAAAAGTGTCCGACCTGCTACATGGGTTCCACAGGACCCTTCATAGATCTCTTTAATCAATTCTTTCACCTCGGAGGAATGTACACATCTTTGCAAACCTGCCATAATTCCTTGTCTATACAAAATACCATTAATTAATACATACCGAGCAGCTTTAAACTTCCATTTCTAGGTAGCGAGATTATCCTCCGGTAATTGTTCCTCCTCAATATATGCTCCGACTTTCTAATACTTCAATTGGTATCGTTCTTCGCAGCTCGGTACAAGTAGCTGATGCTAATCGGGCCAATGCGTCTGCTCTAGCATTCTCCATCCTCGGTGTCCTCACCAATTGAATAGCATCAAATTCTGTCAATAACTCCATCACCTTTGCATGGTACTTGACCATCGACTTTCCCTTCACTGCATATATTCCCATCATTTGATTCGATTAATTGAGAATCACTGAAAACAATTACTTGCCGTGCCTCCATGACTTTCGCCAAATGAAAACCTGCTATCATAGCCTCATACTCAGCCTCATTATTGGAAGCTTTGAATTGGAATCTCAAGGCATACTCCATGTCAATATCATCTGGGGTGTTTAAAACAATCCCTGCTCCACGACCAGCTGTGCAAGATGATCCATCTACATATAATCTCCATGTAGGTACCTCGTCTTCAAATTTCTGGTCTGATAGAGTTCCTCGGTGGAATACTTGTAGCTTTCTTTCATCATGTCGTGATACTTCTGAATACACCTCTTGAATTTCAATATACCTCCTGAACTTCAATATTCCTCCTGAACTTCAATATATCTCCTGAACTTCAATATTCCTCCTGAACTTCAATATACCTCCTGAACTTCAATATTCCTCCTGAACTTCAATATATCTCCTGAACTTCAATATTCCTCCTGAAGTTCAATATACCTCCTGAACTTCAATATTCCTCCTGAACTTCAATATATCTCCTGAACTTCAATATTCCTCCTGAACTTCAATATATCTCCTGAACTTCAATATTCCTCTTGAACTTCAATATACCTCCTGAACTTCAATATTCCTCCTGAACTTCAATATATCTCCTGAACTTCAATATTCCTCTTGAACTTCAATATACCTCCTGATTAGTCGGGGTTGAATTTGATGCTCGACTGCATGATGATATAAGAATGTGCCACCAAATGAACAAATATATCTGTAATATAAGCCCCCAACTGTGGAATGTGAACTTTGAATGAGATTTATCGACCAATACCAACCGGGGTTGGATTTTATCTACCAACCGGAGTTGGATTTTTTCTACCAACCGAAGTTGGATTTTATCTACCAACCGGAGTTGGATTTTGTCTACCAACCGGAGTTGGATTTTATCTACCAACCGGAGTTGGATTTTATCTACCAACCGGAGTTGGATTTTATCTACCGATCAGAGTTGGCGGTAATTGATAATAAATGATGAAGACTTCCTCGGAGCTGACCAACAGATTGTTGGGAATAAGATAATATAAATACTGGAGACCTCCTCGGCGTTGACCAACAGATTTGTTGGGAATAAGATAATACAAATGCTAGAGACCTCCTCGGCGCTGACCAACAGATTGTTGGGAATAAGATATAATAAATGCAGGATACCTCCTCGGCGATGACCAACAGATTGTTGGGAATAAGATATAATAAATGCAGGATACCTCCTCGGCGATGACCAACAGATTGTTGGTAATAAATGCAGGATACCTCCTCGGCGATGACCAACAGATTCGTTGGGAATAAGATAATATAAATGCAGGATACCTCCTCGGCGATGACCAACAGATTCGTTGGGAATAAGATAATATAAATGCAGGATACCTCCTCGGCGATGACCAACAGATTGTTGGGAATAAGATAATATAAATGCAGGATACCTCCTCGGCGATGACCAACAGATTGTTGGGAATAAGATAATATAAATGCAGGATACCTCCTCGGCGATGACCAACAGATTGTTGGGAATAAGATAATATAAATGCTAGAGACCTCCTCGGCGCTCCTTGGCGATGACCAACAGATTGTTGGGAATAAGATATAATAAATGCAGGATACCTCCTTGGTGATGACCAACAGATTGTTGGGAATAATATAAATGCAGGATACCTCCAACAGATTGTTGGGAATAAGATAAATGCAGGATACCTCCTTGGTGATGACCAACAGATTGTTGGGAATAAGATATAATAAATGCTGGAGACATCCTTGGAGCTGAATAAGATATAATAAATGTTGGAGACATCCTTGGAGCTGAATAAGATATAATAAATGTTGGAGACATCCTTGGAGCTGAATAAGATATAATAAATGCTGGAGAGATCCTTGGAGCTGAATAAGATATAATAAATATTTGTCGAGCTCCATGCTGAAATGAGAATAGAATATGCATCCAAATAGATATAAAGAATAATTAAAAATAATAAAGTGCCTCGCCGATCAGTCGAGGTAGAATCATATAATGCCGAACAAGAATAAGATCTTTCAGAACATAATAATATGTCCGAGAACGTTGTCAGGCCTGAATATAAATAAGAATTATCCGAACGAATGTTGTAATTCTCCTTAAAGCTGAATAAGTATCTTGTCGAGGCATAATTGCAGAATGCCGAATAAGAATAATATTTTCCAGAACATAAGAATATGGCCGAGAACTTTGCTGGGCCTGCATATAAATAAGAATTACCCCGACCAACTATCCGTTGGGGGTGAAATATAATAAATGTTATAGCTCTCCTCAAAGCTGAATATGATAATAAGTATCTCGCCGAGCTCCATGTTGAGATGAATATAGAATATGAATCCCAATGGATATATAGAATAATTTGTGCTGGAGAAGATATCTGGGCAATAATAAAATCAATAGTTCCTCGCTGAGGTGAAATTTCATACTGCCGAGCTATGATAATATTTTTCAGAAGAGTAAGATTATTTCCGAGCATTCGTCGGAGTTGAATCTTGTACCTGTAAAAATTAATATCTTGCTCTACCATTTGTGTAGGCTGAATTGATTAGTCATGAGAATAATTTACTCATCCAATATATGATATGTATATGCTTGAGAAATAAAAATATTAATTTCAAAATATCAGGGGTGCTTAGCATTTTTTTAATACCCCAATATTCTACTGCTGCCGACAAACAACATGGATGTTGCCGACCAACATTTAAGGATATCTCAAATTATAAAAAATATGGTTGGATGACTAGAATATCTCGAATCTTGAGATCAAAAAAATAACATTCAATGTAAAATCTAGGCCTTAAGAATGTTAATTAAACGAATAACTATATAATCCAATAGATCATGTGATTTCGACAAAGAAACCTTGTGATGTGATGAACGAGGGGCCAAAATATTAAATTTGTGCCCAGAGTCTTGATATGGTCATGATTATTTTACTGATCCTCTTTTACAAGAGGTGGGTAATGATTTTTCAGGTGAGAAAAAATTATTTTTTATATTGATCCCTTCATATTCCCAATTTGGAGAGATAAAAATATGGTGAATGATTAAAGTTATTACCAAATAAAAAATCAATCAATTTGACTTTATTGACATAGATGGAAGATGAACCAAATTAAGTATATAATTCATAAAAGTGAATACAAAGAGACTTAAACTTGAAGAGAGAGAGAATATATATGGGTCATGATTTCCATGAGAAGACTTTTCATTGTCTTTAACCTTTTCCCATTCTTTTATTAAAAATATGATGGGAATTTGAATAGACCTCAAAGATCTTACCAAATTTATTTCAAAATCAACAATGAAAATGATCAAATCTTATCATCGTCGCATATATTGGCATATGTAATCATTTAAAATATTTATTCCATGATATAAAATTAAAACTTGAGAATCAAGCAAAGAATTATGATTTATGAAATCTACTATTTTTCAGATTTCTAAATAAGAATTAATCTAACAGTTATGATTTAAAAAATCATGATATGCAACATTTTGCAGATAACAAATGGATGATTAATTCATGTATATAAACATAAAAATCATGATTGAATCAAAAGATGTATGTATAATTGATTATACGTAGAGAAAATAAAAACTTAGCTTTTGGTGGAGAACAACGCTTGTAACACGTTCCCACAGACGGCGCCAATCTGTTGATGCAAAAAACTAGATTGCTCTAATTATTCGATCACAGATAAATAAATAAGATAAAGATTTTTAAAGTGGTTCGGCTAGGAATAAAGCCTACGTCCACTGTTATGTTATTGCTGAGTGTTTGTGGAATTCTTGATTACAAGTTCTCTCAAATCTATTGATGCAAAAAACTAGATTGCTCTAATTATTCGATCACAGATAAATAAATAAGATAAAGATTTTTAAAGTGGTTCGGCTAGGAATAAAGCCTACGTCCACTGTTATGTTATTGCTGAGTGTTTGTGGAATTCTTGATTACAAGTTCTCTCAAGAAATTCCGGTCCCCTTGAATGAGGATGATACAAGGTATTTATAGCCTTGAGGCTGTACATGAAAGGGTCGATACATTAAATGATATACATATGAAAGGGTAATACATTTAATGCCCTTAGGCTTGTGCGTCAAGGATAATCATTTAATGAACCAGTTGGACTGTTCGTTATCTGGCAATCAATGCTGTGGCCGAGATGCAGCTCGGACCGCCTTATTTGCTTGTCGTTAAGGAGTTCCTCGGAGCGTTGGAGTTCCTCGGAGTGTTGTGGTTTCTCGGGGTGTCCTTGTTGTTCGGAGCGAACATGACTTGGTCGGGGGGAAATAAACTTCCTCGTTGCTATTGTGCCATGTAGATTGACACGTGTCTTCTTATTATTGGTCCACGTCAGCAGATTAAATTTGGTATCAACACTAGGGGTTTGGAGTTAAATTGAAGGATTAATGCGATTCAAATGACCTTCCTTAATGTGTTGATTGCATTAGAAATCCTTTATACTTGTTATTATAGTGATTAGTATTCTTGGTTGGGAGTTTGGGAGTAAATTTTGGAGGTTTGAAGGGTTGAAATTCGTGAAAACCGCAACTGTTAAAAGGAAGGAAATGACCTGTACATTTTCGAATCAATTCGGCCATTGGGTGAATCGACTCGATTTCTTAGATTTTCACAATTTTCTCTATTTAAGCCTTCAATTAGTAAACGATGATCGGGGGAACTTTTGGGATAGCGTTAAAATATTGTTAGAGATATTTCGGTTACCAGTGGAAAAATGGTAGAATTGGGACTTAGTCATAAGTGAGAAGAATTAAGGCTAAGATTAATCGACATAATTTGTAATGTAATGAATTCGGGAGAATGGGAATGAGTTATAGTGAGGGTGAGAAAACCTATGACTTAGACCAATAGATTATGAGTGAATTACCTACTGAAATAATTTAAAGGGTAATTGGCACACTTCGAGTAGTGGGGGATATTCGGAGATATACGATGATAAGTATAATGGTAAATTAATAATATGTAGGATATTCGAGAGTTATCTATACTGCATACGGGACACATATTATAGGTTGTGTGTATACCAATATTGAGTCTCTCTCTCTCTCTCTCTGTATATATAAATATATATATATATATATATATATATATATATATATATATATATATATATATATATATATTTGCGTGTATACCCATATTGAGTCTCTCTCTCCCTCTCTCTGTATATTTGCATGTATACCCATATTGAGTCTCTTGTAAGGACAATTTGTCCATCTTTATGTATACGTTATGTCATATGCCGTTACAAGATTGATGGTTGAAAAAGATCACATCGTCATCAACGAAATCTGAAGATCAAAAGAAGAAGGATTTTGGGAATCAGACCTGACCGGACCGATCCGGCTCAGATAAAAGAACCGATCCGGTTCACCGAACCGATCCGGCTAAAGGTACCGGACCGATACGCCTGCTGAGTTGAGACCAGTACACCCCGGATCCATAACGAACCGATGAAGGCAAAATGCCGAACCGATCCGATGCCAACCGGATGGATCCGGCTTCAGAAAAAGAACCGATCCGAGTTTCCCGGACCGATCTGCCTAAGGGACTGAACCGATCCGACGAGGATAAACTCTGCCAGATCGTTGTCATATTTTCCAGGGCAAAGAGTTCCTTATTTAAACCACGATCAGTAGTTGGTTTTCTTAAGACTTTTCATCGATTATCAGAGCATATCAACCCTAAAGTCTTCACCTATTGAGTCCTATGATTCTAGGTTTTTAGATTCACACATCTTCCATATCTATGTGAATCAAAGTTTTGTAACCCAAAGAACACCATTGCTGTTGTTCAACCCTTGTGAAGTGGACCGCTTCTTCCTCTTCATTGCAGCCCTACTGGACAGGGATAGTTCCAGCCGCCAGCCCTACTGGAAAGGGTTTCTTCCAGCCGCGACTACAGAATCCGATACCTGAGGGTAACTCTTAGTCAACCTGTATTTCATTGTAATTCGATTGTAAGCCGTTTCTCTTACAAATTATAGTGATATACAAATGGTTTTGCCCCTGTGGGGGATTTTTCTTTAACTTTGTGAGTTGAATAATTCTTGCATGATTTCATATTGTTTCAATCACACTTAGTTGCATGCTTAGGGTTAATTTGGGTTAAAAATGGTATTTATTATATTATTTCTGAATTGAACGCAAGCGCCAACTCTTTCAAATTGGTATCAGAGCGGGTTACGCTAATTTATTGCGTGATCCTGATTTTTCAAGGATTTATTTTTTTGATACAATTTGACTTCTCACGTCGTCAAATTGGTATCAGAGCAGGTTACGCTAATCTATCGCGTATTCCTATTTTCCGCAAAAATTTTCTGAGATATCAATTTTCTGAAAAAAAAATTGATTTGTGAAAAAGTGCGTGTTCAAATGGAGAAGTTATATAATAAAGTGCCTATTTTTGAAAACGTTCACGACCATGCTGAGAATTTAAAAACTTTGAATTTGAAACTTTGCAAAAGAATTAAAGTTTTGGAAAAAGAAAATTCTCGTTTTAAAATCCGCAATGGATCTTTTGCAAACAGTTCAAAATCAAAGAGATTTTTATCGTGAAAAATTTGTTTCCTTGGACCATGACTTTGTTTCTTTAAAATTGTCCAAGAAGGAGTGTAATGATAGGGTCCTATTCTTAGAAAAAGAATTGGAGGACCTTAAAAATTCGATGGTTTGTGTTTGTGCCAAAGATGAAAGAAATATTTTAATCAATGAGTTTGTGGCATGTGAATAGATTCTTAGGGAAAAGTTTGCTTTAATTGAGGGGGAGAGGGATACCCTTTTAGAAATTGTTGAAAATTTGAAAAAGCAATCCCTGTCTTGGGAAGATTCTAATGTGTTGCTTGAATCAAATATTTTGAAGATGAAAAATGATTTAAACGATTCAAGTAGGTTTGATTGTGATGGTAATGGCTCATCTTGTTCTCATGCTTCTAGTGCTAAAGCCAAAACCATTATTTGTTTTAGAGGGTCAATCAATCCCAAGGACATTAGAAAAGATCACACTTTTGGTAACATTCCTTCTGTTTACACATGTTCACATTGTGGTAGGAAAGGTCACCTTAGGAGATTTTGTTTTGATCTTGGAAGAAGTCCTAGGATGTCGAAGTCTAGTGTTACCTTGGTTCCTAAATCCCCCACACGTTGTTTCACATCTATTTGGGTTAGGAAATCTCTTTTGGATACATTAGATTTTAGACAAGTTGATTCGCGTTTGCTTGCACATGATTCTTCTCTTGCCATATCATATAGATGATTGTGTTCGCATGTGTGTCATACGCTAGTTATGCTTTCTGATATATGTTTGCTAGCGTTATGACATGTACTTTTTGTATATATTTTTGTTTTGAAAAATTTTGAAAAATACAAAAAGATTTTATTTTGATAAAACTTTTGAAAAATCCAAAAAGATTTTTTCTTTTGTTTTGCACCTTTTATCGATGAGCATTTAAGATAGCCAAGTCACAACTTCATTTCATATATCCATGTGACTGTTTAGTAGAGATTTGAGACGCTACATCATTTCATCCATCTGCTTAACATTGATTGGAGTCCTTGATATGTAATTAGTAATATCTTCCTACATGTTTGACTCCTATATCCTTTAATGCACACATGCACGACTATATTTGATTATTGCACTTGTCTATCACATATTGGCTTGAGTGTTTCTATCTCAATTCTGTCTATACAATGTACAATATGCGATAAAACTTGACAAGATTGGATTGCATGTAAAAACCGTTTTGGTGAGACTGTGTGTATATTTTCATAACGGGGAGGGGCTGCAAAAGTTGATTCCTATCCTTTGTGCAAAAGCCACCGTTAAAATGGACCTAAAAAATGGAGGAATTTTAATATCCGAGGTCCTAAGAGGTTAAAAGAGCCCGAAAAAATTGATAAGGCAATAAAAAGATATTCATGCCACAAAGGGGCCATTTAGGTTTTTGCACCAATTCTCCAAAGTTTGAGAATTTAGTATACCTATATTAAAATATAAATCTGAGGGAGTTTGGTTGGAGATTGAAAAACCGGTTTGCACTTCCTTGAAAGTCCTGAAAAAGCATGAAAATCATTTTGGACGTTATTGGTGTAGAAATCACTTTGAGCTTTGATTTGTAGATTTGATATAGTCAATGTCTTATATTTCCAATCTTTTACACCAAAGGAAGCATTTGAGTTCATTCGTTAGGAATATCCAATATTCATCGTGCACATATGTCGTGTTTGTATGCTTTGATTTTCCTATCGAATTTTGTTCACACCTTTACGCTATCACCGACTTTGTTGTTTTATGTTCATTCATGGTGTGATATTATCCTTGTGACATCCTGCACTTGCTTATTTGATTCATTTCTCTCATTTGTCTATTTGGGGACATCATAAAAAGGGGGAGAAAGAATTATCATCTTATGGGGGAGTTTGATTTTGGGGGAGTTTATGCTTATCATATATTGGTATCTATGTATCTATGTTTATCTCATTTCAAACTCAATACGTCACTTGGTATTTTCTTTATCTCATGTGTGTAGGTACATCCTTGATAAATCCCATGATACACACACTGATGAGAAAAGCGTGAAGATTCCTGAAGAATTGAAGAACAAACGATGCAGCCTTAGTCATTTGTACCTCTTTCAGTTTTGGGTCCATGGAAGGGTAGATTTGTATAGGCATTGTTCATACTTGATAATTCGGATTTTTTTATGTTTGTTCCGGCATAGACATAGGGGGAGATTTGTAAGGACAATTTGTCCATCTTTATGTATATATTATGTCATACGCCGTTACAAGATTGATGGTTGAAAAAGATCACATCGTCATCAACGAAATCCGAAGATCAAAAGAAGAAGGATTTTGGGAATCAGACATGACCGGGCCGATCCGGCTCAGATAAAAGAACCAATCCGGTTCACCGGACCGATCCGGCTAAAGGTACCGGACCGATCCGCCTGCTGAGTTGAGACCAGTACACCCCGGATCCATAACGAACCGATGAAGACAAAATGCCGAACCGATCCAATGCCAAACGGATGGATCCGGCTTCAGAAAAAGAACCGATCCGAGTTTCCCGGACCGATCCGCCTAAGGGACCGGACCGATCCGACGAGGATAAACTCTGCCAGATCGTGGTCAGATTTTCCAGGGCAAAGAGTTACTTATTTAAACCAAGATCAGTAGTTGGTTTTCTTAAGACTTTTCAACGATTATCAGAGCATATCAACCCTAAAGTCTTCACCTATTGAGTCCTATGATTCTAGGTTTTTAGATTCACACATCTTCCATATCTATGTGAATCAAAGTTTTGTAACCCAAAGAACACCATTGCGGTTGTTCAACCCTTGTGAAGTGGACCGCTTCTTCCTCTTCATTGCAGCCCTACTGGACAGGGATAGTTCCAGCTGCCAGCCCTACTGGAAAAGGGTTTCTTCCATCCGCGACTACAGAATCCGATACCTGAGGGTAATTCTTAGTCAACCTGTATTTCATTGTAATCCGATTGTAAGCCGTTTCTCTTACAAATTATAGTGATATACAAATGGTTTTGCCCCTGTGGGGGATTTTTCCTTAACTTTGTGTGTTGAATAATTCTTGCATGATTTCATATTGTTTCAATCACACCTAGTTGCATGCTTAGGGTTAATTTGGGTTAAAAATGGTATTTATTATATTATTTCTTAATTGAACGCAAGCGCCAACTCTTTCATCTCTCTCTCTCTCTCTCTGTATATATATATATATATATATATGTATATATATATATATATATATATATATATATATATATATATATATATATATATATATATATATATATATATATATAGCTTGTGTGAATAACTATTGTGGTGCTAAAAATCTCAACACAAACAATTAATAAAGGAAAACAAACACCGAGATATTAAGAAAAATAATAATCAGAATCGTAATCACACAACATAAGAATATACGTGGTTCGACAAATTTCCTATGCCCACTATAATATTATGTAACTCTAGAGAATGTTTTTTATATGATCCTATGCCACGGGTCATGGGTACAATATATACTCAGCTAAGAGAGAGATAGAGAGAGTATTGGTAACAAACACATTAACCGAGTATCCCTTGAATATCTGATCCGAGATTTTTAGGGATGGACTTGGTCATATCATTCTATCCTAACCGTCATTCAAGACACTTAAGTTGGGTCGGGTGCGTGTAATTATTTAATTGGACTTGACCGGATACAATTATAGGCATGTTCGACGAAAGGGGTACCCACACCTATTGTGTGAATTCTTAAGTGTGTAAACATACTTCGGCTACTGGTATCATGGGAGGTTTCGCATCATGGACAGTCTTATCCTAATGAGCCCATTGGGGGTGATTTTAGACTTGTACCTCAGAACATGGAACTTAGGGATTGAGCACTATTTGTGTGTATGATAGTACGATCGGTCATTTAGCTGCGTTAGATGTGTGAGTAGCCTAAAGGCTTAGAACTCTGTTCGCCTCTAAATTGTGTGAATTGTGAATTTATGGTTCGAGAGTGATTCCAAACCAAAAGTCCTGTACTTAGAACGTGATGCACCAAAACTCAATAGCAAAGTATGCCTGCATCGCAGATCTCCCTCCACCTAGGGATGACGTATTCGTATATATACATGTCATTTTTTCTACTACATGTGCATTTGTAGATAAGATGGATAGTGATATCTAAAGTAATCTAAGTATGTGGGAACTTATTACTAAAGTGAAGATTTTAAAGGGTACATGGGGTTTAGAAATTTGATAACGTACTTTATGGGTAATACGGGTGGGCACAACGAATTATTAGGCAGGGTGAGACTTAATTCAAACTATTTAGGAGGGTTAGTGTAACCATGTTTCTTTAGATGTATACGTTAGAACTGCACATTAGTTGAGAGGTGAGGATCTCAAGTGAGGGCACATAAAGTTAACATGTATAAAATATCTGCTCTTTAATGTATTTTAAATACTTGTAAAATATTTTTAAACTATTTTCTCGGGCTCTGACCTGATTCAAATCCATTTTTGTATAAACCTTTTAGGTGTCCAGCCAAAGGGACTCTAGGCTTAGGAGTTCATTCATATTTAACGTGTTGTAGCTGTTGTGGACATTGAAGGACCTCAATTATAGACGCATACACCTTTATCAGCTCCTCTTTATCATGCAGTCATCTCAGTCGAACATGTCACCCATATTTAGTTAACGAATATTTCAGAGACACTGTATTTTTATTTTATTTCTAGTTGTTGGATTTTGCTTTTATTCATGGACTATTATATGTGGATTTCAGGCTGGAGTGTTTTTTCCAGGCAAAGTTATTTATTATGTTGTTCAGCATTTATTTCATTATTTACTAGAATTGTGAATGTGGTTTATTAGTTTAAATTTATTGCATGTTAATAAAAAGATTAAAATGTTGACACCGTGCCATTAGGGTATTAGTAATATATTTTTGTTTCGACAATGATGCTAAGAATGAAACCATTGATAAATGATGTTTAGTATAATAATGGACTGATTACCCGTGCTTAGAATAGACGACGTGTCACATATGGTATCAGAGCATCAAGTTCTAGTGTCCTTAGGATCTATGTGGACTTGTCACATTTTGAGCGTAACGTCCTTTGATATAGACCCCTTTTATTAGGAATGTTGCATTCATGATTACGCATTTACATCTTCATCTATTTTAAGATATATTTAAATATGGACTTATGTAAATTCTCTTTCGTTTGAGATGCCTCCTAAACATGTACCACGAGCCACCCCAAATGCCCAGCCCGAGCCGCAGCCAACTCAGGAATAGGGGACTATGAATGCTACTTAGGTCGCCTCCATTGATGCATAAGTGGTTAATGAATATTTGACTACTTTTGCTTAGCAGGAACCACAGGTTCCACTTAAGCCTAAGGTTGTGGCTCCTGAGGAGACACACTCGTTTCCTTATGCTTGGGAGAAAGTCAGGGACACCTTTCAGAAGGCTCATCCTCCCGAGTTTTAAGGGAGCTCCAATGTTGTTTCTGCTTGCCAATGGAAGAATGACATGAAATGGAATTTATGGATGTACGAGTGTACTGATGTAAAGAGATAGATACTCACTACTTTAAAGCTAGTGGGGGCAGCCTTGTAGTGATGGGAGTCTGTTACCGTCATACATGAGAGAGATAACACGCCTATTCAGGAGTTCTAGTAGTGGCTCGATCGCAGGTACTTTTCGTCCTCCATTTAGACATAGATGAGGAAGAAGTTATTAGACGTATATATGGAAGGAAGGACAGTGGCTAAATATGAGGAGGAATTTACTCGATTGGCAAATTTTGTAGCAGAGGAGGTGAGCACATAAGAGAAGAGGATACGAGTCTTTATTGATGATCTTACTTGGAGTGTTTGACAACATTTGTTGGGTAATCCCTCACTGAAGACGGATACGGATATGTTGAATTTTGCTTTACTACATTTTTAGGATCACTGCTTCCACGTGAAAGGAAGTAAGCTCACAAGAGAGTCTAGCCAGTAGGGCGGGTGCCAGTGCCAGTGGGGCGCAATCGACTCAGACTCAAATGAAACATGGTGAGAAGGGTTCCTAGTAGGGGGATTCTACTAAGCATTTTTTATCAGGAGATTTCAGGTAGGGGCAGGGTGGATTTAGACATAGCCATCCGGTTCAGCAGGTCCAGTCGGGCCAATAACATTTTCAGCAGGGCCGAGGCTTGTAGGTCCAGAGAGGAGGAAATTTCACTTACAGATGTTTCATATGTGGAAAGAATGGCGACAAGCGTGAGGATTTCCCTGATAAGGGTAGGGTTCTAATGTAACAGGGCGCTCTCCAGGAGCCCCAGAGGCATATTTTTCCTTTTGCCCTCCCAGTACCAGCACCAGCACTGCCAGTTCTACCAATCGTCCTAACAACCCGACCTCATTAGGGGAGTTATAGTACGGGTGTGTGTACCATGTCCACCTATCCATAGTTCCACAGGATCCACCCGTAGTTGAGGGTAAATTTCTTATACATAGGACTTTTGGGCATAAATTATTTAACATTGGGGCCTCTTACTAATTTATAACCACTAGATTTGCATGTGGCGTAAGATTGTTAGACACGAACGATGGTAGAGTCACGTGTGTAGACTCACCACTGGGTAGAAGGACACTTATCGTCTTTATTTATGGGGGGGTGAGTATAGACAATGGGAGACTTATTTTTCCCACTGATATGCTCATGTTAGATATGTCAGAGTATAAAGCCATCACTGGCATGGATTGGTTAGCAGCATATAGATCCATGATTGATTGTTACTGTAAGAGCATAGTGTTTGTGATTTTGGACCAGGAGATGTTCTTAGTAGAGATGTCACATCTTGAAGGAGGATCGTCAACCCACTTATACTATATAGAGGATGAGACCTCTATGGGGGTGGTAATGTCCCTAGGTTCGATCCCAATTGTGTGCGATTTTGTTGACATATTTTAGGAGATACCTGGAATACCACCCTAGCCAGAAGATAGAGTTTATCATTGATTTCGTACAAGGCACTCAGCCAATAGCTCATGATCCTTATCGTACGGATCCTATGGAGATAAGCGACCTACGAGATCAAATTGAGAAGCTTTTGGGACAAGGTTTTATTCATAGGAGTACCTCGCCTTAGGGTGCCCCAGTGATGTTTGTGAAGAAGAGAGATGGATCTCTACGCCTATGTGTGGATTATCGGGAGTTGAATAAAGTCATGATACGAAATAAATATCCGTTACCATTAATTGATGACTTAATCGAGAAGTTAAAAGGAGACGCCAACATCTTTAAGATAGATTTGAGATCATGATAGCATCAGTTGCAAATTCGGGAGCAAGATGTACATAAGACTGCTTTTTTGATGAGATATAGGTCTTGCGAGTTTCAGGTTATGCCATTTGTGCTAATAAACACACCAATTGTGTTTATGGACTTGATGAATAGGGTGTTCAGAGTGTTATTGGATCAGTTTGTCATTGTCTTTATAGATGATATCCTAATTTATTCTCATACTGAGGCGGATATTGCGCGAGCAACAATTGTATGCTAAGTTTGAGAAATGTAGATTTTGGTTGTGTGAGGCATAATTATTGGGTCATGTTGTATCTGAAAGGGGGATATTAGTGGATTCGAGTAAGGTGTTAGCGGTGAGGGAGTGGGGATATCCCACGACACCGACGGAGGTGTGCATTTTCTTGGGGTTAGCCGAGTAATGCTCATAATTTATTCGAGGGTTTTCGAAGATTACGGGTCTATTGACTAACTTAACTCACAAAGGGGTACCATTTATTTGAGATAACGCTTATGAGTTGGCTTTCCATGAGCTGAAGGAAAAGTTGACTTCAGCACCCTTATTCTCATTGCCCAAGACGGGAGTGGAGTATCTTATTTTTACACATTGGTACTTGGGGGTGTGCTACAACAGAAGAACCAGGCTATAGCTTATGCGTACCACAAGCTTAAGCCTCACAAGAGGAATTACCCCACCCATAACCTGTAGTTAGCGATAGTCATATTTGCGCTCTGGATTTAAAGACATTACTAGGTGGGGGAGAGATTTTGCCTGTTCACAGATAATAAATCACTCTAATATTTGTTCACTCAGAGAGATCTGAATATGTGTCAGTGTACGTGGATGGAATTTATGAAGGATTATCAGATTGAGATCCACTATCATCAGGGAAAGGCTAACGTGGTGGTAGAGGTGTTGAGCCGTAGGCCAGTTCGGGATGTGGATGAAGTTCGGAAGGAAAAATGGAAGGAGCTGGGACACCAGGATTCAGTTGCCAGATCATTCATATTGGTTATGAACATCACCTCCTAGATTGTCACGAGGGTGGTACAGAGAAATGAAGTGGTTTCATTTTATGGGACCAATTTTGATAACTTTTATCCGGGGGAGTAGAGTAATACTTCGTGAGTTCAGAGGGAGGCTTACGCTTCAAGGTGAGATTGATTGTCCCAGAGGGGGAGGAGTTGCGACAAGCGGTGATGGCAGAGTCACATGTGTCACGGTTTGCGGTACATCTTGGAGGGGATAAGATATACCAAGATATGAGACAGTAGAATTGGTGGAGTGGGATTAAGAGAGACATTGCATAGTTTGTATCAGAGTGTAACACTTCTCAGCTAGTGAAGGTGGACCATCATAAACAAACGGGAGTTTTACAACCATTAGAGATTCCAATGTGGAAATAGGAGAACATTTCCATGGATTTCATCACTAGGTTGCCTACATCTTAGAGTTGTCACGATTCCATTTAGGTGATAATGGATCGGTTAACTAAGGTGAACCATTTTCTTCTAGTCCGGGTGGATTATACCATGGGATAGTATGCCTAAATTTCCATCACTAAGATAGTGAGATTACATGGGGTTCCACTCGATATTGTGTGTGACAAGGACAATATTTTTGTGCCTTATTTTTGGGAGCAGTTTTAGGAGGCCATGGGTACAGAGTTGCGATCAAGCATGACCTATCACGCACAGACGTATGGGTAAACAAAAAGAAGGAATCAAATGTTGAAAGAAATGACGCGAATGTGTATCCTATATTTTAGCATAGGTTGGAGCAGTATCCTCCACTGGTGGAGTTTGCGTATAATAACTCCTATCAGTTTATGATTAGCATGGAACCATTTGAGGCGTTGTATGGTAGACCTAGTTTTTCTCCTGATTGTTGGTTTGACGTAAGCTAATCAGACCAGAGTTAATTTCGGATACTTTGGCCAAGATTGAGATGATTCGGAGTCGTACACGACTAGCTTAGGATAAATAAAAGAGTTATGCCAATGCCAAGTGGTTTTTCCTGTGGGTGACCAGGTATTACTATGTGTATCTTATATGAAGGGGATAATGAGGTTCGAGAAAAAAAGGAAGTTGACACCAAGGTATGTGGGGACATTCCTTATCATCGAGTGGATTGGTCCAGTTGGATATAGACTCGAATTGCCGGAGCACTTACATCGGATTCATGATGTATTTCACATTTCTTTACTGAGGCGATATCTTCAAGATGAGTTAGCTCACGCTCACATTGCATTGGAGGAGAATGATTTACAGCCCGATATTTTATATGAGGAGATGCGAGTTTCTATCCTAGACCATAATTAGAGGAGGGTGATGTCGAAGGTAGTTCCACTTATACGCGTTCAGTGGGGGCACCATAATGCGGACAAGTCTACTTGGGAGCGCGAGGATGATATTCGCGATAAATATCCAGAGTTTTTCATACTAGGTATTTTTTTTGAATTTCGCGATGAAAGTTTGTTATTAGGGGGAAGTATGTAACACTTTGTTTTTTTAATTATTTTTATAGTTGGATTAATTGAATAAAAGTGAGAAATTAATGGGGAAATTATTTTAGTTTAAAATAAATATTAATTAGCGAGACAAGGGCTAATATTAATTTTTATGAATTATATTGAGTATTAATTAGTGAATGAGTAATAAATTAATAAGAATGCATTATGATTGTCGTGAGTTAAAAATGAGGCAGTTACGGTAAATTAGTCTGGACGCGCGTGTCTGTCGTGTCGGGACTTAAATTTATGAGAAAAAAAATATGATTTAATTATGGGTAATTCAAATGGTCTTTTAAAGTGCGCTAATGTGTCCAGAAGGGTCGAGATTGGACTGGGTCCGAGGGCATTTTTAGGTCAAATCGACACCCCGGGAATGTATTTCGATCTTTTGGATTTTGAATGTAAAGAGACCCATGAGTTTCCTAGAGATATATCATCAGGTAGGTTGAGGGTGCTAGGGTTTGATGTTTGTAAATCAGAGAGAGGACACTGGAGGAGGAAGGAGAGGAGTTCCAAAGCTTCCCACACCATTTTTGCACCACCACCAACACCGGAGTGTAGATAGGGTGGAAAGGAATGCAATCCCACCGCTTTTCTATAGAAAATCATTCCTACAATTCGAGGCAAGTGTTTATCTAGAAAACTTTGAGTACATATACTATCCATGTTATTGTAGGGTTGAATATATGCATGGATAAATGATTTTGGATTTAAATTAGAGATTTCATTTACATTCTTGTGGAGAAATTGGATGTAGATTGAATCCCTATGTGGATAGAAAACGAAATCAGAACATATGAGATGATAATAATAAACGAAATATGGGTTTTGTTGATGTTATTGAATAAAAAGAATAACCTAGGATTTTGGAGTAAAATTGAAGGATTAATGCAATTTAAATGACCCTCCTTGATGTTTTAATTACGTTATAAATTATTTATACATGTTATTATAGGGATTAGTATACTCAGTTGGGTGTTTGGGACTGAATTATGGAAGTTTGAAGGGTTAAAATTCATGAAAACTGTAGAACTTTAAAGGAAGGAGACGACCTATAAATTTTTTAATCGATTCAGCCCAAGGGAGAATCGATTTGGCCATTGGGCGAATTGATTCGATTTCCCAGATTTAGACGCTTTTCCCTATTTCAGCCTTGAACTTAGAAACGATAATTGGGGGAATTTTTGGGATACCTTTAAAATATTGTGAGAGATATTTTGGTTACCAGTAGGCAAATGGTAGAATTCTGACTTAGTCATAAGTGAGAAGACTTAAGGCTAAGATTAATCGTCATAATTTGTAATGTAATGAATTCGATAGAATGAGAACGCGTTACAGTGAGGGTGAGAAAAACTATGACTTAAACCAGTAGAGTATGAGTGAATTATCTACCGAAATAATTTAATGGATAATTGGCACACTTCGAGTAGTGGGGGATACTCAGAGACATACAATGATAAGTATAATGGTAAATTAATAATTCGTAGGATATTCGAGAAATAGATAAACTATGTACGGGACACATATTATGGGTTGCATGTATACCCATACTAAGGATATATATAGGTTGTGTGAGTACCTATTGTGTGAATTCTTAAGTGTGTAAACATACCTAGGCTACATTCTATCACATGAGGTTCTTCATCGTCGAAATTTTTATCTCGATGAGCCCATTGGGGGGATTTTATACTTGTGCCTCATAACATAGAACTTAGGAATTGAGCACTACTTGAGTGTGTGATAGTTTGACCGGTCATTTGGGTGCGTTAGGTGTATGCATAGCCCAAAGGCTTAGAACTATGCTCCCCTCCAAATTGTATGAATTGTGAATGTATGGTTCAAGAGTGTTTTCGAACTGGAGGTCCATTACTTACTACATGATGTACTAGGACTCGATAGCAGAGTATGCTTGCATCGCAGGTCTCCACCTAAGGATGTCATATTCGTATAAATTATAAGAATGATATATATATATATATATATATAAGTGTGTGTGTGTGCGTGTGTGTGTGATATTTATTCTACTACGTGTTCATTAGTAAGTAAGATATATAGTGATATCTAAAGTAATCTAAGTATGTGAGGACTTAATACTAAACTGATGATTTTACTGGCTAAAGGGGTTTGGAAATTTTGTAACGTATTACATGGAAAATACGGGTGGGCACAACGAATTGGTAGGAAGGGAGATACTTAATTCAAACTAGTTGGGCTTGGTAGCGAAACTAGGTTGGCTTCGATGTATACGTTAGGTATGCATAGAAGTTAAGAGATGAGGATATCAAGTGAGGGCACATAAAGTTAACATGTATAAAATATCTTCTCTTTAATGCATTTTAAATTCCTACAAAATATTTTAAAATGTTTTCTAGGGCTCTGACCCATTTCAAATTCATTTTTGTAAAACCTTTTAGGTGTCTAGCCACAAGGATTCCGGGCATTGAAGTTCATTCGTATTTGATGTGCTACAGCTGTTGTGGATGTTGTAGGGCCTCAGTTGTAGATGAATCCACCTTTAATAGTTCCTCTTTATTATCATGTCATCTCAGCTGGGCATGTCACCCATATTTATTTAGCGGATATTTTAGCGACATTGTATTTCGATTTTATTTCCAGTTTATGGATTTGGTTTTTACTCATGGACTATTATATGTGGATTCCAGGCTCGCGTGTTTATTCTAGACACACTTATTGAATCCGTTATTTTAGCAATGATTTTATTGTTTACTTGAATGGCGAATGTGGTTTATTAGTTTAGATTTATTGCATGTTAATAAAAAGATTCAAATTTTGACAGTGAGTCATTAAGGTATTAGTAATATACTTATGTTTCGGCAGTGATGCTAAGAATGAAACCATTAACGAGTCCTATTTAATTTAATAATGGAATGATCAACCAGGATTAGAATTGGTGGGGTGTCACACCAAATCTCACCATCCTTAGTTTGGAGAGCCTCGTTGTAGGTTATGAGATCCAGTTCCTGTTCCCTTTGAATTTCATCAAAGTGTTCTCCCAAATAAACTAACCTATTTGGCTGATGCCTGGCCTTCCCAGTATGACATGGATCTAGTTGTGGTCTAGCATAAGTGATAAGTAAATCCTAATCCTCTGTAATAATCCCATTACCATTAAGTAGCGTATTATCGAGATCATGATGTATTTCCTACGGTACTGGTAGTCTTTGGAAAAGGTAAGATCACTTGAAATGCCCTGATACCAATTTGAGAAGGCGGTGTGATATCAATTGTTTATGAATTTGCAAATTTCCAATTAAAAGATTTTTAATTAGAGGTCAGTTTTTAGATCCAAATAAAACCAAATAAACCCTAACATCCTTATAGGTTTATTAATAATTCCATCACAAATAAACATAAATTTCTAACACGCAGATTTCAGGAAAAATCCCTCATAAGGGCCAAACCTTTATTTCAAAGAATGTTTACAACACTTACAGAAATTTGCAATGAATATTCTGAAGAACACTTACATAGGTGGCAACCTATAATTAACAATGGAGTAATCGCTGCAAACCCATAAGAACTGCAGCTCTGTCTGTAGCAAGGCACACCCTCAAGCATCCCCAAGTGACCGCAGTCGCCAGGTAGAACCTCCTTCAAGAGATACCAAATCAGCAGTAGAGATTTCGTATCTATAAGAGAAACTTCAACAAACATGAATCTTGGGCTCCAAAATAATTCATTAAAGTAATTGGGATGATGTTTGAATTGAAAACAAAATTAAAAATCCCTAAAAGGAGAAGACTAAAATTCTGCAGATTATAATTTTCGTGAATCAAAACCCTCAAGTCTTATAAAGAAAAATGTATTCAAGAATCAGGTATTTATAAAAAAAAATATTCAGAGGAGTCGTTCGAACGAGATAGGAAGGATTCCTGAACAAGATTGAATATCATTTGATCCTGCTTCGCGCAACCTTCTAACGGCGTCAAAAATGTAAAACAGTATGATGTCATTAGATGAAATCATCAAGCGAGCTTCAAGTGACCCTTTGCACGACATGCAATGTCATTTGAAGTTGTTGTTTGAATGACGTGCCCCTGTCATTTGAACGACTTAAACAAAAAATTATTTTGACTCAATAAAATGCCTCAGGTTGATAAAAATTTAGAAAAAATATACTCACACTTTAAATGATACATTAAGGAACTTAAACATCTACCTTACGAAAATCAATCTCATAGAGGCTTGATGTTGGAGAACTTCGATATTTGGATTCGTCTTGATGCTTGATTAAACTTAAACTTCCTTTGACGGTTGTAGTAGTATATGACATACTCTAATGTAAAACGAACTACGTAAAATATGTCCTTCCAAACCAAAAACATCTGAATTATCAAATAAATATCATATACAAATATAATACCCCCCTTGAACCCAAATTTGAAAAGGTACTAAAAATGTAAGTCTTTAAACTTTCTTCAAAAGTCTTCAACATTAACATCTTCAAATCTCAAATTTGTCTTTGTCATCATTAAGGTGTGAAAAATAATGATCCTCAAATTTTGTACCTACAAAGATGAGATAAGAAACAAATACCTTCGTGATGTATCGAATTTTAAATGAGATAAACATAAATCAAAACAAAGATTAAAAATCCCCCATAATTCAAAATCTACCATTGAATCATAATTCATTCTCTCTTTTCTTATTTGTCCGAAATATACAAGGAAAAGAATAAATAAAATAAGCATGGAGTGTCACGACAAACAAAGTAAATCAACTATGATCATCCAAGGGTAAAATTGAAAGCATTCACCAACTATTTTTTATTATTAAATTTTTTCAAACAAAAACAATTTACAAAAAAACACATACCATGAATCTACACTGAGATAATCAAATCGTGGAAATTGAATGAATGGGTGTGAACTAATTCGATAGGAAAATCAATGCAATAAAACATAACATATGTGGACGATCAATATGGATATCCCTAACGAATGAACTCAAAATCCTCCTTCAATGTAAAAAATATGTTGAATTCAAAAGACATCGACTCAATCTATTGACTCATCAAAGTCAAGAATGATTTCCACACCAATAATGTCTAAAATTGTGTAATATTTTTTCAAGACTTTGTTGGGACGTGCAAACCCGTTGTTTAATTTCTAACCAAACACCCTCATAAAATAATAAATATTTTATTTTTCTAATGAAGTGATCTAAAACCTAATGGCCCCCTTTTGACATATTTATCTTTTTATTAGCTTTAAATTTTTTTGGGCTCTTTTCAACCTCTTTGGACCTTGGCTACTTTTAACAATGCCCCACTTTTTTAGGTATGATTTAAAGAGTGTTTTAATCTTAAAGGATATGTGTACCTTTCGCAGCCCTTCCCCATTTAGTAATCATTTTAAACAAAGTCCTCATGGACAATGGTTCTTACGTGCACTACTTTCATTGTCAAGTTTTATCGCATTTGGTTCGTTTTAAAGACAATATTGAGATGGAAACAGTTCGACCAACATGTGATAGACATGTACAATAATCAAACAAATTTGTGAAAGTGTTCATTAAAGGATACTCAGAGTCAAATATGTAGAAAGTAATCTAAAATTACATCTTAATGACTCAAAACATTATAAAGCACAAAATGAAAGGATAAATCATCTCAAATCAATATCAATAATCACATGGATATGTAATGATATTTTGACTTGGTCATCCTAATTGTCCATTCATAAAAGGTGCAAAATGAAATACAAAAATCTTTTTGTCTTTTTAAAAAAAAAATATCAAAATAAAATCTTTTTGGCTTTTTCAAAATTTTCTCAAAAAATAGAAAATTCTTTTGTATTTTTCCAAAAAAATTTCAAAAATGAAAATCTTTACGTTTTTTCGAAAAATATAAATACAAAAGTGGTACAAACTAGAAATAGGCATAAAATATCATCAAGAAAAACATCCTATGCTAGTAAACAAGGCTAAACCTCAATCATTAGGTACGGTGGAGTTTTCCAAAGGTGGTGACATCTTATGAAAAACATGCATAAAATCAATTGAAGTTTTGAACAAAAACTTAAATTGCTCTCGAATATGTGCAAACTCTCTCATGTAATCATCCAGAGCATCATGTGAGGGTGCGTGCGTGGGAACACGTGACAAAAATCTATATGTCACACTACCTAACTTATGCAAATTTTCATAAGGTGTCCTCTCTTCTTATAATGGGTGCAAACATACACGGGCCTAGGAACACCTTTCCTAAAACGTCTAGGGCTAACTCTCTTATCGGGTCACGGATGAGGTGGGTTGGGTTGAATCCATATGGATTTATCAAAAACTCAGTAACCTTCTCTGGTGCAACATGGGAAGTAAACGAACCGTCATAACCTATTCCGTGTCTCTCAACATTACCCAAGCAGGACCGAGGAGTACCTCTCTTACCTTCTTAGATGTGTGCTCTATACTGACCTTTACCTTATGGGCACGTTCAAGATCTCTCTCTAGTTATGACACACGGGATTCAAGTTTATTTTTGGCCCGACCTATGACGATCAACTGCTCACTCAAAGTAGCTTTCACTTTCTCGAGTTCACTCACCGATGCATCAAATCCCCTCAAAATCTCTATCTCTCTCCCCAAATATAACACCTTAAGACATAACTCCTTATTCAACTTCTTTGTCTTTAGGGTCTCGGGATACAAATATCTAAATGCTATTTTTAGTGGGAATACATACGTGTGATAAAGATTCAAATATATGAGAAAATTCCAATCAAAAACTTATTTAATTAGTGTCAATTTGTGAATAATATCAATTCGGGTTTTAAACTGAAATAACTGCGGGTCAAAACCTTTTTACTTCTAGAATTTTGACAAGTTTACAAGACCATTGGCTTACATATAACCGGATAATATCTCATCAGTGTAACGCACGTGTATTCATCAAACCTTCAAAGAAACGATTATAAATTAGCAATGGTTCACACGAAGATATACCATAAGGACATAAAGTACAGGCACACAGAAGATCCCCAATGACACGCAGTCATAACTTAGTAGAGACTCACTCCATAATAGCACGCAGATCTCGGTTGTAGAGATCTCCCCACAAGGAATGAATAACAGTAAACTATGTTTTGGGTTCCACAAAATAACTCACACAGAAGAAATTGGGATTGTTAATTGTAAAAAAAGAGTAATGAACCCTAAAATAGTTGGATAATAGTATAAAAACGTGAAAATTATTTTTTCTCCACACGAATATTAATAAGTCTGACACCCTATTTATAATAAAAATCAAGGCAGTGACATATTAGAACAAAACACCTCTCGTTCAAATGACAGGATGTCTTTTGAGTGAGATTCGATCTTGCTTGAACTAGGTACGATGTTGTTCGAATGGCATTATATACGTAACTAAAAAATCTTCGGTCTTTTAAATATCTTGGAAACCTGAAAACTTAAAATTGTTCACGAGATCAGAAACATTTATCCAAAAAACTTTTATGATAAAATGTTTTTGAAAATAAAAACTATTTAAAAACATTTCAAAATTCATTTTCCATAAATAGAAAAATATTTTATCTTTCACAAAAATATCCGAACACTTTTAATGTAAAATGTAAATGAAACTTAAACACATTTTTATCAAATTCATGCTTGTTGGGTTTGAATGTTAAAGACATCTTAAAATTCAAATTCGTGTTTATAGATGTAAGCTTCCCAATCCGTCGACGACCTGTGATAACTTTTAGCAGTATATGACATAATTAATTGTGACGAACAATGTCCTTACAAATATCCCTCTATGTCTATGCAGGTGCAAAATAAAAATAGATGAATTATCAATCTCAAATGTCCTACAGAAATCTACCCTCCAAAAAAATCAAAAAAGAAAGATAAACTGTCAAGTCTTTGACTTTTAAAACTTCGCTTCAACAATCAATTCTTCAAAACCTCAATCTTTTCTCATCAGGGTGTGCAATCCAGAAATCTTCAATTGTACCTACACACATGAGACAAAGCAAATACCTTGTGACGCAATGAGTTGAAATGATATAAAGAATGAACATAAAGAATAATCAATATCCCCCATACTTAAACTCCCCCATAATATCATAATTCATTCTCCCACTTTTTATTTGTCCAAAATAGATAAGGAAAAAAATAAATCGCATAAAACAAATCGGGGTGTCACGATAACCAAGGAAAACAAATTATTTTTTACTATTTATATTTCATATACAAAAATGCAAAAAATCATGTTACAAAAAAAATCACTATGAATTTACACTAAGACAACCAAATCGTTGTTACGAAATGAATGGGTGTGAACAGATTCGATAGGAAAATCAACTCAATCATGTCATATGTGCAAGATGAATAAGTGTACTCCTAACAAATGAACATAAAAAATAATCCTTTGGTGTAAAATTATTAAATTTAGATGACATCGTCTTAATCATATCAACAAATAAAAGTATGAATGATTTCAACACCAATAACGTCCAAAACTATGTAATGCTTTTTCATGGCTTTCAAGGACGTGCAAACTGTTAAAAATTCCATCCAAACTCGCTCATTAAAAGATAATACTTTTTTTCTTATGAGGTGGTGAAACTAAAAAAACCTATTGTCCCATTTTTGGCATAATTTTCTTTTTATTGCCTTTCAATTTTTTCGAGCACTTTTAAACCTCATCGAACCCTGGATAATTTTCAATTTCTCATTTTTTTTAGGTCCATTTAAATGGTGGCTTAATCTCAAAGGATAAATGAGTACCTTTTCGTAGCCCTTCCCCATTTTTTTTCTTTTAAAAAAACACACACAAATTCATAAATGGTTTCTATCAGGCACTACTTTTTGTCATGTTTTATCTCATTTAGTTTGTTCTATAGAAAGAATTGATATGGAAACACTCAACCAACATGTGATAGAGAGGCACAAAAGTCAAACAAATCAGTGAATGTGTGCAATAAAGGACAAGAAGAGTCAATCATGTTGGTAGTATCACTATATCATCTCAAAGACTCCAAACATTGTAAAGCACATGAATGACACAATAGATTGTATCAAAACATTATCAAATAGTCACATGGATATGGCATGAATTTGTGACTTGGTTATCCTAAATGTGAATTCGTATAAGGTGCAAACGGAATATAAAACTGTTTTTGGAACTTTCAAAATATTTCTTAAAAACAAAAATCATTTTCTATTTTTTGAACACTGTTTCAGAAAACAACCTAGCAGTACCAAATATTATATTAATATGAAACAGATGACTGGAAAAGAAAATTAATTCCAGGGGTCGTTCGAACGAGACTCCTTGTCGTTTGAACGACATAGGATCTCGCAAGAAGACTTCGCGTGAGATGGATTCTCATTAGAATGATAAAAATAAAATTTCCCAGATTAATCAGAATATCATGCAGTTTTGTCTAGTGAGAAAATTTCGTAAAAATAGTTCATGGAATGGGTAAACAGATCCAAAATAGTTCTAAAACAGTACCAAAAATAAGAAAAGAACACAAAAATGTCTAGACCTCAACCGGTAGGTGCGGTTGAGTTTTCCAAAGACGGTGTCATCTTTTGAAACAACTCCATCAAATCATAAGAAGTCTTGACCAAAAACTTTACTTGCTCTCAAATATGTGCAAAGTTTCTATCATTACGTGCAAGAAAAGTATCATGTGTGGGTTCATGTGTGAGAACATGTATAGAAGTAAAGTGTGACACATAACCTAATTTTAAGCAAAACTCCATAAGGTGTCCTCTCTTTTTGCAATGAGAGAAAACATAAATAGGCCTATCTACACCTCTCTAAAAAATACTAGGACTTGCTCTCCTAATAGGTACAGGAAGCCTAGGTGGGTCGGGTCGAGAGTCATGTGAATCTCACTCTAAAGTAGGAACCGGCTCGGGGGCAACAAATGAAGTAGACGCACCATCATGACTTATTCCTAAACTCTCACCACTCCCCAAAACAGGATTGAGAACCATCTTTCCCATCTTCTTAGATGCATTATCCAAAACGACTTTAGCCTCCAAGGTGTGCTTAAGATATGTCTCTAATTGTGACATGCAGGCTATAATCTCACTCTTTTCCCTATTCAAAGCAATCAACTGCTCACTCAAAGAAACCTTCACTTTCTCGAGTTGAATTTTTTTCCCTCAAAATCCTTCAAACTCTCAATCTCTCTCTCCAAATCTTTCATCTTGAGAACCAAATTGTTATTCTGTTTTTTAGTTTTAAAGCCTCGACATACAACTCTCGAAACGTAATATGGAGCTCACTCTCATGATCACTCGCGCACTCACGCTCAGACTCGCTGGAAACACTCAATGCCTTCTTGGGGTATCACGTGCATAAGTGTCCTCATCGTTGTGGGATAAAGTGGGTGTGATCACACGAATCAAAAAAGCTACACACATCGTCCTCATTTCCCTCTTTAAATTTTCAAAATTATCTTCACTCATTTTATCTTTCTCACCGATTTCTTTGGCCTTTTTTCCTTTTTGTTTTTCTCCAAAAATATTTTATTGCAAGAATTTTGTTTCGAAAACTGGAGAATTTTATAAAAATTCTTTGCAAGCAGGGCCATGTCAAACTCAGAACCGTCCTCAGACTCGGACTCCTAAAAAATAACTTTCTTTTTCTTAGATTGGGCTTTAAGCGCTATCCCTCTATCCTTAGATTTGATAGCGTCGGGAAACATGTCAATTTCGTATGTCTGTAGGTCTCCTACCAACGCTTTTAATTTTTGACGATTCAAATTTCCTAAGGTATTTAAAATAGTAACTTTGGGATAAAACGTTTAGGAAACGATTTTAAAATCCTTTTAACCACTAGTGCATCACGTATAGGCCCACCTAGATTAAAACTAGGGTTGAAATTATCAAACAAATATGCATAAAACTCGTCAAAATACTCAGTCTCTAACATAGTGATAGTCTCAAATTGAGTGGTCAAATTTTGAATTTTAGACTCCTTGACCGCATTAGTGCCTTCGTGAGTGAGTTGCAAAATATCCCATGCTTTTTTAGACATGGTGCACGTCATAATACGTCAGAAATCGTGCGAGGTTATGTGTTAGAAAATTTCACTAAGCCAAGGTAAATCATAAGTTCTCCACCTAAACTCATCCTCAATCCAGTCTGACACATGTTTTAAATTCGTGACATTATTAGTGGTGATAGTGGGAAGATTCGAACCACTTTCACAAATAACCCAAACTCCTTTATCGATTGATTTTAAGTGGTATTCCATTTGGGCTTTCCAGTAAGAATAATGAGTCTCGTAAAATATTGGCAACCTAATATATAAGTTTTCATTTGGAAACATTGTGACAAATTTTAAAAAATCAGATTTTTCAAAAAAATGAATATCATCCAATTTTTGTGGAAAATAGTAATACGCGATAAATTAGCGTAACCTACTCTGATACCAATTTGAGAATGCCTACGTGTGATAAATATTTGAATAGATGCGCATATTCCTATAAAAAATTTATTTAATTAGTGTAAATTTCTGATTCAAATCAATTCAGCCCTTAAACTCAAATAACTACATGCATGCAAGTGTCGAACCATCAGAAATAAAGTATACGACACAAAGTTTAGGTAAAATCCCCCTAGGGAAAAACCTTTTTATTTCTAGAACCTTGACAAGTTTACAAGACCATTGATTTAAATATAACCTGATAATCGCCCATAAGTCTAACGCATGGTGTCTTCGCTAAACCTTCAAAGGAACGGCTAGAAATCAGCAATGGTTCCCACGCAGCTATACCACAAGGACACAAAGTCCAGATATGCAGAAGATCCTCATTGACACACATTCATAAACTTCATAGAGACTCACTCTACAATAACGCGTAGCTCTCGGTTGTAGAGATCTCCCCACAAGGAATAAACAACAAACTATGTGTTGTGTTCCACAAAACAACTCACACAAAAGCAATTGGAATTGTGAATTGTAAAACAAAAGTTATAATCCCTCAAATGGTTGAAGAATTGTATAAAAACGGATTCTGTGAAAACCAGTTTTTCTCCAGACGAAAATTGAGAAGTCTGACAACCTATTCATAATAAAAATCAAGGCAGTGACATGTCAGAATAAAACACCTCTCGTTCAAATGACACAAACTTAGTTGAGCGAGATTCGATCTCGCTTGACCTAGGTACGATGTCATTCGAACGACATCATACACGCAAGTAAAAAAGCTTCAGTATTTTAAATATCTTGGAAAACTTAAAAATTAGAATTGTTCACGAGATCAGAAACATTTATCCAAAAAAATTTTATGATAAAATATTTTTGAAAATAAAAACAATTTCAAAACATTTCAAAAATCCTTTTTCAAAAATAGAAAAATACTTTATCTTTCACAAAAATATCCCAACACTTTTAATGTAATATGTAAATGAAACTTAAACAAATTTTACCAAATTCATTTTTGTTAGGCTTGAATGTTGAAGGCATCTTGAAATTCGAATTCGTCTTTGTAGATGTAAGCTTCTCAATCCTTCGACGACTTCTAGCAACTTGTAGTGGTATATGACATAATTAATTGAGATAGACAATGTCCTTCCATGGAGTTCACCTTCACCTTCGCTTCCAAACTCACTTTCACCCTCACTCCCACACAAAACACTCAAATCAACCTCGAGTCTCTCATGTGCACAAGTATCCTCATTGTCATGGGACAAATAAGTGGTGCTCACGTGACTAGGTAAAAATGTGACAAACTTCCCATATGAAGACTCATCCCCAAAATCTTTCACGACTTCCTCACTATCGCTAAAAGTGGTTGTCATGACAATCTTCTTTCCCTTTCTCTTTATCCTAGTGGGACACACAAACTCCTTATGCCCCTTTTCCTCACATTCAAAGTATACCTCCTCTTCCTCGTTCTCTTTCTCACCACTCTATTTGGCCTCTTCTTTCTTTCTTTTTTTCTCAAAAAAAAATTATTGGAAGAATTTTCTTTGGAAAATTTGAGAAAGTTTATAATTTTTTTAGCAAGCATGGACATATCACCAAAATCAAATTCTCCCTTAGAATCGGACTCAAAAAATTTTACTTTCTTTTTCTTCTCTCTTTTGGAAAATTTCATTTGTTTGGAAGTCTCCTACCAGTTATTCTAACTGAAGATTTCTCAAGTTTCGTATGGAGTTCAACATAATGACTTTCGGGATAAAACGTTTAGGAAATGATCTCAAAATCTTTTTGACTACTTGTAGATGAGGAATGTGCTCACCAAGATTCAAAATAGTGTTGAAAATATCAGATAAATGCACACAAAACTCATCAAAACACTCAGATTCAAGCATGGAAATTATTTCAAATTGAGTAGTTAAAATTTTCAATTTAGGTTCTTTTACTGCATTCGTGCATTCATGGGTAAGTTGTAAAATATTCCATTCTTATTTTTACGTGGTGAACATCATGATACGTCAAAACTCATCAGGGGTGATGGTTCCAAAAATTGCACTTAATCTACAAGAATTAAATGTGCTCCACTTAAATTCATCCTCAGTACATTAAGTCATAGGTTTAAGATTAGTGACATTATTAGCAGTGACATTGGAGGAGTCCCCCCTCTTTCATAAGAAACCCAAACACGCTCATCGATTTCTTTTAAGGTAGATTTCAAGTGGGCTTTCTAATAGGCATAATTAGTCCCGTCAAAAACTGGCAACCGGTTATACAATTTTTCATTCGAAAACATTGCAAAAAATTTCAAAATCAGATTTTTCAAAAAAATATCAATATCACAAAAATTTTGCGAAAAAATATCGCTCGATAAATTAGAGAAACCCGCTCTGATACCAATTTGTGAAAGGTAAGTTCACTTGAACAACTCTGATACCAATTTGAGAAGGCGGTTATGTATTCACAAATTTCCGATTGAAATCTTATTTAATTTGATGTCAATTTTTAGATTCAAATCAAACTAATTAAACCCTAACATAGATCTAGGTGTATAAATCAGGTCATCATAAATAAACATAAATTGTTGACACACAGATTTCAGGAAAAAAACCCCGGTAAGGGTAAAACCTTTATTTCAATAAATGTTTGAAAAACTTACAAATGTCTGCAATGAAAATTCCGCAGAATGCTCACATAGTCCACAAACTAGAATCAATAATGGATTAATCACAACAAACCCACAAGAACCACGGCTCTTTCTTTATCAAGGCACACCCTCAATCATCCCCAAGTGATCGCAGTGTTTAGTCATCACCTCCCTTAATGGATACTAAATCAGGAGTACAGATTTTGTATCTACAAGAGAAACTTCAACAAAGTTGAACCTTGTGCTCCAAAATAATTCACTAAAGTAATTAGGATAATTTGTGAATTGAAAACAAAGTTAGAATTCACATAAAGTACAAGACTAAAATTCTGTAGATTGTAGTTCTCATGTATCAAAACTCTAAAGTTTTCTAAAGCAAAATGGACTCCAGAATCAGGTATTTATTAAAAAGTTAAGTTCACAGGGTCATTCGAATAAGATAGGCAGGTCACTCGAAGGAGATTAAATGTCGTTAATTCCTTCTTGGCGCGACCTTCTAATGATGTTAAAAATGTAAAACAATATGTGGTCATTAGATGAAATCATCAAGCAGGCTTCAAGTGACTTATCGCGCGACATGCCGTGTCATTTGAACGACTTGATCCTTTCATTTGAACGGCATGTATATGTTATTTGAACCACTTAAATGAAATTTTCTTTTTAAATTAAAACTCTGTCTACAGGTTTTAAAATTTATTTTGACTCAATAAAATGCTTCAAGTTGGTAAAAATATTTTTGAAAAAATATCCCAACACTTTAATTGAAACATTAAGGAACTTAAACATCAACCTTACTAAAATCAATCTCGCTGAGGCTTGATGTTGAAGAACTTTGATATTCGGATCCGTCTTGATGCATGATTGAACTTGAACTTCCTTTGATGGTTGTAGAGGTATACGACATACTCCAATGTAAAATGGACAATGTAAAGTATGTCCTTACAGTCTCGAAATATTTCCTTTCTCTTATCATCTTAGGTCTTATAAGATAATCTTGCACTTGGGCTTGTAGTCAATCATATAATCTTTCCCTAAGAACCTATTATTTGGGCTAATAAATACTTTTCGATCCTTAGGATCATAGAATTGGCCTCCCTTGGAACCCTTGGTATATCCCACTTAAAAACATACATACGTCGTTGATACCAACTTTTTTGTCTCCTCACGTAAAATATGTGCTAGGCAACCCCATATCCGAACGTGTGATAGACTTAGCTTTTGCCCCTTCTAGAGTTTTGTGGGAGTTAACAAGATAGATTTGGATGGAATGAATTTCAAGAAATATGTAGTTGTCTCTACTGCATAACCCTAAAAGGAATCTTTTATATCTAAATAGCTCATCATAAACCTAACCATTTTTCAAAAAAGTCCTATTACTTCTCTCTACTGCACAATTTTACTGTGGACTATCCAGTTTAGACAATTGGGGTGTTAATACCCAAATCCGATATGTGTTGCCTAAGCTCTCCAAAATGTTATTCCCCTCCACAATCAGATTAATAAGTGTGGAATAGTTTATCGTGGAAATGCTCCACCTCAACCTTATGCTGTTCGAACTTACCGAATGTTTTAGAATTTTGGTGCATTAAGTAAAGATATCCAAACCTCGACTAATCATCGAATAACATGATGAAGTAGTCCAAATCAACTTTTGACTAGATAGTCATAGGCCCACACAAATCAGAATGAACCAATTCTATGACATCTTTGGCCCTATACCCGTTGGCCATAAATGTCGTATTGGTCATCTTTACCACTAAGTAGGATTCATAGACTGGAAGTGCCTCCACTTATAATGAACTCAATTACTCATTTGAAACCAGTCTTTGTATCATTTTTAGATTGATATGACTTAATCACAAGTGCCAATGATGTGCTTGGTTCAACTAAGATGGTTCCTTTCTCTTTAGGTTATTTCAATTTCAGTTATTTAAATTAGTATTAAGTATTAGTGGTGCGATGGGTATTATAATATGAACAACATTTTCTAATGTTCCTTAATAGATAAGATATTTGACATTTCAGATAAAAACTCCTTCATTAAAATAAATCAAGTATTTATTCATCACAAGCTTAGAAACAAAAATTAAGTTTCTTCTAACGATAGGAACATAAAAGCAATGTTCCAACACTAACTTATTGTCTTCACCAAAATATAAAACCAAATTTCCTACTTTTACTAGTGCTGCCTTGTGATGATCAACCATTAATAGAAACATCTCTCCATCACTAAGCTCCTTAGTAACCTGGAACCCTTGCAAAGAATTTATAGTGGCTCCCGAGTATACTCTATAGGTATCGGTAGATTTCACCACAAAACATATCTCAATGACGTATAAGAAACTATCATTTCCATTCTTCTTGGCTAGGTAAACGGGGAATTATTTCTTAAATTATCTTTCAAGTTTCAAATAAAACAACTTCCTTTTGACTTCTTACCTTCTACCTGGGACTTAAAATTTTTTCTTGACAATATTAGGATGTCACTGGGCTTGCCCATTTTTTTTAACTTTCGTACATAAGTAAATGGCCTTCTTCCGCAACCAAAATCACACCCCTTTTCTTATTGATATTCTCCGTAGCATGGAGTTCATTAAGAAGTCTCACGGGAGAGTAATAAAAAGAATTCATAGAATAGTTTATGTAAAACTGTTTAAAGGACTCCGATAGTAATTAGAGAACAAAATTAACTTGGATTTCCCCATCAATATCATATCCAAGTACCGTCAGTTCTCCCAAGACCGACATCATCTTTGGAATTTGGTTGTGCATGGTAGTAACTTCAAGCATCTTGGTTTTGATGAACCTTGTCATAATGTCTAACCTTGTGGCACAGTTATGATCCTCAAACATATCCCCAAGGTTCATAATCATGTCGTAAGTGGTGCACATTTACTCATGTTAATCTTGTAACACATTATTCATAGAGGTCAATATGTAAATGTGAATAATTTGATCAAATATTTGCCACCTCTTATAGGCTTACACATACCTTTCGAGTGGCCCTTCCTCTAGTTTGGCAGTACAGGAATCCTTCAAGACAAGATTATAGTCCTTAGCAATTAGGACAATATAACATATGGAAATTTAACTTTTTTTTTTAAATTTCAAAGTGCCTCCCTCACCGCTATTTTAAAGTAAAACCTGCTAGACATCCTAGTTACCTTATGGATTAAGATTTATTATGGGGAGGTTAAGTAGTCCCACCTTAAACTTAATGGGATAGATTTTTAATATTTTGTAGTAGTCTTTCTTTTATTTTAGTTCTTTTATTTTCTTTTTAACCTTTTCATTCATCTCCAAGCATGTTTGCGACTATTAGGTATTCATTTTTTTAATAATTGCCCTGTTTATTCATTTATGTAATTACTTGATTAATAAGTAATAACCCGCCTATAAATAGATTTGTAGTCTTCATTTGAAGGTGGCTTCAATTCTTGAAATATAAGAAATTCTTCATTTCTCTCTCTAAAAATAATATTTTTTTGATTTTTAGGTTATTGACGCGTAATTTTCGTCAAATTGGTATTAGAGTGGGTGTTGCTACATACTGGTGTTGGTGTATTGGTGTCATTTTGTTATCAAAATCATACGCTACAATAAATGGCTCCAATGAGATCTGAACAACTATATGAGGTGATTAAAAAATGAACGGGAGAGTGGGTACCATCATAACAACAATTCTATACCCATTTCCAAAACCCTAACCCGCACCCTAGAAATCCCTACCCACGACCCCTTCCCTACCCAACCCTCTAAACCAAACCCACCAACATAAAACCCACCACCCCGAAAACCTAAATCTTGAACCTTAATTTGCCCCCAAACCCAAATCCATTCCATAAACCCTCCATTCAAGATCTAACATAACCTATTTCTAGAGTTCCACCTTACATTTTATAATCCAATCCAAAAATTACAAACCCTAGCCTCCCATTACCCATTTTCAAACCCCAAATATAAAAAAAATAAGTTTCTGCCCCGATTCGCTTTCGAGGCTGAATTAAAGATTACCGGTGGCTAGTCAAAGATTGGTTGCTCGACCCAATAATTTGCCCTCACTCGTACACCCAATTGGGTCAAATTAATGATAAAAAATCCTCTCCCAAGTTGGTTGATTTCAAGAAAAAAATAAACAGCGAAATTGGGTTGTGTTTTGGGAATTTTTTTCACATTTTGTCGGGGATGTTTGTGTGACTCACACGCACTTTTGCGAGTTAGAAACATTTTCTTTGAGCAACTTTTCCCGATATTTATGCATGGGGATGACTATTTTGATGAGGCTAGATCAGTGTTTATATCTCCCATGGATGAGGTGGTGATTTTGGGTGATGTGATAAGTGGTGGGCATGTGGACCCATTTATGATAACTTTTGATATGCGCTCGGATGAAATTTTCTGCAGTGTAGCATTAAAGAGGTTCATCATGGGAGTTTGGGGTTGCGATTTTATTGGTCGACCATGTTTGGATGATGTTCCTATTTTTCCTGCATTTAATATAAGTTGGTATAAGGGGCATTTTCGATGATGACTCTTCTTCTTAGTGAGGAGCACTTTGATGGTTGCGTTGCTTTCTTACTATTTATCTCCAACACTCGATTAAAATATTTCGAAGGCGGGAGAGTGATGGAAATGGGCCATATTTTAGGGTTTTATTAGTTATTTTATTTTCTTTTGTATTTTCTTTTCTTTTATTATTTGTATTTTTATTTGTTTTGCTTAAGTATTTGAAGGTAAGGAGTAGTAATGGCATTTTTCTTATTAGGGCCTTACCTTAGAGCCTAATCTACTCCTACCCTTCAAATACCCCCATGTAAGCCTCATTTTAGGTAGACTTGAATTTTGCAATAGAAAAGTGTATTTCTCTCTCTAAAGTGGTGTTTAGATATTTTTAGGAGGCTTTTGACGTGTAGTTTATGTCAAATTGGTATCAAAGCGAGGTGTCATTCCCCAATTGGTGTATTGGTATGTTGGTAATCAAAATAGTACACTACTATCAATTGCCCCAAAAAAGATGACTCGATTTCAAGATGATATTAACCAAGATTTAAGAGAAAGTAATCAAGAATTGAAATGAC
Source organism: Sambucus nigra (assembly GCA_949130495.1). Taxonomy (NCBI): domain Eukaryota; kingdom Viridiplantae; phylum Streptophyta; class Magnoliopsida; order Dipsacales; family Adoxaceae; genus Sambucus; species Sambucus nigra. The sequence continues at coordinate 280,279,187 of OX422215.1, read as the reverse complement.
AAACAGAGGAGTTGGCAAGAAAACAAAAAGAAAATTTTGAAACCTGAATGAAATAATCTTCCTAGTTGCATGTGACACCCCGACTAATTAAATACCGGGTAGCTACTCCTTTATTAAATTAATACAAAATGCCAAGTTGGTCCAGTTAATAGCATCACTGTCGAAAACATTTTAATGATTACTATCCGCCTAGTATTTAAAAAGTGAGTTGCCAAATTTTAAGTTAACTCTGATTAACATGCAATAAAAGGATAATGAAAGAATAACAACTATTCACCATAACGAAGCAATAGAATAACCAACAACATAATAATAAGTCCGGAGGAAAAACTCCTCACAATAATCCCACAACTGAACTAAATAAAACAAAGCATCCTGAATTAATTACATGCCAAAAGTCTGAAAATCTGAAATAGGAAATGTTTCTAATAGAAATGGGCGACATGCCCTACAACTGATGAAAGATGAATATAGAGTCAAGATAGATGAAGCATCTACTAGGAAAGTCCTGTAACTTCCACAAACAGCTACAGCTCGTCACCTGAATGAAAATCCTATGCATGGTGTCCTTGTGGCTGGGCACCTAAAATGGTTTTTACAAAAATAGATTTGAAAGCAAACGGGTTAGAGCCCGAAAGTGGGGATTATTTTAAAAATAGCAAGTGTTTTAATAACATTAAAACAATGAATGCAAAATACATGTTAGGACGTACACTCACATGAAGTACTCACCTCTCGACTAATTTGTGCACTCCTAACGTACCGTACCCATCTAAGTGACATACATATCTAACCAAACCGTAATAAGTTCTACCCCTTACTACTCAACTCCCATTATACGTTCTAGCATTATCAAATAAATAGAGGGCTCACTGAACTCAGGTTCTCAATTATTAGTAATAGAATTCATTACAGGTTATCCCTTTATAGTTACTGAAAGCATTTCTGTATTTATATGCACAATACCAATATGAAAGTTCTGATTAATTTAAGTGTATATTATTCACGTCATAAATATACAATACAAGCACCCCGAGACTAATCTGCGGTGCACACATACTCTGCTATCCATCCCGGTACATCATGTACATAAGGATCACACATTCTGAATCTCTCAGGAATCGTTCTCTGATAATAGCAAATCACAAACAATGGAGGCGAACACAGTCACATCACATGGGTCACGCACATACCTATGCTCCCACGATCAACAGACTTATTAACATCCCAATAAGTCCTTCTCTGACCTATGTTCTCGAGGTACCAATCTAAATCCGGGCAACACAAGGATTAGAGGGCCCTAAGCGAACGTAAACCTCCCGTGATAGCAAGTATGGTAGGTATGTCATACACATAAAATCATACACATATACTAAGCATACACACATCTTAGTAATCACCATAATTTATTTTTGGTACACTTCTCATTCTCGTACCGACTTATAATGTTGCACAATTCGTAAGTTCCTGGTTAATTCAATTATTTAAGCCGTTAATAATTCTCGCATCATAATAGTCACTCACGTCCTATTCCATAATTTTCATTCAATTCGAATTACACTTCTAGGTTTTACTCCTCAACATATCCCACATGTCCCAACTATATCAATTTATCATCAAGGGAGTGGTATCTCTATAATTAAACAGGATTACGGGACATGCGAAATAAAAACAGGCCAAAAAGCCTAAACTGTCAGCTCGTTAGAAGTCTCGTTCGAACGAGGCTGTTCGAACGAGAGTTCGTTCGAACGAACTGGGCATCTAACGAGATCTCGTTCGAACGAAAGGAATCGAACGAACATCCCTCTCGTTAGAAGGAAAACAGTCAACTCGTTAGAAGCTCGTTCGAACGAGCTCGTTCGAACGACCTAGGCAGGTCTTCTAACGAGAGGCCAGTTTGAAGCCCAGATTTTCCCTTTTTCGTTTTTCCAATTTTTCTTCACCTCTAATCACATTCAAACATCAATCCAACAATTGTTCAAGGTTTCTAATCATTCCTAAACATACTCAGGTCATATAATAACATGTTTATGGGGTTAATTCATCATAATCATCACCCAATTATCAAGTCTCTACATTTTTCCCCAATCTCAAGAACATGAACCCTAGAAATTTTTAAGATCATCAATGGTCATAATTAAATCCGTTTTTGTTTCATACAAGATATATTATTATCAGAACAATCACCTAAATACAATTCTACATGCGATTCCTCATCAAAATGTAAGTTTCTAATTCCAATTTAATGGGTTTTCATCAATCTCCCAAAAACAATGAAATTTTCAGAAATGTCTAAGCATGGAAGAAACATTCAATGCAATTAACGTAATTAAACCACTTGCTTTTGATATATCTCTGAATTTGATGTTGAGGATTGAATTGTTCTCTCTCTCTCTGCAGAATTTCCCTTCTCTCTCTCTCTACAACTTCTTCTCTAAAGATGACAATGGTGGCTAGTGGTTGTCTTAGGAAACCCTAAACCTATTTCCAATAACTCCCGTAGCCCATTAAGACAATTTGTGTAGTTAGTGGGTTTAGTGGGCAAGGGTTAAGTCAGATTTTAATTCCTAATTTTCGTGGGTTTTAATTCCCAAAATTCCAAAATTACCAAACTACCCTTTTACGTTACCGGTATGGCCTAAAAATGCCCCGGGACCCAACCTAAACCCCCGGCTAGTGTTTTCTGACTATTTCGACCCTTCCGGACGCGTTGGCGCACTCAAAATGACCATAAGGTTAATAGAAATAAAATTCACTTTTTAATTAAAATAATTATATTTCTGACGCGACTGTCACACGCGTCCCAACAAAATTTCCAAATTGCCGTATTTTAGTGTCACGACAAATTTCATAATTCAACATTCATATATAGCCATATATACTCATTATAATAAAATACCAACTCGCATCTCGCTAGTATTTTTATCCTGATTAATTTCCAATTAATACACATTTAATTCAATTAATCCCATAAATAAATATCATAAAAATACGGGGTATTACATACTTCCCCCCTAATAACAGAATTTCATCCCGAAATTCGGAACTAGAAAGTACCTGGTAAGAACAACTCTAGATAAATTTCGCGCATCTCATCCTCGCGCTCCCATGTGGACTCCTCGACATTATGATGTCGCCACTGAACACGCACTAACGGGACTATCTTTGACCGCAGTTTCCGTTCACTTCGGTCCAATATAGCAATCGGCCCCTCCTCGTAGGAGCTATCAGGATGGAGATCGATGTCCTCCAAAGTAATGTGAGAATGAGCCAAATTGTCTCTTAGATATTTCCTTATCGAGGAAATATGAAACACATCATGAATCCGATGCAAATGCTCCGGTAACCCAAGTCTATACACAACCGGTCCAATCCGCTCAATAATAGGAAATGGTCCCACATATCTCGGTGCCAACTTCCACTTCTTCCCAAATCCCATAATCCCCTTCATAGGAGATACTCTGAGCAAGACCTGATCCCCCACTTCAAATTCCCTGAAGGACCTCTTCGCATCAGCATAGCTCTTCTGCCTGTCCTGAGCTACCCGAATGAGACTCCGTATCAGCTCTATCCTTGCTGAAGTATCCTGAATCACTTTTAGCCCAAGTAGTTTGTTATCCCCCACCTCCAACCAACATGCTGGGGAACGACAAGGTCTACCGTACAACGCCTCAAATGGAGCCATGCCAATTGTCAACTGGTAGGAGTTGTTGTAAGCAAACTCCACCAGTGGAAGATACTGCTCCCATCCACCCCCAAAATCAATGATGCACATACGCAACATGTCCTCCAGCATCTGGTTTGTACGCTCGGTTTGCCCATCGGTCTGCGGGTGGTACGCCGTACTCAACCGTAAGTCCGTGCCCATGGCCTCCTGAAAACTCTCCCAAAACCGTGAAACAAATATCTTGTCTCGGTAAGACACGATATTTAGGGGCACACCGTGAAGTCTCACTATCTCTGCAATAAAGAGCTGGGCATACTGTCCCGTAGTGTAGTCTGTCCTTACGGGTAGAAAATGAGAGACTTTGGTCAACCTGTCCACAATTACCCAGATGGAGTCATGACCTCTCTGTGATGTAGGCAACCCCGTGATAAAATCCATGGATATGCTCTCCCACATCCATATCGGGACCTCCAGTGGCTCTAGAAGTCCTGTCGGTCTCTGATGATCCACTTTTACTAGCTGACAAGTGGCACATTTAGAAACAAACACGGCAATATCTCTCTTCATCCCGCTCCACCAATACTGTTGTCTCATGTCTTGGTACATTTTGTCCCCACCGGGATGTACGGCAAACCGTGAGCCGTGCGACTCTGACATCACCTCGTGCAGCAATTCCTCCACTTCCGAAACTACCAATCTCCCATTAAAGCGTAATCCCCCGTCTGAGCTAACGGTATAGGACTCGGCTCCCTCTGCTAATAATTGAACTATCTTCTCCTGACAGAACGAGTCACCTGCTTGTGCCTTTACCACTCTCGTCATAATCTGTGGTGTAACAGTCATCACCGACATGAATGATCGGGCCACTGCATCCTGGTGTCCTAACTCCTTCCACTTGGCCTTCCACACCCCTGCCACCTCATCTAATGGCCTACGGATCAACGCGTCTGCTACCACGTTAGCCTTCCCTGTGTGATATTGGATATCAAACTGATAGTCCTTCACAAACTCAAGCCACCTCCGCTGCCGCATATTCAATTCCTTCTGTATGAATAGGTATTGTAGGGACTTGTGGTCTGTTAACAATCGAAATTTCTCCCCCAGAAGATAATGTCTCCAAATCCGAAGGGCAAATACAAATGCCGCCAACTCCAAGTCATGAGTTGGGTAATTCTTCTCGTGAGGCTTCAGCTTACGGGAAGCATAAGCTATGTCCTGAATCTCCTGCTGCAATACACCTCCAAGTCCTTGTAAGGACGCATCGGTGTAAACTAGATACTCAACTCCCGATCTCGGCAATGCTAACACAGGTGCTGAGGTCAACTTATCCTTCAACTCATCAAATGCCAACTGACAGGCATCACTCCAGATGAATGGCACACCCTTACGACTCAGATGTGTCAAAGGACCCGCTATCTTCAAAAATCCCCGAATGAACCTCCAGTAGTATCCTGCTAGGCCCAAGAAACTACGGATCTCAGTCGGTGTCGTGGGCTGTCCCCACTCCCTCACCGCGGATACCTTCCCCGGATCAACAGATATCCCCCGATCGGAAATAATGTGTCCCAAAAACTGGACCTCCTTCAGCCAAAACCCGCACTTCTCATATTTTGCATACAACTCGTTCTCACGTAGCGTCTGCAAAACCTGCCTCAAATGCTCTGCGTGCTCCTCATCTATCTGGGAGTAAACCAGAATATCATCAATGAAGACAATGACGAACTGATCAAGGAACTCTCTGAACACCCTATTCATCAAGTCCATAAACACGGCTGGAGCATTGGTCAAGACAAAAGGCATAACCCGAAACTCATAAAAACCATATCTCATTAAGAACGCAGTCTTCGAGACATCCTCTTCCCTGATACGCAACTGATGGTATCCCGATCGCAAATCAATCTTCGATAAGAAAGAAGCTCCTCTCAACTGGTCGAATAAGTCATCGATTCGGGGCGACAGATATTTATTTCGTATCGTGACCTTATTCAACTCTCGGTAATCCACACACAACCTCAACGATCCATCCCTATTCTTTACGAACAACACAGGGGAACCCCACGGCGAAGTACTCCTCCGTATAAAGCCCTGACCCAACAACTGCTCAATCTGATCTCGTAGCTCTCGCATCTCTGCCGGAGCCATACGGTACGGTGTGCGTGCTATAGGTCTCGTATCTGGAAATAAATCTATGACAAAGTCTATCTCTCGACTGGGGGTTAGGCCTGGTATCTCCTGAAACACATCGGAATACTCCCTGACAATTGGGATCGAATCTAAAGCAATCACAACCTCCTTAGAGGTATCCTCCTCTATGTAATACAAATGAGCGGTTGAGCCTCCCTCTGGGCGAGGCATCGCCACTACAAACATCTCTTGCCCCGGAATGGCAAAAATAATGCTCCCACCGAAGCAATCAATCATGGCTCGATAAGCTGCGAGCCAATCCATACCAATAATCACATCGTGCTCATGCATATCTAATACCAACATGTCCGCAGGTAATACCAAACTACCAATATCTACTCCCACTCCCCGGTATATAAAGAAAAAAAGTGACCCACTCCCCAATGGTGAGTCTACACACGTCACTGTGCTCTCTGCTGTGGCTAATAACCCTAAGGCTTTCGCAAAATGTGTTGCTATAAAATAATGCGTTGCCCCCGTATCAAACAAAACTCGACCCATAGTGCCATGGATAGGAAACATACCCTCAATAGCGGGTGGGACCTATGGAGCTGCTGCCTGCTGAAGCTGGTATACTCTCCCATACTACAGCTGTCCCTGCTGAACTAGGACCACTGGAATGGGTGGTAATGCTGCCATCTGTGGTGGCGCTGGGAGGGCAGCGGGAAACACGGGTCTCTACGGATCCTATCGAGCACCCTGCTGCTGCTGCGGGGCCCTGCCCCTATTAGAACAGTCCTGGCATTTATGGTCAGTCTTTCCACAAACATAACACTTCCCCGGGAAGTTCCCCCCTCTCTGTCCCTGCTGCCCCCGACCCTGGTGGCCGTTACCGTTCCTCCCCTGGCCCTGCTGGCCCTACTGAAACTGCTGTTAACCATTCTGACCCTGCTGGTTCTGATGCTCGTTCGGACCCTGATGGCCCTGCCGGAAACCTCCCTGTCCGTACCTGAAATTTCCCGATCTGAACCTCTTGTTATCCCCCTGCTGGGAACCCTGGTCACCCTGTCCCTGCCCCTGAACAGATTGCGCCCCGCTGGCACCGTGTCCTTCAGTCCTGCCCTGATGGATGGACTCTACCGATCTCTTACCCTCAGCCATGTGAAAGCGGTGATCCTGACAGTGTAACAGTGTAGTGTTAACCACATCAGAGTAAGTGGCCAACGATAGATTTCCCAACAAATGCTGGCGGATTCTCCAAGTCAACCCGTCTGTAAATTTCTGTATCTTCTTTTCTTCTGTCGGTATCTCATCCGGAACAATATTCAACAGATTTGTGAATTCGGCCTCATACTCGGCCACAGTCCAAACTTCCTGCCTAAGATTCATCAACTTCCTCCTCATTTCCGTGTGAACAGCTGACAGAAAGTACTTGCGGTCAAACCGCACCCAAAACTCCTGTATAGTGAGAGTATCTCTCTCCTCCATGGTGGTAATAGGCTCCCACCACTGCAGTGCAGAACCCACTAGCTTAAAGGTAGCTAGTATCTGTTTCTGGACATTGGTGCACTCATACATCCTCAGGTGCTGCTGAATGTCCTTCCTCCACTGACTCGAAACTACAACATCGGAGCTAACTGCGAACTCCGGTGGTGTGCTTTCTGAAAAGCATCACGTACACGTTCCCAAGCAGACGTGAATACATGTGCCTGAACTGGCGCGGCTACTGGCGCCTGAGGTGGTGCCTGCTGAACTACGGCTAGTGCGGCATTTACCGCCTGGGCCACAATGGCTGCAACCTCGGCAGCATTCATCGTGCCCTGAACTGGTGCGGGCTGTGGTTCTGGCGTTGCATCCCTGGGAACCCGTTGTGCACGTCGTGGACGTAGCTGAAATAAGAATAAAGTTTATATGTTCGCAGTTATAAACTTAAAATAGCTGAAGAAGGTAGCATATACAAAAGAATACAACAGTCCTAAAATATAGGGCTCTATATCAAAGAAATCTCAGCGGAAACATAATAAGCCGTACAGATCCTAAAGGACACTAGAACCTGATGCTCTGATACCACCTGATATGCCCAAGTATAACCTCAGCCCAAAGGTACCTACCTCGGCCAAGATGATGGCCGAGACATTGATCGACCCTGAGGGGCAGGGGCCCACGGTATCATCCCTCGGCCAGACATACCTCGGCTCTGGCCGACACTACCATCTACACAGCCAAGGGGGGCACTGCGCGCATCACAGGCATTATCAAGCACCTAGGAATAGCAACATCGGCCGATAGCAGATCGAGGTGATAAGGAGCCCTAATCAACTTCAATAGACAAATAGTCTCACCTCGGCTTGGGCCGAGGTGACCAGAAGCATTAATAATCACCAGCGTGGGACTATCCCTACCTCGGATGGGGCCGACCCAGCATAATGTCTCGGCTAAGATAATGCCGAGACTCCTCATGACATTATTCGGATTGAACGGACATCAAGCTTTTACAGCTCGACCTCTCCCACGCCGAGGTCATTCACCAACATGACTGCCGAGCATCTGTTGACTTTTGGATAAGGACACCTCGGCACAAATCAGCTGTAACAAGATTATTCTCCACATGTGGGAGAATATTTCATCATCATTGCTTACATGTGACAGTGACAGATGGCATTCCCACATTGGTGAGGATATCACACACATGCTTATTGCATGCATGGGGGGTACACTGCGCCCCCTAGACACTATATATAGGGATCATCCCCTACCTTGCAAAAGGATCCAGTTATCCAACCCTAGCCAAAACTCTGTCTAAATATATATACATTAGAGAGAGAGAGAGAGCTGGAGAGAATTGTATCCATGGCCATTAGTGCCTTCAGTCAGTGATATTACTCACACACCTACTGTGGACGTAGGCCGGATTGGCTGAACCACCTATATTCTGGTGTTCATTCCTCATATCCTCACCTCATTCTCCTATCTCTTTATATAGTTGTGCTGCCATTATTATACTTATATTGAGCTTGGAAACACCCAACCTGGTGGTGCTAATTCTTAGCATCATCATTTTGGCGCCGTCTGTGGGAAGCGAGAGGCTATCTCTTCCTCTTTTTCTGCTTTACCTCACTGGAGACTCTGGTGGTGAACCAGGAACCACCCCTAGTGTGGAGCTATTTCACCATTGAAAGAGGTCCTTTAAGGAATTAAGCTCACTTGCTGTTCAAGCTCTTTATTATTAACAGAATTACCACCGCCTCTTTCGCCGCCCGGAGGTGGAGGGGCTAGCTCCAGTCAGGCTCCTCCCCAGTCCGAAATGGCGGAGGTGGCAGCAGCTTTGAAATCTTTAGCTACAACACAACAATCCATGAAGGAGAAATTTGCTTAGCTCAGCCAAACCATGATGATGAGGCCATCTGGAGTCTCCCCGGACATGATAACTTCGGCGGAAATTCAAACCCATCCTGATACCAGGGGACTACCCCAGGCGCCCATGAAGGATAACCCTGCACCCCAGCGGAGGAGGGACGTTGCTGAACCTAGGCGCTTGCGCCTGGGGAGGCAAGGAAACCCTTTCCCAGAGGACAGGTATGATGACCTAGAAGCTGAAGAGGCCCCGGAAGACTGTTGGGAGCCGTATGAGGTGTCAGATAACACCGTACGACCCTTTAGGCAGAGCCAAGGATGTGTCGGCCGAAGAAGAGACGAGGCCCAACAAAGGGGGTCAGCCTTTGATAGGCAGAGTCAAGGATGTGTCGGCCGAGGAAGAGATGAGGCCCAATAGAGAGGATCGGCCTTTAACAGGTTGAGCAGAGGGTCGGCCTTCGAGAGGCTGGGCCCAGTCAATGACCTGAGGCAGAGGCTATGGAGGTCAAGAAGCACGGCAGGCTCTCAAAGAGGGAATAGGCAGGCTGGGCCAGATCAAGGCCGACCCTTGGAGAGAAAAGACAGGGAGCAGGAAAAGGTCAATAGTCAACGTGTTGTGGCTGGGGAACCCTATGTCCATCGTAGGGAGGTGGCAGGGGATAACCTCGTCCTAGCTGAAGAGAGAAGACCCTGGAATGACTCAATCCAACGTCTCAAGGAGAAGATAGGGGACCTCATAAAGAGAAGGGACCCATTACAGAAGGGCTACTCGGAGGGCTCCCCGTTTGTAGCTAGGATAGTGGGGTTCCTAACCCCAGCTAAGTTCAAGCCTCCTACAGTGACACCTAAGTTTTATGGCAGCACTAACCCAGTGCACCATATTGAAATGTATCAATCGGCTGCAGATATTTACTCAATACCCGATGAGATGAAGTGCAGGGCCTTCTCAGGAACCTTGAGAGGGGCAGCGCACAGCTGGTTCACCTCTCTTCTGAAGAACTCGATCGAGAACTTCAAAGGCCTAGCAGAGCAGTTCATCCACAACTTCTTCTTTGGGGTAAGACCACAGAAGAAGACTACCCACCTCCTATATGTCAAACAAGATAAGGGAGAAAGCCTAAGAGACTATATAGTAAGATTTAACAAGGATAAGTTGGAGGTAGAGGATTACGAGGAGAGCATAGCCATGACTTCCCTAATAGGAGGCCTCCAGAAGGGGAAGCTATTGTGGAAGCTGGAGGAAGACCCCCCCAAGTCTATGGCAGAGTTGTTGTCCACCACAGGGAATGTGATGAATGCGGAAAAGGCAATGGCTGCCAAATATGAGGAGGAGAACCGTGGTAGCACTGGGAGGTCCCAGGGTAAGAAAGAGGGGAAGAAGAGGATAGCAGATGACAAGTTCGCTCATTACACTCCTCTGAATATGAGTTGTGAGCACATCCTTAATGAGATCAAGACTGACCGGGCTCTGAGGTGGCCAGAGAAATGGAAGGCCCCACCACATAAGAGGAATAAAAACCTCTGGTGTGAGTTCCATCAGGATCACGGCCATGTCACAGATAGATGCTTTTCTCTGAAGGATGAGATTGAGAAGATGAAGAAATCCGGGAAGCTAAGACAGTATGTGGATGGCAAGGCCCCAAAGGGTGGAAGAGAAGACCCTAGGAAAATAAGAGATGACAGGTGCCGTGGCGATGTCCCGGCTAGAAGGCATGATGATTCAGAGGGTGATGATGGAGATGACCCGGATCTCCCACCTAAGGATGACAGCACCCCAGTGAAGAGGGTAGAGATGATCTCCTTTGGTGTTAGAACCATATGTGGGGGATTCGCAGGAGGTGGCTCTGAGGTAGCCGACAGGAAAGATCATGTAGCGGAGGCCAAGTTAGTGGTCAAACCTGAGGTTGTGAATCTAACGTCTTCTGACGCAGTGCAGAAGAGGAAGAAGGTGGACATGGACACCCTCGTAATGGGGTTCTCCAGACTCGACTTCAAGGGCATCTTAGCCCCCCATGATGACCCTTTAGCCATAACAACAAGGGTGCATGGGTGCGATGTAGGGAGAATCCTCATAGATGGGGGAAGCTCGGCAGATGTGATATTCTGGCCTTGTTTCAAGATCTTGGGTCTTAGCAGGGCAAGGCTGGTGCCCTACCATCACCCATTGATAGGCTTCAGTGGTGAGAAGGTACAACAATTGGGCATGCATGAAATGGATGTACGGATGGGAGATGAATGGCCTAAGAGGCTGACCAAGAAGATAAACTTTTTTGTCATGGACGAAAATGTCTTCTCGGCCTACAACCTCATCATCGGAAGAGTGGACCTCAAAGAGTTTGAAGCCGTGCCGTCAACGGTCCACCAGATGCTAAAATTCCCGACTCCTTATGGGGTAGGGGAAGTGCAAGGGGACCAGACCACGACGCGGGAGTGTTATTTCAACTCGGCCGAAGAGCGAGAGGCCCATAAGAGAGCAACCGCCACTTACAACATTGACACTCTTGATCCCAGAGACGAAACAAAATTGAAGAAGGGCGAGCCCGCGGAAGAGGTAGAATCCATCGTCCTCAATGAGGACGAGCCGGAAAAAACCGTCCAGGTCGGCAAAGCCCTGGAGCAAGGGATCAAGGGATAGCTGATAAACTTCCTTAGGAGGAGGCAGAGCGTCTTCGCGTGGAGTCATGCAGATATGCCTGGTATCGACCCCGAGATCATGACCCACAAGCTCAACGTAGACAGAGATGATAGGCCTATTAAACATAGGCGAAGGATCTACTCTAGAGAGAAGTATGAGGTCATCCGGGAAGAGGTGAAGAAGTTGGAAGAGTCCGAGTTCATAAGAGAGGTTACTTATCCAGAGTGGCTCTCAAATGTAGTCATCGTGCCTAAGGCCAATGGAAAGTGGCGGATGTGTGTAGATTTCACAGACCTGAATAGGTCTTGCCCGAAGGACAGCTATCCCTTACCCAGGATAGACCAAATGGTGGATGCAACGGCAGGGCACGAGCTTATGAGTTTCATGGATGCTTATTCAGGCTATAACCAAATCTTCATGGATACCAAAGACTCTGAGAAGACAGCCTTCATTACTGACAAGGGGACGTACTGTTACAAGGTGATGCCCTTTGGTATGAAAAATGCCGGGGCAACGTATCAACGTCTTGTCAATTAGATGTTCGAGGAGAAGATAGGTAAGATCATGGAGGTGTATGTGGACGATATGCTAACGAAGAGCCTAAATGCATGTACTCACATAGCAGACCTTGAGAAGACCTTTGATCTCATGGACTCCTAGAGAATGAAGCTCAACCCGGCGAAATGTGTCTTTGGGGTAGGAGCCGGGAAGTTCCTGGGGTTCATCGTTAATCGGAGGGGGATTGAAGCAAACCCGGAGAAAATCAAGGTGTTACTCGACATGAAGACTCCTAGGAGTATCAAGGATGTTCAGAGACTCACTAGAAGGGTGGCGGCCCTGAACAGGTTTGTTTCCAGAGCCACGGACAAGTGTCTTCCGTTCTTTAATGTTCTGAGAAAGGCCTTCCAATGGGACGAAGAGTGTGAAAAAGCCTTTGATCAACTGAAGTCCTACTTGGGGTCTCCCTTGCTACTGTCCCGGCCCATCGCAGGGGAGAGGTTGTTTGTGTACCTGGCAGTCTCCGAGTCAACCATTAGCGCGGCCATCATACGGGAAGAGGATGGGGTTCAGAGACCTTTGTACTTCAATAGTAAGGCCCTTCAGGGGTCTGAACAAAACTATCCCTACATGGAGAAGTTGCCTTATGCCCTGATACACACCTCTAGGAAGATGAAGCCTTACTTCCAAGCTCACTCCATGGTAGTCCTGACCGACTCACCACTACGGCAAGTTCTGCACAAGCCTGAGAAGTCTGGAAGATTGATGACCTGGGCCATCGAGCTAGGGGAGTATGATCTTACCTACCAGCCCAGGACAACCATCAAGGGGCAGGCCCTGGCAGACTTTGTCATCGAGTTCACTTGGGAAGAGGCCGAGACAGAGAGGGGCTTGGGTAACGACGAAGAGACGAACCGAAGTGTCTTCCGAGATTCGGAAGAGACTGCCTCGTACGTCTTCCGAGGCCGAGAAGAGGTTTCCCCAGGGAAAACTCAGAGAAGAGTAGAAGAAAATGAAGAGGATCGATACCTCTTAGAAAAGGGGGTTATGAGAGAGGGGGTCTTCTCGTCATATGCAGACGTATGGATCCTCTTCGTTGATGGCTCTTCTTGTGACGGTGGAAGCGGCGCGGGACTAGTACTCTCGGCGCCAGATTGCGCCAACATTGAGTACGCCTTGAGATTCAACTTCCAGGCCTCCAACAACGAGTCTGAGTATGAGGCCATGATAGCAGGTCTCTTATTGGCAACCACTCTTCGGGTAAAGCGACTCCTGCTTCATAGCGACTCAAGATTGGTTGTCAATCAAATGCTGGGGGCATACGAGGCCAAAGATGAAAGGATGGCCAAATACCTGAAGAAGGTAAGAGGATTGCTAGAGTATTTTGAAGAGGCAAAGCTGAAGAGAGTACCTCGGCTGAGCAACAACCACGCTGATGCATTGGCAAGACTGGCCTCGACAATGAAGATAGACTTGGGAAGAACCATCCCAATTGAAGTCTTAGGAAAGGCAAGTATTGAGGAGGATGAGGTATGTAACCCTTGTCATAATGTAAACCTGGGAGACTCGTGGATTGACCCACTTGTCAGATACCTAAGAGAGGGGGAGCTACCTGAGTCCAAGATAGAAAGAAAAAAGTTGAGATACAGGGCCGCCAAATTCTCGATGGTAGGAGACGTGCTGTATAAAAAGGGGTTCCTATTGCCTCTCCTCAGATGTGTGCATCCCATGGAGGTACCCCAGGTCTTACAGGAGGTTCATGAGGGTTCCTGCTCTAGCCACATAGGGGGAAGGCCCTTAGACAAGAGGATCATCACTCAGGGGTACTGGTGGCCTACCTTATCTAAGGACGCTGCAGATTATGTGAAGAAGTGTGACAAATGTCAAAGGTTCGCCACTATCCCTCATCAACCTCATCAGCCTATGACGTCGATCTCTTCTCCATGGCCATTTGCGGTATGGGGAATTGACTTGGTAGGACCTTTGCCAAGAGCTGTCAACAACTATAGATTCTTAATAGTTGCCATTGACTACTTTTCAAAATGGGTAGAGGCAGAGCCGATGATAACCATTACAGAGTAGAAGACCTTCCAGTTCATCTGGAAGAACATCATATGTTGATATGGCCTCCCGAACACGCTTATCTCGGACAATGGGACCCAGTTCAAGAATGCCTCCTTGGAGAAGTATTGCCAATGTGTGGGGATCAGACAGTTCTTCTCATCTCCTGGTCGACCTCAAGAAAATGGCCAGATCGAGGTCACAAACAGAACCATCTTGGATGGAATCAAGAAGAGGTTAGAAGACGCGAAGGGGAGATGGATAGAAGAGGTCTACGCCGTGCTATGGGCTTACAAAACTACGACAAGGATACCAACAGCAGAAACCCCATTCATGCTGGCACATGGCTCAGAGGCAGTCATACCAACGGAGGTAGGACTGCTAACTCATCGGATTCGGACCTACGACCCCGACAGCAATGGGGAAAAGAGAAGTCCAGACCTGGATCTCATCGAAGAAAGAAGGGAAGACGCAGAGGTCAGAAAAGCATCCTACCAGCAGAGGATAGCAAAATTCTACAACCAGAGGGTGAAGTCAAGACCCATTGCAGTAGGAGACATAGTTCTAAAGAAGACACTACATAAGGCAAAAAAGCTACATCCAAACGGGCCTGGCCCCTACAAGGTGACGGAAGAGGTTGTGCCTGGCACTTACAGGCTAGAAAACCTAGAAGGATAACCTTTCACTAACCCGTGGAATGCTGACCATCTCAAGAGATATTACATATGATGTATAGAATTTTATGAAAATGTACTATCTTACTAAGAGGAGGTTATTAATAAAGATCAGTTTCCATATCCAATTTTTGTTTCGTTCTTTAAAGCTTATAATGAGGCTAACCTCTTAGGTGATGACCTCAGACCCTCATAACATCACTCGGTGGTGACGAGGTCTGAGCTCAGACACCTGGGTTAGATAACCTCAGACCTTTAACATCATTAATTTGGTGATATTTATTATGAGGCTAACCTCTTAGGTAATGACCTCAGACCCTCATAACATCACTCGGTGGTGACGAGGTCTGAGCTCAGACACCTGGGTTAGATTACCTCAGACCCTCAACATCATTAATTTGGTGACATTATTATGGGGCTAACCTCTTAGGTAATGACCTCAGACCCTCATAGCATCACTCGGTGGTGACGAGGTCTGAGATCAGACACCTGGGTTAGATGACCTCAGACCCTTAACATCATTAATTTGGTGACATTATTATGGGGCTAACCTCTTAGGTAATGACCTCAGACCCTCATAACATCACTCGGTGGTGACGAGGTCTGAGCTCAGACACCTGGGTTAGATAACCTCAGACCCTTAACATCATTAATTTGGTGACATTTATTATGAGGCTAACCTCTTAGGTGATGACCTCAGACCCTCATAACATCACTCGGTGGTGACGAGGTCTGAGCTCAGACACCTGGGTTAGATAACCTCAAACCCTTAACATCAGTAAGTTGGTGATATGGTTATGACAACAACATATTAAGTAATGACTTCAGAGATCATATAGCATTCAAACACATTCAGAGGTCAAGATAAAGGAAGAAATCGGCATTCAATAAAAGAAGAGATTACATAACATTCAGATGTCTGATAAATTACAAGTTCAGAATTACAAGTCAAAAAATACAAAATACAAGGCCAAGCTAAACATTTGAGGGAGGAACATTTGAAGTCTCGGCTGGGTTGATCTGTTCAGCATTGGTCACCTCAGCCACATCATCAGCAGGGTCAGTTCCTCCCATATCAGTCCCTTCCAGAGTAGCAGTCTGACTAGGGGCAGAAGCCTCGTCTTCTATCTCTTGCAGGGCTTGGGAAAACTGAGGGTCGGCGAAGCCGAGGCCCACAAAGTCGGAGGCCTTTATAGTGCCAACCTCCTTCTCCCTGACTTCTGCCCATTTGGTGGTGGCTTTGATACCGCTTTCGAGGTATTCAAAACCAAAACCTATGAACTCCTCAGAGACTTTGTAATCAACAATTATTTTCTATGAGGCATCTATAATGGCGGCCTTCACAGCAGCATTGACCTTCCTCTACAGGGCATCGTCCTTATCCTGCAGGGCCTTGGCGTGGCTTTGGACGAGTGCATAGATATCTTTTTCCAGTCCCTGGGCCTTATTTTCAGAGTTCTGGGCCTTGGTCTCGGCATTCTACAACTCTGACCTCAGACGGTCAACCTCGGCCTTCAGGGTGCTCTCAACCTTCTCAGCCTCCTGCCCCTTCTGAATGAGAGGCAGCTTCCTCATGGCCCAGTTAGATAGCTGGTACATGGCAGTGGCACCCTGCGCAGATAATGAAGAGGTTAGATGGGGGTAACATCAGACGTTGCACTTGAAAAATTATGGACAAAAGGAACAAGTCATACCTGGGCGACCCTGTGGAGGCCGAACTCAACAGGCATGGTAGTGTCCATGGCCCTGTAAAAATGCTTGTCAGCCTCGGTCATCATGTTGGCAAGGGCGTCCATGGCATGTCGGTTGTGGCCGACCACGCTATCGAAAAGTTTCAGTTGGTCCAGACGAGCCGACAAGGTGTCGGCTGTGATAGGGATCGCAGCGTCTGAAGTCTTCCTTTGCCTGGAGGTCGTCCTCTGATCCTCAGAGGCCGGGACCTTAGGGGCCCTCTTCTTGGACTTAGATGTTGAAGGAGCTGGAGGAGGAGCGTTCAAACCAGTCCTCTTTGCAAGTCTAGCTAAACTCGGAGCTGCCATCTCCCACAACTCGTCCGGGACACCTGGAGGTCTCTCTGCAAAAGCGAAAAGATAAGAGTCAGAAATCAAACATGAATGATCAGAGGTTAGACTTGGAACAAAAAGAAAAATCCTTACCAAAGTCAACAAGGGGGCTTCCACCTAGGCTCATCCCCGAGAGATAGTGGGGGGTCAGCAGATGTTCGAACTTTACGAACAGACCATGTGCCCCTTGGTCTTAGAGGGCCTTCACCTTTTTGCCGTTCTAAAGACTTAGGCCAGGATCAGCCCTGGCAGACATGGTGACCTTACCCCATCTGAGGGGTACCCTCGGCTCAAAGATGGAAGAGGGAACAGATGAGCCAAATTCCCATGGCCCTGAAGCAAAAAAATACCGAGGTTTCCAATTGTGGTTTGGGGTTTGAGTGACCATGATCATCTTCTTCTCAGGCCTTCGAGCTAAGAAGTGATAGTAGCTCGGATGATTTTTGGCCGAGGTAGGGACGTAACAACCAGCGAAGACCTGAACCGGGAGGTCAGAGTGGTGGACTGCCCTCCACAAGACGATGGCCCCTATAATAACTCTCCAAGCATTGGGAGAGAGCTGTGAGGGGGCTAAGTTGATGAAGGAAAGAATGGACCTAATGAGAGGGTGAATGGGTAGACGAAACCCTAACTTAAACATCTGCTCATACAGACAGATCTCTCCATCTCGGCCGTGGTAGGCCCTCTCTTCCCTCAGAGGTCTCCTCAATTTGATTGAGGGACTGATGGAGTATAAGTATCTGAAGTGCAATAGATCCATCTCAGTGACTGTGCTCTCGTACTCATCCGCCTCAGAGGTGTCAACTTCACTTTCACCATCATCATCATCATCATCAACCTCAACGTCGGCTGGAGCAGACGTGAATGTGTGATTAGGGAACCTCTGAGCAAACTCAGCCCCGATAATGGCCGATAGAGGAATAGCATCTAGAATGGGAGGCACAGCCACACATGGCTCAACAAGTTCAACCTCTGAAGAAGAGCTTGAGGTACTTGTGCCATTTTGGGATGAGGCACATCTAGAGACCTCGGCCTGGTCATGGCCCTGACCAGTCTGAGGTGTGAAGTCTATGGCTTCTTTGAAGGAGTCCACAGACATGGGGTCTGAGGTGGAAGACTCAGACTCAGACATCGGCAATCGGTTGGCAGAGACGTCTGTCTGATAAAAATTCTCAGGAGGATCAGGATATACCACCTTAAGAGGTGGGGGAAAGAGGGGTCTGACAGGAAACTCCTGTGACCTACGAGCTTCTTCCTGAGCTCTCTCTATTTGCCTAATTTTCTCTAAGGTCTTCTCTCTAAGAGAAGGGAAGTCCTCAAGAAGTTGGTACAAGGGTCTGAGCATCAGAGGACGACCCAAAACTTGGAACGACCCTAAACTTGAGGAAAACTCCTAAACTCACAAACACGATTGGCTTATGAAATAAAAGGGTTTAAAGCTCAAACTAAGGAATTTCAAATAAACAAAGGTCGCCTGAATTAATGAAGCCCACCGGAAAACTCAAATAGCCACCAGAAAACCCAAAGATCTCACCGGAAAATTTAAACCAAATGCTGAAAACAAAGGAAATGGAAGGGGGGAGGTACCTGAAGATGAGTCGATGGATGAAACGAAGAGATTCCACAAGGAACCTAAGGAAATCCTCTGCAGAAAGAGTGATGGTTTGAAGAAGCTTTGGAGGGAATTTGCAGAAGCTGTGCGCGCGAAAGAAAGGAATGAAGAAAAAAGAGAAGGCGGTGGGATTTAACCCTTAAATACTTTGGCACACTTCCCAAGGCCCATCATTGCCTTTGGAAACCCACAGGACAATTGACAGCGCATGCAAGCCAAGTGGGCACGCCTTGGCCTGGGATAGGTGTCACGCAGGTGTTAACTTTGGGACGAACAGGCCTCGGAGGTGAAGCAATCCCCTAGCCACTTGCTCTCACATATGACTAAGGGCTGGGGGGTGATTGATATGCCCAAGTATAACCTCGGCCCAAAGGTACCTACCTCGTCCAAGATGATGGCCGAGACATTGATCGACCCTGAGGGGCAGGGGCCCACGGTATCATCCCTATGCCAGACATACCTCGGCTCTGGCCGACACTACCATCTACACAGCCAAGGGGGGCACTGCGCGCATCATAGGCATCCTCAAGCACCTGGGAATAACAACCTCGGCCGATAGCAGACCGAGGTGACAAGGAGCCCTAATCACCTTCAATAGACAAATAGTCTCACCACGGCTTGGGCCGAGGTGACCAGAAGCATTAATAATCACCAGCATGGGACTATCGCTACCTCGGCTGGGGCCGACCCAGCATAATGTCTCAGCTGAGATCAGGCCGAGACTCCTCATGACATTATTCGGATTGAACGGACATCAAGCTTTTACAGCTCGGCCTCTCCCAGGCCGAGGTCATTCACCAACATGACTGCTGAGCATCTGTTGACATTTGGATAAGGACACCTGGGCACAAATCAGTTGTAACAAGATTATTCTCCACATGTGGGAGAATATTTCATCATCATTGCTTACATGTGACAGTGACAGATGGCATTCCCACATTGGTGAGGATATCACACACATGCTTATAGCATGCATGGGGGGTACACTGCGCCCCCTAGACACTATATATAGGGATCATCCCCTACCTTGCAAAAGGATCTAGTTATCCAACCCTAGCCAAAACTCTATCTAAATATATATACAGTAGAGAGAGAGCTGGAGAGAATTGTATCCATGGCCATTAGTGCCTTCAGTTAGTGATATTACTCACACACCCACTGTGGACGTAGGCCGGATTGGCTGAACCACCTATATTCCGGTGTTCATTCCTCATATCCTCACCTCCTTCTCCTATCTCTGTATATAGTTGTGCTGCCATTATTATACTTATATTGAGCTTGGAAACACCTCACCTGGTGGTGCTAATTCTTAGCATCATCACCACCTGTGACACCCCGACTAATTAAATATCGGGTAGCTACTCCTTTATTAAATTAATACAAAATGCCAAGTTGGTCCAGTTAATATCATCATTGTCGAAAACATTTTAATGATTACTATCCGCCTAGTATTTAAAAAGTGAGTTGCCAAATTTTAAGTTAACTCTGATTAACATGCAATAAAAGGACAATGAAAGAATAACAACTATTCACCATAACGAAGCAATAGCATAACCAACAACATAATAATAAGTCCGAAGGAAAAACTCCTCACAACAATCCCACAACTGAACTAAATAAAACAAAGTATCATGAATTAATTACATGCCAAAAGTCTGAAAATCTGAAATAGGAAATGTTTCTAATAGAAATGGGCGACATGCCCTACAACTGATGAAAGCTGAATATAGAGTCAAGATAGATGCAGCGTCAACTAGGAAAGTCCTGTAATTTCCACAAACAGCTACAGCTCATCACCTGAATGAAAAATCCTATGCATGGTGTCCTTGTGGCTGGGCACCTTAAATGGTTTTCACAAAAATAGATTTGAAAGCAAACGGGTCAGAGCCCGAAAGTGGGGATTATTTTAAAAACAGCAAGTGTTTTAATAACATTAAAACAATGAATGCAAAATACATGTTAGGACGTACACTCACATGAAGTACTCACCTCTCGATTAATTTGTGCACTCCTAACGTACCGTACCCATCTAAGTGACATACATATCTAACCAAACCGTAATAAGTTCTACCCCTTACTACTCAACTCCCATTATACGTTCTAGAGTTATCAAATAAATAGAGGGCTCACTGAACTTAGGTTCTCAATTATTAGTAATACAATTCATTACATGTTATCCCTTTATAGTTACTGAAAGCGTTTCTGTATTTATACGCACAATACCATCATGAAATTTCTCATTAATTTAAGTGTATATTATTCACGTCATAAATATACAATACAAGCACCCCGAGACTAAGCTGCGATGCACACATACTCTGCTATCCATCCCGGTAGATCACGTACATAAGGATCACGCATTCCGAATCTCTCAGGAATCGTTCTCGGATAATAGCAAATCACAAACAATGGAGGCGAACACAGTCACATCACATGGGTCACACACATACCTACGCTCCCACGATCAGCAGACTCATTAACATCCCAATAATTCCTTCTCTGACCTATGTTCTCGAGGTGCCAATCTAAATTCGGGGAACACAAGGATTAGAGGGCCCTAAGCGAACGTAAACCTCCCGTGATAGCAAGTATGGTAGGTATGTCATACACATAAAATCATACACATATACTAAGCATACACACATCTTAGTAATCAATGTAATTTATTTGTGGTACACTTCTCATTCTCGTACCGACTTATAATGTTGCACAATTCGTAAGTTCCCGGTTAATTCAATTATTTAAGCCATTAATAATTCTCGCATCATAATAGTCACTCACGTCCTATTCCACAATTTCCATTCAATTCAAATTACACTTCTAGGTTTTACTCCTCAATATATCCCACATGTCCCAACTATATCAATTTATCATCAAGGTAATGGTATCTCTACAATTAAACAAGGTTACGGGACATGCGAAATCAAAACAGGCCAAAAAGCCTAAACTGTCAGCTCGTTAGAAGTCTCGTTCGAACGAACTGGGCATCTAACAAGATCTCCTTCGAACAAAAGGCATCGAACGAACATTCCTCTCGTTAGAAGGAAAACTGTCAACTCGTTAGAAGCTCGTTCGAACGAGCTCGTTAGAACGACCTGGGCAGGTCTTCTAACTAGAGGCCAGTTTCGAGCCCAAATTTTCCCTTTTTCATTTTTCCTATTTTTCTTCACCTCTAATAACATTCAAACATCAATCCAACAATTGTTCAAGGTTTCTAATCATTCCTAAACATACTCAGGTCATATAATAATATGTTTATGGGATTAATTCATCCTAATCATCACCCAATTATCAAGTCTCTACATTTTTCCCCAATCTCAAGAACATGAACCCTAGAAATTTTTAAGATCATCAATGGTCATAATTAAATCCGTTTTTGTTTCATACAAGATATATTATCATCAGAACAATCACCTAAATACAATTCTACATGCGATTCCTCATCAAAATGTATGTTTCTAATTCCAATTTAATGGGTTTTCATCAATCTCCCAAAAATAATGAAATTTTCAGAAATGTCTAAGCATGGAAGAAACATTCAATGCAATTAACGTAATTAAACCACTTGCCTTTTATATATCTCTGAATTTGATGTTGAGGATTTAATTGTTCTCTCTCTCTCTGCAGAATTTCCCTTCTCTCTCTCTCTACAACTTCTTCTCTAAAGATGACAATGGTGGCTAGAAGTTGTCTTAGAAAACCCTAAACCTATTTCCAATAACTCCCGTAGCCCATTAAGTCAATTTGTGTAGTTAGTGGGTTTAGTGGGCAAAGGTTAAGTTAGATTTTAATTCCTAATTTTCGTGGGTTTTAATTCCCAAAATTCCAAAATTACCAAACTACCCTTTTACGTTACCGGTATGGCCTAAAAATGCCCCGGGACCCAACCTAAACCCCCCGCTAGTGTTTTATGACTATTTCGACCCTTCCGGACGCGTTGGCGTACTCAAAACGACCATACGGTTAATAGAAATAAAATTCACTTTTTAATTAAAATAATTATATTCCTGACGCGACTGTCACACGCGTCCCAACAAAATTTCCAAATTGTCGTATTTTAATCTCACGACAAAATTTCATATTTCAACATTCAAATATAGCCATATATACTCATTATAGTCAAATACCAACTTGCATCTCGCTAGTATTTTTATCCGGAATAATTTTCAATTAATACACATTTAATTCAATTAATCCCATAAATAAATATCATAAAAATACGGGGTATTACATTGCAAAACCCTATCCAACCCATTGAAAACCCTAATGCAATAAACCCTTAACCCCAACCACCACAGACTACCCCACCCGCCCTCTTGTCCATGCTGCCAACCAACCAAATAGCCCTATTTCGGGGCATAACCCCCACTGTTCTACCTTCAAAAAGAGGCACGACGAACCTTCTTCTAGAAAGGAAACTACCCGAATCGATATGCCCCAAATCCGTACCAAATAGACTCCAAGAAATCCCTAATCCAACCTTATTCTGTCCTAGGCATCCCCACGAATATTGTCCTATCCGGAATACCACCCCAACCCTCTACTTACCTCCCTCGACAACAAAAGAAAAAAAAAATCAAGAAAACAAAACCTTACTTTTCTTGGCTACATTATTTGTGTTTCTTAAAATTAGGTACGCAAGTCACGTACGTGTGCATCTCCTGCATCAAATTGAAGAATTCTTGGAATGATGCCTCACCATGTCAACTATTTACATTTCAAGTTCTAGGAAAAACTTTTTTGAAGTCGGGGATAATAATGGGAATGGCATCATAGTAGGCTTTAATTGTTATTTTTAATATTTTCTATTGTTCTTTCTTTAAGTTTTGTTCTTTTATTTTCTTGTTAACATTTTAATTCGTCTACAAGCATGTTTGGGGCAAATTAGGCATTTTTTTTAATAATTATCCTTTTTAGTCGTTTAGGTAATTACTTGATTATAAAGTAATAACCCAACTATGAATAGCTTTTTAGTCTTGATTTTTAGGTTATTGACGTGTATTTTACGTTAGAACTAAACGGACCTTTGTCTTTCAATTATATACCTAGAAAGTTCAAGATCCTCTGTCCAACATAATCTAATAGTCAACAAAATTTGTTCCCATAATTAATGATAGTCACTATGTGGTGGAGGATCATGGATTGTGTCTAAGCGTATACCACTGATTCATTCCTTGAATTAGAACCCGCTTATGATGAACTACCCCATGGGTTGGGGGAGATCTAACTCATTAACATTCTAATTTTTGGAACTATCGCTTACGAGTCTTTAATGAATCCTTGATGCTTTGATTAATTTTGTACATGGTTATGTTAACCTAACTGACGTGAGGAATCAATCACATCTTTGATTCAACAAAACACCAATCGAAATCGTGGGGTTTATGTTGAAACTTATATCCCAATTAGTATTTTAAAAACATTATTCAACTCGAAAAGTATGAAATTAAATCTTTGATAATTTCCAAAATTACTTGTGTGAAATAAATATCTTGATCTGCCATTTTATTTTTCTCTAAATAAAACTATTAATTAATTTTCTTTAAAAATAAAAATCTAGAGATCTCAATTTTTCTCACACGTTATAATTTAAATAACCTAACTTTTATTCAATTTAGAATGTAATAAAATAACACTATTTTTCAAAAAAAAATCGGTGATCTAGGATGGTCTTAAAACAAATAATTCATGTTTTCCATAAAATGAGTGTTCGTAATTATCTGATTAATTAGCACACGAATTATGCAACAAAAAATTAAGATATATGCAAGCAAATAATTAAATAATTATAGAAAAATAAAAGGAAATAAAAGCCCTTTCCATGACAACCTAGACTTCTTCTTAAAGTCCATAGCTTCGCGCACAAAAGTCCTTGTTGTATAAGACTTCCTTTCACAAAGGGTATAACTTGAAGTAGTCTTCATCATAAATAAGGGTTATAAAGGTTCTTAATCATTGAAATTCGATCTTGCATTGTCTGGAAACAATATTAGGAAGAATCATCCCTAGAATCCATTGGAAAACACCCCAAAGAGCCAAATCACCAAGGCTAACAATGGGGGGGGGGGGGGGGGGGGGGGTGATCGATTGACCCTATCAGAGGATTTCTTCTTCTTCTAGTTTTCCATGAAAAAACCACCATGACCATTCCAAACCTTCATGAACCTCCAGGAAACTTCACCAAATACGTAAACCAACCCTATTATATTATTCTAAGTGAATATTAACATTACAATCCTCACAATCGCCTTCAAATACAACGATGTTGAAATAATTACCAAAACATAATTATTACAAGCATATCGAATCAAGAAGCGAAAAATAACTAGGGGTAAACCACTGTAGGATAAAATCACATAGAAAAATAATGTGTGACCATGATCGAAGGGACATAAATAAGGAATCTATACGAATCCATTTTAGCACAAAATCAAACACAAAGATACACAATCCCACGACATGCAAAACTAGGGTTTTCATGGTTTTATAAATATGGACCTTTATCCAAAAGCTTGATTAACCTTATAAAAATCTTGGATATTCTAGTGTATGATCCTCCCAAAATCTAGGTAGATGTGTGGGTACCTTTTGAGATGAAAACTCCTCTTTACGAGTGGATATAGTGGTATCTCTCTAGGCCTCTTCACAAGGCGTGAGTAGTGTTCTTTCTCAACCCTCTCAAATCCAAATGAGGATGAATAATGATTAAAACCCCTTCCCGTGCCTTTATATATAAGTACAAAATGTGAGCTTGTGACAAACTAGGTTTTGTGTCTGGGCCTAACTACTTGGGAATATGCATTACACTTGGGACCCAAGACAAATAATTAAATTAGATTATAAATAACTACTAGGAAATTCCAAATTTTAAATATTGTAATCCATGTTCTTTCTTTATTTAATCACATGTAATTATACTAAATAATTATGACTGCACTCCAATTTAATTATCTCAGAAAAGTCACTCAGATATAATGAAGTCTTATTTGTGAAGCTTATTATAGTACGTAAAATGATTACCCGCCTTATGCTTTCGATTCTGGCTTGGTCAAATCAACTTACTATTAATCGACTTGAACCAACATCTAGTCAATTTCCTTGATTCCCAAATGTATTTTTATCCTCCATCGAAGTTTGAATAATACATTGACCAGGTTCACTGGTGGAAACAGATTGTGTAAGTATATCAAGGGGGTATTTTAATACAAGGTATCCTCGTAAACAGATTCTTTGGAATTAAAATATCACACATACTCATATAACTATCACCTAATATGCGGCGATCCTTTGTTTCAATCTAAAATTGAATCGCACCCATAGATATCAAAGAGATAATTACATAAGCATTTCGATCCTCATAATTCATTGGATTAAGAATCAATGCACCCATTCCAAATGGTTTAAGATTGACAAAGTTTAATCTTGATCGCCCTTATACTCAAATCTCATTGGAAGTTTAGTTAGATATATCCCTCGGATGTACTTATAACAATCGTCTATTTAACTATCATATAAGTTCTCGAACCATCAAACTCGTTAACATAGTTTGGGATTCAACGGTTCCTATAAGGTGTCAACTTCCTATAAAGGTTGTGAACTTTTCAATAGTGCTAGAATCAAAATTTCAATTGCCTTATGATAAACCTAAAGTCTCATCACTGGAATTTCTACTAAGCTATATAGATCGACATTAAAATAAAAAAATATATTTAAATTAATATAAATCATTATCACAAACTTGATTCTCATTTCACAATGAATAAAACAATCCTTTATTAATAATTAATAAATGTTTTACACGTGGTTTTAGGAATAAACCCCAATAAAAAAATTGAATCCTTAAGAACATGAATCCTATGAATATACGCACTAATACCCGGGTAACTCCCGTAAGCGACTCATTGTGCCTACCCCTGAGTATTTCTAAAAAATAGGCATGGGGCGTCGAATCGTTGCGTGTGGAATTTAAATAATGGGAAAGAGTTCATGCTGCATACTACACGTCGAAAGGTAAAGAAGTTAGTCTTGAATATTAGACTTAGGTTTGTAACTTGGAATATAGGGACTTTTACAGAGATATGAATGGAGCTAGTGGATACCATGATAAGAAAAAAAAGTAACATAACCTGTTTATAGGAAACTTAATGGGTCAGTAAGAAATCTAGAGAAATAGAAAATATGGGATTTAAACTATAGTATAAAGGAAAACATAGACATAAGAACAAAGTTGGAATAATAGTTAATAAGAGACATAAATAAGCTAACGTAACTCTTGTTAGGAGAAAGGGTGGACTTATACTTGTCAAACTAGTATTGGGTGAAAATATAGTCAATATTGTTAGTGCTTATGCACCCCAAGTAGATTTAGTTGAACATACTAAAATATATTTTTAGGAACAAATATATGAATTAATTCAAGAAGACGTGAGAAAATCTATAGACGATGATATTTTAATGACCATGTTAGAGAAGACCTTGTATGATATAACATGGAGAGTAATGGATATGATACTTTATTAGTAAATACATGTATCAACAAGGGGTTTGAAGACTCGATCACTTTTAAAAGTGGAACTCCGAATAAACATTTTCATTACTTGGAAGAGAGATCGATTAACATGTAAAGACTGTAAAGTTATCCCTAGAGAGAACCAAACCTTGAAACATAAGACAATGTTGTTGGATAAAACTATTAAAAATCAAGCATGAGTGAGAAAAAATAGGATTAAGTCATGAACTAGGTGGTGGAACTTAAAAGGAGAGAAATTGGAAATATTAAAGATAACATATTAAAAGAAGCATCATGGAATGCTGAAGATGAGATTAACGCAATGTAGAATAAGATGGATACATGCATTAGGAGAATAGGAAAGGAGATTCTTGGAGAATAAAAGGTAAAGGCATAGTCAAATGATATTTGGTGGTGGAACAAAGAAGCACAAAATATAGTAAAAAACAAAAGGGAGTGCTCTAAAACATGCCAAACAACTAGAAATGATGAAAATTTTGAGAAATATAAATCAACTATGAAACAATTAAGAGCATGGTAGGTGATGTTAAGTTTAAGGCATATGATTAAGTGTATTAAAAGGCCTAGAGATAAATATTAGTTAACAACGTCAAGTGTATTAAAAGGGAGGATTTAATATTCGTAGTCAAATAGGATGAGATTAAAGAAAGGTGAAACAAATATTTTGAGAGGTTATTGAATGAAAATAATGGGAGTAGATTGTATATGGAGGAATTTAGGAATACTTGATAAATTTATTTTTTCGTAGAAGTAGGACAAAGGAAGTTAGGATTGCTCTAAAGAAGATGAAAATAAGGAGGGCTTTAGGACCAGATGGTATCATTATTGTGGTTAGAAAGTATTGATGGAAGGAAATATTGTCTTTATTAACAAAGTTGTTTTATAGGATTATAATGGTCAATAGGGTGCCTGATGAATGGTGAGAGCGTGTTTTCATACGTATTTATACAAATAACGGTTATATAAAAAATTGTTGAAATTATTATGGTATTAAGTAAATGAGTCATACAATGAAACGTTAGGAGAGTAATTGAGCACAAATTGAGATTTGAAAAAATAATTTTTGAGAATTAGACTAGGTTTACACTTGGTAGGAAGCTATTTATTAATTGAGGAGTCTAATGGAGAGTTATAGGGATAAAAAGGATCTTCATATAATTTTGATAGATTTGGAAAAGGTGACGCGACTCAATTTATGTCTAAAGTGCGCGCTAATTATGGTTCACGTGCAAACCGATTGCAAAAGTAATAAACCCGATAAGACGGGGTATCAATCCTTAGGGAAATAGGATATGGAGACATGATGATGTTGGAGAGATAGAGTATCCTAACTTCACTCTAAAAATAAATGAAAAGATGCTTTGAATGGGAGTATATCTACGAACTAAATGCAGATTTAAAATAACTACAACTAAATTAAATGCTATTGAAGTGCAACTAGTCGATCTAAACTAAGAACATATGACAATTATATGAAGGAATTAACTACGAATGGAAACAATAGGTCAGGTTACAATCTCCCACACCCTAGTAATTCACCTAGTAGGATACTAGATTTCGGAATTAAAAGTTTAAACAAACCCGATCTTTATTAATACTAAGCATTATGTATATGAAGGAACAAAGCCCGCATCATACAAAATCAAAGGAAATAATAAAGTGGCGTCACATTAACTAACATGTGCATCACACCCTTAAGCATCCCGGTTACCTAGGGCAAACGAGATCAAAAGTCCTACGACGGTTTCGATAGTTGCGCAACACGACTCCTTTAAGATTTTAATTCAAAAATTTATTTTCCATTATGATGAATTACATCGGACATAATGAAACTAAATAACAATACAATTTTTGAAAAACAAAACACCATACTATATGGAGAATGGGGAAGAAGTGCTTAATCAAAACAAATAACTAATCTAAGTAAACACTGAAGGATTAAAGGAAAAATATTACTTGTATTGAAGAAATCCCAAAAATAAACTTCAATCTTCACTCAAAATTCACTCTTTTACAAAACTAGGGTTTTTGGTTACCAAACCCTTATACTACTGCTGAAAACCTATTTTTTCGACCCTAATATTGTGTAACAATCTTGAATAAATAGTCTTCGAAATTTACAAGGGATTGAGACAATCATAAAATTCTTAAAAAATGAAATTCTGAAAAAATCCAAAGCGGTCCGGATTAGTGAGACTGTGCGGTCTGGATCACCCCCTTATTTGAGTCAGGCATCTGCGCAGAGGCATTACGAATCATTTAATTTTAATAGGTCTAGATCGCTCTTGTTTTTCATTTAGAGATCTTGCTTCCAACCGATCCGGACCTTTTATTTTTAATAGGCCCGTATCGCATTTGTTTTTCATCCATAACTTTTTTATTGACTTCTCTCATCTTTAACTGATCATAACTTCTTCACATTATCTCGAATTGAGGTGCCGTGCTTCCCAGTTTTCTTGAAATTGAAAGATCATCAACTTTCTAGTTGGCCCCACCTCTTTACTAAGGATACAAAGTTATGAAAATGCCCTTTTTGACTTTCCTCCTTTGATTTCTTTCAATGTTTTTCTAATTTCTTTCTTTCTCGATACTTTAAATGCCTATAAAATTCATGAGAAATACACGAAACTAGATGTACTTATTAAAAGGAGTCATTAGCAAGGAAATGAGATGAATCAACACAATTTACATTATTCGAGATGATAAAAATCCTAAATTAAGGGGATAAATTCAGATGAATTTATACCTAATCAAATCTCCCTAACTAAGAAATTTGCGCGTCCCGAGGAATGTAAAAGAATCCCGCTAAGGCTCAACTCTTGAGAATAGTTTTATTAAGATAGAATATCACTTTCGCTAGCAAGCGATTACATTTAGCATATGCAACAAGCCCTTAAACCCCTAGGTTACCCTAGTAGGATGAGTTGTGTCTCGTGAGGGCTTGCAGGGAATATACCCACAAAATTCCTTATTGACTCAAAGAAAAAACAAAATACTTAAAAATTGTATAATTTAAACCGTCCAGAAAATAGTCACCACAAATTCATATTCAAGAGTACAAAATCATAATGTGTGTGTGTGTGCGAAGCCAGGAATTTAACCGTTAATTTCTACCGATTGATTACTACGTTATTTTCTGAAAATTCATTTTAATTAAAATGCTCACGGAATACTCTCACAAACGAATCACTCGGAATGTAGCTATTTCTCTTGGTATGCATGATTTATAAGAGTAAATGTAATTCAACACAAGTTCACGCACACAAGTTTGAATGACGGGCTATTTGTGCTAAAAAGATCTCATCATCAGGATACGATCATTGGAAAATGGAAATATCGCCTCGTACTCACACATTGAATCTCTTTTATTATCTTTTTTGCCTCAACTCTCCACTCAGTAACCAAATTTGCAATTCGCACTTGATTATCACTTTTCGGGTTATAAGGTATAAGAGGTAAAAGGAGATGGTTGGATATTTTTAGAATTGAATTTTTTTCTTATGATGTCCGTTAGTGCTTTTTCGGGCATTTGCTCATTTTCTCTTCGTTTTCAATTATTTGTTTTTCTATTTTTCTTTTCTTGCTATTTTTGTTGAGCATTTTCTATTTTTCTCTCGCCCCTTTTTACTGCACTATTATGGACTAAATTTCTGAATTTTTCATTTTCATAATTTCGCGTTAATTTGGTGTCTCGGGTTAATCAAATGAAAAAAGGAAAGACTTACTCGACTCAATTGGGTCTTCAAAAGGGATGATTTTTCACAACTTTTTATGGCTAATATTTTTGGCTGTTAAACGAGGGCCTACTTCATTGTCCAAATTGCTAAATGCTTTACCATATGAGCTTCAAGATTAATTTATGTTTAGAGATATATTTGGCGTGCTTTTCGAGAAAACATGTCACAAATTTCGCAAAATTGATCAAAACAAAGGAATAGAGATCATCAACGACTTTTGTAAATGCTAAATAGAAGTTTGATTTTAGAATTAAATCGGATTGATTTATGAACTCACAAAAATTATAGGCTCGAAATCTCACCGGTTTTTTTAATCTCCACACTTATTCGTTAAAATGTCAATTTTCGCTCAATTTACATATTTGGTCAATTTTAGTTTAGTGCATTTGAATTTCACAATTTAAGATTTTAAACCGAATTTTAATGATATTTTTGAAAAAAATTAAAAATTCCAATTTTTATTTATTTTGAAGAAAAATATTTTTCCCTTTTTTCAAAAAAATTCAATGTTTTGGGAATTTTCTGGCCATTTTGGCAATTTTTAGAAATACGCACTCGTTACCCCCCTGACTTAGAATTTTGCAGTGTCCCTAATCAAAGGGACTAAAAGCTAAACAAGGAAAAATAAGAAGTGCGATAAATAAAATAAACAAATGGGAAAAATTCTGAATTTTATATAAGTAAGATTCTGGTACAATAGAGCAAGGAAACACATTCATGAAAATCAACCAAGCCTAATAAAAAACACCCAACATAAACAGGATACAAATGGTTCACTAGGGCGGTGGGTGGGAACTACCGGGCGCACTCAGGTCGTAGGGATCATAGAAATAGCTCGAAGGGGGGGGGGTACCAAATGACAATTGATACATTTGAGCTTCAAGGCGATGCATTATGCTCGTACCACGTTGATAAGCATGCTGGTTGGACTCCTGATCCCTGGTATATTGAGTAATGAACCCATTAAATTTGGTTTTAACCTCTGTGAGATGCCTATCAAAATCAGTCCCGGGAAGCTCAAAATCAGAATCAGCCTCCTTATCATATTCCTTTTCCTGCTCTCCCATCTTAACATTGTCCTCATTCTTGGCGCCGCTCTCCTCATCATCGGAATCCTCATATTCTCGGGAATGTAAAATCTTTCTTTCGCTCTAGCTCTTATATTGGGTGGCCAACCAAAATGGTAGTGGGAGGCAAAGGGAACTGGCATGTCAGACAATAAGCATATCGGTGATAATAGAAGTAATGAGCAGCGCATACGAAAGTGGAGTAGTGCCCCTTTTGTCTAGCGCAGCAAGGAAAATATCTCTGTAAATTATATGTGCCAGATTTATGGAGGAGGAGCGGCCAAAGAGGTGATAAATGAGAGTATCTTACCGGGGTTGCAATCCGGAATCATTAGAGTTTTGAAATATATTGGCGCACACGATTTGAAATGTGAGATGCACCTTTTCGCTCATCCGACGACCCTAAAAACTCTCGAACCCCAAACCTCACCGGGCGGTATGCGTTGGATGCATACAACTTTATCGATGGGGGTAAGAGAGTTGGGGCAGGTGAATTTGGTGGGATTTAGGACATCCTTTTTGGCAAGCTTCTCGACAAGGGTCTCGACAAAAGAGGGAATGCGTTGGCCATCCACACGTGCGTCGATGACAAAGTCAGCGGTGTGGACAAAGGTTCCATAAAACTCGTAGACCGCGGCTGCCCAAACGACGTTGAGAGGCTCATTTAGATAGCGACAACAATCCTTTGGGGCAAAAAGGTTAGTGATGGAATTTGGCAACTCTCTCCACTGCACCTCTCTTTCAATTTGGAGATTGCGAGACTTCCCGGAAAACTTCTCACACCACCGTTCCTCTTGATCGAAGCGATATGCGGGATTGTTATTGATGAACTCGATGGAGTAATAATTTTAGGGTTGGGCTTGGTCTGCCATGAGAGGAATGGTGTGTGGGAAGGAGAAATTTAGAGTATAGTAACTAGGAGAGATTATAAGAGATGGTGGATAAGAGATGAGGGGGAAGGAGGTGTATTTATAGGTGGGTATTGGGGGGGAAAGGTTGTGATTGGAGGGAAAAGGAGTGGAGGAAAAGCGAAAATATATTAGGGAGTTTATTGATGGGGAAAAACGAAGTGGATGGAAGTTGGAGGATGGGGGGAGAGGGATGCACCTATGGAAGTGTCTGGATCTGTGCTTAATTTTAAGCAGATTTCGGTATCGGATTTTTACTCTGCTTTCATACTCTTAAGGATTTTCCGATGTGATATCAACTCAATATGAACTTGATGTTGCTCGATTCTAGTTTTGAATACCTAGACATTCTCACAATGAGGTGTGCTGCAAAACCTGCTTAGTGTAGTCTACACATATTGACTCAACATACTCTACCTATCCTAACTGACGCACTTCTACTACACACAAGAGTCACCCCATATGCATCGGGGGTACGACGACCTCTCAACTGCAGATCACTCAACCCCATAATCGGGGTTCGATAACCAAATGGTGTGGA
This sequence comes from Sambucus nigra, assembly GCA_949130495.1. NCBI lineage: Eukaryota > Viridiplantae > Streptophyta > Magnoliopsida > Dipsacales > Adoxaceae > Sambucus > Sambucus nigra. Next base: position 280,245,716 of record OX422215.1, on the reverse strand, counting down.
CATCCTCTAAGCATGCCTCTAAATATGGATTTAGGCGTTGTCCATTAACTTTGAATGTACTTCCCCCTTTTGGATCTTCTAATTCCATAGCTCCATGGGGGAATACGTTCTTGACAATGAATGGCCCCGTCCATCGAGACCGTAACTTACCCAGAAATAGATGAAGATGAGAGTTGTAGAGAAGCCCTTTTTAACTGGGAAGAAACTCTTTATGTCGGATAATCTTATCGTGTGTGACTTTCATCCTTTCTTTGGATATTTTAGCATTTTCATAAGCATCATTGCGTATCTCCTCTAACTCATTTAGCTGAAGCTTACGAGCTTCACCGGCTTTGTTCATGTCATAGCTCAACCTCTTAATGGCCCAATACGCTTTGTTTTCTAACTCGACGGGAAGATGGCAAGCTTTTCCATACACACAGCGGAACGGGGACATTCCAAGTGGATTCTTGTATGCAGTACGATAGGTCAATAGCGAGTTATTCATTCGAAGGGACTAATCTTTACAATTAGGATCAATAGTCTTCTCGAGGATGTTCTTAATTTCCCTATTTTCCAACTCGGCCTGCCCATTCATTTGTGGGTGATAGGTCATTACAACCTTGTGAACGATGCCATACTTTCTCATAAGCTTCTCAAATGGCCTATTGCAAAAATGCGTGCCATTATCACTAATTATGGCTTTTAAAGCACTGAAGTGAGCAAGTATGTGTTCCTCCAAGAAAAGTATAACCACTTTATTTTCATTTGTTTTGGTAGCTATAACTTCCACCCATTTATAAATGTAGTCTATCGCAAGAAGGATGTATAGGTATCCAAAAGACGGGGGAAAAGGACCCATGAAGTCAATACCCTAGCAGTCAAAAATCTCAATAATGAGTATGGGGGTTAATGGCATCATGTCTCGTCGGGTAATAGCCCCCATTCGTTGACACCTATCGTATGATTTGAAACTATTGTACATATCCCGTAACATTGTGGGATAGTAGACGCCGCTTTGGATAATTTTAACAGTCATCTTTTTTGTCGAGAAATGGCCTCCACATGCTTCCAAATGACATAATTTGATGACTTTGGGTATTTCATCATCCATTACACACCGTCGGATGATTTGTCCAGCAAAATACTTAAAGGGTAATGGATCATCCTAAAAAAACATGCGTGACCAGGTAATGAACCTTTTCTTCTCTTGCGGTGTCCAATCGAGAGGGACGACTCCCGTGACAAGATAATTGGCTATATCTACAAACCAAGGGAGAGATGAGGTGGCAAAGAGTTGTTCATCCGGGAAATATTCATCTATGGGTATATGATCACTAAGTACATCGAATGAAAGCTCAGATAAGTGATCGGCAACGACGTTTTCTACTCCTTTTTGTCTTTAATTGAGATATTAAACTCTTTTAGGAGTATGATCCACCTTATGAGGCATGTCTTTGCATATTTCTTTGCAAGGAGATATTTCAACGTCACGTGGTTGGTGAAGAAAGTAATGGGTGAATTGATGAGGTAGGAACGAAACGTGTCTAGAGAAAATACTACCGCTAGCAATTATTTCTCCGTGGTGGAGTAATTGAGTTGTGGCCCGGTTAAAGTCCGGATAACGTAGTAGATTACATGAGCCTTCTTGTATTTCCTTTGGCCCAAAATAGCGGTGACACCTCACCTAATAAAATATCGGGTGATCAATCCTTTACCAGATTAAAACATGAATCTCCTATGGATTATTCTCAGCATCACTATCGAAAACAAATTTATTTACTAATAACTTATTAGGCTAGCGTTAAAATTTTATTTAGTTAATCTTTAACCAAACCATTCAAATTAAAACCATCACAACAGTTTATATACGACAACTAAAATGAAATAAAATAACCGAACTCTAGGCACAACATAATACAACCAAACCTAATAGCCACAAATCAAAATGCTGTAAAAGAATAAATAAATACAGTTGGGCTATCGGCCTCAGTTCTTTTACCAAACCACCTATCTAGATCTCAAGGATAGAAGCCTCTGTAATAAACTTGCTTGCATCCACAGCTGCTGCAGCAAACGTATGACTCAAAGGAATCATCATCTAGGCATCCCTATGACTGGACACCTATATATATATATATATATATATAGCAAGGGCGAGTGAAAATAGAGAAAACGGGCTAGAGCTCAAGTTTTGAATTTTTTTAGCAAGTTCTTAAAAGACATATTCTAAAATATGAAATATCTCATATTTAAACCAGTATCGCACTCTCATGAGATACACCTCACCCCTCTTCTAATAGTGCACACCTATCGCCTACATTTTAAACAACCTAGTTAAGCTACTCTGCCTAACTATTCTCATTCCATCTTCTAAATACTTATAACTATCACCTACCTTGCATGATATAATATGGTATACCGTAAGCTATTACTTAAGCTTTGTTCATATAATCATCCATGTGATATAAATATATATATATATATATAGTTCTTGTTTCTATATGAAACTATACCGTTCATATGTCGTAACTTTCACTAGTGTAAAATACCATTTTTACTTCAACATAAAATAACCCTTATATAAATAGTTCTCTCTTTATCCTAAAATTTACCCTTGTATTAGTCTGGATATAAATCTACCAGGAGAAGAATAACATCTTATTCATTTTACACTTTACACAAGTCTACATTATGATAATTCAATTTCATATACTTGCAATATACTATGAGCAGCAAGTATATTTATACCTATTTTATAATCAATGGTATAATAACCATCCTACCGAGCTATAACTCGAGGATGATGTCTCAAAGTGCCCATCCTCATCCGGGCTTGCTCATGTGACCCCGGTACAAAGTCAGACTCATTCATGGTCAAGGTAAAAATACTAAATGGCGGAGGCGGTCATGAACGATATGAATTGGAGATGATACTCATCGTGCTTCTTAAGCCAGAGGATTCACCCACATCGCGCAACATCCATAGATAGCACTAGAGAAAATATATAATCTGTCTTCCCATCCCTATGCCCATGAAACCAGCCTCTAAATACAAATATACTAATCATACACAGATATATTTATATTCGTATCATATCGAATATATTATAACAACATCGTATATATAATATATATCACTTCTCGACATATTATGGCTATAATTTCCAAACTCTTATAGCGATAGCCAACACCCCGAATGTTCCCATTCGTAATAGTATATAAGATTCATACACTTAAAATACTAAACGCATATGTTTTATCTTACTTAAAATATAACTCGCACCTTAATCACTTTTCAGGATTATACATAATCCCGAATATACCAATTCATAATAATTAAATAAGTATATAAACTACTTATCATAATTCCGTAGGTACCGCATCACCTAATATAATAGTCATCAATAGATGTATTGGATAACTGCTCAATTATCTTTAGCCCATATCCTAAATTCCATCCTCATCGCATCCAAGGAATTACTCCATTACATTCGACCCATATTTATTCAAACTACATAAATATATCTACATATTCTTGCCGAATAATTCTCTCGAATGTTTCTTGTCCCAAACATTCATTAAATCCGTGCCTCGGATCCTACACTAAATTTACCCGAGGTTTTTTCTTTCGATGCAAGGTATAAACACCCTTAATTCCATCATCTAGGAGTCCTAATATCATATATAGAATCCCCTATAATAACTTCAAAAACCATTGTTTAAATTCCCCTGGACTTAAAGGAGAAAACCTCAAAAATCTGCCAGAACCGAATCGATTCGGCCTGTCCGAACTCCGAATCGATTCGCTGGCCTTTGAATCGATTCTACATGTCCGAATCGATGTAAAATGGTTCTAATTTCTAAATGTCTCATACCATATCAATTTCGCTTGTTCGAATCGATTCGGCTGGTCCGAATCCCAAATCTGTTTAGAGTTTATATATAACCCAAAAACCCAAAACTCAATCCAATCTCCATTCTTAAGGTTTATAATCTCAACCAATAACACTACAATCATCCAATCTATGTTTTACGACTAACACATCAATTAATTTGTGGTATTAAACCATTTCTCTTATATTTAAACCCTAAAACAATTAAAACCCTAGTTTATCCATTTTTACACTCCATTAACATGGTTTTAATACTAGAGGTCATCAAGCGTTAACAAGACACCAATTTGTAAATTCAAACTAAATTTTAGCCAAATTTATTTTAAGGGCTCTAACCCAAAATTTATCTAATTTACTAACTATAATATGACATATATGCTCAAATGAATAAAGCAAGTAAATACTTGCCTCGTGGATGAAATCCGGCGACCTCGAGTCGAATCCCATGGAGTTTGGCCAAGAATCCCCTGTTCTCTTTTCCTTTCTCCTCTTCCTTTTTTCTTTCTTCTTTTCTCTTCTTTATTTCCTTCCTCCCACTATCTTGTGCCTTATATGAAATAAAAGGAGTTTATCTCCTATTAAACATAATTTTGAATCGTTTACTCACTTTCTAGTCCTTGCTAGTCCAAAAATCCCCAGTACCTAAATGTTACCCCTGGATACTTTATTCTGACTATCCCGGCCATTCTGAAACCAATTGCGCACTTGAAATCTCCATCCGAGTTACCTAACTAATATTCACTGTTCATACCCGACACTCTTCTATGTGTGTTTCCTATAAAATAAACTATTTCCACTCACTTAACCCAACTACGACATGACATATTAGTATTCTGTCTCATTTACTCAGTCCCCAAAATAAATGAGGCACAGATCAGACAATCTAAAACATATAAATCCAGAATTTACTATTCACGTTAATCCTAAAATTACTAAATTACGTCCAATTATGTAATTTAAATATTTATAAAAGTACGGGGTATTACATACTTCCCCCCTTACAATAGAATTTTGTCCTCGAAATTTGGTTACAACCTTTATCACCAACGCAGAATTGCTAATCACACTATGTCCTAGTGCACCAAAGTCGAATGGTACTGCCCTACCATGTACTTATTAATGATACCCACATATATCAAGGCTTATACTCTAACACACTAGCTTAATAACAAGCTTAACCAAATCTCTATATGCTATGACTACTTCGGTCGTAAGGTTAATTTCAACAACGGTGAATCACACCTAGTTATTTTATAACCGCTTATGAAGGAGACGAACCTATAATCACCGCTCTAACTTATTGATCCCATCGAAGGTTCTCTACTCCAGTCTTCCACTAATCTACATCAGGACATCGAATTTCCCTTAAAAAGAAAACTAAACTAGCTCTTGACTACTCCCGCCCGTCTTATTGCTTATCTTAGGTGTTCCAACTCTTGTTGGATATATCTTCTTGGATTATTGCGTACCTCTTACGACATTCAATCCAACCCATAACTGCTCCAAAGGATATTCTTCAGCTTTATATACTACACCCCTTCTTCTATTTCGGATGGCATATAAAAGCAACTTACCAAGGTGCCCACATACCTTTAACCCATTCCTATCTGCACAACTATTGTAAACGTCACACACTTAACACTCTCTCTAAAATGGGCCTCATTTTCTCAGTCGGGTACTAACACCTGGGTATTCCTAACCTGAATAACTCAAAATTCAATTCTTCCCATAACTAGAATTCTAATCCTTCTTAAGGTTACCCCACTAATCTTGTTGTGGTTAACTCACTATAATCTTACTATAACAGCCCCACTTGCCCCATTGGCCTTAATTCATGGTAGTACTAAGATTGATGTGTTTTCCTACCCACATAAAATTAGCACAATACTAACTATATCCCTAGCGGCCAAGGCATTTCCTAACTCCTGACATTATCTCGGTTTTATGCATGGGATGGCTCATAAAGAGAAATCCAAACAAGGAACCCTCCCATTACACCAATTCCTCGCATTGTCGATCATCAAAATATAACGGCCTAAGGCACACAACCGGGACGTTCCAAATCCTACCTCACTAACCTACTAACGTGCTTCTACCATTATGTCTTTCCAATTCGGCAAAATGGAAAGTCTTACAAATCGGGGAGCCTATACTCTACCCAAAGGTTACGAATATCATACCCAAAACAAATTTCCTATTGAATTTTCCTTCTATCCAAAACCTGGCTATAAGCCTCCAATCAATTTCCATTACCTTCCCTCACCTACATACTTGCGGTGAGAGAAATGTTCCAGTGCTCTCCCACAACACATCTAATTTCATTAGCCCTTAATCATCACATGACTCTCGGCTAATTTATCATTGAAAACCAACATACTAGCATACAATAACATCTCTCCCCTCCCAACATCATTAAGGTTCATGCGTTTAGTGTCTCGCAAGCGAAATCCAAACAAGTAACCCCTCTGATACACTACTACTTAACTTTATCGGTCGTGGAGGTATGTCAGCATAAAACATGTAAAATAACAAATCATGTATACCTTAGATAATATCTATAAGGTACCCATGCACTAAAGTCATGCTAGTGAAACATCTACTCATTGAAGTTCCATCTATATATATAAAAATATGGCGAGCTCAATCCACATCCAGGTGAGATATCACAAAAACAACTAATTTCACCCTAGAACAACGGATACGATATCCTTGCAATCATTAGCCTTCTATTGCTCCGATCACACAAAAACATATTATACTCGTAATAATACTATAATCTTATAACACATACAAAACGAGCACTATAAATCAAATATAAGCTCAAAATACCAACACCCATTTTCATAACGAATGAAGAAAATAGAACCCCGCTATTTTGGAAAAACATATAGATATACCCTCTATAATATTACCGATACTGGCACAAAACTCGAATCGCCCACACGAATATAGCATTAACAAAATACTACGACTCAATCTAGCCACACAAAATATACTCCTTCATCCAAGGTGAAAACAATAACTTCACCAATCTCCCTGACTGCTCTAAATGGTCCTCAGACATAGTACACTTGCCTTAATTGAACCAAAAACTACTTTAATCAATGCCCCATATCGTTACCCTATTCTTATCCTTTAACTTCTATTGGTCAAGGACTAACCGTGTGGTTCTATGCCTTTTATCACCACATTTCCCATTTATGTCCACCTTGACCATATTAAGGTTAACATTATCTTGGACTCTATAGTCTCGACCCAGACAGTCATCCCCATAGTTCCTTTAGCTCCTCCGACTCAAAGGAAACATGATACCGAACTCAACTAACCTATTTCAATGAATCCCCGGACAGATGTCCACCTGTGGGGTTTCACAAAAACAAATTCTCCATAAATGTTAGCAAAAATTTCTAGTGAGCCTATGATTTCACTGAAGGGTTATTTCTTCATTGTAGCTACCTTACTTTGGTACAAGGTTCACTTCTCCATATCACTCTTTATTCACCGTCGGCCTCTGACCGATCCTAATGTGAATAATTCAGAAAATGCAGTCTCTTCATTTGTAATAAATCGAAGGAATTTGTGGTTAAAATTGTTCGTAAGATTTCTCTATAAGAAAAACATCTTACTCCCCCAAATATGGTGACTACCATTCCCACCGTTTTGACATTGCACCAATGAGCGAAAAAAATTTCCTCAAATTTTCACATTCGGGCATTCCTATACCCCGCTCTAAGCCAAAGCTTTTAAGCCTTCAACTTCCAATGAATGATGCTACCCTGCCTCCGCATCCTTAAACTTCAACATAAGGTCCTTATTAAAAACCCTTTCAAACTTTTTCCCAATTTACTTCACTGGGTTGGTCAAGTTTAGCACCACTCTTTACTATAGCGGTACTTGGATAAATATAACTACTATTCTTTAGTAGTCATTGTAGCAATACACAAAAATTCCACAAAGGGAGTGACCTCTGCTACGGTCCTCATCCCAGACTTCAACTTATAACTCCATCTAAGGCCTACCTCTTGCTGCCCTTATCACGGCCTTCCCTTGTTGCCCTTCATCGATCAGCACACAAATCTCACTCGAGCGTGTAAAAGATTTCCTATAATCTTACATAATAGAAGGAGAACAAAATCTTATAACATGAATCAACAATCCTATTCATAAGGCTCTATATCAAATAGAAAGCAACGCTGAAAGCATAGTACATCTGCAAAGATTCCTAAGGACACTAGAACCTGACGCGGTGATACCATTTATGACACCCCGCCTAATAAAATATCGGGTGATCAATCCTTTACTAGATTAAAACAGGAATCTCATATGGATTATTCTCAGCATCACTGTAGAAAATCAATTTAATTACTAATAACTTATTAGGCTGGCGTCAAAATTTTATTTAGTTAATCTTTAACCAAACAATTCAAATTAAAACCTTCACAACAGTTTATATACGATAACTGAAATAAAATACAATAACCGAACTCTCGGTACAACATAATATAACCAAATCGAATAGTTGCAAATCAAAAGGCGGTAAAAGAATAAATAAATACAGTTGGGCTATCGGCCCGAGTGATTTGACCTAAGCACCTATCTAGATCTCAACGATAGAAGCATTAACAATAAACCTGCTTGCATCCACATCAACTGCAGCAAACGTCTAACTCAAAGGAATCATCATCCAGGCGTCCCAGTGACTGGAGACCTATATACACATACATAGAAAGAGAGAGGAAAATAGAGAAAATGGGTCAGAGCCCGAAATATTTAGCAAGTCCTTAAAAGCCATATTCTAAAATATGAAATATCTCATATTTAAACCAGTATCACACTCTCATGAGATACACGTCACCCATATTTTAATAGTGCAAACATATCGCCTACATTTTAATCAACCTAGTTAAGCTACCCTGCCTAACGATTCTCTTTCACGCATCTTCTAAATCCTTATAACTATCACCTACCTTGTCTGATGTAATATGTTATACCATAAGATATTACTTAATCTTTGTTGATAAAATCATCTATGTGATGTATATATAGTCTTTGTTTCTATATGAAACTATATCATTCATATGTCATAACTTTCACTGGTGTAAAATACCATTTTTACATCAACATATAACAACCCTTATATAAATAGTTCTCTCTTGAACCTACAATTTACCTTTGTATTAGTCCGAATATAAATCTATCAGGAGAAGAATAACATCTTATTCATTTTACACTTTACATAAGTCTACAATATGATACCTCGTTTTCATATACTAGAAATATACTATAAGAAACAAGTATATTTATACCTATTTTATAATGAAAGATATAATAACCATCCCACCGAGGTATAACTCGAGGACGCGGTCTCAAAGTGCCCATCCTCATCCGGGTTTGCTCATGTGACCCTAGTATCAAGACAGACTCATTCATGGTCATGGTAAAAATACTAAACGACGGAGGAGTTCATGAACAATATGACATGGGGACTATACCCACCCTTCTCCTTAAGCCTAGGGATTTACCCACGTTGCGGAACCTCCCTGTATAGCACTAGAGAAAATATATAATCTGGCTGTCCATCCCTATGCCCGTGGAAGCAACCTCTAAATACAAATATACCAATCATACACATATATATTTATATTCGTATCATATCATGTATATTATAACAACATCGTATATATAATATATATCACTTCTCAACATATTATGGCTATATTTGCCAAAATCTTATAGGGATAGCCAACACCCCAAATGTTCCCATTCGTAATAGTATATAAGTATTCATAAACTTAAAATACTAAACCCATAAGTATTATCTTACTTAAAATATAACTCACACCTTAATCACTTTTAAGGATTATACATAAAACCGTATATACCAATTCGTAATAATTAAATAAGTATATAAACTACTTATCTTAATTCCATAGGTATCGCATCACCTAATATAATAGTCGTTAACAGACGTATCAGATAACTACTCATTTCTCTTTAGCCCATATCCTAAATTACTTCCTAATCGTATCCTAGGATTTACGCCATTAAAATGTTCCCATATTTATTCTAACCGCATAATTATATCTACATACTCTTGCCGAATAATTCTCTCGATTGTCTCCCGTCCGAAACATTCATTAAATTTGTACCTGTGATCCTACACTAAATTTACTTGAGGTTCCTTCATTCGGTCCAAGTTTTACTCAACCTTAATACCATCGTCTAGGAGTCCTAATATCATATATAGAATCCCCTATAATAACCTCCAAAACCACAGTTAAATTCCCCTAGACTTAAAGGAGAAAATCATAAAAACCTTCCAGAACCGAATCTATTCGTCCTGTCCGAATTGATTATAAATGGTTATACTTTCTAACTGTCTCATACCGAAACGATTTGGATTTTCCAAATCGATTTGGATGGTTTGAATCCCAAATATGCTTAGGGTTTGTATATAACCCAAAAAGCCAAAACTCAATCCAATCTCCATTCTTGAGGTTTCTAATCTCAACCAACAACACTACAATCAGTCAATCTATGTTTTACAACTAACACATCAATTAATTTGTGGTATTAAACCAGTTCTCTTAGATTTAGACCCTAAAACCATTAAAACCCTAGTTTATCCATTTTATCTATTTCTACACTCCATTAACATGGTTTTAATACTAGAAGTCATCCAGAGTTAACAAGACACCAATTTGTAAATTCAAACTTAATTTTCCCCAAATTTATTTTAAGGGTTCTAACCCAAAATTTATCTAGTTTACCAACTATAATATGAGATATTCGCTCAAATGAATAAAGTAAGCAAATACTTGCCTCGTGGATTAAATCTAGCAGCCTCGAGTCGAATCCCGCGAAGTTTGGCCCCGGATCCCCTTTTCTCTCTTCATTTCTCCTCTTCTTTATTTCTTTCTTTCTTTCTTCTTTTCTCTTGTTTCTTTCATTTCTCTCACTCTCCCATGACTTATATGAAAGAAACGGAGTTTATCTCCTATTAAACCCAATTTTGACTCGTTTACTTAATTACGAGTCCCTACTAATCCAAAAATCCCCAGAACCTAAATGATACACCTGAATACTCTATTCTAACTATCTTGGCCATTCTAAAACCAACCGTGCACTCGAAATCTCCATCCGAGTTATGTAACTAAAATTCACTAATTGTACCCGATAATCCTCTACGTGTGTTTCCTACAAAGTAAACTATTTTTCGTCACTTAACCCAACTGCGACACAACATATAAGTATTCTGTGTCATTTACTCAGTCCCCAAAGTAAATACGACACACATCGGACAATCTAACACCTATAAATCAAGAATTTACTATTAACATTAATCCTAAAATTACTAAATTACACCCACTTATGTAATTTAAATATCTATAAGAGTACGAGGTATTACAACACCTCCTATTGCGAAATCAATCGCATCACACATAAGCTCGAATGGGAAGGACCAATCCGGAGCTTACATGATGGGAGCGAAAATAAGAATGCTTTTAAATATTTCAAAAGTGCATTGTCATGATCCATTCCACTCAAATGGGGTGTCCTTCATGAGAAGATTACTCAATGCTAATGTCCATAATAAATCTTCTATAAAACCCCGCACGGCCTAACAAAGAACGCACGTATTTTAGTCATTTTGGTGGAGGTAACTCTGCTATGAAATCAATTTTTCCTCTATCCAATTCAGTTCCTTTGGATGAGACAATGTGGCTAAGAACTATGCCCTTGGTGACCATAAAATGGCATTTTTCCCAATTCATCACCAAGTTTTTTTCCACACATTGGCAAAGTACCTTCTCAAGATTTGCTAAAAAATATCGAAAGAGTTACCGAAAATGCTAAAGTCATCCATGAATACTTCAAGTCCTCTTTCAATCATGTCACTAAATAGACTAAACATGCACCTTTGAAAGGTCGTGGGAGCATTGCACAATCCGAAGGGCATACTCTTGTAGGAAAATGTACCAAAAGGACATGTGAGAGTCGTCTTCTCTTGGTCAAGCACATCTACCTCTATTTGGTTATATCCAGAATAACCATCTAGTAAGAAATAATAAGGGTGTCCCTCTACTCTCTGTAACACACCGTATTTTTATGTATTTAATATTTAATTAATTCGGGAATATAAATTAACATCGTGGGACTTGGAAATTTAAAATCATATTGGTGTGCCTTTTTAATGGGAATCTCTTCTGGTAGTTAGTGATTTATATTTATCACTTTTAATTATCTCGTTTAATTTAAAATATTCTAGTGCGATATTTATTGCGTATATTGCTACTGTCAAGATTCAAGTATCCTATTTGAGGGGAGTAGTGTATATTAATGCTCGGAGCTCTGACTTCGTGCATTGACTAACTTTTTCAGGATAAGTTTGGAGAAGTTGCATAGGATATTTGTCGATTACCTTTTTGGAGGTGCAACTGGAGTTTGTTTGTTTACTACATTTATTTTGTTAGACTTTTTTTTCCAGTCGGATTTAAGTATGAGACTTCATTTGAGTTCATTGGGCCATTCGGTTCCAAAGTTGTTTAGAGGATTTCAGTTGGATTTTCAGTCGATTTATTATTCAGTTTTTATTTAATCATTATTGGAGATTAGATTTTATTTGGAGTTTAGCATGTGATTGATCTTTTTTCGCTCAGTTATTATGATCATTTGAGATTGATTAAATTTTTTATTTTGTTGATTAATTTATTTATGTCTGATATTTGTCTCATGATGGGAATGGTATTTATTTAGTTCACGCACAACGTAGTTTGGCGGCAGATGCTGGCCACCCCTTATGTCAGATTTCGCGGGGTGGGACAGATGGTATAGAGCACGGTCTTAGGTCTTGTAGGTTATGAGTCTGTTTTAGCTTCTGCATTTCTTTTCTTTGACTCCTTTTGATGATTTGTACTCTCAGTCATTCCGAGGCTGATGTTGTTTTGTTCCTATCTTTTCAGATGGAAAACACAAGGAGAACTGGGAATAGGAAAGAGGAGTCTGTTTCTGCTCCCGCGACTCAGGAGAGGTGACGTAAGATTACTTTGGAGGCTGAGGAGTTAGCGGCTATCATTTGTGAGGCCACGACGGATGATTTGAAGATGGGGAAACATAGATGGGTGACTTTAGAGGCACAACAGCTGGGTATACCCACCTCAACTTAGGATAGGGTGAGAACTAGTTTCCTTAAGGGCAATCCTCCCATCTTTGGAGTGGTATCTGACCCAATGGTTGCTCACCAGTGGAGGAGAGATATGGAGAGGCATCTGAGGATGTGGACTACATGAATGTGTATCAGCAGATGTTAGCAACATTTAAGCTGACATGGGATGCATTGCAATGGTGGGAGAGTGCCACCATTTAGAGGAGAGAGATCAGCTGGATTAATGCAGAGTTTTTGATAAATTTTAACAATAAGTAATTTTCGTATGTAATTAGGAACTCAAAAAAGAGAAAATTTATGGACTTAGAGCAAGGTTCAAAGTCGATTGTCGAGTATGAATAGGAGTTCAACAATTTATCTATGTTTGTACCAGAGGAGGTTAGTAATGAGGTGAAGAAAATGGAATGTTTCGTTAAGGGATTGTCTTGGTCGATTAGGCAGATTGTGTTGTGGAATTCGGCGTATACTATCTATGCTCAGGTGGTGGATGTCACAATGTTGTTATGGAAAGAGAAGGAAATTTATCAAAAGAAGTTAGAAAAAAGAAAAGAGTCTAATGGACAAGGAAATAAGAATAGGGGTCGCAATGATCAAGCAAGGAAGAGGCAGAGTTACAATCAGTAATAACAAGGTCAAGAAGTGAAACAAGCAAATAGTAGGAGTTTCATACCTTTTAAGGGTGAGTGCTTTGTATGTGAGAAAGCAGGACATCCAGCGGCAAGGTGGTACAAGATAGTGGGCCAACAAAACTAAGAGTACACGCCCAATAAGGCCAAATTGCACTAGGGAAACAAGGGCAAGGAGTTCAGGGTAGCAAGGACTGAGTCCTCCACTTCTCGCAGCAGTTAGCATTCAGTAAGTGCCAGCAGCACCATCAGCACCGATAGCGTTAGGTGGGGAGGGGGTGGTCACCTGACCAACCAATCTCAGTTATGGGAGGTGCTATGTTCTTCCTCAGCTTCATGCAAAGCAGGATGGATTATGTGGCTAGTAGAGTATCGCGGTACATAACACTTTCTTAGATACTTATATATATAGGTGTCATACATATTGTACTTTATTAAGGTTTATGTTCGGGTAGATTAGGTGTATGGGCCCCTAATTATGATACTTTACGGGTAGGCATATGTGAGACTTTTTGTTCCTTCACGAGATTCACGCGTTGATGTGTATTCTTCATCTAATTTCGGGGACGAAATTCTTTGCAAGTGGGGAAGTATGTAACACCCCGAGTTTTAATTAATCGGTTTTAATAATTTGGAGTGAAATACTTTTTTTTGGAGATTATGGCCTTTAAAGAATTCAACTTGGTTTTATTAATAAATTTTCAATTGGGAATTAATTCGGGTTTTATAAGAAGGTTATAAAGTTTTTATCATTTAACTGACAGGTACATTTTTAAGAATATTTATCAGATTAACAAGTCGGATTTTAAAAATATTTGTATTTTAATACTTGGGTCATTCAAACCACATCGTATGTCGTTGAAACGACATAGCTTCTCGTACGAATGACACCGTACGTCATTCGAAAGACAGAGGCAGTATATGGATGGGAGTCTCCTAATTGTGTTTTAACTTTTAAACTCTTTATATACTAAACTGAGACGGGGCTGGGACTTCGAAAATCACTTTTCCCTCAAAGTTTCTTCTGAAACCTTTTCCAAAACATATTTATCTCACATTTAACCCCTAGCCCCTACTTTTCACATATTTTGAAGAGTCTATTGTTGTTTTCTCAAGAAGTGTTCAACCTTCTATTCAGATTTTTCATCTAACTAATTTTAGGCATGAATACTCTATTCTTTTCCTTCAGTATTATGCATTTTAAATGTTGTCTAAACCTTCACTACATGTATTCTTAAAAGCAATTAGCAATCTAATTAGAGAAAGTGAACACTAAAGTTTCGGGTTGTTTTTATGAAATTTTTTAATACGAATAATATTCATAACCTTTGGGTACATAGGATTCATGAGTGGATTTTTGGTTTTATGGGTGTAGGTTGCATGTAGAAAACCCCTAGTTTTGAAATAAAGGAATTTTGGGGGAGTATAACTCATGTAAATTGTGTAGAGATAATGAAATTGGAATTTTGTTGTATTAATGATAACATCGCAGTGTATTGAATTTAAAATAATTAAATGAGATTAGTTGGGTATTTTGACGATGTGATAATTAAATTAATATTTAATGGAATTGGTCAATCATACGTAGTTTGGTACATTGATTAATTATGTTTATTTATGTGACTTGTTGGTTTTATTATATTTCCATTGTGACGGTGCGTTGTTGGGTATTTTTTCTCTCCCTATATTTTAGGATTCCTTCTAGGTATGGGACTAGTGGGTAGGCCTTTTGGTGAATTACACCTGCTAGGTATAAGAATAGTGAGGGTAGATTATTACGACTTGATTATGTCAGGGGTGGACTGATTTCAGTACTTTATCATCATTACACTAGCCTAGGTATGAAACTAGGTCAAGGTTTATGTTAGGAATTCATCGTATACATAGGGTAGGACGTATTGATCATTGGGGACCCTTAGGTATGGGACTAAGGGGAATTTTTAGGATCTCACATCGATTAAAAGGCTGGGGTAATTTATAAATTGTGAAAATAAGACGTTGTGATTAATGCCTAAGATGTAAACGGGTATTAAAATTTGTGGCGACATAATGTGTCGGGGCCGACAGTTTAAACGGGTCAGAATATGATTGATAACGGGAAGTGTGACACTTTGGTGAAAATTATCACCACTACAAAAAAAAGTTGCTTTTAAGACCCTATTTTTTTAGACCGACAAAATATAGTTTTTAAAACATAGTTTTTCCTACAGATATAATTATATGTCTCAAAAACTATTATTTTTTGTGACTACTAATTATATTCGTCTAAAAAAGGGTCACTTTTTGATACGGTTAATTATATCCGTCTAAAAAAAGGTCACTTTTTGACACGATTAACTATACCTGTCTTATAAAGTAAATTAAATGAGACGGTAAATACTTGTTGTATCAAAAGATATACCAAATAAGACGGCTAAAAAAATTGGTTCGCACCACTAATTATTTTCATCTCCCACTCATGACTTTAACCTAACCTCTTACCTAAAAAAACAAAAATCGAAATCCATCCCCCTGCCCGCCATTCTTCTCCTCCCAGCGGCGTTCTCTACCCCCAGCGGCCTTCTCCTACTATCCGACTATTTTCTCCTTGTTTTTCTTTACATGGTAACTTTTCATCTTTCCTTTTTTTAGGAAAACAATGTAGAAATTATTGTTATTTATTTAATATTTTTCTTCTTCAAAATATGCTACTGTAAATAGTCAGTTGCACAATGGGTGATAAAAAATTATACTTTGGACATAATTAATGATTCCATATATAGAAACTGTAAATAAATAACCATATGCATAATACCTATATAAAATCTAAATAAAGAGTGGATGCTTATTTGTTGATTTTAATTTTTTTGTTGCTTGCAATGTGACCTGATAAGAACATCTATAATAGGCTATTTATTTTATTTGATGTTATATAGCATTATGTTTCATGTTGGCTCAATGATTCTATAATAGTTTTTATTTAATTTTTAAAGAAATTCTTAAATGCATGAACCAATTATTCAAACATCCTAAAATTATTCTTCTCCCAAACCGTTAATGTTTTTTTTTATTGTATTTGAAATTTGTAGAACGATTGATTAGGTTTTTGATGTAAAGTTGTGATTGGTAGATCTTATCTTTTTTTATGTATTTATAAGAATGAATTTAAATGATATTGTGTCTTATTACTACAAAGCTAAATGCAAGGATAAAAATGCTTTAGGGATCATTTGGTTCGAGCTTTAGAAAAGGGATGGGAATCCTTGATTCTAGGAATTATAAGTTCCTGGAATCTTGAATTCCTTTCCATTGTTTGGTTCGAACGGGAATTCTTTTCTTTCCAACATCTAAATTATTTTCCCATATTAGGAATAAATATCATTTAATTAAAGTACCCTTCTACTTGATTTCAGTGTATGCGTGCGAGTGTGTGTGTGTATGTGTGAGTGTGGGTGTATGTGTATGTGTGTGTGTGTGAGAGAGAGAGTGTATATGTGTGTGTGGGAGAGAGAGATAGTGTGTGGGTGGGTGTGAGAGAAAGAGAGAGAGAGTATGTGTGTGTGAGAGAGAGTGTATATGTGTGTATGTGTGTGTGTGAGAGGGAGAGAGCGTGTGTATGTGTATGTGTGTGTGTGAGAGAAAGATAGAGAGAGAGCATGTGTGTGTGATAGAGAAGATTATGTGTGTGTGTGTGCGTGTGTGTTTGTGAGCGAGAGAGAGTGTGTGTGTGTGTGTGTATGTGTATAAGAGAGAAAGAGTATGTGTGTGTGTGAAAGAGAGAGAGAGAGAGTGTATGTGTCTGTGTGTGTGTGTGAGAGAGAGAGAGAGAGAGAGAGAATGTATGTATAAGAGTTTATGTGAGGTGGTATTTTTGTCTCACCACAAAAGTAAACTAGAATGCCCGGGAATATAGGATTCCCCCATTTTTTAGGGGAAATGAGAATTCCAATTTTGTGGGAATTCTAAATTCCAGTAATTCTAAGTTCCTCCCAATTTTCCAACCAAACATTGTAATTCTAGACGTGGGGAATTCAAAATTCCAGGAATCCTAAATTCCCTTTCCAAACCTCGAATCAAATGAGTCATTAAAGTTCTACAAACTACTTTGAGAGCAAGTATAGAAATGAAATTAACATGTTAAGGATGTAGTTTGAGTCTCATTATTTCTTTAATTACATATCTTTTCTCAGAAAAAGTTTGTGACAATGAAGGAGTACGAGAAACAAAAGAGGAAAAGAATAGAGCAAAATTGAAGGAATTGGGAATACATGAATTGTATTCGGTAATTCAAAACAAAGATAAATATTAAAAAGTGGTTCAAAGAGTAAAAAAAATCATTGGTGATGATGACGAGTTTGTGCCACGTGAAGAAGAAAATGAGCATATGGATTCAAACGAGGATGAAAATGGGTATGTGCCTTGTGAGTTTTTGAATGTGTAAATGTTTAGTGATGTAAATGTTAATTAGTTGATTGTGTGAATTTTTGTTTGATACTTTCCATTATCATGCGTGCATTAATACGTCAACATTTCAAATTTGAATTGCTCGGTTTAGTTAGCCATAATAACACTTAAATTGTTGAGATGAATTATATTATCATTTTTATAGTTTGTTCTCCCTTTATGTGCTAATCTTTTTAGGAATTCGTGTTTGCCATTATTAATATTTTTAGCTTTTCGTCATCTTGAGAAAACATTATTAATCTTTTTAGGGATGATATGTTAGTTGATGATATACCTATACCTGTTGAACTGAGTGCTCGAGATAACATGGTTACAATGGTTCAAGAGGGAATAGGTATTTCCCACGTGTATGAAAATATGCGCGAGGAGGAATATAACACCGAAGATGCCTTTGAATCTTACGGAGATGCTCCAGAGTACTATACTCTTATGAAAAAGGCTCAATACGACTATTATGAAAATTATCCGCCTAGGATTACCAAATTGTCATTTGTTGTTAAACTCTTGCAAATGAAGCAACTTCATGGTTGGACAAACTGTTCTCTCACGGCTTTATTAAAATTTTTGGGGAGGATGTTTCCACATGCTAGAATTCCCAAGTCTTACTACCAAGCCAACAAGCTAAAAAATGACTTGGGATTCAAGTATGAGACATGGGATGCATGCCCAAATAACTGTATGTTGTTTCATAATGAAACTGAGGGTCTTGAAAAGTGTGGCATATGAGGATCTTCTCGATATAAAGATGAGGACTCATGTATTGATGGTGTCCATGGTCCGAAGGTAGCCGAGAAGAAAATGAGATACTTCCCTTTGAAATCGAGATTGCAGAAATTATTTTTGTCATCATATTCAGCTTTTCTAATGAAATGGCATGCTGAAGAAAGGATCGACGATGGTGTAATGAGACATCCCGCTGACTCTCCTACTTGGAAAACTTTTAATGAGAGAAACCCTTCTTTTACGATGGATATTCGCAATGTTAGACTTGGGTTAGCTGCTGATGGATTTAATCCATTTGGTAACATGAGCATTAAGCACAGTACATGGCCAGTTATCCTCATTATTTATAACTTACCTTTGTGGTTATGCATGAAGCAACCTAACTTGATTTTGTCTATTCATATAAATGGACCAAAAGGAGCCGGAGATAAGATCGATGTATTTTTTACAACCATTGATTGATGAGTTGATTGAGCTATGGGTTGATGGTGTAAGCATTTACGATTCATCAAGTAAGGAGTTCATTCGGTTCCATTCATCGTTGTTATGGACCATTAATGATTTCCCCACTTATGCGATGTTATTGGGATGGATCACAAAATCTACATTTGCTTATCCCTGCTGTAACAAAGACCACCAGTTAATGCGATTAGATAATGGTAAGAAGTTATGTTATTGGGGTCATCGTCGATACTTAGACTCGCGCCATAGGCTTTGTAGGCAGAAGGCACCATTTAATGGGAGGGTAGAATTACGTCCATCCCCACTTAAATTTTTTGGCTTACAAGTATTGCAACGGTTGAATGATATTTATGTTTAGTGTGAATATAAGATGGAAGATGTCTTTAGAACGAGGGAAAGAGAGGCGTTAGAAAAAAGTAAACAGACAGTTCCAAAATGCAGATTTAGTTGGAAAAAGAAGAGCATATTTTTTGAGTTTCCATACTGGAAGGATAATCTTATTCTCCGCGATCTTGATGTCATGCATATTGAGAAAAACGTCTATGATAATGTCATGTTTAAATTTTTGGGTACTAAAGGGAAGACAAAAGACAATTTAAAGGCTAAAAAATATCTCTAAATTTTGGGTATTAGATTAGATCTTCATCCTCAACCACGAGGGTCAAATATACAGTACCTTCCCCCAGAAGAGTACATGATGAGTAACAAAGAGAAGGAGATTTTTTTAAAAGTGTTGCAGAATGTTAAAGTTCCTAATGGCTGCACTTCGAACATTTCACGGTGCGTGAATATGTAAGAAAGGCATATTTCGGGATTAAAGAGCAATGATAATCATATTTTAATACAACAATTACTCCTAATAGCAGCGCGAAGGGTATTGCCCAATAATATTGTCAAAGCCTTGATTGAATTAAGCAATTGCTTTGTGATATTGTGATCAAAAGTAGTTACTGCAGCTGATTTGGAAAAGTTTGAAGATCGGATGGCCCTTACACTTTGTACCCTTGAGAAAATATTCCCTCCGAGTTTCTCTAATGTGATGGAACACTTGCCTGTACATTTATTGGACGAACTCTTAATTGTTGGATGTGTCCTTTACCATTGGATGTATCCGATTGAAAGGTTCCTCCACACTTTAAAAGGCTACGTTGGTAATCGGGCTCATCCTAAGGCCTCGGTTGCTAACTCTGTTATTCTTCAGGAATGTATGAATTTTTCTTCCCAATATGTGGATGTGGAAACTAAATCTAACCGACTTGCTAGAAATGATGATTGGGGGCATATAAATGGTCGTGCAATTGGGAAAAAAGTTCAATTTGAACTTAGTTTTGTACTGTATATGCAAGCTCATCAGCACGTTCTTACCAACACCGAGGTAGTGGCGCCACTTGTTGAGTAAGTTTTATTACAAGTATTTGGTGTTTTTGAAAACCATTTTTATATTTTTTGTGGAATTGACATATGGATATTTGTTTACTTGTAGAAAACATCTTGCATAACTTTTATCAATGTATCCTCAAGATTCATAAAAGCATCGTGTTAGTCGTCTTCACATCGATGAGTTAGAGAAATGGTTTAAGGATTATGTAAACGAAAATATCATAACTAATATTTCAATTATGAATAAATATATACTTTCACATTGACATTTACTTTAATATACTATAGGTTAATAAATTTGCACATGACGGTGTGCAAGTATCCGACGAAATCAAACGCTTGTCTTTAGGTCCTCTTAAGGATGCGGTCAGACTCAATACTTATATTGTTAGAGGTTTTAGGTTTCAAACAAAGAGACTTGATAGGGGAAAGAAAACTCAAAATAGAGGAGTTGTTATAAAAGCCGAACAAATGAGTTATTCTAGCCAGAAGGATAAAAACCCCATTGTGGGTGATATTACATACTATGGGGAACTAACGCACATTATTGAAGTTCGGTATCTTAATGGCATGAAATTTCTGTTATTCAAGTGTGATTGGGTTGAAAATCGTATGGGTACAAAAGTTGACGAGTTTAACTATACACTAGTGAATTTCAAGCATTTGAAATATAAGGATGATCGAGCGAGTAATGAACCTTTCATACTAGCATCCCAAGAAGAACAAGTATTTTATGTGAAGGACCCTATCGATAAAGATTGGCACGTTGTTGTTCCCAAAATACCAAGAGACCAATTTGATAGGTACATGACAGTTCAAGAAGCTGGAGAAGAATTGTTGCTTACTAGAGATCAACCGTTTGTCATGAAAAATTTAAATGGAGATCAAAACTTACGGTGGGTGAGGAATGGAGATGGATTAGTAGTTGAAACTAGCGTGGTTCAAGCTAATGATCATGAATATGTAAATGCATATGAGGACGAAGATGGAGATGAAATTTAGTGGGACAATGCTTAAGGGAGATATAGTCCTATACTAGTTATTTTTGTTTTTGAACTGGAGCATTTTTAGTTTGGTTTTGTATTGATAGTTGTGGGTATTTTATTCAAAACTAATCACCATTATCATCTTTTATCCAAAACTAGTTATGGGTTTTTGAACTTAGAGCATTTATTTTTTTGTGTACTTCTTAATGTGTGGTTTATATTTTCAATATGTGTCTTGCAACTTCTCTTATTTTTTTATGTTATTTCATGGCCCATAAATTACGAATATTTCCAAAATATTTTGCCCCCAATGGTAAACTAAACCTCCTCACGAGCTTGTCCCCCCCCGCCTCCCCCCCCCCCCCCCCCCCCCGCCCCCACCCTCCCACCCCCACCCCAATGTTTTAGTCATATGAATGGAAGTCTTGTGTTGGTCCTATGACCCTTTTCTTGGAAGATGAACCTATTAAAATGTACATATAATGAAAATATCAACCAATAGAAGAATTTCAGTGATACAAGACGTTATATGCAGAAAATACCAAGAAATGTGTAGAACTTGGGCATATATTTTATATTCCAAATACCAATTCATTCAAGAAAACTATATACATCAACTATCGGGGAGAGCTAAAAACTATATCCATCAAGTTATATGAAACAAATACCAGTCCATTACATCGGCAGAACATGTCACACGATGTGAAAACACAAATGCCTGAGAATCTTTGCATTCAAATCAGTTAATAGCAGTGAATATCAACTCAATGCATTCAAATCAGTTAATACTAGTTAATACACAAATGCCTGAGTAATATTTAAAAACAAAAATGCCCACGAAATAAGCTAATAGATAATATTAAAACACAAAACAAAAACAAGCTATAAATACGTGGTGTGTGTATGCTGTAAGTACCGTGGACTGATGGCATTAAGTCATAAAGTTGTTGCATAGCAATGGAGCAATAAAGTTGCCATTGCCACTCAATACTCAAATACGTGTCCCATATTTGATTAAAAATAAGACTTTTAAAAAGAAGGAAAAAGGTAACTGTGTCATTTTATGTTGTAGATTGCCAAAAAAATCAGTCTATCACCACCAGTGATTTCTTTTTTTACAGTAATCGATCTATGTAAAGATTCCATTATTAGTAGTATTAACTGAAAATTTACTAACAAAAAGAGACCTTTGTCTATATAAAGAATTTTCTAGAACTATATTATACATCCCTAATTCAATTTTAGAACCATATGAGTTAATTAGTGTGACAAACAAAAGTTAGAGAGAAATTAACAACCACCTAGCCAAGTTTGATCAAAATACTTATGTTATGAGCTATTCATCCGATCAGAGTGGGTCAGTTTTGTAAAGAATAGGCCGTTATTTCGATCGATAACTGTTTCTTTGGAAGTAAATATTGTACTCTACTTTAGCACAATACAGCGCCTTAATCAATGTCTGGACCTCAAAGTCGAAGTCGAGGCTTGGACTTTGAAGCCAAATTGATGTAAGAAATAATAAAGAAACCTGCCAATATAAATAGGACTAGAAAATTTGGTTAAAAAAGAAACCTGTGAATAAAGAAACATATCAATATATTATGGGCCATTAATACTTATTGCAAAATAAAGCTGTCATCGGTTGCCTCCCCTTTCCCAATCCATTCACAACAACCACAGGAGTGTCAATATAAATAGGATTAGAAATTTTTGGTAGTCATGAACCTTAGGTAAGTTTCTAAACATTGATTACCCCTTTTTGTTGGGGCATCAGATTAGGGTGATGATTTAGTTCCAATCAACTTGAATCGAAGTTGTTTATTCTGAGTTTTGTCTTCTTTACTTATAGAAGAACTGTTGATCTAAGAAAACAAAATTAGATAGAGATTCTAGACAACATAGGAAGAATCTGGGACTATGGCCGCCGTGGTGGCTGACTCCACCTTGGGGGCATCGTTGCCCATCACCTTCTCTTCTTCCCCATTTCCTAAGCTCCTGATTTACTAACTTCCCCTTCCATTTTTTTTATAAGGATCCATCAACAGTTCCAATTTGGGTGGATATTACCGCTACATTTTTTCTCTAAAGTAAGCATGTTCTCGATAGGCAATCTACTGGGTTCGCCATTGAAAATTGACACAGCCACGACTAATTTATCTCGCCCAAGTGTTGTCCGCATTTGTGTTGCTATGGATATTCTTAGACCTTTCCCCAACAGACTTTGGATGGGGGATGGTGATATTGGTTTCTAGCAACCAATTAAGTATGTTAATATCCCACAATATTGCACTTTTTCTTAAAACTTGGCCACGACTCTGATATTTGCAGACTGCAACACAAAAAAATGCCATCATCAATGAAAAGAACAAAGTGATTAAAAATAATAAAGTGTAGGCTCCCAACGCTGGTGCGGTTAATTTTGACAAAGAGGTTGTCTCTAATAAAAAAATTAGAGACAAAATGGTTCTCTAATCAAACCCCATTATTAGGGGTTTTGATAGACTTGTTAGAGTGAGTGCCCCTTTGATAAAAAAAATAGCCCAAAACCCAATCTAAATGCAACCAGTGATTCAGTTCTAACAAAAAATCAAAGTGATGGCCCCTCATAACCTCATGATCAGAATACTATCGCAAATCATATTTCTAATCCAACCACCCCTATCCATAGCCAATTACCCCTCAAAGCTTATCTTGATAAAGCTCAGCCAGACGTTGTTCAGAATAACAAAGCCTCTCTCTCTGTAGTACTAGTTACACCCAGTCCAAATAAATTAATTCCAAATGTTTATCATAGGGAATTCCACTCAGGTGAAAATATCCTATCCACATATATCGCAAATATGAATGATTAAGGGAGTTACTTATCTCAAATTGCTCAATCTAAAAGTATTTCTCCTAGAGGACATATATCCAACCTTATGGTGACTAAAAAGGACTTAATTCAGTTTGCCCACACTATTGATTATAGGATCCAAACCTCTGCCATCTTAGACCCAGGGGATAAAGTGTTATGCTGCCATGAAGGTGTGGGATTTCTTTCATAATCTTCTTGGGGTTCCAATTCAGAATACTTTAATTCATATCCGTCTCAATGAGTGGTGGATTTCGTCCAAGAGGAACACTTTACAGGGTATCCTCATGAATATCATTCCCCCTATTATATGTTGGGAATTATGGAAGGATAGGAATAAATATCTCTTTGAAGCGGTTGACCTAAATCCAATCTTCATCATTAATTATGTTTCCTCTACTATTGGTGTCCCAATCAATATTATCATACCAAAAAAGGTGCCCCCCCTGCCACGACTACTTTCTCCTGAAGCAACTATCTATTTCCTTTAGGCCTGTGTTCACTGAGATTTATTTCCTAGTTAAGTGGTATCCCCCTTCTCTCTTATATTTGGTGGAAGCTAAACACTGATGGTAGCTCAATTGGCAACCCAGTCCATGTGGGAGGTGGTGGATTAATTAGAGATCATAGAGGTATCTTTAGCCTTCTCTTTCTATTATGTTCCTGCCTTTAACAATTTTGCGAAATTCAATGCTTTGGTGAATGTCATTCATAAGGCAAAGAATCTAGGATGCACTCGTCTTATTTCGGAACTGGGATCAGAAGTTATAGTCAAGATTATGATAAGGTCTATCAAGGTCCCTCGGAACCTATCTTATTTAAAAAATGAAGTCTCGACGATTCCTAGTTGCTTTGTTGTCGAATTTAGGCATTGTTACAAGGAAGCTAATAGTGTGGCTGACTCTCTTTCTTTTCTTGCATCTTCTTCCACCACTTTTTGTGATATTTCTCACCCTGACTAGTTTCCTCCCAAACCTAAAAGATGCCTTAGACTGGACCGAAGAAAACTTCCGACGTTGAGATCCAAAAAAAAATGGACTTAGCTCCTCTTCTATTACTCTCTACTATTTACTTTCAAATTGTGGAATTTGTCTTTAGAGATTGTATATTCCACTAAAGAGGCTCTTTCTCGGTGGTTCTTAATAAAATAATTAGTTTGTGGAGAAAAAAATAAAAATTAAAAAAACTATTGATCTACTTCAATTCTGATTTGTCATTTTTTTTATTTTTTGTTTCTCATTTAAAAAAGATATTATATGTGTTAGGATTGCATAGAATGCTTAAGTAACTCTTTTTCTCTCAATTTGTCTCAAATAATTTTGTGGTTGGTTATATGGTCGATGCCTATTTCGGTTATGATCTTCCTTTATAGGTTAGTTTTCAGGCACTAGTTAGATTTACTGCATTAGTGGTTCTACTAATAACTTCTTTGTGTAAGCCTTTTCTTGTTTCGTCTTTAAAAAATGAAAAAAGTAAATTTTAGCGGGTGTAATTGGCACGTGTGTCTTTGTTTGAATCCTTGGGGTTTCTTATTTATAGATGAATATAATTTTCTCACTCATTTAATCAATCGGAAGATTAGAACTTCAAAGCTTCGAAATTTTAGAAGCGTACATGTCATGTAATTTTCCACAAAGACTCTATCTACATTCTAACTAACATCAGATTTAACATAGGTCCAATATGATGAAATATTGGAGGGAGTTAAGGGAGAGATTCAAAGAGGGAGTTAAAGGAGAGATTCAATATAGGTCCAATATGATGAAATTTTAGTTTATAGAAACTCAAACCCTGCCCAATATTCAATATTGGGACACATACAGTTACCCATAGTTTGAAATATCTAAGAAGAATCTCAAGAGATTGAATTAATCAAATTATATTTAAGTATTCAAAACAAGGCAATCAAACTCACAAGGCCACGTGAATCTATCAAGTGGTACCGACATCGTTCCTATCACCACAACTGAGATAAGAAACTCTCAAAGCTTAATGATCATCCAAACACAATTGCACAGTCAAACACCTACGTTATAATCAGAAACCAATCATTGATGTCAAATTAAACTCAAAATTAAACCATAAGTTGGAGTTATGTGAGAATGTGTAGTTCCTCAAAATAGGACAAATCACAAGGCTGACTTGATGGAAAAACAAGTCTGTCTAGATGAAAACTGATTAAAACGAAACATATAGTCCACTATTTATATCTGTGTGTCTCATATGAAATGATGTATTTTTTTTTACTATGAGACATTCATTAAAATAATTTTCATCGCCTCTCTTCACTTAAATAAATGAATATTAAATTAACAACATGAATCAAAACGATGTAGTAGTTTTTTTTATGATATTGGTTCATAAATTTTAGTTATACAGAGAGGTATTGGGATATGAGGGTGAAATAGTTAGAGCACTACAAGTTACCCATAATTCATAGTCTATCAGAAGCATGAATAACAAGACCAAACTTAATCTTGTAAACTGAATGCATAGGTGTTCATTATAATAGAGAGTTACTTGTATGATTCATGATTAGTGTAACGGGTGTGGTTAAATTTTTTTCAATTACTTATTGCTAATCATAATTTCTTCTTTTATTTTGCATTCGCTAAGCTCTACCCCGCGTATCTCGTGAGTTTTCATCTAGTTTGATATATAACTGAAATGTAACTTCTTGATACGATAAATGAAAATATACAGATCTATGACGTTGAAGCGGGGTCGACGTTGTTTGACTATATCCAAACTCATAGCCGAGGAAAGCCCACTCCAGAAGAAACCACTCGCAGCTCAAGTGGGAAATGATTTAGAGAGGACACCCCAAATTAGTTCCGTTCAACATAACATACGGGACAATGGAACTAGTGAGATGAAACAACTTTCCCCAAATATTTAATTAACATCCCAATCACAAAATACAAACCGCAACTCAAGAACTTACGTTTCTTTATTTCAAACACCTACAGATCAACTTTCCCCAAATATTGAGAAGATTAATAATTCAGTTGGAAATGTCAATCCTCCATCTAATGAGATGGGTTTATATGGCAAGGATCTCAGAGGTATGTTGTGTCATACAATGCACCGTTTGTATATCTCCATTTGTATTACTTTTATGTTTATATTCATATTGAATAAGATGTATAAACATTATTTATCAGATTTTTCTTCAGGTACAATGACTACCCTTACTAGTAAAAAAAGGGTTAGAAAGGGGGAAAGGCCTTGACTCGAATGCAATGATAAGAAAAAGAAGATATTGGAATGGAATGAACTTTGGCATCCAGTTTGTAAACTTGAAAGTAAATTGATGTCACATTTACGTTACTATGCAAGGTGTGAAAATTTATTTTCATTGATAATGTTGGATTGGAGCGAGGTGAACGACGAAGCACTTGATAATATTAGGAAGGAAGTGAAGGTAACTTATTAGTTTGATTTATTTATTTGTTTTGTTGTACATTAGCTTGTCATGTTTTAACTAATTTATTCTTTTTATTCTTAGAATAACATAAATGCACCAGAAGGTTTTAAACAAATCTACTTTGCAAGGATGGAACTTGCGTGGAAGCAATGGAAGAAACGAGTGAAGGTGAATCATTATAAAAAGTTTCAAACAGATGAAGAGCAGTTGAGTTATACGCCTGAACGAGTCGAAAAAGATCAGTGGCCTGAATTGGTGAAATACTGGGTTCTAAAGAAGATTAAGGTATAAATATCATATTTTATTAAGAATTTTATACCTACATTCTTCTTCACTAGTATCATAATTTTTATTTTTATTTATTCGAATATTTAGGATATTGCCGATCAAAACACTAAGAACCGTGAAGTTGAATGTGATTACTCAAGGACAAGACGAAAGCCACATGCTAAAATAGCCAAGGAGGTTGGAATTTTTATTATGATAAATATTTCTAATTTTAATATAAGAGTATTAATACATATACATTATTTTTTTAGAGGATAGAACAGGGGGAGCCCGTCGACAATATTAACATGTGGAAAGCCACTCGAGCTCCAAATAATAAACCTTTCAGTGTTGAAGCTGGATCATTTGATAGAGCGGTATGTATAAATATTAATTCGTAAGAGATTCTTGAAAGATTTATTTAATATTTGTTATAAATTATGTTTTTGAAAATTATTTTATGTTCATTAATAATAATATTAACTCAATCGGTAGAAAAGGCTTGAAAGACGACTAAATGAGCTACCAGAAGAGTAACAAAATGGCCCAGAAGTGCGGAACAAGATTTTTACTGATGTAGTAGGATATGGAGGGCATGTTTATGCTTTACTAAAGGGAGCAGGTATTAGGCCAATGTCGACAAAAGCATGTCCATCTCAGTTATTATTGGAAGAAATTAACAAGTTAAAGAAAGAAGCAAAAGATCGAGAGACTCGACATCGACAGGATCTTGAAGAGTTAGAGATTCGCAACCAACAAGCTTTATTACAGATGAAGAATGACATGCGAAGTGAAATGCAAAGTGAAATGCGAAGTGAAATGCAAAGTTTGTTCCAAAGTTTTACCCTTTAGCATGCTTCCACTACCTCGATGATTCAGTCCGATTAGGTAATACAATATAATTCATATATATATATATATATACATATATATATATATATATACATATATATAATGGAAAAATATCTCGTTTAAAGTTAAATTTTCAATGCTAGTGGTGAAAATTTGTTACGGTGGAGAGAATTATTATGGTGGTGGTTAAAATTTTCTGTTGTTGGTGTATATCATTCTTAGAATCAATTTTTTTGTTTAAAATAGGTTGGCTACCTGTGGTTTTCATGAATAAACAAAGGAGACTCGGCCGAATTTTTAAAAAAATAATAATAGTCGGATATTTATATTGTTAATGATGAAAATATACTATATTGATTCATTTTGCACATTGTATTGTTGACGAGTGGTATTAATTCTGACATAATCGAAACTATATTTTTTTTGTGCAGGTGACAATTTTTGTAGAACATGCAAATATTAATTAGTGGCTTTGAAGGTCGTACACTTCAGTGTTGTGGAATTAGTTTGATAAAAGCATTTCGTGTTTGGAGTATTAATAAATTGATGTATTTTTGTTGTCAAGCCCAATATTTGAACTTAGTGTTATAATTCTTATTTTGATGAATATTTGGAGATGGTTGTTAGAACTCTCTTTATTGTTGAATGAAAATGATTTGTTATGTTGGTTGAAAATCATCTTATGTATTACATTTTATGAGTATTCATTGTTTGTGTTGTTTCAAATGTAATTCAATTCTATATTAAACTTTAGCGGTACATTTTATTCTCCATAAAATATTGGTGGAAAATTTTTACGATCCCTTCACCTGTTTTGGGATAGATAAAACTGTCCCAAAAATATATTAAAGATGGCTATATTGTCGTCTCAAAAAGTTCTTTTAAAATAGTAATCTTTTGAGACAAGTTAATTTCCATTTCAAAAACCATGTGAGAAAGCAGACGACCTCAATTTTAAATTCTTACTTCACAAAAAGTAATTTTCTTTTATAGATATGCGGAAGCGTGAGATGATGGTTCAATTTAAAAACAAATTCACAAACTTTAATTTATTTTCAAATTAAAATTAAAACAAAGTGAAATATGATGGAACATACACACACAATTATAAATTCACTTAAGCCAAATTAATTCACTTCAAGTCCTAGAAATTTGTCTAAGTCATATTTTTCAATTTTACCGACTTAGGCCAAATCAATTTTATCAAATTAAGTGATGACTTGAATTAAATTAACATTTACCTAATTAATTATGTAGCACAAAATTAAACATAAGTAGTGATTAAACCAAATTTTATCTTTTTACCTAAGCATGCATTCTAGATTAGTATTGCAAAAGATAAAATAAACAATGGATCACTACGCCGCGATGTACGAGGAAAAACCCACAAACGGGAAACAACCTCAGACGGGCCTAGCCATAAGTCCACTAAGTATGGTATTTTACAAGTACAAGACACGAAAGACTTACAACACTCAACTTGACTCCTTTAAAGCCCCAATGTCCTTCTTGTACCGACCTCCTCTTAGTTGACAATCCCAAACTCCCAAGAACCTTGGAATTCACCAATGAGGAACTAGGAAGCAACCGTCAACCACATATGGTTCATTTCACCAGTAAAAACACCTTCTTCTTCTTTGTGGGATTAAGAAGCAAACCCAAACTTCTCTTCAAATGGTAGAGATTCAACCGATGCCAAACTCCCAACAAAGTATATATAGAGAGGAACTTGGATAAACAAACATTGGTTGTAAACAAGAGTTTTTAATAAAATTTTCTTGAAAAATAAACACTCATAAACATGGACTTTTTCTTGGAAGATTAAACTCTAAAAACACTCTCTTGGAGATGGAGGATAGTGAAAAAGTTAAGTTAAGAAACTTGGTTCTCGCACTTAGATATTCAGGTAAAAAAATTAGTGGGAAAATAAGTGTAAAAGTGGGAAAAACTGCTCAAAACTTCTAAAGTAGTTGTTCCCGCCAAATCTCGTTCGAACAAGATTTTTGTTCGAACGAAGTCTCATTTGAACGAGTATTCTAACGAAGTTCCAGTGTATTAAAAGTTGAACTCGTTAGAAATCTCGTTGGAATTTTCATTAGAACAGCCATCTCTGTCGAACTACAGTTCGAACAACATTCTAGTGGCCAATTGGGGAATTCGTTGGCAAACCTCGTTCGAACGACATTCTTGTTCGAACAAAAACTAGTTCGAACGAACTTCCAGAAAGCTGACAAATTGGGTTTTAGCCCAGAACCTTTATATTCTTTATTTTAAAGTTTTAATAAATACTTTCTGAAAAATAAACAGTAATTTAAAATAAAATTTACCCAATGAAAAATGTTCCAAGCTCCTATATATATATATATATTCAAAATGCATTCATACCTTGGGAGCAATGGAACCAAAGCTGTTGACATAGAAACGAGACACATTAAACTTGGTATTTGATGAAACTTTAATATTTTGGTCGCTACGTCTTCAACAAACACGTCATAGGCTTGAATGGATAAGCTTGAAATCTATCCTATGATTCAAATGTTTTTGTCCGAAATTGAGCCAAAACTACAAATGACTCAATTAAAAATTTGTGTCCTTACAAATCTCCCCCTTTGCCTATTTCGGGACAAAAACCAACACAAAAATCCTAAAGGGCCGTCAAGCTATACAAGACTGACAAAAATGTCCCACCCGAAATAAAAATACATAGCTTGACTCAAACAACCCAAGGATCAATATCTTTGCCCGATGATGAACATTGCTAGTTAGAAGAATTCCTGCACACTTAAGAAAACTATGAAATGCATAGGGAATATCAAGGATATTAAATGAAAGTAAAATAATTACTCCCCCTAAATTAATTCTCCCCTTTATCAACTATGATCAACCTAAGAAGATAGCGACTCCCCCTAAGATAAATCTCCAAAACTAAGATATAATTATAATAGGATTATATACCATTTCTCCCCTACCACAATATTCTGATTGCTCTTGTGTCGTCTCAAAAGGGTCATATAAAATGAGGACCTTTTGAGATGGATTTGTTCCTGTTTCAAAAAACTCTTTTGAGACGGCTGCATCACAGAAAGTATTTATAACCCCTATCAAAAAGACCACCTAGTCGTCCCAAATAGCACAACAAAAATTATTTGAGACAGATAAATGATCTTTTAGGACTGCTAGGCCACCGTCTCAAAAGCTACTTTTTTGTAGTGCACCCGGGAAGGGAGGACCGTCATAATAAAAAGTGAGAACAATTATAAAATTTGGTTAATTTATTTAAATTAACATCGTGGGACTTAGGAATTTAAAATCATATTGGTGTGCCTTTTTAATGCGAATCTCTTCAGGTAGTTAGTCATTTATATTTATCACGTTTAATTATCTCGTTTAATTTAAAATATTCTAGTGTGATATTTATTGCGTACAATGCTATTGTCTGGATTCAAGGATCCTGTTTGAGGGGAGTGGTGTGTATTCATGCTCGGAGCTCTGACCTCGTGCATTGACTAATGTTTTCAGGATAAGTTTGGAGAATCTGCATAGGATATTTGGAGATTACCTTTTTGGAGGTGCAACTAGAGTTTGTTCGTTTAGTACATTTAATTAGTTAGATTTTCGTTTTTAGTCGGATTAAATTATGAGACATCATTTCAGTTCATTGGGCCATTCGGTTCCAAAGTTGTTTACAGGATTTCAGTTGGATTTTCAATCGGTTTATCATTTAGATTTTTATTTAATCATTATTAGAGATTGGATTTTATACGGAGTTTAGCATGTGAAGGATCTTTTATCGACCAGTTATTATGATCATTTGAGATTTATTCAATTTTTTATTTTATGGATTGGTTTATTTATGTCTCATATCTGTCTCATGCTAAGAATGGTATTATTTAGTTCACGCCTGACGTAGTTCGGCGGCGGTGGTTGGACAGACCATCTGTCGAATTTCGCGGGGTGTGACATAAAATTCACGAGAATTACACGAAACTAGATGCACTTGTTAAAAGATGTCATTAGAAAGGAAATGAGATAAATCAACAAATTTTACATTATTTGAGATGATAAAAATCCATAAATTAAGGGGATAAATTCAGAAGAATTTATGACTAATCAAAAGGCATATGATAGAATCCCAAAATATATACATGATGGTTTTTACATACAAAAGGAGTAACTTGTAGATATATTGATGTGATTAAGGATATTTATGATGGGTCCATGACTATAGTATGAACAATGACTAAAGAAAGTAGTAAATTTCTAATTACTCTAGGTTTGCAGCAAGGTTTGACATTAATTACCTATCTTTTTTCTCTTATTATGGATGAAATTACCACACATATAGACGATGAGTTACCGAAGTGTATGTTATTTTCATATGATATCAGTTTAGTATTTGAAAATATGGCAAGGACTAATATTAGATCAGAAATGTGGAGAAAAACTATGAAAATTAGAACGCCTAAAATGAGAAGAACTAAACTAGAGTAAGTGGAGTGAAATTTTAGAAATATTAGGAGAACAAATGGGGATGTAGTGAAACTTGATGGTTATAAGATACCTAAAAGTGATCATTTCCTCTATTTAGAATTAAAGCATGATGTTACTCATAGAATAAAAGCAGGATGGGTTGAGTGGAGAAGTGTTATTAGCGTATTACATTATCCATATATACTTTTGAAATTGAAGGGGAAGCTTTATAGGATGTCCATTAGACTGACCATGTTATACACGACAAAGTGTTGGGTAACCAAGAAGTAAAATGTGTAAAAAATGAGTGTGATAGAGATGTAGATGTTAAGATGTATGTGTGACAGATCAAAAGGATAATATTAGAAATGAAGATATTCGTGAGATGGTAAAATTATATCCTATAGAAGATAAATTGAGATAAAATCAACGTACATTGTTTGGACACGTCCAACAAAAATCGATACGTGCACCTATAAAGAAGAGTGATTTAGTTAATATTAATGGTAAGTCTAGGTGTAAGGTAGGCCTACGCTGACTTGGTGGGATATAAAAAAAGGCCATGATATCATATCATTTAATCGAGGATATTACGTTAAAGAAAAATATATTGGTAAAATGATAATCATGTAGCCGACCCCAAATAATTTGGAAAAATCTTTGTCGAGTAGAGTTGTATTGATTTGTCCATATGTAATTAATCAAATGTTACTAACAATTAAACAAAACTTGTAGAATAATGTAAATTACCGACTTTGAAGATTTTATTTTTACCATTTCATTTTTCATCTGATAAAGACGGAATTTTATATTCTTACTGACATTTCTTTTTAAATAAATGTTTTGTCATTAAAACACGCCAAAAAAATATTTCTATTGATGTTTGTTCTTCATGTAATTTTTGTACATCGCTAAAACATGACAATAGATTCCACTATCAACATTTTATTATGTTAGTAAAAAATGATGTAACGCACGATATTTTAAATGATTTTTATAATTGAGTTAATTGCAAATTAAATTGGGATTAATTAAATTAGATTGGAATGATTAATCTGAGATGATAAATATTAATTAGCGAGTTGAGGAATAATATTTATTGATGAAAATTATATAGAAAATTACGTAGTGAATAAACTAATATATCATTATGAATATATTAAAATTGTCACGAGAGGAAAATATGATAGTTACAGTAATTTAGCCGGGACGCGCGTGTAAGTCGTGTCGGGACATAATTTGAGGAATAAAACATAACTTTATTATTGGTATTTCAAATGGTCATTTTGAGTGGGCCAAGTTTCCTGCAAGATTCAAGATAGTTCGAAACGTGTAGCCGAGGGTTTACTTTGGGTCTCGGGGCAATTTTAGGCAAAAACGGTACCCCATAGGGGTATTTTAGTCATTTATATTTTTGAGCTAAGGAGACCCACGAATTTAAGAAGTTTAAATCAGATTGGTAATGGTAGAATTTAGGGTTACGTGAATCAAACCTGAATAGGTTATCAAGGGAGAGAAGGAGGACCCTGAGAGAGTCCCAAGGCCATAAAACAACACTCTTGCACCACCAACACCACCATAACATAGATTGGGAGAAGAGGTTCACAACCACACAAATTTTCTGTAGAGAATCAAACCGCCATACAAATGCGAGTATTTATCTTGGAAATATTAAGCATGTATTTAATCCATGTTAGAGTTAGATGAATAAATTCATGATTATGTGAAAAACTTATGTAAATTAGAAGAGTTTAAATCATATTTGGGCTAGGAATCATGCTAGGTTAACTCCCTTGATGCATGCTGAATGAAATTCACAAAATTTTGATGTCATAATGTCAACAAATATGGACTTAAATGGAATTCCTGAACCAGAAGATGATCTAGGGTTTTTAGGGGAAGTTCTTCAATTAATGAAATTTTATAAGTAATCTTTGATGATTTAATTATTCTCTCGCGTTAAAAATTGTTTATATATATTGGTATAACGTTTAGTAGGATTGGTTGGATGTTTGGAAATTTATTAATTGAGTTGGTATTATAAATGAGTGAGGTTTCGTAACTGTTAAGGAAGAAGATGACATCAAGTCCACCAGACTGGTTCACCTCTACCCACCGGACCGGTTCGGGGGGCTATGACATACAGTTCGATATAGTGATTTGCTACTACCCACCGGACCGGTTAGAAAATGTATTTTTGATTAAATTTTAGGGATTCGTATTGATAAATTATTTCCAATTAGAGATAATCGAGTCTTGGAACCTTAGGGTAGGATTTGATGTAGTTTAACCTCTCGAGAATTTAAATGAGAACCTTGTGACTTGGATGCCCAGATCACAAAAAGGCACCGACAAGGATGTCTTTGTATTTTCTAGTTCATTTTATGGGGAAGACTACAAAGTAATATCTATGTCTTCCCAGTCTGGATCTCCTAGTAGGTCGTCCACCATTTTTATAAATAACTTGAATTATATTATCATTTGTTACTGATCAACCTATTTCCTTTTTATAACTCCCGATTGTAAAAGGAAGTCAATTTGAATAATGTTCACTTTATTTGGAACAAATGAACTCCAATCAGCATTAGAACTTTTTAAAGAGAGGCCCATATCCTTCTCGGCTACAAACTTACTTTTACCTAAACCTAGAATTTTACTATCATTCTAGAGGTAACTAGAGCCTATTATTTTGTGGTCGGTGATACATTGATACCCATAACCCTCTGTTCTGACTAAAGCAGAGATGGGTATTTATCTTAGTTAACACTCATCCTCCTACACATTGCATAGACTGACTCTCGTGAAGATCAACATTGGGTGGAAGAACATAGAAAAAAGGACAAAGAGGGAGATTAATAGTATTCCATTTTTTAGAATTGTAATCCCCCTTTTTCCTATGAAGCAATCAATATCTCAAGTCATCATTGAGAGGAAGATGAGGAAGAATGGAATTTACATTGAGAAGATTTCCACTTCCCACACATTCCCGATAACCTTAAAGAGATGATGAATAATCCTCATCGAATCATTGACATGGAAGGCATTTTTTCAAATCAAAAGAAGTAGGGCATTCAGGCGAGCCACACTACTTAAGGTTTAACTAGCACAAAAAGGAGGGTTCTCTTCCTCAAGGAAAAGGAGGCTCTTAACGTGGAGTAGCAAAGGTCGAGAGAAATGTAACTCAAGCAGTCTAAGAATAGAAATGTAGGTCGAGGAGGCTCTTAGGCATAAGTCCAAGAGAGCCATTCCTGACATTATTGCTGCAACTAATGCAGTTGATGATAGGTGTTCTTAGGTGGGTCTACGTCTTTTCTAGACCAACTAACCCATCTTGGGTTGTACCATAATTTTCAGGTGGGTTTTATGTCAAACGTAGATGACCAACTTATTTCTAAGTTATACCACCTAATTTTTAAGTGATTTTATGAATGTTCTAGGCTGACCATCCCAACTTGGGTTGTACCACCATTTTTAGGTAGGTTTTATACCAAATGTAGGTGGGAAACTTATTTTTAAGTTATACCACCAAATTAAAAATGTAAATATTTATCATTATAAAGTATGTGTCAAATAATTGAGTTATTGAGTCATTCAAGATTCTTAGGATTGATTCGATGTGAGACATTTAACTAGAGTGAAGCACATTCATTTATACTACATGAAATTTTAGGACTTTGAAGATCTACAAAACCTACTCTATAGAACAAGACTTCTATTGGCAATTTGAAGATATGTCATATGCTAGTTTTGTGATTCAAGGTTATTGGCTATGCACACACTTTCACATTTTTTAAAATTATTTTTAAAGGGATTAACATGTGATTGTTGAGATGTTATGTGTACCTTTTAGGGAAGAGTCCCGACTATTAGAAGTACTTTTTTTATGTTTATATTAGTTTTACTTCAAACCGTACGCATGACCCCTTTTTGATCCATGAGGATGAAATTGTACACACTGTTAGGATTTAACTTGTGATCATTGGTACATAGAATCTCATCCATGGTTTTATACTGCCCGAAATCACGTGCATAGGAAAATAAAAAGCGGGCAAAATAGAGCAAATATTTAAAAAAATATATAAATATGTCATTTTCACTCTCTTTTAATGATAATTTGACAGCATCATTACTTTAAAAAAACTTAGAGAGTATTTTAGAGGTTGAGTGATTTCACATTTCCTATTGATTTTTTAAATTCACTTGTTCCCTCCTAATTGAGAGAAAAACTTAGATCTATACTTGATCTATATCTTTGAGACATAATTGAGAGTGATTTGATTTAGATCTACATTGGTCAAGTTCAACCGACACTAATCTACACTTGAATTGGAGATCTAACTCTCCTAGATATAAAATTGACCGTTCTTCATTCTATTGGAGATATTGGATCATGGTGTGATTGTAAGGAGGAGTTTATTCTTCCTATTAATTTTATAGAGCTTAAGGTGGATCTTTTATTTTCGATGGGGGAAAGACCAAAGATCATAGGTGACTACTGACGAGTGAATAGGTGAGAGGTACCTTCTTGATTAGTATAAAAATCTTTTCAAGTTAAATAATAAATTAGTGTGTGTCGAGTTTTTTTTACCGATAGGTCGGGGTTTTCCTAAAAAAGTCATCTTGCGAATTACTTATATGTGTTGAATGTTATTTTGCACACTTATATCACACACTTCACCTAGATCTCACATATATATAGAGAAAGATTAATTCATTAAAATTGACTTTAATTTTTTGAATCTAGTGAATCATTCTAGTTTTGCCTAAATTTGATCATTAATTTATTGATTCAAGCCTTGCATCAAATCACCTAGTTATACATGTAAGATGTCATATATTGTAATTAAACATTTATTCACTCCTCTTCCTTCTAGGTTTGTTTAAAGTTCAACACTTGTATGGATATACGGATCCTTAATTGGTATCAGAGCGGGTGATCTTGTTTGCTTTCACGTGTTAAGAGTGAGTTCTTGTTTGTATACTCATAGATCTAGTTTGCTTTTGTTACTAGTCGATCATTATTTTTTCAAATATATGACTCTGGTGTGACACCCCGACTAATTAAATAACGGGTAGCTACTCCTTTATTAAATTAATTCAAAATGCCAAGTTGGCTCAGTTAATAGCATCATTGTCGAAAACATTTTATTATTACTAACCACCTAGTATTTAAAAAGTAAGTGCCAAATTTTAATTAAAGTCCGATTAACATGCAACAAGTAATGAAGAAATAAATAGCACCATTCACCATACTGAAGTAAAACAAATAATCATCACATAGTGTAAATAAAGTCTGGAGGAAAACTCCTCACTACAATCCCATAACTGAAATGAATAACTGAATACTGAAATAATACATGCTAAAGTCTGAAAACTGAAATGTAAAAGATGTCTAATAGAAATGGGCAACATGCCCTACAACTGGAATCCAAAAGATGGAAGCGTCTATAAGAAAAGTCCCTGTAGCTTCTACAAGCCGCTACAGCTCGTCACCTGAATGAGTATCCTATGCTTGGTGTCCTTGTGGCTTGGCACCTAAAATGGTTTTACAAGAAAAAGATTTGAAAAGCAAACGGGTCAGAGCCCGAATGTGGAGTTATATTTTAAAAACCTGCAAGTGCTTTAAAAACATTTAAAACATTAAATGCAAAGTACATGTTAGGACGTACACTCACATGATATTCTCACCTCTCGTCTAATTGTGCACTCCTAACGTAAGTACCCATCTACAATGATATAAACCACTAGCTAAGTGACATCGTAACTAGCTAGACTATAATAGTTTCTACCCTTATTACCCGGTTCTATTAACATATAACGCTCGTAATTAGATAGGGATTTAATGTAAACTCAGATGCTCAAAATGCAATATATTTCTCTATCAGCTAACTCATTTTATTTATCGAAACAATACCGTAATTATATTCACATCATTAACAAGAAGGTTCTCATTAATTAAGTGTATATTATTCACATCATAAATATACAATACGAGCACCCCGAGAACCAAGCTGCGGTGCACACATACTCTGCTATCCATCCCGGTACATCACGTACATAAGGATCACATATTCCGAATCTCTCAGGAATAGTTCAGATAACACAAATCACAAATAGTGGAGGCGAACACAGTCACATCACATGGGTCACGCACATACCTACGCTCCCACGATCAGCGGACTTATTAACATCCCAATAAGTCTTTCTCTGATCTATGTTCATCGAGGTACCAGTCTATATCCGCCCCGTAGGCACACAAGGATTAGAGGGTCCTAAGCGAACGCAACCTCCCGTGATAGCAAGTATGGTAGGTATGTCATACACACAATTCATATACCAATACTAAGTAAACACACGTCTTAGTAATACCGTATTTTAATTGTAGTACACATCGTATTCTCGTACTAACCATAATTATCACAATTTATACTACTCCGGTTTATTATCATACGCGCCATAATTTTCTCACGTTGTAATAGACACTCACGTCTCAACCCAAACGGTTCATTCTAATTTAACTCACTTGTATATAATTTCCTTCTCATAAATACCCAAATGTCCCAAACCTATCACTACATCATCATTGGAAGGTTAACTATATCCTCGAACAAGTTTATGGGACTCCAAAATTCAAAACAGTTCAAAATAGCCCAAACTGTCAGCTCATTAGAAGTCTCGTTCGAACGAGTGTTCGAACGAGTTTGGGCTGTCAGCTCGTTAGAAGTCTCGTTCGAACGAGACTGTTCGAATGAGATTCCAGTTCGTTCGAACGAACTGCACCTTCTAACGATATCTCGTTCGATCGAGATATCGAACTAAACTACCCTTCGTTAGAAGAGACTGGTCAACTCGTTAGAAGCTCGTTCGAACGAGCTCGTTCGAACGACCGGGGGACTGCTTCTAACGACTGGCCAGTTTCGGCACAGATTTTTCCAAATACGTTTTTCACCATTTTTACTCCTCAAATCACCTCTAAAAGTTATCCCAACGATTGTTTTAAAGTCTATAAACAATCCTAAACATAATATAACCACATCCTATCACGTTTTTATGGATTAATTCACCCTAATCATCAATCAATTTACAAATACTTAAACTTTTCCCCAATTCATTCATGAACATGAACCCTAGAATTTGGAACCCTCAATTCATCAAATTTATTCCGTTTTTCTTTCACCCAATCATGTATTAACATCAGATTAATCGTCTCCAAACTATTCTACATGCAATTTATCATCAATATTCAGAACCTAAGTTCAATTAATCATGGGTTTTCATTCATCTTCCAATAACAATTATAAATCTTCAATGTTCTAACATGGAAAGAACATTTGCTGAAGTTAAACATAATTAAACCACTTGCCTTGTTTGTTTCCGGATTTGGTGTTGATTTGGTGAAGAATCTCTGCAGAATTTTCTCTCTTTCTCTCCTTCTCCAAGCTCCTTCTCCAATGGTGGCTTAAGGTGGCTAGGGTTTGTTTTGGGGAAAGTTGTAAACCTAAAGATAACCTCCGTAGCTTAATGGTTTAATATGGGATGGTTAGTCGGCTTTGTGGGTTTAATCCACATCAGATTTAATTAACCAATTTTCGTCACTTTTAATTCCTCAAAATGTAAAATTACCAAAATACCCTTTAAGTTGCCGGTATGGCCTAAAAATAA
Organism: Sambucus nigra; assembly: GCA_949130495.1. Lineage (NCBI taxonomy): Eukaryota > Viridiplantae > Streptophyta > Magnoliopsida > Dipsacales > Adoxaceae > Sambucus > Sambucus nigra. The sequence continues at coordinate 280,204,526 of OX422215.1, read as the reverse complement.
CCCGGGACCCAAACTATACCCTCGGCTAGTGTTTTCTCACTATCTCGACCCTTCTGGACGTGTTGGCGCACTCAAAACGACCATACAGATTATAGATTTTAAATTCACTTTTATTATCAAAATATTACACCGTGACGCGGCGGTCCCACGCGTCTCAACAAAATTTCTAAAATGCCGTCTATCAATCTCACGACAAATTTTATAATACCAAGTTCATATATAATCATATATGCACATAATCAAATACCAACTCACATCTCATAAGTATTTATAACCCGGATTAATTTCCAATTAATACGCATTTAATTAATTAATCCCAAAAATAAATATAGTCAAAAGTACGGGGTATTACATACTCCCCCCCTAATAACTGAATTTCGTCCCGAAATTCGAAACTAGAAAGTACCTGCTAAAAATAGCTCTGGATAACGTTCGCGCATCTCATCCTCGCGCTCCCATGTGGACTCCTCGACATTGTGATGTCGCCACTGAACACGCACTAACGGGACTATCTTTGACCGCAGTTTCCTCTCGCTTCGGTCCAAAATAGCAATCGGCCCCTCCTCGTAGGAACTATCCGGCTGGAGATCGATGTCCTCCACAGAAATGTGAGAATGGGCCAAATTATGTCTAAGGTATTTCCTTAGCGAGGAACTATGGAACACGTCGTGAATTCGATGAAAATGCTCTGGTAGTCCGAGTCTATACGCAACCGGTCCGATCCGCTCAATGATAGGAAACGGCCCCACATACCTCAGTGCCAACTTCCCCTTCTTCCCGAATCTCATAATCCCCTTCATCGGAGATACCCTGAGCAAAACCGTGTCCCCCACTTGGAACTCCCTGAAAAACCTCTTTACATCAGCATAACTCTTATGTCTGTCTTGAGCTACCCGAATGCGACTCCAAATCAACTCAATCCTTGCCGAAGTATCCTGAATCACTTCCGGCCCAAGTAGTTTGTTGTCCCCCACCTCCAACCAACATGCTGGGGAACGACAAGGCCTACCGTACAATGCCTCAAACGGATCCATGCCAATCGTGAACTGATAGGATTTGTTGTAAGAAAACTCCACCAGTGGAAGGTACTGCTCCCATCCACCCCCAAAGTCAATAATGCACATGCGTAGCATGTCCTCCAACATCTGGTTGGTGCGCTCTGTCTGCCCATCGGTCTGCGGATGATAAGCCGTACTCAACCACAATTCCGTGCCCATTGCCTCCTGGAAACTCTCCCAAAACCTCGAAACAAATATCTTGTCTCTGTCAGACACGATATTTAGGGGCACACCGTGAAGTCTCACAATCTTGAAATGAAGAGCTGGGCATACTGTCCCGTGGTGTAGTCAGTCCTTACGGGTAAGAAGTGAGCGACCTTGGACAACCTGTCCACAATAACCCAAACGGAGTCGTGACCCCTCTGCGACGTAGGCAACCCCGTGATAAAGTCCATGGATATGCTCTCCCACATCCACACCGGGACTTCCAATGGCTGTATTAATCCTGCCGGTCTCTGATGATCCACTTTTACAAGCTGACAAGTGGCACATTTCGAAACAAACTCAGCGATATCTCTCTTCATACCGCTCCACCAATACTGCCGTCTCATGTCTTGGTACATTTTGTCCCCTCCGGGATGTACCGCGAACCGTGAGCCGTGCGACTCTTCCATCACATCGTGCCGCAATTCTTCCCCTTCCGGAACCACCAATCTCCCATTGAAGCGTAATCCCCTGTTTGAGCTAACGGTATAGGACTCGGCTCCCTCTGCTAGTAATCGTACTATCTGCTCCTGACAGAACGAGTCATTAGCCTGTGCCCATACTATCTTCGTGACAATCTGCAGTGTAACGGTCATCACAGACATGAATGATCGGGCCACTTCATCCTGGTGTCCCAATTCCTTCCACTTTGCTTTCCACACCTCTGCCACCTCATCTGCTGGCCTACGGCTCAATGCGTCTGCTACCACGTTAGCCTTACCCGGGTGGTACTGGATGTCGAACTGGTAGTCTTTCACAAACTCAAGCCACCTACGTTGCCGCATATTCAACTCTTTCTGCGTGAACAGGTACTGTAGGGACTTGTGGTCCGTGAACAGTTGGAACCTCTCCCCCAAAAGATAGTGCCTCCAAATCCGTAGGGCAAATACCACTGCTGCCAACTCCAAATCATGTGTGGGGTAATTCTTCTCATGAGGCTTAAGCTTACGGGAAGCATAAGCTATGGCCGGCCTCTCCTGCTGCAATACACCTCCCAGTCCTTGCAAAGACGCATCGGTGTTAACCAAATACTCAACTCCCGGTCTCGGCAATGCTAACACAGGTGCTGAGGTCAATTCGTCCTTCAATTCATCGAATGCCAACTGGCAGGCATCACTCCAGATATAGGGCACACCCTTACGAGTCAGATGTGTCAAAGGACCTGCTATCTCCAAGAAACCCCGAATAAACCTCCTGTAGTATCCTGCTAGACCCAAGAAACTACGAATCTCCGTTGGTGTCGTGGGCTGTCCCCACTCCCTCACCGCTGACACCTTCCCCGGATCAACAGATATTCCCCGGTCAGAAATAATGTGACCCAAGAACTGGACTTCCTTTAGCCAAAACCCGCACTTCTCATATTTTGCATACAACTCGTTCTGACGAAGTGTCTGCAAAACCTGCCTCAAATGCTCGGCGTGTTCTTCCTCTGTCTGGGAGTAAACCAGAATGTCATCAATGAAGACAATGACAAACTGATCTAGGAAATCCCTAAACACTCTGTTCATCAAGTCCATAAACACAGCTGGAGCGTTGGTCAGACCAAATGGCATAACCCGAAATTCGTAAGAACCATATCTCGATAAGAACGCAGTCTTCGAGACATCCTCCTCCCTGATACGCAGCTTATGGTAACCCGATCTCAAGTCAATCTTCGAGAAGAAAGAATCTCCTCTCAACTGGTCGAATAAGTCATCGATTCGAGGCAACGGATACTTATTCCGTATCCTGACCTTATTCAGCTCTCGGTAGTCCACACACAATCTTAGTGAACTGTCCCTCTTCTTCACAAACAGAACTGGTGCACCCCAAGGTGAGGTACTCCTGCGAATAAAGCCCTGACCTAACAGCTGCTCTATCTGATCCCGTAACTCCCTCATCTCAGCTGGAGCCATACGGTACGGTGCGCGTGCTATAGGTCTCGTACCCGGTAGCAAATCTATGACGAAGTCTATCTCTCGACTGGGTGGTAAGCCTGGTATCTCCTGAAACACATCTGAATACTCCCTGACAACCGGAATCGAATCTAAAGGAATCACAACCTCCTTAGAGGTATCCTCCTCTATGTAATACAGATGAGCGGTCGATCCTCCCTCTGGGCGAGGCATCGCCATTATAAACATCTATTGCCCCGGAATGGCAAAAACAATGCTCCCGCTGAAGCAATCAATCATGGCCCTATATGCTACGAGCCAATCCATACCGATGATCACATCATGAACATGCATGTCTAACACTAACATGTCTGCAGGCAATACCAAACCACCAATCTCTACCCCCACTCCCCAGCATATAAAGAAAATAAGTGACCCACTCCCCAATGGTGAGTCGACACACGTCACTGTGCTCTCTGCCGTAGCTAACAATCCTAAAGCTTTCGCGAAGTGTGTAGCTATAAAACAGTGTGTAGCACCCGTATCAAATAACACCCGACCCATAGTGCCATGGATAGGAAACGTACCCTCAATTGCGGGCGGTGCCTGTGGAACTGCAGCCTGGTGGACGTTGTAGACACGTCCATACTGTAGTTGCCCCTGCTGAGCTGGGACTGCTGGAATGGGTGGCAATGCTGCCATCTGTGGCGGTGCGGGAAGAGCGGCGAGAAACATAGGCCTCTGTGGCTCCTGGCGAGCACCCTGCTGCTGCTGCCGTGGGGCCCTGCCCCTTTCAGGACAATCCTGCTTCTTATGGCCAGTCTTGCCACAAACAAAGGACTTCTCTGGGAAGTTCCCTCCCCTCTGCCCCTGCTGTCCCCGGCCCTGGTGGCCGTTACCGTTCCTCCCTTGGCCCTGCTGGCCCTGATGAAACTGCTGCCCATTCTGCCCCTGCTGGCCCTGATGGCCGTTTGGACCCTGATGGCCCTAACGGAAACCTCCCTGTCCCTGCCTGTAGTTCCCTAACCGGAACCTCTTATTATCCCCCTGCTGGGAGCCCTGCTCATTCTGTCTCTGCCCCTGACCCGATTGTGCCCCGCTGGCACTATGTCCTCCGGTCCTGCCCTGATGGCTAGACTCTCCTGACCTTTGGCCTCGGCCATATGAAAACGGTGGTCCTGGCAATGTAACAATGCAGCGTTAACCACATCAGAATACGTGGCCAACGATAGGTTCCCTAGCAGATGCTGACGGATCCTCCAATTCAACCCATCGGTGAACTTCTCAATCTTCTTATTCTCTGTTGGTATCTCGTCTGGAATGATGTTCAACAGGTTAGTGAACTCGGCCTCATACTCGGCCACAGTCTTGCCCTCCTGCCTCAGACTCATCAGCTTCCTCCTCATCTCCGTGTGAACAGCCGACGGAAAGTACTTGCGGTCAAACCGCACCCAGAACTCCTGAATCGTGAGAGTATCCCTCTCCTCCGCGGTGGTAATAGACTCCCACCACTGTAGTGCAGATCCCACTAGCTTGAAAGTAGCTAGCACCTGTTTCTGAACATCAGTGCACTCATGCATCCTTAAGTGCCTCTGCATATCTTTCCTCCATTGGCTCGAGACTACCACATCTGAGCTACCTGCAAACTCTGGCGGATGCGCTTTCTGAAAAGCATCACGTACACGCTCCCAAGCAGACGGGAATGCATTAACCTGTACTGGCACAGAAACCGGCGCCTGGGGTGGTGCCTGATGAACAACGGCACTGGCGGCATTTACCGCTTGAGCTACTATTGCTGCAACCTCAGCGGCGTCCATCATGCCCTGAACTGGAGCGGGCTGGGGTTCGGGCGTTGCATCCCTGGGAACTCGTCTTGCACGTCGTGGAGGCATCTGAAATACGAACAAAGTTTATAAGTTCACGGTTATGAACTTAATATAACTGAAGAACAAAGCATACAAAAAGGAGTACAACAGTCCTAAAATATAGGGCTCTATATCAAAGAAACTTAGCAGAAACATAATAGCCGTACAGATCCTAAAGGACACTAGAACCTGATGCTCTGATACCACCTGTGACAGCCCGACTAATTAAATACCGGGTAGCTACTCCTTTATTAAATTAATTCATAATGCCAAGTTGGCTCAGTTAATAGCATCACTGTCGAAAACAATTTTATTATTACTAACCACCTAGTATTTAAAATGTAAGTGCCAAATTTTAATTAAAGTCCGATTAACATGCAACAAGTAATGAAGAAATAAATAGCACCATTCACCATACTGAAGTAAAACGAATAATCATCACATAGTGTAAATAAAGTCTGGAGGAAAACTACTCACTACAATCCCATAACTGAAATGAATAACCGAATACTGAAATAATACATGCTAAAGTCTGAAAACTGAAATGTAAATGATGTCTAATAGAAATGGGCAACATGCCCTACAACTGATATATAGTGACTCTGGAATCCAAAAGATGGAAGCATCTATAAGAAAAGTCCCTGTAGCTTCTACAAGCAGCTACAGCTCGTCACCTGAATGAGTATCCTATGCTTGGTGTCCTTGTGGCTTGGCACCTAAAATGGTTTTACAAGAAAAAGATTTGAAAAGCAAACAGGTCAGAGCCCGAATGTGGAGTTATATTTTAAAAACCTGCAAGTACTTTAAAAACATTTAAAACATTAAATGCAAAGTACATGTTAGGACGTACACTCACATGATATTCTCACCTCTCGTCTAACTGTGCACTCCTAACGTAAGTACCCATCTACAACGATATAAACCACTAGCTAAGTGACATCATAACTAGCTAGACTGTAATAGTTTCTACCCTTATTACCCGGTTCTATTAAGATATAACGCTCGTAATTAGATAGGGATTTAATGTAAACTCGGATGCTCAAAATGCAATATATTTCTCTATCAGCTAACTCATTTTATTTATCGAAACAATACCGTAATTATATTCACATCATTAACATGAAGGTTCTCATTAATTAAGTGTATATTATTCACATCATAAATATACAATACGAGCACCCCGAGAACTAAGTTGCGGTGCACACATACTCTGCTATCCATCCCGGTACAGCACGTACATAAGGATCACATATTCCGAATCTCTCAGGAATAGTTCAGATAACACAAATCACAAATAGTGGAGGCAAACACAGTCACATCACATGGGTCACGCACATACCTACTCTCCCACGATCAGCGGACTTATTAACATGCCAATAAGTCTTTCTCTGACCTATGTTCATCGAGGTACCAGTCTATATCCCCCCCGTAGGCACACAAGGATTAGAGGGTCCTAAGAGAACGCAACCTCCCGTGATAGCAAGTATGGTAGGTATGTCATACACACAATTCATATACCAATACTAAGTAAACACACGTCTTAGTAATACCGTATTTTAATCGTAGTACACATCTCATTCTCGTACTAACTATAATTATCACAATTTATACTACTCCGGTTTATTATCATACGCGCCATAATTTTCTCACGTCGTAATAGACACTCACGTCTCAACCCAAACGGTTCATTCTAATTTAACTCACTTGTATATAATTTCCTTCTCATAAATACCCAAATGTCCCAAACCTATCACTACATCATCATTGGAAGGTTAACTATATCCTCGAACAAGTTTACGGGACTCCAAAATTCAAAACAGTTCAAAATAGCCCAAACTGTCAACTCGTTAGAAGTCTCGTTCGAACGAGTGTTCGAACGAGTTTGGGCTGTCAGCTCGTTAGAAGTCTCGTTCGAACGAGACTGTTCGAACAAGATTCCAGTTCGTTCGAACGAACTGCACCTTCTAATGATATCTCGTTCGAACGAGATATCGAACGAAACTACCCTTCATTAGAAGAGACTGGTCAACTCGTTAGAAGCTCGTTCGAACGAGCTCGTTCGAACGACCTGGGGACTGCTTCTAACGACTGGCCAGTTTCGGCCCAGATTTTTCCAAATACGTTTTTCACCATTTTTACTCCTCAAATCACCTCTAAAATTTATCCCAACGTTTGTTTTAAAGTCTCTAAACAATCCTAAACATAATATAACCACATCCTATCACGTTTTTATGGATTAATTCACCCTAATCATCAATCAATTTACAAATACTTAAACTTTTCCCCAATTCATTCATGAACATGAACCCTAGAATTTGGTGCCCTCAATTCATCAAATTTAATCTGTTTTTCTTTCACCCAATCATGTATTAACATCAGATTAATCGTCTCCAAACTATTCTACATGCAATTTATCCTCAATATTCAGAACCTAAGTCCAATCAATCATGGGTTTTCATTCATCTTCCAATAACAATTATAAATCTTCAATTTTCTAACATGGAAAGAACATTTGCTGAAGTTAAACATAATTAAACCACTTGCCTTGTTTGTTTCCGGATTTGGTGTTGATTTGGTGAAGAATCTCTGCAGAATTTTCTCTCTTTCTCTCCTTCTCCAAGCTCCTTCTCCAGTGGTGGCTTAAGGTGGCTAGGGTTTGTTTTGGGGAAAGTTGTAAACCTAAAGATAACCTCCGTAGCTTAATGGTTTAATATGGGATGGTTAGTGGTCTTTGTGGGTTTAATCCACATCAGATTTAATTAACCAATTTTCGTCACTTTTAATTCCTCAAAATGTAAAATTACCAAAATACCCTTTAAGTTGCCGGTATGGCCTAAAAATAACCCGGGACCCAAACTATACCCCCGGCTAGTGTTTTCTGACTATCTCGACCCTTCCGGACGCGTTGGCGCACTCAAAACGACCATACAGATTATAGATTTTAAATTCACTTTTATTATCAAAATATTACACCGTGACGCAGCGGTCCCACGCGTCTCAACAAAATTTCTAAAATGCCGTCTATCAATCTCACGACAAATTTTATAATACCAAGTTCATATATAATCATATATGAACATAATCAAATACCAACTCACATCTCTTAAGTATTTATAACCCGGATTAATTTCCAATTAATACGCATTTAATTAATTAATCCCAAAAATAAATATAGTCAAAAGTACGGGGTATTACATCTGGTCATCCAATTATATTCGTGCCTACGATAACATTCCTATGTCTTTAAGTCCTAGCGAGAGGGTGAAACATTTTAAATGAAAATAGAGAAGAAGAAAAAGAAATCATCTCATTATTTAAAAAAAAAAGTTTGTTGATGTGTAATTTAATGAATGTGATGAAATTGAAAGTGTCAAATCATTGAGTCAAGAAAAATCAGACTTAATGCCTTAACTTCTCAAAAGAAAAAATTTGAATGTTAAATTGGCTATGAAATTCAAACTCTTTGAACTAGAAAAAGAATATTTTGAAAGTGATTTTGTAAAGAGAAGCCAAATAACCGATCAAAGTTGAATTTGATTGAAGAACAAAACGGTGAGTTATTAGACTTGAATTTTTTCTTTAAAAGAAGATAATAAGCCACTGAGATTACATAGTTTTAAAAAATGGTGATTTAAAAAAACTGAAGGTTTTGAATAAGAGAAAAGATATTTGACTTTTAAACGAGAAAAAAATTAAGAAAAACTTCTTGTTTGTGAAATTTTTAAAAGTGAAATTGACAATAGATTTCAATCTTTAAAACAGTGAAGTTAACTTATATAAATGTTAGGAAGAAAGTCATATTCTTCTAAAATTCACACATGAAGTAAATTTTCATTACATGATTCAAAAAATCTTGATCATTTGATCTTGAAGAATTGAGAAGAAAAAGAGAATCTTCAATCATAAAGGAAAAAGGGAAATGATCAAAAAGTTTCAAAGGATCATCCAAAATTATTCTATTGCACATTTTTCACAAGGACGGACATATATATACTTTTCACTACAAAATGAAAAAGAATAAATGAAAATATGATTCCAGCCTCATGAGGTTAAAAAATAAAATAAAAGCTCTCTCCTGAGAGGTCTTTGATATGGATAAGTTTGTTAGGTATCATGATGGTAAACCAAGACTTTGCCATATGTTCTTCTATATTTTCATCGTACTAGAGTTGAGAGGAGAGCTCACATAGCTAGAATCAATATGATAAGGAAGTTAGTTACTTTTTTACTCTTTGCAAGCTACAAGGTCGCACCAATCAATCTTGTAGGTGCTTGAGATAAATAAACCATATGTTCTGAATAATAGGAAACAAGTATTCTGTAGGGATCCTCTTAGTGAAATTATGGGTCAAATTGGTGAGTTAATTAAGACAATGGATACTTTTGTGAATTATAGAGGTGAGTCTATAAGGGAAATACCAAAACCAATACCTAGATCATTTTCTCAAAATCCAAGGAGTGGCATAAAAATCCTACGAGGAATGCGAGGAAGATTTCAAGCAATGTACATTACTTGTCTAGAAATGCAACAAGAAATAGAATTGATATTAAAGTTCCTGTGACAACCCGCTCAAAATAATAACGAGTGGCCAGCCCTATACTACATTAAATAGGGTATCTCAAATGGCTCAGTCTCAACATCAACTGACAATACTAAAAAATATAAGTCTAACTACCCGAAATTATTAAAAGCGGATGCGAAAAACCAAATAAAACATACAATGGAAAACAAACTAACTATGTACAACTACTAATAAAGGTAGAATGCACAAGTTTGATGATGAAAGGAAGTGCTAGAATAACATGAAATGCAAATATACAAATGACTATACCCGAATAAGCTGTCGGGTCACAGACAATACAACATCCATGGGAAGAAATGTAAACAATTATAAATAACTCTAAAGTATAATCCCGGTGTACATAATGAATCCTATCTAGATTGAAAAAGAAATAGAGAATGACTACAATCTATGTCCCGTAACAGTTCGCACCTGTTACGGCTCCCACAACTTTGGATGGAAAGGGCATACGACATCCCTACGGTAGGACACCCATAGTAATATATATAGCAGGAGAGAAAATATAAACAGGTCAGAGCCCGAGTTGTAAAAATGTTTAGCAAGTGTGTTAACGTTGCATAATAAATATGAATGAACTTATTTCATAATTAAAGTGGAGTCGCACTCTCGTGAAACCCCAACTCACCTCTCATCTAACAACGCGCACCTATTCGCGTCCTGGAAACTTAAGTAAGTTACCCCACCCATAAGGACAACCTAACTTTTAACCATACCCTGAAATCCTCTCCATTCTAATGAAACTTAATTATTTTTTTCACATAAATGCCATATTAGGCTTACTTGATTCCGGTTTATAATTTGATTAGTTATAACTCTTAATACAATAACCATTTACATTAGGTTTGAATCATATGATTTAATTTCTAAGTAACATGCATACAAACCAATAAGGACAAAACTTCTCTCCACTCTCAACATTGTACAACATTTCGTGCATGGGGCGTCTCGCAAAGCGAAATCCAAACAAGGAACCCCCTAATACACTACTCCTTGACAATCTCGATCGTGGGGATCCATCATGTCATCCACACAATTCTACTACTACAACTACCTATAAATACAAAGGACAAAACTTCTCTTTACTCTCAACATGGCACTGTATTTCTTGCGTGGGGCGTCTCGGAAAGCGAAATCAAAACAAGGAACCCCCCCGATACACTACTCCTTGACCACATTGATTGTACGGATCCATTATGTCGTCTACACAATTTCTATTTCTGCAACTACTGAAATTCGATTACTCTCTAAGAGTGACCTAAACATCTCCAATAAATATCTTTCGGATGATGTAAGATAAATATTCCTTAAATGCGATACATCAACCCCCAACAATCAAGTACACCATAATCTCCCAAGACTTCTATTTCTCCTAGGACCTAGACGATCAAAAGGAGAGACCCTACTCAACCTTTCAAGATCACTTGTCCTCTCTAGAGATAGAGTGATGTTTTGTTGAGTATCTATAGCTCCTACCGAGGAAGTCCGCTCGGGCTAATAAGAAGGATCGTTAGATCTATCAGTACCATATCAGTCGCCAGTTCGCGAAGAGAACAAATGAATATTTCTTTGAATACTTCGTTGTCCTAATTGGGCTAGCACTCTGCCTTGAACGCTTTGTACGAGATGGCGCATGGTTTCTTACATGTTCGTTTGCCCTTGGACTAAATTGGCCATAATACCAGCCAAATCTGAAAAACTTGGGGGAGCAGAAGGATTTGGGGGAATTCCAGTGTTTCAATTACTGGATTCCGGATTATCAGCCATTGATAATGAGTTATTTTGGTGAAAAACGCCAATTACAGTCATTTTCCACAGACGGCGCCAATCTATTGATGTAAAAAATTAGTTTTGACCTAATTATTTTAATCACAGATAAAAATGAGTAAAGAAATAAGACAATAGATTTTTAAAGTGGTTCAGCCTTAAGAGAATAGCCTACATCCATTGTTTTTGTATTACTGATGGTTTTGCCTAGAATTCTCGATAAATGATTTTTACCAAGAGATTGAGCCTGTCCCTCTAATGGGGAGATTATAATGCATTTATAGCCTTGAGGTTGTACATGTGAAAGAATAATGCATAGATGTCTAGTAGGCGTATACATCAGTACAATAATAATTCTACATTTAATTTGCAGTTATTTTTCGGTCTTCCTTGATGCGTATGCCACAAGTATTTGAGTTGCTCGAACCGACTTAGTAGCTCGGACCACCTAAGTAGCTCGACACGCTTGAGCTGCTCAGGGCCCCTGGGATCCTCGTGGCTTTTTAGTTTGCTCGGTGATCTTGAGTTATTTCGAGTATAGTAGTTCCTCGGGAGATTGAGTAGCTCGGTATAAACATTTATAGTTTCCACCTAGGATGACACGCGTCTTTAAATAATAGGTCCATATCAGCAGAATAAATTTGGTATCAACAGAAGCCCCCAATGTTTCACAGTTCGAGGTTGAGGAGGAGTGTGGAACATTCTTCTCGAAATATGGCGGGATTAAATAGTCATCCTGAATTTTAGGAGTGTTTTCCTTGTATTGATTTCTTCTTTGAATTCATAGAATCAGACTTTATGAATATTTTGAATTTTTCTACTGGCTTCGGTTTTTGTGCCCTTGTTCTCCTTTTAGGCGTCGGTAATGCAAACGTCTCTCTTTGTAATCATTATTTTTACCCATTCCCAAGGTAAGGTATTTAAGCGCTGCAGAAAATCCTGTCGTCTTTTACTTTTTCAAATATGTATCTTTGAATTATTCATTTCTTCTCCATCTTGTGCATTCGTTTTCTTCCATCGTTCGTTGTCAACTGATTCACTCCTTTCCTGTAAGATTTTCTTCCTTTTCTTTTATTTACTTTGTTCATCACGGTCTACCTTGTTGAATCTATTGAAAAATTTCGTTCTGAATTTTCATTTCCTTCATGGGTCATATTGGAAGAACTTTCTGAACCTTCTGACTATTTTTCTTTGGCTGAGGGACATTGGTTCCCAAGTCTCTTTGTGGCCGAATGTGGCTTTTCTTTTCTTCCAAATCCTTTATGTTTGGAATTCCGTCAGTATTTTGACGTGGTACCTGCAAAAATAGCGCCAAATCCATGGAGAATAGTTACTGGAGTTCATAGGTTGAAGCAACTCCATGGCACCCATTTAGGGATTCCAGAGATAGTGTATTTATACAGATGGGTTGTTAGCGATAGTACTTTTTATTTGAAAACTAGGTTTTTGAATAGGGCATTAGTTGTCAATCTTCCTGATGCCAACAGGGATTATTTTGAACATGGAGTTGTAATGAAAAATTGGCAACATCCTCCATTAAATGGAGATGATGTATATCAAGGTCCTAGATGTCCTCCTTATGGCAGTGGGATAGGTTGTTTTTATTTTTGTTCTATTTTCAAAATTATGTTTTCTTCATGTTTGCTAAAATGCTTTGCTGAAATTTTATTTTTGATTATTTGCAGTTGACAGCAAGAGAAAGTCTCCCAAGGAAACTGATGTTAATTTAAGGCACTTGAAAATTATCTGGAGTTTACACCAATCCATTCTGAAACTGGTGTGGAAGGTTCCTCCCTTGAATCGAATATTCCCCTTAGTAACATAATGAAGAGAAGAAGAGCTCCTGCTTTCGTTAACAAATCAGACTCTGCCAATGTGGAGGCAAAGTAAAATAAGCAGGATGTTCCAGTGGAAGCAACGAGAAACCTTGATGCACCCCCTCCAGTTGCTGCCAAGAAAGTTACTGAGAAGCCACCAATGGCTCCGAGCAAGGATGTGGTTATCTCTCCTCCTAGTGAGGTTATTGTGATATCACCAACCAAGACTTCTTCTTTGGTTGAAGATAATCCTGCTCCTCGAAAGAAGTCAAAGAAAAGTTCATCTGAGAGACCTGTTGGACCTGTCTTTCAGGCTTTAAATGCTGAAAGTGGTATTCCCACTTTTTTCCTCCGACCTCTACTATGGGCTCTGTGAAGTCTTGGATTATCCCAGAAATCCAAGGTATTAAAGACACTCTTCCTCGGGACAGGGTCACTACCTTGACAGCTCAACATATTGCCTTAGTAAGTATTACTAGTCTAAGTTTTCACTTTTCATTGATATGTCCCTGTATTGACTCAAAATTATTTCTTTCTTCAGTTGGTAACATGTTTTAACAACATTCTGAAGAAGGATGAGGCTATTAAAGCTTCAAGTTCCTCGGGGGGTGTAGACGAAGCTTTTATTGGTCTAACTCAGTCCTTAAAGGACTCTCATCAAAAGTATGAATAAGATAAAGTGACTTGGGAGAAGCAACTCAAGTCCATCGAGCAGGAGAGAGATCCAACTGTGGAGGCCTCAAAAGGGTTGGAGAAAAAATTAAAAGATTTCGAGCAGAGTAAAAAGGTCTTTGAGTAGAGCAACAAGGAGCTGGAAGCTAAGCTAGGGCTGGAATCTAAGCTCAAAGTGTCTATAGAGGAAGTTATTAGACTTCAGGATGTTGAACGTCAGAAAGTGGAGGTGGAATGGAAGTTGAAAGCTATCGAGGAGATCCTTAGGGAAAGGACCTCCTGAGGGAAAGAAAAGAGGAAAAAGGCTATTAAGAAATCATTCAGTGCAGGTTGGGATAAAGGCTGGAATAAGGGCCTGGCGGCCATGACCTTGCAAATTGAGTATGCCAACCTCAAGTACTTCAGGTATGGATGGGTTGCTACCTTGAAAAAGATGAAGATTGCTGAGAATTCAGAATTGTTCCAACAACACACTCATGGCCCTCCTCCCTCTCCTGAGGAAGAAGAAGAGGACGAAGCTTCTTCAGAGGAATCTTCCATGATGATTGGATACCAAGTTACTCCTGTTACAGTTGTTCAGACTTTTTATGAGCAACTTCAGTCCACCAGTACTTTAGTCGAGCAACTGCCACTATCTTCCGAGAAACCAACCTCCTCGTCCCAGCTTTTCGAGGAAGTTATAAAACATAAGGAGAAGGTGTAAAGTTTCTCGGGTTTTAATTTTGTTATTTCTTTTGAATGTTACTTGGAGCTTTGTATTTATTTTTTGATGAATAAAAATTCAAAATTTTGGTTGTTCAAATTAACTCTCTTATTCTTGCCTTATCTTTATCATTATTTATCCTGTTTATGGCCTTTCTTTGCTAGTTTATTATCAGGATGGAGCTATTATCGGCTCATGACACAGAATTGATGAAAAAATGCAATGACTACTTCAAAGCAGGTTATGAAGATCTGAATGAAGCTCAAATAATTGACATCCTTGGTCCAGATACTTCTGAACGAGCAGTCGAAGCCTACTAATGTTTGAAGTGCCTGCTTGACCGAGCTGTTGCCAATAATGTAGCTTATTATGAGATGATTGAGGATCTTCAAGGAACTATAGAGGAAATCCAGTAGCAGTACAAATAGTCCTCCCTACTTTTGTACCAAGGATACGAGAAGAAATATCAACAGTTAAATGCTGAAAAAGGGTATGATAAATTCATTGCTACCTACGAGAAGAAAGAGAGCATTCTAAAGCTTGAGGTTGAGGAGCATATGAAAATTGCCAAACTATTGGAGGGGGAAAATAATGTTTTGCAAGAGGAGATATCCCAACTAAAATCTGCAGCATCCCCCTCGGGAGCTTTGGTCCCTATCAATGATGAAGGTTTCTCTTTTTTCGAAGTAGAGAACGCTAACTTGCGAGATGAACAGGAAACTTTGAAAAGAGTTAAACCTTCTACCTCTACTCGCGGACGAGCAAGATCTTCTTCTCGGGGATGAGCAAGGGCTGGTCAGATCTCTATTGAAGATGCAAGAACTCAAGCAGCTTTGGAAAATTAGGCAGTTCAATTGCCGGCAAAGAACTAGACTTTAGCAGAGGTGTCTAGGAAGAATCTAAACCTCACCGAGAAACTTTCCACACAAAGCTCTACCTTATAAAATAAGGACATCCTGGTGAAGAATCTCCATGAGCAACTGGAGAGGTTAACTTACCAGTTCCATAAATAGCCCAGAGAGTTTTGGATGGCTGGTTACAATGAAGCACTCTTCCATCTTGATGCTCGTTTGGAACAGTCGAACAACGAAGGGTACAAACATGGATGTCTGAATGCTCTTTGTGTTCTAAAATTAGAGAGGGGTCATTTTTTGTGGGATTACTACACTCCTAGAGTTCTTGATCTACCTGTGCCTCCTTTCAAGCTTGAGCTTAGTTGGATTCCAGTCCGGGCCATTCCTCGTGTTCCAATATCCAAGTATCTTGATGACTATAGTCTTCATTCAAACTTTGAAATATCTCGGACAGAATATCTGCTTCATCGTCCTTCTATAATGAACATCAGAATGTTATAAGATCTGAAGTTCATAAATTCTCCTTAGAGTCTTGATGATCCTCCAGCTGGGGTAGACCCCGTGTCAAAGGAAGAGGGAAAGAAACCTATAGAATAGGGTTTGTTTATATTAGGGGTGTAAGCGGTACGGTTTGGTCGGTAAATAGTAGATACCAATACCAAAACCAAACTCTAGATGGTAAAATCAAACCGTACCAGTTTACCACCCGGTACAACAAAATCAATACCAAAACCAAACCGGCTGGTATTTCGGTTTTTTCGGTAATTTCGGTTTTTTTCTGGTTTCGATAAACTCTGGTTTCTTCTGGTTTTTTCTAGTTTCGGTAAATTCTTGTTTTTTCTGGTTTCGGTTTTTTCTGGTTTCGATAAACAACATTAAAAGTCCCAAAAAATCAAAAACAAAACCAACTAACTTTTTTAAATATTAAAACCAAAACCAAAACCAACTTTTTTCTGGTTTTGGTAAATTCGGTACGGTAATTTTGGTAAATTCGGTACGGTACGGTAATTTCGGTACGGTTTTTTCTGGTTTCGGTAAATTCGGTACTGTATGGTAATTTCGGTACGGTTTTTTCTAGTTTCAGTTATTCGGTACGGTAATTTCGGTAAATCGATTTTTTAAATATTAAAACCAAAACCAACCAACTTTTTTGCGGTAATTTCGGTTTCGGTAATTTCGGTTTCTGGTATTTAAATATATGAAACCAAAACCATTTTTTTTCGGACCAAAACGGTACGGTACGGTAAAAACCCGTACCGCTTCCACCCCTAGTTTATATAATGAACTTCATTCATGTAATCTGCAATTTATCATATGTAATTTGTTCTGGTTTTAATGAAGAGATCTTTAGTTTTCTTTGCAATTTTTAATTGTTATTGGTTTGGAAATATTTTATGAAATATCTCTTTTATTTAATGACGAATACGTATGTATATCTACAAAAATGTCCTATGTTATTTTAAATTACCGACCAACCTTAGTTGGTTGTCATTTGCTTCCCGACCAACTTAAAGTTGGTGGTAATTGATTTGCCGACCAACCGGAGTTGGGGATAATTATTTCCTGACCAACTTAGAGTTGGTGGTAATTGATTTGCCGACCAACCAGCGTTGGTGGTAATTGATTCACAACCAACTTAGAGTTGGTGGTAATTGATTTGCTGACCAACCGGAGTTGGTGGTAATTGTTTCCTGACCAACTTAGAGTTGGTGGTAATTGCTTCCCGACCAACTGGAGTTAGTGGTATTTGCTTCCCAACCAACTTAGAGTTGGTGGTAATTGATTCCTGACCAACCTAGAGTTGGTGGTAATTGATTTGCCGACTAACCGCAGTTGGTGGTATTTGCTTCCCGACCAACTTAGAGTTGGTGGTAATTGATTCCCGACCAACTTAGAGTTGGTGGTAATTGATTTGCCGATCAACCGGAGTTCGTGGTCATTGACTTGTATAGTGTGTAGCACTGATATTTAGAAAAAAAAATTAACGAACAAAGAAAATGGGAAAACCTCACTTTATTCATATTGAAGAAATTGTATTACATAGAAATTTCAACTACTGATAATACTTTCGAAGATGCTCTGCATTCCATGCATTCTTGAATTCTTCTCCTTCTAAGGATTCAATCTTGTATGTCCCTGGACAAATAACTTCTATCACTCTGTAGGGTCCATGCCAGTTGGCTTCTAGTTTATTATGCTTTTGGATGACTTTCTTCAACACATAATCCCCTTCCTTCAAATAACATTTCTTGACTCTTTTATTGTAGAACGAAGTTGTTCGTTGTTGATACGTGGCATTTCTTATAGCTGCTTCTTCTCTGACTTCTTCTAGCATATCTATATCTAATCTTCTCATCAAATCACTAATAGGTGAATTGAAATTAAGTACCCTATGTGTAGGTAGACCTAATTCAACAGGTATGATAGCTTCACTCCCAAATGCCAGCATGTATGGGGACTCTCTAGTTGCTATTCGTGGTCTGGTGCGATAAGCCCAAAGCACAGACTGTAGTTCGTTAATCTAATTTGCCTTTGCATCATCCATTTGTTTTTTCAAAGCATTTAGCAACATTCTGTTTGTCACCTCAGTTTGTCCATTGCTTTGGGGATGACCTGGTGCAAAATGGACCTTCAATACATTCGATTATTGACAATATGCAGCGAATTCTTCGTTGTAAAATTGGGTTCCATGGCTAGTGATAAGCACCCAAAACTGTACAATTTATACCCCAAATAGACGTATTTTAGTTGCTATTTCTCGACAATATGGGTCTTATGCGCTTAAATGTTTAATATGCAGGTTTAATGTACGTTGCGGTGTTCAAACGCGTATTTCAAGGCAATTGTGCATTTTACGGAGCTAAATACCAAATTCCCGTACCCTAGCTTACCCTAAACTTAGCCCAAACTTACCCCAAGCATGTGTGTGTTTTATTTGTGTCATTTTATTATTTTTTAGATTTTTAGTTTGATTTTATTCTATTTTATTAGGATTAATTTTAAGAGTTTAGTTTAGTTTATTAGATTTTATATTTTCGGATTTTTGTTTTATTTATTTGATTCTTTATTTTATTTTTAGAATATAATTTTATTTTTAGATTTCTAGTTTATTTTTATTAATTTTATTTTAGTTAGTGTTATTTTAAGGTCCAAATTAAACACACACACAACCTTTATTAAACACTCCCTCACCTACACCACACCTACTATCCTACACCCTACTACACCCTCACCCTCACACTAACCCCATACACCCTCACCACACCACAAGACCACCACTCATCTTCTCCAACAAACCACCCACCTACTATTCATCTTCTTCCCCATCCATTTCTCTCTCCTCTATCTTCCACCATTTTCATACCCAACATCACTATTTCTCTCTCTCCTCCATTAGACCCCCATCAAACCAACACCAAACCTCTCTCTACTCTCTCACCTTACCCAAACCGAGACCACCACAAACCATAACCCGATTTCATCTGTCGATCCCAAACCCGCCGGCAACTCTCTCCCTCACTCGCCGGAGACGGCGCCAACTCCGACCTCCCCCTGTGTTCCCCTTCGATCGTGACTCGCGATCTCCCTCTCCCAAACCCGCCGGCGGCAGTCCCCCTGCGTCAACCACCACCGCCACTCCGACCTTACCCCTTGCGCCTCTCTCCACTTTCCCTCACCCGCGGCGGCGTCCAGCTCCGCCCGCCGGCTGCTTGACTCCCTTGTGACCCGGAGCCATTTTCGGGTTTGCCCCATTCTCTAACCCGGATCCGATCTTAAACCCCAAACCATCTCAATACCCATATCACAAAACCCATTTCAAAACCCAAAGTCATAAGCCACGACCTGCATAAATTCCAAACCAAACAATCCCAAGTAAATAAATTCCCCATGGTCCCAATACCCATTTTACCCCCCAACAACCACTTAACCCCATTTTCCCAAATTACCCTCAATAACAAATCAGATTTTTTTCAATTATTCCCTCACCTCACACCCCCATGCACATGTGACCTCACCCAAAACACATGCACCTCTAGCCAATTTCCAATTATGCCCCTTTGCTCCATTGCATATAAAATGAAGAAGAAGACCCATTTGGTGAAAAGAATTCTAGATGAGAGAGAGGAAATTGTAGAGAGAAATTTTAGGGTTAGAAATAAATAGTAGATTAGAATTAGTTTTTTTATTTTCTTCTTTTCAATTTATATTGAGTGAAAGTAATTCTAGTGAGAATCAATTTGTGTGTTATTGCTTCATGTGTATTTGTTGACCATTCAAATTGAGAGGTGTATGCTTCAAATTGGAATACTAGAGTTCAACTTTCTCAAAGAGATTTAGTTTGCTTGTTCTATTCTCTTCTCTTTTATTTTAATAGCCTTGATTATTAATTTGTCATATTTCATATCATGTTAGGCTAAAACCCCTTTCAAGGGGTGGGGTGAAACCCTTATTTGATATTATTTTAGTTTAATTAGTTTGTTTACTTGAATTATCCCTTTGAATGTTAATTTTGATCCCTCACCCTTAGATTTACGCCTCGAGAGAGGGTAAATGATTTTCGAGAGAAAATCGAAATTCTAGTGATAATACCCATTTTAGATTCGAACTAGAGATAGGGGTTTCTTAAGTGGGGTATTATCATTTGAATTTCAACTCTAAATTTAATTTCTAAGATTGACATAAATTCTAATTGATCGATCCTAGCGGGTGATTAATTAAAAGGAGTGTTGATCTAATTTTCTGGAGTTGTGAGGTGTTAATTTTAATTTTCTAAAAGATTACTATTCTAATTACACTTGCAACGAGAGTTGATTTGTAATTTTGATATTAATTTCGGAGAATTCAAATAATTAAATTAATTAATTAGAATAACTAAAATTTGTGGTGTAATCCCACTCCTTGATTGTTCTCACAATTATTTTCCTCACTTTATCTTTTATTTTAGTGTTAGACTTTATTTTTCATTTTAGTCATTTTCTAGTTAGTTATTATCATATTACATTTAGTTTATTTTAGTTTAGACCTCACCTCACCCTATTGTTTTAATATTGAAAAAGCTAAAAAAATTAGAAAAGTGAAAAAGCACAAAAAAGAAAATAAAAAGTGAATTACAATTGAATTTGTTCCATTTGCTTTACTCCCTAGAAAGTGGATTGATACCCTTACTTACCTCTATACTTGAGTTTATTATTATTTGTAGGTATTTGAGGTTTTGACTAACTTGGCTTTCAACAACAACGACCACACGCAAATGTCTCGTTATCAAATGGCGCCGTTGCCATTCTTGGGATTGTGAAGCTCGGAGCGGATTTCATATTGTAGTTCATTTATTTTTTGTTACACTTTATTATTTTTTTGTACCATTTTTTTTAGAAGGATTGTATTAGGACTTTCTTATTATCTTGGCTTGTATTGCGGTGCATAGGACACCATTTATTTTTCATTTAAATTTGTAATAATTGAAGCCAAGCGTGATAGGGAAACCGGACAAGGTAGAGAGAGGGCGCCCATTGGCGAGGATTTAGAAGCCTCTCTACCTTGGGTCGGTAGGACTCCCGGGGACGACTAAGATTGGCGTATTCTCCCCCCGGTCGACTCAAAATTTTTCGGCACCCCACGGCCTAAAAACCGTGGGAGGTACATTTCTTACACTCTCGCGCCTCTCCTGTTAGCGAGTCATTTATTGTGTGTGATTTGTGTGCTCTTATGTGATTTTATTCTCGCATTTATTTTCGAATGGTGTGATGAATTAATTGACTAAGACCTACACCCGGTCACTCACAAGAAGGGATTTCATCACCCGACTCACTCGCTTACCATTTTGTGCTACCCTAGCCATCACTAAATTTAAAATCAATCAACTAGGTGGCCCAATAGGAGAAATTTTTGCAAAGGCGATCACTCATAGAAATTCCGTGATTTTTATCGCCCGCGGACTTAATTAAAATTTGACTACCCTCTCACTAAATTCAAAGATAAAAATTGGCTATGTGCTAGTTAGGAAATTTTCTTGACTTGTGTGCGTCCAATTCCATTTTTCGTTAGTCGATTTTAGTTAGTCCGTCCAATTCAAAGAGTCCATATTTTTTTTCCCACCTTTTCTTTCAAAAAAAAACTCCAAAAATCCAAAAATATTTTTCTTCCTTTATTTTTCACAAAAAAATCCAAAAATATTTTCTTTCTTTCATTTTAGAAAAATTCAAAAATATTTTCTTTCCATTTTTTTTTCAGAAAAACCCAAAAATATTTTATTTCCTTTTGAAAAAATTCCAAAAAATCGAAAAAAATATGTTTCCATCCTCATGGCCGAAGAACGTCCTTTACGGGACTACTTTGGTCATTTTTCATTGACACGTGACACGTGTGAGAGTAATCCCGAGTGGTCTCTTTATGATATTCTTCATGATTTCACCTCTCTCACGAGTACCGTTGGTACTCTTGACCCATCTATGCACGCACCACCTATTCCATCACCCTCGGTGTCAAGTGTCACTGTGCCTCCTCCCTTGTTGTGCACCCACTGTTCTTATGCCGATCACATGTCCCATGAGTGCCCATACTCTTCATATCCCTACGCACCCACCATGGAACATGTGTATCCATATGACACTGTTTCGGAACCCACCTCGGCCTACTACCCTGCTATACCTAATCCCGAGTTGTGTGAGTACCCCAGTTATTCGTGGAGGCCTGATCACCCTTCCATGCAATACATATCCCAACCCGATGTTGTGGATCCTCACACGTTCCAACAGTTGTCATGGCAACCTTGTGCACCCAGTCACGATCAGTTTCCTCACTACGCACCCCATGAGTATCAACCATCTGTCCATCATGAGAGCAATCCTTTCGTGTATGATGCACTTGGCCCCACCCCACACACTTCATTTGAGTATTCTCCATATAGTCCTGATTATAGCGTGTTGTGTCCACCTCACCCACCACCACCACCCATCATTCCACCAACACCTTCATCCACATCCACTCTCGAAACCCTCTTGCAAAAGTACATACTTGAGCAAGAGCAAGCCATTCAAACTCAAGCTCTCCAAAGGCTTGAACAAAGGTTAAATGAATTGGTGTGTGCGCGAGAGTCGGATATTCCCATGACCCCACCCATCGTTGCCACCGAGTGTAACGATGATGTGTCCCCTTGTGACACGGATTTTGAGTGTGACCAACCCTACCACCCCGAGAATCTTGAAGTTGGGACCATTCCATGGTCCGGGTCCCAAGTCGACAATTGTGTTGACGTACCTTTCATTAGTGAGCCTGATCACTTCCCACCATATCCTCTGGAACCCACACTTGTCGTTCCCACTCACTTTCCCGTCATATCCAAAACAGTGCCCGAGTTTATACCTATCGAGTTTCACCCTTGTGTTCCCGAGGAACCAATTTATCCTAGGTTAGCTCCGGCTACGAGTGCTCACCAATTTCCCGAGATAGAATCCGTGATAGTTCCTAACTATTCGGATATGGATGATGCCCCACCATGCATGGCTCCCATTGAGTCTGATATTTCTAGTGAGTCCTCTATCTCTGATATTGGTGACTCGTTTTACCCACCACCCCATTTACCGATGCTACTCTTGTGGAGAAGTTGACAACTCCATCATTAGAAACCACACTCCCTTGGTAGTATTACTTTACTCCTTCCAATGAGTGTGTGTCTCCCACGCTTGAGTTGGATCATCTTCCTCCACCATTTATCCCACCCGATACACCCTTTATCCCACCTGACCCACCCATTATCATTTACACCCCACCACTTGGTTTGGATCTTGATTTTTCACATTTCCAGTTTCCATCTACAGTTTTAGATCCTAACCTAAAACCATCCACCTTCCACGAGAGTTATGGTGACACTCTCCACTTCCGTGACACCGAGTTTGTTCCTCCATGCACACCACTTCCTTGTGGTGTTGATTTTTCTCAACAACTCCCTGGCGTGTCACGACGCGACCATTATCATCGTCCATTCATAGAACGGTCGTGTGATTTTTATGAGGCCCACCCCATCACTATTGCCAAACCATTTTGCCTCCCTCACCAATTGGAGCACTATGCTTATAGGGCCCTTGTTGCCCTCACCTTTACGCTCAACAAGGCTCGAGACCGATGCCTCTTCACCCTTACCTTAATACCCACCCACCCATGGTCCACCGATGCTTTGCATCGCGTGATGCATTTTGCTATACAAGTGCATTGACCCTTTTAGCATGTTTCCAACAAGACTGGCGCTTCAGTCTTGTTTGGGGGTGATTCTCATCACCCATTTTTCTGCCACCCTGTGCTTTCATAGATCTTATCTTTAGGGTGAGATTCCATCGGTTTGGCTGAAGACGTTAAACTTAGCGCTACCGGGAGGCAGCCCGCGTTTCTTGTACTAGTCTCATCCTGTTTGGGGGTGGTGTTTCACATCACCCTATGCTTTATCATGCTTATGGACTTGTACACATTTTTTTTTCTCTTATCATTTACTCAGGTTTATTCTTGCTACATCTTTCCACTTCATGAGCGGTTCATTCTAGTAATCTCTTTCCTACCTTATGCTCTCAATTTTAAAAATCATTTTACTTAACATCGAGGACGATGTTCCTTTTTGTTTGGGGGTGGGGAATTTTATCATAATCGTACCTCTTTTGAAAAATTTTGATTTTTAAACCTGATTTTTAAAATTTCGTGCAGTTTCTTTCATCTCACTCATTGATGTGAATTTTCAATCATCCATCTTTTAAAGTCTAGGAATCAAGCTAAAGAATATTTTTTCTAAATAGCTTATGTAATACGTAACAAGGCATTTTGCACCATGAATTTCTAGACTCAACAAAATCTGCGCACTTATCACGTCATTACGTTTAGAGTTGAAGAGTACTATAATTCTAAAGAGAACCTTAAGGATCACTAGTAGAGACTTTAGCTTGTGAGATTTGTGCCTTTCACCCTTTCAGAGTGTTTTACACAATCTCCGAGTCACAAGTTGATTCAACTTCTTTTGGGTCCGCACTTTAATTGTTGTATGATCTCATTTTCCTTCATTAAAATTTGGCTTGATCACTGAGAATGACATCTTTTTCGAGTTGTAAGAAACACGTGTCTTGAAATTTGTCCCGAATACTAGATTTTCATCCATACACGTACCACTTTCCCCCCATATCACATTTACCATTCACTCACCCAAAACATTTCCATTATCTTTCCATATTTTTCCCATCCATATACATTCCCCTCACCATCCATATATTTCCCCACACGCCCACCTATCACCTCCATTTATATCATGCATCATCATTTCAAATAAAAGAGTGTGATTTCAAATGTAAATGTCTTAAGTGTTAGTTTGAAAAGTGAGAAAAACAAAAAAACAAAAAAAAAATAGAAAAAAAAATAGAGAAAAAGAAAAGAAAAATTGAAAAAAAAAAAAAGAGAGAAAAGAAAGAGAGTTTGTAGTTAGAAATAAAGACATTTGAGCCTAAAGTGTATACACTCTTCTATCATATCCATTCATATATCATCGTTCATATCACCATTATATCCTACATCACATATCCACCATCTATCATATCATCACCCCATTCTACATCACTATCATATCTACCTCATCCCATTCATCCTACCTAACATACCCAATCATATCCACTTCATCTTCCTCACCACTCCCTTCTCTCTCCTCCCATATACATCCACATTTCCTCTAGGTGTTCGGGCGAATGAAAGTCGACGTGGTGAATAACTCGACGTTCTCACTATAGTGATTAGCATTCTTTCATGAGATCATTTTTCTTTCTTATTGTTCGTTCTTTCTTATGCGTGTGTGAGATGTTTGAACTTGCTTACATTTACTCACCTCCTCACACACAAGAGCGATACACTTGCCCATATCTCGAGAGTTCGTTTGAGAGAGTTATATCCAGTGAGATTTCAAGTTGAAGCGTTGATTCCGACAAGGTAATCTAGGAATTACTCTTGTGATACTCGACCCGTTTTGACTGATTCACACTACACACGTTGAGTTCTAGGAAGGATGTGCCTTGAGTATTTACTTAGCTTAAACTTTTACAAATTCTAGCTTGTATTTCTCAAAATATTTCTCATGTGATGGATTGTGCGATTATTCTATGTCTAATAAGAGATTGACTGCCTTTCAATAAATTTTTGCAAAATAAGAATTTTGTGGGTATATTCCCTGCAAACCCTCATGAGACACAACTCGTCCTGTAGGGCAAACTATAGGTTTAAAGGCTTGTTGCACATGCTAAGTGCAATCGCAAGTGCCCGCGAAAGTGGTACACTTTTGGTTACTTATCTTTCTCTTTCGCTCTATCTTATTGCTCGAGGACTAGCAACGCTCTGTTTGGGGGTGGTGTGATAAGCACCCAAAACTGTACAATTTATACCCCAAATAGACGTATTTTAGTTGCTATTTCTCGACAATACGAGTCTTATGCGCTTAAATGTTTAATATGCAGGTTTAATGTACGTTGCGGTGTTCAAACGCGTATTTCAAGGCAATTGTGCATTTTACGGAGCTAAATACCAAATTCCCGTACCCTAGCTTACCCTAAACTTAGCCCAAACTTACCCCAAGCCTGTGTGTGTTTTATTTGTGTCATTTTATTATTTTTTAGATTTTTAGTTTGATTTTATTCTATTTTATTAGGATTAATTTTAAGAGTTTAGTTTAGTTTATTAGATTTTATATTTTAGGATTTTTGTTTTATTTATTTGATTCTTTATTTTATTTTTAGAATATAATTTTATTTTTAGATTTCTAGTTTATTTTTATTAATTTTATTTTAGTTAGTGTTATTTTAAGGTCCAAATTAAACACACACACAACCTTTATTAAACACTCCCTCACCTACACCACACCTACTATCCTACACCCTACTACACCCTCACCCTCACACTAACCCCATACACCCTCACCACACCACAAGACCACCACTCATCTTCTCCAACAAACCACCCACCTACTATTCATCTTCTTCCCCATCCATTTCTCTCTCCTCTATCTTCCACCATTTTCATACCCAACATCACTCTTTCTCTCTCTCCTCCATTAAACCCCCATCAAACCAACACCAAACCTCTCTCTACTCTCTCACCTTACCCAAACCGAGACCACCACAAACCATAACCCGATTTCATCTGTCGATCCCAAACCCGCCGGCAACTCTCTCCCTCACTCGCCGGAGACGGCGCCAACTCCGACCTCCCCCTGTGTTCCCCTTCGATCGTGACTCGCGATCTCCCTCTCCCAAACCCGCCGGCGGCAGTCCCCCTGCGTCAACCACCACCGCCACTCCGACCTTACCCCCTGCACCTCTCTCCACTTTCCCTCACCCGCGGCGGCGTCCAGCTCCGCCCGCCGGCTGCTTGACTCCCTTGTGACCCGGAGCCATTTTCGGGTTTGCCCCATTCTCTAACCCGGATCCGATCTTAAACCCCAAACCATCTCAATACCCATATCACAAAACCCATTTCAAAACCCAAAGCCATAAGCCACGACCTGCATAAATTCCAAACCAAACAATCCCAAGTAAATAAATTCCCCATGGTCCCAATAACCATTTTACCCCCCACCAACCACTTAACCCCATTTTCCCAAATTACCCTCAATAACAAATCAGATTTTTTTCAATTATTCCCTCACCTCACACCCCCATGCACATGTGACCTCACCCAAAACACATGCACCTCTAGCCAATTTCCAATTATGCCCCTTTGCTCCATTGCATATAAAATGAAGAAGAAGACCCATTTGGTGAAAAGAATTCTAGATGAGAGAGAGGAAATTGTAGAGAGAAATTTTAGGGTTAGAAATAAATAGTAGATTAGAATTAGTTTTTTTATTTTCTTCTTTTTAATTTAAATTGAGTGAAAGTAATTCTAGTGAGAATCAATTTGTGTGTTATTGCTTCATGTGTATTTGTTGACCATTCAAATTGAGAGGTGTATGCTTCAAATTGGAAGACTAGAGTTCAACTTTCTCAAAGAGATTTAGTTTGCTTGTTCTATTCTCTTCTCTTTTATTTTAATAGCCTTGATTATTAATTTGTCATATTTCATATCATGTTAGGCTAAAACCCCTTTCAAGGGGTGGGGTGAAACCCTTATTTGATATTATTTTAGTTTAATTAGTTTGTTTACTTGAATTATCCCTTTGAATGTTAATTTTGATCTCTCACCCTTAGATTTACGCCTCGAGAGAGGGTAAATGATTTTCGAGAGAAAATCAAAATCTAGTGATAATACCCATTTTAGATTCGAACTAGAGATAGGGGTTTCTTAAGTGGGGTATTATCATTTGAATTTCAACTCTAAATTTAATTTCTAGGATTGACATAAATTCTAATTGATCGATCCTAGCGGGTGATTAATTAAAAGGAGTGTTGATCTAATTTTCTAGAGTTGTGAGGTGTTAATTTTAATTTTCTAAAAGATTACTATTCTAATTACACTTGCAACGAGAGTTGATTTGTAATTTTGATATTAATTTCGGAGAATTCAAATAATTAAATTAATTAATTAGAATAACTAAAATTTGTGGTGTAATCCCACTCCTTGATTGTGCTCACGATTATTTTCCTCACTTTATCTTTTATTTTAGTGTTAGACTTTATTTTTCATTTTAGTCATTTTCTAGTTAGTTATTATCATATTACATTTAGTTTATTTTAGTTTAGACCTCACCTCACCCTATTGTTTTAATATTGAAAAAGCTAAAAAAATTAGAAAAGTGAAAAAGCACAAAAAAGAAAATAAAAAGTGAATTACAATTGAATTTGTTCCATTTGCTTTACTCCCTAGAAAGTGGATTGATACCCTTACTTACCTCTATACTTGAGTTTATTATTTTTTGTAGGTATTTGAGGTTTTGACTAACTTGGCTTTCAACAACAACGACATATACGCAAAAGTCAAGTTATTAGCTAATAATTAATTCACGTGGGAGGCCGTATCTGTAAATTATATTCTTCCAAATAAATTGATAGACTTTGATGTATGTCATATCAATGAGGGGTTCAGCTTCCACCCATTTAGTAAAATAATCCATTGTGACCACTAAATATTTGAATCTTCCTTTAGTTGTTGGTAATGGTCCGACCAAGTCTATTCCCCATATAGCGAACGGCCAAGGGGAGGTTATGGGTGTTAACAATGCCTGAGGAGTTATTCGGATGGACGAGAAGCGTTGGCATTTGTCATATTTTTAGCATAAGCTGCGCAGTCAGTCCTCATCGTTGGCTAGTAGTATTCTTGCTTGGTTATCCTTTGTAAGAGCATTCGACCAGCTACATGGGCTCCACAAGACCCCTCATGAACTTCTTCGATCAATTCTTTCACTTTGAAGGGATGAACACATCTTTGTAGCGCTGCTATAACTACTCGTCTATATAAAATACCATTGGTTAGTACATAACGAGCAGCTTTAAACTTCAATTTCTTAGCTGCGAGTTTGTCAATTGGAAAGGTTCCCTCTTCAATATAGGCCCTGATGGGATCCATCCATGATGGTCCCAAATCAAGAGCAATGAAGTTCATGACCAAATCTTCGTCTATGCTCCGACCAGCTAGATTCTCTTTTGGGATTGTTCTTCGTAGCTCGGTGCGTGTGGCTGATGCTAATCGGGCTAGTGCGTCTTCTCTTGCATTCTCTAGTCTTGGTACTCTGACCAGCTGAACAACAACAAAACTCGATACCAATTCCATTTCTTTCTCATGGTACTTGATCATCAATTCTCCCTTTGCTGCATATACTCCAAGAATCTGATTTACGATCAACTGCGAATCGTCGAATACAACAACCTGCTCTGCCTTCATTGTTCTGGCTAGATTTAAACCTGCAATCATTGCTTCATATTCGGCCTCATTATTAAAAGCTTTAAATTGAAAGCACAGAGCATACTCCATATCGACCTCATCTAGACTTTTCAAAATAATCCCTGCTCCACTACTTGCATTGCACGAAGAGCCATCTACATGCAAATTCCATATGGGTAACTGATCATTAAATTTTTGATCGGACAAAAATCCTCAGTGGAATATTTGTTGCATCTTTATATCCTCCTCTAGAACTTCTTGTTGCTCGTTGACCATTTTCTCTTGCTCGTCAACAAACTTAAGTTGGTCGGGATTTAAATTTGATGATCCTGTAACATCCATAGGCTGATCGGTATTCAACTTCTGCTCTTCAGAGGTGTCAGGATAGGTGAACTCTATGATAAAATCTGCCACTGCCTGCCCTTTAAGCGATGATCTGGGCTCATAAACTATGTCATATTCACCAAGTTCTACTGCCCAGTTCATCAATCTCCCTGATTTTTTCAGTTTATGAAGAGCTTGCCTTAACGGCATATCAGTATACACGACTATGGTATGAGCTTGGAAATATGGCCTCATTCTTCTACTCGCTTCGATCAATGCTAGTGCCAACTTTTCCAGTCTTGGATATATGATCTCTGCTCCTCGGAATGCCTTGCTAGTGTAATAGATTGAATTTTTTACTCCATCCTCCATTTTTATTAACGCCGAGCTCATTGCGTTTTCCGAAACTACTAGATACAAGTATAGTCTTTCTCCCATCACCGATCTGGACAACAATGGAGGTACTCCCAGGTATTTCTTCAACTCTTGAAAGGCCTTATCGCATTCATCATTCCATTAAAATGTTTTTCGGAGTGTTTTGAAGAATGGGAGACATCTATCAGTTGCTCGTGACACAAATCTATTAAGTGCTGCAACTCGCCCGGTGAGACTTTGCACTTCCTTCTTCGTCGTTGGAGATCGTAGCTCGAATAGAGCCTTGATCTTTTGAGGATTCGCTTCAATACCTCATTGGTTGACAATATACCCGAGAAACATGCCTTCTCGTACTCCGAATGTGCATTTGGTAGGGTTCAATTTCATTTGATATTTATCTAGTTGATCAAAGGTCTAGCCTAGATCAGTTAGATGATCAGCAACTTTCTTGCTCTTCGTCAGCATATCATCAACATAAACCTCCATATTGTGACTGATTTGTTCTGCAAACACCTTATTCATCAATCACTGATACGTTGCACCTGCATTTTTATGTCCAAAAGGCATAACATTATAACAATAAGTTGCCCTTAGGGTGATAAAAGAGGTACTCTCCCTATCTTCATGCTTCATTTTAATCTGATTGTAACCAGAATAAGCATCCATGAAACTTAACAATTTGTGTCCCAAGGTATCATCCACCAATTGATCGATTCGAGGCAGAGGGAAATGATCTTTTGGACAAGCTTTATTAAGATCAGTAAAGTCCACACACATCCTCCACTTATTTTTTTTCTTCTTTACCATCACCACATTAGCTAGCCAATCAGGAAATTTGACATCCTTAATAAAACAAGATTTCTGAAGCTTCTCGACCTCTTCTTGTATAGCTTGGTTCTTTTGAGGGCTGAACACTCTTCTTCTTTGCTTCACTGGCTTGATTTCCTTGATCACATTAAGCTCGTGACATAGAAATGATGGGTCTATCCCTGGCATGTCTTCGTGGCTCCATGCAAAAGTTTGTTTCCTGCTTCTCAGGAAATCTATCAATTCTTGTTTTAATGGGGCATCCAACGACACACTGATTTGAGTATTCGTTATGGGTGTTTATCGTCCAGAATGATATTTATAGTAGCCTCCATGACTTGACCCTTAACGAGCTAAGACTCATCTCTTGGTTATAAAGTCTCAATCTCCACATCTTCTATCTCATCTACCTGATAAGTAGTAGTCTTCTTCATGGATTCTTCATGCTCTTCCTGCTCGGTGGATGAATAGTAGCATTCCCAAGCTACTTTTTGGTCACCCTTCACCACTCCTACTCCAAAGTTGGTTGGAAATTTCAAACATTGATGTACAGTAGATGGTACTGCTTCAAACTTCTTCAAACCTACTCTTCCCATGATGATATTGTAAGCTAACTGGACATTCTTATCCATAAAAAAAAAGTGCACTCTTTCTGTTCGACAAGCAGGCCATGTACCAATGAACATATCTAACTTGATTGTCCCCAGCGGAAAAACTTTCTCGCCAGTAAAATCGAGGAAGGGCCTATGATATGGTTCCAACTGGGATAGTTTTAGGTTCAAACTATCAAAACATGGGTAGAACATAATATCTGTCGAGATGTCATTATCCACCAATACTCGTGAAATCATTACTTCCTTCATCCTCATTTTGATAACCAATGGGTCATCATGAGGATATAACAAACCTTCGAGGTCGTTCTTAGAGAAACCAATGACCAGTTTATCTTTGTTCACCTTCCTCGAGTGATCATCTTCAGCTAGATTTATTCGTTGAATGTACGAAAAAACTTGAGCCTCACTGAGGTAAGATTTCCTCTCTGTAATAAGGTCTCCACCTCCTGCATCTCCACCTGTAATGACATTGCAATCAAATGATCCAAAACGAATTGATAATACCTCACGTTCTGGTTGTCTCGGTCTTTTGGGGAGATCGGGGTCATCTTCTGGATCATCTTCATGACCCCTTTTCTTGTCATCTTTTGCTCAGAGAGGAGATTTAGACCTTTGCCCTCCTCGTTCATTGATTCGACCACCGTTTCGACGATCAATATACTTGGACAGTTTTCCTCGTCTAATGAGTGCTTCAATTTCATTCTGAAGAGCTATACAACGCTTGGTCATGTGACCATGATCTTTATGGAATTCGAATATTTTGACTTGTCTCTCTTATTAGGATCTGCCTTCATTTTTGCTAGACAAGTTAGTTCCTTGCTGTTTTTTATCCCTTCCAGAATGTGATTTATATCCACCTTCAAGGGAGTATAATTTTCGTATTTCTTCATCTGTTCCAATGCTTGCTTACCCTTTGATTGCCTATTACCACCATTGTTCCTTTGTTCCTTCTTTTTAGTTTTACCATCTTCCACCTTGATCTCCTTAGTGTCTGCATTCTTCTTTGTAGCCATGGCTTCCTCGGCATTCATGATTTTTGCTGCTTTTGCCATCAGTTCCGTCATGGTCCTGGGTGGATCTTTGGCTAAGGTATAGTACAATTTATTGGGCAATAATCCACTCATCAAAGTAGTAATTGTAATTTTCTCCTCGTAATTAATTACTTCTAATTTCTCGTTATTAAAATGAGTAATATAATCCCTGGAGCTCTCACCTGCCTTCTGTCTAACACTTAGCATGTGTGCTACTCGTTTGACTGGCTTAGATCCAAAACAAAAATTTCCAAGGAAGGTTATTATACCACATCTGAGAAGATCCAGTAAGGGTTCCTTAAAATGCCTAGCATCGCATCTCATCTGGAACAAAATAGATATCAGCAGCTGCTTGGTATTGTTATATATGGAGAACAATATCAGTTTTTCCATCATATTTTGGTGCTACTACTGGGGCTTTGAATTTCGACGGTGTGGGAAAGTCCACAATCTCTTGTATGAATGGTGTTCCTCGGACAAAGGTCCTTTGTAGAGTATTCTTGGTTTTATCCATCTCCCCTAATCTATCCTCCAACCATTGAATTGAGCCTTTCCATGCATTATTTCCTTCATCGATCCTATTGGTTCGAGCAACTGATCGTGTTGAATTAGCCTGTTGGGATCTTTCATGATGAGTAGCTGGCCGTGATTGGGCAGAGCCTTCCTTTATATCAAATATTCACTGAGATTTCCTCGACACAATCCTAGAGGGACTTCTATTTCTCCTAGGACCCATACAATCAAAAGGAGAGACCCTACTCAACCTTTAAAGAGCACTTATCCTCTCTGGAGATAGAGTGATGTTTTGTTGAGTATCTATAGCCCGCATCGAGGAAGTCCGTCGGGGCTAATAAGAAGGATCGTTAGATCTATCAGTACGATATGAGTTGCCAGTTCACGAAGAGAACAAATGAATATTTCTTTGAATACTTCATTGTCCTGATTGGGCTAGCACTCCGCCTTGAACGGTTTGTATGAAATGACGCATGGTTTCTTGCATGGTCGTTTGACTTTGGGCTAAATTGGCCATAATACCAGCCAAATCTGAAAAACTTGGGGGAGCATAAGGATTTGGGGGAATTCCAGTGTTTCGATTACTGGATTCCGAATTATCAGAAATTGATAATGAGTTGTTTTGGTGAAAAATGTCAATTACAGTCGTTTCCCACAAACGGCGCCAATCTGTTGATGTAAAAAATTAGATTTGACCTAATTATTTTAATCACAGATAAAAATGAGTAAAGAAATAAGACAATATATTTTTAAAGTGGTTCAGCCTTCAGAGAATAGCCTACATCCACTGTTTTTGTATTACTGATGGTTTTGCCTGAAATTCTCGATAAATGATTTTTACCAAGAGATTCAGCCTGTCCCTCTAATTGGGAGATTACAATGCATTTATAGCCTTGAGGCTGTACGTGTGAAAGAATAATGCATAGTTGTCTAGTAGGTGTATACATCTGTACAATAATAATTGTACATTTAATGCGCAGTTATTTTTCGGCCTTCCTTGATGCGTACGCCATAAGTATTTGAGTTGCTCGAACCGACTTAGTAGCTCGGACCGCCTAAGTAGCTCAACACGCTTGAGCTGCTCGGGGCCCCTGGGCTCCTCGTGGATTTTTAGTTTCCTCGGTGATCTTGAGTTATTTGGAATATAGTAGTTCATCGGGGGATTGAGTAGCTCGGTATAAACATTTACAGTTGCCACCTAGGATGACACGCGTCTTTAAATAATAGGTCCATATCAGCAGAATAAATTTGGTATCAACATATATATATATATATATATATATATATATATATATACTACCATTCATTCCCATAGCCAAGTGTACATAATACATATGATGTACAATGGCCATCCACATAATTTACCCGACTATATACCGCCGACATGCTGGACCATGCTATCATCTTCAAGTTCCTAAACCACGTAGCATACTACGGACCACCTGGTGGGGCTAAACTACACCCACCTCGTGACAAACTCACACACACAACGTTCGGGAAGCGGTCATAGTGCCCAATTGGCAATGAGACGAAACGTACCCACCACGTCTCATCCCAAAATAAATGTAAATCACATAATAACACAATGGACGACTATGACCTGGAGAATATCCACACTCTGCTCCTCGAGCCAGGGTGCTCACCCTCATTGCGAAAACTTCCCAATGATTGCATGTGCGGGGTATGCATAACCACATAAGTATATGTATATCATTCACATGCATAATATATATACATCCATATAATTCCATATAATTCCATCATATAACTAAACCTTCATATATGTTTTAGCTATTCTCGCCATGAGTATGCACATATATTTATATCTATACAAATACAAATACATACATATATATATATACTATCTCTCGTTGTATGTATGAAGCTCATAAGCTCGACCATTAGTATCCGCATTCCTCAATATACTAGCCATCACTCCAATCATAATAGCTCAATTTGTTATATGAACATGATCCCTCACTTGAAACATATTCATCCATTTCCCTTTATGATATAAATAATCTTCCAACATAGATGTATCTCCAACATTAAGGTTATCACCCAAAGTTTAGTGTACGTAACATTCACTACCCATCGCATCTATATTCGAAAGTACCTCAATAACTCTAGTACAAATTCAACCATTGGTATACACATAACTAATAGTCTATAAATCTCAAGCTCAATCATAAATTTGTCACATGATCCCATCACTTTTGGGAAATACCACATTGATATATAATCACTGTCCCGACTACGGTTTAATTACTCCTATAAACCCCTAAATCTTATTGCATTTGCAACCTATTCCTCAAGTTAAACATTACTAAGGGTAAGCAACCACTCTCTCTTGTTGGTCCCCAATCCGTATCTATATAGAATCCTATCTCTATAAGGATTCGACATAAATATAGGCCTAGGATTTTACAACGTACCCTCGCAACTCTCTCTCTAAGAGAACTTAACCTCACCTCATATCTAAACTCACTTTTGATATATAATTAGGATTCCCATCCCCAATGAGGTTTCCCACAATCTCTATACACAACTCCAATACATACCCATAAACATAAATTTCCCCAAACTATTTCGATATGTCCCCACGATCATATCATGTGAGAAACCCTCAATAAAACCCCACAACATAATTCTCAACCGAAATGGATGCAAGAACTCAAAGGTTCCAAATTGGGAAACCCAACCGAAATGGATAAAAAGTCATCGTAGGAAAATTTCTCAAAATGCCCTGTTTTCGAATCGATTCGGCCCCTCCGATTCGATTTGTCCCCAATAGCGAATCGATTCGGTCCATCCGAATCGATTCGGTCCAAAGGGAACTAAGAGTCTGCTACATACCAAATCGATTCTCTAGGGGTGAATCGATTCGACCCTAAAGACCTGAGGCTTCTGCAACCTGGCGAATCGATTCGCTAGGGGCGAATCGATTCGGCCAGTTTAGAAAGCCATGAAAATGGCTGATTTTTCCAAAACTCAAATTTTCCAAAACCGAAATTATACTACTTTCACCCAATTATCCTCAACCCAAATATGTTCCAACATCCAATCTCATCCTATATCTAGTTTCATCATGTTATACACCCATAAACCCAAGTATAAACATCAATTTCAAGACTTAAATAACCAAAATTTAGGTTTTGATATAAATACCCCAAATCCAATTTTCTTATCCACAAATTATGAAATGAAATACACAACTAAATTATTTAGCAAGATTAAACACTTGCCTCAGATTTGTAGAGGTTGAATCGTCTTCGTGATCGCGGTTGGGCCGGAAATCTCCAAGTTTTCTTCCTCTCTCTCTTCCTTTCTTCTTCTTTCTTTCTTCCTTTCTATTTCTCCTCTATTTCTCTAAATGATAAGGCTTGATCCATAAGCCTCTTAAATCCCTTAAAATAATAAACCCAGTTTTAAATGTTAATACACACTTTAAATGACTCATTTACTCTAATTCGAGTCAAACATTTTCAAAAATATTTTGAAACAAAAATGAAATCCAATGACAGTCATTTTGACTATCTCGACCCATCCGGAACCAATGGTACACTCAAAATCATCATCCGACGAACTTTCAAACGTCCTCAATTTTTGGACTTCAATTTCCAAATTCTAAAATTCTCCAATTTACATAAATTTTATCTTTCTCAAAATTTAACTTTTCAGTCCCAAAGTGACGGGTTGTTACATACTTCCCCTTATAAAAATTTTGTCCGCGAAATTTAGGTTATGCCTAGGACTTTAATCTCACCTAGACCTTACCTATACCCATTAGATCACTATACCGATCTCAACTAGTTCTCACATTGAACCATATAAATTTTAGAATCAAACTAGCTACCCAAGGCGCCCATACACAACGTACTCGAGCTCCACTCGTAGAAACATAATCAGGCTCCACTAGCCTCAAATCATAATATAACTCTCTAAAAACATAATCTATAGTAACATATTAAGTATATTAGAGTATGAAATTCCCAATAGTTGAACTCTTCTCAATTCCTGACACTAGCTACCTTCGTGCGGGGAAGGTCTCGCAAGCGAAATCCAAACAAGGAACCCTCCTAATACACTACTGTGTAGCTATGTCAGAGATTGAGATCAGTTGAACCAGGGTATAGGCTTTATAAAAGATATTCAAATTATAGATATTCCCCGAAGGCCTATGTAATAATATAATATAAAACAATTCCATGTCTTTTGACACACCAAACAAACACCTTATGTTTAGAACACAAGGCCTCCACAACACAATACTCTAACCAATACCTAGTTCTCAAAACTAGCACAACAATGAGCTAAATTCTCCGCTCGACAATGAATCTACTAAACTCTAAACCTCTCAGTTATACAATTGCATTACATTACATCAACACATTTCCACAAGACAAGTTCTTCCCCCATTGGAACTCTAGAATTACCTGTCCCAGCCTATCCGTAACCCAATAACCTTAACATTTCACACTCCTGAAAATCAATAGAGCAACTCTCTACTAGATCATCACAAGATGATCTAATATCCCAAAAGATGTCGCACAAAGATCACACTTGCTCACTCCCTCTTCCCAGAGGGCAATACTCCTGATATTGGGACAACTCCACACACCTCACAGCGGTACAAGTCACCAACATCAAGTTTCCTAAATAATGTTGAAGAATTTCTCAATCTAAACCTCCCAAGGGCTCCCTATTCTCTTCTCATCAATACTTACCTTATCGATCATGAAATTATCCTTCTTATCTCTGCTCGAATCACGAAAATAAATTCCTCAAATCAAAACGTACCCAAAATATGCTATGGGTATTACATCTCTTATCTAGTCAAATCAACATCTGAGACGAAAGCAACTGTGTCAGAACGTCATTCAAATGAGTACACCTCGCAGAAGAAGATAAACGTAGTGAATACAACAATCCTGATAGTAGTGCTCTATATCAAGAATGTCAATGGGAGAACGCAGAAAACACGCACAGATCGTGAAGACTCTAGAACCTAATGTTCTGATACCATCTATGACAACCCACTCAAAATAATAATGGGTGGCCAACCCTATACTACATTAAATCCGGTATCTCAGACTGCTCAGTCTCAACATCAACTGACAATACTAAATAATATAAGGCTAACTACCCGAAATTATTAAAAGAAGATGCGAAAAACCAAATAAAACATACAATGGAAAACAAACTAACTATGTACAGCTACTAATAAAGGTATAATGCACAAGTATGAGGATGAAAGGAAGTGCTAGTATAACATGAAATGCATATATACAAATGAATATACCCGAATAAGCTGTCGGGTCACAGACAATACAACATCCATGGGAATAAATGTAAACAATTATAAATAACTGTAAAGTATAATCCTGTTGTACACAATGAATCCTATCTAGATTTACAAAGAAATTTAGAAAGATTACAATCTAAGTCCTGCAACATTTCGCACCTATTACGGCTCCCACAACTCTGGATGGAAAGGGCTTCCGGCATCACTGCGGTAGGACACCAGTAGTAATATATATATATATATATATAGCCGGAGAGTAAATATAAATGAGTTAGAGGCCGAGTTGTAAAAATGTTTAGCAAGTGTGTTAAGCGTGCATAATAAATATAAATGCACTTATTTCATAATTAAAGTGGAGTCGCACTCTCATGAAACCCCAACTCACCTCTCATCTAACAGCGCGCACCTATTCGCGTCTTGGAAACTTAAGTTAGTTACCCCACCCATAAGGACAACCTAACTTTTAACCATACCCTGAAATCCTCTCCATTCTAATCACACTTAATTATTTTTTTCACATAAATGCCATATTAGGCTTACTTGATTCCGGTTTATGATTTGATTAGTTATAACTCTTAATACAATAACCATTTACATTAGGTTTGAATCATATGATTTAATTTCTAAGTAACACGCATACAAATCAATTAGGACAAAACTTCTCTCCACTCTCAACATTGTACTACGTTTTGTGCATGGGGTGTCTCGCAAAGGGAAATCCAAACAAGGAACCCCCTAATACAGTACTCCTTGACAATGTCGATCGTGGGGATCCATCGTGTCATCCACACAATTCTACTACTACAACTACCTATAAATACAAAGGACAAAATTTCTCTATACTCTCAACATGGCAATGTATTTCATGCATGGGGCGTCTCATAAAGCGAAATCAAAACAAGGAACCCCCCCGATACACTACTCCTTGACCACATTGATTGTACGGATCCATTATGTCGTCTACACAATTTCTATTTCTGCAACTACTGAAATTCGATTACTCTCTAAGAGTGACCTCAATATCTCCAATAAATATCTTTAGGTTGATGTAACCGAAATATTCCTTAAATGTGATACATCAACCCCCAACAATCAAGTACACCATAATGTCCCAAGATGTACACCATAGGACTTTTATGTCCTTTCACCTATAGAATATACTAAATATATATATATATATATATATATATTTACTTTAAACATATATATATACTACCATTCATTCCCATAGCCAAGTGTACATACTACATATGATGTACAATGGTCATCCACATAATATACCCGGCTATATACCGCCGACATGCTGCACCATGATATCATCATCCAGTGCCCAAACCACGTAGCATACTGGGGACCACCTGAAGGGGCTAAACGACACCCGCCTCGTGATAAACTCACACACACAACGTCCGGGAAGAGGTCATAATTCCCAATCGGCAATGAGACGAAACATACCAACCACGTCTCATCCCAAAAAAAAATGTAAATCACATAATAACATAATGGACGACTATGACCTGGGGAATATCCACACTCTGCTCCTCGAGCCAGGGTGCTCACCCTCATCGCGAAATCTGCCCAATGATAGCATGTGAGGGGTATGCTTAACCACATAAGTATATATATATCATTCACATGCATAATATATATACATCCATATAATTCCATCATATAACTAAACCTTCATATACAGTTTACCTATTCTCTCCATGAGTGTGCACATATATTCATATCTATAAAAATACATATACATACATATATACATACTATCTCTCGTTGTATGTATGAAGCTCATAAGCTCGACCATTAGTATCCACATTCCTCAATATACTAGCCATCACTCCAATCATAATAGCTCAATTCGTTATATGAACACGATCCCTCACTTGAAACATATTCATCCATTTCCCTTTATGATATAAATAATCTTCCAACATAGATATATCTCCAACATTAAGGTTATCACCCAAATTTTAGTGTAGGTAAGATTCACTACCCATCGCATATATATTCGAAAATACCTCAATAACTCTAGTACATATTCAACCATTGGTATAC
This sequence comes from Sambucus nigra, assembly GCA_949130495.1. Taxonomy (NCBI): domain Eukaryota; kingdom Viridiplantae; phylum Streptophyta; class Magnoliopsida; order Dipsacales; family Adoxaceae; genus Sambucus; species Sambucus nigra. The sequence continues at coordinate 280,164,275 of OX422215.1, read as the reverse complement.
ACATAACTAATAGTCTATAAATCTCAAGCTTAATCTTAAATTTGTCACATGATCCCATCACTTTTGGGAAATACCACATTGATATATAATCACTATCCCGACTACGGTTTAATTACTCCTATAAACCCCTAAATCTTATTGCATTTGCAACCTATTCCTCAAGTTAAACATTACTGAGGGTAAGGAACCACCCTCTCTTATCGGTCCCCAATCCGTATCTAAATAGAATTCTATCTCTATAAGTATTCGACATAAATATAGGCCTATGATTTCACAACGTACCCTCGTAACTCTCTCTCTAAGAGTACTTAAACTCATCTCATATCTAAATTAACTTTTGATCTATAATTAGGATTCCCATCCCCCTTGGGGTTTCCCACAATCTCTATACACAACTCCAATACATACCCATAAACATATATTTCCCCAAACTATTTCGATCAGTCCCCACGATCATATCATGTGAGAAACCCTCAATAAAACCCCACAACATAACTCTCACATCATATACAAAAGTTCTAAATTGGGAAACCCAACCGAAATGGATAAAAACTCTGTAATACCCCATGTTTTAATGACTTTTAAAATGGATTATATTTTAAATTAATGGATTAATTTGATTTTATTATAAATTAATTCATTTGGGTTTAATCCAAATTGTGGATATTAAAATGAATGATTTTGTATATTACTTAAAGATATTTAGGTAATATATGACTGTGATGTTATTGATATTGCGGTGAGTTATTTATTCCGTAATTTGAATTTTTAGTCGGACGCGGTATGGGACGTGGCGGGACTAATTTGTTAAATTAAAAAGGAAACTTATTTTTACATCAACCCTATAGTCGTTTTAACTGCGTCGTTGCATTCGAAAGGGTTGAAATAGTCAGAAAAGTCTATATGGATGTTGGTTTTGGGTCTCGGGTCATTTGGAAATGAAAAGACAACCCAAAAGGGCATTTTAATTATTTTTACAAGGGGGATGAATAGTGATTTAGGGTTTTGTCTTATTATAAATAATTGGAGATTAGTGTACGTAGGTTCATTTCATCTATTCTACACAAAATTGAGAAGCCATCTTCCTAGAGAGAGTGAAAAGTTGCTAGGGAAGAGAGAAGCTTGCTTGGAAATGAGGAAAACAAAAGGTCAAAGGTCACCACCACCTGAAGTTGTCCGGAGAAAGGGAGAACCACCTGTGTTATTCAACTTCAAAGGATCATATCGTCATTATAGCCAAGTGTTTGATAATTGAAATTTAAGTTTGTATATTGTCCGTGTTAGGATAGTTATAAAAAGATAAGATTTTGCATGTTTGGAACATGAAAAGATAGAGTTGTTAATGGATTTCGGGAAACTGAAGATATATAGGAATCAAACTCATGTTGTAGGTAGTTAGTAATCCACGAAATAATCATAAATCTGTTGATGAAATTATGATAACCATGGATGTGTTCTTGAAGATATTATGTTGATAATTTTCTGGAAAAGGAGGATATAAACATGTTTTTAATTCAATCTCTTGATGATTCTAGGATGTTTAGAGCATTAGAAATCATTTATATATGTTGATATATCATGTAGGAGGGATTATAAGTCATTTTGGTTGTTAATATGAAGGTTTGAATGATAAAAAATGGCTAAACTCGTAGTAAAAGAAATACAGAAAAAACTGGTTTGTTACTTGGGCGATCGACCAATCGACCCCCTGACTTCGATCGATCCGACCTCCACAGGATTGGTAAAGTTGTTTCTTTTTAATGTTGATTATTATCCCAAACCTTTTGTAGATCTTTGGTTATTATTAATTGGATAATATGGGACTTGGGGAAGATCGGTAAGCCCTAGAGAAGAATCGAATGAATATGATTGGGATTTAATTGATTAGAATTTTGATAATTTATTTGGGAGAAATTTCAGTTGCTAGATTCATGTGTTGGATTCTAATTGGTATGCATGAGTATTAAGGATAGGTCCAGTAGGGGAGATTTAATATAACACCTGGGTAGCCTTGGGGTTACAATTTTAACATCAAGGAGTGAGTTTAAGCTCATTATTATTGCGTAAGGACTGAGTGTAGTACAAGCGCTTAGTGGTATGGCTCATGGATAGAGATGGGAGTTCAGACCACATTTTGTTGAAAGAGGGGATGAGGTTATTCCGATTGCGTATTTGAAGTTGACGGACCTCCACGACCAATAAAGTTAAGTAGTAGTGTATTGGAGGGGTTCCTTGTTTGGATTTCTCTTTGCGAGACGTTCCGCGCATGAACCTTAACGACGTCGGGAGTGGAGAAATGTTATAGGACGCGAGGATATTGGTTTTGTTGATAAGTCATATCATGTGAATGAAACACTATAGACTATGGGCCATGTGATGATGGTATTCAATCCTAGTGGTAGAAGATATGTTTATAAGAGATTAGAAACTATCGGTTATAATCTTAATTAAGGGAGAGTTTAATTCGTAGTAATTCGGGAGATATGATGATATGGACCAGTAAGATATTAGTGATTTCTTACTGAATATACTATTGAGGAAAACCTAATTGAACCTTGAGTAATGAGTGAGGCTCGGGGATAATTAAATTAAAGAAGTGAAGTCATAATATTTTAATACGTAGGATTTAAGAGATATAATGCTACGTATGGGAATTATCTTATGGTAGTGTGATTACCTTGTTAATATTATATCTATAGGTAGATGACAATGCCTATTTGATTGATTGATAATTTATGTGTATGACATACCTAGCTTACTTGCTTTCGACGGAAGGTTTGCGCGTGAGGGAAGTCATATCCTGATGAATGCATGGGATCTTTGATTTGTTGCTCGAGAACACAGGTCTATGAAAGACTTATCGGGGAGTTGATAAGTTCGCTGACTGTGGGTAAGTAGGTATGTGCGTGACCCATGGATACGAGAACTATGTTCGCCTCCAATTTTTGTGTTGTTGTTTGTGGTTCGAGGAATCCTTACCGAACCTTTTGTCCCCTATTCGGCGACCAACGATGATTTGGCATGATATCAGAGTAATGCATTGCACCGCAGCTGTGTTTCGGGGTGCCGTATTATATGTGTATATATATAATGAATGAATGAATGTGTATATTGTGGTTAAATCAATCTATTGTGTGATAATTGTAGATAACGGTGAATAGAGAAAGAGAATTGAACTAAGTTAATGAATATTTATTGAAGAGCTTAATTCATATTAATGAGAAACGATTCATGGTAATGGTAACATATATGAATAATTATACTACGTATGGTATGGGACATACGGGGTTATGATATGGAATGGAATCATATTATGGAAATTAGTGAGGAGGAACCATTAACTAGGAGGTTAATAGGAAACGTTAAGTGTGCACTCTAGATGAGAGGTGAGAATAGTAAATGAGAGTTGGATACTAACATGTACACAATAAATGCTTTATTGCACTTGTTAAATACTTGCTGTTTTAAAAATCATTTTCACAATCGGGCTCTGACCCGTTTCCTTGTATATTTTCTTTTCTATTGTACCTTCTATATCAGGTGTCCAGCAGCAGGGATGCCAATCTTAGAGGATTATGACGAGCTATAGAGATATGGAGTATTGCTTATACGCCTATCTTCATTTGATTCACAGTATTCTTTTAGTTAGGGCATGTTGCCCAAAGGAATTCAGTTATCTTTTCTATCTGAGTCAAATACTCTTATATTCGTGTCGTTTTAATACATTTAATATTGTTAGGATTACTGTATTGGATTATTATTTGGGAATGTTTATTCCAATTTCATTTAAATTATTTTGTGTTATCTGTTCGGTTATTAGTGATGTAGAATAAAATGTGTTGTGTTATTCTTAAACTAAAAATGGATTTTGTTGAATTAAAATTTGGAAAGTTTTTAACACCAGCTTAATTGGGTATTAGGTGAGTTGTAAATGTTTTCGACAGTGATGCTAAGAATGAGCCAACTGTATATTCTGTTTTAATTTGGTATGGGACTGGCCACCCGGTATTTAATTAGGTGGGGTGTTACAAACTCATGCTAGGAAAATTTCTCAAAATTCCCTATTTTCGAATCGATTCGGCCACTCTGAATCGATTCGGCCCCAACAGCGAATCGATTCGACCCATCCGAATCAATTAGGTCCAAAGGGACCTGAAAGTCTGCAACATACCGAATCGATTCTCTAGGGGCGAATCTATTCGTCCCTAAAGGCCTGAGGCTTCTGCAACCTCGCGAATTGATTTGCTAGGGGCGAATCGATTCGGCCAGTTCAGAAAGCCACGAAAATGGCTGATTTTTCCAAAACCCAAATTTTCCAAAACCAAAATTATACTACTTTAACCCAATTATACTCAACCCAAATATGTTCCCAACATCCCATCTCATCCTATATCTAGTTTCATCAAGTTATACACCCTTAAACCCAAGTATAATCATCAATTTCAAGACTTAAATACCCAAAATTTAGGTTTTGATATAAATACCCAAAATCCAATTTTCTTATCCACAAATTATGACACGAAATACGCAAATGAATTATTTAGAAAGATTAAACACTTGCCTCAGATTTGTAGAGGTTGAATCGACCTCGTGATCGCGGTTGGGCCGGAAATCTCCAAGTTTTCTTCCTCTCTCTCTCCCTTTCTTCTTCTTTCTTTCTTCCTTTCTCTTCCTCTCTTTCTCTAAAAGAGAAGGCTTGATCCGTAATCCTCTTAAATACCTTAAAACAATAAACCCAGTTTTAAATGTTAATACACACTTTAAATGGCTCATTTACTCCAATTCGAGTCAAACATTTTCAAAAATATTTCGAAACTGAAATGAAATCCAATGACAGTCATTTTAACTATCTCAACCCATCCGGAACCAATGGTACACTCAAAATCATCATCCGACAAACTTTAAAATGTCCTCAATTTTTGGACTTTAATATCCAAATTCTAAAATTCTCCGATTTATATAAATTTTTATCTTTCTCAAAATTTAATTTCTCAGTCCCAAAGTCATGGGTTGTTACAGTTCCTTAAAATAAGTTTTTGAATAGAGATGTTGTGTTTGTTTCTCCCATTCATTCTAGAGATATCACACTCATCACTATCTAGGCGATAGTTTTCTTAGGATACCTTGGATTCTTGTTTATTATAGGTCCCTTCGTAGGTTTTCTTAATTTGTTTGGGATCAAATTATTATGGGTGATCACTTAAGAGTCATACTTGGATCATTTTTCATATTTTGTGAGGATTTCATGCATTTGTGAATTTACATGCATTTTTATATTCTTTTTTCCTCGTTTACATACATGCGTCATTATTTTATATAAAAATTTAGAACAATTCTCACTTTATTTCTTTGTGTGATTTTTTTAATTAATTATTTTGATTAATGCGATTTGATTATTAGACTTAAATTGAATGATGATTGAAATATGTATTTTAACCATTTTGGTTACAAATGTTGATAATGCCAATCTGTAGGTTATAATTCATTTCAAGAATCATGTTTGCTAATTTTTTTTAAAATTATTGGTGTTGACTTCACATTACTTGAGCACTTGTATATCACTCTATGCATATGACTATAGTTATATTATTTTTCTTTTAGTGTTTGACTTAATCATGATCAAATCTCCAGATCTCTTATTAGTTTTAAAATTTTCTTGGTCCGTGTGTGAGACTTGTGTATTTTCATGCTTGTTTGAGTTGAAAATGACCATTTTAATGCATTGTTAAGGGCAACCATTAGATTGATTATACTTGATTTTTGATTTAAGTATCATTAGGTAGGTGTCATCTAGGTGCGTGAAAATCCAATCAATGGAAGACGACAGCATGATGGAAAGAGCCACAATCCACGATCTTAAATTGGTATTCAATACAAGATAGGGTCATAACTTTTGTAATGAAGATCTCTGTATTGGTTTGGGATTGAAACTATTTCTAAACAACATATGCTTGAGGGAGAAAAAATGTAAGAAAGTACTATTTAATGAGATCTTGAAACACTATTAATGTAATGATAAAATTAAGCAACATTATTAATTTTTTATGACTTGGTTATCTGTATTCATTTGATTTTGTGAACCAGTTTCTTAAAATGATTTGATAATAACTTTGATCTATATATGTTTAATTAATTATTATTTGAATTGAATGTGTTCTTAATTTATGCATTAATCAATATTCAAAGGAAATTTATTCATCAATTAAAATTTATCATTTGTTCCTACTCATTATCACACATTTTCATTTTAGAGTTTGCATATGTATACATGTGTGTATTAGAATTTTGGTTTTTGTGCATTTTTTCCAAAATTGTGCTTTTCAAGTAAAAAGTGAATGATTTTACCTGTAAATATATTCATCCATACCATATCTTAAGAGTTTTGGATTTTTATGTTCCATACTTAGTGTTTTCTAGATTGATTATACTTGACTGAGTACACATGTCATTTTCGTATGCACGGCTAAAAGTGATCCACACACACAATAATCGTTCTTACGATTGAGATTTTCCCCATGTGCACGAATTCCATATTTTGGTACAACAGTTTTTATTCATAGTCACTCATTGGTTTGTTCGTACAACTATTTATGCCCATCTCTGAGCTTATGTGTTGTAAATTTTGCATTGTATCTTGTACCTCCATTGACTTTATGGGAAATTCAAGAAGATTATATTTGGTCTTAGATCTCTTTCTGTGATCTCTATGATTCATTTATGCTACTATTTTATGAACTCTATATACCCTAGGTAGTTCATTTTTGTGATGAGAACTGGATTAGTTTTTTGTTGGATGTATATGTAACTTATTTGGTATAGTTTATTGTGTTTGTTCTTATCATGATAGTATCTTGCTAATTTCTACCACACACACTTCTTTACTCCTTTTAGCCTTTTATGTCCTTTGTTGCATGTTTGTGTTTATGTTGACTAGTGATTGATACTTTATCTTTATGACTATCTTTTGTGAGCTTATGTGATTTGAGATATCTCTTTGTTACATCACATGACTCTTTTCATGATACTTTTGGACATATATATGGTTAATGTCATTAATTCACATTTTTATATGTTTAATATCCATGCTCACACATCTTTGCCACACGCTTTCATGACATCTTGTTATGGTACTCCTACTCCTATCATGTTTTGCATGTTTTCACATTATTCATATCATTTGTTTTGTCATGTTCTTAATAATTTTCTCTTTTCCTGCATAGCTTTAGGGGAAGTATTATTTTTTAGGGTAGAGATGTTTTTCTTATGGAAGTTTTGTATCTCTTTATTCCAGATGTTATCTTTTAGACTCCATGATACATATTCATTGATGCTAGCATATGTTTCTTGTATGATTTGGAATTTGATACCACATGGTCTTTCTTGCCTTATCATTGACTATATTACTTCACCATTGATATCTTGTGATTTAATCTTACAAATATCCCTCATATGATATCGAAGGATTAGAGGTTTTATGTTTATCTCTATTTTGTGTTTTGTTGAGATATTTTAGTACCTTCTCTTAGTAATTTTGTATTTATATATGATGTATGGATATTTGTATGTACCTTTTAATCTTCTCTCTATTATGGAGTACTTTTGGATACTTGTTCGTACATTTTTTATGGTTGCAATGGATCTTATGTTATTATTTATATATTAATGTTTCTCATTGATATATCCAGGATTCATGTGATCTCATTCTTGTTAGATTATTTTATATTGCAGTTCCTTCTTCACATTCTTATTGGTTGGTATATTTTATTTACTAGCTCTTATTTTGAGATTCATACCGTGTTATGAATGTATGTTTCTCACACTCGCGATGATTTCCTTGAGTACTCTCTTTGTAGTAAATGTTTATTTCAGATGAGTATCTAGCTTTTGCATCCCTAGTTTTTCTTCTTCATGTGATTGGTTCATTATTACCACGTTATACCCGTTATTTATGACCATCTAATTATCTTTTACTTTTCATGTCAAAATGGGGGAGAGACATCTAAGAGAGAGGAGATTCTCATGTTTCTTACTTTAGGGGGATAAACATTCATTTATTGGTTTACGGGGGAGATAATTTTCAAGAGATATTTCATTTAAGGGAGAACATACTAGTTTCATTGGTTGATATCACTATAGCAATACTGGCTTTTAGAAATAGTATTTTACTATTACAAAATAACTCGTAATGAAAAAGTTCCATTAGTATTATTTATAAAAGATTATTTTTCAAGATCCAATATCCTTATTTAATATTTCTTGAATTCTAATGAATTCAATTATGCATAACAAACTTTTGAAATCTCACAAATAAAGCACATTCTAATAGTCTCCCTTTCTGGATTACACAAAATATTCATTTATAGCATTTTTGGAAGAACGTTAGAAGACTAAAGTTAATACACAATAAATAAAGTAATAACCAAAACCATGAAAGAATTTGATCAGAAAATCTTTGAACAAAAACAATTACTACTTGATTGATATTCATCACAAATCACATTGATTATATATCCAAATCAAATGTAATAATTGCCCTTAACAAATTATAGAAATACATTGAATGATAAACATATATCATCAAACATATTCCCTTGTAGAAGACAAAATATGAAAAATTTCCATCGAATAGTAAATATCCATACAAAAAAAACAGACAAAAAATTAATGAAGATCCACCCACCCAAAAAAGAGGCATAATAACTTAGATTTTAAAATAAAATTTAAATAAGGAATACCAATACCAAAACCAACATCAAGATCCCAAGACAACAAGACCAATTCCTCTTCTTCATCTTATTAGTGCGATCAAATTCTTTCGTCCCATCTGTTATATACACACATGCACGGGCCACATTATGTTTAATATTATTAATTTGTTATCCTAGTGTCTCAACCAGCACGTCCATATAAAGAAACACACCTTGGAGCTCAGTTTTGTATCTCTTTCACAGCCTTAAGTCTTTCCTACTATTATCCCACACTTCCCCTGGACATGTGGAATAGCAAAAACATATCAAAACATGCCATACATATAACAAATAATTCTAATAAACATAACAAGATATATAGAATAGTGAAGCTAATTGTAATGAAATTGTACATATAAGCAATCATTTAGTATGTGAACAAAGTTCACAGTTCCACAGGCTGCACACAGGATGCTTTTATATAAATCAAAAAAATTCTATTAGCATACCCCACCTGAGTATCAAATCAATTCAAAGAATATACTTGTTAGAAGGACAATATTCCCCATTTTCTACACACTGTATACAATTGCAATCTAAGTAACTCTGCCACATTTTAAAATAAGATAAGATTTAATAGCAACATAACCACATCTGATAAAACCAAATCCTATAAAGTAATAACAGATCAGTATACTCTTAATAAAACTCTTTCAAAAACTGAAGAAATCAGTATACTCATCACTAAAAATAGGTGAAACAGTAGATAAGAAAGATTATAAATAATTCACAAAAAAGGAGGTGACATTCTAAAATAAAAAAAAATTCTCAAGCACAAAATTTGAAAATCAATGGATTCAACCATGTAACTTAGATTAATAAAATGAACTTTAACATTTTAAAATGGGAAATTATATAAAATTTATATAAAAAACATCTACATTAGCCAAAAAAGTTCGACATGGTCAGAACAAAACATCTGCCACCTAGAAAGATCGACAAAAAAATGGTTTAGCAAAGGATTGGAGAAGAAGAAGCTTGAAAATCTCATTGCATCATTAGAACTAATCTTATATTTAATATCTCCTTCATAATTTCTCCTTTCTCCATTGGAAATCCTACTTCTTGGTTCGGCTTTGGCCCATCCACTACATCATAACTAATCTTTATATCTAGATATGGTGCCTCACCTGAAACGGAATGGAAAATGGATCACAAGATTCATACTAGATCTCCCATATCTAAGAAAACCAGCTCATAACCCATTCATGTATGCATCCAAAAATGAAAACCATCCTTCCCATACTTGAAGAACTTTCAGAATACATTCTTGCACAATATAGCAATAGATACACTAGTAATGCATTTTTGGTGTACTGTATAATTTAGTAAATAAATCAGGTTTAATTATCAATGATGCATTCCTTTATAATAGGGATAAAGTCTAAGAGGTGCAAATTATAGGTCTTAGACTCAATAAGACAAACTTAATGAGGCAAAACCCCATATAACCTCCACTACTCCAAGTCTTATGGCAATTTAGAAAAGTTGAAATTTTGTCATTTTGACCTTGTCTAAAGATGGTCCAATAATTTAAAAACATTGAAAAGATAGAACAACACTTCCATGCACATATAAGTAGTATATGTACATACATTGAGGAGGGGGGTATTAAAATGATAACAGTATCTGCCAAAACAAAGATGAAATAAATGAAAATAAAAAGGCAAAAAAATAAACCCTTTTGCGGAGGCCGATACACTTGCGACTATATTTGGATTTCATGTTGTTCTTATCTTCTACTCTTCTTCTTTATCTTGTGAAAACCTATCATATAGTACCTACAAACCCACACAAAACCATTACAGATGTAGTAACAAAATCTTTTAAAACAAAAATACTTACTTACGATTTTTTTCATTGAAAGAGACGTCGAGAGCTTTATTCTTAAGGGCCCGATTCTTAATGAAGTGACCTTATATGAGAGTGTATGCTTACAAGTATAGATACAAATTACATCATTGATCATTAAAATAAGGTTACTTAAGTATGCCCATACTTGACTAACATCATGTTTGAGTGTATGCTTAACCAAAATGTATACTAAACTAATAAGTCTCATATTATACATTTAGAAAAACGTGAAATGTTTCATAGAAAACACTAAAACATATCAATTAGTTAAAATATTCCAAATAATAATATAACATTATATGTACATATCTAAAAATTACATTTGCACCATAAGCAACCTTTCTGTTAAAAAACAAAGCAAATTTGCAATCAACACGGTTGTACATGTCGGATTTCATAATGCGTACCTCAAGAGCTTACATAAATGGATATTGATTAACCTTCATCTAAGTAATGCGTATGTGATGACTCAATTTTGGGTGTCAATGCAAAAAAAAAAACATTGTACTTTGATTTCATTTAAGAAAGTTTTCTTTTTTAATAAAATCTTTCTTTTGCATTTTGTCATAAAATTTATTTAATTTAATTAATAAAGTGATGTCCATCTTATGAAATTCATAGGAATAATTGAATTAAAATAGTGACATGGAGTAAATAATAATTAAAGAAAGTTTACATCACCATGTCTTACTACAAACCAAATTTAAAATACATGCTTAAAAGTTCACGGGATAAAACCCATTGTCTGAAATTAAGTTAAGCATTTAAAATGAATAGTAAATAGAGCTCTACAGATGTGTAAATCCTTAATTTTCTCTCGCAATTTTCTTGCCTTTATCTTTCCCCGAAGTACTTGGGTTGGGGAAGGGTGCAAATGGTGAGGTATGAGCGTGCACCTAATAGGAGAAATACTAGCAGAGTATTACGTAAAAAGGAATATCTATACATATAAAGTATATTTTACCAATTATGACATCCTCCTTAATTTAATTAAGTCATGCAAGTGTAGTGTAAATGTGTAATTGATGTTCGACTATGAAATCCATGGCGATGGTCCTACTCACACTGAATCTTCCATTTAATATTAGTCAAATATCGTTAATTTAAACATTAACGTATTTTCACTTTTTTCAAGTTATTTCATAAACTTGTGTGTACATTAATGAGCATCGTGATGACAATCATATTTTCACTTGATTAATACATGTACCAATCCATGAATGTTATACAGTCTTTCACCGACCGTTATCATCCCGCAATATGCTCCTAAATATTTGTCTAGGGTCTAAGTAGTAAGCCTAACCCTAGGGCTCCGAGCCCTTCTTAAATTTCTCGATTACTTTCGAGTGAATTTTAACCGTTATGTCTTTGTAACCTCTTTTCTTTATCTTTTCCTTTTCCATTTATTTTCATTTTATCCTTTGTTTAATACTTAGGCTAATGAGACCACAATACCTGGGACAAGACAAGTCCCAACCCACATTATTTTCAAGTTTCATATTTTATAAAAAAACATTTTCATTTTTAAATCAAATTTGATGTATTAACTATTGAAAACAAACTATATTTAACAACATTCAGTGGAGTTTAACACCTGAAGTTTCAACTCCATTTTTATGAAATTTTCACATTCATTTTCATTATTCATGAATCTCATAAACCTCTTTTCTATTACTTTGTCAAAAATACACTTTTTCACCTTTACTTTCTTAAATTCTATTTTTCACATTTACTCTCCTAAATACAACTAATTTAACCTTTACTTTTTACCATTACTTTTTAAAATACTCATTTTCACCTTTACCTTCCACAATACTACTTTTAACCTTTACTTTTCAAAACTTCTATTTAGTGTCCAATTTAGTTTTGGAACTTTACACTTAAGTCCATAATATATATAAAATGATATATTTATAAAAAAACCTTACATTATCTTTTTCAAGACTATCCTTATAATTTGATAGATTTGTATTCTTATGTGTAAATATAACTACATTTCATGTTTTAACCTTAACATTTTACTATTTTCACTTTAGTCCCTTAATTCCTAAACTTCCTTAAATAAAGTAGTTTCATTTTATGTAACTGATATGTTTATTTTTCCGAGTTATTATTTCTTATTCAAAGGCTTGTTTAGATATATTTTCAGTATATCAAACCCATTTTCCATAACTACATATGATTTTTTTCATACATGAGGGAATTTACACTAATAAAGCCCATATATGCATCCTAACATTTCTTCTTCAAGTTTAACTCAATGTTTGACATGAAATGACTAGTTTAAATTTGATTTTCATTAGATATAACTACCTTCAACATACTGAGATTGTAACTTAACTCTAACTCTAACTTTTAACCATTTTTGTCACACGTTTCACAATATATATTCTAAGGTATTGAAATGAGCATAAGTAGTCATGTAAATCTAGCATACTTGGATTTTAAACTTGAAAATACCATAGAACCCCTATCTCTTGAAGATATAAATCCTTTGAAGAAGAGGTAGAAATAAATCCTTATTAGATCTAAGTCCAAAGCTCTTTACAGTCCTTCAACACCCTCTATAACTCTTAATAATTGAAGGGTGGAGTGGTGGTCTTACAAGATTTTTATATAAATATGTTTATAGGGTCTTAAGCTATTGAAATTGGTGAGGGAAGAGACTCAAGGGTCTTTTTTGGGGGTTTTACTTTTCTTCTTCGTAAATGGGGTCAATTATGAAGACAAAGTCTCTCACCTGTCTCTTATAATGTCCTAAGACATAAACTAAAGGTACCCCCACCAGTCAATGATCAAATAACCATGCTAGATGGTGTAGGAGATCCGATACAAATGTGAGGGTAGTTTCCCTTTTATCACATAACCTTTCCCACGTTGACAACTAAAAAGGATAAGGAATCAACAGGTGTTGAATCAATTCGTGCTTAGCCTGAATCGATTTGCACCTGGGATGTATAAATTCTTATACTTAATTTATTTATTTATCTATTTTTTAATCCTTATTTATCTTAACAATATTATAACATAATTATAAGTGTAATTTATATATTTTATTCTTTATAATTTCCTCTAGTTCTATTTAAAATGCACTACTAAATTAAACATGCGTAACATAGTACACGACATATTTGAATTTTCCTTCTTGATTTTAATTACAAGATAATTCTATTTAAATTAATATTATATAAATTTCTCATAACGTGGTTTTTATTAATTCAATCAAAATTTCCGGCGTTATAACCCTCCTACATTGGGAATTTTTATCCTCGAATTCAAAACATAAAACAAATTTAAGTAAACCATTCATGATGTCATCTTCTCATCGCAGATTCTAATTCCCAAGTTTCTCTTTTAACACCGTTATTATCCAAAACCACTTTGACGAGGTGAATCGTCTCCTTACGAAGTTATGGAAATCTAACTGACCAAAATTGGTCTACTATTGCCATTGGTCTGGTCTCATAGTAAACATAGTTATGGAAATCTAACTCACCAAAATTGGTTATATGAGATGGATCCAAAATATACTTCCATGAAAATGTTATGAACATTAATAAAACTATGGTGATAAAGCCAAACAGTATGCTACTGGACCAATCCAATCGAAGATCTCGAAGGGCCTTGTGTACCTTGTTGCTAACTTTCCTTTCTTACCGAATTACATAAACCCTGGTCTAGCCTTGGTCTTTAGGAATATGTGATCACCCACACTAAACTCAAAATTAAAAAAACATCAACATAGGTTTTCTCATGGTTATGCGTTGTTTCAATCTTTGCCTAAATGACTTGAATCTTTTTAGTGGCCTATTCAATCATTTATGTTCCCGAGATGTTATTTTCACCTACCTCCACCAAATAATATGGTTAACGATGAGTTCTCACATATATAACTTCAAGTGGTGTCATCCCAATATTAGCCTGAAATTTATTAATGTAGATAAACTCTGCTAACAGTAGGTAATCCAACCAACTACCCTGGAAATATATAATGTAATCTTGTAACATATTTTTGAGTATTTGAATGGTTCTTTCAGATTGTTCATCCATTTGTGGATGAGAGGATCTACTAAAATTTAGATTAGTTCCCAGCTCCTACTAGAGCGTATTCTAAAACTTATATACAAATCTTGGATCTCTATCTGAATCAAAGGATAAAGGTATGTTATGAAAGCTTATGATTTTTTAGATGTAGAGGATGGAAATCTTAGCGAAATTATCAGTGAATGTAATCAGAAGGAAATTCGTTATTTTGGTGATTCGATCAACTATAGCCCATATCACATCATACCCTACCTGAGTCTTAGGTAAAGTTGTGATGAAGTTTATTATTATGTGCTATAATTTCCACTCTAGTACCGGTAATGGTTGAAAAAGCCATGTTGTCTTTTGATGCACGAACTTCACTTACTGATAAGTGAGACATTTTTCCACGAAAAGCACAACATCCTTTTTCATTCTTAACCATCAATAGTCTCTGCATAAATCCCTGCACATCTTCGTGATACTCGGATGAATGCTAAAATGAGACTGGTGTGATTTTTTCATGACTTCTTCCCTCAAATCCTCCATATTTAGAATTACTAACCTTCTTAAGAACCTAATTATATTGTCCTTATCAAGTGATAAGTCCTCGATTGATTCTTCTTTTAAAATACAATTATGAAAGTGAATCAAATCATCATCACAAGCTTGTGCATCAAGCACCTTCTGTTGTATATAGGGGCTTACCACCATCCCGTAGGTTTAGGCATGATGCTTTCCATGGTAAATCCTCAGTTTGTGTCTCTAAAGGTCTTGTATCATCTTATGATGGTAACATTTCATTGATGCCAAAGATACTCCCACCTTCCTCTTTAAAGCATAGGCACCAACATTAGCCTTACTTGGGTGGTAATGGAGACCAAAGTCATAATATTTATCGTCTCTACCTGGGCTTTAGATCTCTTTGAGTGAAAATATGTTGGAAACTTTTGTGATCCGAATACTCCTCGAACTGTTCCCTATACAGGTAATATCTCCAAATTTTTAGGGCAAAGATAACTTCTTAAAGATCAAGGTCATGTGTTTGATTCTTCTTCTTATGAATATTTATTCTTGTGAATATTTAACAACCTCGACACATGAGCTACCACGTTCTTCACTTTCATTAACACTGCTCCTAAACCTGTCCTTGATGTGTTATAATAGACAGCATAGACCTTTCCTCGATAGTCGGACTTTTAACTCCTAAAAGGTTAACTCACACTCGTCTGTCCACTTAAAATGAATCTCCTTTTGTAATATATAATGGGGTGTGAAGAAAATTAAGATAAACACTGGATGAAATGTCTATACCACCCGATGAGTCTGAAGAAAATTATAATCTCGATGACTATCTTTTGTTACCTAATTTATTATTGCTGCAACTTTAGCTGGATCCATAGAAATTCCTTATCCTGGGAAGATATGGCCAAGAAATTTGACCTTGCACATATAGAAATCACACTTATTGAACTTGATTCTCGTTGTGTTCCACTCCCGAAGTAGTGTAAATTAAGATGTTATGATCAAACACTACAATAAATCGACTAGGTACGTGTGGTAAATATAATTCATTACGTGTAAAAACACTATAGGTGCATTCGCTAACCCTAAGGAATAACCAAGAAATCATAATGCCCATACCTTGTTCGGAATATTATTTTCTGAATGTCCTCCATACTAGCTCACAATTTATGGTAACCAGGTCGATGGTTTATCTATGAAAATGTACCCGCCCCTCATAATAATCGAATAAATTGTCAATTCAAGGCTTAAGTTACTTATTCTTAACCGTGACTCTATTCAGCAATTTGTGAAAATGCTAAATTCTTATTATATTGGAATGATGGTTACCGAAATATTCCAAATTCTAATTTTCTTCAAAATTTAAATCATCTCTTCTTAAAACAAAACTTCAACCCAACCAAACTAAACATGAATTTATCAAATAAATACTACCAACTTGAATTAAAGTAAACTAAATTCCCTAATTTAATTAGGCACCAATTACACATTTTGTGGTTCGAAAATTTTCATATTCTTAAGCCTAAGCATGCATCTAGGTGAGAATTTACAAGATAAAATACACAATTTCAACGTCGTGATGTACGAGAAAAACCACAACTGAAAAAACCAGAGACGACCGAACCAAAAGTCCAGTAAGTACGGATTTAATACAAGGATACAATAGAAGTTTTACTCAATGAATCGATGACCTAGCAAGCCTTGATGCTCTTCGTTCCTTCCGCATCTTACTAGTGATAACGGAGGAGTCCACCTTCATCTCAGAGTCCAATGATGGGGCACTTATACCGTCAAACATATGGAGTCCATCGTATGTACACCAACGAACATGGAATCCTCTACAAGAAGAAATCTCAAGGATGTAGAGAATAATAAACCCGGTGACATTAACTGATCTCGAACATATATCATGTTGAAGCTTGGATCATAAAACAACTTTGTGTGAAACTTGGTTTTTGTCTTGAAAATTAAGGCATGAATTAAGAACAAAAAAAATCTTGGAATTTTCCTAAAGGTTTCTCTCTTTTTGGAAGATGGAATAAGTCTCTGAATAAAGTTAACTCCTACACTACAAAAATAGTTGAGAAAAAGTTGTGGGAGGTCATCAGAAAATTGCATTAAAGAATTGTCACTTTTTTCAAAAACTCCTTTGTTCGTTTGAACGACATTCATTCTAGTTTAAATGACATATCAAGTAAGAAAGAAACACAAATCAAAATTCATCTCATTATAAGCCTCGTTCGAAAAATCATAAAATCTCGTTCAAATGACCTAGGATAGTCATTCTTACGACCTGGGAAAAATTATATTACCTTTCTTAAAAAAATATAAAGACATTTTAAAATAATTTAACAAAAAATCTAACTGCCAATAAAAATTTCCTAGGCCCAACATAAAATATGCGTTCATAACTGAGAGATCCTTTGGATGTTGATGATAAACCTCAACACAAAACACGACATATGATGTGATCGCTTTGACTTATCCTCTACATCTTCAACAAAAAGGTCATAGGAATTAAAGTTCACAATTACAACTTTTATTCAATGACTTAAAAAGTTTTTTTTTGAAATTAAGACAACACATACAAATTGACTCCTCTCTCTCTCTCACTCTCTTCAACCCTAATTAAGGTTTTCATGGATAGCCTCAAACCTCCTTCTCACATAAACCCTAAGACTCCAGATTTAAAAAATCCATGGAATCATTATTTTGATGATGTTGTGGAAGATACTCCATCAAATATCCATGAGCTTGGGCTCAAGAAACCTTTAACATTTAAAGGGGAATGAATAGTGTTATTTTCTAAAGAATACATTGAAGCTCTCTCTAAACCTTTCAAATACGAATTAGTGGGTAAGTTCTCCCATGGTAGACCCTCTATGGATGTTATAAGGCAGGTATTTCAAACCTTTTATCTTATAGCATATTTCAATGTGGCATTAATACATCACAAGCATGTTTTAATAAGATTGAATTCTGAAGAAGATTTTTCTCAGATGTGGATGAAAGATACTTGGAATATTATAAGGTTACCTATGAGAATTTTAAAATTGACTCCAGATTTCAGATCTGATATTGAAAGCATCATTTCTGCCATTTGGATTTCCTTTCCACACCTTCCTATTCATTTTTTCTCCAAATAATCCTTTTACTCTATCGCCCAATTGAATGGTAAACCTTTAAAACTTGATGCCTCGCCTATTGAAATTAATAGAACTAGCATAGCCAGGGTTTGTGTTGAAGTGTATCTTACCAAGAGTGTCTCGAATAGGGTCTAGATTGGTTGTGGATCTAAGGGATTTTGGCAGGAAGTTTTAATAGAGAATAAACCAAAATATTACATAAGTTTCTCTAAAAAGGGACATGATGAGGATTCCTGCATTTTTAAACTTCAAAGCAATGGAGATAAACCAAAGAATATTGCTAAATATGTGGTTAAAGATGCTCAACCAAGAACCAAGGAGACACTAGTTATGTTTTAAGAGACCATGAATATAAATTTGGAAGGCCTTATCATTGTGGAGGATGCTCAGTAGATAAAATTAGGGTTACAGCTACCAATGATTTACTAAAGGATCAAAGTGATCTCATTAAAGTTAAAAAAATTATGAAAGAAGAGAAGGTTCTTATTAAAAAAAAGCTAAGGGAAAACAGATTCAATATCACATAAGTAAAATTCGAAGCCATGATCTAAGTGCAAAAGAAGCTATGATAGTAAATGTTTGTTCTTCATCCCCTAGAGCTATAGAGTTTCCTGACTTTGTGTTACATCAAGCATATTTACCATTGTATGCCTATGATAAGAAAGACAAAGAAGAACAACACATTCCATTATTGGAAGAATTATAGTTATTTTCAAGAAGTGTAAACTAGAAGATCAATTGCTTCAAGAAAGGAAAGCAGAAGGATCATGTGAAGTTATGTCATATTGTTGATTACTTAAGCCATAAAAAGCAATTGAGAATGCAAGACCCTCTTTTTAAAATACTTACAACATCTAGAACCAAAGGTTTAAAACACTGTCACCTCTTGATTTCTAAATGATCAAATTCATTGTTTGAAATATTAAAAGGGCATCAAAGACATCCTCATCATGTGGATTAAAAATGTTTTCTAAGATTCATAAACTTAATTTTTTTTCTCTTATAGAGCCTAAGGTTGATCCTCATAAGCCGTGTAAGTATAGATTCAAATGGGTTTATGAGGGTTGTAGTAGTAATTATAGTGGGAAATTTTGGTTGTTTTGGAGATTTAATGTGGAAGTGAATATTATAGCTTACCGTTCTCAACACATTTTTATAAAGATAGACCACCCTACCTTGAAGTCCTGCATATATCTGTCCATTATCAATGCTAAATGTACTAGAGATTAAAGAAGAGATTTATGGGATCAACTTATCTTTCTTTGGTTCAATTGAAGGGTACCCCCATCTTGCAATTAGTGATTTTAATGTTGTTTCTTCTTAGTTTGAGTGGGATGTAATTATATTAATCATCTTAATGTTGAAGATTTTATTCAAGACATTAATGATTGTGGTCTGAGTGACATGGGAGACACTAGTACTAGATATACTTGGTGTAATAATCGAACGGAGGAGGATCTCATTATGGCCAGATTGGATAGGTTCTTATTCAATAATGTGTGGGTTACTGAATATCCTAATTCTAGGATAAAACATCTGAATAGAGCCTCCTCTAACCATGGTCCTCTTTTGTTATTAGTTAAAACTTCAATGGACGATTCCCCTATAGCTTTTAAATTTCAATCAATGTGGTGTAGCCATAATACATTGCAGGACCTTGTTGATTAATCTTGGAGTGAGGATTCTAATTATTTGGGGATGGGGAAATTTTCTTTGAAATTACAAAGGCTTAAAGGTGAATTGAATAGGTGTAATAAGGAGATTTTTAGTGATATTTTCCAATCAATAAGGGACTTGGAGGATAATATTTTTCAACTGGAGCTCAGTTACGAGCTGGTGACGTCTGGTTATAATAGAGAAGATTTTAATGAAGACAAAAAGAAAAACTCTTAAAAGCAAATAAAAATGAGGAGATATGATGGAAACAAAAATCTTTTATAAAATGGTTGCAATTGGGATATTCCAGTACAAAGTATTTCCATTCTAGTGTGTAGGCAAATCATTAGATGCTTGGAATTCAGGCCATTAAATATGAGAATGGGAGTCTATTGTAGGATGCTCAAGAAATAAAGGATCACATAGTAAAATTTTATAAGAACCTTCAGTCACCTGCTCAATTAGTGGTTTTAGAGGATGTTTTTCACTATATTCAATGTGTTGTCTCTCCAGATATGAATGAAAAGTTGAGGCACTTCCGACAAAAAATGAGATTTTAACTGATGCTAATGATCTTAGTGAAGAGCTATCCCCTGTACTAGATGGATTTGGAGTCTCTTTTTATAAAAAAAATTGCCATGTCATAAAAGACGATCTAATTTTTGCTATTAATTGTTTCTTTGCATGCTCTAACTTTCCTCAAATATGGACCAGCACATTAGTTGTTTTTATTCCAAAAATTAAAGTTCCTAAGAGTTGTGGAGATATAAGACCAATTAGGCTTTGCAATTTCTCTATAAATATTATCTAATAGATCCTTTCAAGTAGACTCTCAAAATTTCTTTATATGATTATATCTCCAAACTAAAGTGATTTTATTAAAGGGAGAGCTATCCAAGGCAGCATTCTTCTTGAAAAAGAGATGGTTAAGAATTTGATAAAAAGAGTTCATGGTGGAAATGTCATTATAAATATGGATATGGAAAAGGACCATGATAGGGTTAACTGGGGGTTTCTAATCTCAGTTCTTAGACGCTTTGGATTTGGATATAAATGGAATGATATCATTTGGAGGATTGTGTCTAGCAACTAGTTTCCTATTTGTTTTAATGTCTAGATCTATAGGTACTTCAAATCTACTACAATCCTAAGGCAAGGGGATTCTTTGTCCCCGAGCCTCTTTATTTTAGCTGCTTATTATGTAAGCACGGGTTAAACAAGCTACTAGGGGAAGGACAAACTTTTTATTTTTACTTACCTAATAGTAGTCCTATTACATCACATTTATCCTTTGCTGGTGATTAATTATATTATCTATAGGGCATAAGAGAACTTTAAAGAACCTTATGAATTTTCTTCAAAACTATTATCTCATTTTAGGCCAAAAAATAAAGTTTCTTAAGAGCTATTTCACTATTGATGCTAAAAGTCCTTCAAGTTTAATATCCAAGGTAGCTGAATGCACTAGTTTGAAGGTCAGGGACCTCCCAATCAAGTATTAAGGATGCCCTTTATTCAGAGGGAGGAATAAGGTGAAATATTTTGACAATCTACTAAACTCTTTGACATAAAAAACTTATAGGGTGGCAATGTAAATTTTTATCTAGTGGTGGAAGGTTTATTTTAATAAAGTATATGCTGTCATCTATCCCATTATTCATTTTGTATTCTATACCTCCTCCCAAGGCAATTATATTGAAAATTCATAGGATTCTTAATAAGTTCTTCTAGGGGTAACGATGAGCAAGGATGGAAATTTTAGTAGAAGGATTGGGAGTTTTTATGCAGATATCTTAATGAAGGAGGTGTTGGCTTTACAGATAACTATATAGTTTTTAAGCCCTCGATGACGAAACTAAGATGGAAATTTGCATCAAAGACTCATTTTTGGTCCTCTTTTATGTCCAACAGGTACAAGCTTTGGTATTCTTCTTCCATGGGGGCTCTCGAACTTCCAGAAGATTGCAGTCAATAAAATAATTGTGTTATTCAAATATGGAACTTTTAGATAACAATTGGATTTGGAAAGATGATTTTTGTGGGAACTTCTCATTCTCATCTGCCAATGATATTGCAACAAATCATTTCCTTATATCTAGAGTCATGTCTTTAATTTGGGATCCCCATATCCCAAAGAAATTCTCTATTTTCATATGGGAGTAACCAATACCTGCCTCCCTCTTGATGATTATATCAAAACATTGGGAATAAAATTTGCTATAGGTGAAAGGCTTGTAAATGTCATGATTAATATTCAAGTCATGTTTTCCTTTAGTGTCTTATTATTCAGCCTATATGTAAGTTCTTTACTGATAGTGTGGGGATAAAATTATACATGGCTTCAATTTCTACATTGCTCCAAAGCTAGTGGCTTAGAACTATACCCATAGACTATGCTAAATTCCTAGGGAAATGCATTCATATAGTGGTATGCTCGTAGAATTGGAAAAGAAGAAATCAGGCTCTATTTGAAGATTGTAGAATTGACTCCAAAGCTATTATTTCTTAATCAATTTCTCTAATCACTAACATTTGCAAGGGGACTTCTTTCAAGAATTCAGTTTCTTTTTTTAGTAGGGGCATAAAATTGACTTTTCATCTTGTACTATTAGGCCGATCCAAGTTTCTATGTCAGTTAATTGGTCTTTTCTTTCTATTATTTATACAACCTTAATGTTTATGTGGATTCAAAAGGTAATTGTGGTCTTTCTAGATTTGGTGGTATTCTGAGAAATGATAAGGGGGAGATGGTTTTGGCTTTATCTCAATATAGAGTTATATCAAACAATTCTGTAGCTGAGTTCGGTGGCCTTATTATGGGGGTGAAGTTATGCATTGATCTTCATATCAAAGACCTTCAAATTAAGGTGGATTCAATGTTTGTGGTTAATTTTATTAACAGGGATTGGAAACCCCCTTGGAAAATGAAGTCTTTTATTTAAGAAATCAAGGCAAATCATTGTCGTCTCAATTCTTATATGTCTCATTGTTATAGGGAATATGACAGGGTTGTTAATGCTTTGCCAAATTATGTCATTAATAAATCATCATTGAATGCTTTCAAAAATTCGTTAGAGCTTCTTACCATGTTTAGAGGTGCTTATATACTTGATAAGGTTGGTTGTATCTATATTATATCCTCTTTTATTTCTTTTTAGTTTAATTTTATCCACTTTGTAATGGGATTAAGATCAAATCCCAAATCTATTGCTTCCAATTGTCTTTCAATCTCTTTCTTTGCTTGTAAGCCATTTTAGAGAGGCTATTTCTACTAGAACAAATATATGAGTGGGGGTGTCTTTTCTCTTCCATAAAAAAATAAAAAAATTACAAATTAACTCAATTGAAATTGTCCTTGCAAATATCCCCTTTTGGCTATTTCAGGACAAAACCAAAAATAAAATCCTATGGGCCGTCAAGCTCATCTAAAAGACCCAATGCGAACCCAAATGAAACAAAATATAGACACTTGACCGACACATATTCTTATAAGATTTACATTAAAAACATTGCCACATAAATGAAAACATGCACACTTAAACACAACATCAAATGCATAGGAAATAAAACAATATAAATTGAATAATTAAATTCTATGATCCCCTTTGTATAACAATGTCTAATTAATAAATGATGTCTCCTCCTAATATAGATCTTCCCTGATGAAAAGAGTTAGATACCATTTCTCCCCCTCTCTGCTTAAGAATAGATAAACAATACTTTCATAAAATAATTAATTTCTTCCCAATTTAAACAAATTCTCCTCCTAGATAAAAAAAAAGGGTAAAAATAAAGGAAAACAACTATATCATGCAATGGTGCATATTGATACCAGAACAACAAAGAAACATGGCAACACGTGAATAACTAATCCACATAAAGCATAATAAATACCAACTATGAAGCGATAGAAAAATGATATCAACTAGAATGAACTAAAATGATCATGGGATATCAATAAAAAATCATACCAAGATAGATATCAATATCAAAAAATAGCATACAAGGACTAGATGCAAAAGCGAAGACTCAAAGAAAATGATACCATACATATATATTTATATATACAAAAGATATCAATGAAGCATAAGCGCACATATATAGGTATAAACACCACATAAGATGCTAAACCCGATAAGCTTTCCACACTCATATGGCATAAATGTGTCCAAACCAAATATGGTAAAAGGAATGAATTTATGTGAACTAGAGATAACGGAATTATGACCCAATCACTTAATTATGTTCAAGGACTTCTTTTTTATTGCAAAATTTATTCAACTAAGATTTAGCCTCATGTGATAAGATAATGTGAACTTAAAGAGCAAACATGCACAATGTACACAAGCCTAGAATCTTAATGATTTTACAAATCAATAGAGTAATGACATAATAAACATAACTAGGATTCATTTTACAAACCCATTTATCTCTAACTAAACATCCTCAAAAGACAAACATATTACATATTTTATTTTATTTTCTTTTCTCAATTCTTTTGAACCTATTTTTTTTTCATGATCAAGCAAACTAACTCTGCTGGCCTTTGACAATTTTTCTACTTTTATTTCCTTTTAATATTTTCATTAGGCTTTTGCCAACAGTGGTTTTCACGCAAAGGATATTTTCTCCTTTCGTAGTCCTCTCACATGCACCCTCAATTATTTTTTATACTATTCAAATAAAATCTCAAGGGAAACGATTCTTACATGCACAAATCCCCCATAGTCACAAAATTTGTAGATGCTAAAATTTATAATAGAACATCTCACTTAGCTTAATATAACATGTTAAGTTACCATTTAAAAGAGCTCGTGCATGTGTGTGAGGAGGCATATATAGAGAAAATCCATTAAAAAATCAAAATCAAACTACTCCATGCAAGCATGATAAAGAACAATTTAAGAATTGAAATTCATAACCAAAAGTTCTAGACACATGCAAGCGAAAAATGATATAGGATTCAAACACAAGGACATGCCATATAAAATGTGTAAAACTAAAATGCACACAAAAATCTTTTTGGGTTTTCAAATTTAAAAAAAAATGAAAACAAACATAACTCAAAGGATAAACAAAATCTTTGTATTTTTAATAAGACACAATAAATGCAAAAACAAAATAAAAAGGGTACACTTGTCATGACTCTAGAAAACATATATGATGAAGCATAGTCTAGAATATGACTAATAAACATGCAACTAGCAGTAATATATCATGAAGCACAACTACTGTATGTAAACAAAGTTAACACAATCAACCTTTATATTTAGAATGGTAAGTATCATGTGTGAGCAAATGAGAATCATAAAGTGTATCATGTAAAGCGTCCAAATCGGATCTTCTAATCCACGCATGTGCAACGTGACGCTCTAGAGTTTTGGTAATATTGGTGAATCTACCCTTGGACTTTCTAGGACCATTTCTAACATAGAAACAAAACCTCCTGAGGTGGCCCTTCCTACCATAATATGTGGAAGTGAAAGCAGGGTGAGAAGTATTACCTAAGGGTTGACCTTTTCTAATGTTCCTAGATGATTCTCTAAAAATCATGGTTTTGACTTTATTAGCAGAAGCATTTTGAGTATCGAAGCCAATACCACGCTTGTCATCTTTGATTTAAATGTTTCCTAAAAATTTATCCAACTTCTACGACCTACACTCTAAATCAAATTGACACGACTTGAGTCTCTCAATCTCTCTTCAAGATCCATGATCCTTGACTCAAGTAAACTCCTAGTCTCTTAAAAAACAAGTATCTCTTTGTTCATAGCCATCAGTAAAACTCGAAGACTATTTATCTCACCTTCAATATAATCTAACTTCTCTCAAAGAGTCCCATTACGTACCCCAAGATCTTCAATTAAAATAGTCTCATTATTTCCTATGGCACATTTTGTCATCGTAACTTCCAACTTTAACTGTGCCTTTTCCAATTTCAAAGATTCCACATACAACTCATGAAAGGAAATTTAGAGTGCACTCTCCTCCACCTCTGCTTCATTATCCCTTATGGGAGGTAAATTCTAATCCATTCCTTTATGTTGAGATTTTGCATTTTTAGCAATTATCTCAACATAAAGTAATGATCTAGAATTTATTTCTTTGGATGAGTTTTAATGTACAATTTTATAATGTTAGGATTTACATTTTTAGAAGATCTCTTTTATTATTTAATTGTCCATTATGAATTCATCCATTATCCTTTATTTTTATTTTTATTTTGTTTTGTAGTTTTTATTTTAGATTCAATAAATACATTAGTGAGGGATTGTTATTTAGAGAATTTTTATGTAATTGAAGATTTCATTCCAATTCAAGGCGTAAATTGGTTTGATCTCCTTCTCTTGGTTACTTTTATTTTAGTCCCCACATGCTCTTATTGTTTACTTTTATTTTTGGATGATGATTACTGAGGGCTAATCTCCCATTCAAGGGATGAGTTTTGAAGCCTTCATGAGTTCAATTTAGTTAGTTTACTTATTAGCACAATTTTATTTATCTCACTTTTCTTAAATTAGCTTTTACATCTTAATTAGTACTTTAGAAATTAGTATAGTTAATTAATTATTAATCCCTTGAAAAATCCATAAAAATATAAAAAGCAAAAATCATAAAAATATAATAATATGCAAATGAATTACACATGTCTTCACATATTTTTTTTCATCCTAAGAATTGTATTTCTACACGCTTACTTACCCCTATACATATATTGAGTTTATCTCTAGGTTCAAGGGAATTTTTATGGAAAAGAAATTGCAAAATGATAAAATACCGAAAAGTCTACTCTATCAAATGGCGTCGTTGCTAGTCTTTCAAATGGTGTCATTGCCAATCTTTGGAGTTTCAACCACTTGAGAGGATCCATTTTGTGATTCTTTGTATTTTCATGTCACCATTTTTTTAGAAGGCTTGTATTAGGATTCTCTTATTTTGCGTGTATTGCGGTTCATAGAGACACCATTTATTTTTCATTTAAATCCGACTTGCTAATCTGAAAAATATTCTCTTTGGAGTTCGAAGCACTTTAAATCCGACTTTCTAATCTGAAAAATATTCTTTAAAACATAATTGCCGGTTAAATGATCAAAACTTTATAACCTTTTTTTATAAAAGACCCACATTAATTCCCAATTAGAAATTTATTAATAAAAACCAAGTTAAATTCTTTAAAGGCCATAATCTCCAAAAAAAAGTATTTCACTTCAAATTATTTAAAGTCAATTAATTAAAACTCGTGGTGTTACATACTTCCCCACTAGCATATAATTTTTTCCTCAAAATTAGATGAAGAATACACCTCAAACGTGCAAATTTCATGCAGCGTAAACTAAGGCTGACATATGTCTAACGGTAAAATATCATAATTAGGTGCCCATACACCTAATCTACCTGAACGTAAACCTTAAAAAAGTACATATATATAACGCCTATAAGTATCTTCGAAAGTATTATGTACCGCGATACTCTACTAGCCACGCAATCTATCCTGCTTTGCCTAAAGCTGAGGAGGCACATAGCACCTCCCATAACTGAGATTAGTTGGTGCGGTGACCACCCCCTGCGCACCTAATGCTACCGGTGCTGCTAGCGCTTCCTGAACGCTAATTGCTGCGAGAACTGGAGGCCTCGGTCCTTGCTGCCCCAAAACTCCTTGCCATTGTTTCCTTTGTGTAACCTGGCCTTGTTGGGCCTGTACTTCTTAGTTTTTTTGGCCCGCTCTCTTGTAACACCTCGCCACTGGATGCCCTACTTTCTCACAAACAAAGCACTCACGCTTAAAAGGTCTAAAATGCCTGGTATTTGCTTATTCCTCTCATTGACCTTATTTTTCCTGACTAGTCCTCATCCTCTTCCATGATTGATCATTGCGACCCTTATACTCATTTCCTTATCCATTAGACTTTTGTCTCTTCCCTAACTTCTTTTGATAAATTGCCTTCTCTTTCCATAAGAACATTGTGAAATCCACCACTTGAGCATAGGTATTGTACGCTAAATTCCCCAACACCATCTGCGTAATCGACCATGACAATCCATTTATGAAACACTCTATTTTCTTTACTTCAGTACTAACCTCCTATGGTACAAACATAGATAAATTGGTGAACTCCTATACATACTCAACAATTGACTTTGAACATTGGTCTAAGTCCATAAATTCTCTCTTATTCACGTACCTTATTGCATACGGAAAGTACTTGTTGTCGAACTTTATCAGAAACTCTGCATAACCCAATTAATCTCTCTCCCCTGATTTGGTGTCACTCTCCCACCGATGCAATTCATCCCCTGTCAACTTCAATGTTTATAACTTCTGCTTCGATACATCGGTCCATTCCACCATCCCCAAATGCCTCTCCATATCTCTCCTCCACTAGTGAGAACCCGTTGGGTCCGATCCCCCTCCAAAGGTGGGAGGATTCCCCTTAAGGAAACTGGTTCTCACCCTATCCCAAGATGATATGGGTGTACCCTGCTCCTGTGCCACTAAAGTCACCCCTCTCTGTCTCCCCATCTCTAAACCGGCCATCGTGGCCTCGCAAATGATAGCCGCCAACTCCTCGGCCTCTAAAACAATCTAACGCTGCCTCTCTTGAGTCACGAGACCAGAAATCGAATTCTCTCTCTTGTTCCTAGATCTCCTTGTGCTCGCCAGCTAAAAAAGATAAGAACAAAACAACATCATATTCGGAATGAATAAAAGTACAAATCATCAAAGGAATCAAAGATAAGGAACGTGAAAGATAAAATATACTCATAACCTACGAGACCTAAGACCATGCTCTGATACCATCTGTCATAACCCGCAAAATTCGACAGTCGGGGTGGATTCCCACCACCGTCGAAGTGTACCGGGCATGAACTAAATAAATACAATCTTAGCATGAGACAGATATGAGACATAAATAAATCATTCCAAAAGATAAATAATTGAATCAATCTCTAATGGTCATAAATAACTAAGCGATAAAAGATCCATCACATGCTAAAACTCCAATTAAATTCAATCTCCAATAATGATTTAATAAAATCTAAATAGCAACCTACTAAATAAATCAAGTAAAACCCTCTAAACAACTTTGGAACCCAATGGCCCACTAACACTCAAATGAAGTCTTATAATTAAATACGACAGAAAAGCAAAGTCTAACTAAACACGGCAATACAATGAATAACTCCATGTGCACCTTCAAATGATAACTTCGCTAATCCTATGCAACTTCTCCAAAACTTATCCTGAAAAAAAATTAGTCAACACACGAGGTCAGAACTTCGAGCATGAATACACACTACTCCCCTCAAATAGGATCCTTGAATCCAGATAATAGAATTATACACACTAAATATCACAATAAAATATCTTAATTAAACGAGATAATTAAATGCGATAAATATACTCACTAACTACCCATAGAGATCCCTATTTAAAAAGGCACACCAATATGATTTTAAGTTCCCAAGTCCCATTACGATAATCTTATTTAATTAGACCACTTTATTATTATTCTCACTTTTTATTATTATGGTCTTTCCGTCCCGGGTGGTAATTTCTACCAAAGTGTCACACTTCCCCTCATCAATCGTCCTCTGACCCGCTTACGCTGTCGACCCTGGCACATGAAAAAGTTTCACACATGACATGACATAAATCATCCTCTGACACATTTAAACTGTCGGTCCCGACACATTATGTTGGCACCAATTTTAATACCCGTTTTATCTTAGGCATTAAATCACAATTTCTCACTTTTCCAATTTATGAATTACCCCACCCTTTTTATCAATGTGATATCCTAAAAATACCCCTCAGTCCCATACGTAAGGATCCCTAAGTTATCAATACGTCCTACCCTATGTGAAGGATGAATTTATAACATAAACATCATCCTAGAATCATGCCTAAGTTAGTGTAACGACGATGAAGTAAATAAAACTAGCCCACCCCTGACATAATCAAATCGTAATAATCTACCATCACTAGTATCAGACCTAGCAGGCGTAAATCATCAAAAGGCCTACCCACTAATACCATACGTAAAAGGCATCCTAAAATATAGGGAGAGAAAAAATATCCAACAACCCGTCGTCACAATGGTAATAAAATAATACCAACAAGTAACACAAACATGCATAATTAATCAACACATAAAACTATGCATAATAGTCCAATTCAATTAAATCTTAATTTCACCAAATTTTATCCCAATTAATTAGTTTATAATAAACACTGAAATTTATTCATTAACACATCATATTACCAATTTCATTAGCTCTACACAAATCTCACGAGTTATACGCCCCAAATCCGTTTATTTCAAAACTAGGGTTTTTCTACATGCAACCTACACCAATGAAACCCAAAATTCACTCATAAATCCTACATACCCAAGGGTCATGAATATTAATCATATTAAAGGATTTCATAAAAATAGCCCCAAAGTTTTATGTGTCCACT
This sequence comes from Sambucus nigra, assembly GCA_949130495.1. Taxonomy (NCBI): domain Eukaryota; kingdom Viridiplantae; phylum Streptophyta; class Magnoliopsida; order Dipsacales; family Adoxaceae; genus Sambucus; species Sambucus nigra. The sequence goes on along the minus strand of OX422215.1, from coordinate 280,133,862 downwards.
TTCTCTAATTAAAATTATAATTTATTTTAAGAAAATATTAAATTAAGGTTTAGGCAAACTTAAAACGCAAAATACTAAAGGAAAAGAATACAATATTCATGCCTGAAATTAGTTGGATCAAAATATGAGTAGAAGGTTGAACTCTTCTTGAGAAAACACCAACAAACTCTTCAAAACTTGTGAAAAGTAGGGGCTAGTGGTTGAATATGAGAGAATTACTTCAGAGAATGTTTGAGAGAAAAGTGATTTTCAATGTCCCAGCCCCGTATCAGTTTAGCAGTGTCATTCGAATGAGAAGCTATGTCGTTTGAATGACATACGATGTCGTTTGAATGAAATACGATGTTGTTTGAATGACCCCAATATTAAAATCCAAATCTTTTAAAATCTGACTTGCTAATCTGATAAATATTCTTAAAAACGTGCCTGCTTATTAAATGATCAAAAATTTATAACCTTTTTATAAAAGACCCAAATTAACTCCCAATTGAAAATTTATTAATAAAAACAAGTTAAATTCTTTAAAGGCCATAATCTCCAAAAAAAATATTTCACTCCAAATCAATTAAATTTAATCAATTAAAACTCGAGGTGTTATACCTTAGTAGTATTAGTTCTCTCATGAGTTCCGTTGACGTTCTTGCACCATCTATATACGCACCTCCTTTTCCATCACCCGCGGTGTCAAGAGTCAACATGTCGCATACTTTGTTGTGCACCCATTATTTTTATGTCGATCACATGTCCCATGAGTGTCCATATTTTTCATATCCATCCGAACCCACCATGGCCCATGTGTATCCATATGACATTGTTCCGGAACCCACCTCGGCCTACTATCCCAATATATCAAATCCTAAGTTATGTGAGTACCCAGGCTATTCATGGAGGTATGATCACCCTTTCACGCGATACAAATCCCAACCCGATGTTCTGGATCCTCGTGTGTTCCATCAGTCATCATGGACACCTTATTCACCATATCCCGCTCAGTGGCCTAACTATGCACCCACTTATTATCATCCATTTGTCTCTCACGGAGATGCTTCTCTCGTGCATCACACACTTGACCCCGTTCCATGCACTTCCTTTGAGTATTCTCCATATATTCTTGTCCACAGTGAGTTGTGTCCACCTCAACCACTGACACCCATCACTTCACCACCATCATCCACCTCCGCTCCCTAAAGCCTCTTTCAAATGTTCATACTCGAGAAAGAGAAAGCAAATTAAATTCAAAATGATGCCCTCCAACATCTTGAACAAAGATTAAATGAAATTCATTGTGAGAGAGTGTCGAACTTCACCCCAAGTCAACCCATTTTTTCCCCCATATGGAGTGATGATGCGTCGTCTTGTGCCACAGACTTTGAGTGTGATCAACCCTAACACCTCGAGAATCTCCTTATAGAGACCATTTCGTGGTTCGGGCCTCAAGTTGACACTTGTTTTGACATATTTGAAGATTGTGAGACTGATCCAATACCGCAATGTCCAAAAGAACCTACCATTGAGGTTCACCTTCCCTTTCCCATAGAATCCAAAAAAATGCCCGAGTCTACACCTATTAAGACCATCGCGTGTGTTCCCGAGGAACCCCTTCATTAGAGGTTAGCTCCGGCTATGAGTTCTCACCCCTATCCTGAGATTGAATCCGAGTTGGTTTCTTCCTCTCTGGATATGGATCCTGTTCCACCATGCATGGCTCCCATTGAGCCCATTATTTCGAGTGGTTTCTCCATCTCTAATCTTGGTGCCTTGTTTGAACCACCTACCACATTACTTGGTGACAGTCTTATCTAAAAGTTGAACACTCCATCTTTAGAAACCACATCTCCTCCTGTGAGTTCCCTTGAGGATCACTCTGCGCCTCATGAGGAGTGTGTGTCACCTACTCTTGAGTTGGTTCATGTTCCCCCACCGTTTATCCCATCTGATCCACCATTTATCCCACCATTTACCCGACACATTGTCCCTTCCACCCCACCACCTGGTTCGGTCCTTGATTTTATACATTTCAAGTTTTCATTTATATTTTTAGATCCTCACCCGAAACCATCCTCCACCTTCCACGAGAGTTTTTATGGTGCTACTCTCTACTGTGACACCGAGCTTGTTAGTCGATGCCTGCCACTCTCTTGTGGTGTTCATTTTTTCCATCGACAGCTCCCTGGCATATCACGTCGTGACCATTATCATCGCATATTCATAGAATGGTCGTGCCATTTCTATGAGACCCACCCTATCACTATTTCCACGCCATTTTGCCTCCCTCACCAACTTGAGCACCATGCTTATAGGTCCCCTGTTTACCTCACCTTTCGGTTCAATAAGGCCCATTATCGATGCTTAATCACCCATGCCTTTCTCACCCTTACCCTAATACCCACCCGCTCATGGTCCATCGATGCTTTGATCGTGTGATGCAGTTTTCCATACAAGTGCATTGATAATTCTTAGCCCTGATCCAACAAAATTGATGTTTCAGTCTTGTTTGGGGGTGATTATCATCACCTAATTTTTCTACGGCCCAACACTTTCCTAGTTCTTATCCTTAGGGTGAGAATAGTTCGGTCTCGCTGAAGACATTAAACTTAAAGCTATCAAGAGGCAACCCATTGTTTCTTGTATGAGTCTCATCTTGTTTGGGGGTGGTGTGTCACACCACCCAATGATATATATCATGTTTATAGACTTGTACAATTTATGTTATATTAGTTCTTATTCAGGTTTATTCTTCGATTCATCTGATCCACTTCATTAGCGGTTGATTCTTAGTTTTATGCAATCTTCGAGTCATAAGTTGATTCAACTTCTTTTGGGTACGCACTTTAAATCGTTGTATGATCTCATTATTCTTCATTAAATTTTATGTTTGATAACTGAGAATGACATAACTTTCGAGTTGTAAGAAACACGTGTCCTGAAATTGTCCCGATCACCAGACCTTCAACCATACGCTAACTAAATTCCATTATATCATACATTTGTCCTCATCCATACACCTTTCGTTTTCCATATCATAACCATATATAATACCACCCATTTCCATATCAATTCCATTTTCCACCCACCTTGTTGAAAAAGGGAAAAGTGTTGAAAGTAAAAGGAGAAGATTCGTCAACGAGAGTGTTTACATTTTTAGCGAATATTTCTCCGAAAGCCTATTAAGATGGAGAAAAATTAAATACAAGTCTATGCTGGGGTTATTTGTATTTTTAGAAGATTTATCTCAAACATTGATGCGTATTTGGAAAAGAAAAAAAAAAGAGAAAGTAAAAGGATAAGATCCGTTAAAGAGAGTGTTTACATTTTTAGTGAGTATCTCTCCCAAAGTCGAATTAGTTGGAAGAAAATTAAATACAAATCTATGTTGGGTTATTTGTATTTTTAGTAGATTTATCTCATACATTGATGCGTATTTGGAAAAGAAAAAAAAGTAAAAAGAGAAGATTTGCCATAGAGAGTGTTTGCATTTTTAGTGAATATCTGTCCCAAAGTCTATTCAGATGGAGAAAAATTAAATACAAATCGATGTTGAGGTTATTTGTATTTTTAGCAGATTTATCTCAAACATTGATGCGTATTTGGAAAAGAAGAAAAATAGAAAGTTACAATCAAGAAATAAAGACACTTGTTCGTCTATGTGTGATATACTCTTCTCAAATATCCACCATCCATCCATCATATAACCATTATACCTGATACCATCATATCATTCCCATTTCATTTCCCCTCACCAATAAACATCCATATTTTCCCTAGGTGTTTGGGCAAATGAAAGTCAATGTGGTGAATAACTCGATGTTCTCATTATAGTGATTAGGATTCCTTCATGAGATCACTTTTCTTTCAAATTATTTGTTCTTTATTCTGTGTGTGTGAGACATTTAAACTTGCTTATATTGACTCACCTTCTCACACACAAGAGCGATACACTTACCATAATCTCGAGAGTTCATTTGAGAGAGCTATATCCAGTGAGATATGAAGTTGAAGTGTTCATTTCGAAGAGGCTAGCTAGGAATTTCTCCTATGATACTCGACCCATTTTGACTGATTCACACCATACATGTTGTGTTCTAGGAAGGATATGCCTTGAGTATTTACATAGGTAACCTTTTCATACACTTCTAGCTTGTATTTCTCAAATGATTTCTCTAATGATAGATTGTGCGATCATTCTATGTCTAATAGGAGATTGACTGCCTATGAAAATAAAGAATTTTATGGGTAAATTCCCTGCAAACCCTCATGAAACACAACTCATCATGTAGGGCAACCTATAGGTTTAAAGTCTTGTCGCACATGCTAAGTTCAATCGCAAGTGCCCACAAAAGTGGTACACTTTTGATTTCTTGTCTTTCTTTTTCTCCCTTTCTTATTGCTCTAGGACTATCAACGCTTTGTTTGGTGGTGGTGTGACAAGCACCCAAAAGTGTTTGAATAAAACCCCAAATCGACAATTTTTAATTGCTAATTCTCGGTAAAATCATACTTATGATAGTATTTGTTTATTTTACAACTCAATAAGCGTTTGCGAGGTTTAAACTAATAATTCAGGGCAAATGTGCGGCAAAAGTGGCTTAATACCATAACCTGAACCTTGTCCCGTACCAAAACCCAACCTAAACGGTCCACACCGAACCATGTGTGTGTGTTGAGTTTGTACTTTTATTTTTTTAGATTTTTATTTTGTGTCGTTTTATGTTTTAGGATTTATTTTAGATTTTTTTAGAATTTTCTTGAATTTATTTTCTATTTTTATATTTATTTTTATTTAGTATAATTTACATTTTATTTTTATTAGTTTTTAGTTTTATTTTATCAGGAATAGTATTTTTTAGGAATTCATTTATTTTTTTAGTTTTATTTGTTTTTACATTTTCTTAGACTTTAATTTTTATTTTTAGACTTTAGTTTTTATTTTTAATTTATTTTATCAATTAGGAATTTAATTTTAATAGATTTAATTTTATTTATTAGATTTTATATTTTTTTGGATATTAGTTAGTTTACTTTTCATTTTTAGTTAGGTGTACAAATTTAACACACACATACCCTAAACTCCTACACCTAAAACAAATCCCTCGTACACACACAATTACGTACACCTTACTCACACCTAAACATCTCCCCATCCTCACCCAAATACCATGTACCTCACCACACACAATCAAACCCATCACAATCTTCTTCCCCCAACACACATTTTCTCTCTCCTAAATCTCCATTAACAAACCAACATCTCACCTCACACCATCTAAACCAACCCATTTCTCTCTCCTCATCCTCCATCAACAACCTGTTATGTCTACTATTTATAAATAACAATTGTACAGAATTAATAATTATAATATAATTCGGAATTAAAACAGAATTACAGAAATGAAACACTAACTTGAATTTGTAGAAACAATAATAAAAATAGAAATATAATCCGAGCCCTGTGAATCTCATAGTGTCCTTAAGACAAATTATTCCCTCCAATGTGCTTCGAGGTTGATGAATATTGTCTCCCAAGATAGAACGGATTTTCTAATTAATTATGTAGCACGAAAATAATTAATTACAATGAACTCAAATCTGTGGCTTTTACTCAACTCAACAACAAACAATATAGATATGTTATGCAGGAAAAGGACAGGAATTTTCTGGGATAAAATTGACAGCAATTCTGGAAGGAGGGAAAATTTTCAGCAATTCTGTAGGGGAAATGTTTAATTTATAGTTTTTGTGTTGACTGTTGGAACAGTCAACCGAAATTAACTGTAAAAAACAGTTAATCGGTTAAACAAATTAACTGTTGACTGTTGGCAATAACTGCCAACAATTTATTAATTAATTAATTAATTTCATAATTAATTAATAATTAATGCCCAAAAAGTTAAATAAATACGGCCCAAAAATGTAGGAGATTTTTATAAGCCCAAGCCCGAACCGAACCGAGCCGAGCCGGCCGGGCGGGCGGACGCGCGTGCGCGCGCGTGTGGACTTTTGACCGAAAGTCAACCCGTGCATAGCTTAGGTCATCTCCCCTTCAAAGAGTTGGGATACCCCCAAGGCATCCAAGCCTTAGTCCATACTTGGGGTGTTATTAACTCATCAAAATTCCACTACTCTTCCAATGTGGGACAAGAGTTAAAACATATCCAATTCATTAACTTTCATTGCTTTGTGAGTCACTTTGGGGACATATTTGTCATTCATAACTTATTGAAATTGGACATATGAGTATACTACGTTAATCTCCTTGCGGAGGTGAACGCATTCGTATATGGTCCCACAATTTTCGTAGTGTGGGTCCCACCTAAATTTGAGCTCAAAGTTGCACAATAATCTATCCAGAAAATCTGGACAGCTTTATAATACCCATTCAATTCCAATTTTCCAACAATCCCCCATATGAATGATATATATCTATAAATAAAACAAAACAGATGCTTATGCCGATGCAGACACAAGTTGAGTAAAACTGAAGACTTATTGCATCGGGAGAAGTAGCCTAGTGGCCTTGAACTTTCCATAGTGATATACTATCGTATTTACTTGGTTAATCAGTAGACTTCACGTCCTTGAACTGTCAACCGTTTTTGTAAACCTAGACAATAGTATTCACACAACAATTCTTCAACACTGTTGGTTCTCAAGTTGGTGTTCATTTTGGCAGTGAACACCATTTGGTTCCGCAAGTATTTTAGAGAATATGCCTTTCATTATTCTCATAGAAGTGGCCCCCTTCTTACTCACGTAGGTGACTTCCATAAAGAGTATTCTGCAATACCCCACTTAGACGTACTAAGATATAGATTTCATTAAAAGCATAACTTATCCTAATTTCACGACAGATGTGCACTGTCTCATCTTTGGAATGGATAGAATTAAATATCCTCCAGTGCTTACGGAATACAATGTAGTTCGGTTTTCCCATTGAACCTAGATCTTGGGATCTCCAGTCAGCTAGGTTGGGTTGCCACTATATTGATTCTTATTTATTTATAGGCTTTAGACCCATTCCTCTCGATGATCTTTCAACTTGCTCTCGGTTTAAACCTTTCGTTAGTGGATCCGATATATTATCTTTTGACTTTACATAGTCAATTGAGATAATTCCGTTTGTGAGAAGTTGTCTAACGGTATTGTGTCTACGACGAATATGTCGTGACTTTCCGTTATACATGTGATTTTGTGCCCTTCCAATCGTTGATTGGCTATCGCAATGTATACATATTGCGGGCACAGGTTTAGACCAATTTGGAACATCCTTTAAGAAATTTCGAAGCCATTCAGCTTCTTCTCCAGCTTTGTCTAGTGCAATGAATTCTGATTCCATTGTCGATCTAGCAATGCATGTTTGTTTTGAGGATTTCCAAGATACGGCTGCACCTCCGAGGGTAAACACATACCCACTCGTAGACTTAGAGTCTTTTGTATCAGATATCCAATTTGCATCGCAATGTCCTTCAAGAACAGCTGGATGTTTTGAGTAATGCAATCCATAGTTTTGAGTATATTTTAAATAACCCAAAACTCTCAGTATAGCTTTCCAGTGATCTCTTCCTGGATTACTCGTAAATCGACTTAGCTTACTTATTGAGTATGCTATATCCGGTCGCGTACAGTTCATGATATACATTAAACTGCCGATAATACGAGAATATTCTAGTTGAGATATTCTTTCACCATTATTTCTTGCTAGATGTAAATTTACATCTACAGGTGTCTTGGTAGGACTAATATCATACTTCTTGAATATTTCATGTACTTTCTCTATGTAATGAGATTGAGATAATATAAGTCCATCCGATGTTTTGCAAATTTTAATTCCTAATATAACATCGGCGATTCCCATATCTTTCATGTGAAATCTACTACTCAACATTTGTTTTGTAGTTTTGACAATTTCCAAGTTACTACCCATGATAAGCATATCATCGACATAGAGGCATACAATGACATATCCATTATGAATGTATTTAAAGTAAACACATTTATCGCATTCATTAATTTTGAAACCATTTGATAACATTGCATTATCAAATTTTTCATGCCATTGCTTAGGTGCTTGTTTTAATCCATATAGTGATTTAACAAGCTTATATACTTTTCCTTCTTGTCCGAGAGCATTGAACCCTTGTATGATTTTGTAATATGGATTCAATTTCACTATTAATTGCTTCTTTCCAATTGGAAGCATCGGGTAAGGATATAGCTTCTTTATATGATTGAGGTTCATTTTCTAACAAATATGTTAGAAAATCCGGACCGAAAGAAGTCGAGGTTTTTGCTCTTTTAGTACGTCTTAGTTCATCCTCTATTGATTCAATAGGTTGATGAGTACCACTTCTAGTAGCTTGATTTGTCCTTTTAGAAGGACCAGATTCTCGGGTCATGTTATACGGGAATTCATTTTCAAAAAATGAAGCATCCCTCGATTCAATAACCGTATTTACATGAATGTCCGAAATCTCAGATTTACAAACTAGAAATCGATATGCACTGTTATTAGTAGCATAACTGATGAATACACAATCCACGGTTTTTGGCACTATTCTTACCTTTTTAGGTTTAGGAACCATCACTTTGGCTAAGCACCCCCACACTCGAAAATATTTATAGGAAGGTCTTCGACCTTTCCACAATTCATAAGGTGTCTTGTGAGTCTTTTTGTGAGGTACTTTAATGAGAATGTAATTAGCAGAAAGTAATGCTTCCCCACACAAATTTTGTGGAGCTCCTGAGCTTAATAACATTGAGTTCATCATTTCTTTCAAAGTACGGTTTTTGCGTTCAGCAACACCATTCGATTGAGGAGAATAAGGAGCGGTTGTTTGATGAATAATCCCATTTTCAGAACAAAATTCCTCAAATGGATAATCATATTCACCTCCTCTATCACTCCTAATAGCCTTTATTGTTTTGCTTAATTGATTCTCAACTTCATTCTTATATTGTTTAAATACATTAATAGCCTCATTTTTACTATGTAACAAATATACAAAGCAATATTTTGTGCAATCGTCAATAAAAGTAATAAAATACTTTTTCCCAGCTCTAGTTTGAACGAATTTCAAATTACAAATATCGGTGTGAATTAAATCTAAAGGTTCAGTTATCCATTCAATAGAATGGAAAGGTAATCTAGCTAATTTAGATTCCACACAAATATCACATTTATGATTTTTACCAATATTAAATTTTGGCAAAAAATTCCAATTTAATTAATCTACACAATGTATCAAAATTAACATGTCCCAATCTAGCATGCCAAATAATAGACGACTCAATCAATTAAGAAGAACTAGAAACTTCATTCATTGAAACAGATGTTTTAGGGGTTACATTAAGAACATTCAGTTTAAAGAGCCCCTCATTTAGGTAGCCCTTTCCTACATACATGTCATTTTTAGACAACACAAAGCGATCAGACACAAACACAAGCTTGAAACCATTTTTAGTAAGGAGAGATCCAGAAATCAGATTTTTTCGGATATCAGGCACGTGAAGAACATTGTTGAGAGTACGTTCCTTTCCAGAAATCATTTTCAAAGCAATCTTTCCTTGTCCCACCACCTTAGAAGTGGAAGAATTTCCCATAAAAAGGTTCTCCTCATTTTCCAAAGGCTTATAGGTGGAGAACATCCATTTGTTTGCACAAAAGTGTTATGTGGCTCCAGTGTCCACCCACCATTCCTTGGTATTTCCAACAAAGTTACATTCATAGACAACGGAAGAAAGATTCATATCCGCCAAATCATTGGTGATATTCTCACCCTTAGTCACATTTGCTTGAGAGTTATTTTTATTTTGCTTCTTAGGCTTACGACACTCACTTGAGCGGTGTCCCGGTTTACCACAATTGTAGCATTTTCCTTTGAACTTTTTATTGTTATGTTTGGAAGTGCCTTTCCCATCATACTTTCGTTTGTTCTTTTTAGGACCTTCAACGACATGGACCTTTGTTTCCATCGGATTCTTCCCACTTTTCTTTTGAGACTCACGGTTGTCTTCTTCGATTCTTATCCTAACCACCAACTCCTCCACATTCATCTCCTTACGCTTATGCTTGAGATAGTTTTTGAAAAAAGTCCAAGATGGTGGCAACTTTTCAACAAGTGCATCAACTTGGAAAGTTTGACTAATTGACATTCCTTCAGCACGAATGTCGTGGAGGATCACTTGGAATTCTTGCACTTGCAAGATTACAGATTTAGAATCGACCATTTTGAAGTCCAGAAAGTGCCCGACGATAAATTTTTTCATCCCAACATCTTCAGTTTTATACTTCTTTTCCAAAGAATTCCATAATTCTTTGGATGTCTTGATAGTGCAGTAGATATGATACAGAGTCTTGTCCAAGTAGGGCAAAATATAATTTCGGCATAGGTAGTCGAAATGCTTCCAAGCATCGACAGCAGCAACCTTTTCAGCATCATCTCCCTCTTGAATAGAGGGGCAATCTTCATATACAAACCTGCCCAGTTGGCAGGTAGTGAGATAGAAGTACATTTGTCCTTGCCAACGTTTGAAGTCAGCCCCAATGAATTTTTCCGGTTTCTCCCCATGTGGCATAGATACGGGTGCAGTCACATTTGTGTTGGTGACAATCAGTTTCGTAGGAGTAGTGTTGGTACTTTGTGATTCCATTTCTGTTACAAAAATAGAATTTTTATCAATGATAAAATTCATATATAATGAATTAATTAAAACAGAATACAAAATTATGTGCTACAATTTCCTCCATATATAATTCACAATAAATTAATTCCAAAAGAATTCCAAATAAAATTCAGAATTAAACTATAATATAAACAGAATTCCGTACAAAACAGAATTAAATATAAAATATGTGTCACACTAATTTTTAATAATAAAAAGAATTCTGTACAAAACAGAATTATAATTTAAAGATTAAAATTTTTACATAAACAGATTTTAACAAGAATACTCAAATAAAATTTTATTTTGTAAAACACTATAGAAATAAATTTCAGTGCGAAAACTGTTTTTACTAATTTCTACAATAAATCAATAACTTAATTCATTTTATTCTGTCAAAAAAATATTTATTTCCAACAAATAAATTTCTTTAATAAAAAAAATTCTGTACACTAAAAAACAGTGGAACAAAATAATTTGTCTTAAGATTGTTATGTCTACTATTTATAAATAACAATTGTACAGAATTAATAATTATAATATAATTCGGAATTAAAATCGAATTACAGAAATGAAACACTTACTTGAATTTGCAGAAACAATAATAAAAATAGAAATATAATCCGAGCCCTGTGAATCTCACAGTGTCCTTAAGACAAATTATTCCCTCCAATGTGCTTTGAGGTTGATGAATATTGTCTCCCAAGATAGAACGGATTTTCTAATTAATTATGTAGCACGACAATAATTAATTACAACGAACTCAAATCTGTGGCTTTTACTCAACTCAACAACAAACAGTATAGATATGTTATGCAGGAAAAGGACATGAATTTTCTGGGACAAAATTTACTGCAATTCTGGAAGGAGGGAAATTTTTCAGCAATTCTGTAGGGAAAATGTTTAATTTATAGCTTTTGTGTTGACTGTTGGAACAGTCAACCGAAATTAGCTGTCAAAAATAGTTAATCAGTTAAACGAATTAACTGTTGACTCTTGGAAATAACTGCCAACAGTTTATTAATTAATTAATTAATAATTAAAGCCCAGAAAGTTAAATAAATTCGGCCCAAAAATGTAGGAGATTTTTATAAGCCCAACCCCAAGCCCGAACCGAGCCGAGCCGAGCCGGCCGAACGGATGGAGGCGCACGCGCGCGTTTTGAATTTCGACCGAAAGTCAACCCTGCATAGCTTAGGTCATCTCCCCTTCAAAGAGTTGGGATACCCCCAAGGCATCCAAGACTTAGTCCATATTTGGGGTGTTATTAACTCATCAAAATTCCACTACTCTTCCAATGTGGGACAAGAGTTAAAATATACTCAATTCATTAACTTTCATTGCTTTGTGAGTCACTTTGGGGACATATTTATCATTCATAACTTATTGAAATTGGACATATGAGTATACTACGTTAATCTCCTTGCGGAGGTGAACACATTCGTATATGGTCCCATAATTTTCGTAGTTTGGGTCTCACCAAAATTTGAGCTCAAAGTTGCTCAAAAATCTGTCCACAAAATCTGGATAGCTTTATAATACCCATTCAATTCCAATTTTCTAACAATCCCCCACATGAATGATATATAGCTATAAATAAAAGAAAACAGATGCTTATGCAGATGCAGACACAAGTTGAGTAAGACTGAAGACTTAATGCATCGGGAGAAGTAGCCTAGTGGCCTTGAACTTTCCTTAGTGATATACTATCGGATTTACTTGGTTAATCAGTAGACTTCACGTCCTTGAACCGTCAACCATTTTTGTAAACCTAGACAACAGTATTCACACAATAATTCATCAACACAGTTGGTTCTCACGTTTGTGTTCATTTTGGTCGTGAACACCACTTGGTTCCGCAAGAATTTTAGAGAACATGCCTTTCATTTTTCTCATAGAAGTGGCCCCTTCTTACTCACGTAGGTGACTTCCATAAAGTGTATTCTTCATTACCCCACTTAGACGTACTAAGATATAGATGTCATTAAAAGCATAACTTATCCTAATTTCGTGGCAGATGTGCACTGTCTCATCTTTGGAATGGATAGGATTAAATATCCTCCAGTGCTTACTGAATACAATGTAGTTCGGTTTGCCCATTGAACCTAGATCTTGGGATCTCCAATCAGCTAGGTTGGGTTGCCACTATATTGATTCTTATTTATTTATAGGCTTTAGACCCATTCCTCTCGAGGATCTTTCAACTTACTCTCGGTTTAAACCTTTCGTTTGTGGATCCGATATATTATCTTTTGACTTTACATAGTCAATTGAGATAATTCCATTTGAGAGAAGTTGTCTAACGGTATTGTGTCTAGGACGAATATGTCGTGACTTTCCGTTATACATGTGATTTTGTGCCCTTCCAATCGCTGACTTGCTATCGCAATGTATACATATTGCGGGCACAGGTTTAGACCAATTTGGAACATCCTCTAAGAAATTTCGAAGCCATTCAGCTTCTTCTCCAGCTTTGTCTAGTGCAATGAATTCAGATTCCATTGTCGATCTAGCAATGCATGTTTGTTTTAAGGATTTTCAAGATACGGCTGCACCTCCGAGGGTAAACACATACCCACTCGTACACTTAGAGTCTTTTGTATTAGATATCCAATTTGCATCGCAATGTCATTCAAGAACAGCTGGATATTTTGAGTAATGCAATGCATAGTTTTGAGTATATTTTAAATAACCCAAAACTCTCAATATAGCTTTCCAGTGATCTCTTCCTGGATTACTCGTAAATCGACTTAGCTTAATATTTGAGTATGATATATCCGGTCGCGTACAGTTCATGATATACATTAAACTGTCGATAATACGAGAATATTCTAGTTGAGATATGCTTTCACCATTATTTCTTGCTAGATGTAAATTTACATCTATAGGTGTCTTGGTAGGACTAATATCGCACTTCTTGAATATTTCATGTACTTTCTCTATGTAATGAGATTGAGATAATATAAGTCCATCCGATGTTTTGGAAATTTTAATTCCTAATATAACATCAGCGATTCCCATATCTTTCATGTCAAATCTACTACTCAACATTTGTTTTGTAGTTTTGACAATTTCCAGGTTACTACCCATGATAAGCATATCATCAACATAGAGGCATACAATGACATATCCATTATGAATGTATTTAAAGTAAACACATTTATCGCATTCATTAATTTTTAAACCATTTGATAACATTGCATTATCAAATTTTTCATGCCATTGCTTAGGTGCTTGTTTTAATCCATATAGTGATTTAACAAGCTTACATACTTTTCCTTCTTGTCCGGGAGCATTGAACCCTTCAGGTTGCTCCATGTAAATTTCATCGTTTAGTTCACCATTTAAGAATGCAGTTTTTACATCCATTTGATGTATTTCAAGTCCATTAATAGCAGCTATTGCTATTAACATCCGAATGGACGTTATTCTTGTTACCGGTGAATATGTGTCGAAGTAATCCAACCCTTCTTTTTGCCTATAGCCTTTAGCTACAAGTCTAGCTTTATATTTATCAATTGATCCATCGACCTTCAATTTCTTTCTGAAGATCCATTTATAACCTAACGGTTTTGAACCTGGTGGAAGATCCACTAGTTCCTATGTATGATTTTGTAATATGGATTCAATTTCACTATTAATTGCTTCTTTCCAATTGGAAGCATCGGGTAAGGATATAGCTTCTTTATACGATTGAGGTTCATTTTCTAACAAATATGTTAGAAAATTCGGACCGATAGAAGTCGAGGTTTTTGCTCTTTTACTACGTCTTGGTTCATCCTCTATTGATTCAATAGGTTGATGAGTACCACTTGTAGTAGCTTGATTTGTCCTTTTAGAAGGACCAGATTCTCGGGTCATGTTATACGGGAATTCATTTTTAAAAAATGAAGCATCCCTCGATTCAATAACCGTATTTACATGAATGTCCCAAATCTCAGATTTACAAACTAGAAATCGATATGCACTGCTATTAGTAGCATAACCGATGAATACACAATCCACGGTTTTTGTCCCTATTCTTACCTTTTTAGGTTTAGGAACCATCACTTTGGCTAAGCACCCCCACACTCGTAAATATTTATAGGAAGGTCTTCGACCCTTCCATAATTCATAAGGTGTCTTGTGAGTCTTTTTGTGAGGTACTTTATTGAGAATGTAATTAGCATAAAGTAAGGCTCCCCCCCACAAATTTTGTGGATCTCCTGAACTTAATAACATTGAGTTCATCATTTCTTGCAAAGTACGGTTTTTGCGTTCAGCAACACCATTCGATTGAGGAGAATAAGGAGCGGTTGTTTGATGAATAATCACATTTTCAGAACAAAATTCCTCAAATGGATATTCATATTCACCTCCTCTATCACTCCTAATAGCCTCTATTGTTTTGCTTAATTGATTCTCAACTTCATTCTTATATTGTTTAAATACATTAATAGCCTCATCTTTACTATGTAACAAATATACATAGCAATATTTTGTGCAATCGTCAATCTAAGTAATAAAATACTTTTTCCCACCTCTAGTTTGAACAAATTTCAAATCACAAATATCCGTGTGAATTAAATCAACAGGTTCTGTTATCCTTTCAATAGAATGGAAAGGTAATCTAGCTAATTTATATTCCACACAAATATCACATTTATGATTTTTATCAATATTAAATTTTGTCACAAATTCCAAGTTAATTAATCTACGCAATGTATCAATATTAACATGTCCCAATCTAGCATGCCAAATATTAGATGACTCAATCAAGTAAGAAGAACTAGCAATTTCATTCATTGAAACAGATGTTTTAGGGGTTACAGTAAGAACATTCAGTTTAAAGAGCCCCTCATTTAGGTAGCCCTTTCCTACATACATGTCATTTTTAGACAACACAAAGCGATCAGACACAAACACAAGCTTGAAACCATTTTTAGTAAAGAGAGATCCAGAAATCAGATTCTTTCGGATATCAGGCACGTGAAGAACATTGTTGAGAGTAAGTTCCTTTCCATAAGTCATTTTCAAAGCAATCTTTCCTTGTCCCTCCACCTTAGAAGTGGAATAATTTCGCATAAAAAGGTTCTCCTCATTTTCCAAAGGCTTATAGTTGGAGAACATCCATTTATTTGCACAAATGTGTCGTGTGGCTCCAGTGTCCACCCACCATTCCTTGGTATTTCCAACAAAGTTACATTCAGAGACAACGGCGGAAAGATTCATATCCGTCAAATCATTGGTGATATTCTCACCCTCAGTCACATTTGCTTGAGAGTTATTTTTATTTTTCTTCTTAGGCTTATGACACTCACTTGAGCGGTGTCCCGGTTTACAACAATTGTAGCATTTTCCTTTGAACTTTTTCTTGTTATGTTTGGAAGTGCCTTCCCCATCATACTTGCGTTTGTTCTTTTTAAGACCTTCAATGACATGGACCTTTGTTTCCATCGGATTCTTCCCACTTTTCTTTTAAGACTCACGGTTGTCTTCTTCGATTCTTAGCCTGACCACCAACTCCTCCACATTCATCTCCTTACGCTTATGCTTGAGATAGTTTTTGAACAAAGTCCAAGATGGTGGCAACTCTTCAACAATTGCAGCAACTTGGAAAGTTTCACTAATTGACATTCCTTTAGCATGAATGTCGTGGAGGATCACTTGGAATTTTTGCACTTGCGAGATTACAGATTTAGAATCGACCATTTTGAAGTCCAGAAAACACCCGACGATAAATTTCTTCATCCCAGCATCTTCAGTTTTATACTTCTTTTCCAAAGAATTCCATAATTCTTTGGATGTCTTGATAGTGCAGTAGACATGATACAGAGTCTTGTCCAAGTAGGTCAAAATATAATTTCGGAATAGGTAGTCCGAATGCTTCCAAGCATCGACAACATCAACCTTTTCATCGTCATCTCCCTCTTGAATAGAGGGGCAATCTTCATATACAAACCTGTCCAGTTGGCAGGTAGTGAGTTAGAAGTACATTTGTCCTTGCCAACGTTTGAAGTCAGCCCCAATGAATTTTTCCAGTTTCTCCCCGTGTGGCATAGATACGGGTGCAGTCACATTTGTCTTGGTGACAATCAGTTTCGTGAGAGTAGTGTTCGTACTTTGTGATTCCATTTCTGTTACAAAAACTGAATTTTTATCAATGATAAAATTCTTATATAATGAATTAATCAAAACAGAATACAAAATTCTGTGCCACCATTTCCTCCAAATATAATTCACAATAAATGAATTCCAAAAGAATTCCAAATAAAATTTAGAATTAAACTATAATATAAACAGAATTCCGTACAAAACGTAATTAAATATAAAATCTGTGTCACACTAATTTTTAATAATAAAAAGAATTCTGTACAAAACAGAATTATAATTTAAAGATTAAAATTTTTACATAAACAGATTTTAACAAGAATACACAAATAAAATTTTATTTTGTAAAACAGAATATAAAAATAGTACAGAAATTAATTTCAGTACTAAAACTGTTTTTACTAATTTCTACAATAAAGCAATAACTTAATTCATTTTATTCTATCAAAATAAATTTCTGTAATAAAAAACGTTCTGTACACTAAAAAAAAGTAGAACAAAATAATCTGTCTTAAGATTGTTATGTCTTCTATTTATAAATAACAATTGTACAGAATTAATAATTATAATATAATTCGGAATTAAAACAGAATTACAGAAATGAAACACTTACTTGAATTTGCAGAAACAATAATAAAAATAGAAATATAATCCGAGCCCTGTGAATCTCAGAGTGTCCTTAAGACAAATTATTCCCTCCAATGTGCTTCGAGGTTGATGAATATTGTCTCCCAAGATAGAATGGATTTTCTAATGAATAATGTAGCACGACAATAATTAATTACAACGAACTCAAATCTGTGGCTTTTACTCAACTCAACAACAAACAGTATAGATATGTTATGCAGGAAAAGGACAGGAATTTTCTGGGACAAAATTGACAGCAATTTTGGAAGGAGGGAAATTTTTCAGTAATTTTAGGGGAAATGTTTAATTTATGGCTTTTGTTTTGACTGTTAGAACAGTCAACCTAAATTAACTGTCAAAAACAGTTAATCAGTTAAACGAATTAACTGTTGACTGTTGGGAATAACTGCCAACAGTTTATTTATTAATTTCGTAATTAATTAATAATTAAATCCTAGAAAGTGAAATAAATTTGGCCAAAAAATGTAGGAGATTTTTATAAGCCCAAGCCCGAACCGAACCGAACAGAGCCGGCCGGCCGGACGGACGCGCGCACGCGCGCGTGTGGACTTTTGACCGAAAGTCAACCCGTGCATAGCTTAGGTCATTTCCCCTTCAAAGAGTTGGGATACCCCCAAGGAATCCAAGCCTTAGTCCATACTTGGGGTGTTATTAACTCATCAAAATTCCACTACTCTTCCAATGTGGGACAAGAGTTAAAACATACCCAATTCATTAACTTTCATTGCTTTGTGAGTCACTTTAGGGACATATTTATCATTCATAACTTATTGAAATTGGACATATGAGTATACTACGTTAATCTCCTTGCGGAGGTGAACGCATTCGTATATGGTCCCACAATTTTCGTAGTGTGGGTCCCACCTAAATTTGAGCTCAAAGTTGCTCAAAAATCTGTCCAGAAAATCTGGACAGCTTTCTAATACCCATTCAATTCCAATTTTCCAACAATCCCCTACATGAATGATATATAGCTATAAATAAAACAAAACAGATGTTATGCAGATGTAGACACAAGTTGAGTAAAACTTAAGACTTATTGCATCGAGAGAAGTAGCCTAGTGGCTTTGAACTTTCCTTAGTGATATACTATCGGATTTACTTGGTTAATCAGTAGACTTCACGTCCTTGAACCGTCAACCATTTTTGTAAACCTAAACAACAGTATTCACACAACAATTCTTCAACACAGTTGGTTCTCACGTTTGTGTTCATTTTAGCCGTGAACACCACTTGGTTCCTCAAGTATTTTAGAGAATATGCGTTTCATTATTCTCATAGAAGTGTCCCCCTTATTACTCACGTAGGTGACTTCCATAAAGAGTATTCTGCAATACCCACTTAGACGTACTAAGATATAGATGTCATTAAAAGCATAACTTATCCTAATTTCGCGGCAGATGTGCACTGTCTCATCTTTGGAATGGATAGGATTAAATATCCTCCAGTGCTTACTGAATACAATGTAGTTCGATTTTCCCATTGAACCTAGATCTTGGGATCTCCAGTCAGCTAGGTTGGGTTGCCACTATATTGATTCTTATTTATTTATAGGCTTTAGACCCATTCCTCTCGATGATCTTTCAACTTGCACTCGGTTTAAACCTTTCGTTAGTGGATCCGATATATTATCTTTTGACTTTACATAGTCAATTGATATAATTTCGTTTGAGAGAAGTTGTCTAACGGTATTGTGTCTACGACGAATATGTCGTGACATCCCGTTATACATGTGATTTTGTGCCCTTCCAATCGCTGATTGGCTATCGCAATGTATACATATTGCGGGCACAGGTTTAGACCAATTTGGAACATCCTCTAAGAAATTTAAAGCCATTCAGCTTCTTCTCCAGCTTTGTCTAGTGCAATGAATTCAGATTCCATTGTCGATCTAGCAATGCATGTTTGTTTTGAGGATTTCCAAGATACGGTTGCACCTCCTAGGGTAAACACATACCCACTCGTAGACTTAGAGTCTTTTGTTTCAGATATCCCATTTTCATCGCATTGTCCTTCAAGAACAGCTGGATATTTTGAGTAATCCAATCCATAGTTTTGAGTATATTTTAAATAACCCAAAACTCTCAATATAGCTTTCTAGTGATCTCTTCCTGGATTACTCGTAAATCGACTTAGCTTACTTTTTGAGTATGCTATATCCGGTCGCGTACAGTTCATAATATACATTAAACTGCCGATAATACGAGAATATTCTAGTTGAGATATGCTTTCACCATTATTTCTTGCTAGATGTAAATTTACATCTACAGGTGTCTTGGTAGGACTAATATCATACTTCTTGAATTTTTCAAGTACTTTCTCTATGTAATGAGATTGATATAATATAAGTCCATCCAATGTTCTGGAAATTTTAATTCCTAATATAACTTCGGCGATTCCCATATCTTTCGTGTCAAATCTACTACTCAACATTTGTTTTGTAGTTTTGACAATTTCCAAGTTACTACCCATGATAAGCGTATCATCAACATAGAGGCATACAATGACATATCCATTATGAATGTATTAAAAGTAAACACATTTATCGCATTCATTAATTTTGAAACCATTTGATAACATTGCATTATCAAATTTTTCATGCCATTGCTTAGGTGCTTGTTTTAATCCATATAGTGATTTAACAAGCTTACATACTTTTCCTTCTTGTCCGGGAGCTTTGAACCATTTAGGTTGCTCCATATAAATTTCCTCGTCTAGTTCACCATTTAAGAATGCAGTTTTTACATCCATTTGATGTATTTTAAGTCCATTAATAGCAGCTATTGCTATTAACATCTGAATGGATGTTATTCTTGTTACCGGTGAATATGTGTCGAAGTAATCCAACCCTTCTTTTTGCCTATTGCCTTTAGCTACAAGTCTAGCTTTATATTTATCAATTGATCCATCGGCCTTCAATTTCTTTTTGAAGATCCATTTATAACCTAACGGTTTTGAACCTGGTGCAAGATCCACTAGTTCCCATGTATGATTTTGTAATATGGATTCAATTTCACTATTAATTTCTTCTTTCCAATTGGAAGCATCGGGTAAGGATATAGCTTCTTTATACGATTGAGGTTCATTTTCTAACAAATATGTTAGAAAATCCAGATTGAAAGAAGTCGAGGTTTTTGCTCTTTTACTACGTCTTGGTTCATCCTCTATTGATTCAATAGGTTGATGAGTACCACTTGTAGTAGCTTGATTTGTCCTTTTAGAAGGACCAGATTCTCGGGTCATGTTATACGGGAATTCATTTTCCAAAAATGAAGCATCCCTCGATTCAATAACCGCATTTACATGAATGTCTGAAATCTCATATTTACAAACTAGAAATCGATATGCACTCCTATTAGTTGCATAACCGATGAATACACAATCCACGATTTTTGGCCCTATTCTTACCTTTTTAGGTTTAGGAACCATCACTTTGGCTAAGCACCCCCACACTCGTAAATATTTATAGGAAGGTCTTCGACGTTTCCATAATTCATAAGGTGTCTTGTGTGTCTTTTTGTGAGGTACTTTATTGAGAATGTAATTAGCAGAAAGTAAGGCTTACCTCCACAAATTTTGTGGAGCTCCTGAACTTAATAACATTGAGTTCATCATTTCTTTCAAAGTACGGTTTTTGCGTTCAGTAACATCATTCGATTTAGGAGAATAAGGATCGGTTGTTTGATGAATAATCCCATTTTCAGAACAAAATTCCTCAAATGGATATTCATATTCACCTCCTCTATCACTCCTAATAGCCTTTATTGTTTTGCTTAATTGATTCTCAACTTCATTCTTATATTGTTTAAATACATTAATAGCCTCATCTTTACTATGTAACAAATATACATAACAATATTTTGTACAATCGTCAATAAAAGTAATAAAATACTTTTTCCCACCTCTAGTTTGAACAAATTTCAAATCACAAATATCGGTGTGAATTAAATCTAAAGGTTCAGTTATCCTTTCAATAGAATGGAAAGGTAATCTAGCTAATTTAGATTCCACACAAACATCACATTTATTATTTTTATCAATATTAAATTTTTGCAAAAATCCCAAGTTAATTAATCTACGTAATGTATCAAAATTAACATGTCCCAATCTAGCATGCCAAATATTAGATGACTCAATCAAGTAAGAAGAACTAGCAATTTCATTCATTGAAACAGATGTTTTAGGGGTTAGAGTAAGAACATTCAGTTTAAAGAGCCCCTCATTTAGGTAGCCCTTTCCTACATACATGTCATTTTTAGACAACACAAAGCGATCAGACACAAACACAAGCTTGAAACCATTTTTATTAAGGAGAGATCCAGAAATCAGATTCTTTCGGATATAAGGCACGTGAAGAACATTGTTGAGTGTAAGTTCCTTTCCAGAAGTCATTTTCAAAGAAATCTTTCCTTGTCCCACCACCTTATAAGTGGAAGAATTTCCCATAAAAAGGTTCTCCTCATTTTCCAAAGTCTTATAAGTGGAGAACATCCATTTGTTTGCACAAATGTGTCGTGTGGCTCCAGTGTCCACCCACCATTCCTTGGTATTTCCAACCAAGTTACATTCAGAGACAATGGCAAAAAGATTCAAATCCACCAAATCATTGGTGATATTCTCACCCTCAGTCACATTTTCTTGAGAGTTATTTTTATTTTGCTTCTTAGTCTTACGACATCACTTGAGCGGTTTCCCAGTTTACCACAATTGTAGCATTTGCCTTTGAACTTTTTCTTGTTATGTTTGGAAGTGCCTTCCCCATCATACCTTCGTTTGTTCTTTTTAGGACCTTCAACGACATGGACCTTTGTTTCCATCGGATTCTTCCCACTTTTCTTTTGAGACTCACGGTTGTCTTCTTCGATTCTTAGCCTGACCACCAACTCCTCCACATTCATCTCCTTACGCTTATGCTTGAGATAGTTTTTGAACAAAGTTCAAGATGGTGGCAACTTTTCAACAATTGCAGCAACTTGGAAAGTTTCACTAATTGACATTCCTTCAGCATGAATGTCGTGGAGGATCACTTGGAATTCTTGCACTTGCGAGATTACAGATTTGAATTGAAAATTTTGAAGTCCAGAAAACGCCCGACAATAAATTTCTTCATCCCAGCATCTTCAGTTTTATACTTCTTTTAGAAAAAATTCCATAATTCTTTGGATGTCTTGATAGTGCAGTAGACATGATACAGAGTCTTGTCCAAGTAGGGCAAAATATAATTTCGGCATAGGTAGTCGAAATGCTTCCAAGCATCGACAGCAGCAACCTTTTCAGCATCATCTCCCTCTTGAATAGAAGGGCAATCTTCATATACAAACCTGCCCAGTTGGCAGGTAGTGAGATAGAACTACATTTGTCCTTGCCAACATTTGAAGTGAGCCCCAATGAATTTTTCCGGTTTCTCCCCGTGTGGCATAGATACGGGTGCAGTCACATTTGTGTTGCTGACAATCAGTTTCGTAGGAGTAGTGTTCGTACTTTGTGATTCCATTTCTGTTACAAAAATAGAATTTTTATCAATGATAAAATTCATATATAATGAATTAATCAAAACAGAATACAAAATTCTGTGCAACAATTTCCTCCAAATATAATTCACAATAAATGAATTCCAAAAGAATTCCAAATAAAATTCAGAATTAAACTATAATATAAACAGAATTCCGTACAAAACAGAATTAAATATAAAATCTGTGTCACACTAATTTTTAATAATAAAAAGAATTCTGTACAGAATAGAATTATTATTTAAAGATTAAAAATTTTACATAAACAGATTTTAACAAGAATACACAAATAAAATTTTACTTTGTAAAACAGAATATAAAAACAGTATAGAAATTAATTTCAGTACGAAAACTATTTTTACTAATTTCTACAATAAAGCAATAACTTAATTCATTTTATTCTGTCAAAACAGATTTATTTCCAACAAATAAATCTCTGTAATAAAAAAAATTCTGTACACTAAAAAACAGTAGAACAAAATAATTTGTCTTAAGATTGTTATGTCTACTATTTATAAATAACAATTGTACAGAATTAACATTTATAATATAATTCGGAATTAGAACAGAATTACAGAAATGAAACACTTACTTGAATTTGCAGAAACAATAATAAAAATAGAAATATAATCCGAGCCCTGTGAATCTCACAGTGTCCTTAAGACAAATTATTCCCTCCAATGTGCTTCGAGGTTGATGAATATTGTCTCCCAAGATAGAACGGATTTTCTAATTAATTATGTAGCACGACAATAATTAATTACAACGAACTCAAATCTGTGGCTTTTACTCAACTCAACAACAAACAGTATAGATATGTTATGCAGGAAAAGGACAGGAATTTTCTGGGACAAAATTGACAGCAATTCTGGAAGGAGGGAAATTTTTTAGCAATTCTGTAGGGGAAATGTTTAATTTATAGCTTTTGTGTTGACTGTTGGAACAGTCAACCGAAATTAACTGTCAAAAATAGTTAATCAATTAAACGAATTTACTGTTGACTGTTGGCAATAACTGCCAATGGTTTACTAATTAATTAATTAATTAATTTCGTAATTAATTAATAATTAAAGCCCAGAAAGTTAAATAAATTCGGCCCAAAAATGTAGGAGATTTTTATAAGCCCAAGCCCAAACCGAGCCGAGCCGAGCCGACCGGACGGACGGACGCGCGCACGCGCGCTTGTTAACTTTTGACCGAAAGTCAACCCGTGCATAGCTTAGGTCATCTGCCCTTCAAAGAGTTGGGATACCCCCAAGGAATCCAAGCCTTATTCCATACTTGGGGTGTTATTAACTCATCAAAATTCCACTACTCTTCCAATGTGGGACAAGAGTTAAAACTTACCCAATTCATTAACATTCATTGCTTTGTGAGTCACTTTAGGGACATATTTATCATTCACAACTTATTGAAATTGGATATATGAGTACACTACGTTAATCTCCTTGCAGAGGTGAACGCATTCGTATATGGTTCCACAATTTTCGTACTGTGGGTCCCACCTAAATTTGATCTCAAAGTTGATGAAAAATCTGTCCAGAAAATCTGGACAGCTTTATAATACCCATTCAATTCCAATTTTCCAACAATCCCCCACATGAATGATATATAGCTATAAATAAAACAAAATAAATGCTTATGTAGATGCAGACACAAGTTGAGTAAAACTGAAGACTTATTGCATCGAGAGAAGTAGCCTAGTGGCCTTGAACTTTCCTTAGTGATATACTATCGGATTTACTTGGTTAATCAGTAGATTTCACGTCCTTGAACCGTCAACCGTTTTTGTAAACCTAGACAACATTATTCTCACAACAATAATTCAACACAGTTGGTTCTCACGTTTGTGTTCATTTTCGCCGTGAACACCACTTGGTTCCGCAAGTATTTTAGAGAATATGCCTGTCATTATTCTCATAGAAGTGGCCCCCTTCTTACTCACGTAGGTGACTTCCATAAAGAGTATTCTGCAATACCCCACTTAGACGTACTAAGATATAGATGTCATTAAAACCATAACTTATCCTAATTTCGCGACAGATGTGCACTGTCTCATCTTTGGAATGGATAGGATTAAATATCCTCCAGTGCTTACTGAATACAATGTATTTCGGTTTGCCCATTGAACCTAGATCTTGGGATCTCGAGTCAGCTAGGTTGGGTTGCCATTATATTGATTCTTTTTTATTTATAGGCTTTAGACCCATTCCTCAAGATGATCTTTCAACTTGCTCTCGGTTTAAACCTTTCGTTAGTGGATCCGATATATTATCTTTTGACTTTACATAATCAATTGAGATAATTACGTTTGAGAGAAGTTGTCTAACGGTATTGTGTCTACGACGAATATGTCGTGACTTTCCGTTATACATGTGATTTTGTGCCCTTCCAATCGCTGAATGGCTATCGCAATGTATACATATTGAGGGCACGGGTATAGACCAATTTGGAACATCCTCTAAGAAATTTCGAAGCCATTCATCTTCTTATCCAGCTTTGTCTAGTGCAATGAATTCACATTCCATTGTCGATCTTGCAATGCATGTTTGTTTTGAGGATTTCCAAGATACGGCTGCACCTCCGAGGGTAAACACATACCCACTCGTAGACTTAGAGTCTTTTGTATCAGATATCCAATTTGCATCACAATGTCCTTCAAGAACAGCTGGATATTTTGAGTAATGCAATCCATAGTTTTGAGTATATTTTAAATAACCCAAAACTCTCAATATAGCTTTCCAGTGATCTCTTCCTGGATTACTCGTAAATCGACTGAGCTTACTTATTGAGTATGCTATATCCGGTCGCACACAGTTCATGATATACATTAAACTACCAATAATACGAGAATATTCTTGTTGAGATATGCTTTCACCATTATTTCATGCTAGATGTAAATTTACATCTACAGGTGTCTTGGTAGGACTAATATCATAATTCTTGAATTTTTCAAGTACTTTCTCTATGTAATGAGATTGAGATAATATAAGTCCATCCGATGTGCTGGAAATTTTAATTCCTAATATAACATCGGCGATGCCCATATCTTTCATGTCAAATCTACTACTCAACATTTGTTTTGTAGTTTTGACAATTTCCAAGTTACTACCCATGATAAGCATATCATCACCATAGAGGCATACAATGACATATCCATTATGAATGTATTTAAAGTAAACACATTTATTGCATTCATTAATTTTGAAACCATTTGATAACATTGCATTATCAAATTTTTTATGCCATTGCTTAGGTGCTTGTTTTAATCCATATAGTGATTTAACAAGCTTACATGCTTTTCCTTCTTGTCCGGGAGCTTTGATCCCTTCAGGTTGCTCCATATAAATTTCCTCGTCTAGTTCACCATTTAAGAATGCAGTTTTTACATCCATTTGATGTATTTCAAAACCATTAATAGCAGCTATTGCTATTAACATCTGAATGGACGTTATTCTTGTTACCGGTGAATATGTGTCGAAGTAATCCAACCCTTCTTTTTGCCTATAGCCTTTAGCTACAAGTCTATCTTTATATTTATCAATTGATCAATCGGCCTTCAATTTCTTTTTGAAGATCCATTTATAACCTAACAGTTTTGAACCTGGTGGAAGATCCACTAGTTCCCATGTATGATTTTGTAATATGGATTCAATTTCAATATTAATTGCTTCTTTCCAATTGGAAGCATCGGGTAAGGATATAGCTTCTTTATATGATTGAGGTTCATTTTCTAACAAATATGTTAGAAAATCCGGACCGAAAGAAGTCGAGGTTTTTGCTCTTTTAGTACGTCTTAGTTCATCCTCTATTGATTCAATAGGTTGATGAGTACCACTTCTAGTAGCTTGATTTGTCCTTTTAGAAGGACCAGATTCTCGGGTCATGTTATACGGGAATTCATTTTCAAAAAATGAAGCATCCCTCGATTCAATAACGGTATTTAGATGAATGTCCGAAATCTCAGATTTACAAACTAGAAATCGATATGCACTGTTATTAGTAGCATAACTGATGAATACACAATCCACGGTTTTTGGCACTATTCTTACCTTTTTAGGTTTAGGAACCATCACTTTGGCTAAGCACCCCCACACTCGTAAATATTTATAGGAAGGTCTTCGACGTTTCCATAATTCATAAGGTGTCCTGTGAGTCTTTTTATGAGGTACTTTATTGTGAATGTAATTAGCAGAAAGTAAGGCTTCCCCCCACAAATTTTGTAAAGCTCCTGAACTTAATAACATTGAGTTCATCATTTCTTTCAAAGTACGGTTTTTGTGTTCAGCAACACCATTCGATTGAGGAGAATAAGGAGCGGTTGTTTGATGAATAATCCCATTTTTAGAATAAAATTCCTCAAATGGATATTCGTATTCACCTCCTCTATCACTCCTAATAGCCTTTATTGTTTTGCTTAATTGATTCTCAACTTCATTCTTATATTGTTTAAATACATTAATAGCCTCATCTTTACTATGTAACAAATATACATAGCAATATTTTGTGCAATCGTCAATAAAAGTAATAAAATACTTTTTCCCACCTCTATTTTGAACAAATTTCATATCACAAATATCGGTGTGAATTAAATCTAAAGGTTCAGTTATCCTTTCAATAGAATGGAAAGGTAATATAGATAATTTAGATTCCACACAAATATCCCATTTATGATTTTTATCAATATTAAATTTTGGCAAAAATTCCAAGTTAATTAATCTATGCAATGTATCAAAATTAACATGTCGCAATCTAGCATGCCAAATATTAGATGACTCAATCAAGTAAGAAGAACTAGCAATTTCATTCATTGTAACAGATGTTTAAGGGGTTACAGTAAGAACATTCAGTTTAAAGAGCCCCTCATTTAGGTAGCCCTTTCCTACATACATGTCATTTTTAGACAACACAAAGCGATCAGACACAAACACAAGCTTGAAACCATTTTTAGTAAGGAGAGATCCAGAAATCAGATTCTTTCAGACATCAGGCACGTGAAGAACATTGTTGAGAGTAAGTTCCTTTCCAGAAGTCATTTTCAAAGCAATCTTTCCTTGTCCCACCACCTTAGAAGTGGAAGAATTTCCCATAAAAAGGTTCTCCTCATTTTCCAAAGGCTTATAGGTGGAGAACATCCATTTGTTTGCACAAATGTGTCGTGTGGTTCCAGTGTCCAGCCACCATTCCATGGTATTTCCAACCAAGTTACATTCAGAGACAACGGCAGAAAGATTCATATCCGCCAAATCATTGGTGATATTCTCACCCTCAGTCACATTTGCTTGAGAGTTATTTTTATTTTGGTTCTTAGGCTTACGACACTCACTTGAGCGGTGTCCCGGTTTACCACGATTGTAGCATTTGCCATTGAACTTTTTCTTGTTTTTTTTGTAAGTGCCTTACCCATCATACTTTCGTTTGTTCTTTTTAGGACCTTCAACGACAAGGACCTTTGTTTCCATCGGATTCTTCCCACTTTTCTTTTGAGACTCACGGTTGTCTTCTTCGATTCTTAGCCTCACCACCAACTCCTCCACATTCATCTCCTTATTCTTATGCTTGAGATAGTTTTTGAACAAAGTCCAAGATGGTGGCAACTTTTTAACAATTGCAGCAACTTGGAAAGTTTCAGTAATTGATATTCCTTCAGCATGAATGTCGTGGAGGATCACTTGGAATTCTTGCACTTGCGAGATTACAGATTTAGAATCGACTATTTTCAAGTCCAGAAAACGCCCGACGATAAATTTCTTCATCCCAGCATCTTCAGTTTTATACTTCTTTTCCAAAGAATTCGATAATTTTTTAGATGTCTTGATAGTGCAGTAGACATGATACAGAGTCTTGTCCAAGTAGGCCAAAATATAATTTCGGCATAGGTAGTCCGAATGCTTCCAAGCATCGACAGCAGCAACCTTTTCAGCGTCATCTCCCTCTTGAATAGAGGGGCAATCTTCATATACAAACCTGCCCAGTTGGAAGGTAGTGAGATTGAAGTACATTTGTCCTTGCCAACATTTAAAGTCAGCCCCAACGAATTTTTCCAGTTTCTCCCCGTGTGGCATAGATACGGGTGCAGTCACATTTGTGTTGGTGACAATCAGTTTCGTAGGAGTAGTGTTCGTACTTTGTGATTCCATTTCTATTACAAAAATAGAATTTTTATCGATGATAAAATTCATATATAATGAATTAATCAAAACAGAATACAAAATTCTGTGCAACAATTTCTTCCAAATAAAATTCCGAATTAAACTATAATATAAACAGAATTCCGTACAAAACAGAATTAAATATAAATCTGTGTCACACTACTTTTTAATAATAAAAAGAATTCAGTACAAAACAGAATTATAATTTAAAGATTCAAATTTTTTTACATAAACAGATTTTAACAAGAATACACAAATAAAATTTTATTTTGTAAAACATAATATAAAAACAGTATAGAAATTAATTTCAGTACGAAAACTGTTTTTACTAATTTCTACAATAAAGCAATAACTTAATTCATTTTATTCTGTCAAAATAGATTTATTTCCAAAAAATAAATTTCTGTAATAAAAAAAATTATGTACACTAAAAAACAGTAGAACAAAATAATTTGTCTTAAAATTGTTATGTCTACTATTTATAAATAACAATTGTACATAATTAATAATTATAATATAATTCGGAATTAAAACAGAATTACAGAAATGAAACACTTACTTGAATTTGCATAAACAATAATAAAAATAGAAATATAATCCGAGCCCTGTGAATCTCACAGTGTCCTTAAGACAAATTATTCCCTCCAATGTGCTTCGAGGTTGATGAATATTGTCTCCCAAGATAGAACGGATTTTCTAATTAATTATGTAGCATGACAATAATTAATTACAACGAACTCAAATCTGTGGCTTTTACTCAACTCAACAACAAACAGTATAGATATGTTATGCAGGAAAAGGACAGGAATTTTCTGGGACAAAATTGACAGCAATTCTGGAAGGAGGGAAATTTTTCAGCAATTCTGTAGGGGAAATGTTTAATTTATAGCTTTTGTGTTGACTGTTGGAACAGTCAACCGAAATTAACTATCAAAAACAGTTAATCAGTTAAACGAATTAACTGTTGGCAATAACTGCCAACAGTTTATTAATTAGAGATTTAACCCAATCTCCAAGCCCGAACCGAACCGAACCGAGCCGAGCTGAGCCGGCCGGACAGACGGACGCGCGCGCGCGCGTGTGTGGACTTTTGACCGAAACTCAACCCGTGCATAGCTTAGGTCATCTCCCCTTCAAAGAGTTGGGATACCCCCAAGGCATCCAAGCCTTAGTCCATACTTGGGGTGTTATTAACTCATCAAAATCCACTACTCTTCCAATGTGGGACAAGAGTTAAAACATACCCAATTCATTAACTTTCATTTCTTTGTGAGTCACTTTGGGGACATATTTATCATTCATAACTTATTGAAATTGGACATATGTGCATACTACGTTAGTCTCCTTGCGGAGGTGAACGCATTCATATATGGTCCCACAATTTTCGTAGTGTGGGTCCCATCTAAATTTGAGCTCAAAGTTGCTCAAAAATCTGTCCAAAAAATCTGGACAGCTTTATAATACCCATTCAATTCCAATTTTCAAACACAACCTCCACCATTAAGACACCACACCCCCCTCTACCCATTTAAACCACCTATACCCATAACCCGTAAAACCCACCTACCCCGCTTCCTTACCTTCTCGACCCATGTGCCAACCCTTCCACACACAACCTCCGGCCATACCCGTGTCAACACCCCAAACTCGACCCAACCCACCTGCGAACCAGCTCAAAATTGTCAGACCCCAAACCCGAAGGCACCAACCCGCAACCCATCTCGGGCATTGCCTAAACCCGAGACCTTCCGAACCTGTTTTTCTTTCTCTCTCTTACCTAACCAAACCAAACCAAACCCGAAATCTCCTCGCCACCGTCACCCATCCCGTCGCAAACCGTAACCAATCCGAGCCTCCATTCACCGACACCTTCTACCACCTGCCTCCACCAGCAACTAGTGACTTCCAACATTAAACTCACCCCACCTCTCAAACCCGAAACCCGATCTCCTCAACCACAGCAACCTCGACCCGCACCTATACCCTTTCAACCCGAACCCTTGTCCAAAATCGTTTTATCACCTGCCAATAAACCAAAGACAAAACAAAAAAACACATGTTTTATTCCCCTTTTATCCAACTTATACCCCTTTCCCAATTTACCCCTTTACCCTCACACTTCTCCCAACTTGATCTTATTCCCTTATTTCCCAAAACTACCCCCGTGAGCAAATCAGATTATTACCTCAACCCACACACATGCAGAAATGCATGCAATGTCCAAAAATACCCCTAGCTTCTTCCACCTATAAATTCAAGACTTGAGCCATTTTTAAGAGGATCTCCAAATTAGTTTTTAAGATTTGTGTGATAAATTTATACTCTCTATAGAGGCGTGTAATGAAATTTATCTCTAGGATGAATTCCCCCACACCCCTCTATAATGATTTTTTGCATTTTTAGAAATTATTTCAAAATAGATTGATGTAGTTGAATTCATCCCTTATGAGAGGTAAATTTTAATCCATTCGTTTGTGTAGGTTGCTAAAAATGAATTGCTAAAAATAGATTGATGTAGTTGAATTGCTAAAAATGAACCTACAAAATATGTGGGTTGAGGTAACAATTTATTTTTAGCAATTTATTTTTCATTTTGTGTAGGTTCAATGGAATTTTGATGGAAAAGAAGTTGCCACAACAATGAAAATACAATAAAGAAGCAATTTTTTTCTCTTTCACTTACTTTAGATTTTTGAAGACTATCCTTACAGTTTACAACTTTACATTTTTATTTTGTATCCTAGTCATTTTATGTGTAAATATTACTATATTTTGTGGCTTAACCTCAATATTTTATGATTTTCACTTTAGTCCCTTAATTCTTAAACATCTTATACTTTTTTAAGCAAAGTAGTGTCCTTTTATGTGACCAACATATTGATTTATCTTAAGTTATTATTTTGTGTTCAAACAATTGTTTAAAAGTATTTTCAGCGTATCAAACTCATTTACCATAACTACGTATGATTTTGTTCATAAATGGAGGGATTTACACCAATAATGCCTATATAAGGATCCTAACATTTTTTTCTTCAAATTCATCTCAACATTTGACATGAAATGACTAGTTTAAACATGATTTTCATAAGGTATAACTACCTTAACGATTCTGAGATTTTAACCTAATTCCAACTTCAAATTTTAACTATTTTTATCTCACATTTTATAATACATATTCATAGGCAATGATAATAAGCATATGTAGTCATGTACCTGATACAAATATACATATATCTAGCAAGTTTTGATTTTAAACTTGAAAATAGTATAGAACCCCTACCACTTAAAGATATAAATCCTTTAAAGAGCAGGTAGGAAGAAATTCCAATAAGATCCTAGGCCCATGTTACTTGCAAGCTTTCTTCTCCAAATTAACACCTTCAACACCCTTATTAACTCTCGATATTTGAATGGTGGAATGGTGCTCTGACAAGCTTGATATAAAGAGATGATTATGGGGGCCTAAGCTAATGGAATGGGTGAGGGAGGAGAGTCAAGGGTCTTCATTTTGTGGGTTGATTTGTTTCTTCATAGATAAGTTCAATTATGAAGACAAAGTCTCTCACCTTTCTCTTATAATGTCCTAAGATCTAAACTAAAAGTCCCCCTTTCACTCAATGATCAAACAACCATGCTAGATAGGATAGGGAGTATGATAACATGGGCTAAAAATGTAGGGGTAGGTTCCCTTTCATACCATATCCTTGACCATGTTCACAAGTAAAAAAGGAGAAGGAATCAGCAAGTGTTGAATTGATTCGGCCTAAGCCCGAAATGATTTGCATCTGGCGGGTATGAATTCTTGTTCTATTTTTTTTAATAATTATTTATTTTAATGATATTTTAACATAATTGTAAGTGTAATTTATATAATTTATTCTACATAAATTCCTTTAGTTTAATTTAAAATGAACAACTTAATATAACACATGTCATATGTTACGTGATATATTTGAATTTTTCTTCTTGATTTTAATTACAAGATTATTATATTTAAATTAATCCTATAAATTTCTCATTACCCGTATTTTATTAATTCACTCAAATATCTCGGCGTTAAAACATTCCCACCTTGGGGATTTTCATCCCATAAAATCAAAACCTTAAACAAATTTAAATAAATAATTCAGGATATGATCTCCTCATTGTGGATTCTAATTCCAAGTCGCTCCCTGAACACTATTGTTATCCCAATCCACATTAATGGGGGAAATCGTCGTCTTATGAAGTATTTTCTTATTGTGTTATATTATTTCCATTTGCTTGGTCTCCTAAGAAGCGTCGTCCGGGAGATCTAAATGACCCCAATTCATTATATAAAACGGATACAAAATATCATTTCGTAACATCGATACGTGGAAAATATTATGAACACTTTCCAACTGTGGCGATAAAGCCAAATGGTATGCCACCAGACCATTCATATACAAGATCTATAACGGTCCTATGTATGTTGGTCTTAACTTTCCTTACTTACCAAATTGTGTAACCATTGGTCTAGCCTTCATCTTTAGGTATATCTGATCACCCACATTGGGATCCAAATCAAAACGACAACTTCCTGCATATTTCTTCAGACCACTCTAAGTAGTTTCAAGCCTAGCTCAAGTGACTTGAATCTTCAGACAACTATTACTATGCACCATGCACTAGACCACATGTTGACACTACTAAGGATTTTGGTAGGATACATGACATTGTGTGCAACGAGTACATCTCTATGTCTACCCCGTCGATGTCATTAAAGATCCTATTCATCAAATGTTGCATCATAGTTTCCCACACTACCCCAAAAGGTCTACCCAAGGTTAACTCCCCGATCACAACAATTCATTATTGTTACCCATGTGACACCTTTGCCATAAGTGACCCGTATCTCAATCACGACTTATGGGATGCATTCATCGGCCAATAATCACTAAGGCACTCACCCACAAGGGTAACATCCTATCAACTAAGATTGAGTGTACTTATTCTCAAGTATTGACCAGCATAATTTTTACATGCACATAGAACTATCCATCAATCACGGTATTATCCCAAGGAATTGATTTGCCTAATTATATCATCGATATTAACTACTCACAGTGCCTCACCTAGGGACTGTGCGCATTCTAATCATCTTCCATAATTTCTTAATTATAACACCCGAATTGCCAATCTCCACAATTGACTATACCCAATTGGTGCCACTTTCCCAATAGGTGTTATCACACTCTATTAACGTCTCAAAGATTCTATATCATCGAAGGTTAGAGAACAATCACCTCACACTAAAACCCATGATGTCACTACTATCGACTCGTAAGGACACCAGAAAATTACTAACATGTCTAATCAGAAGCGCATAAGAAATTAATAACAACTAACTTAGTAGTATACCACTTGGTAGCAATTCATCTATTTCCCTAACCTCTTTGACTTCACCGTTGAGGATACGAACCAAACTATCACCAAAAAAAGTGTGACCAGCCCAAAACTAACACCGACGTCGAAATATCCACTACTAACCTCACCACATCACTCTCAAAAGGAACCTTGAATCTAGAGCCCTGGAACCATTTCTAATGCCCCAGTATGGATATATGGATTACCCGTAGTCAAACCAATCTAAACCGATCGTTAGGTGCGAAGTGAAATGAAATAACCAATCTATTATTACTAATCCGGTTTTATTTAATTAATGTTTCACTTAT
Source organism: Sambucus nigra (assembly GCA_949130495.1). NCBI lineage: Eukaryota > Viridiplantae > Streptophyta > Magnoliopsida > Dipsacales > Adoxaceae > Sambucus > Sambucus nigra. Next base: position 280,099,107 of record OX422215.1, on the reverse strand, counting down.
TTAGCAAGCAGTATTAATTCATTTTAAACTATGTGAGGGACCCGTGGAAAGTGTCCCTAGATTCCAAGCATAGATAGCAACAAATGTAAAATAAAAGAGATTACTTACATGTATAACGCTCTCAAAATATGAAGTTGCACCTAGCATGCCCTAAGAAAGACAAGGGTGTGAGTCGAATGCTAGGTGGGAATTATACAAATGTGATATAGAATCGAACGACACAATGAAGGCTCTAACATGTGTGTGTGTGTGTGTGTGTTGTGTATACATATATATCCTTAACGCATGAAACCGTTTTTATTTCTAAAAATGTGATTTATCCCTATTAATTAACCTTAATCTCATAAAAACTCCTTCTTTCTTAACTTGACATTTATCCCTTTTATATAACACACGCGGTTAAATACTCGAATGAATACATTTTATTAAATCAAAAATAATTTCTTTACCAAAATCCATATTAGTATTTCATTGAAAATCATCCTTTTCAACACACGTGACCATCGTGATAGAAAATACATATTTATCTTTTAAAAACCTTTCACAACACACCATTGTATTATTTATGGGTTTAACCTTCTTAAGTTGCTTAACTTAACCATTTACTACTCTACTTTACCTTTCCTTTACTTTATGGACATTAATCGATTTACACTATCTTGTCCATTTTAACCTTTACCGGAATATTTATTAATATATTCAAGTTGGGTTGTCTTAACATGCTTTCACCACAAAACTCATTTCTTCACATGTTAATTATTCCTTTATTTTTTTCTCGAAATCTTCCAATAAATTGCATATTGTAACGGCCTCTCACCGCCACCGACGCCACTATATGCTCTAACCAGTGATTTGGAGTCTTTCACCCCTGGGCTCCAGGCCCTCCTTAATTATCCCGGTTCCATCCGAGTTACTTTTTAATGTATTTCATCATTCTATATATCTTCACATTATTCACCTTTTCCCTTTTTACTCAGACGAAGCGAAAATTCAAGGTTTCACCCCAACTTGTGTTACACTTTGAAAATCATCATTTCATGTCCTTTACACATTAGCACTGATTGTATTCCAAAATCATGTTCATTTGGACCATATTGTGTAAAACCTTTTCCCAACATTTTTATTCCATAAAAATGTCCCACTTGATGTAAACTTACCATTTTTCCTTTGTTTCCAAACCAGTCTTTTCATCCATTTTCACAAATGTTATTTCCCAAAAACCATTAAGTCACCCACACAAACTTCTTTAAGTGTTTGCAACACCTTAACACTTTCCTAGAACTTGTAGTGTCATTCTTTCAAGTTAAAAACATATTTTCTTTCCATTATTTCTTTTCCAATTGCATACGTGTTAATCTTTCAAAACCTTTATTACGTTAAACACATCAACTTCCCAATGTTTTAACCATTAAAACTTATTCAACACTTATACTAGACAGTTTTCTAAGTTAGACATTTATAAGACATTTTTATCCAAGAAATCGAATTACAATTAAAGAATAATTTTATGAGAAAAATACCATTTCCTTTTATTAATACATGTAGTCTACAACCTTACTCTTATCACACTTTTAACCCCCTTTTCAAACAATTTGAATAGTAGAATTTCAATTTTTATTATTTCAAGTTCAAACCCAAAAAAAGCTTCTGAAACTTATTTTTATATTGATCATAAACATAGTACAAGTTTACATGAATGGGAAGATGGATTTTAAATTTCAAAAATCCTATTAAATAGGTTAAACACGCTATTTACTCTCAAAATTCTTAACACTTGCAAAACATACCCTTTCATAACTAAAGGACATTATTATTTTTTAAAAACTCAAACCAATGCCCCGTTTTTATAAAGCCTTCATTTTTGCAAGAAATCAAGATTAATTTACCAAATATCTTTAGCGAGACAAAAAGGTAAATTTAAGACATTTTTATGGTATTGAAAATTTTACATGTTTAATACCATCCAACTTCTCGAAACGTACCCTTAACATGAAAACTCCAATTATTTCAAGAAAAATTTAAATATTCACTCATCATTTATTTCTAACAAAATAACCTTTTTGACAACATTTTTATTCCATAAAAATGTTTAATACCAAATCTATATTTTATATTCATTCTACTCTTAAATTCTAACAACAAGACTACTAATACACAAAATAGACTCTTAAACTAATAGTATACTTTCCCACCTCAACTGAATCTCCAACAATGGTAGGCATGAAATGTCTAAGAAGATGGCAACCTCCATCCTCCTCAGCTGTCCTTAGAGAGGTTGCCTAGATCTACCAAGCTTGTCACCATGAAAGCTTAATCAAAACCCTCTTCAAGATCTATGAATCTCCCATATTCATCTTCTCTGAAACCCCCAACAATTCCTCTAAATTCGTAGCTTTGCTCATCAATAGTGGAAATGGGTATGTACGGATTGGATATGGTGGGCTACTAGTCAAATACGGTTATACAAGGTGGAAATATGGTGGTGGAATAATAGTTTGGGGTGGAGAGAGGGGAATAAATACTGAACAGGTGGGGAAAGACCCTCTCTCTCTCTCTCTCTCTCTCTCTCTCTCTCTCTCTCTATCTATCTATCTCTCTTCCAACTCAAATAAACCCAAATAACCCCAAAAACACCCCTAAAACCTCAAATCCCGTACTTTCTTAATCAGGGCTCACCAGAGCTTGACACCTCATCCATCCAATGGTCTAAAATGCGACAGCACACAAGGGTAACCCGATTTAAAATTTTCTAATGTGCTTATTGGAACAAGCGCGACTTCTCGTTCGAACTCTCCTTCGAACGACCTTCTAACGATATTGTTCAGTTATGCAATTGAGTCTCATTCAATCCTCGTTTGATTCCCACTTAGAATGACATAAGAATCTCATTCTAATGACTCTGAACTCGTTTGAATGACCTCTACCAATTTTTTCTTCATTTTCTCCAAATGTCTTAATTTTACACAAAACATCCATCAATTGTCATCAGGACCCACAAAATAGTCAAATAAGAATATAAACCCAGTCAATATGATCTAAATCCCAAGGTTAACATATTATTTTAACTTATGTAGGAAAATAATATAATATTAGGTGGGGTATTACATTCTTCCATCCTTAGGAAATTTCACCCCCAAAATTAATGATCCATAAATTCTTCAAATTCATGGGGTTCATCATCTTTCACTCTAGGTCGCAGTAACCCTCCAAGATAAAATCATTAAAGTCCTCAATAGATAAGATCACATCGCACACCCTAGCATGGGGACTGTCACCAAAGCTCAATGTTCAACATGCTCTAATATTCACCATTACGCTAACGATTCACGTTGTATAACTGAACCTGAGTCTCTACTCACTTGATGATCATGCTGGATCAAGTCCTAGAATTACCTTTTCTAATACCCAAAACATAAGGGAGCCTTCATAAGAAACCCTCTCTGACGATTGAGACTCACTCAAGAGTGAACCGTAATACAACCAATCATCAAATTCATCATCAATAACCATTTCCAATCTTCGAGCTACATATCCCGCATCCCTAAATTTTTTGGGTCAACCTGGCTACACCATCTTGCCTGAGCTTAACACTAACCATACATTTCTAATTACTCCCTTCGAGAAGCAATAAACCAACCAAACCATTAGCGCACTGAGCTGAAACCTTTCATTGTGTCACTCTGATGAACCTAGTATTATTTTAGGCATCTCACTTTTGATCACTCACTTGAGCATCTCATTAATCCCCACATCGTGGCAAAGTAACACTTTGTGCTACATTTCCTCGAGTTCTAACACAATACAATGTCTTGAAGTCATTATTCCTCTCTATATAACCAGAGCTATTAACTGCAATGTTATCCATTTGAGAGGTCACTAATCCTAAGAAAAGAAAATACTATAAGAAAATCGAGCGATCGAAAGTGAATCCACACACTTTATGCAATAGCAAGAATACTTCAAATAGGTTGCATCTAATTGTCGAGTTGTATTGACCATGTCAAGTCTAGTCGCATTTTACTAGAGGCACAATCGCATTATACCATAACTTGGTACAAATCCAAGTTATCACATAAGAGGGAATACTGACCCTCGATTAGCGAAGTCGAAAGGGACACATAAGAGCCAATAGGAGCAAGAAACAATTTTGAGAAAATTACGCCCGTACGCGTCTGACTATGATAGGCAAAAGTGAACCCACACCACGAGCTTGAAGTCTTATCACTCATCCTAGATGTTCTCACTGGGAACTATCCTAGACACATTCCCTGGCTTCATTCACCAGTCGTGACGAATTGTGTCTCAACCATTCATCCACGTAAGAAAAAAGAAACAAACAAACTTGTCATTCTCTAGGAATTGAAATGCCTGACTAACCTCCTTAAGATTAAGGCCCTCCCCTCTCACATCCTTGGCACACACAAACCACTATGATTTGATGATGCCTAACACCCTTATCTACACTGAACTTTTCCATTTACAAGTGACGACATCACCAACTTACTAAACCTAGGTAACTATCGCCTTATCATGTCGTACCATGGTCATACCCAACACCTCCTAAAGCCCTACCTGATTTGGTGAAACAATCACTTAATCGCAACTATCATCGTCACAATGTTATTATGGCTAATTCCCATGTTTAATCCAATTAACTCCACATGACGTCCAACCGTTCATCATTAACACTGCGAGGGTAGCAAGTACCACTAGTACACACACCCTCAAGTCAACATGATTCTAATAAGACAACCAAAGGTCTACACGCTTCCCTACTAGTCATTCTAACACATATTGATCATGCTGCAACACCCCATCAAATTTTCTATATGCAAGGCCTCAATCACAATATCATTGACCCAAATCCCTTAGGCATTCCTGGCTCTTGTCAAAATCTAACATGGCCCTCCCTACATTGGTCCCCTTCAAGAGAACGAGCATTATACCTAATAATGATATGAGTTTCTAATTTCAACTCAGAAGATTGCACTACCTATCTACATTAAACTTTGGTAGCCTCACCTAGGGCTATATGAAGCAATTCATTTTAATTTACTTGACGACCGAAGGTCATCGCCAATTTTTTTTCACATCCTATCACTGGACACAACACATTCCATAAAATATAAACTAACTGGTTCATTAAGGTCATCAAGTATACCCAAGCAATTTCCACCAATGACTAGATAAGACTTCATCGACCATGATTTACACAAAGTGATTTTGCCCTAATTTTCTCAATATTCACTTCAATGATTGCTATCCACTCACCCTAATTTTCATTCTATAATTCTCTAACATGGCAGGTCATAATTGTCGGACACCATAGGGTGTCACAACAACTTTGACATTCATCTCAATTAAATTCCAAGGACCTCTATACCACAACAATTTCTATGGATCATGCATTGAACCAAAAGTTGACATTATTAAGGATTTTGGTAAGATATAGGAAATTTTGTTCATCTCCAAGTCTACACCTCTGATGTCACTAAAGATCCCATTCATAATATGTTACAACATTATTTCCAACATTACCTACAAATGAATACCTAAGGTTCACTCCCATATCATTACAACTCATCATTTTTACCCAAGTGGCAAATTTTCCATAAATTACACTTAACTCTAATCACGGTGTTAACGCAAAAGTTCTCCATCTACGAGGACCAATCGAAAAAGGACACATGTCATCCTACGTGGCAATATTTGACACCCGAGGAGAGTTGGTCGGCATCCGAGGAGAGTTGGTCGGCACCTGAGGAGTGTTAGTCGGCACCCGAGGAGAGTTAGTCAGTACCCGAGGAGAATTAGTCGGCACCCGAGGAGATTTGGTCGGCCCCCGAGGAGAGTTATTCGGCACCCGAGAAGAGTTGATCGGCACACCAACCAGGAAGATCAAAGGATAACTATGCATTTAATGAGCATTAATGTACATTTATACTGTAGATGACAACACATAGCATACCAAGAAATTCAACAATTAGATTCGTTGAATGTAGACATAATGTATAAATGTCTACATACAATGAATCTCTTTATCTCCCATCACTATAAATACATGTATTCCCTTAACCAATAGGAGATCCAAGAGAACCTAGAAACCCCATACACAAGATACACATCCTTTCTCTCTCTACACCCTATGGTGCTATTGTAAATCCCTGGGAATAAAATAACAGTGTACGTAGGCTTTATTCATAGCCGAACCACTTTAAAAATCTTTATCCCTTATGTGCTTGATTGGATTGCTTTCATCTATTTATCTGTGATAAAAAAAATGGGATTCGGTCCAATTTTTTGCATCAACAGAATGGCGCCGTCTCTGGGAACGTGTTACAAGCATTGTTCTCCATCAAAAGCTAAGTTTTTATTTTCTATATGTATAATAAATTAAATATTATACATACATCTGTTGATTCAATCATGATTTTTATGTTTATATACATAAATTAATTGTCCAAATTTTTTTTTTTTGCAAAATATTGCATATCATGATTTTAAAATCATAACTGTTAGATTAATTCTTATTTAGAAATCTGAAAAATAGTGGATTTCATAAATCATATCTTTTTGCTCGATTCTCAAGTTTCAATTTTATATCATGGAATAAATATTTTAAATGATTAAATATACCAATATATACGATGATGATAAGATTTGATAATTTTCTTTGTTGATTTTGAAATAATTTATGAAAGATCTTTGATGACTATTCAAATTCCCATTATATTTTTGTTCAAATAATTATTCTCATATGTTTATATCCATAAACTTAGAGATCAAATCAATTATATATTGTGCATACATCTTTTAATTCAATCATGATTTTATATTCACAAATTGTTGAATCTAATTTTACAAATGTGGATAAATGTACATTTCATAATCACAAAGTTTGAGAAATTTGTGTACATATTATATTTATCTTCTTTAAGGAGATAAAATAATTTCTCTATTTTCATAAATCTCTTTTATACGAGTATATACAAATTTGATTCATTTGGAAATATTTTAATTTAGTCATAATTTTTATATGCACTAACTGTGTGATCGATTTCAATTTGGGGATCTGGTGAGTTTTAGACTCATAAATATTATACAAATCCTTGCATCTATGGATCCACTTGAAGATTTTCTGAACAAATATGTTAGGATAGGGATAAGCATTAAGAAATATTATGTATTTTCCATTCCGATATTAACATGAATTGAATCAGACCCATTTTCTCTCTTTTCAAGAAAACTATGTTCTCTGCACAAATAATCATATTATGTAATTGTGTTGATACAATTAATTTTATCAATATATGAATAATCAATTATATGTTGTACATACATACATACATCTTTTGATTTAGTCATGCTTTTTATGATTATAAACATAAATTATTTGTCCAATTTGTCATTTATCAAATCTGCAAAATATTACAAATCACGATTTTATTAAATTAGTGGATCGATTTTTATTTCAAATATGAATAAATGAAAATTTCATAATCACAAGTCCGTTAAATATTTTTATGGAGACACGTTTATGTACATCATATTTTTATGAGAACACGAGATATTTTGATTGTTATCTCTCATATTATTATCTAGAAATTTAAATTGTCCAATATTGAAGTCAATGCACACTATATATTGGTCGGCCGAATAATTATTCTAATCGTAATTTTTATATGATTCAGCCTCAACAGGTGCTCAGGAAAAATTATCTGCCCAGTACAATTCTTGGATGCTCATCAACAGCACATAAAGACCTTAAAAGGTCAATACCGAATAAAAACAACGCAGCTAGACTGCACACAACACAGTAGCAAGACTGCAAACAACAATTCAATTGGCACCATCAGGTTCATTTCATACATGCCCCAATCCTGGGCATAGAGCTTCATACTTGACTTAATCGAGTTAAGAGTAGGATTGAAGAAGTTCGAGGCAGTGCCATCTACAGTACATCAGTGCCTAAAATTTCCAACAAATTTTGGAGTTGGAGTTGTGGAAGGTGATCAAAAAGTAGCTCGAGAATGTTATTATTCATCTGCCGAGCAAGAGGAGCTGGAGGAGTCGAGGAAAAAGACTACTACTTATCAAGTGGATGAAGGTACATAAATTTAAACATTGGATCCTAGAGATGAGTCGCAACTCGTGAAGGGTCAAGTGGTGGAAGCTATTGAAAATATCATTCTGGATGACGAGCACCCTGAACGAACTACTCAAATAGGTTCGTCATTGGATACCTCATTAAAACAGTAATTGATAACTTTCCTAAGAAGCAGAAAGAAAACTTTTGCATGGAGTCATGAAGATATGCCAAGAATAGACCCAAATTTCTTATGTCACGAGCTCAACGTGAATAAGGAGATCAAACTAGTGAAGAAGAGAAGAAGAGTATTCAGTCCCGAGAAGAATGAAGCCATACAAGAGGAGGTCGAGAAGCTCCAGAAAGCTTGCTTTATAGAAGACGTTAAATATCCAGACTGGTTAGTAAATGTGGTGATGGTAAAAAAGAAGAATAACAAGTGGAGGATGTGTGTAGACTTCACCGACCTCAATAAAGAAGGCCCAAAGGATCACTTTTCGCTGCCCCGAATTGATCAACTAGTCGATGCTACCTCGGGACACGAGCTGCTGAGCTTCATGGATGCTTATTCTGGTTACAACCAGATTAAAATGAAACCTAAAGACAGGGAGAGTACTTCTTTCATTACCCCTAGGGGAACTTATTGTTATAATGTTATTCCTTTTGGTTTGAAAAATGCAGGTGCGACATATCAGCGGCTGATGAACAAGGTCTTTGCTGAACAAATCAGTTGCAATATGGAAGTCTATGTTGACGATATGCTGACAAAGAGCAAGAAAGTTGTCGATCATCTAGTTGACTTAGGCCAGACCTTTGATCAGCTGGATAAATATCAAATGAAGCTGAACCGGACGAAGTGCATATTTGGAGTTCGAGAATGCATGTTTCTCGGGTACATTGTTAATCAACGAGGCATTGAAGAAAATCCTGAAAAGATCAAAGCCCTATTAGGGCTGCGATCTCCAATGACGAAGAAAAAAGTACAGAGTCTCAAAGGATGAGTAGCATCACTCAACAAATTTGTATCGCGAGCAACTGATAGATGTCTCCCATTCTTCACAACGCTCCGAAAGACTTTTGAGTGGAATGATGAATGTGAGAAGCCCTTTCAAGACTTGAAGAAATACCTGGGAGCACCTCCACTGTTGTCCAGGCCGGTGATGGGAAAAAATTGTACTTGTATCTAGCAGTATCGAAGAATGCAGTTAGCTCGGTGTTGATCAGAGTGGAGAATGGAGTGCCAAAACCAATTTCTTACACGAGTAAGGCCTTCCGAGGAGCAGAAATCAGATATCCGAGGCTGGAAAAATTGGCACTGGCGTTGATTGAGGCAAGTAGGAGAATGAGGCCATACTTCCAGGCTCATACCATAGTAATATACTGATATGCCATTGAGGCAAGCCCTTCATAAACTAGAAAAAATCAGGGAGATTGATGTATTGGGTAATAGAGCTCGGTGAATATGATATAGTTTATGAACCCAGATCATTGCTAAAAGGGCAGGCTGTAGCAGATTTTATAGCAGAGTTCACCTATCCTGATACCCCCGAGGAGCAAAAGTTTCTCGCTGATCAACCTGTGGATCTTACAGAATCAACAGACACAAGCTCAGACCAACTCCGGTTGGTAAAAGGGCGAGTGGATGTCAGAGGATCATCAATTTCGAGCTCAGACCAACTCTAGTTGGTAAAAGGGCAAGAAAAGATGATCGACGAGGAGCAAGAAATATCAGGGGAGGATGAAAGGAAGCAACAAATATTTCACCGAGGAACTCTGTCAGATCAAAAATTTGAAGATGAGTTACCTATATGGAGTCTATATGTAGATTGCTCATCTTGCACAACAGGCTGTGGGGCAGGGATCGTTTTGAACAACCCCGACGAGGTCGACATGGAATACGCCCTACGATTCCAATTCAAAGCTTCCAATAATGAGGTTGAGTATGAGGCCGTGATTGCAGGTCTTAATTTGGCAAAAATTATGGAGGCGCAGCAGGTTATTATCTTCAGTGATTCTCAATTGATCGTAAATCAAATGTTGGGAATATATGCAGCCAAAGGAGAATCAATGATTAGGTATCATGCAAAGGTGATGGAGTTGATATCAGAATTTATTGCTATTCAGCTGGTCAAAATACCAAGAATGGATAATGCGAGAGTAGACGCCTTAGCTGGATTAGCATCAGCTACTCGTAACGAGCTACGAAGAATAATCCCAATTGAAGTTTTAGTTGGTCGGAGTATAGATGAAGATCTGACGATGAATTTTATTACCCTTGATTTAGGACCATCTTGGATGGATCCCATCAAGGCATATATTAAGGAGGGAGAATTACCAATTGATAAGCTCGCAGCCAAGAAATTGAAGTTTAAAGCTGCTCGGTATGTATTAATTAACGGTATTCTATATAGACGAGGAATTATGCGAGGTTTGAAAAGATGTGTGCATCCCACCAAGGTGAAAGATTTGATTGAAGAGGTCCATGAAGGGTCTTGTGGAGCCCATATAGCAGGTCAGACAATTTTGCAAAGGATGATGATGCAGGGATACTACTGGCCAACGATGAGAGCTGATTGTATAGACTATGCCAAGAAATGTGACAAGTGCCAACGCTTTTCCTCCATCCGAAGAACTCCACAAGCTTTGTTGACACCCATCACTTCACCTTGGCCATTTTCCATGTGGGGGTTAGATCTGGTCGGGCCACTGCCAATGACCAGGGGAGGGTTCAAATACCTCATCGTCGCAGTGGATTATTTTACTAAGTGGGTAGAAGCGGAGCCTCTCATTGATATGACGTACGACAAGGTGTACCAATTTATCTGGAAGAATATCATCTGTCGATATGGTCTTCCTCATGCCTTCATCACAGACCATGGAACACAATTTGACAACGAGGAGTTCGCTGCCTATTGCCCTCAGTCCAATATCTTAAAGATCCACTCGGCACCAGGACATCCTCAAAGCAACGGACAGACTAAAGTGACGAACAGAACACTGCTAAATGGATTGAAGAAAAGACTAAGTGACGCAAAAGCAAACTGGATCAACGAGTTACAGTCAGTACTGTGGGCTTAGCGTATTACTCCCCGAGCAGCAACTGGAGAATCACCATATATGTTGGCGTTTGGAAGTGAAGCTGTTATACCTGCTCCTTTTATTGAAATTTTTTCGGGGAATACTAGTGCTACACACTACTCGGCAAAACTCGGCAAAGCTCAGACTACTCAGAATAAATATTCCTAAAAATGCCAACCTCGGTTGGTTAGGAAACAAAATATTCCTAAAAATGCCAACCTGTTTGGCTAGGAAACAAAATATTTCTAAAAATGCCAACCTCGGTTGGTTAGGAAATAAAATATTCCTCAAAATGCCATAAGCAAAAATTCATAACTCCCATACCTTGTCTGAAATACTGTCTTCTGATTATCCTTACTTCTAACTTGTAAGTTATGGCAACCAGACCGAAGGTCTATCTTTGAAAATGTACATGATCCTTAATTTTGGAGCATATGATATCTATTCTTAATCTTGACCATATTCAACATTTGTAGTCAATACAGTGTCTCAGTAAATTGTCCATTTGGTAAAAAGAACTGGTGCTCCCCATGGTGGCACACATGGTCTAACAATGCCCTTGGATAATAATTCCTCTAACTAAATCTTCAGCTCATTCAGTTCATCTGGATCTAAATGGTGTCCAGGAATATAAATGGGTGAGACACTTGAATGTATCTCTAGCGCAAAGTCAATTTCTCTCTTCTATTAGAACTCTGGAAGCTCATAGAAAAACATGCCCGAGAATTCCCACACATATTAATAGTCCAGGACCATACGATCAGGAATATATTGGGTCACAAGGCTGGAAATCAATCCAAAGTCATTCCTTAATGTTATTGTATTTGGAAGTATTGTTCATGAATTCTTCATTATTAAATTTGTGGTTGGGCAATAACACTAAAACACTGTGTTATGACATTCTATAATGGCACTAAAATAAGATAGATAGTCCATCCTAAGGAGTTCCTCGAAACCCTTAATGTCCATGAAGATTAAGTAATAATCAATAACATACTCTCTCGTAATGATAATGATATTATGGTAAACACAGTATAAAGAAAACCTCTGCTAATTGGAACTCCTATGAAAATTGGGGATAAAATCAATAAACCTTAAGACCCAAACTACACGATAAAAAATGGATATAAATTAATATGATGCATGAGAATTAGATAATGTTTAGACCCACATGTGGTAAATTAAGATCATACCTTCCATAACGGTGGCATCTAGTTTAGATGTTTATCGTGTGAGGGCATATGCATGCCCTTGGTTAAATATGTTATTCTTACAGCCTTACTTATTTGATTATCCTTGTTGACTATACCACTAGATGGAACATAAATCATTATTATTGTACCTACCCTGCTAGTCTGCACCTATGGATGTTGGGTTAGTGTACTTAAGTTTTAGTTTATCACTATTTGAAACCTAGAACCATGATTGTTGGGTTAAGTTCCACTACACTTCTAGGTCTATTCCCTCTTCCAATTGTTAGGTTCACAACATATGGAACATCCTTTATCTAGTTGCGCTAACCCCTAACACTGAATCCAAGAGGAATTATTGCCTACTGTCGCCTTTAGTTTTTAAAAGAAACCTCTGTAACCATTTCATCTAGGTTTCTTTCCACTAGTATTTTGCCCACTATCATACCATCTTCTCTTGCCTTTGATTATTTTCGTATCCTCAAACTCCATCTCTAACCTGATAGATTTGTTGACCGCTACCCTGAACCCATGAATGTCTTGTTCGACTATAAGTCTTTGCGTGGACCGATTAAGATCCTTTATGAATAAAAGAGTCTTTTATTTCTCATAACTTTCGACATACTTGTTATAATATGATATATTTTCAAAGATCACCTCATATTTGCCAACACACATCTTCCCCTGGAATAAGTTATGGAACTCATTCCTCTTTCCATCACTGTAGTTTTCTTGAAAGTATCGGTCCAGAAACGGCGCCTTAAATTCTTCCTAAAGGATTGAACCATTCAAACTGGTCTAATAGGACATCAACTATTTTTAGGACGGGTCCATAAATTAAAATGTATCCACATGGAACTGATAAGTAGGAGACACCTTAAGACCCTCAAAAATATAAGTGATGCATTGTAACCACTCTTCGAACTCTTCACGTCCTAGTGTCCTGCTAAATGTAAGGGGTTTAGTTTCCTAAAATTCATTAGTATAGTGGTCATTCTTCTTCTCTCCATCGAGCTACTGTTCCCTTGGTATTGTTGAGAGAGAAAATCAAATAGTTGCCTAAGTTCCTGAGTCATTTAACATGACTCATTGGTGTTTCCACTAGTACGTCTGCCTCCTCTATGTGTGGGGGAATGATAGTTCAGAATGAGATAACATATTGATCAGTACTAGTTAAAAGAAAAAAATAAGAGCACTCTGTGACACACACGTAACATATGATTTGTGTGACACCCTGCCCAATTAAATATTGATGATCAGTCCTTTATAAAATTTATAACAGAATGTTCGGTTTGTTCATTCTTAGCATCACTGTTGAAAACTTAAATCCAATTAATTACCTAACATTTAATTAAGCTAGTGTCAAAACATTTTCCAATTTAAACTTGAAACCAATTAAGTCATTTAAATTCTCAACATATGATTACAAACTATACACAAGAGATGAATACTGACTGAAACAAATGCTAAATAATTAAGACTGGATAAAACCCTATAGTTCCAAGTCACAAACCAAACCATAATAAATACTCAATCCAACTGAAAAGAACTACAAAGTAAACTGAGATATCTGAACTAAGAACTGAATGAAATGAGAGAAGCTTATAATCTCAAATGACTCGCAACTTCCACAACAGTTACAGCTTGACAAACCATCCAAGTATCTAGAACCGGTGTCCCTATGGCTAGGCACCTGTACAAATATGTAATACCCCGTACTTTTGGCTATATTTATTTTTGGGATTAATTAATTAAATGCGTATTAATTGGAAATTAATCCGGGTTATAAATACTAACGAGATGCGAGTTGGTATTTGATTATATGCATATATGATTATATATGAATTTGGAATTATGAAATTTGTCGTGAGATTTATATACGGCATTTTAGAAATTTTGTTGAGACGCGTGGGACCGCCGCGTCAAAGTGTAATATTTTGATTATAAAAGTGAATTTAAAATCTATAAATCGTATGGTCATTTTGAGTGCGCCAACGCGTCCGGAAGGGACGGGATAGTCATAAAACACTAGCCGGGGGTGTAGTTTGGGTTCCGGGGTATTTTTAGGCCATACCGGCAACTTAAAGGGTATTTTGGTAATTTTACATTTTGAGTAATTAAAAGTGACGAAAATTGGTTAATTACATCTGATGTGGATTTGACCCACTAAGCCCCTAACCAACCCATATTAACTTAGAAGGCTACGTAGGTTATTAGAAGAGTTTTCTAAGTTCCCCAAATCAAACCCTAGCCACCTTAAGCCACCATTGGAGAAGAAGCTTGGAGAGAAGAAATTCTGCAGAAAAGCTTCATCAAACCTACACCAAACTCAGAGACAACCAAGGCAAGTGACTTTATTCCATTTCATTTCAGAGAATGTCCTTTCCATGTTAGAAATTGAAGAATTTTAATTGTTCTTGAAAGTTGAATGAAAACCCATGTTAATTGGATTTAGAACTTGAATATTGAGGACAAATCGCATGTAGAATTACATAGAGATGATTATTCTGGTATTAATGTATGTTGGTTGTAACAAAAATGGATTTAATTCGGGGATTTGATGATGATAAAGATCTAGGGTTCATGTTCTTATAAAAATTGGGGAAAAATATAGAATCTTGTGATTTAATGATGTATAGGGTGCAATAAAGCCTTAAAAGATGTTAGTTTATGACTTTAGCATGTTTTAGGATGATTAGAGAACTTAAAACATTGTTGGGATGAACTTTGGAGAAGATTTGAGGAGTAAAAATGGTGAAAAACGAAACTTAGAGAAATCTGGGACGAAACTGGCAGGTCGTTAGAAGCCCCTACCCAGGTCGTTCGAACGAACTCGTTCGAACGAGCTTCTGACGAGTTGACCAGTCGCTGCTAACGAGAAGGGATTTCGTTCGATATCTCGTTCGAACGAGATATCGTTAGAAGGTACAGTTCGTTCGAATGAACTAGAATCTCGTTCGAACAGCCTCGTTCGAACGAGACTTCTAACGAGTTGACAGTGGAATCTCGTTCGAACAGTCTCGTTCGAACGAGACTTCTAACGAGTTGACAGTTTGGTCCTTTTTGGACTGTTTTGATTTTTGGAGTCCCGTAAACTTGTTCGAGGGTAAAGTTAACATTCCCTGATGATGTATTGATGGATTTGGGACTTTTGGGTTATTATGAGGAGTAAATTATATACGAGAGTTATGTTAAATGGATGGTTTGGGTTGAGACGTGAGTGTCTACTACGACGTGAGTAAATTATGGCGCGTAGGATTATAAACCGGAATAGTATAAATTATGAGAATTATAAGTTGGTAGGAGAATACGATATGTACTACGATTAAACTACGGTATTACTAAGATGTGTGTTTACTTAGTATTGGTATATGAATTGTGTGTATGACATACCTACCATACTTGTTATCACGGGAGGTTTACGTTTGCTTAGGGCCCTCTAATCCTTGTGTTGCCCGGATTTAGACTGGTTACCTCGATGAACATAGGTCAGAGAAAGACTTATTGGGATGTTAATAAGTCCGCTGATCGTGGGAGCGTAGGTATGTACGTGACCCATGTGATGTGACTATGTTCGCTTCCACTATTTGTGATTTGTGTTATCTGAACTATTCCTGAGAGATTCGGAATATGTGATCCTTATGTACGTGATGTACCGGGATGGATAGCAGAGTATGTGTACACCACAGCTTAGTTCTCGGGGTGCTTGTATTGCATATTTATAATGTGAATAATATACACTTAATTAATGGGAACCTTCATGTTATTGTTGTAAATATAATTACGGTATTGTTTCGAGAAATATAACGATTTAACTGATAGTAATATATATTGCACATTGAGCATCTGAGTTTGCGTTAAACCCCTACTTAATATCGAGCGTTATAATGTTAATAGAACCGAGTAATTTGGGTAGGACCTATGATAGTCTAGCTAGATATGATGTCACTTAGCTAGTGGGTTGTATCGTTGTAGATGGGTACTTACGTTAGGAGTGCAAAGTTAGACGAGAGGTGAGAATATCATGTGAGTGCACGTCCTAACATGTACTTTGCATTTAATGTTTTAAATGTTTTTAAAGCACTTGCAGGTTTTTAAAATATAACTCCACATTCGGGCTCTGACCCGTTTGCTTTTCAAATCTATTTTTCTTTGTAAAACCATTTTAGGTGCCCAGCCACAAGGACACCATGCATAGGATACTCATTGAGGTGATGAGCTATAGCTGTTTGTGGAAGCTACAGGGATTTTCTTGTAGACGCTTCTATCGCTTGGATTCCAGATTCATTATCTATCAGTTGTAGGGCATGTTTCCCATTTCTATTAGAGTTACATTTCCATTACAGTTTTCAGACTTTGGCATGTACTGTATTAGTTTTTGGTTTACTTATTTCAGTTGTGGGATTTGTAGTGAGGAGTTTTTTCTCCAGACTTTATTTACGTTATGTGATGGTCATTCTATTTACTTCATTATGGTGAATGGTGTTATTTTTCTTTATTACACTTGTTGCATGTTAATCAGACTTTAATTACAATTTGGCACTTACTTTTTAAATACTAGGTGGTTAGTAATCATAAAAATGTTTTCGACAGTGATGCTATTAACTGGACCAACTTGACATTTTGAATTAATTTAATAAAGGAGTAGCTACCCGGTATTTAATTAGTCGGGGTGTCACAGGTGGTATCAGAGCATCAGGTTCTAGTGTCCTTTAGGACCTGCCGGCTTATTATGTTTTTCGCTGAGCTTTCTTTGATATAGAGCCCTAAATATTAGGAATGTTGTATTCATCTCTGTACTTTGGGAATTCGTACTTCTGCGGTTTGTTTATTTGAATGATGAACTCATCCAAATTTACTTAAATTTTCAGATGGATCGTCAAGAAGAACTAGCTCGAACGGGTAAGGGAATAAACGGGCAAGTTCGACTCACACCTTGGGTATCCCCGGTTAGAATATCAACCGTCGAGTTAGCGGGTATCGTGGCACAAGCAGTTACCACTGCAGTTTTACAATACCAAGAACGCAGCATACAACTTAAAGGAGGCAAAAGACCTAGAGAGGTTAGCCAAGTCCATGTGAATAAGGCTGACAAATGTGCGAGGACCCCAAAAATTCAACAACAGATTACCCAAGACCGAGTCGGTTCTAATCAACAACGTGGTACAATGAAGCATTTTCGAAAGGGGAATAAAGTTCCAAGTCTGCAAGGACGACATCGTCAACAGCAGAGTCAGAGGGGGATTAACTTCAGAGGCCGATGTTTTGTGTGTGGCACGCACGGCCATAAACGCCAGGATTGCCCAGATGGTGTTAGAGCTCCCCAGCAGCAGGGTGCCCGTGATGATCCACAGGGGCCACTTTTTACAATCGCTCTCACAGCACCAGCTCAGGTGCTAGCCCTACCAACCTTTCCAGTAGCTCCAGTGCAGCAAGGACAGAATGGTCATCAACAATTTCAAAAGGGACAGCAATGCCAGGGCAGAAATGATAACGGTCACCAGAGTCGTGGTCAGCATGTACAGCGAGGGGGAAGCTTCCGAAGGAAGTGTTTCATTTGCGGTAATATTGGCCACAAACGTCAGGATTGTCCTGATAGGGGCAGGGCCCCACAGCAGCAGCAGCAGGGTGCTCGCCAGGAGCCACAGAGGCCTATGTTTCCCGCCGCTCTCCCCGCACCGCCACAGATGGCAGCATTTCCACCCATTCCAGCAGTCCCAGCTCGGCAGGGGAAGCTACAGTATGGACGTGTCTATAACGTCCACCAGGCTGCAATTCCACAGGCACCGTCCGCGATTGAGGGTACGTTTCCTATCCATGGCACTATGGGTCGGGTATTGTTAGCTACGGCAGAGAGCACAGTGACGTGTGTCGACTCACCATTGGGGAGTGGGTCACTTATATTCCTTAGATGCCGGGGAGTGGGGGTAGAGATTTGGTGGTTTGGTATTACCTGCAGACATGTTAATATTAGCTATGCATGTTCACGATGTGATTATTGGGATGGATTGGCTCGTAGCTTATAGGGCCATGATTGATTGCTTCAGCGGGAGCATTGTTTTTGCCATTCCGGGGCAAGAGATGTTTGTAGTGGCGATGCCTCGCCCAGAGGGAGGATCGACCGCTCATCTGTATTACATTGAGGAGGACACCTCTAAGGAGGTAGTGATTCCTTTAGATTCTATCCCAGTAGTCAGGGAGTATTCGGACGTGTTTCAGGAGATACCAGGCCTACCCCCCAGTCGAGAGATAGACTTTGTTATAGATTTGTTACCGGGTACGAGACCTATAGCACGCGCACCGTACCGTATGGCTCGAGCTGAGATGAGGGAGTTACGGGATCAGATAGAGCAGCTGTTAGGTCAGGGCTTTATTCGCAGGAGTACCTCACCTTGGGGCGCTCCAGTTTTGTTTGTGAAGAAGAGGGACGGTTCACTGAGATTGTGTGTGGACTACCGAGAGTTGAATAAGGTCACGATACGGAATAAGTATCCGTTGCCTCGAATCGATGACTTATTCGACCAGTTGAGAGGAGCTTATTTCTTCTCAAAGATTGATTTGAGATCGGGTTACCATCAGTTACGTATCAGGGAGGAGGATGTTTCGAAGACTGCGTTCTTGTCGAGATATGGTTCTTACGAGTTTCGGGTTATGACTTTCGGTTTGACCAACGCTCCAGCAGTGTTTATGGACTTGATGAACAGAGTGTTCAGGGATTTCCTAGACCAGTTTGTCATTGTCTTCATTGATGATATTCTGGTTTACTCCCAGACAGAGGAGGAGCACGCCGAGCATTTGAGGCAGGTTTTGCAGACACTTCGTCAGAACGAGTTATATGTAAAATATGAGAAGTGCGGGTTTTGGCTGAAGGAAGTCCAGTTTTTGGGACACATTATTTCCGACCAGGGAATATCTGTTGATCCGGGGAAAGTATCAGCGGTGAGGGAGTGGGGACAACACACGACACCGACTGAGATTCGTAGTTTCTTGGGTCTAGCAGGATACTACAGGATGTTTATTCGGGATTTCTCAGAGATAGCAGGTCCTTTGACACATCTGACTCGTAAGGGTGTTCCATACATCTGGAGTGATGCCTGTCAGTTGGTATTCGATGAATTGAAGGACAAATTGACCTCAGCACCTGTGTTAGCATTGCCGAGATCGGGAGTTGAGTATTTGGTTTACACCGATGCGTCTTTGCAAGGACTGGGAGGTGTATTGCAGCAGGAGAGGCAGGCCATAGCTTATGCTTCCCGTAAGCTTAAGCCTCATGAGAAGAATTACCCCACGCATGATTTGGAGTTGGCGGGAGTGGTATTTGCCCTACAAATTTGGAGGCACTATCTTTTGGAGGAAAAGTTCCAACTGTTCACGGACCACAAGTCCCTACAGTATCTGTTCACGCAGAAGGAATTGAATATGCGGCAGCGTAGGTGGCTTGAGTTTGTGAAGGACTACCAGTTCGGCATCCAGTATCACCCAGGTAAGGCTAACGTGGTAGCAGACGCGTTGAGCCGTAGGCCAGCAGACGAGGTGGCAGAGGTGTGGAAGGCTAAGTGGAAGGAATTGGGACACCAGGATGCAGTGGCCCGATCTTTCATGTCTATGATGACCGTTACACCGTAGATTGTCGCAAAGGTAGTATGGGCACAGGCCAATGACTCGTTCTGTCAGGAGCAGATAGTTCGGTTACTAGTAGAGGGAGCCGAGTCCTATACCATTAGCTCAGACGGGGGATTGCGCTTCAATGGGAGATTAGTGGTTCCGAAAGGGGAGGAATTGCGACACGATGTGATGGCAGAGTCGCACGGCTCACGGTTCGCGGTACATCCCGGAGGGGACAAAATGTACCAAGACATGAGAAGGCAGTATTGGTGGAGCGGTATGAAGAGAGATATCACTGAGTTTGTTTCGAAATGCCCCACTTGTCAGCTTGTAAAAGTGGATCATCAGAGAACGACAGGATTGCTACAGCCATTGGAGGTCCCGGTGTGGATGTGGGAGAGCATATCCATGGACTTTATCACGGGGTTGCCTACGTCGCAGAGGGGTCACGACTCCGTTTGGGTAATTGTGGACAGGTTGTCCAAGGTCGCTCACTTTTTACCCGTAAGGACTGACTACACTACGGGACAGTATGCCCAGCTCTTTATTTCAGAGATTGTGAGACTTCACGGTGTGCCCCTAAATATCGTGTCTGACAGAGACAAGATATTTGTTTCGATGTTTTGGGAGAGTTTCTAGGAGGCCATGGGCACGGAATTGCGGTTGAGTACGGCTTATCATCCGCAGACTGATGGGCAGACTGAGCGCACAAATCAGATGTTAGAGGACATGCTACGCATGTGCATTATTGACTTTGGGGGTGGATGGGAGCAGTACCTTCCACTGGTGGAGTTTGCTTACAACAACCCTATCAGTTCACAATTGGCATGGCTCCGTTTGAGGCATTGTACGGTAGGCCTTGTCGTTCCCCAGCATGTTGGTTAGAGGTGGGGGACAACAAACTGCTTGGACCGAAAGTAATTCAGGATACTTCGGCAAGGATTGAGTTGATTCGGAGTCGCATTCGGGTAGCTGAAGATAGGCAGAAGAGTTATGCTGATGCGAAGAGATTTTTCAGAGAGTTCCAAGTGGGGGATCAGGTTTTGCTCAGAGTATCTCCTATGAAGGGGATTATGCGTTTCGGGAAGAAGGGGAAGTTGGCACCAAGGTATGTGGGGCCATTTCCTATTATTGAGCGGATCGGACCGGTTGCGTATAGACTTGGACTACCGGAGCATTTGCATCGGATTCACGATTTATTTCATATTTCCTCGCTAACGAAATATCTCAGAGATGATTTGGCTCATTCTCACATTGTTGTGGAGGACATTGATCTCTAGCCGGATAGCTCCTACGAGGAGGGGCCAATTTCTATTTTGGACCGAAGCGAGAGGAAACTGCGATCAAAGATAGTCCCGTTAGTGCGTGTTCAGTGGCGACATCACAATGTCGAGGAGTCCACATGGGAGCGCGAGGATGAGATGCGCGAACGTTAACCAGAGCTGTTTTTAGCAGGTACTTTCAAGTTTCGAATTTCGGGACGAAATTCAGTTATTAGGGGGGGAGTATGTAATACCCCGTACTTTTGCCTATATTTATTTTTGGGATTAATTAATTAAATGCGTATTAATTGGAAATTAATCCGGGTTATAAATACTAACGAGATGCGAGTTGGTATTTGATTTTGTGCATATATGATTATATATGAATTTGGAATTATGAAATTTGTCATGAGATTTATATACGGCATTTTAGAAATTTTGTTGAGACACGTGGGACCGCCGCGTCACGGTGTAATATTTTGATTATAAAAGTGAATTTAAAATCTATAAACTGTATGGTCGTTTTCAGTGCGCCAACGCGTCCGGAAGGGTCGAGATAGTCAGAAAACACTAGTCGGGGGTGTAGTTTGGGTCACGGGATATTTTTAGGCCATACCGGCAACTTAAAGGGTATTTTGGTAATTTTACATTTTGAGTAATTAAAAGTGACGAAAATTGGTTAAGTACATCTGATGTGGATTTGACCCACTACGTAGGTTATTAGAAGAGTTTTCTAAGTTCCCCAAATCAAACCCTAGCCACCTT
Source organism: Sambucus nigra (assembly GCA_949130495.1). Classification (NCBI taxonomy): domain Eukaryota; kingdom Viridiplantae; phylum Streptophyta; class Magnoliopsida; order Dipsacales; family Adoxaceae; genus Sambucus; species Sambucus nigra. The sequence goes on along the minus strand of OX422215.1, from coordinate 280,077,121 downwards.
AAACCACCATTGGAGAAGAAGCTTGGAGAGAAGAAATTTTGCAGAAAAGCTTCATCAAACCTACACCAAACTCAGAGACAACCAAGGCAAGTGACTTTATTCCATTTAATTTCAGAGAATGTCCTTTCCATGTTAGAAATTGAAGAATTTTAATTGTTCTTGAAAGTTGAATGAAAACCCATGTTAATTAGATTTAGAACCTGAATATTGAGGACAAATCGCATGTAGAATTACATAGAGATGATTATTCTGGTATTAATGTATGTTGGTTGTAACAAAAACGGATTTAATTCGGGGATTTGATGATAATAAAGATCTAGGGTTCATGTTCTTATAAAAATTGGGGAAAAATATAGAATCTTGTGATTTAATGATGTATAGGGTGCAATAAAGCCTTAAAAGATGTTAGTTTATGACTTTAGCATGTTTTAGGATGATTAGAGAACTTAAAACATTGTTGGGACGAACTTTGGAGAAGATTTGAGGAGTAAAAATGGTGAAAAACGAAACTTAGAGAAATCTGGGATGAAACTGGCAGGTCGTTAGAAGCCCCTACCCAGGTCGTTCGAACGAACTCGTTCGAACGAGCTTCTGACGAGTTGACCAGTCGCTGCTAACGAGAAGGGATTTCGTTCGATATCTCGTTCGAACGAGATATCGTTAGAAGGTACAGTTCATTCGAACGAACTGGAATCTCGTTCGAACGGCCTCGTTCGAATGAGACTTCTAACTAGTTGACAGTGGAATCTCGTTCGAACAGTCTCGTTCGAACGAGACTTGTAACGACTTGACAGTTTGGTCCTTTTTGGACTGTTTTGATTTTTGGAGTCCCGTAAACTTGTTCGAGGATAAAGTTAACATTCCTTGATTATGTATTGATGAATTTGGGAATTTTGAGTTATTATGAGGAGTAAATTATATACGAGAGTTATGTCAAATGGACGGTTTGGGTTGAGACATGAGTGTCTACTACGACGTGAGTAAATTATGGCGCGTAGGATTATAAACCGGAATAGTATAAATTGTGAGAATTATAAGTTGGTACGAGAATACGATATGTACTACGATTAAACTACGATATTACTAAGATGTGTGTTTACTTAGTATTGGTATATGAATTGTGTGTATGACATACCTACCATACTTGCTATCACGGGAGGTTTACGTTCGCTTAGGGCCCTCTAATCCTTGTGTTGCCCGGATTTAGACTGGTTACCTCGATGAACATAGGTCAGAGAAAGACTTATTGGGATGTTAATAAGTCCGCTGATCGTGGGAGCGTAGGTATGTACGTGACCCATGTGATGTGACTGTGTTCACCTCCACTATTTGTGATTTTTGTTATCTGAACTATTCCTGAGAGATTCGGAATATGTGATCCTTATGTACGTGATGTACCAGGATGGATAGCAGAGTATGTGTGCACCACAGCTTAGTTCTCGGGGTGCTTGTATTGTATATTTATGATGTGAATAATATACACATAATTGATGGGAACCTTCATGTTATTGTTGTAAATATAATTACGGTATTGTTTTGAGAAATATAACGAGTTAACTGATAGTAATATATATTGCACATTGAGCATCTGAGTTTGCGTTAAACCCCTACTTAATATCGAGCGTTATAATGTTAATAGAACCGAGTAATTTGGGTAGAACCAATGATAGTCTAGCAAGATATGATGTCACTTAGCTAGTGGGTTGTATCGTTGTAGATGGGTACTTACGTTAGGAGTGCACAGTTAGACGAGAGGTGAGAATATCATGTGAGTGCACGTCCTAACATGTACTTTGCATTTAATGTTTTAAATGTTTTTAAAGCACTTGCAGGTTTTTTAAATATAACTCCACATTCGGGCTCTGACCCGTTTGCTTTTCAAATCTATTTTTCTTTGTAAAACCATTTTAGGTGCCCAGCCACAAGGACACCATGCATAGGATACTCATTCAGGTGACGAGCTGTAGCTGTTTGTGGAAGCTACAGGGATTTGCTTGTAGACGCTTTTATCGCTTGGATTCCAGATTCATTATCTATCAGTTGTAGGGCATGTTGCCCATTTCTATTAGAGTTACATTTCCATTACAGTTTTCAGACTTTGGCATGTACTGTATTAGTTTTTGGTTTACTTATTTCAGTTGTGGGATTTGTAGTGAGGAGTTTTTTCTCCAGACTTTATTTACGTTATGTGATGGTCATTCTATTTACTTCATTATGGTGAATGGTGTTATTTTTCTTTATTACACTTGTTGCATGTTAATCAAACTTTAATTAAAATTTAGCACTTACTTTTTAAATACTAGGTGGTTAGTAATCATAAAAATGTTTTCGACAGTGATGCTATTAACTGGACCAACTTGACATTTTGAATTAATTTAATAAAGGAGTAGCTACCCGGTATTTAATTAGTCGGGGTGTCACATAATACATACATATATATATATATATATATATATAGTAAAAGAGAGGAGAAATGCCAGAGATGGGTCAAGGCCCGATGCTTTAAAAAGAATTATTAGCAAGTATTTAAAACTCAATTAAAGAAAGTATTATATGCATGTTAGTTCAAACTCTCACATGAGATTCTCACCTCTCGACTAGTGTGCATGCCTAACGTACCTATAATCCAACATATCCACCTGACACACTCCTAACTAGGAAAAAGGCTTACCTCTCTAGTTACCCATTATAGTAGTATTTCATATTTAATCTCGACATTTATCATTTTAAACAAGTGTTATCACACTAAAGTCAAGTATTTACTATTCACTTACATACTTTACCAAACAGTTCGTTATGAACGCACATATATTATTCTGAGCACAAATATACAAATAGGTTAAGCTGCGGTGCATACATACTCTGCTATCACATCCCGGTACATCACGTACATGAGGACTAAGTGTTCTGAATCTCTCAGGAACCATTACAATAAGAAAAATCACACATATTGGAGGCCAACATAGTTCACATACCCATGGGTCATGCACATACCTACGCTCCCATGGTCAGCTGACTTATTGACTCACAAATAAGCCATTCACAGTCCTATGTCCTTAAGGTACTGATCTAAATTCCCCCCCATAGGCACACAAGGATTAGACGACCCTGTTCCGAAAGCCGACCTCCCGTGATAGCATGTATGGTAGGTATGTCAGACACATAATATATCAAATATAGGTATACACACAACAAATCAAATCAAACAGTATACACATAACCAAATGTCATATTCCATACGTAATATTATTATCACTAAATACTATCAACGTATTTTTAAAGTACTATATTCCCCCTCTCGTAATATATATAAGGATAATATGTCATTCTAAAATCCTCAATACATAATGATACGAAGTCCCAAATGTAACCACTAATTTTTAATCTTATAAGTTCCATATCGTTAGAACTAATATCGTAAGTATTTATCACTTAATACTCTCGACTCATTTACAATTACGATTATCTCTCTCTCGTAATCTTCAAGGTAGACTCACCATCCCTAATGTTTAAATCATTACACCGAAAAACCTCCCAATAATTCTGCACCATTCTGGGTTCATCGGACACTGGTTTTCCTCACTCGAATTAACCGTTTACTAAAATAGGGGAAAAATAGGAAATTCCCTAAAATTTGATATCTCGCTCAAATTAGAAGAAATATCGATCGAACGACTTCCACATGTCACTCGAACGACTTCACATGACAACCCTATCTCGCTTGAACGACTTCGCGCAAGATACTAATCTCGCTCGAATGATATCCTTCAAGCGACTTCACGCGACATCTCGCGACCTAGGTTGTTTCATCTTCAACCTTAGACAACCTCATTTTTCACCATTTTTCAACCCTAAAACCTCTAAAATATCATCCCAAACTCCAATCAATCAATCCCAAATCGAATCCTAACATTTGTAAATGAATTCTAACAACCTCGAATCATTAAATCATTACAAATCATTAATGAAATATGAAATCCCTAATTTAATTACACAAACCCTAATTCTTCCAATTTTCATTCAAGAACATAAAATTCCCAGATTCGTTCATCACATAAAGTCACCAAAACATGATTTCAAATCTACATACACGAAGGGTTCAACCTAATTTAATCTCAAATTAAAATCATGTATATCAAATCTGCATTTTTCATCAATATTATGAACAATATGTTGGTGTTTCATCCCTACACTAACATGAACATGGTTATTGCTAAATAAAATCAAGTAATAAACACTTACCTCGATTTCAAAGGTCTGATATGTTGGTGTTATTGGTATGGATGCGGTCCTCGCGTTCCGATCTACATGATGGTGGTGGTGGTTGTGCAAGGTGGTGTAAATTGCCTCTCTTCCTTTGGAATATTCTCTCCCTCACCCACTGTGGATCTCTCTTGATTTTGGTGTAACCTAACCCTAATTGTCCCCAATTATTTGATATATTATTTCTCCAATTTTCGTCCATTTAATTCCTCCAAAAATCCAAATTACAAAACTACCTCTACCGGGTGTCGGCTTGACCTAAAAATATCCCGGAGTCCAAATAGAATACTCGGGTAGAGTTTTCTGACTATATCGACCCCTCCGGACTCAACGGTGCACTCGAAATGATCATGTGAGTTGATTAAAATAATTTACCTTTTTATCCCACTTAATTAGTCATGACACGACTCACACGCGTGTCCCGACTTAATATACCAAAATGTCATATTTCTCTCTCATGGCAAGTTATGTAAGATCGTCATTCCATATTACTTATTCTCATAGTAATATTACTAATTACTAACTTCTCGTCACGCTAGTAAATATTCAATTTTAATTCAGATTAATAATTAATTCTCACATTTTAATTTAATTAATCCGACAATAATTATCAATCACATTATTATTTAAATCTTCAAAAATACGGGGAATTACAATTTGATACCAAATAGTGGTGCCCTGATTTAGGGTGTCAATGTGAAAAAACTTTTGTACTTTGATTTCATTTAAGAAAATCCTATTTTCTATAAAATCTTGCTTTTACATTTTTATCGTAAAATTCATTTAATTTACTTAATGAAATGATGTCCATCTTATGAAATTCATTAAAACACTTAGAATAAAAAATTTTCATGGAATAAATATTAATTAAATAATATCTGCATCATCTTGTCTTATAACAAAACCAAATTTAAAATACTTGCATAAAAGTTCACATGATAAAACCCATTGTTTGAAATTACGTTACACAATGAAAATGAATAATAAACAGAGATCTACTTGTGCGTAAATCCTTCAATGTCTCTTATAATTTATTTACTTTAACTTTCTCTAATGTATCTGGGGGGAGGGTTGTCAAATGGTGGGCTGTGAACGTGTGGCAAGTAGGAGAAATACTTGTAGAGCATTATGTACAAAGAAACATCTATACATAAAAAGTATATTTTGGCAATTATAAAACCATCCATTATTTCATTATGTGTTCTCTTGTAGTTGTATTGTAATTGTTCAATTGATGTTTGATTATGAAACCCAATACGATGGGCCCACTCACACCTAATATTTCATATAACACTAACTGAATCCTGTTAATTTCACCATTAACGTACATTCATAGTTTTCAAGTTGTTTCATAAACTTATATTTTAATTAATGACCATCATGCTCAAAATTATCTTTTCACTTCATTAATTTGGGTAACAATTCATGAGTTTTATATGGCCTTTCACCAACTGCCACCATGTCGCAATATGCTCCTGATTAATGGTATGGGAAGCATTAAGCCATATCCTAGGGGTCCGAGACCTTGTTAAAATTTTCAGCTATCTCCGAGTGACTTTTTTTTTTTTTTTACATCTTTGAAACGTTTTACTTTTCTCTTTTCCTTTTCCATTTATTTTACTACTTCCTTTCATTTTCCTTTTTCCTTTTTCCTTTTTATCCTTTGTTTTATACTTCGGACAATGAGGATATCATACCTAGGACATGACAAGTCCCAATACACTTTAGTTCCATGTTTCACATTTTATTAAATAATCGTTCTAATTCTTAAATCAAACATGATGTTTTCATTTTCGAAAAAAAATTATATATAGCAACATTCAGTGGAATTTAAGACTTTAAGTTTCAGCTTCATTTCCATGTACTTTTCACATTCATGTCCATTATTCATGAATAGTAGTAAACATTTTATTCTAGTACTTTGTCAAAAATACAGTTTTTCACCTTTCTAAGATACTATTTTTCACCTTCACTCTCCAAAATACTACTTTTCACATATACTTCCTCAATAATTACTTTCCACCTTTACTTTTTAAAATACTATTTTTCACCTTTAGTTTACAAAAAACTACTTCTCACCTTTAGTTTCCAACATACTACTTTTCATCAAATTCATTGACAATAACTTTATATTTAGTGTTCAATTTAGTTTAAGAACTTTACACTTAACTCCTACTTTACATAAAATGACACATAGGCACTAAAACCTTACTTCAGGTTTTTCAAGAATATCCTTACAATATGGTAGCTTTACATTTTTGACTTTGTATTCTTGTCATTTTCTGTGTAAAGATTACTACATTTTATATTTTAACCTTAGCATTTTACTATTATCACTTTAGTCTCTAATTTCTTAAACTTTCTTAAAACGAGTACTGCCATTTTATGTGAGTAATATGCTAAATTTTCTTAAGTAATTATTTTTTGTTCAAATGCTTATTTAAATGTATTTTCAACATATTAAACCCATTTACCATAACTTCATAAGATTTTGTTAATCAATGAAGGAATTTACACTAATAAAGCCAATATATTCATCATAAAATTTCTTCTTCAAGTTCAACTCAACATTTGATATAAAATGACTAGTTTAAACATGATTTTCATAAGGTATAACTACCTTAAACATTATAAGATTTTAACTTAATTGCAACTTCAACTTTTAACCATTTTTATCACACATTTCACAATACATATTTATAGATAGTGATAATAAGCATAAGTAGTCATGTAAATCATACATATATACATATATATCATGTTGGGATTTTAAACTTCAAAATAGTGTACAAACCCTAATTATTAAAAATATAATCCTTTGAAGTGGTAGAAGTAAATCCCAATAAGATATTAGTTTTAATCTCCTTGTAAGTTTTCCTTTCTAAATTCACACCTTCAACTCCCTCCTTGATTTTTGATAATAAAAGGATATGGTGGTGGTCCAACAAGATTGATATATAAAAATGCTTGTGAGGGCTTAAGATACGAAAATGGGTGAATGACGAGACTCAAGGGTCTTAGTTTTGAGGGTTGTTTAGCTTTTGTAGAGATGTGATTACCTGAAAATACAAAGTCTCTCACCACTCTCTTATAATATGCCAAAACATAAACTAAAGGTCCCCACATCACACAACGATCAAATCACCATGTTAGATGGGGTATCGATTCTGATTACATGGGCTAAAGCATGGGTGTAATTTCATGTGTATCCCATAACCTTGCCCAAGTTGACAACTAAAAAGGAGAAGGAATTAATATCTGAATAATCCATTCGTGACTAACCCGATTCGATTTACACCTGATTGGTACGCATTCTTATTCTAAAATTATTTATTTATTTGTTTGTGGAATACTTAATTATCTTTATGATATTATAACATAATTATAAATGTAATTTATTTATTTTATTCATTATAATTTCCTTTAGTTAAATTTAAAATGCACACCTTAATTTAATAAGCGTAACATGGTACGCAAGAATTACAAGAATTTTCTATTTAAATTAATCTTATAAATTTCTCATGATTCGATTTTTTATTAATTCAATCAAAAATTAGTGCGTTACAACATACACTTATAGTGTCCCCTTTGACAACATACATGACACTATAGGAGACCAGTTGATTGCTAGATGTCTCAACCATGTCCTAGTGGTTCCCATTGAACTTAAGATCAAAGATTAGAGGAGAAGACTCCCAAATAAGAACTTTTCCACCTTTCTCGATTGGGATGGAGTAACATCTTTTTTTCCTAGAGGAGATTAGCTACGTTGTATAATTTTTTATTCTATGTAATCATATAAGACTGCAGAACACACAAACATCTAAACTTTGTATTTTCTTTTGACATCATAAGTAAATGAATACCAAAAAAAAAACATAAGAAAACATGTATCTAAAGACAACCTTTATCTGAATTTCAACAGTTATAGAGTTGTATCCTACACTGAACATAACTAAATATCCAATTGATTTAAATAGTTGACATCAAAGTTTGTAAATTTCCAATATTTTTGTGATGATAATGGTTCTTTTATATGAATACCAAAAAGAAAATATTTTTTCTAAGTCATTTTAGACCGTTACATATAAAAATAAATATTCAATTGAAGCATCTAGTTGGGGAGATAAAAAAAACATCACAATTTATTATATATGTACACTAGATATTGAGAAAGGAGATGTTATATGTATAGTCCCTACATTAGGTCACACACACACAAAGATTAAATTTTCATCCGAATTTTATCGCGTTTGGAATTAGGTGTGCATGCAAGACAATATCGAAAGCAAACATATGCTAAACCAAAACCAAACAACAAAAAAAATGAGGAAAAATCCCTTTCGTGCAAAGCAATATATAGCACTATATAAGATATTGACAGACTGGAATGACTTACAGAATACTTAGATATCAACTAAGTATGATGCACAAGGTCTTCAGATCTGTAACATAACTCGACAAATAATCAATAGAGAAAACTCTAGTGTATGGAACTAGGGTTTGATAAACTCAACAAATCGTTATAGGGATGAGTGACTTGAAAAACAACATATTGTTTCAATGAAACAAAAACAAGAAAACTTTTGGAGTAGGTATGGGAATTAATTTTTGCCAAAAGAGTTGTGTAAAATATTCTAAAAGAATAATTTCTATATAAAAGCCCATTTTTCAAAACAACGGGTTCGTTTGAACAAGATTGGCACTTTGTTCGAATGTAAAACACATTTTTTCTATTGAGTTCCACTGTCATTCGAATGAACAATTTAGCTCGTTCCAACAAGCTTCCAATGAACTTCCAATAGGTGTAGTTATGTCAAACAGAGAGGCCCATCTTCAAGCTCGTTAGAAGTTTGTTCTAATAAGATAAAAACTTTTATCGAATGAGATAGTTACTTCGTTCTAATGAACTAGAATCTTCGGTATAACGAGAACAAAGCCTCATTCGAATGATGTGTACCATTCATTCTAACGAACTAAAAACACAAAAGAAAATCTTTTCGAAAATCATTTAATGAAAATGTAATAACCCCCCTTAGTTTCGAGAAACTTATTTTATATTAATTTACCATGTGAGGTCATTATATAAAATGTTGGATAATGGAGTAAATATTATTTTTAACTGATTTCAAAGATGACATTTACTAGATTTTGCATATTTACTGTTATGTGAATGTAAATAGCATTATGTTACGATTGGTGGTGTCTTTGTGCTTTAAACGACATTTATGGTTTAATTGAAGTTGGAACTTGAAATGATTTATATTATTCCGGATGCTAATTTAGAGGGCGCGGTTAGTCCTGAAATGGTCAAGATAGTCAGAATAAGTGCCATATTGTCTTTTTGAGTTTCGGGAACTTTTGAAAGGTTATCACTTAAATATGTAGTTACGAGTCATTTTATTGGAGTATTAACATTTTAAGATGGGAATTAATGATAAGGGCATGATTAAGTCTTGCAACCCATCTTATTTCCTGAGTGTATCCTTACTAAACCTAGAGAGAAAGAGAGAAGAAGAGAATTGTGGAGAAAAAAGAAGAGAAAGAAGGAGAATTGAAGATTGAAGCTTGGATGTGTTGCTATTGGAAGAAAATATGAGATTGCAACCTTCAGGAAAGTTTGAACTTACTAGAATCTCATTTAATGTGAATAAATTGTTGTGATGGTTGTGTATTTGAATGAATTGACCAACTTGTTGGTTTTGAGGATTTTAGTGTTTAAAACCTTAAAATGGCATTAGACTTGACTTGTTAGGGTCTTTATAAGTGTTGTCGGTTTATGAATGGTTTGGGGTGAAGATAAGTTGACTTGGTGGAGGTTTGATAAGAAGAAGTTGAGTTTTGGGTAAACTAGGGTTCATAAACCATAGCCCCAACTTGGCAAATTTGCTAGGGCGGATCGATTCGCCCCCTAGCGATTCGATTTGCAAAGGGGGTAGGCTATATGTCTGGGAAGTCAAATCGAATCGGGTAAGCCCGAATCGATTATATGAGAGACAGACTGCTGGTTTACTCTATCGAATCGATTCACTTTTGGGCGAATCGATTCGTTATCTAGGGTGAATCGAATAGGCCCTATGGCGAATCAATTCGAAATCCTGTTGTTTTGGGGGATTTTTCCAACTTAGTATTTATCTTTTCCTTTTAGGCCTAGGGCCTAGAAACTTTCTCTTGGGATAAAATAAAGTGTACTAGAGTCTTATATTAAGTATGTAACTACTCTAGATTATAAAAGGGATACTTAGGCCTATCTCGGGGATTAGTTAATACACATTAGGGTATCTTTTTCTTAAATATACTAGTGTGATACTAGGGAAGAGTAGGATTGTATAATTGGGGAAATTTAGACGCATCAATGATGTATACTATACTGGTGGCTTAAAGTAACGCCATTGTTTCTCGGAGACTAAGTTGGGGAATTATTGAACGTTGACGTTTATAGTGATGACATTAAACGCATATGACTCCGGATAAAAACGTAATGCATACTTTAAAATGGGAATAACTTATTAATGATGATTTGTTTATACACAACTCTCTAAATGCTATCATAAGGGAAGTTACGTGCATGAGGTGATGTCCCCTTGCTAGTGAATGTCGGGTGAATATAGTCCTCGGCCATAGGACCGGTTATTATATATTGTGTGAATATTATTCGAAGTGAGGTAATTTTAGGTGTGGTTATGACTCACTATCGAAGGTATATGGCCTCTTCTTGACATTATGCGATATAGGATGCCCAAGTTGTCTTGGTGATAGGCCCTGGAAGATGATATCTATTTAGAGGCACGTCTAGTGGGGAAACTCGAAAGGACGGTCTTAGAATCGTTATATGTGGTGTAATATAACTATTCTTATTAAAGTGTAATCTTAGTGATTATACCGCACTTTATGAAATAAATTTCTTTGAATACATTTCCTAATGATAAAAGGGACGGCGAAAAGAATTGTGTATAAATGGATATGGAACCTCATTAAGTATTAAATTATCAATTTTCTCCTGTATAATTAAATTGTGATCATTGTCACTAAATTGCATTAGGTTTAAGCTTCTAGACTGAGTAATTAGATTTATCATCATTACTTATAGTGAACGAAACAAACTTATTCTTGATGATTTAACTGTTCATAACTGACATGCATTTTATTCACATGGTAATCATATCAAATCGGGCCCTGACCCGTTTATGTTTCTCTATTTTGCATGAATCTTTTATTCGACCAGGTGTTCCGTCATAAAGACGCCCGTCTTGACTTTTCTATTCAATTTTACTGGAGTTGTAACACTTTGCGGATGTTATGGGATATTTGATATAAACTCTTTCATCTTTTTTGTATTCTAGTTATGGTCGGTTGCACATTCGGGCATGTTGACCAAGTTTTGTACTTTTATTATGTTGGGATATTGTACCTTAATACTCGGTGTAACCTAGTAGTAATCATCTGTTAACCGATAGCTTATTCGGTTATTCTATTGTACATAGTTACCGTTTCATTATCTGGTTTTATTTCTACCCATAGTTTTTTTTAATTGGATTGTTTAAATGTTTTACATTAACTTACAAAATAAATTTTTGACAATCCGTTTTCTAAAACAATGTGTGGTTATCTCGTATACTTATTGCTTTATGTTGATGCTAAGATTGGACCATCTATGATTCCTATCATTATTGGAGTATCGAGCTGGCCACCTTTTATTTTAATAAACGGGGTGTCACAGATGGTATCAAAGTATCAGGTTCTAGAGTATTTAGGATCTCTGAGGACTTATCACACTCTACTGTAGCATTCTTTGATATGGAGCCTTATTGTTAGGACTGTTTTGATTGTCTATGATTGCGTACTTGTGCTACATTAAATTGTTCTTAATAGTATTCTAATTTTGTTATTTCTTCATCTCAGATGCCGCCTAAGAGAGGTCACCCTATGAGAAGAAATAGAGTTGTAGAAGATGAGGTAGGTCCTCCACCCCCATAGCAAAGAACTATAAATGCCGCTGAAGTTGCCAATATTATGGCTTAGGCTGTCAATTCTACAATGACTGCCATGGTTCAGCAATTTCCCCAAGCCCAACAGTCGAGGGTTCAGGAGGTGCAAGCCCCCGCGAGACCTTCTCCATGGGAAAGCGTCAAAGAATCTTTTTTAAAGGATCATCCCCCAGAATTTTAGGGTGGTTCCGACGTGATAGTAGCTAATGAATGGAAAAAGGATATGCAGTGCCATCTTCGCATGGTGGATTATAGTGAGGAACGAAAGAAAATCCTTGCTACTTTTAATCTAGTTGGAGAAGTATTACACCGGTGGGATTCGATGACCACTCCCGAGCAAAGATATACTATGACTATCACTAACTTTTGGGTTTTGATTGATCGAAAATATTTTCCTCTTGTAGTCCAAAGGGAAATGAGGAGGAATCTTCAAGATGTAGTTTAAGGCGAACGTTCGGTGGCAGAATATGAGGACGAATTCACTCGTTTTGCTAGTTTTGTGCCGGATGAGATGACTCCGGAGGAGAGGAACATATCAAAGTTCATTGGAGGCTTACTTAGGAGGATACGACAACAGTTGCAGGGTAATCCAGCATTACAAACATTTGGAGATGTGATGAATGCCGCTTTACTTCATTGTCAAGATCATCGGTTGCATGTTCAAGGGAGTAAGAAAGCTTTAGTTGGGGGCTACGGGTTATGAACCCTAGTTTACCCAAAACTTAACTTATTCTTATCAAACCTCCACCAAGTCAACTTATCTTCACCCCAAACCACTCATAAACCAACAATACTTATAAAGACCATATCAAGTAAAGTCTAATGCCATTTTAAGGGTTTAAACACTAAAATTCTTAAAACCTACAATTTGGTCAATTTATTCAAATATACAACCATTACAACAATTTATTCACATTAAATCAGATACTAGCAAGTTAGAACTTTCCTTAAGGTTGAAATCTCATATTTTCTTCCGATAGCAACAAATCCAAGCTTTAATCTTCAATTCTCCCTCTTTCTCTTCTTATTTCTCCAAAATTCTCTTCTTCTTTCTTTCTCTCTAGGTTTAGTAAGGATACACTTGGGAAATAAGAGGGGTTGCAAGACTTAATCGTGCCTTTAGCATTAATTCCCATCTTAAAATGTTAATACTCCATTAAAATGACTTGTAACTACATATTTAAGTCATAACTTGTCAAAAGTGCCCAGAACTCAAAAATACAATATGGCACTTATTTTGACTATCTTGAACATTTCGGGACTAACCGCACCCTCTAAATTACCATCCGGAATAATATAAATCATTTCAAGTTCCAACTTCATTTAAACCATAAATGTCGTTTAAAGCACAACGACACCATAAATCGTAACATAATCCTATTTACATTCACATAACAGTAAATATGCAAAATCTAGTAAATGTCATCTTTTAAATCAGTTAAAAATAATATTTACTCCATTATACAACATTTTATATAATGACCTCACATGGTAAATTAATATAAAATAAGTTTCTCGAAACTAAGGGGGGTTATTACATTTTCATTAAATGATTTTCGAAAAGATTTTCTTTTGTGTTTTTAGTTCGTTAGAACGAACGGTACACATCATTTGAATGAGGCTTTGTTCTCGTTATACCGAAGATTCTTGTTCATTAGAACTAAGTAACAATCTCGTTCGATAAAAGTTTTTATCCTATTAGAACAAACTTCTAACGAGCTTCAAGACGGGCCTCTCTATTTGACACAACTACACCTATTGGAAGCTCATTGGAAGCTTGTTGGAACGAGCTAAACTGTTCATTCGAATGACAGTGGAACTCAATAGAAAAAATGTGTTTTACGTTCGAACAAAGTGCCAATCTTGTTCAAACGAATCTGTTGTTTTGAAAAATTGTCTTTTATATAGAAATTATTCTTTTAGAATATTTTACACAACTCTTTTGGCAAAAATCAATTCCCATACCTACTCCAAAAGTTTTCTTGTTTTTGTTTCTTTGAAACAATATGTTGTTTTTCAAGTCACTCATCCCTATAATGATTTGTTGAGTTTATCAAACCTTAGTTCCATACACTAGAGTTTTCTCTATTGATTATTTGTCGAGTTATGTTACAGATCTGAAGACCTTGTGCATCATACTTAGTTGATATCTAAGTATTCTATAAGTCATTCGAGTCTTTCAATATCTTATATAGTGATGAATATTGTTTTGCACGAAAGGGATTTTTCCTCATTTCTTTTGCTGTTTGGTTTTGGTTTAGCATATTTTTGCTTTCGATATTGTCTTTCATGCACACCTAATTCCAAACGCGATAAAATTCGGATGAAAATTTAATCTTTGTGTGTGTGTGACCTAATGTAGGGACTATACATATAACATCTCCTTTCTCAATATCTAGTGTACATATAAAATAAATTGTGATGTTTTTTTGTCTCCCCAACTAGCTGCTTCAATTGAATATTTATTTTTATATGTAACAGTCTAAAATGACTTAGAAAAAATATTTTCTTTTTGGTATTCATACAAAAGAACCATTATCATCACAAAGACATTGGAAATTTGCAAACTTTGATTTCAACTATTTAAAGCAATTGGATATTTAGTTATGTTCAGTGTAGGATACAACTCTATAACTGTTGAAATTCAGATACAGGTTGTCTTTAGATACATGTTTTCCTATGTTTTTTTTTTGGTCTTCATTTACTTATGATGTCAAATGAAAATACAAAGTTTAGATGTTTGTGTGTTCTGCAGTCTTATATGATGACATAGAATAAAAAAATATACAACGTAACTAATCTCCTCTAGGAAAAAAAGATGTTACTCCATCCCAATCAAGAAAGGTGGAAAAGTTCTTATTTGGGAGTCTTCTCCTCTAATCTTTGATCTTAAGTTCAATGGGAACCATTGGGACATGGTTGAGACATCTAGCAATCAACTGGTCTCCTATAGTGTCATGTATGTTGTCAAAGGGGACACTATAAGTGTATGTTGTAACGCACAAATTTTTGATTGAATTAATAAAAAATCGAATCATGAGAAATTTATAAGATTAATTTAAATAGAAAATTCTAGTAATTCTTGCATACCATGTTACGCTTATTAAATTAAGGTGTGCATTTTAAATTGAACTAAAGGAAATTATAATGAATAAAATAAATAAATTACATTTATAATTATGTTGTAATATCATAAAGATAATTAAGTATTCCACAAAAAAATAAATAAATAATTTTAGAATAAGAATGCGTACCAATTAGGTGTAAATCTAATCGGGTTAGTCACGAATGGATTATCCAACATTTTATATAATTACCTCACATGGTAAATTATTATAAAATAAGTTTCTCAAAAGTAAGGGTTATTACATACTAGATCTTATGAATTTTTGGGCTAACCAATGATCCTATAGTGTTTATGGACCTTATGAATAAAGTGTTTCGAGAATTCCTTGACGATTTTGTTATCGTGTTTATTGATGACATCCTAGTGTATTCTCAAACGTAATCCGACCACGCTAAGAATTTACGGTTGGTCCTGCAGACATTGAGGGATCCTCAATTGTATGCTAAATTTGAGAAGTGTGGTTTTTGGCTATAGGAAGTACAGTTTTTGGGTCACATTGAGACAGCTCGGGGTATTTCGGTAGACCCGAGTAAAGTTATTGCGGTGAGGGAATGGGGTCAACCTGTGACACCTACAAAGATTCGTAGATTTCTGGTTTTGGCTGGTTATTATCGCAGATTTATCAAAGGCTTTTCTAAGATTGGTAGCCCTTTGATAAATTTAACTCGAAAGGGGGTGAGGTTTGTTTGGTATGATTCTTATCAACTGGCTTTTGATGAGTTGAAAGATAAGTTGACTTCTGCTCCAGTACTTGCGTGACTGAGGCCGGGATTATAATATTTGGTCTTTACGGATGCATCTCTGCAAGGGCTAGGAGGTGTGTTACAGTAAGAGCAGCGGGCTATTGCTTATGCTTCTCGTAAGCTAAATCTCCATGTGAAGAATAATCTAGTTCATGATTTGGAACTTACTGCATTGGTTTTTGCCTTGAAGATTTGGAGACATTACCTCCTAAGGGAGAAGTTTAGTCTTTTCACTGACCACAAATAGTTTTAATATTTATTTTCACAGAAAGATTTGAATATGCGACAGTGTCGGTGGTTGGAGTTTGTGAAGGACTACCAATTTGATATTCACTATCACACGGGTAAGGCTAATGTAGTGGAAAATGCATTGAGTCAGAAACCCGAGGGGGAGTTAGCACTATTATGTAAGGCTAAATGGAAACAACTCATCCAAGAGGACGCGGTGATCAGGGTGTTTATATTGGTGATGACCGTTATGCCTACGATAGTAGCAAGGGTCATTGAAGCTCAAAGAAGGGACAATGGTTGTCAGGACCGTATACACTAATTGTTAATCGAGGGAGCGGAATCCTACTCTATAAGTTCTGAAGGTGGATTATGTTTCCATGGGAGACTTGTTATCCAGGACTAAGGGGACTTAAGATGATCCGTAATGACAGAATCTCATGGGTCCAAGTTTGCAGTACATCCAGGTGGAGACAAAATGTACTAAGACATGCGCCATCAATATTGGTGGGTTGGTATGAAACGGGACATTTCTTAATTTGTTTACCAATGTACTACTTGTCAACTGGTGAAGGTAGATCATCAGCGACTGACGAGATTGTTACAACCCTTGGAAATATCGGTGTGGAAGTGGTAAAGCATCTTGATGGATTTCATCAAGGGATTTCCAACATTGCAAAGCGTTCATGATTCCATTTGGGTGATTGTCGATCGTTTAACCAAGTCGGCACATTTGTTACCGGTACGTACAGACTATAACACTACTCATTATGCCCATCTATTTATTGCGAAGATTGTTAGAATCCATGGGGTTCCCATTAATATAGTCTCTGATCGAGACAAAATGTTTGTTTCCAATTTTTATCAAAGTTTTCATGAAGCTATGGGAACTGAATTGAAGTTGAGGACTTCCTATTACCCTCAAATAGATGGGCAGACGAAAAAAGTCAACCAAATGTTAGAGGATATGCTCAGATTGTGTGTGCTTGATTTCAAGGGAGATTGGGAACAATACCTTCCCTTGGTCAAATTTTCTTATAATAATTCATACCAATTCACAATCGGGATGGCACCCTATAAAGCATTATATGGTCGACCATGTAGATCAGCTACATATTGGTTGGAAGTAGGGGATAATAAATTTCTTGGACCTGAAATGATCCAAGATACTTCTTCAAATATTGAAGTTATTCCCAATCGTATTCGAATTGCTCAAGATCGTCAGAAGAGTTATGCTGATGCGAATCGAAGGCATGTGGACCTGGAGGTTGGAGATCAAGTTTTGGTATGAGTTTTGCCGATGAAGGGTATAAAGTTATTTGGGAAGAAAGAAAAATATGCATCGTGCTACGTAGGTCATTTCCCCATTACTGCTAAGATATGCCCAGTAGCTTATCAACTTTCCTTGACGGAGAACATGCAATAGATTCATGATGTGTTTCATGTTTCATCCTTGAAAAAGTATAAGAGGCGTGAAGGAGTTCATTGGCACATTCCTTTAGATGATATCGATTTGCAGCCCGATATATCATACGAGGAACAACCAGTTACAATTTTAGATCACGGCGAGCGTAGGCTAAGATCTACAGTGGTGCCCTTGGTTCGGGTCCAATGGGGGCATAAGGTACGCCTAAATTTTGAGGGCAAAATTTCCTTATAAGGGGGGGAGTATGTAATAACCCTTAATTTTGAGAAACTTATTTTATAATAATTTACCATGTGAGGTAATTATATAAAATGTTGGATAATGGAGTAAATATTATTTTTATCGAATTTAAAAGATGATATTTACTAGATTTTGCATATTTAGTGTTATGTGAATGTAAATAGCATTATGTTACGATTTATGGTGTCGTTGTGCTTTAAAAGACATTAATGGTTTAAATGAAGTTGGAACTTGAAATGATTTATATTATTCCAGATGCCAATTTAGAGGGCGCGGTTAGTCCCAAAATGGTCAAGATAGTCAAAATAAGTGCCATATTTTATTTTTGAGTTCTGGGCACTTTTGATAGGTTATGACTAAAATATGTATTTACGAGCCAATTTAATGGAGTATTAACATTTTAAGATGGGAATCAATGCTAAGGGAACGATTAAGTCTTGCAACCCCTCTTATTTCCTAAGTGTATCCTAACTAAACCTAGAAAGAAAGAGAAAAGAAGAGAATTATGGGAAGAAAAGAAGAGAAAGAAGGAGAATTAAAAATTGAATCTTGGATTTGTTTTAATCAGAATAAAATATGAGATTTCAACCTTAAGCTAAGTTCTAACTTGCTAGTATCTGATTTGACGTGAATAAATTGTTGTAATGGTTGTGTATTTCAATGAATTGACCAAATTGTAGGTTTTAAGGATTTTAGTTTTTAAACCCTTAAAATGGCATTATACTTGACTTGGTAGGGTCTTTATAAGTGTTGTTGGTTTATGAATGGTTTGCGGTGAAGATAAGTTGACTTGGTGGAGGTTTGAGAAGAAGAAGTTGAGTTTTGGGTAATCTAGGGTCCATAACCCATAGCCCCCAACTTGGCAAATTGGCCAGGGCGAATCGATTCGCCCCCTAGCGAATCGATTCGCTAAGGGGGTAGGCTACAGGTATGGGAAGTCAAATCGATTTGGCTAAGGACGAATCGATTTGGCGAGAGACAGAATGCTAGTTTCCTCTACCGAAGCGATTCGCTTTTGGGCGAATCGATTCATTTACTTGGGGCGAATCAATTCGTCCCTATGGAAAATCGATTCGAAATCCTGATGTTTTGAGGGATTTTTCCCACTTAGTTTTTTTATTTTCTTTTTAGGCCTAGGGCCTAGGAAATTTCTCTTAGGATGAAATAAACTGTACTAGAGTCTTATATTAAATATGTAACTACTCTAGATTAGAAAAGGGATACTTAGGCCTATCTCTAGGATTAGTTAATAGACATTAGGGTAGCTTTTTCTTGAGTATACCAGTATGATACTAAGGAAGAGTAGAATTGTATAATTGGGGAAATTTAGAGACATGAATGATGTATACTATACCTGGTGGCTTAAAGTAACGCCATTGTTTCTCAAAAACTAAATTGGGGAATTATTGAACGTTAATGTTTATAGTGATGATATTAAATGCATATGGCTCCAGATAAAAATGTAATGCATACATTAAAATGGGAATAACATATGAATGATGATTTTTTTATACACACCTCTCTAAATGCTATCATAGGAGAAGTTACGCGCATGAGGTGATGTCCCCTGGCTAGTGAATGCAGGGTGAATATAGTCCTCAGCCATAGGACCGATTATTATATATTGTGTGATTATTGTTCGAAGTGAGGTAATTTCGGATGTGGTTATGACTCACTGTCGAGGGTATATGGCCGCTTCCCGACGTTATGCGATATAGGATGCCCAAGTTGTCTTGGTGATTAGCCCTGGAAGATGATAACTATTTAGGTGCGTGTCCAGTGGGGAAACTCGAAAGGACAGTCTTAGAATCATTATATGTGGTGTAATATAACTATTCTTATTAAAGTGGAATCTTAGTGATTATACCGCACTTTATGAAATAAATTTCTTTGAATACATTTCCTAATGAGAAAAGGAACGACGAAAAGAATTGTGTATAAATGGAAATGGAACCTTATTAAGTATTAGATTATTAATTTTCTCCTACATAATTGAATTATGATCATTGTCATTATATTGCATTAGGTTATGCTTCTTAATTGAGTAATTAGATTTCTTATCATTACTTATGGTGAATGAAACAAACTTATTCTTGATGATTTAGCCGTTCATAACTGACATGCATCTTATTCACATGGTAATCATATCAAACCGGGCCCTGACCCATTTATGTTTATCTGTTTTGCATGAATACTTCATTCGACTAGGTGTTCCACCGCAAGGACACCCGTATTGACTTTTCAATTCCAGTGTCCTGGAGCTATAACACTTTGCGGATGTTATGGGATATTTGATATAGACGCTTTCATCTTTTTTGTATTCTAGTTATGATCGGTTGCACATTAGGGCATGTTGCCCAAGTTTTGTACTTGTATTATGTTGGGATATTGTACCTTAATACTCGGTGTAACCTATTAGTAATTGTCTGTTAACCGATAGCTTATTCGGTTATTCAGTTGTGCATAGTTACCGTTTCATTATCTGGTTTTATTTCTACCTATATTTTTTTTAATTGGATTGTTTAAATGTTTTACATTAACTTACAAAATAAATTTTTAACAATTTGTTTTCTAAAATAATGGGTGGTTATCTTGTATACTTATTGGTTTATGTTGATGCTAAGAATGGACCATCTATGATTCCTATAATTATTGGAGTATCGGGCTGGCCACCTCTTATTTTAATAAGAGGGGTGTCACAGAAAAATGGCTCGGATAAAAAGAAAACATACCCAAATAAATTTGACTAATTTAAATAAACAATCATAAATACAATATACCTCCATATTGAATCGTGACGGTTTCAACAACTTGAGCTTCGAAATGTTTTTTGGTCACCAAATTTTCTTCAGAGATCGTATGGAAGCATATGAGGATGTAGTGCTTGGTTTGTAACGGGATACTCCATAAAATCTAAAGTATGAGCATTTATAATATATTGCTCTTATAAAGATCCTCATTTTTCTCTTCCATTACAAAAATAAAAGACCGAACCAAATTACAAAAATCCTAAAGATAATGTTTTACTAATGGGCTCCCAAACCTAGACCGGAATGACATTCGAGACTTTGTCTTCAAATGAAATTATTCATATTTTTTGGTCCATGAAATAAGTATCTAAGCGGAAGAAAAACCTACATACATGAAATAAAATAATATCACGACACATACAAGGGTTCAAAATAAAATAACCCCCCCACCACCCACCCCACCCCCCTCCAATATGTTCTCCTTTTTTTTCTGTAATAGACAAAGGGTAAGAAACTAAGCATAAAATACTAGAGTCACTTAAATCCAAATGAAATGACATCAAAAATATAATTAATTATGAACATGCGATGAGATTTCCAAAAGTGTTACAAACAAATATTTTTGAAAATTTTCAATTTTTTTAAATGTAAAAAATTATATGTATAACAATTACATATAAGTACAAATACATCTCAACATGGAATAACACTAAAATGTTTGAATCTTGAAAATGGAATATAATTACGTGAACATTTTCCATAGGAAAATTAACATGGGCATTCATAACATAGGCACACGAAGTCACGAGATACTTCTAAAGAAAAAACTTTATTTCAACCATAGGTGTAAGAATGTCGAACAAAATGAAATTGACAGGATTTATGCAACATGTCATTAATTTAAATGCTTCTCAAAAAAATAATGCCAAACTATTTAAGATTTTTCAAGAGAGTCCATTGTGCAAACCCGTTCATTTTCTACTTTATAACACCCTTAAAATCTCATATATTTAAGAATTCACTCTCAAAATTTGAAGATGTCATAATGCTCATATGTAGGAAAGCACCAATAAAAAAAGCCCTTGCCACTTTTTTTGTATGCCATTAATCTTGAAGGATCTTTTTGCAAATGTTGGATTGTAACGCAAAGAAAGAGAATATGCTCTTTAGTAGCCCCTTTCTATTGCTTAACATTTAACAATTTTATAGGAACCAAAATCTGAGAAATGGTTCTTACAAGCAAAAATTATCTCCAGTACATTTGGTTCATTATTAAGCACAATTGTGATGAGAACACTTTATTCGACATATGATGAGCAATCACAATGTTCAAAAAATTTGTTCATGTGTATAGTACAGGTGAAAAAAAGCCTAGAATGTAGCATTTGATTATTAATGAACAACGAAATGCTAGCCATGCATTATTAAGCACACTAAAGAGATAAAGTCATGTATCAACACACCATGAAAAAGTCACATGAATAAATGGAATGTAGGGGTAATTCTAACATCTTAAATGCACATCCATATACGATGAGAAAAGAAAATACAAAATCTTTTTATCTTTTTCAAAAAATTTATCAAAAATAATTTTTTTTTGAATTTTTTAGACTTTTTCTTAAAAATCAAAATTTTGTTTCGATTTTTCAAGATTTTTCCAAAATAAAGGCATATAAATACATAAAAGTACAATATAACAACCTGGATAAATGATATGAACATGATGATCACCCAGTTTTAGATAAAGTTCCCGAACTCAATCAATAGAACAAATAACCAAAGACATCCTAAGATGCTCGAATTTAAGTGCAACTAAAGGTTTCATGAAAATATAGTCTAATTGGAGTTTGGTGCTCACAAATCTGAAGGAAATTAACTTCTCCTTAATGAGATTTCAAATGAAATGCTCACGTATTAAAATAATACCAAATACTGTAGGAAATAGTGTCACTTACGTATTTGATGATACCTTTAAGTGAGATCAAGTGAGACTCTTTTGGGAACTCTTGGTAATGCGCACAAAATCCAACACTAAAGGCAATGTCAAGATGAATAACAATCAAGTTGAGAAGACTAACTATCATGCTCTTATAAAGGGTTTTCTCTACGTCCTTACCTAAAGTGTCTTTGCTAAGATTATTTGATGTACTAATAGGGATGCGTGACTTCTTGTTGAAGCCTAAACTAAACTTCTTCACTATGTCCCTACCATATTTGGATTGACATATAAATATCCCATTCATAAGTTTATGCCTTTGGAGACCTAAGAAGAACATAAGATCACCAATCGTGCTCATTTCAAACTTTCTCTTCATCTCCTCTTCAAACGTGTTGCCATATTAGGAACACGTGGATCTAAATATTGCATCGTCCACATAGACTTGGGAAACCAATATCGCACTACTCCCTCTCCTAAAAAATAATCTCTTATCTACTCCCCCTCTATTGAAGTCACGATCTATGAGATAAGAAGTGAGCCTCTCGTACAAAGCATATAGTGATTGCTTTAAACCATACAATGCCTTCTTAATATAAAAGACATATCCCCAATGATTTGAGTCTTTGAACCCCTTTGGTTGTTCCACGTACACTTCCACTTGTATAATTCCATTAACGAAGCAAAGTTAAACATTTATTTGGTATAACTTATATTGTAGATGACATGCTATGGAAAGTAGTAATTGGACGGACTCAAGCCTAGAAATAAGAGCGAATGTCTCATCAAATTATGCACCCTCAATATATGTATAGACTTAAGTGACCAACCTAGCCTTATTGTGAATTATGGTACCATTTTCGACCATCTTATTCTTTTAAATCAATTAAGTACAAATCACATTCGTCTCTTTAGGTTGGGGGACTAAGTCCCCGACATTGTTCTTATGAAAATGAAGAAACTCATCTTGCATAACACAAATCCAATGTTTGTCCTTGATTTCTTCTTTCACATTCTTGGGCTCTACTAAGGAGGTGTAGAAAAACTATCTAATCACATTCTCAATTTGAGCACAAGTCTTTACCCCTAGTCTAGGACCACCATGTATAGCGAAGGGTCCTGACTCTTTTGAAAAAAGAGTATGGATATTCTAAATCAAGATTGTATTCCACATTGTAGTATAAGGAATAATGAGATGGTCATCGGGAAGTGCACCTCTCTCACACTCGAGATTCCGATCAATATACATAAGCGGCTCATCATCTCTAATCGGGACGTTAATTAAATCCATAACCTTAAAGGTTAATCACCCTATAATCCTAACTAAACGATGAATATCCTTAAAATATCCCATCATCACTTCGGGAGTCGAAATTTCCAAAGTGATCTTTATCTCTCAAGATGAAGCAAGGACTCCCAAAGACTCGAAAATAAAATATGATGGTTTTTTTACGATTCCACAACTCATATGGCGTGTGTAATGTGTGTGGATAAAGACATAACCTACTCACTGAATAGAATGCATTATTAACTGTTGATGCCCAAAAACATCTAGACATGTTTTTCCCAAGAAGCATGGATCTAGACATCACTTCAATCTTCTCGTTCTTCCTCTAAACTATCCCATTTTGTTGAGGAGTATCAACGATCTAAAACTCATTTATGATGTCCACTCCATCATAATATTTATCCATTTCGACTTATTTAAATTCAATGACATTATCACTATGCATCCGATTAAAAGTGACATCTTGTTGTTTTGTAGAACAAGACACTTGGTTGTTAGGAACTCAACCACATCATATGTTTGTCTCAAAAACCTTATGATAGAGTATCTCAAAAAGTCATCGACCATCATGAGAATGTATCTCTTATCACCAATGCTCTCCGTATAAGTACTACCCATATGATCCACCTGTATTAACTCCAATACACGAGTATTCCTAATAGTATTCAACTTTCGATAGGGACTTTGAATTTATTTTCCTTGTTGGAAAGGACCATAAATTGAGGAGGTTAGTTTCTAAGTGATGATAAGACATGAACTAGATATTTCTTCACTAATCTCTCAAGAACTCTGAAGTTCACATGACCTAGTCATTGATTCCACGTCCTAAAATGTTAGACTTACTCCCATCTCCAAAAGTGACTTTAACTTTCTTGCGATCCCCAAGGTCGATAAAATACTACTTATTACTGGTCATGTGCCTAGAGCACCCACTATAAAAATACCATTAGGAAGTATCTTGAACCTTGAGAGTAACATGAATAATAAGGGCTTTTTCATCTTTCTTAGGTATGCCATGTGGAGGTAAACTTTTGTTTTCCCTTATCATTATTAACTCTAGTAGTAGCATTAGAAGAATTATTAAAAGGAATAGGCATCCTTTTAAATTCTTCCATTAAACTTTGATAAGTGGTGACTAGGAACTCAATTTGCTCTTTAAGACTATCAAAGTTTCTATAATAGTGCGGGAAGTATGTGCACGTGGAGTTCTCCCTAACTTGGAGAAAAATTCCCTAAGGTGACCTCTCCTTTTGCAACGGGTGTAAACATAGACTTTTTTTGGTCTGCCTTTGTTGACTCATATAGGTTGAACTCTCTTTAGTGGTTTAGGTCAAGGTTTGTATGGATTAACCATAAACTTAGGAATTGGTTGGAGTGCGGCATGAGAAGTGGATGCACTGACATAACCTATTCCTTGTCTCTCCCTAAAACCTTAAGAAGGACTGAGGAACATATTTACTACCTACTTAGATGTATCCTCTATAGTAACCTTGACCTCCCGAGCACATTCGAGATCTTTCGTGAGTTAGGATACAAGGGATTCAAGTTTCTCACGAGTCTCCAAAAAAGCTTAAATATCTCCTATAATACTATCCACTTTGTTGGTCAAGTCACCATTTTCCCTCTCCATTAAAATAACTTTCTCCCATAAAAACTCTCACCGAGGTCTCTCTCTTTCTCGACTCTCTCAACTCTCTCTAGAGATAATACCTAATATCCAAATTTATATTTATATTTTTTATTTTAATCATAGCGTAAAGCTCGGCTTAGTATCGTCGGAGGCCACTTTCTCCCTCACTCAAAACATAATCTCCCTCACTCTCTCCAAAATAACTAGACTCACTATCAAGTATATCATGTTTAGAAACGTCCTCATCATCATGAAACGTACTTGATGTATTAATATGACTAGCTATGAATGCCATGAAGTTATATCGATGTGGTGACTCATCCTCGAAATCCATCGACTCAACATTGATATCACTAAGAGTAATATTGTAGGTAACTTTGCTCTTACCCTATCTCTCTAACCATGTACACTCATGAGCTTTATGACCCTTACCCTCCCACCCATTGTAACTCTCTTCATCTTTCTTAGGGTACTCTCTTCTCAATTTATCAAAACCTTTCTTGGCTGACTTGAAAATTTTATCTTTCTCAAAACTTTTTTTTCTCTGGAAGAATTTTCTTTTCTTAGTTTAAGAAATTTTTTGAACTATTTTTCAAAAAGGGCAAGATCATGAAGATTAAAATTAAGTCAGAGGAAACCTACCCACTCCCTTTAAATTGGGCTTTCAAAGAAATTCTTGTTTCAATCTTCTTGTTTTGAGTTCTGGGAAACATATTAATTTTATAACTTTGAAGGTCTCCTATAAGTTCTTCTAACATAAGATTATCTAAAATTCCTAACGAATTAAGAACCGTGACTTAAGGGATAAATCCGGATGACAAGGATCTCAAAATATTTTTGATTACTCTCATCTCAGGAATTTTCTCAACCAAATTAAAACTAGAATTGACTATATCAGATAAACGTGCACAAAAATCATCATAAGTCTCATCTTCTAGAATGGCAATGGTCTCAAAATGTATGGTGAGATTTTGTATTTTAGAAGCTTTCACATCGTGGGTACCCTCGTGAGTGAGTTGGAGGATATCTCACACTTCCTTAGACGTGGTACGCGTCATAATTCGAAGAAACTCATCAGGAGTACTACACTAAAATTTTCGCTCAAGTCATAGGAGTTAAAATTACTCCATTTCAAATCATCCTCTGTCCAGATAGTGGTAAGTTTAAGACTTACGACATCGTCATTAGCTATAGTGGGTGGTGTTTACCCTCTTTAACATACAATCCAGACTCTCTTGCCAATCGAATTCAGTGCTGACCGCACTTGAGCTTTCTAATATGCATAATTTGAACCATAAAAATAGTTAGCCTATTATAAAAATTATTTATATAATCCCAATTTAAAAATCGCACAATAAATTAGTGTAATCAGCTTCGATACCAATTTGAGAACGTATGGGCTATATGGATAGTCTGTATATCAGGTCACACACATAAAGATTCAATTCTTACCCAAATTTTATCTTGTTTAAAATTAGGTGTGCATGCAAGATAATATCCAAAACAAAAATGTGCCAAACCAAAACAAAACAGAAGAGATGAGGAAAATCGCTTAAGAGCAAAACCTATATTCAATACTATTTAAGATATTGACTAACTTGAATGACTTACATACTACTTAGACTTCCATGAAGCATAATGCACAGGGTCTTAAAACCTTTAAGAGAATGTGATGCAGTCCAGCACCACCCATAGGAAGCAACTCTTCCCTTGGTATCCACCGATCAGCCTCAGGATATTGAATACTTTTTTCTTCAGTCGTAGAGTCATAACTCCACAAATCAGCAGTAGAGAAAACTCTACAAGGGTATTATATAGTGTATGGAACTAGGGTTTAACAAAATCAATAAATCATTATAGGGACGAGTGATTTGGAAAACATTGTGTTGTTTCAAAGAAACACTTATGGAGCAGGTATTTGAATAGATTGTTGGAAAAAAAAAAGTGATGTAAAATAGTCCAAAATAATTATTTTTATAGTATTATATGTTTTTTTGAGGTGGGGAGGTTGTTTAAATGAAATTGGCACTTCGTTCGAACGAAAACCATGTTTCGTTCTAACGAGTTCCACTCGTGTTCGAATCAACAGCTTAGTTCGTTCTAACGAACTTCCAACGGGTGAAGCTCAGTCAAACATATAGACTCCATTTGAAGGGCATTATAAGTTTGTTATAACGAACTGAAAACTTCGATCCAACGAGATCAGAACATCATTATAATGAACTAGTATATTTATTCTACTAAGAACATAGCCTCGTTCTAACAAGGTTGTACAGTTCATTCTAACGAATTGAAAAACAAAAAAAAATATTTTCAAAAATCCTCTTATGAAAAATGCCTCGAATAACAAGAAAACATCCGAATATAAATTTGACTAAATTCAATCAAAAATCCTAAATACCATATACCTCGATATTAAATCATGAGAGTTTCAACGGAATGGACTTTGGAAATGTTGCTTGGTCACTAACTTTTCTTCAAAGATCGTGTTGAAGCATATATGGACGTAGTGTTCGGTTTGTATTGGGATACACCAAAAAGTATAAACTATGAGCAATCATAAAATCTTTGTCTTACAGATATACTCGAACCTATTAGACTACACGGGTATACAATAAATTCTAGAATATTGTGTTTAAACCCATTGTAAGTTCATGCTTATACATGTGGAATTATACATATGTTTCCCACAAAAAAATTTTGAACCTCTAGAAAATCAAACTATGTTTGAAAAAAATTATATGTGCCTATGTTAAATCCTTTATTCCTAGAGCACCACTCATGTTCCAACTAAAATTAAGTTATATGTGCCTAAAATAAACATCCCTTTATTGTGACAATGTATAAAAGTCCCTTTATTGTGACTATATAAAAAATCCCATTGTTGTGAAAGATCTTTTAAAAGTCCATGTCATATTTATTAAATTTTCAGTGATATTGTGGATGGTGAAATGCCAACTGCTGAGGAATTATAGAAAATATTTATAGCAGTGAAAACTTCACTTGATGAAGCAGTCACCCAAGTTGCAGATTTCACAAATGGGAAGTGCATTTTTGAACTTTGATTCATCTCTTCTTATTCATGTCCGCGTTTTACCAGAGAAGATTTAACCATCTGTGGTCGGTGATTTTTGTATTAAATGTCATAGTGGATTAAAGCAAATAATTTATAAGTTAAAAAGGTGAAATTTATTGTATTTATTTATCATCTGAATAGGTTCATCCATAAATGTTATAGTTGAATAACCAAAATGATGAATTTTATAATTAAAAAAAAAAGCATGTAAAACTTCAAGTAATGATAACTCACCATTACTGATGTCATATCAGTATAGTAATAAAATGTGTACGTCACAATTCTTTATACAAGTAAGAAGTAAAATCGACAACTCTATCACAAATATCAATGGAATATTAGTTAAAAATTGAAAGTCAATTAATTAATAACAAAATTAGGGATATGCAACTTTTAGATCAATACCAAATCCTCGACAAGAACCAAACCCTAAATATTTGTAGTCATTATCAAATCTAATACCAATTTATATCACTATTTCCATTCAAGAATGATTCACAATCAAAATCCATTCACCCTAAATAAATAAACCGATAATAAAAATTAATACAAATACACTATGAATATTCATTAGTGTAATCGAAGAGGTGTGTATGAGAGAGTCAAAGAGAGAGATGAATCAACCACTAGCAAATCCTTTAAATTTCAATGATCAACAAAGTCAATACCTTAGTCGATTTCATGTTGAATTGTGTGTGAAAGGAGGAGGATTTAGCGCTATTGTGAAATTATGGAGAGCAAAATTTAGTGTGTCGGGTGGATTCAGTTTTTCCTTTGGGGTAAATTGGAAATTAGGGTAGGTTTTATTTTATTGGGAACAACTGGGAAGGGAAAAAGGTCTGTGGTTGTCCTTTTTGGCGGATTTTTTTTTGTAAATTAAAAATATTAAGGATTTTATTAAATTCGTAACGATAAATTAATGTAAGAAATTAGTATCGGTAAAATGGTGTTAGTTATTAAAAAATTGGTTTGATAATAAAAGAGTCTTTTGGTGTAGTGTATTAGATTATCTTATCATTTCTCATAGGCCTTTGTGCTTTATTTCATCTATATATCTCATTGATTTATTTTAGGAGGATTCTGAAAGTAGGAGAAGTCACTCTTTGTGCATACTATTACTTGCATGCTCATGTTTTGTTATTTCATGTGGTTTCAAGTATAGACATGTTGATGAGGCTCATACCCATCATTTAAAATTGGTCTTTGAAGTACAGTTATTTTTTTTTACTCTATGAGCCTTACTTCCTATTCATCTCATTATATGGCTAATGTGGAGTGTGATTGTTAGGAGTATTCAAGATATTTTATAAGTTTTTGGGTTTTTCCATGGAAAATATGAAGGGAGAGATTAAACTTGGCTAAATTTCATGTCAAATAATTGAGGCGTTGAGTCATTTGAGATACATTGGCTTGAATGGATATGCTACGTTTAAGTAAAGTGACGATTGTTCATTTAGACCACATGAACTTTAGGGACTTTGAAGATATACTAAATATACTAGACAACAAAGACATCCTTTGTCAATTTAACGATATATGATTTTACTAACTTTTTGATAGAACGTTATTGGCTATGCACACACTTCCGCACTTTTCAAAAATATATTTTTAAGCGGATGAATAAGTAATTTTAATGTTAAGATGTTATGTATACCTTTTTAGGGAAAGAACTGACTTTTAAAAGTGATTTGTATGAATTATATTTTACTTTGGCTTCAAACTTTATGCACATTGCACCATGTGAACAATCAAGATTTCACCCGTGCGCATGGCTACGGACCATTTCATCCATGATTCTATACTAGCTAGAGTAATGTGCACATCAAAAGTCAACCATGCACAAGGCAGGTTGTTTTTTTCAAAAATCCTATAAATAGGTCATTTCCCCCTAATTTTAAAAAATTTAAATTCCTCATTACTCTAAAACATCTTAGAAAGTATATTCCACGTCGAGTACTTGTACTTATCTCTCTTTTCTAAAATTCACTTGTTCCCTCCAAACTGAGAGAAAAACTTAGATATATACTTAATTTATTTATTTGAGAGACATTTTATAGTGATTTGATTAATATGAACACTATTCAAGATCAATTCAAACTAATTTACACTTGAATTGGATATCCAGCACTCCTAGATCTAAAATTGTAGGTGCTTCATTCTATTGGATATATTGGAGCATTGCACGATTCTAAGAATGAGTTTGTATTTCCTAGTTCAGTTTATGGATCTTAATTTGGATTCTTATTACTAATGGGGGGATTCCAAAGTTAATAGTTGACTATTCATGATTGCATGAGGTAGAGGTATTTCTTTGCTTTGTATAAAAATCATTTCAAGTTGATTAAGAAATTTGAGTGCGTTGAGGTTTTTTACCCCTGGGTTAGGGTTTTTGCTCATAAATTTATCTTATGAATTTCTTATATGTTTTGAATGTTATATTGCACACTTACATCACACACTATACTTCGATCTTACATAGATCTAGAGGAATTCATTAAAATTGAATTTAGATTTTTGAATATAGTGAATTGTCCGAGTTTGCCTAAATTTGATCATTCATTTGTTAATTTAATATTTTCATCACATCACCTAGTTATAACATGTACTAGGTCAATTAAAATAGGAAACAAAATTGAAATTGCTAAAAAAATTGGTCATATCTTGCAATGAAACCTATTCAACCCCCAGGTTCATTTGGAGTTGGACACTTGTTTGAATACACACATCCCCATAATTCGTAGGTAGTTTTATGCGTATTCTAGTTCGATCAGACCATCTTGGACTATACCATCATTTTTAGGTGGGTTTTATCCCAAATGTAGGTGCCCAAATTATTTTTAAATTGCATGATCATTTTCAAATGAGTTTTAGATGCACAAGAACATTGCAGCCACAATAGAAAAAAATAAACTTTTATTAAGATGAATCACTTTATTTAAACATTCTCATGAATAAAACCATCTAACTAATAATATAATATCCTAAGGATCATGGCGTTACATGACCTTGGTACTACTATTACATCTATTCTTCCAAGTGGTAGGATCTGTCACCTCTTTTTGACTCTATCATGTATGGACATTGGCAGTTGGATGCCAATTTTTCATCAAAGAGATTATTTGTTTCTAGTATGAGTTTTTTTATAACTAGGTCAACGAATTGTAATTCCCTGACCTTGATCTTCCTTTCATGCTTACTAGAGAGCTCCTGTTGTTAAATGTTAAGATGTATGCGATCCTTCTTTCTTCGTTCTTCCTCTAAATTCAGCTCATGGTCCAATCGATCATTATTTTGTACATCTTCAAATATTTCTTTTCTCAAGGTTAGGAGGACGATTACTAAGGGAATAACAATTTCCATGTCATATGTTAAAGAGAATAGGGTTTCACCCATCGGCCTCCTGGGTGTTGTCCTGTAAGCTAAGAGGAAATAAAGGAGCTCATCCACCCATTTTTCCTTCACATTTTCCAATCGACATTTGACTGTAGAGTGCTAAGTTTTTTTGTGATTTTATCCTGACCATTTCATTATGGAAATATAGTTTATTCACAATAAATCATGATCCCATATTGGGCACAATAGTATTTAAAAGTATCATTATCGAACTGAGTCCCATTTTAGTTACTAGAGGCCTGGGGATTCCAAATCTAGAAACATGTTCCTCCAAACAAAACAAATGGCATCTTCCTATCTGATGTGTTATTGGTCCTACCTCCACCCACTGGTAAAGTAGTCAGTTGTAGTTAACAAATACTTTTGATTTCTCGGTACAATGGTAAAAGGTCCCATAATGTTGATGTCCCATTAAGATATAATCCAAGGACTTGTGAGGGGATTGAGATCGCAAACTGTCTTCTTAATCATATGAGGGAACTTAGTGAACTTAAGAACAAACTAAAGGGCAACCTTTTTCGTAAAAGTCCACCGGTATTCCTGAGAGATTTCCCTATAGGCGAGTGATCTCCCACTTCTATGATCCATACAGTTTCCTTCGTACTTCTTACCCAGGATTCCTTCTACTTGGTCTGGAAGAACACATTGAAGGAGAGGACCCATAAATGATCATCATTAAAAAATTCCTTCAGAGTTAAGGCAAAACCTTATCGACTTGATCTTTAACTTGTGGTACTCCTTATTGTCTAGTGGCAAGTTACTCGTCATCAAGTATGCCACGATTGGATCCATCTAGGATGGAGGCGGTTAGACTTGCATGACTTTTGAGGTTATTTCTAGTTCATTAATACCAGGTGGGTCAACATATTCCACTATAATTGTTCTCTTCATATCACGATCAATGGGTGAGTCGAAAGTAGCTAAATCATCAGTATGGTTATTATTGTTCCTTGTTAGTTGTTCTACTAAGGATGACTTGAAGAGTTTTATTAATCCTCTTTTTTTGTCTCAATAAGTGAGAATTTTTGGATCATTGGCTTCATATACCCCACGGAGATGATTTTTTATTGGGTAAAAGTCATAATATATAGCCATATCTCTGGAACTGATATTGGTCTCCGGTTGCAGACTGTGGATTATGTCATCATACTCAACCTCATCTTTGGATCCCTTAAAACATCGGTGGACTTTTTCTTGATAAGACATATATGAAGAGTGATAAAGATGATTCCAACACCAGTTCGTCATCTGTTAGATGTTCATCCATGAATTATTTTAACGGCTATGGTTGATCATCCTTGATGATAGAAAGTATATCCATAATTTGATTTGATTGTACTTCTTCCATTTATAGGGGAGTGGTAGACAATTCGGCAACGAATTTAGCCAGGACTAGACTCTTATTGGTTTTTTATGGTTCGTACTTGCTATCAAACTAAGGTATCTCCAAAGACCACTTCATCATTATGTTAGACAAGAGGATAAGTTATTGGGATGACTACTATGTGGGAGTTAAAATAGTGTCCCAATTTTCTTGCGGATGTCACTAGTGCTATAACCGTATTCACGATAGGAATATATTTTTTATACCATAAAGAAAGTGCGGTTAACATAGTAAACTACCAGTTTCTCTTCGTTTTGCAATTGTACACTCCCCACGTAAGTTGCATATTTTGAAACAACCAAATATAAGTAGAGTTATCCACCTATCATAGGAGTTGGCAGTAATGAAGGAGAGTCCAAATACTATATAATCCTTTCTAGTGACCGGTCACGCTCCTTTATCCAGATCGTTGTACTTTCCTTCTTGAGATCTTGAAAGAAAGTTCGACATTTTTTTGATGACTAAAATATAAACTGATTAAGGCCATCTAATATCCTAGTCAATATTTGTACATATCTGATTATAGTCATCTTTTGGATATCCTACAGGGCCTTAATCTGATTCAGGTTTATTTTTATTCCCTTTGCATTACTAAGTAGCCCAGGAACTTACCTGAGATGACTCACTTGGAGGAATTCAACTTCATCTTGTAATCTCTAAGGATCCTGAAGTTCTTGGTCATATATTTGATGTGATTGGTGCTTTCTTTAACTTGATGATCAGATCATCAATGTATACCTCCACGGTCATTCCAATTTATTTCTTGAAGACCTTAGTGACCAAGTGCTAATAAGTTGCCTTAGTATTTTTAAGTCAGAAGGGAATGACCTTATAATAGTAAATCCCCAGAGTCATTTAGAACAATGTCTTCTATCTATTAGGACCAAACAAAGGTATTTGATGGTAGAGGGAGTAAGAGTCTATGAAACTCATCTTCTAGTGTCCAGACTTTCAATCTACGCATTTGTCAATCTATAAAAGTGGACATATATCCTCTGGGAAAGACTTATTGTAGTCGGTGAAATCGATACAATCTCTCCATTTTTCACCCTTATTGTAGATCCATTCGAGGGCCTCTTTAATGGATTTGGCATTAAGAATATTCTCGAGTTCATTCTCTATAATCCTCACTTTATTTGGTGCTAACGTTTTTGGCTTTTTCTTAACTGGTCGGGAAGATCCACATATAGTTAATGATAAATAATGTTCGGATCAATTCTCTAAAGATCATAAGGTTATAAGATGAACATGTCCACGTTTTTCTTGAAAAAGTGAATGATTTTTTTTGCCTCTTCCTTTGGAAACTCTGAGCCAATTATGAAGGTTTTATCTGGCTAAGATGAATATAGAGGAGTGACAATGAGTATTTCCATTACTCTGTTAGTCAGGTCCAATCTATTCTCCTCAACCCCAGATTGAACACCATTTGGCTACTATATGGGTTGATCATCCTCTAAATCAACATTGTTCTGTATTTTCTTAGACTATATCTTTTTGGCTTTAGTGGCTACAAAGAAGAAACTGTGAGGTGCATCTTGATCCCACGAATTTCCATAACTCCCAAGTCTTTAAGAAGCTTAAGCTTTCAATAAAGGGAGGATAGGATGGACCTGATAGTGTGGATCCATCATTTTTCAATAATGTCATTGTAAAGCTATTTCGATTGGATGATGTGTAATGATATCTCACGGTTGATAGGGATGACCTTAAAAGGTATCTTTATCTTTACTAATAGGGTCTCAACATCTCTACTGAAGTCTATTAACAGCCCCATCATTGTATCCAGATCTTCGACAATGTAACTAATCTTTAGAAAAAAACTAATACTACACCAAAATTGTTGACTTGTCATGGTTTAAAACCGTGACGAGTCAAACTTGTCAAGGTCTTCGACCATGACAAGTTTGGGGGTGACAACTACCTTCGTCACGAACTTGACCGTGACAATTTTATTAGACTTGTCACGGTCTTTGACCTTGACAAGTTTATCATGGTCAAAGACCATGACAAGGTCGTGATAAGTCTAATAAACCTATCACGGTCAAAGACCATGACAAGTTACTTGTCCCGGTCAAAGATCGTGACAAGTTCTTGACAATTCTGGACATAATTTAAGAAAAATGTTGGGTAGTATGGCCACTGCCATTATCGAACAGTATATTTGTACTTGTTATACCAAAATTATACTTGTCCAAACAACATATTTCCAAATAAAATAGAAATAATGTACCAAATCATGGCATATATAATCCATATCCAAATAAAACAGAAATACAAATATCCATTTCCAAACTAACATGTACCAAAAAAATATATATATATAATCCAATATCCCAATAATACAGATAGAAATAATGTCATGGCCTAGGGTCTTGAGAAAGTTGGGGGAGGAAGGGAGGCCACACAACATATGCATTGGCATGAACCTCAATTCGTTGAACGCCGCATTTTTCAAGCAACCACAAAGGTGAGTTATCCTTTTCAGACACCACAGGCGTGACAAGCACCCTTACCTCAATGTCTTGGAAGGAACATCCATGAAATAGCATACTCAGGAGGAAGCTCAGATTCCTCACTCCCTCGTTATCCGCTCCATGCAAAATATGTTGTGTAGAAACACGCTCGACCAACCGATTATTGACATAGGTCGCTCGGTGGAGTCAAGATGGGAAATGAATCATATGGCGGCGTGTTCGTGTGTATCAATGATAAAGCACTGGCGTACTCGTCTACCACTACCCCCTTCTCATTCTCCTTCCCCTTCCCCTTCCCCTTGGACCCCAACTTACGCTTCATGAAGGCGTACATATCTAGGATTGTTGCCTCCAATCTTGATAGCTTATCGTTATGGGTGCCCACCTTATGTGCCAACCCAATATTTCTCGTCTCCATTCCGATTATCCTCGACTTCCCCACTCACGAGCTCACCCCCTAGCCCTCCCCTAGTAATCCGCCACTTGGCTGAGTGCGTCCATAGCCAAAAATGCTTTGTCAGCATCAGACAACGACTCATGCACTTCCTTAAGATTTGCCTGATATGATAAAAAGCACACGATTAGTTAATTAACTAAATTAAAATTTTATAACATAATTAAACATTTATAACTTACAATCGTGGATGCGATGCTCGGGGCCACCTCCATATCCTTGACCTTCTTCGTTTGAATTGCCACATAGGCATCCAGCCTATGTGGCCTACCCGCAAGGCCACTCCCCGTCTCCTGAAATAAAATAATACAGAATTAGTAAGTAAAGGAAAGTAATGCTAAATTAGAATAACGTAAGACTAAAATTAAATAAAAATAAAAATTTATCATCCGGTGCTCCACCTCAGCGTAAGACGTCCTCCCAAAGTAGTGCACGTCCAACTTTTTTGCCTGGTTTTACCTGCCTAATTGGGGAGATGCCAGTTCCCACTCATCGATCTCATTGTCGAAAAACTTTTGCTACTGTGCCAATGAGATCGTCTCCTTCGGGGGAACGATGTCATGTACGCTCAGAATGGACTCCCGGGTATTCCCAAATTATTGTGCCTGCATATTCTTCTTCCATGTCTTATATTGATCCCTCAAGTGTTCCAACGTGGAGTCGCGGAGATGTGGGGGCAATCCAAATTGTTCCTATCAAACAAATATAAACCAAAAGGATAGTAACTGTTAGTTGCTTGTAAATATAAATATAAATATAAATATAAATATAAATATAAATATAAATATAAATATAAATATAAATATAAATATAAATATAAATATAAATATAAATATAAATATAAATATAAATATAAATATAAATATAAATATAAATATAAATATAAATATAAATATATAATTAACTATAAATATTAATACACTACCTGTAGTTCTTCCCAGATGCCAATCTTGAGCTCATTAGTTATGATCCTCCAATCAGTCTACCTCGGGCCAACGATCGCCTTCAGCAACTCTAGGGATATAGTCAATAATATAGTCTTATTCTCAACAAAGGACCCCAATTTTCTCGATTTTTGGGGCCTACTGGTTGAGGAGCCCTCGTCGCCTCCGCTACCCCACTAGGATGAAGACATTTTCTGCAAAAATTGTTA
Organism: Sambucus nigra; assembly: GCA_949130495.1. NCBI lineage: Eukaryota > Viridiplantae > Streptophyta > Magnoliopsida > Dipsacales > Adoxaceae > Sambucus > Sambucus nigra. Next base: position 280,039,568 of record OX422215.1, on the reverse strand, counting down.
TTATTAGTACAAACATGTATATGGACTTTGAATTAATACTCAAATCTGATAATAACAATACATACAATATCAATTTTAATTTCAATTTATACCACTACCAATTTATACAAATTTATATCAATAACAATACTAATACCTAATACCAAATTCAATTTACACACACGCACACTACTCCCCCCCCCCCCCCCCCCTCTCCCCCCTCCGAACACACACTCTCGAGTCATGGAATTTGAATTAATGATTAAATTGATTAAAATCCTAATTAACATACTCACTAACCATAAAACCAATTTTGATTCAAATTCGATAATAAAAAAGACTAGAAGAATACACCCATTGGTTATTACATATATTAAAATCATCGAGTACAAATGAATAGAAATAATTAAATTGTCATCGATAATAATATAGTCACTTATCATTACAAATAATTGGAATACTTATTACAAATCTAAAAAAAAATCGAGTTATCATACAAAATGGATCGAGATTCGGTAGGAGAAGCCAAGTCATCCACACTATTGTTTAGACGCTTTTGCGCTTGTAAGATGATTGACCATGGATCGTTGTTGATATAGTCTGAGTAATACACTTGCTTGACCTTTTTAAATGCACAAACAAACAGCTCATCGCTCACGTGTTCTTTGCTCTTCAACTTGGACAAGTCAACCATGATCAAATTAGAACCAGGATTAACTTTACAAGTATTTTTATCCTCAACTCTTTACGCAATCACAGTAAAATAAAACCTATTTGAACCTTACATTGACCAGTTCAAATATATTTTGAATTACAGCATAGTAAGTCATTTCAGCTTCAATGAGGTTTTTATCTTTCGCGCTCGCTTGAAAGAAAATAAGAGCCTTGTATGAAATTCTCGAGCTCTATACATTTGAATTTTCCTTGTACACCCTTGCATCGAATATGTAACAGTTCAATTGATACATTTTATACTATTATGCCATAAACAAGGGTCCAATTGTTAGATGAGCAAGCCTTGATGTCGCATCACCCGTCTTTAAGAGCTGAGAATATAGATAAATTAATTAGGTTTGTTCTAAAGATTTCTTGTAATGTGACATTTAATAACAACCATTTTCATTATAATTACCTCGTGTGACAACCACAGCCTAAATTTGATGTCTGAATGTGCCATTATTTTTTGTCTTTTATTGTTCTCACGGGCTTCATATTTTCTGCATAGATCGTGACGAACGTATTACAAAATTAATCATTTATAAAATAATTTAAAATAATGTAAAAGTTAAAATAATTTAAACTTACTTTTCCATTCTTCGACATCTTCATGTGTGTTAAATAGATAATGAGCTACTTGTTCATGTTGCAAACTCGTTAATTTCACTCGTTTACCCATCACATGACGACCCTCATCGAGGAACTCATCAATATCATCCACACTGGTCAACTCAGGCATATATTACCAAGCGAAGATTGATGACTCCGTGATGATGTATTCCTCTGCAATTGATAATTCAATGTATCATGTATTCTTGACGTAATCTTTACAAACTTTCATCAATCTTTCAAGTGAATATATCCACCAATATCTAACTGGGCCTTAAAGAAGTGCCTCGTCACATAGGTGTACCAAAAAGTGAACACTAATGTCAAATAATGATGGGGGAAAGTACTTCTCCAACACACAAATCACTTTGATCACCGCCAAATTTGTGGCCATTATGTGATCTCAATTTTCTTGGAGAAACAGTGCTTAAACAATAGAGGAACTAATTATGATCACATGCCAATTGTGGATCTTACACTTATGTAAATGACGGGTAGCATAATTAACAATCCTTTTCAAGTTGGAAAAAAAAAATTAGATGGAAGCTTAAAATTATATATTATGTCTAAAAGCACCTTCATTTCCTCACTCATCAAAGTAAACACACTAGGAGGAATTATTGTCCTTCCCCTGATATCTTCGTTTAACCATAGTTGTGGCTTAATTCGCAACGATTTACGATCTTTTCGTTCATTTTCTCTATCCTTCGAATAACTCCCCCCAATGCATGTGCCCATAATATGTCCAGTGGCGTTCTTCTCTGCATGCATCACATCTCATACATGGCGCATCGAGTTATTCATCCAATAAGGAAAGTCAAATAAAATTGACCTCCTAGACCATGCTTTTCTTATCTCAGTTTTATTCCCATTTGAGGTCTTCTTATGCTTGACATTCTTAAATTTAAGATTCTTACCTGGCATATTAGGGCCACAATGAAAAGATTCACTTTCAATTTCCAAACCTAAAAGTTTTCTCGGTGGTAGCCTATGTTCAACCCCGCCTAGTAAAAAATTTGAGCTTTTCTCAAATTTAAAACTATGAGCAGGGGGTAAATACTTCCTATGGTAATAGTTTACATGTTTTGAGCTAGTGGGAAGACGAATAGATTTAGTCTCCCCTATAGAAATAAGACACCCTAAATAACCACGTACTACACAACCGGATAATATCCCATAAGCTAGAAAATCATGAATTGCCCACATCAACATAATTTCAGCGTAAACTCTTCGTTTCTAAAAGAGTCAAATTCTTGCTTACCCTCTTCCCACACTCTGATTGAGTCAAATTATTGCATACTCTTTTATAAAAGAGTTAATTATTGTCCATACACTTTTATCGGTGCTTAAATTGCCAAATGGATTGAAATCATCTGTTGATATTGCTAAACAAATTTTACGCTATTCTGGAGAAAAATCGGGATACTCAAAACTCAACCTCTTCCAAGCTGTAAATTCAAAAGGATGGCGTATCAGATTATCCACTGCTTATGCCCTAGAATGCTAAGTTATTACCTCCCCTATCCATATTACTATTAAAAAACACTTTCATCTAGGCCCAATGGGAAAATAATTCAACACTTTTTGAGTCACTTTTGAGCTTGTGCCTTCCTTGCTAGTAGATTGGACATATCTAGGTCCATCGCACACCAAACACCGATAAAGATTTTCATACTCCTTTCGGGATAGTATGTAGTCATACACATAAGCATGAATTTATTTATACTTCATTCCCATACCTTTCAAACTATTTTTATAGTAGAATTGTTGTTTGGAAGCATATTCTATTTGGGTAGCAAACCCTTCACCCAATTCAAAATTCCTATCACGCTATTTCCAGACAAACCATATTGGGTCTTCAAACTTTACAAACCAACCATGGCATGTAAAGTTATTTGATTGTTCTCACAGCCAGTGTATAAAGGCTAGTTTCCCTTAACTTTTAAACTTTGGTATTCATTGTCAAGATTTATCCCGATATCTTCATGAGCACCTGAACCTTGTACATCGTTAGTGAACTCATTCTCTTCCTCTTCATGAACTCCATACGTGTCACCAACTAAATCCTCTAGCATAATATGATCTACATTGTCATCCTCACCTTTTACATCTATCCTACTTATTGAAGGTTGTTATAAAGGTTGCTCGGGGACAAAAGGAACTTTGGGTTCCCCTTGAAAACTCCAAATTCGATAACTATATTGCAGACCCCATCTTAACAAATGTAGTTAGATTGTTTTCCACTAAACACCTTAACATTTTTACACCTATCATATCAACACAGAAACTCTTCATCATCATGATATGCATATTTCACCAATTCATTAGCACCTCTGAGAAACACATCCCCTAATATATTTGTCTCACCCATCCACTCTTTGTATTTAAGATATCCCATCACACCTACTACAAGAAATCGCCTATAATGGTTAAGAAGCGTATATCTGTGGATTAGTATAAACAAAACTGTGAACATTTAGTTCCCATTAGTATAAACAATCACATATTGAATGTGTACGCATAAGAACTAGAAGGCTAGTTTCTATGCGCACTATAGATAATTTAAATTAATTGTAAATGTTACATAATCGTTATATCATGCATTCAAATGTTATAGAACTGTTATAGAACTTGACTTAATGTAAATTTACACATGGGTTATCTACTGCGGTTCCCGTTATCACCTATTACTTGTTGTATAATATTTATAGTATGTTTCATTTAATTATCACTTATTTATATTCGATTTTTACATTGTTATGTTTCATTTCGCATCACAACACCAAATGTTGGAGAATGCCTAGGTCCAACCAACCTAATGGCCATCTAAGTGCTCAAATCCACCAGTCAACAATAATTCGAGAATTCAAAACAACAATGTAAATAATAAAGTCTTTTATTAGAAATTCCTAAGGCCAACCAACTCAATGGTCATCTAAATGTTCAAATCCACTAGTAGACAACAATTCAAGAATTCCAAACAATTCAATAATCTCCATGTGTGTGTGTGTAGAGAGAGAGAGAGAGAGAGAGGAAAATGTGCGTAGAGAGAGAAAGATGGCGGCCATTGCTTCAATTAGAAAGAAAAACCAAATTTCAATTTCAGAATTGAATAACAAAAACAATATACTAAATACCAATTTCAATTTCAATTTCTAATACTAATTTCAATTTCAATTTAGAATCAAATTCAATTTTAATTTGAAATTGTAATTAAAATTAAAATTCAATTTATAATATTAATTCATATTTCCTCCATCTCCTCTAAAGGGTAAGTGGTCCTATCCTATTCAAAAGTGCATATTTCTATAATATACTTAATAGCTCATGGACATTGCTCCAATTTGAGGAAAATTCGACAGCATATCCCCATAGTTTTCCAAGTACATGACATAGATTCTCAAGTGTGACTATTTTTCCAATTTATCAATTGAAATAACACTTAACATCGCATCATCTAGTATGTACCCAAAGAACATTAAGATACGACTGCAGAACTTCCCCAAAAAATAACAAGTTTAAGCCACTAAGAATATTATTATACAGATACTATGCAGTCCCAAACTGTCACAACGAGACAATTAAGAGATCTAAATACAGGGATAATGACTCTCGAACGGGTCTAAGGGCTATTGAATGCGTACGCATAAGAACTAGAAGGATAGTATATATGCGCACTATATGTAATTTAAAGTATGTTTCAATTAATTATGTCTAATCATAATTCGAGAGATTCCATTTAATTATATAATTTAAAGTATGCATAAGAACTAAAGATTATATCAATTTATACCAACATCAATACTAATTCAAATTCAATTTCAATTTATACCAACTTACACCAATATCAATACCAATTTAATTTCAATTTGAATTCATGCCAATATCAATACCAATTCTAATTCAATTTCAATTTATACCAATTTATACCGATAGCAATACATCCAAATTCAATTCAATTCAAATTGAAATTGAATATCAATACCAATTTCCATTCAATTCAATTCAATTAAATTCAAATTCACTATCAATACAATTCAATTCAGTTTCAAAATCAATATCAAAACCAATTCAATTCAATTTCATACAATTCAAATGAAATTTAAAACCCCCACCCCCACGAACAACCCCCGCAATCCCCTTCCCCCCGGACCCCCACCCTCCACACACCCACACACCCGCCTACACACACTGCCCCCGCCCTCCGCCACCCACCCACACATACCCCCCAACCCCACACACCTACACATACAAACACATGTAGACCCATGCACACACACACACATACACACACAAAGTAGAGAGAGAGAGAGAGGAGGGAAAGGAAAACGGTTGGAAAAAAATTAGGCAACTAGAGTTTTAGTTAAAAGAGTTATCACGGACTTATCAAGGTCATTGACCGTGATAACTTTCTAAAGTTTTCACGGTCATTGTGACATGTTCGTGACAACTGTACTTGCCACGATCAATGATCATGACAAACCCTTGTCACGAACTTATCACAGTCATTGACCGTGATAAAAAAAATGGGTGTTTTTTTGTCACCGTCAATGACCATGACAGGGATGGCCAGATCAAAGGTGACAATTTATCCTTTTTGGTGTAATGTAAGATACATAATTTTTAAGGATCTCCCTTGATTTATCATTATTCTCATTACGTCGAAGTTTGTTGCCTGTGTAGTGAGGACTAGGGCATCTTTATGGGGAAAGTTAATGCATATTAGATCTTTGTCGCCGAATGTTATTTCTAAGTTAAAATCAATATCCATACATTATCGCTTATCCAGAACAGTCTTAAATATTTCCACCTGGAATGCTTCTTAGACTCAAGTTGTAATCTTCACTCTTTCTTTGAGTTTCTTATTGCTGCTCTATGAAGGATCAATGTAGCCGCGTATAAATATGACCAATTATAAGGGTGGGAGGTCATCGTCTTCTTTATCTTTCTTCACTACGTTTACCCAGACTTTGGACTATGCCTTATTCGTATTAACATATTTCTTCAGATGTCCGTCTAGTACAAGTTCTTTCAGGTGTTTATTGAATATATTATAATTCTTTGTGAGATGCTAGTGGTTGTAACATCTCCAATTTTCCATATATCAGTCGGCCAAACTACTATAACCAAGATAAAGCATGTCAAATAATTTATATCATTCTGAGCATTGAATAATAAATAAATAGGAATGAATTTAAAACCATTCATAACATGTGATTACTAAAACGATAAAAACTCCGAATAGACTAAGTCTCAAAACATTTAACCATAAAAACTGAATAATTCTCAACTTAAAACATAACTGTCTGAAATAAATAATTGGGACTTAAGGTCCATAAAATCTCTTAAATTAAACTGAACTGAAAAACTAAAAAGAGTAGAAACCTAAGTATGAATCAAAGAACTAAGGTTGATAGTTGAATCGAACTGCAAGTCCAAAGTCTCCTCAGCCATGCAGATCATGTTTAAATGTAATAAGTAAAAATGAGACTCACTTACAGTAAACATGTCATCTCATCAACTCTCACATGCAATAAGTACATCACCCCTCACTTAAGTCAAAGCTATGAGCATGTCCCAACTAAAGGTATAAACTATATGAAAATTATTTGTCTTAAGACTAAAAAGTAAGTAGCTCATAATCAAATGAAACAGGGATGTGACTAACTAACCATGTGAGAATATAACCCAAATACCAACCCCCGCTATCTCACCCTTAAGTACAATGTGCAAAGTCTTGTAAAAATAGATATTTAACATGACTGGACTAAAACATATTTTTCATATGTTCACAACAAAATAACACGAAGGAAACTAACTTCACGGACACTCTCTTGCCTCTACTGATAAATAAGTATAAGTCCCTCAGCTCTCCAATTTAAAATACATCAATACACATATAAGGGAATGGGGGATCAATATATAATCAAACCACTGGGTAGTCCCATACCAAAACTCAACTGATGGATCGGGTAATCAACCTATATTATCATGAAGTCTAGATTGACTAAACATACGATCAAAATGTAAGACCTTCACGAAGGCCTGCGTCAACATCCTGGTGTGTGGTACACGATCATAAATTTCAAAGAAACCCTGGTTGATAGATTCAACATGAGTATCGGTATGTTCATGGAATAAGTAATATATATATACGCGCCCATATGATATCTCTTTACTCATGCGTCTACCCAATCTAACATAATCGTTAATGCCAGACTTCACTATTAATTAAAGTATTATCCAGGTTTCTATCTTAATTAAAAATAACATAATTAGTCCAACGGTTTATATTCTAATAAACCTAACTACTGTAATTTACCAATCACCTTTCAAGTAAACAATTACAAAACCACTTGAATCAACTCGGAATAATCCTCGACCCCATCATAGGGGCCGAATCAATTAGCATACATGCCAAATCGATTTGGCTCGGGGCACTGGCCCAAGTTGGTCTAAAAATGAATTTTATCTTCCCAAATCCAATGATGCCAAAACTAATCTTCAAGGCTACCACAAACCAAGTCTTGCAACCCATAACATAATTATTCATACTCTTAATTCGTTTATAAGAGATTTAACATTAATTAAAAAGAATCATAGGCTCATTTCATTAATTCTCCAAATTAAGCAGAGTTTTAATCTTTAACATGCAATAGAATCATAATCATAGATAATTTTAAAACTAAACCTTAAATTAACAAAGGGAATTAATTAATAAAAGAAATTAAATACTAGACATAAATTCTAATTAGATAATCATATATCAAACCCATTTAATTTCATCTTTCTCTTTAAAGGCACGAGTCTTCAATGCAGAATTAATTAATACTAATCCGAATTAACCCATATAAATAAATATAATTAAGATTAACAGATTCAGTCCTAAACATGCATTATGAATATCATAATGTAATACCCCGTACTTTTGACTATATTTATTTTTAGGATTAATTAATTAAATGCATATTAATTGGAAATTAATCCGGGATAAAAATACTAATGTGATGCGAATTGGTATTTGATTATGTGCATATATGATTATATATGTATTTGGTATTATAAAATTTGTCGTGGGATTTATATACGGCATTGTAGAAATTTTGTTGAGACGCGTGGGACCGCCGCGTCACGGTATAATAGTTTGATAATAAAAGTGAATTTAAAATCTATAATCCGTATGGTCGTTTTGAGTGCGCCAACGCGTCCGAAAGGGTCGAGATAGTCAGAAAACACTAGCCAGGAGTATAGTTTGGGTCCCGGGGTATTTTGAGGCCATACCGGTAACTTAAAGGGTATTTTGGTAATTTTACATTTTGAGGAATTAAAAGTGACGAAAATTGGTTAATTAAATTTGATGTGGATATTGACCCACTAATCCCATAACCAACCCATATTAACTCTTTAAGCTACGGAGGCTAATATTAGGTTTACAATCTTCCCCAAATCAAACCCTAGCCACCTTAAGCCACCATTGGAGAAGGAACTTAGAGAGAGAGGAAACTCTGCAGAATCTTCACCAAACCTACACCAAAGTCAGAAATCAAACCAAGGCAAGTGGTTTAATTATGTTTAATTTCAGCAAATGTTCTTTCCATGTTAGAAAATTCGGATTTTTGGTTTGTTCTTGATAAATATGAAAACCCATGCAGTTTAGATCATAGAACTTGAGAAATTGTGTAAAGAATTGCATGTAGAATAGTTTGGAGACGATTAATCGGATGTTAATACATGATTGGGTGAAAGAAAAACGAATTAAATTCTGGAAATTGATGTTGATATACATCTAGGGTTCATGTTCTTGATGATATTGGGGAAAAGTATAAAATCTTGGGATTTAATGATGTTTAGGATGCCTTATTGCCTTAAAAGACGTTAGTTTATGACCTAAGCATGTTTTAGTATGATTAGAGGACTTAAATCATTGTTAGAACGAACTTTGGAGAAGGATTGAAGTGATAAAAATGGTGAAAAACGAGATGGGAAAAATCTGGGCCGAAACTGGTAGCTCGTTAGAAGCAGCCCCCAGGTCGTTCGAACGAGCTTCTAACGAAGTTGACCAGTCGTTACTAACGAGAAGGGATCTCGTTCGATATCTCGTTCGAACGAGATATCGTTAGAAGGAACAGTTCGTTCGAACGAACTGGGATCTCGTTCGAATAGCCTCGTTCGAATGAGACTTCTAACGAGCCGACAGTCCAAACTCGTTCGAACACTCGTTCGAACGAGACTTCTAACGAGTTGACAGTTTGGTCCTTTTTGGACTGTTTTGGATTTTTGGAGTCCCGTAAACTTGTTCGAGGATATAGATGACCTTCCTTTATTGATGTGAGGATATATTGGAACTTTTGGGTTATTGAGAGGAGTAAATTATATACTAGAGTTATATTCAATGAACTGTTTGGGTTGAGACGTGAGTGTCTACTACGATGTGAGGATGAATTATAGCGCGTATGATTATAAATCGGATTAGTATAAATTGTGATAATTATAGTTAGTACGAGAGTGCGATATGTACTACGATTAAAATACGGTATTACTAAGATGTGTGTTTACTTAGTATTGGTATATGGATTGTGTGTATGACATACCTACCATACTTGCTATCACGGGAGGTTGCGTTCGCTTAGGACCCTCTAATCCTTGTGTGCCTACGGGGGGGATATAGACTGGTACCTCGATGAACATAGGTCATAGAAAGACTTATTGTGATATTAATAAGTCCGCTGACCGTGGGAGCGTAGGTATGTGCGTGACCCACGTGATGGTGACTGTGTTTGCCTCCACTATTTGTGATTTGTGTTATCTGAACTATTCCTGAGAGATTCGGAATGTGTGATCCTTATGTACGTGATGTACCGGGATGGATAGCAGAGTATGTGTGCACCATAGCTTAGATTGCGGGGTGCTTGTATCGTATATTTATGATGTGAATAATATACATTTAATTAATGGAAATCCTCATGTTAATGTTGTAAATATATATTAAGGTGTTGTTTCGAGATATATAGTGAGTTAACTAATAGTGATATATATATTGCATATTGAGTATCTAAGTTACATTAAACCCTATTTAATTAAGAGCGTTATTATGTTAATGGAACCAAGTATTATGGGTAGAACCTTTGGCAGTCTAGCTAGATACGTTGTCACTTAGCTAGTGGTATGGGTAGATATAGATGGGTACTTGCGTTAGGAGTGTACAGTTAGATGAGAGGTGAGAATATAATGTGAGTGCACGTCCTAACATGTACTTTGCATTTAATGTTTTAAATGTTTTTAAAGCACTTGAAGGTTTTTAAAATATAACTCCACATTCGGGCTCTGACCTGTTTGCTTTTCAAATCTTTTCTTTGTAAAACCATTTTAGGTGCCCAGCCACAAGGACACCAAGCATAGGTACTCATTCAGGTGACGAGCTGTAGCTTCTTGTGGAAGATACAGGGATTTGCATGTAGACGCTTCTATCTCTTTGGATTCCAGAGTCACTATCTATCAGATGTAGGGCATGTTGCCCATTTCTTTAGAGACATATTTTATATTTCAGTTTTCAGACTTTAGCATGTATTGTTTCAATTTATTTATTTCAGTTATGGGAGTGTAGTGAGGGGTTTCCTCCAGACTTTATTTACGCTATGTGATGATTATTCGTTTTACTTCAGTATGGTGAATGGTGTTATTTATTTCTTCATTACTTTTGTTGCATGTTAATCAGACTTAAATTAAAATTTGGCAACTTGCTTTTTAAATACTAGGTGGTTAGTAATAATAAAATGTTTTCGACAGTGATGCTATTAACTGAGCCAACTTGGCATTTTGAATTAATTTTATAAAGGAGTAGCTACCCGGTATTTAATTAGTCGGGGTGTCACAGGTGGTATCAGAGCATCAGGTTCTAGTGTCCTTTAGGATCTGTACGACTATTATGTTTCCGCTACGTTTCTTTGATATAGAGCCCTATATTTTAGGACTATTGTACTCTTTTTGTGTATGCTTCATTCTTCAGCTATATTAAGTTTATAAACCGTGAACTTATAAACTTTGTTCTTATTTCAGATGCCTCCACGACGTGCACGACGAGTTCCCAGGGATGCTACGCCCGAACCACAGCCCGCTCCAGTTCAGGGTATGATGAACGCCGCTGAGGTTGCTGCTATAGTAGCCCAAGCGGTAAATGCTGCGATTGCCGTGATTCAGCAGGCACCACCTCAGGCGCCGGTTGTCGCGCCAGTACAGGTTAATGCATTCCTGTCTGCTTGGGAGCGTGTACGTGACGCTTTTCAGAAAGCGCATCCGCCAGAGTTTGCGGGTAGCTCAGATGTAGTAGTCTCGAGCCAATGGAAGAAGGACATGCAGAGGCATTTTAGGATGCATGAGTTCACAGATGTTCAGAAACCGGTGCTAGCTACTTTCAAGCTAGTGGGATCTGCACTACAGTGGTGGGAGTCTATTACCACCGCGGAGGAGAGGGATACTCTCACGATTCAGGAGTTCTGGGTGCGATTTGACCGCAAGTACTTTTCGTCCGCAGTTCATACAGAGATAAGGAGGAAGCTGATGAGTTTGAAGCAGGAGGGCAAGACAGTGGCCGAGTATGAGGCCGAGTTTACTAATCTGTTGAACATCGTTCCAGACGAGATTCCAACAGAGAAGAAGAAGATAGAGAAGTTCACCGATGGGTTGAATTGGAGAATCCGTCAGCATCTGCTTGGGAACCTATCGTTGGCCACGTATTCTGATGTGGTTAACGCTACATTATTGCACTTCCAGGACCACCGTTTTCATATGGCCGAGGGCAAGCGGTCGGGGGAGTCTAGCCATCAGGGCAGGACCGGAGGACATGGAGCCAGCGGGGCACAGTCGGGTCAGGGGCAGAGAAAGAATGAGCAGGGTACCCAGTAGGGGGATAATAAGAGGTTCCGGTCAGGGAACTACAGGCAGGGTCAGGGAGGTTTCCGTCAGGGCCATCAGGGCCCAAATGGCCATCAGGGCCAGCAGGGGCAGAATGGGCAGCAGTTCCATCAGGGCCAGCAGGGACAAGGGAGGAACGGTAACGGCCACCAGGGCCGGGGACAGCAGGGGCAGAGGGGAGGGAACTTCCCAGGGAAGTGCTTTACTTGTGGAAAGACTGGCCATAAGAAGCAGGATTGTCCTGATAGGGGCAGGGCCCCACAGCAGCAGTAGCAGTAGGGTGCTCGCCAGGAGCCACAGAGACCTATGTTTCCTGCCGCTCTTCCCTCACCGCCACAGATGGCAGCATTGCCACCCATTCCAGCAGTCCCAGCTCAGCAGGGGCATCTACAGTATGGACGTGTCTACAACGTTCACCAGGCTGCAATTCCACAGGCACCGCCCGCGATCGAGGGTACGTTTCCTATCCATGGCACTATGGGTCGGGTGTTATTTGATACGGGTGCTACACACTGTTTTATAGCTACACACTTCGCGAAAGCTTTAGGATTGTTAGCTACGGCAGAGAGCACAGTGACATGTGTCGACTCACCATTAGGGAGTGGGTCACTTATTTTCTTTATATGCCGGGGTGTGGGGGTAGAGATTGGTGGTTTGGTATTACCTGCAGACATGTTAGTGTTAGACATGCATGTTCATGATGTGATCATCGGTATGGATTGGCTCGTAGCATATAGGGCCATGATTGATTGCTTCAGCGGGAGCATTGTTTTTGCCATTCCGGGGCAAGAGATGTTTATAGTGGCGATGCCTCGCCCAGAGGGAGGATCGACCGCTCATCTGTATTACATTGAGGAGGATACCTCTAAGGAGGTTGTGATTCCTTTAGATTTGATCCCAGTCGTCAGGGATTATTCGGATGTGTTTCAGGAGATACCGGGCTTACCACCCAGTCGAGAGATAGATTTCGTTATAGATTTGCTACCGGGTACGAGACCTATAGCACGTGCACCGTACCGAATGGCTCCAGCTGAGATGCGAGAGTTACGGGATCAGATAGAGCAGCTGTTAGGACAGGGCTTTATTCGTAGGAGTACCTCACCTTGGGGAGCTCCGGTTTTGTTTCTGAAGAAGAGGGACGGTTCACTAAGATTGTGTGTGGACTACCGAGAGTTGAATAAAGCACGATACGGAATAAGTATCCGTTGCCTCAAATCGATGACTTATTCGACCAGTTGAGAGGAGCTTCTTTCTTCTCGAAGATTGACTTGAGGTCGGGATACCATCAGTTGCGTATCAGGGAGGAGGATGTCTCGAAGACCGCGTTCTTGTCGAGATATGGTTCTTACGAGTTTCGGGTTATGCCTTTCGGCTTGACCAACGCTCCAGCAGTGTTTATGGACTTGATGAACAAGGTGTTTAGGGATTTCCTTGATCAGTTTGTCATTGTCTTCATTGATGATATTCTGGTATACTCTCAGACGGAGGAGGAGCACACCGAGCATTTGAGGCAGGTTTTGCAGACACTCCGTCAGAACGAGTTGTATGCAAAATATGAGAAGTGCGGGTTTTGGCTGAAGGAAGTCCAGTTTTTGGGGCATATCATTTCCGACCAGGGAATATCTGTTGATCCGGGGAAGGTGTCAGCGGTGAGGGAGTGGGGACAGCCCACGACACCAATGGAGATTCGTAGTTTCTTGGGTTTAGCAGGATACTACAGGAGGTTTATTCGGGGTTTCTCAGAGATAGCAGGTCCTTTGACACATCTTACTCGTAAGGGTGTGCCATACATCTGGAGTGATGCCTGTCAGTTGGCATTCGATGAATTGAAGGACAAATTGACCTCAGCACCTGTGTTAGCATTGCCGAGACCGGGAGTTGAGTATTTGGTTTACACCGATGCATCTTTGCAAGGGCTTGGAGGTGTATTGCAGCAGGAGAGACAGGCCATAGCTTATGCTTCCCGTCAGCTTAAGCCTCATGAGAAGAATTACCCCACGCATGATTTGGAGTTGGCAGCAGTGGTATTTGCCTTACGGATTTGGAGGCACTATCTGTTGGGGGAGAAGTTTCAGCTGTTCACGGACCACAAGTCACTACAGTATCTATTCACGCAAAAGGAATTGAATATGCGGCAGCGTAGGTGGCTTGAATTTGTGAAGGACAACCAGTTCGACATCCAGTACCACCCGGGTAAGGCTAACGTGGTAGCAGACGCGTTGAGACGCAGACCAGCAGATGAGGTGGCAGAGGTGTGGAAAGCTAAGTGGAAGGAATTGGGACACCAGGATGCAGTGGCCCGATCTTTCATGTCTGTGATGACTGTTACACCGCAGATTGTCACGAAGGTAGTACGGGCACAGACTAACGACTCGTTCTGTCAGGAGCAGATAGTTCGATTACTTGCAGAGGGAGCCGAGTCCTATACCGTTAGCTCAGACGGGGGATTGCGCTTCAATGGGAGATTGGTAGTTCCGGAAGGGGAAGAATTACGGCACGAAGTGATGGCAGAGTCGCACGGCTCACGGTTCGCGGTACATCCCGGAGGGGACAAAATGTACCAAGACATGAGACGGCAATATTGGTGGAGCGGTATGAAGAGAGATATCGCTGAGTTTGTCTCGAAATGCGCCACTTGTCAGCTTGTAAAAGTGGATCATCAGAGACCAGCAGGATTGCTACAGCCGTTGGAGGTTCCGGTGTGGATGTGGGAGAGCATATCCATGGATTTTATCACGGGGTTGCCTACGTCGTAGAGGGGTCACGACTCCGTTTGGGTAATTGTGGACAGGTTGTCCAAGGTCGCTCACTTCTTACCCGTAAGGACTGACTACACTACGGGACAGTATGCCCAGCTCTTCATTTCAGAGATTGTGAGACTTCACGGTGTGCCCCTAAATATCGTGTCTGACAGAGACAAGATATTTGTTTCAAGGTTTTGGGAGAGTTTCCAAGAGGCAAAGGGCACGGAATTGCGGTTGAGTACGGCTTATCATCCGCAGACCGATGGACAGACAGAGCACACCAATCAGATGTTGGAGGACATGCTACGCATGTGCATTATTGACTTCGGGGGTGGATGGGAGCAGTACCTTCCACTGGTGGAGTTTTCTTACAACAACTCCTATCAGTTCACTATTGGCATGGCTCCGTTTGAGGCATTGTACGGTAGGCCTTGTCGTTCCCCAGCATGTTGGTTAGAAGTGGGGGAAAACAAACTACTTGGGCCAGAAGTGATTCAGGATACTTCGGCAAGGATTGAGTTGATTCGGAGTCGCATTCGGGTAGCTCAAGACAGGCAGAAGAGTTATGCTGATGCGAAGAGGTTTTTCAGGGAGTTCCAAGTGGGGGACCAGGTTTTGCTCAGAGTATCTCCAATGAAGGGGATTATGCGATTCGGGAAGAAGAGGAAGTTGGCACCGAGGTATGTGGGGCCGTTTCCTATTATTGAGCGGATCGGACCGGTTGCGTATAGACTTGGACTACCGGAGCACTTGCATCGGATTCACGACGTGTTCCATATTTCCTTGCTGAGGAAATACCTTAGAGATAATTTGGCTCATTCTCACATTGATGTGGAGGACATCGATCTCCAGCCGGATAGCTCCTACGAGGAGGGGCCAATTGCTATTTTTGACCGAAGCGAGAGGAAACTGCGGTCAAAGATAGTCCCGTTAGTGCGTGTTCAGTGGCGACATCACAATGTCGAGGAGTCCACATGGGAGCGCGAGGATGAGATGCGCGAGCGTTATCCAGAGCTGTTTTTAGCAGGTACTTTCTAGTTTCGAATTTCGGGACGAAATTCAGTTATTAGGGGGGGAGTATGTAATACCCCGTACTTTTGATTATATTTATTTTTAGGATTAATTAATTAAATGCGTATTAATTGGAAATTAATCCGGGATAAAAATACTAATGTGATGCGAATTGGTATTTGATTATGTGCATATATGATTATATATGTATTTGGTATTATAAAATTTGTCGTGGGATTTATATACGGCATTGTAGAAATTTTGTTGAGACGCGTGGGACCGCCGCGTCACGGTATAATAGTTTGATAATAAAAGTGAATTTAAAATCTATAATCCGTATGGTCGTTTTGAGTGCGCCAACGCGTCCGGAAGGGTCAAGATAGTCAGAAAACACTAGCCGGGGGTATAGTTTGGGTCCCGGGGTATTTTGAGGCCATACCGGTAACTTAAAGGGTATTTTGGTAATTTTACATTTTGAGGAATTAAAAGTGACGAAAATTGGTTAATTAAATATGATGTGTATATTGACCCACTAAGCCCAAAACCAACCCATATTAACTCTTTAAGCTACGGAGGCTAATATTAGGTTTACAATCTTCCCCAAATCAAACCCTAGCCACCTTAAGCCACCATTGGAGAAGGAACTTAGAGAGAGAGGAAACTCTGCAGAATCTTCACCAAACCCACACCAAAGTCAGAAATCAAACCAAGGCAAGTGGTTTAATTATGTTTAATTTTAGCAAATGTTCTTTCCATGTTAGAAAATTCGGATTTTTGGTTTGTTCTTGATAAATATGAAAACCCATGTAGTTTAGATCATAGAACTTGAGAAATTGTGTAAAGAATTGCATGTAGAATAGTTTGGAGACGATTAATCGGATGTTAATACATGATTGGGTGAAAGAAAAACGAATTAAATTCTGGAATTTGATGTTGATATACATCTAGGGTTCATGTTCTTGATGATATTGCGGAAAAGTATAAAATCTTAGGATTTAATGATGTTTAGGATGCCTTATTGCCTTAAAAGACGTTAGTTTATGACCTAAGCATGTTTTAGTATGATTAGAGGACTTAAATCATTGTTAGAACGAACTTTGGAGAAGGATTGAAGTGATAAAAATGGTGAAAAACGAGATGGGAAAAATCTGGGCCGAAACTGGTAGCTCGTTAGAAGCAGCCCCCAGGTCGTTCGAACGAGCTTCTAACGAAGTTGACCAGTCGTTACTAACAAGAAGGGATCTCGTTCGATATCTCGTTCGAACGAGATATCATTAGAAGGAACAATTCGTTCGAACGAACTGGGATCTCGTTCGAACAGCCTCGTTCGAACGAGACTTCTAACGAGCCGACAGTCCAAACTCGTTCGAACACTCGTTCGAACGAGACTTCTAACGAGTTGACAGTTTGGTCCTTTTTGGACTGTTTTGGATTTTTGGAGTCCCGTAAACTTGTTCGAGGATATAGATTACCTTCCTTTATTGATGTGAGGATAGATTGGGACTTTTGGGTTATTGAAAGGAGTAAATTATATACTAGAGTTATATTCAATGAACTGTTTGGGTTGAGACGTGAGTGTCTACTACGATGTGAGGATGAATTATAGCGCGTATGATTATAAATCAGATTAGTATAAATTGTGATAATTATAGTTAGTACGAGAGTGCGATATGTACTACGATTAAAATACGGTATTACTAAGATGTGTGTTTACTTAGTATTGGTATATGGATTGTGTGTATGACATACCTACCATACTTGCTATCACGGGAGGTTGCGTTCGCTTAGGACCCTCTAATCCTTGTGTGCCTATGGGGGGGATATAGACTGGTACCTCGATGAACATAGGTCATAGAAAGACTTATTGTGATATTAATAAGTCCGCTGACCGTGTGAGCGTAGGTATGTGCGTGACCCACGTGATGGTGACTGTGTTCGCCTCCACTATTTGTGATTTGTGTTATCTGAACTATTCCTGAGAGATTCGGAATGTGTGATCCTTATGTACATGATGTACCGGGATGGATAGCAGAGTATGTGTGCACCATAGCTTAGATTGCGGGGTGCTTGTATCGTATATTTATGATGTGAATAGTATACATTTAATTAATGGGAATTGTGGGTACCCCGATTTTATCACCATAAGGCCTGGACGAGTAGCCCCTCCTTTGCGGCCCAAAACCCAGTCCCATCACCTCTGGTACTCATCCATTTACTCAACGATGCCATGAAGAGAAGTTGTGGGGGTACACGATCCCGTGAAAGGGAGATGGCTAATAAAGAGGAACCTATCACCCCCACTACTCCAACACATACATGTATAAATTAAACCCCAAGTCCGGGGCAAAGGACAAGTTGTATTCTCTGTACTTACTTTTCAGAATATAGAGAAATAACACTGACTGAACCACCGTGGACGTAGGCACTTCTTTGCTGAACCACGTACTCCCGTTGTTGTGTGATTGGCCTTTTATTTGTTTTTTCTTGGTTGTCACCTCTTTCATATTTAATTGTGTTGCATAATAATTGCCTCCACAATTGGCGCCGTCTGTGGGAAGCGTTTATCTTTCCTTGAGAAGAGCCCACACCGAGAAAAAATCTAAGATGTCTGGTCACAGCAGCAACGCTCCTCAAGCAGGAGACATTCAGGAGCCACCCGCTCCTCAAGGGGCTCTCTTAGAAAGGCCAGCCTCAGAAGAAAGTCGAGGACCAGCGAGGTCCACTCAGATATCCAGATTGATCGATGCATACGAAGCAAGGCTCCACGAGCAGAGGGAGTCTTCTCGCAGGTATGAGGATGAGAATGCTCGCCTGAAAAGAAGACTGGAAAAACTGGAAAAAGAACTACGTCCGGATACCAGGAGACGCCCCTATCGCACTCCTAGCCCTCAGGCGAGCAAATATCGCAGCCGAGGAAGGATCCCTAGGCGGCAACATCAAGGGTTCGAAGGTGGCGACTCAGACGACGACCTCCGCGAGCAACTAAGAAAAGCTCGCCGCTATCAGAGCCCTGCTCGCAGCGACGACAACATACGGAACCTAGTCCGCAGAGAAATGGACCAACATCCAGCTCACCGCGGCACCAGGTCAACCAGAGAACTCGCCAGGAGAGCCCTCAAGACCCAGATGAAATCGCCCTTCACAAGGGAAATTGAAGAAGAAGAAGAAGCTCCCAAAAAGTTTGCTATTCCAAGGTTCAAGATTTATGACGGGAAGACTGATCCCATTGATCATGTCAGGCAGTACCGGTAGGCTATGACCCTCTAGAATCACCGAGATGCGCTGATGTGCCGTATTTTCCCCTCAAGCCTTCATGACGTGGCCCAGAAATGGTTCGAGAAACTCCCTCACCGATCCATCAGGAATTTCAAATCCCTGGCCGAGCTCTTTACGGCCAGGTTCATCACCAGCAGCTCCCATCCCAAAAGGATGGATTCTCTATTGACGATGAAGAAAACTCCTCAGGAGACACTTCGAGACTACGCGAAAAGGTACTGGGAGTTATTCAACGAAGTTGAAGACTGCGCAGAAGAGGTGGCAGTGGCTTCATTCAAAATTGGGCTACCTAGCTCTTCCCTCCTCTACCAGTCCTTGACAAAGAAGGAAGCAACCACCATTGATGACCTGATGGCCCGGATTGAGAAATACGCAAAGGTGGAAGATGTCACCCGCCTTAACGTAGGTGAAAACGGTCGAGCCAAGCTCGCCACGAAGGGATGTGAGAAAGTTGATAACCAGAAAAAGGAGGAAAGAATGGGAGCAAGAATGGCCCCAAGAACGGAGGGAGCCCTGACGTTGCAAAGTCGTTCCAGGCAGTCAACACCGTCTTCAAAGAACCAATTTACAAAATTCTCGCTAAGATCAAGGATGAGCCGTTCATGAAATGGCCCCGGAAAATGGGAGGAGACCCATCGAAAAGAAACAATGCGCTGAGATGCACCTTCCACAAAGAGGGAGGACATAAGACCGAGCACTGCAAGGCTCTTAAGTCCCACCTCGAGGAGTTGGCCCAATCCAGACATTTGAATAACTTTGTGGAAAGGAAGGTAGAGAGAGTGACTGTCCACAAGGAGGCAAAACCCGACAACGTATTAGAAGACGACACCGGACACGAATTCGCAGTAATTCATGGAGTATCTGATGTTAAGAAAATCCAGGGCAACTCAGCTCGGATGGAGGTAAAGAAGCTGACAGCAGTAATGTAAGCTTTTCAAATTGATCCAGCGAAATCACAAGCAGGAAAACGCCGCCGAGCAGAGGACATCAACTACAACAAGCATATTGTCTTCACGGATGAAGATCTTGTGGGAGTGAGGACCCCACATCACGATGCCTTAGTCATTACACTCAGGATAGTCAACTTTGATATCGACAAGCTGCTCGTCGATCAAGGAAGCTCATCCGAAGTAATGTACATCGACCTTTTCAGAAAATTGAAGTTGGACATCGCCGACCTGAAGGGAACCACTGTCCCTCTAGTCGGCTTCGCTATAAAAATGACCATGCCTTTGGGCAAGATAGTACTACCAGTGCTCGCTGGGAGTGTTTCGAAAATGATCAAATTCTTGGTGGTCGACATCGATTCACCGTATCAAGCCATCCTCGGCAGGGGATGGCTTCATGCAATGAAGGCAGTCTCCTCGACCTACCACCAGAAACTCAAATATATCACCGAGCGGGGAGTGATGGAGATACATGGCGACCAGGCGATGGCGAGAAAGTGCTTCATAGCGGCCATCCGACCGAAGCCAGATAAAAAAGACGTTCGAACCAGCAAGAAAGTGGAGGAAGGTGCAATCCCTTCCAAATAGCAATTAAAATATGGAAGGCCCGGAGTGGAAGAGACCGGGCTCCTCCCCTCCGAACGGGTTGTAGAAGACCTGGTAGAAGTAATTGCTAGGGAAGGCGACAACAGCAGAGTCTTCCTGATCGGGACCTCACTCACTAACGAAGAGCAAAAGGATTTGTTAACCTTACTCAGAAGCAACATAGATGTTTTCGCTTGGGAACCCTACGAGCTGCCAGGAATCGATCCCAATATGGTCTGCCATCGGTTGCACGTCAATACCACATTCAAGCCGATAGCACAGAAGGCACGATGAACTGCTCCCGAGAAAGCCAAAACAATAGAACAGGAGGTCGAAAAACTGTTGGATGCAGGATCCATACGGGAAGTGCAGTTCCCCAAATGGTTATCCAACCCAGTGGTAGTTCCAAAAAGCAACGGTAAGTGGAGAGTTTGCATAGACTTCACTGACCTCAACAAAGCCTGCCCCAAGGATAGCTTCCCTCTTCCAAAAATAGACCAACTAGTAGACGCCACTGCAGCTCACGAGCGAATGAGTTTCCTGGACGCATACTCAGGCTATCACCAGATTCCCTTATATGCCCCAGATCAGGATAAAACGACGTTTATCACGACGGTTGGTTTATACTGTTACAAGGTCATGCCTTTTGGGCTAAAAAATGCAGGGGAAACTTATCAGCGGCTGGTTACTAAAATGTTCAAAAAACAGATGGGAAACACGATGGAGGTCTACATCGACGACATGCTCATCAAAAGCAAGGAGAAAGGAAACCACCTTTCTGACCTGGCAAGTACCTTCGAAATCCTCAGGAAATACCGAATGAAACTCAACGCGAGCAAGTGTTCCTTCGGTGTCCAGTCAGGAAAGTTCCCCGGGTATTTGGTCAGCAAGCGTGGCATAGAGGCAAATCCGGACCAGATTGAGGCAATTAAACGGGTGCAACCTCCTCGCACAATCCGCGATGTACAGAAGCTCACTGGAATGCTCGCTTCTCTAAATCGTTTCATTTCTAAATCCTCCGAGAGATGCAAGCCCTTCTTCCAACTCTTAAAAGGTAGCAAAATGGTAGAATGGACCCCAGATTGCTCGCAAGCATTAGGCGAGCTCAAATCCTACCTAAGCTCCCCACCACTGCTCGTCATGCCACAACAAATGGACCCTTTGTACCTCTACCTCTCTGTATCCAGCCATACTATCAGCTCAGCGCTAATGTGTGAAGTCACATGGATCTAACATCCAGTCTATTACGCGAGCAAAACCTTACTAGATGCCGAGCAGCGATACCTGCCATTGGAAAAGCTCGCATTCGCCCTAGTAATGTCCTCGAGGAAACTAAAGCATTACTTCGAAGCTCACACGATCATCGTCCTTACATCACACCCACTCAAGGCTGTCCTAAGGAAGGCGGATTTGTCAGGAAGACTGTCTAAGTGGTCAGTCGAGCTCGGTCGGTTTGACATCCAATTTCAACCAAGGACAGCTATCAAGGGTCAAATCCTCGCTGACTTCATAACTGAATTCACGGGCGAAGAACCTTTCGACCAGCTTAAGCCAATAGAAGAAAACATCCAGGCTACAGGGGGAAGCTGGAAGCTATTCATTGATGGAGCCTCCAACTCAAAGGGGGCAGGAGTAGGAATTGTTCTCATCACTCCAGAAAATGCAGTCCTCGAGCAAGGAATCAGGCTGGGATTTGCAGCCTCCAACAACGAAGCAGAATACGAAGCCTTAATTGCAGGTCTCCAAAGGGCGCAAACTCTAGGAGCAAAGCATTTACAGATATTCGGAGACTCGCAACTAGTTTCCAATCAGATAAGTGGAGACTACAACGCGAAGGATGAGAGGATGGCAGCCTACCTCTCCTTGGTAAGAAACTTGATGACGAACTTTGAAGAAATCAACATCCAACAGTTTCCCAAGGGGCAGAACAGCCATGCTGACGCCTTGGCAGCCCTAAGCTCGGCAGTTGATTCCAGCCTTAAAAGGATAATCCCCATCGATTTCCTTAGCTTCCCGAGCATTCACCCCAACTGCGAGCTGACAAAAGAGAAACAAATACTCCAATTGGAACCGGCCCCTAGTTGGATGGATCCCTTGAGAGACTATTTGAAAAACGGAACGCTCCCAGAGGATAAGAGGACTGCCCACCAGATAAGAATCAAAGCTGCTCGCTTTCACTTATCCACGGGAGGCGACTTCTATAAAAGATCTTTCTCCGGCCCCTACCTTAGATGCGTCCACCCAGGCAATGTCAAGACAGTGCTTCACGAGCTCCATGAAGGAATCTGCGGAAGTCACGTCGAAGGAAGGTCTCTAGCCTTCCGAGCAATGAAGGAAGGTTACTGGTGACCATATATGCAAAGAGACTCCGCAGTTTATGTCCGCAAATGCCTAAAATGCCAGCTTCACGCCCCCATGGTCCACCAGCCTGCCAGCGAATTGAAATCCGTGACCAGCCCCTGGCCCTTCGCCCAGTGGGGAATGGACATCGTGGGACCACTGCCCACCGCTGCCGGCAATCGCAAATACCAGTTGGTCGCAACTGATTACTTTACCAAATGGATCGAGGCAGAACCACTGGCGAACATCCGAGATGCTGACATGATGAAGTTCATATGGAGAAATATAATCACTCGATTCGGGATCCCCAGAACCATCATCACTGACAATGGAACACAGTTCGAGAGTGGCCCCTTTCAGGACTTCTGCGACCAACACGGGATCAGGCACCACTTCAGCTCGGTAGCTTATCCTCAGAGCAACGGACAAGCTGAGGCTTCCAATAAAACAGTGATCGCTGGATTAAGAAAGCGGTTAGAACGAGCAAAAGGCGCGTGGACTACCGAGCTACCACATGTCCTATGGGCATACAGAACGACTCCCAGACGAGCCACAGGTCAGACACCATTCTCACTAGCATATGGTATGGAAGCGGTCATCCCATTAGAAGCAGGATTGCCTACAATGAGATCCGACCTTGTCGAGCAAAATCAGAATGATCAGGCTTTGCTCGCTGAACTCGACTTGGCCGACGAGCGCAGGGAACTTTCCCTAGTAAAACTAGCGAGTTACCAGCAACAGCTCGCGAAGCACTACAGCAAAAAGGTCAATCCGAGGAAGTTCGAAGTTGGAGACTATGTCCTAAGAAAGGTCCTGGGCAACACAGTGAAGCCATCAGATGGTAAACTGGGCCCAAACTGGGAAGGACCTTATGAGATAATTAGAGACGATCTCCAAGGTGCCTATCATTTGAAAACGATGGAGGGCAGAGAGATACCACGAGCATGGAACGCAGCTAATCTCAAGAAATTCTACTTTTAGGAGTTCTATTACTAGATCTTTTATTGTACTCATTTTGGGGAAAGACAGTTTATTTCTCTATTCACCAATAAGAATCTCTCAGTTAATTACTCTCTAAAAAAGTAACAATTATATCTTATTGCACATCCTTTTCAAATCACAGGTATCATAGTTGACATAGCAGGGGAACACCCCTCCTCAAGTCATCGTCACGAAGCACGACAGACCTCTTAGCATTGCCCATGGCAATATATGAAGCCCTACAGAATATTCTTAGGCATCAAACCTATTTTGGTTAAACAAAATCCTAACTGGATGAAGACATCCAAAAACAGGTGTGTCCTCGCCAATTGCCCCTCTTAGACCTAAGGGAGTGTGACGACACGACCTAAAAGGTAAAGAGAGAGCACAATGGTATTCTTAATACTGGACTGGGCGGACACTCACATGACAAGATAAAGATTGTGAAGCTGCAAAAATATAACAGAGATTGGATAAACACGTTTAGTCGGCAAAATCGCCCAAAACTCAAACTTTCCATTAATCTTTTATATTTACAAACAATAATAGTACATGTTTAGTCGGCAAAGGTTCGCCCAAAGCATTTACAATTATTAAAAAACAAACTATCAAGAAGGGGGAAGCCTCCGAGCAAGGTAGTCAGCAACCTTAGCTCTCCTCCCGTCATCAGGGGCAGGATCGAGTTCCTCAACAACTTCATTTGTGTCCAACTCCAGTAGCCGCCGAGGAATAGCATCGATAGGAATCCATCGGTCATCTCGCCTGAATGGATTGGGCATCAGAGTAGACGGAGACATCTCATGCCGATACCACAATATCGAATTCCTTGGGACCTGCAGCTCTCTGAGAGAACTCAACCACCCCCTGATGAAGGAAAGCTCCTCGAACTCTGATAATCTCGTGGGAGCATCGAACCAGCCCTGATCATAGCCATCAGTCCACACTTGGCGAGGGCCCTTCTTGAATAGATGCCGCAGTCGGGTGACGTTCCTCTGGAGCCCAGCAGCAGTTACGTAAGCTCGTCGGACATCACCGCGCAGCTCCTCTATTTCCCTCTCACGCTGCTCCTCAACTTCCCTACTCTTACCCCGTGTACTCCTAGCAGCACGCGGGAGGGGAGGTCGAGCAGCTCGCGACGAGGAAGAACATTGTAGGACTGTCGGAGCGGTGCTCGGCGAATGCTCCTTAAGCCTCGAGACCTCCCGCCTCAGGTCGTCATTCTCCCGCTGAAGAAACTCCACGACTTGATTGATCTCGGTGGCCTCCAGTAACTTGGCTCTCAGCTCGCTAACTTCTTCTTGCACTGAAGCTCCGATCTCTTCCATTTCCTGGAGCCTGTCCTTCAATTTGGTCACCAGCTCAGACTGATCCTTGTATTTTTTGTTACTTAACTTAGCAAACCGGCAGAGTCTAGCGAAGGCCTGGCGAACAGTAGGACTCGCATTTGGATCGAGAGTCCTACCCAGATGTGAAGTGGCAGGGATATATTCATCAGCATCAACCAACTACAAGTAAAAAAGAAAGGAAGAGAACAAAAAGAAATCAGCATAAACAAAAACGAAGCCTTGTTATTGATAATGAGCGAGGTTATATCAGAACAAAAAAGGAAAAAATTACAAAGAAACCCTATCACTTAGCAACCTCGGTGGACGGACCCTTGTCCTTGTCAGCATCAGCAGGGGCGTCACCCTCTGCAGAGGTGTGCACTGCCCCTTCGACCACGGAAGCATCAGTAAGAGTCGCCTGAGAAGCGGGATTGACCCCTTCAGCAGTTGGGGCTGGATCCTCATCCACAACTGGCTTGGGCCCTGGATCATGTTCATCAAAAAGCGGGGACGCAACATCCACCCCAGCAGCCACAAGGGCCTTGTTCCACCCCTTCTTGAAGTTCAGACGGCTGATATAGCCTATCTGAACCTCGGCGTCTTCATACGCAGCAGCCCAGCCAGAATTGTATGAATCTTCTTTAACAGTGGCTGCCTGGGCTTTTTCCGCTTCCAGCTGCTCGGCAAGAACCCTGTTCTTCTCCACAAGGTCCAGCTTGCTAGAGCAGACCTGTTCATACGACTTCATCAGCTCGCCGAGCTCTTTGAAAGCATTATCTCTCTCGCGAGCAGAATTAGCAAGGGCCAAGGCAGAAGAAGCTCGAGCCGCATCAGCAGCCTTCAGATCGGCCTCCAGCTGAGAACCCCTGGCCACCAGAGTAGAATTCTGCTGCTCCAGCTCGATGTTCCTTCTCAATAGCTCGTCGCGAGAGAGATAGAGCACAGCGAAGTCAGTCACAAACTGCAGAAAATAAGGGAAAGATCAGAAAGAAGAAACCATCAAAATAGATTAGAAGAAGTTGGGAAGTAGAAAAGAAACCTTACCAAGGAAAGCCTCTGGCTAGCTTGCAAGGCCAGTTGATCAGACCCTGACGCCCTCTCGCGATCTGCAGGGAGGACTGCCCTCTCAAGCAGCGCAGGGGCGAGTTGAGGAGAGGTGGCCACCGAAGCCCCCTCAGGCAAAGCAGATACTGGGACCAAGGCTTGACCAGTCTTGGTCCTCAGTTCCATCTTCCTTCTCTCCTCCTGCTTCTCTTTCTCCCTCCTCTTTCTCTCTTCTACCTTCTTCCTCTCCTCCTCCTTTTTCTTCTCCCTCTCCCTCGCCTGCTCCTCCTCTCTCTTCTTCTTCTCTTTCTCTTGAGAGGGAGGCCGAGAACCAGTAGCTATGGCCCCGGAGACAGTCTTCGATTTTTTGGACCTCTGTGCAAGAAGCACATCATCATCATCATCATCATCCCGGATTAGATTCTTCCTGGGAGGCATTTCTTCACCTGGACTGCTGGTAGTACTCGATGAACTGCTACTATCAGCACTGCCTCCACCCAAGTTACTCACAACACCTGTAGGCTCACTCTCCGAGCTGCTCTCCTCTTCGTCCAATTGGATGGGCTCAGCTGAAATCTCTTCGGAAGAGTCAAAGTCCGGAACACTTTCCAAAGGTCGGGCTATGAAGCTGGAGCCTGTGTTCTTGTATTCAAGCAGAAAAGCAGCAGACCTAGGATGCTCGCCATCACCCAAAGGTTCCCTGATGTTCCAAGCTTTCACCAGTTCTGAGATACGAACCTCGCTGAGAGCTGGCTCCAAGTTCTTTATCTTCGCTGAAAAAGAGAAAGCAAGGAGAAATTAGAGAAATCACAAAGTTCGCAAAGGTTGAAACAATAATACAACATCTACCTATATATTCTTCCCCATAAAAGGGAATAGTGAACCTCTCAGACCTCGACACTTCAAATTGAGGGGAGTATTGCCAGTTCCTAACGAGAAACCCTTCTTGCCAGTAGTCCTTATGGGAATCAGGTAAATTTACTACCAACACCCTATCAGGGCTCCTAGCCTTAAGGTACAGAACACCTGAACTCGTACGAGAAAAAGAATAACAAAAGCAGACCTCGGCAAGCCCTAACCTTGTGCCGTACAGTTAATTTATCCTGTGCACACCGTTCACTATTTTCCATACATTAGGCGAACATTGTGCAGGCACAATACCAAAATAACTAAAAAAGTGCAGGAACAAACCATTAGGGGGAAAGGTAAGACCCCCCTGGGAGAGCAACAAGACGTGAATCCAATGTGCATCCTCTATGTCCCTAACGTTCCTAGGCGGAGAGGCACGACACTCAATCTCTACCCACTCAGGAATACCGTAGAATTTTCTAAACTCAGTTACCGACCTATTTCCAATCTTCGCCATTGGAAAAATACAAGAAAAACTATAAACTCAAGAACAAGGGCACGAAAGACTTACAGGACAGTAGATCAGATCAAAAGGCGAAGAAGCGACGAGAGTGGAGACCGAAAACAGAAGGTACAAAACTCAAGAGTTCTCAGAAGATAGAAGATTGCTGGAAAAGCTGGAACGACGAAGAGGAAATGTGCCTTATTCCAACAAGCCTTCAAAACTAATCATAACGCACGGATAGCGAAGCGGGTGCCGCCAAAGCAACTTCACAGTTTTCAAAGAAATCAACCATCATTGCTGATCATTTAAATTCATCGAACCCATAAGAACGGCCCAACAAATTTAGGGGCAATTGTGGGTACCCCGATTTTATCACCATAAGGCCTGGACGAGTAGCCCCTCCTCAGCGGCCCAAAACCCAGGCCCATCACCTCTGGTACTCATCCATTTACTCCACGATGCCATGAAGAGAAGTTGTGGGGGTACACAATCCCATGAAAGGGAGATGGCTAATAAAGAGGAACCTATCACCCCCACTACTCCAACACATACATGTATAAATTAAACCCCAAGTCCGGGGCAAAGGACAAGTTGTATTCTCTGTACTTACTTTTCAGAATATAGAGAAATAACACTGACTGAACCACCGTGGACGTAGGCACTTCTTTGCTGAACCGCGTACTCCCGTTGTTGTGTGATTGGCCTTTTATTTGTTTTTTCTTGGTTATCACCTCTTTCATATTTAATTGTGTTGCATAATAATTGCCTCCACAGGAATCCTCATGTTAATGTTTTAAATATATATTAAGGTGTTGTTTCGAGATATATAGTGAGTTAACTAATAATGATTTATATATATTGCATATTGAGTATCTAAGTTACATTAAACCCTATTTAATTAAGAGCGTTATTATGTTAATGGAACCAAGTATTATGGGTAGAACCTTTGGCAGTCTAGCTAGATACGTTGTCACTTAGCTAGTGGTATGGGTAGATATAGATGGGTACTTGCGTTAGGAGTGCACAGTTAGACGAGAGGTGAGAATATAATGTGAGTGCACGTCCTAACATGTACTTTGCATTTAATGTTTTAAATGTTTTTAATGCACTTGCAGGTTTTTAAAATATAACTCCACATTCGGACTCTGACCCGTTTGCTTTTCAAATCTTTTCTTTGTAAAACCATTTTAGGTGCCCAGCCATAAGGACACCAAGCATAGGTACTCATTCAGGTGATGAGCTGTAGCTGCTTGTGGAAGCTACATGGATTTGCATGTAGACGCTTCTATCTCTTTGGATTCCAGAGTCACTATCTATCAGATGTAGGGCATGTTGCCCATTTCTTTTGAGACATCTTTTATATTTCAGTTTTCAGACTTTAGCATGTATTGTTTCAGTTTATTTATTTCAGTTATGGGATTGTAGTGAGGGGTTTCCTCCAGACTTTATTTACGCTATGTGATGATTATTCGTTTTACTTCAGTATAGTGAATGGTGTTATTTGTTTCTTCATTACTTTTGTTGCATGTTAATCAGACTTAATTTAAAATTTGGCAACTTGCTTTTTAAATACTAGGTGGTTAGTAATAATAAAATGTTTTCGACAGTGATGCTATTAACTGAGCCAACTTGGCATTTTGAATCAATTTTATAAAGGAGTAGCTACCCGGTATTTAATTAGTCGGGGTGTCACACATAATTAAAGATATAACATGAATTATAAATAAGTTACAGGTTAACAAGTAATATAGTAAGAGATTGCTTGCGTGAAGCGATGAACAAAAAGTCTCTAGGCAATGATCCTTGTTCCTCTTCTCCCAACTTATCCTTAAGATCTTACCAAAAATTATAAGGCTGCTATGGTCTTTTTCTTATGTGTAAATCTACTAATTAATGAGGCAAATATCCCTTAAATACTTCTTAATCCCGCAAGTCTATAATATGCCTATTTTTGGGCCCCTAAATTAGCCCAAAATAGCCCAACAATTATCCGAAGGGTATACCTATCCCTCGGGCCCGACTTGAAACAAATAAAATACATAACGGGCCCCGTATGACTCTAGATTTTCTCCAAATAACAATACCTCATAATTCAAGGTAATACCTCACAATGTAAAACAAAATGGACACATATTTACTATATGCATAACCGCATATAGTTTAAGTTAATTAATTACACCGATTAATTAAACATAACATGTGACATAACAAAGCATATAACATGCAAATTTAATCATCATCTAAATGTTCATTTTATTATTAAAAAAATTCTCGAGTAATAATCAAGTCTCAATTATTAATATATTCTCACAAATAATAACCATAAATAAATTACCATGTATATGGGGTATTAAAGTGGTTTTGGTGATAAGTAAACCTGATATTTGCATCCTCATCATTAAGGTTGTTGTCCATCTTGGTTGGTATCTTGAAGAACGACTTGCCTTTTTATCAAAGGAATCCTCTTGTAGATTGGTTCCTTGAAGAAAGTGTCAACTACCAGATTAGGACATTTCATTACCTTGTTTATTAAATCATCCTTTGGAGGTATAATCATTTGTTCCCTTATTCACTAAAGTTGATTTATTTCCTCCCTTGGATGTCACTCTTCTTTCTTTAATTAGTATTTTGTTCGATTAGAGCTTCTGCATTGAGTAGTTCGCCCTCCACATTAGCATACTTCTTAATACGGGACATGAGATTGTTGATAGTTGACATCAGCTTATTAGTTTGTGATTGGTAGAGATCATCTGATCTGGAGAATCCGAACATAAAAGATGATATATCTATCTTCTCATTGTAATTATCAATCTCATTGAATAATTTCTTCGGTGGCTCTGACATCTCTGTATCTATGTTAAACAGTGTAGTCGAACCATGCCCTAACGATTTCTAGAAAGATCCTTTGGACTTCATGACAAATTTCGATTCATCCGTCCGTACAACTCATTCTTGATTAAGTCACTGAGATCATCACCATGACCTTATTTGAGGGTACCCTAGGCTTAGCCAACTTAGTACTATGTGGGGATTCTAGTGGTTGAATGGATACAGTGTTGTATCTAGTAGAATGATAAGTTATCAAGTGACTCACATATTGATGCTTAGAGTTCATTGAATGAGGGATCCTTAACCTATAATCTATGTTACTTTGATTGGATTCGTAGTTCCTTAGAGAACAAATCTTCCTCCTCCTATGTCTCTAGATCATGAGAACTGGAATTTTCCTCATTTGATTGTCTAGTCAATACCTCCTTAACTAGGAAACCTCTTCGTCTCGCTTGTCCAACTACTCTTCATAAAGATTGACTCATTATGGGGTTGCTTTAGTAACAGCTAACTCTACAAATGGGGAGTATCATCGCTAGTTACGACCAATAACCTTGTTTTACTGAGAGATGAAGGGGACCTCGAATGAGTCTGCTCCTTCCTGAAAATCCGTACCTTAAACGGGATACGACTTCTACTATATGAATGATGAGATTGGTGAATACTCATATTGATATTGGGTTAATGTTTCTCATGGTGGGGATTCCAAGCTTTTCCCATATATGATGCCAAATTATAGGGGATATCGAACCCATAAAATTACAATATTAGTAATCAACCTCATGAATATTAGTGCAATATAAGAATAAGAACATAGAATTATGTTGTTCGGAAGATCATTTTGCCTACGTCCACAGGAAAGGCGAGAACTATGTATTAATTGAGAACAATGAAGGATTATTGAAGTTCAAGGATTGCTAGCTGAGATTCTAGGTGGTCATAATATGAATATATTTTTTTTGTACCCCAACCAGTTGGGGTCATCCTTATTTATAAAAACAAGTTTTCTATAAATCTAGGTCTCCCCTCTTTGATTGTATCTCCAGAGTAAGAGAGTTTTGTTTGACTTGATTTAACAGTATTAGGTTATCATTCGCCTTGAATTTTTGTGAGTAATTTTGTGATGTTCGGCTGACTACATTGCCTTAACTTCCAGAGGCCACGTGAAAAGATAAGTGGCATGATCTATGAAACTCCCATTCAATAAGCATAATATTATAGAGTGAAATCATCCACAAAAAGTATTAAAATACTTACTAACTCCTGTAAGAACAAAAATTTCCAATTGAGTCCTTTGTTGTTTTGGGTCAATTCTGGACAAAAATGTTTGAGTCATAGGATAAAGTTATTGATCATCCTTCAAGCCCATGACATACTAAAGTTGAAGACGTAGCGTTCAAGTTCATAAAGCTTCATCAAATGTCATGTTTGTAGTGCCTCATTTCTACGTCATCAACAATGTTCCATTTACTCCTAATGTATGACTGCATTCTAAATATATATAGGATCTTGGAACATATTTCTTTGGGTGCCGGTTTATTTAAAACTGTTGTTTATTTTCAGGTAGATTTTATTAAAACTTTAAAATAAAGTATATTAAGTTCTGGGCTAAAAATAAAAAATTCAAACTTTCTGGAAGTTCGTTAGAATTGTCGTTCGAACGAGTTTGTCGTTCGAACGAGAATGTCGTTCGAATGAAGCTGCCAATGAGTTCCCCAATAGGCCACTGGAATGTCGTTAGAAATATCGTTCGAATGAGAATGATGGTTCGAATGAGATATCCAACGAGATTTCTAATGAGTTCTCTTTGGAACCTCGTTAGAAGTCTCGTTCGAACGAGACTTTGTTCGAATAAAAATCTCGTTCGAATGAGTTTTGGAGGGAACAGGTTTTTGGCAGTTTTTAACCCACTTTCCCACTTCTTTTCTTACTATCTTTTGACAGAACTTCTTAAGTGCGAAAATGAAGTTTTTCTAATTAACTTTTTCACTATCCTACATCTCATATAGAGAGTTTTGAGAGTTCATCTTTCCAAAGAAAAAGTTCAAGTTTAAGTGCTCATTTTTCCAAGAAAAATCCTTTAAACACTTTGTTTCACCCATATTGTTTATTCCAAGTCCTCTTTATATATATATACATTGCTTGGAGTTCGGCACCATCTTATCTCTACATATTGAAGAAGAGATTGTTTGGGTTTGCTTATATATTCCACAAAGAAGAAGAAGTTTGCATTGATTTACCCACTTGGAGAAAGGCTCCTAGTTCGGGTGACGGTGACCATATAAAGTCCAATCGGTGGATTCCGAGACCGCGATGGAGCTCCGTGGTTATTCATAGGCGGAGGTGTATAAAAGAAGGAGCGTCGGGACTTGAGAGGAATCAAGTCGAGTGTTGTAAGTCTATTGTCTTGTATTTGTAAAAACTGTACTTAGTGGATTTGAGGCTAGGGTCATCCGAGTTTTTCCCCGTTGTGAGTTTTTCCTCGTACATCGCGGCATAGTGATTCATTGTTTAATATTATCTTGCTATATCACCTAGAACGCATGCTGAGGTAAAAAGATAAAATTTGGTTTAAGCACTACTTATGTTTAATTTGGTGCTACATTAATATTGGGTAATGTTTATGTTTATTTAATTCAAGTCATTAATTTAATTTGGTAAATTTTGGTTTGGCCTAATTTGGAAATATTGAAAATATGACTTAGGAAAATTTCTAGGACTTGGGTTAATTTAATTATGTTTAAGTCAAATTAAAAAAAAATTGGACTTAATCTTATTTCACTTTGTTTAATTTTAATTTGATAAGAAATTAAAATTTGTTGGTTAATTGAACCATCATCTTACGCTTCCGCATCTAAAAAGGATATTATTACTTTTTGAAGTATAAGAATTATAAATTGGGGGCCTTTTGCACCAACAAGTGGTATCAGAGCATTGAGTCAGAAACACTCACATTATCAAAGTGGTATCAGAGCCAAAGTGATAAATTATTTCGTAAAAGATCCTTTCAAATATTTTTGGCTAAAATGGAATTTTCTCCTTTCTCAAAATTTCCTATTTTGATGGTTCTAATTACACATACTGGAAAGTGCGAATGACTTCGGCACTTAAATCTATCGACGAGAGGGTTTGGTTATCTGTAGTTAACGGGTGGTCTCCACCAACTCATTTAGTAGATAATGAACGTGTTCCCAAACCGACCGATAGATGGAGTGAGAACGAGTTTAAACTTTCAAATTTTAATTCCTGAAGTTTAAACACCCTGTTTAGCATTGTCACACTTTATGAATTTCGACGCATTGTGACGTGTGAGACCGCTAAAGAAATGTGGAATATTTTACAACTCACTCATGAAGGTACAAGTGTCGTAAAAGCTTCGAAACTCCAAAACCTCACCATTTAATTTGAAACCATCAAAATGAACGAAAAAGAAACTTTTGATGAATTCTATGGTAGACTTTTCGATATTGTTAATTCATCTTTTAACTTAGGAGAGAAAATACCCGACAACCGAGTAGCAAAGAAAATTTTAAGGTCCCTTCCCGATAGATTTATTTCAAAACTGATCATTTTAAATTCTTTACCATCTTTAGCCTCTACGAAATTAGAAAATCATGTAGGTGATTTACAAACCTATGAACTGGACATGTTTCCCTCTAAATTTGAAAAGAAAATTGAAAAGGGCATTGATTTAAAATCTCAAAAAGAGGAAAAACAAGTAGTCGAGAGAGAGAGTGATAGTGACTCAGAAGATATGGCCTTGTTTTCTAGGAAATTTCGAAAGTTTCTTAAAATTAACAAAGATAAATTTAAAAATAACTTTAAGAAATTTGAAACTTTTAAGCATGACAAAGCCGAGAGGATCCCTACAGCTTCTAAAGAAAATTTAAATAGGGACGAGTCAAATATGTGTTTTGGTTGTGAAGGGTATGACCATAAGGCTTCTGAGTTCCCCACTAAACTAAGAAGA
The DNA here is from genome assembly GCA_949130495.1 of Sambucus nigra. NCBI lineage: Eukaryota > Viridiplantae > Streptophyta > Magnoliopsida > Dipsacales > Adoxaceae > Sambucus > Sambucus nigra. The sequence continues at coordinate 280,004,946 of OX422215.1, read as the reverse complement.
GAGGGTAAGCAACCAATGTCTTTTAATGAAACCCTTAGTGATAGTGATACGGAAGAGGGACCCGATTCCCCCACTTATCCCAACTTTGTGGTTTTTATGGCTAGTCATGTGAGTGATAGTGAGAACTCTTTTATTGATGAAACCTTAACACATGACACTTCCAAGGTCATAGTTTACGATTCCCTTGTTTTTTATGGTAGTGAGAGTGAAGAAGAAAGAGAGAGTGAAAATGAAGAAGAGGTTAATGTGAGTGAACTTCGAAATGCTTTTCAAGAACTTTATAATGAATATATAAAATTAAAAAGAGCAAATTTGAAGTTAGAAGCTTGTTTTAAAGAGCGTGTCAAGGTCGTTCATGAGAGTGCGTTAGTGGAAGAACTTAGGACACGAGAGAGAACTTTTCGAGATAAGATTGAATATGTAGATGGCGAGAGAGATAGATTTAGAGGTTTGATGGGATCCTTGAAAAAGGAGATTCTTGAGTTTGAATAGAGAAATTTTTTATTACAGTCTAATATTTTAGAATTGAAAAATAAATTAAAAGACTCTAGAAAAGTCAAATTTGATTTGGAGTCTCGTTCGGAGAAATTAGATAAAATTTTAGGAATGGTCCAAATTAAAAATGACACTTGTGGTTTAGGCTTCAATGCTTGTAATGAATCAACTCATAAAGACAAAATCAACGTTTTAAGAGAATCGCTTAGAAAAGCCTCTAGAGATCACTCTTTAGGTAAATCTTTTCGTCGTGAGTTCAAGTGTTCACATTGTGGTCGAAAAGGTCATCATAGGAAATTTTGTTTTGATCTTAAACGAGTTCCTAGAAAATTCAAAGGTAAGGCAACCGAGGTAGCCAAGATTCCTACACCCCGAGATCATTATTCGTCAATAGTTTGGGTTAGGAGATCTGACTTGGTAGCTTTACAAGATAGGGTTTTTCATTCTCATTTACTTTCACTTGCTTCCTCCCTTGCAAAATCTAAAGGTTGAATGTGTTAGTTTTGCTTGCATACTTTAGCTTTTGTACTTCATGATATATTCTCCTGCTAAATTTATGCTTGTTTTAGTCATTTTCTAGTCACTGCTTTATTTCATATCTAATGCTGGAAATCATGAATTGTTTATCTTTTGTATTATATTTCTTTTGTTTGCATTAAATGAAAAATACAAAAAGATTTTTGTTTATCATTTGGGTTTTTATCTCTTAGTAATTTAGCTTAATGAAAAATTCAAATGATTTTTGTTTGTCTTTTGAGTATATATTTTTATTTTTGGTTAAAAATTTCAAAAAGTCAAAAAGATTTATTATGTGTCTATTTTTGTTTGACATACTTTATGTGCCATATACTTGTGTTTGAATCCCATCTTTTTCTCTCCCATATGGCTAGAACTTTGGTTTAGATTATCAATCCTTATTATGTTCTTTGCCTTGCTTACATGGAGTAGTTGGATTTTTTGTTGATTAAATGGATTATATTTTTATATGCCTCTATTCACACATGCACGAGCTCTTTTGAATTTTAATCATCACATGTTATATTTGAGCTTTGTGAGATGTTCTCCTATCAATCTTGTCATCTACATATTTGCGACCTAGGAGGACTAGTGCATGTTAGATTCCGTTGCACGTGAGATTTGCGTGAAAAATAAAAATGATAAATATAAATGTGCACAGGGAAGGGATCCGAAAGGAATTATTATCCTTTGCGAATAGTAAACCACCGTTTGCTTGAACCTAAAAGAAATACGTGGTCCAAAGGCCAAAAAGAAAATATGGCATGAAAAGAAAAATAATTGCCAAGGCCTATGTTTGATTGATATTATCATTAAAAAATAATATATGCTTATTGAGGAAGAATTGGATGGTATATCAACGGTTTGCACAATGTTCGTTTATCCTAGATGTACTTTCAATATCATGACTTTATTGGTTTTTAGAATCATCAACATGCTAGGCTTGTATGCATTGTGTATGTTTGTTCATTGGGTTCAATCTATATTGTCACATGTGGTTGTATTAAAATGTGATGAAGTTTTCAATCAATTTAGAACTCCGTGAACATGTTTTAAGTGATTGGGTCTAAATTTAATTGTTACTAGTTCACACCCCATTTTTTCCATATGACACATTTTTTCCATATGAGTGTGAAAAGCTTATTATATTTTGTGTCATTTTCGTGTTTATATCTATATATATATATATATATATATATATATATATATATATATATATATATATATATGTGCGTGTGCATCTTTGGTATATCTAGAGTACATATATATATATATATATATATATATATATATATATATATATGATACTTTGTTTGGTCTTTGCCTTGATTTCTAGTCCATCTATGCTTTAATTCATAATTGGTATCCATCTTGCTGCATTCTTTGTTGATAGCGCATGATTAATACTTTATGTATCATATTGGTATCATTTTCTTGCATCCTAGTTGGTATCCGTTATTATTTATTGGATTAGTTATGATTTTGTTGCTCATGAGCTTTAATGTTCTCATCACTTTATGAACCTTTGCATCTTTAGCTCTTTATCCATTTTATTTATCCCTTGTTTAGATTAGAGGGTGTATATGCTTTCATTGGGGAGATAAGTTAATTTTTTTAATTCTTTAGCCTTTGTCTATTCCTGAACAAAAAAGGAGGAGAATGATAGGGGGAGAAAGGTATCTAAACCTGTGCAGATCGTACCATAACTCGGGGGAGATTTAACTTAGGGGGAGTATCTATCTTCTTAGGTTGATCATGTTTGATAAAGGGAAGGATTAAAATATTTTGATATTCCCTATGTGTTTAATTTGTTTGCTTAAGTGTGCATGAATTCTTCTAAATGGCAACGTTCATCATCGGACAAAGATATTGATCCTTGGGTTGTTTGTGTCAAGCATTGTATTTTTATTTTGGGTGTGACATTTTTGTCAGTCTAGTAGAGCTTGACGGCCCTTTAGGATTTTTGTTTTGTTTTTGTCCCGAAATAGCCAAAGGGGGAGATTTGTAAGGACACAAATTTCCAATTGAGTCCTTTGTTGTTTTGGCATAATTCCGGACAAAAACGTTTGAGTCATAGGATAGTGTTATTGATTATTCTTCAATCCCATGACATACTAAAGTTGAAGACGCAGAGGCCATGTTCATAAAGCTTCATCAAATGCTATTTTTGTAGTGCCTCGTTTCTACGTCATCAACAATGTTCCGTTTACTCCCAAGGTATGAATGCATTGTAAATATATATAGGAGCTTGGAATATGTTTCTTTGGGTGAACGGTTTATTTAAAACTATTGTTTATTTTCAAGTATATTTTATTAAAACTTTAAAACAAAGTATATAAAGTTTCTGGGCGAAAAATAGAAATTTTCAATCTTTCTGGAAGTTTGTTCGAATTGTCGTTAGAACGAGTTTGTCGTTCGAACGAAGCTGCCAACGAGTTCCCCAATAGGCCACTGGAATGTCGTTAGAATGATGGTTCGAATGATATATCCAACGAGATTTCTAATGAGTTCTCTTTGGAACCTCGTTAGAAGGCTCGTTCGAACGAGACTTCGTTCGAACAAAAATATCGTTCGAATGAGTTTTGGCGGGAACAGGTTTTTGGCAGTTTTTAACACACTTTCCCACTTCTTTTCCCACTATCTTTTGACAGAACTTCTTAAGTGGGAAAATGAACTTTTTCTAATTAACTTTTTCACTATCCTACATCTCATATAGAGAGTTTTGAGAGTTGATCTTTCCGAGGAAAAAGTTCAAGTTTAAGTGTTCCTTTTTCCAAGAAAATTAAACACTTTGTTTCACCCATATTGTTTATTCCAAGTCCTCTTTATATATATATATATATATATATTGCTTGGAGTTTGGCACCGGTTTATCTCTACATATTGAAGAAGATATTGTTTGGGTTTGCTTCTATATTCCACAAAGAAGAAGAAGTTTGCGTAGATTTACCCACTTGGAGAAAGGCTCCTAGTTCGGGTGATGGTGACCATATAATGTCCGGTCGATGGATTCCGAGACCGCGGTGGAGCTCTGTGGTTTTTCACTAGGCGGAGGTCTATACAAGAAGGAGAGTCAAGGCTTGAGAGGGATCGAGTCGAGTGTTGTAAGTCTACTGTCTTGTATTTGTAAAAATCATACTTAGTGGATTTGAGGCTAGGGTCGTCCGAATTTTTTTCCCATTGTGGGTTTTTCCTCATACATCGCGGCGTAGTGATTCATTATTTAATTTGATCTTGCTATATCACCTAGAACGCATGCTTAGGTAAAATGATAAAATTTGATTTAATCACTACTTATGTTTAATTTGGTGCTACTTTAATATTGGGTAATGTTTATGTTAATTTAATTCGAGTCATTAATTTAATTTGGCAAAATTTGGTTTGGCCTAATTTGGAAATATTGAAAATATGACTTATGCAAATTTCTAGGACTTGGGTTAGTTTAATTATGTTTAAGTGAAATTAAAATTTTTTTGGACTTAATCTTATTTCACTTTGTTTTATTTTAATTTGATAAGAAATTAAAATTTATTGGTTAATTGAACCATCATCTTACGCTTTCGCATCTAAAAAGGAAATTATTACTTTTTGAAGTATAAGAATTTTAAATCGGGGGCTTTTTGCACCAACAAGTGGTATCAGAGCATTGAGTCAGAAAGACTCACATTATCAACTCCTTTAATTTGTAAAAACTTCATTTAAAATATACCGGTATAAATTAGTTCTCTTAGGTTTGGTATTATTTCAACTAAATGAGTTAAGTTAACCTCTACACATGTTTTACATTTTTGAATTGTATAAATGATAAATTAAAGAATTAATTATAAGTGAATTAATATACATAATGTGTTATATTTAACATGTCATTGTCTACCATCTTGTACATTAATAAATGAAATCATAAAAGTATAGGATGATATCTCATTACTACTACTACTACTATTATCTATAATAATAATAATAATAATAATAATAATAATAATAATAATAATAATTGGCATGATAGTCACGTCGCTCATTTTAATCATCCGCTGAAGCATATAACTCCTCCCCCATATATTCCATCATTAGTAAAGACAAACATATCGGACTGAAACACTAGTTCAAACCATTTCCTACTAGACATATACATACAGACAAGATTCTTGGGGATGTCCAACACATGTTGTACATAATTAACAGTGAGTTCCTTAACTAGAGTCATATTTAATAGGATGTTTCATTTCCCTTCAACTTTCGAAGTGGTAAATTTTCTTATAAAGATTTTTTCTCCATTTTAAATTGGTTATTATGTAGTATTCAAGAATATGAGGTAGGTATCATCGATATCATCCCACTATTTATTGGTATTGTAAGAGTATAATATACTCATATGCCCCCCGTATAATGGATTATCTATATGTCTATTGCTAAAACATTCTTTGAGTCTAATTCTACATGTCGTTCTTAAAATATACATTGTCAAGAACCATTCAATAAACGTAATCAACTTCATTATGTCACCATCATTCATTCACAGCCTTGAGAGATACCACTTAGGCATGAAAGTGAATGACTTAAATGGACATAGTTCATTAGTTTTGTCATATATAAAATAAATTTTCATAAATTTAAAATACGATTTAAACTTATGGAAATTGGATTTTAACTTTGAAGAGTACTTTTATTACACAAAAACATGAATATATCAATTACAAAAAGGTTTTAGGTTTATTTTACATATTCAAGTCTTAATTAAATACTTGACTGCTTTTCACATCCTGGTCGTTGAAGCTTTGTTTCAGAAAAAAGCCATTTTTCTCTAGAGAACTTGATCATTACCTTATGATCTAGCCCAAATATTTATATTCCTGTGCCAATACATCACTTTAGTGAATCATCTTTTCACTTGAAGTGAAAATGCTTCATTGCTTGTGATCTTCGATTAGTGAGGACCTTTTGCAAGATCTTTTATATTGTTCACATCGGAGTCATTGGCAAGCTTGATTTTTTGCCATAACTTTTTGCTTGATTGAATGATCTTCGTGTATCTTTTTGCCATAACTTTTTGCCATAAACTATTTATTACTCAAGCAGATAAAATAAATAAACTACAACACGCCGATGTACAAGGAAAACCAGAAAGGAAAAAACCTCGGACGACCCAGACAAATAGTTCACTATAATACGAAATTATAAAAGTTGACAGTAGACCAATCTCCACAAACCTTGATTCTCTTTAATCTTTGAGCGCTCCTCCATAGTGTAACTCAGGATTCCACCCATCCAAGTTTTCATAACGAACAATTTCACACACGCCTAGGTATCCACCGATGAGGGTTAATAAATATCTATGGGTTGGAACACATAAACCACCGCTTATTTATCGTAACACCACAAACACGGAGTCCACCGCATGTAAACAACAATTACAAAATTCACCGCATGAAATAGGTTCGCTTCAGATGTAAAGAATTAAACCTTGGTATCCAAATTAAAGATCTCAAAATATGTGAATATAAGGAACTTGGATGTTAAAACTCAAAGGATGAAACTAGGATTTTAAACTTTGGTAAACATGTAAGGAATTAAATTTTACCAAAAGTTCGTGAAAAAAATGAGTCCAACATGACTATAAATAGTAAAACAGGAATTTCGAGTTGGAGAACTCGCCTGAATGAAAATGCATAGTCTGTTCGAACGAGAACGAGTTTTTATTTCTAACGAGAACATGTTCGTTTGAATGATAACCCTTTTTTTATTATAACTAACTTCTAACGACCTTCCAATGAGATGTGCCCTACTTAACAGAGACCCTCTCATTTTGATGTCCCTTAGACGCACGTTCCAACGACTTTCTAATTTCGTTCTAACAAGTTCAATTTTCATTCAAACAAAAATGACTTTTCGTTCTAACTAAATTTAATTCGTTCTAATGAGATTGAAAGTAAAAAAATATTTTTCTTCAACAAATAATTTAAAAAATAGTTCCAAACGATTTTTATTTAGAAACAAACATCCTAAAAAAAACCAAGAACCATATTCAATATGCATTCATACCTACGAGATCCTCAGTAAATGTAAAGACAAAGTTGGCATGATAAACACGACACGATGTATCCAACTTTGAAGCTTGAGTGTTACATCTTCATCAAACACGTTATAAGCTTATGGGATCGACAAAACAAAGTCTAACCTATGACTCAAATGTTTTTTTTAGAATTAAGCCAATTACAAATAAATTAACTCGATTGGAACTTTATCCTTACACTAGGACTTATCTTGTAAGTCTTAGAAGGTATTTAAGTGATTTTTTAACAAACGTACAAACAAGGTTAAAAAATTGAGGGTTATTAAATCTAAGGACACATGTTTATAAGATTGTTTCAAAGAAAAACTTTTTTTTGCTAAAAGCACATCTTAATAAGTTTTTCTTCAAGACTGAGTATTCGTTGTGATATCATTATCTTTTATATTTTTGTGAATCATAAACATTTGAGTTTTTTCTCCTCGTCTTAATGTTAAGAAAAAAAAATCAATTTAAATATTGAGAGTTTCATTCACTTGATATCTCAAGTCACACTTTATGTCTTATTGAGCAAGCAAAACACTTCTTGAAACCTCTAACAAATTTCTCATCATAAGAATTTGTATGTAGAGCACTGGTGGATTCTCTTAGTTCTATTTTCACCATTGGAACAAGTATCTTGTTAAAATGAAAAGGATTTTGTTTTGGGTTTGATAATGCAGACATTGATTTCATACCAAAATCCATCTTGATTGTGAAGAGGCCCCCGATTGTTAGCACCTTCCTAAGTTGAAGGATATAATGTGAAAGAGAATTAGTGTAAGTTATACAGAAGATAGTGTAAGGCATAGTTCCATCTTTGTAAGCCATGCCTCTGTTCATTTTTCTTGTTGTCTATTTTTTCCCTATTACACCTTTGTGTTGAGTGATTGATTTTTTATTTTATTTTTGGTTTTGATTCATCACATAATTTTACAAAAAAAAAATAATGTAATATCCTTGGTGAGTTATTATCACGAGAATATATTTCAGTTTGGGTACCTCAAATTTTTATATGATTTCAAAAGTATTTTGGTTTCTTATTAAAGTTTTCCTAACAAAATAAACTCTCATGTACTTCCCACCATATTGATTTCAAAGACACCGAGAGATTTATGTCAAAAATGCTATCGAATAATTTCTACACTTCGGTCATGTTTCCTTTTGGAGATTTATTTGTGAAGTTACTTTACTTTTTGGGTTTGTGACAGTCATTGGAACGATATCCTTAATAGTTGTCACTAAATCAATTTTATTTGAACTTCTGTAAAGCAACGCCCCCTTAACTTGATTCTTCCTTATGTTGGTTCCTCTTTTTCATTGGGTTTGTGACTATCCTCTAATAGATTCGCTTTATCCACAACAATATTATTTCCCAATTTCTTTTCAAACATCTAGTTATCTTCCCTTATCCTTAACTGAACAATTAAATTATGGAACCTTATTTCATTACGCTTGAGTTTATATCATTCTTAAATATCTTTCAAAAGGGTGAAGAAAATTTGGATAATTATTGACACTTGAAATATTTCAAGTAAAACCATATTTTAATCACTTGTTTCATGAAAAAATAATTTTACCTGTTGGAATTAGATTATGATAGCCTTTCAATTAGTTATTTTAAAATCAAGGAACTGGCCGACGATAAATTTACTCGTGTTGCCATTCTCTATTTTATATTTTTTTTTTCTAAAGACTCACATAGCAACTTTATGATTTTTGTTGGATTATACACGTTGTATAGTGTATTGTCTAATCCATTAAGAATATAAATTTTACATGGATGTTAATATGTTTCCATCCCTCTACATTATCCAAAGTAGCCTTATGAATTTTTGTCTCGTTAACAATGGGAAAATCTTAAAGAAACGCCTATAAAGATTCAGAGCGGTGACTAATTTAATGAATTAAGTCGGGACGCGCATGTCAGCCATGTTGGGACTAATTTAATGAAATAAAAAAATTTATTTATAATTCACTTAAATGGTCATTTAGAGTGCGTGAATGTGTCTGGAAGGGTCGAGATAGTCAGAAAATTCTACCCGGGGGTTTAGTTTGGGTCCCGGAATAGTTTTAGGCCAAACTAGCATCCTAGGAGTGCGTTTTGGTAATTTTTATTTTTGGAGTATTATTAATGATGAAAATTAAAGGGTTAATATATCATATATGGGGGAGAGATTGGGTTTATCAGTTGTTAACCATAGAGAGGCCAAAGGAGGAAGAGGGAGAAGAGGTTTTTAAGGCTAAAACCTCCGTTGCTACACTGTTTACACCACAAACACCACCACCACGTAGATCAAAGAGAAGGGATCGCACCTATATCATCCTATCCAACGGATCAAACCTTTAATATAGATGCAAGTGAAAAAACTTGCAAAAATTTAAGCAATAGTCATGTCCATATTAGTGTAGGTGATAATACACATGAATTGCATACGAAATTGGGTGAAATTTGGAAGAATCAATTCATGATTGAGGACTGAATTGATAGTAGTTTAAATCCTTCATGTATATAGATTAGAACCCATGAAATTTGAATTAATATTTATGAATTAATTCGGGTTATTTATGTTCTTAAATTGAAATTTGGAAAACTAGGGTTCTTATGATGAAAATTGGGGATTTTGAATTTAATTAATAATTAATTATGATTTAATGATTCTGGAGTATTAGAAATCATCTTTATATGTTAGAATAATGATTAGTATTGATTTTAGGTTTGATCTGTAGATGTTTTAGGATAAAAAAAATGGTGGGAAAACCCAAGTGCTAGAGGTTGAAAACGAAACAACCCAGGTCGCACGAAGCCTCGTTCAAGAGAGATAGGCATCTCGCGAGAACTCGCTCAAACGACCTCCTTGTAACAACCCTTACTTTTGGGTAATTGATTTTTATATAATTTTTCCATGAGAGATAATTATATAAAAATAATGGAAGTTAGAGTAAATATTATTTTAAGTGAATTAAGAGATAATATTTACTGAGTTTTGCATATTTTTCGTTGAGAGAAGGTAAATAGCATCATGTTATGTTCTATTACGTCGTTGTGCTTTAAGAGATGGTTATGGCATTTATTTCAATTGGATTATGATTAATGAATTAATATAACGTCGGAACGTGAAATAATTGTACGATATTATGGATGCCAATTTTGAGAGTGCGATTAGTCCTGAAATAGTTGAGACAGTAAAAAAAAGTGCCATATTGTATTTTTTGGAGTTTCGGGCACTTTTTACAGGTTATGACTCAATTATGTAGTTACGAGTCATTTTAATGGTGTATTAACATTTAAATATGGGAATTAATGTTAAGTGCCCAATTAAGTCTTCCAACCCTCTTATTTTTCTCATTAATATGTTGTAAACTTAGAGAGAGCTTGGGAGAAAATGGAGAGAATTGAAGATTTGGAGCTAGAATCGTTGCTACGGGAAGAGAATCCGAGACTACAAACTTAAGGCATGTTTCTAACTTGCTAGTGTATGATTTAAGGTGAATAATCTGCATATATAGTTGTGTTTTTGGGAGTTTTAACCATTAATGGGTTTTTGCGGATTTTAGTGTTTAAACCCTTAATCTTAGATTAAAATTTTATTTGAGTTGGAAATATTAGTTAGTTATCATGTAGAAATGATTTGGGTAAAATATAAGTTGAATTGGTTGAGATTTTAAGAGGGAAATTTGTGTTTTGGGAATTTAGGGTTCTTAATCCCGTAGCCCAAACTGGGCAATCTGACCAGGGCGAATCGATTCGCCCCCTTAGCGAATCGATTCGCTATTATTGAGGGCTAGAGGTCTGAGGTGCTGAATCGATTCAAGTTAATGCCGAATCTATTCGAGCTGAGATAGGAGGTTGGGTTTCTCACCAGAATCGATTCGCGTTTGGGCGAATCGATTCGCTACTAGGGGAGAATCGATTCAGCCCTAGGCGAATCGATTCGAAAACCCTGCTGTTTTATAGGATTTTTCCAACTTGGTTTTTAGACTTTTTCTTTTAGTTTCAAGGATTAGGAACCTTATATTGGCAAGTAGTAAAGAGTATTAGAGGTTTAGGGAGATTAATACCTTATATTAGTATGGGGGTAAAGTGGGATTAATTTAGGGGTTGTTCAATAGGCGTTAGAGTCATTTCATCTACTGAGCTAGCTTCGGACTAAGGGACAGTCAAGTGATATGGTCTAAAATTTTTTAGGAGACTAGTATTGGGGAAAATTACCATTTATGGCTTATGGTATTACTTTGAAATCTTGGAGACTAGTGTGAGGATAATTGCACTTCGTGGCCTATATCATTAATAAAATACGACTTCGTGAATAAGTAATGCATATTTTAAATAGGCCCATATTTGATAAGTTTAAATGATTTGGAGAATGTAAAAAGTGAATGTTTTAAATGAGAAAAACTTGTAAATGATAATTTGTGTATACACACCTCTCTAAACCTCTATCATAAGGGAAGTTACGCGCATGAGGAGAAGTCCCCTGGCTAGTGAATGCAGGGCAAATATAGTCCTCGGCCATAGGATCGATTATTATATTGTGTGATTATTATTCAAAGTGAAGTAGTTTCGGGTGTGGTTATGACTCACTGTCGAAGGTATCTGGCCGCTTCCCGACGTCACGCGATGTAGAATGCCCAGGTTGTCTTGGTGATAGGCCCTAGAAGAGAATATCCATTTAGGGGGGCATCTAATGGGTCTACCGGGAAGGATGGTCTTAGAATCGTTATACGATGTGATTATAACTGTCCGTAGTAAAGTGGAACTTGTAATGATGGTAAAGCATTTTGTGAGATAAACTGCTTTGAATACGTTTCCCTGAGAGAAAAGGGAACTGTGAAGTTAAATGGTGTAAAACTTTATTGGCAAAGCATTTTGTGAAATAAATTGCTTTAAATATGTTTCCCAAAGAGAAAAAGGAATTTTGCAATTAAGTTGTGTAAAACTTAAATGAGATCTCATTAAGTGAAACTTAGATATTTCTCTCATGAGTAAATAAACATTGAGTATTGTCATTGTAATTGCTCTAGGTTGTGCTTTAAGATTGAGAGGTGAGAATTCTTATCATTTTTTTGTGAGAGAGAGATAATTTTATGATTGATGATAAAATATTCATAACTGTCATGCATTTTATTCACATGGTGATTATATCAAATCGGGCCCTGACCCGTCTATATCTCTTTGTTTTGTATGAATTATATATTCACCCAAGTGCTCCATCGCAAGTACGCCCATATTGACCTCTCCATCATAGTTGTCCTGGAACTATAACATATTGCGAATGTTGTAGGATCTTCGTTATAGACGCTTCTATCTTTTGTACTCTTGTTATGATCAGTTTACATATTCGGGTGTGTTGCCCAAGTTTTATCCTGTTTAATATAATGTGATATTTAAATTTAAATACTCGGTGTAACTTGCTTGTAATAGTCTGTTAACCAACAGCTTATTCGGTTATTATATTGTGCATTATCGTTATACAGTTACCCGTTTGTTTTTATATCCACCTTCTTTTCAAATTGGATTGTCTAAATAATTTTCTTTAAACTTATAATTAACTTCTGACACTCCGTTTTGTAAAATAATTGGTGGTTATCTCGTATTTTCATTTTAACGACAGTGATGCTAAGAATGGTCCATCTATGATTCATGTAATTATTAGAGTATCGGTCTGGCCACCTCTTATTTTAATAAGCAGGTTGTCACATATGGCATCAGAGCATCAGGTTCTAGTGTCCTTAGGAATCGGTGCGTACGTACTACTCCTTCGTTGTTGCTTTTGAATTAATGCAGAGCCTTAGGATTAGGATTGTTGAATTCTCTCATGAGATTTCGTTCTCCTGCCATAATGTAAGATATTAGTAAATCTTTTGTGTGATCGGTCGAGATTCGTGTGCTGATTGGAAAAGGGCGACCAGGGAAGGTCGTTATGAGGACAGCATTGGAGGTTAATCCCTATATGGAATTTTCATAGATTTCTATGAGGGATACAAGGATACAGTAGCTAAAATTTTCCAAGTACCGCTACAAGAAGAGATTGGTACTAAACTTGGATTACTTAGTGACGTTGGATTGGGAAGATGTTTGAAATGTCCTTGATAAGGACCATACATTGAAGTTAAATCATGCGAATGCAGTGTAGCTTTATTCAGTGGAAGTATTGGGCGTAGAATCTTTGGTTTCGAGAGGGGTATAGGAAGACCCAAATGTGAAAAAAAAATTAAGGATGATTTTTCCACCGATTGGAGCAATGTTGAAATGGTAGGAACGGTAGTCCCCATATTTGAAGGAGCAGGATGTTTTGCTCGTAGAGGAACCTTATGGATGGTTCTAATAGTGAATTCCTTTGATATACCAGGACTGAAGAGAATGTAAGTTTTCAAGTATTCCCAAGAGGATCGGTCAGAGGCCGACAGTAAAGGAAGAGATTTATGGTTAAGGAAACCTTACACCGAAGTAAGGTAGGTACAAGGAAGAAAGAGTCTTTTAATGAAATGATAGTCTCTCTAGTAAATGTAGTTAACACATATTGAGAGGTAGTGTTAGTGAAACCTCATTGGTGGACTTCCACCAAAGGAGATTTATGGAAACAAGGCATTTGAGGCCGGTAACATGTTTTCCTTTGCTGAGGAAGTTAAGGGAACTACGGGGGTGATTATCAGGATCGAGGCTATAAAGTCTGAGATACTAAAAACTTTAACATGGTCAGGGTGGCTAGAGATGGGGAATGATTGTGATGAGGAACATAAAACCACATACTTTGATGTTGTCCAGTAGGCGTTAAAGGACAAGAATAAGGTACCTAGATGGAGCATTGATTGAAGTAGTTTTTTGTATAGATAGAACAAGGGTACTCAATCTGGGAACTGTTTGGAGTATCCAAGGTAATTGGCAAGAATGTTCTTGTGAGCTTCACCTCGGTTAGGGGAAGTGTGCTCTGTGTGGGAAGATTTAGTATCAGTATTTTATTGACCCTAGACTCGGGTGTGTAATTCGAGTTTTATGGTAGTATTGATATTAATATAGAGGTTATATCTATATGTTTTCCGTGGTGATGAGATTCTATTTTTCTTGCATTCATTGTAAGTAGGTGATGATATTTTAACATTTTTTTTGGTTTGTGCTACTCGTTCTGTTTGTGTTATACGAGTATAAAATATTCTGATTTGAGGCATATCAGGCTTATGATTGTGAGATTATTATATCTACGGTTCCAGGGTGGAACTAGTTACTCTATAATATCTCTCCTGGATACGGGTTGAGACTTTATAGTGATGATTCAGGGTATGTATGAATTGTTATTTTACTTGTTTTATGCTACCTTATCTCCACGACCAACAAAGTTAAGTAGTAGTGCATAAGAGGGGATCCTTGTTTGGATTTCGCTTGCAAGACACTCCACGCATGAACCTTAACGATGTTGGGAGTAGAGAGATGTTACTTTATGTTACGATGTTGGTTTTAGTGGATTTAGCCGAGAGTCACATGATTCATTAAAGGGCTAATAAAAAGTTAATGTGCGGAATAGCAGCACTGGAAATAGTTCTCTCACCTGATAGATGTGGGCGACACAAAGATAAGGAAGTTGGATTGAGGCTTATAGCCAGGTCATGATTAGAAGGAAAATTAAAAAGGATGTATATATATATATATATATATATATTTGGGAAAAATATTTGTAATACTTTGCAAAAAGTAGGCACCAGATTAGTTAGATTTTCTTCATTTGTTTTTGCTGAGACGGTAGGATATAGAAGTAGAAACGCGTTAGTAGGGTTACGAGTTACAATTTTTAGCGGTCCCGATTGGGTGCCTTAGGCCATTATATCTCGATGACCGTTGGTGCAAGGTAGTAGTGTAACAAAAGGTTTCCTTGTCTGGATTTCGCTTTGCGAGACATCCAACGCATGAAACCGACAGAATGTCGGAAATTAAGAAAGGTCTTGGGCACTAGGTACATAGTTAGTATAGTACTTATTTCACGTGGGTAGGAAAATGCATCAACCTTAAGATTATTAGGATGTAAGGCCAATGGGGCATGTGGTATTATTTTAGAAATGCTGTAGTGAGTTGACCACGAGAAGATTGTTGGTTTGATTTTAAGAAGGATTGGGTTTCCAAGAATAAGGAATATGAAATCTTGAGTAACTTGGGCCACCAGCCCAAGAAGAATGTGAGGCCCATCTCTAGAGAAACTGTTACGTCTATGACTTAGCTTTTGATTAGCTGAAGGACAAGCTGATTCCTACTCATTAATTAGCGTTGCCAAGTTCAGGAGTGAACAATTTGGTTATTATAGACGCGTCTTCGCAAGAATGGAGCGGTGTATTACTACATGAACATGGGACCATTGTGTATATATCTCATGGCTTGAGCCCTGTGAGGAGGACTATCCCATGCAAGAATAAGATCCCTCCCAATATAGTGTTCGCCTTAAAGATGTAGAGGTAATATCTCCTGGGAAGGGAATTGAGTCTTTTCACGGACCACAAGTTGATACAACGTTTGTTCTCACAGAAAGATCAAATTGTGCGGTAAAATCGGTGGTTGGATTTCATAATAGACTATCAATTTGACATTCATTATCACTCAGGAAAAGCAAATGTGGTAGCGGATATGCAGAGTAGAAAACCCATGGGGGAAACTAGCGAAGGCATGGAAAGCCAAGTGAAAGAAGATTAACTAGGAAGATGCTGTTACAAGGGCGTTTATATCAGTGTTGATCGTCACGCCTTCTATTAAGATGAGAGTTTGGGAAGATCAAGGAAAGGACATTATTAGTTCATCTCCCTATGAACCACTTATCAATTGTGAATGTGGTCCACCGACAACTGATTGGATTATTGCAACCATTAAAAATACCGATGCGAGAATGGGAGAGTGTATGCGTGGATTTCTATCACTGGAATGCCAATGTTGTAAAGCGATAATGGGTACAGATGGAGGATAATATGGAGTTTGTGAAACCTTATGAGGTACCTATCAATATAGTGTCGGATCGAGACAAGATTTTCGTATCCCATTTCTGAAGAAGTTTCAAGGAAATAATGGGGACCGGTTAAGGTTGAGTACCTTCTACCACCCAAAAAAAATTGATCAACGGGGACAATCAATATATGTAGGAGGACATAATTTTGTTGTGCATACTTAATTTTTGGTGAGCGGAGAAAAACATCCTTCTGGTCGAATTTGTAAAAAAAAATCATACCAATCCATAATGGGTATAGCATCGTAGGTGGCGTTGTATAGCAGGCCTCGTAGATCACCTGCTTGTTGGTTGGAAGTAGGATACAATAAGCTTATTGGACCTAAAATGATCCAATACATCTTTTGGAAGACTGAGTTCATTCGAAACCGCATACGAATTGCCCAAGATTATCAGAAGGGCTATGCCGACGTGAATAGAAGTCTTGTAAAATTTGAGGTAGAGAATTAAACTTAGTGCGGGCATTTTTTTATGGAGGGTATAACAAGATTTGTGATGAAAGATAAGCTTTCACCGGTTAGGTATATTTTTCCCAATGTTGTAAAGGTAGGCCCAATAGTTCATGTAAGGAACGATCGGTTATTACATTTAGATCGTGGAAAGTATAGACTAAGATCGAAAGTGGTGCTCTTGGTCCAAGCCCCGTGAGGACACCACAATGCCAGGGAATTTACTTGGAAAGGAGAGAATGATATTTGAGAAATGTACCCCTAGTCTTTTTATGAGTTACGCCTGAATTTTGAGGGCAAAATTCCTTTATAAGGGGGGGAGTATGTAACAACCCTTACTTTTGGGTAATTGATTTTTATATAATTTTGCCATGAGAGATAATTATATAAAAATAATGGAAGTTAGAGTAAATATTATTTTAAGTGATTTAAGAGATAATATTTACTGAGTTTTGCATATTTACCGTTGAGAGAAGGTAAATAGCATCATGTTATGTTTTATTACGTCGTTGTGCTTTAAGAGATGGTTATGGCATTTATTTCAATTGGATTATGATTAATGAATTAATATAACGTCGGAACATGAAATAATTGTACAATATTCTGGATGCCAATTTTGAGAGTGCGGTTAGTCCTGAAATAGTCGAGACAGTCAAAATAAGTGCCATATTGTATTTTTTGGAGTTCCGCGCACTTTTGGCAGGTTATGACTGAATTATGTAGTTATGAGTCATTTTAATTGTGTATTAACATTTAAAGATGGGAATTAATGTTAAATGTCCGATGAAGTCTTCCAACCCTCTTATTTTTCTCATTTAAACGTTGTAAACTTATAGAGAGTTAGAGAAAAGAGAGAGCTTGGGAGAAAATGGAGAGAAATGAGAGAATTGAAGATTTGGAGCTAGAATCGTTTCTACGGGAAGAGAATCCGAGACTACAAACTTGAGGCAAGTTTATAACTTGCTAGTGTATGATCTAATGTGAATAATCTGCATATATAGTTGTGTTTTTTGGAGTTTTAACCATTAATGGTTTTTTTTGGATTTTAGTGTTTAAACCCATAATCTTGGATTAAAATTTTATTTGAGATAGAAATATTCTTTAGTTATTGTGTAGAAATGATTTGGATAAAATACAAGTTGAGCTGGTTGAGATTTGAAGAGAGAAATTTGTGTTTTGGGAATTTAGGGTTCTTAATCCAGTAGCCCAAACTGGGCAATCTTACCAGGGCAAATTGATTCGCCCCCTTAGCAAATCGATTCTCTATTATTGAGGACTACATGTCTGAGGGGCCGAATCAATTCGGGTTAATGCCGAATCAATTCGGGTTGAGGCAGGAGGTTGAATTTCTTAGACGAATCGATTCGCGTATGGGCGAATCGATTCGCTACCAGGGGCGAATCGATTGGAAAACCCTGCTGTTTTATAGGATTTTTTCAACTTGATTTTTATCCCTTTTCTTTTAGGTCAAGGCTTAGGAACATTCTCTTGGGAAGTAATAAAGAGTATTAGAGGTTCATATTAGGGATATTAATACCTTAGATTAGTATGGGGTAAAGTGGTCTTAATTTAGGGGCTATTCAATAGGTGTTAGAGTCGTTTCATCTAGTGAGCTAGCTTCGGACTAAGGGACAGTCAAGTGACATGGTCTAGAATTTTTGGGAGACTAGTATTGAGGAAAATTACCATTTATGGCTTATAGTATTACTTTGAACTCTTGGAGACTAGTGTGAGGATAATTGCACTTCGTGGCCTATATCATTAATAAAATACGACTTCGTGAATAAGTAATGCATATTTTAAATATGCCCATATTTGATAAGTATAAATGATTTCGAGAATGTAAAAACTGAATGTTTTAAATGAGAAAAACTTGTAAATGATAATTTGCGTATACACACCTCTCTAAACCTCTATCATAAGCGAAGTTACGCGCATAAGGTGAAGTCCCCTGGCTAGTGAATGCAGGGCGAATATAGTCCTCGGACATAGGACTGGTTATTATATTGTGTGATTATTGTTCAAAGTGAAGTAATTCTGGGTGTGGTTATGACTCATTGTCGAAGGTATCTGGCCGTTTCCCGACGTCACGCGATGTAGAATGCCCAGGTTGTCTTGGTGATAGGCCCTAGAAGAGGATAGCCATTTAGGGGGGCATCTAGTTGGGCTACCCAGAAGGATGGTCTTAGAATCGTTATACAATGTGATTATAACTATTCGTAGTAAAGTGGAACTTGTAATGATAGTAAAGAATTTTATGAGATAAACTGCTTTGAATATGTTTCCTAGAGAGAAAAGGGAACTGTGAAGTTAAATGGTGTAAAACTGGATTAGTAAAGCATTTTGTGAAATAAATTACTTTAAATATGTTTCCCAAAGAGAAAAATGAATTGTGCAACTAAGTTTTGTAAAACTAAAATGAGATCTCATTAAGTGAAACTTAGATATTTCTCTCGTGAGTAAATGAACATTGAGGATTGTCATTGTTATTGCGCTACGTTATGCTTTTAGATTGAGAGGTGAGAATTCTTATCATTTTTTTTGTGAGAGCGAGATAAGTTTATTATTGATGATAAAATATTCATAACTGTCATGCATTTTGCTCACATGGTGATTATATCAAATCGGGCCTTGACCCATCTATATCGCTTTATTTTGTATTAATTCTATATTCGCCCTGGTGCTCCACCGGAAGGACGCCCGTATTGACCTCTCCATCAAAGTTGTCCTGTAGCTATAACATATTGCGAATGTTTTAGGATCTTCATTATAGACGCTTTTATCTTTTGTACTCTAGTTATGATCATCTTACAGCTTCGGGTGTGTTGCCCAAGTTTTATACCTATTTAATATAATGTGATATTTGAATTTTAATACTCGGTGTAACCTTCTTGTAATAGTCTATTAATCGACAGCTTATCTCGTTATTATATTGTGCATTATCGTTATACAGTTACCCGTTTGTTTCTATATCTACCTTCTTGTCAAATTGGATTGTCTAAATAATTTTCTTTAAACTTATAATTAAATTTTGACACTCCGTTTTCTAAAATAATTGGTGGTTATCTCATATTTTCATTTTAACTACTGTGATGCTAAGAATGGTCCATCTATGATTCCTATAATTATTGGAGCATCGGACTGGACACCTCTTATTTAAATAAGCGGGTTGTCACACTACTCATCTCATTTAAATGAGATGTAGATCTAGTACTAGCAACGTGTCAAAATTTCCATATTTCGATTTTTTTCTAATTTATGTTATGCAGTTAAATTAAGTAGGATAGAATGATAATATAATGAATTCAGTATAATGCAGAAATATTGGAATTTATTTGGGTATAAATAATACTTTAAAGGATTCGGAGAGGTGAGTTGTCCATGGAAATTACGAGAGATAGAATATTCGTAATATTATAAATATATTGTAAGTAGTGATGAGAAAATTACAACGCATGTGACTATAATAAGTGGGTGTGACAACCCTCTCAAAATAATAACGGGTGGCCAGCCCTATACTATATTAAATCAGGTATCCCAGATGGCACAGTCTTAACATCAACTAACAATACTAATAATATAAGGCTAACTACCCGAAACTGTTAAAAGTGGATTGTCAAAAATTTAAAACTTTTTATTTAACAACAACAACAAAACCAATAATAAAACATAACCAACAATATACATCTGACTATGATGAGTGATAAGTACAAACTCCATTAATGTACAAGAGTGCAATACAAAGAACAAATAAAATACCCTAATATGCTGTCGGGTAACAGACAATACAATAATCTGAGAAATGAAATATGAAAGTGTTAATCTACAACACTTGAATACTAACTCAATATACAACTGAATCCTAATCTAGATATACAAAGATAGGAATCGACTAAAACAAAATGCCGCAACAGTCCGCTACTGCCACAGCTCCACGAATCCAAAATGGATGAACATCAAAGGCGTCCTTGCAGAGGAACACCTGAAGTAGTACAATATATACATGGAGGAGAAAATATAAACGGGTCAGAGCCCGAGTTGAAAAATATTTTATAGCAAGTGTATTAAAATGCATAATAATTATAAATGCATTATTACATGATTAAGTGGGAATCGAAATCTCCATAATAATTCAACTCACCTCTCATCTAAAGCGCGCACTAAGCGTATGCACGTGATCTCCAAATGGATGCTCGATTCTAATTTAGGTAAGAGGATTCTAACTTAAAGCCAATTGAAGTATTTAAGTGAAGCCATCTAACCTATCTCCCAATCTACACTTATTACAATAATTTATAAGTTATATACATTAACTTTAATGTAATAGTTATACTTATCTTTATAGTGTTCATTTGTTGAACATATAAAGTTACATGATCCATCTCATAACCACATCATCACAATTAATCAACATTCTCATTTACTAGAATATTATATTCTACTGATGCCCTTATTTGGCATGTAAACAATATATATATATATATGTAATTATTATATATGAGTTATTAGCATCAAGAGTTAAGGACTAAACTCCTCTCGATTCTCAACACGGCACTGCGTTTCATGCGTGGGACGTCTCGCCGAAGCGAAATCCAAATAAGGAACCCCCCGTTACACTACTCCTGACCGTATCGATCCTCGAGGTTCATTATGACCTCAATGAAAGATGCATGTAACCCAATTTAATATCATCCAATTTTAATTAATTAATATTCCCAATTCTCAACAGTACACGGCGTTTCATGCGTGGGACGTCTCTCCGAAGCGAAATTCAAACAAGGAATCCCCCCCCTGTTACACTACACATGGCACTGTCGATTGTCGGGATACGTGATATATATATATATATTGTTAACGAAATGTTATTTATCCCTAATTAATTAAATTAGTTTAATTAATGAACATTTTAGTTTAACTTAATATATTGATTTTGATGATTCCAAACATATTTTTATTCTATAGATATTTATTATTGTATAATGTTGTTTATATACCATGATATACATATATTTATTACATATCTATTCTGAGTGAGTTATATCTGTTTATAGTCGAGTTTTATTTTCAGGGCTCAACACGCCTCGACTCTACTCAATGACATATCCGAGTAAAAGTATTCACGTGTCTTGCACATTTGCACTTGACACATTAGGCACACATGCATATTTCTTGATCTTTGATTTTAATTGTGTCTAATTAATTGTGAGCATAAATAGTTTTCTAAAAATGAAATTATATTATTTAAAATGAAGTTCTTAGTATTAAAATCATTTTCAGAATTTATTAATAAAAATTAATTTTAAATTAGAAAAATAATTTTTCGAAATTAAAGTATCGGTTAAATTTTTTTTACACTTGCGTGTACTTATTTGAAGAGTTAGATCCCATGCCTTACCTTAGGCCTCATCCTACTAGCTTTAGTCTTATCCTTGTGTACATCTAATAGACCTCTAGCTTTAGTCTTATAAGTTGCACCCTTATGAGCTTTAAGATTTGTTCTGTTAATGACCTTACTTTGAGCCTTTACCTATTCGTCCTTTTCTCATATAGATTAGGGAGGTAGCTGTAGCCATAAGAGCTTTCGTCTTTCTTTTATAGGGATTTGGTTTTGATAGCTATTTTCGTCACTTTTAAGTAACATGACTTGACCTGATTACCTGCTTCATCCTATTTTAATTATAGCAGATTTCATTTTTCAATATATTGTACCTGCGTGGTTGATATTTTTTTTGGCCAAAATATCAAGAGCCACTCGTCACTTTCATGTTCGGTGGTGGATTCTGACATGTGGTGCATCCGGCGTAAACATGTAAACAAGATGAATGTTGGCTTCTTCTTTTGGGCATGCTTTGTGAGAGAAGCACAATGTTTTTATTTTATTTTATTGGCTTCTGCCGTTTGGTCTGTACTGGAAGTTATTGCCTATGCCTTAGGCTGTTACGGCTAAGACTGTTAAAAGCTGACAGATGATTTGATAAAAGCTCATTTATATTATTATTCACTTTTACATATCCACTCCAATTCTTGGGATAACTTACCTATGAGTACATGACTTAGTCCTGCCTGCATAGCTGTTGCCCGTTGGACCCGTTTTGACTGTAAATGGATTTCCGCCAGTTGGCCATACCGTATACCTATTATTGGAAGCCTTTACCCGAGTTTCAGACCTGCTGTAACTTTCGGCCATAGATACGAATTGACCCTTTGGTCAGTGACTTTTTCTGTCTACCGGCTACTTATTTTTTTAAACCTTTAATGGTCTAGTTTTTTTTAATCTATTAGTTGGTTTCAACTATATCTGTTACTTAAGGCTTTAACTGTTGGTCTAAATGCTCTTGGATTTGATGTTAACCGTACGTGCCTCTTGATATAATAAATGTTGATTTGGAACTCGTTTGGCCACCCTCATTTTTGTCTAGCCTAAGGTTACGACATCATAGGCCTGCAAAGTAAATTTGGATTCCTTTATTAATGTGTTCGAAAAATTGACTATTCATATATATATATATATATATATATATATATGTTCGGAATTTCTATCAGTCAGAAATTTTTATATCCGTTCCGAAACTCTTTTTATACCTGTCGAAATATACTATTTCAGTCCAAATTTTTTTTGGTATTTCAGTCCGAAATTTCTTATATAATACATGTTCGAAATATATTTTTACATATATATATGTACACTTTTCATATATATATTTACATACACATTCTTGCAAAACCTATGACTGAGCTATACATGAACTTACTTGTCTCATTTATCTTCTTGACAGAATAATGCTATTGCCACATCAGTTATATTCTTTACACAATGGTTCCACATAAATACATCAGCTTTGTATTTTATCTCTTGGACTAACTTTTTCTTGATAGAAAGTATATGAGTCACCTCAAAGCTACTTTTAGTCCCATATTTTCAGATGACCATTATTATGCTTCAACAGCTATATTTTTATGGAGAAGATAAAAATAAAGATTTGAATATCAGATTTGGAGATTATTTCCAGCTACTCTACCTCAGCAAAATCAGGAGCATTTAATGCTCAAATTGCATGTGTCTAACAGCTAGTTTTTGAAGACACATTTAAATATTTGAAGAGCTGCTTTGAAGATTAACAGACTTGAATGAGAATATGAGCAAGACTTGACATAATATTGAGAGCATTTATTTTACTACTCAGCTACACATTCAAGAGAGCAATTAATTTTATCATCTGCTCAATCATTGAAGAAGAAGACTTGTGCCTAATTCAACATCATTTATTGAAGTCTCATTAAAGAATGAGAAACTCAGATTACAAATTGTATTTTAAGGAGTTTCAGTATTTTACCTTGTACTATAAAAATTCAGATTTGTTGTGAAGCTTTGTTGAAGCTTCGGTTTGTACCGGTGATTGGTTCCTACCCGCAAGTGGGCCACGGGGTTTGAAGCTCGTAGTTAGCTTGCAAACAGTTGTACGCGGTGGTTTGATCCTACCCGCAAGTGGATCAGGTTTAGTGAAGCGCAAAGGAGACAAGGGCTCTAGGTGCGTGGAAGTAGGCCGGGATTTGGCCGAACCACGTTAAATTTCGGTGTCATCTATTTTCCGCACTCTTATTTATTTATTTACACATGCTTGCTTGAGTTAATATTTTCAGCACACTATCTTGCAAATAAATCAATTCTGAAATTTGACTAAATTAATATTAAGGGTAAAATAATTATTTTTGAATTAAATAATTAATTTCAGAATATCACTTAATATTAAATACAAAAATTAATTTTAATATTTCTAGAGTGTTAAAGTATGCATCTCTAGTTGTTTAAATTAGTTAGTTGGATTTATTTGATATTGTTGGATTTATTCTTAATAGTTTTATTAATCTGAAATTTGTCTAAGTGATTTAAATTTAATATTTTTCTAAAATATTAATTTGACTTAAAGTTTGTGAAAACTCAATTCACCCCCCCTCTTGAGTATAATCTGGGAAACAATTGGTATCAGAGCTAGTGCTCTTCTAATTTATTTTGATTTAACAATCATAGAGTTAAAGATCATGACAAACTTTTCTGTATTTATTTTAAATGCTGCACTCTACATTTTCATTATTTGTATGCTGAAATGTTTGATGTCTTGTAGTTATTCATTGTTTCATTATGTGAGAAGAAAATGGACACATACTCAACCTTGCATTTCAAGCTTTATTTAAAGGAAGAATTCAATCCTTGCTTATATGCTAATATTGATGAATCAAGCAGTGAGGAGACAAATGCTACATGTCTCATGGCAAATGATAATGAGGAGGTACTCTCTAATCCTAACTCTAGTGATAGTGATAATGATGAAGTTGATGATTATGAGGTATTACAAAATGTTTTTGATGAATTATGTGAAATTTTTGAAGAACTTAAAAAGAAATATATTGATCTTAAGAAGTCTCATTCATTGCTTTCAACTAACTATGATTCTATGTCAAATGATTTTGATGATTTGAAATTAGAAAATGAATCATTGAAAAATGAGATTAAATCTTTGAAAAGGGATAAATCTGTAAATGTTACTCACCCTCTTGAAATTGAAAATAATGAATTAAAAAGAGAGATTGATTATTTAAAGAAATCTGTAGATACCTTTACTAAAGGAAGTGAATATTTTTATAAAATTGTAGAAAATCAAAGAATTCGTTTTAATAATAATGGTATAGGATATGATGAACAAAATGAGAAAAAGAGTTATTCTAGTGTATTTAAAAATGGAGCCTCATCTAGTCATCCTAACTCTTTATGCAAATATTGTGGTAGACATACACACTATTCCAAATTTTGAAAATTCAGAAAAAGAAAATATAATACAAAATTAGCATGGATTTCAAAGGAAACAACTATGTATGGTAACCCATATCAACCCCACACATATTGGGTTCCAAAAGATAAAGTTTCTAAGTGCGAAACCGGTATTGGAACATGAACACATTTCTTTTTGAAAATAAAATTAATATTATTTTTTTTGAATATTGTGATATATTATTTTCATATCTTATATGCTCATTAATGATTAATAATCTGAGTATTTTTCTATGTGATTATTTTCATGTCTATGCGCTTATTTGATATAGGCACCATTCATTACTTGAAAATATTTTGTGGTCATTAATGACTTATAATTTGATTTATTTCATATTAATCTCAAATGGTTGAAAATGTGAATAGTTTTATTAATTCAAAAATTACTATGGATGTTAAATTATTTCTTTGTATATGGATTAATGAAAATTTTATTTTAGTACATGATAAAATTGTCATTGATGATTATTATTTGTTATGTACATTCTAGTATATCATAATTTGCGTATCGTTATTGCTCTTGATGATTATCTCTTATTATGACTACGCTTAAATTTTTGATAAGAAAATGAATTCTGAAATTTTCTATTTAATATTGCTTTATGGACCTAACACATTCTTGGATGGAAAAGAGAAAATCTTTAAAGTTGTGTAGGTTGCATTTTGAGAAGGTATGTGGATTTTCAAGGAATATGATTTGGTCATATTACAAATTTCAAGTATCATTGCCTAATGTTGGAAATGCCACACTTGGAAGAAGTTTCTTGAATATATCTTTGGTATTGGTAAGGTGGTAAGAAACACTATTCATGAATTTAAAATCATATATTTGTTGATGATTTATTTTATGATATATTTCCACGCATAGAATATTTGTTATATCACATGAGCGCGTTGATTGATTTCACATGTAAATTTGTATATTTATTATTTTTTATTATTCTTTGTAAAATCACGCATTAGATTTTGATGATAATTTTTTTTTGAAAATTCATAATCTTTATGTATTATATATCTGGACAAATATTTGTGAATAATATTGGATAAATTCATGATTTTATTGAATAAAAATCTGAAACGAAAATGTCATTTGAGTACATTCTAGTATATTAGTTATATGTGATACATGTTGATGTTGTAACATTCACTCATTGATTTTGATGATATGAACATATTAATCTCAATGAGTTAGCTTTATTGCATAATACATGTTTAGTGCCATCATTTGAATATTTGTAACATTCACGATGAATATTTTTAAAGTTGGTAATATTTGTGTTATGCATGTTTGAATTGAGGAACCACTTGTGTGACTTTTCAAAAATGATTTTATGAAGTCAATTTTTTTAATAATATTTTATCTCATGAAATTGATGCACATTATTTATTATATGCATATATGCCTTAACTGGTATCCCTTAGGGGGAGCTAAAAGGTCTTTGGATATTATTTGATTATTGGAATAAACTTGATCTTAAACATTAATATGTATTTTGCAATTCAGTTGATTATTCCGAGAATTTTAGCTCGTATCTTGGAAACTGCAAAGCATGAGCAAAATGCTATATATATTTTCTTTGCTATTTCTAACTCATGTTATGTGCTTAATTCAAATTATTTGAAAACATCGAGTTATGAAATGTTTATTTGTTGTGCCCTTGAAAGTTTACATCATGATGATTTATACAACAATTGATATTGCGCCTACTGAAAATTTATACATTGCAATTCTATTACATTAGTGAGAGAGATAATTATGCACATTGATATATCTCTCGTACATGCACTATTTGAGAACAATGAGTCATGATTTGTATTTTTACAAAAAAAAAATTGTTTTGAGAAATCATTGTGTGCAACGCACGGTTTGTGTGTGATTACAACAATTGGTATCAATTATGATTTTTGTGACTTATGCACTATTTGATGATATTATTGTCTGCCTACACATTCAAATACATGCAATGAAAAATTTATGATGACTTGTGTGCGTATCGAAAATTTTCATGTCTTTTATATGTCCCTTGAGATTTGTGGTTGAATCCCATGCACGAATTATTTTTGATAGGGGGAGCTTCGCCCTTTTTACCCATGACACTGAATTTATATGAAATATCTTTTTGATAATGTCAAAGGGGGAGAAATATTTATGATTCACTATTTGTGCTTAATATTTCATTTTATGTATATATGTGAATCCTTGTTTTTCATCATCAAAAAGGGGATTTTTGTTAACGAAATGTTATTTATCCCTAATTAATTAAATTAGTTTAATTAATGAACATTTTAGTTTAACGTAATATATTGATTTTGATGATTCCAAACATATTTTTATTCTATAGATATTTATTATTGTATAATCTTGTTTATATACCATGATATACATATATTTATTACATATATATTCTAAGTGAGTTATATCTGTTTATAGTCGAGTTTTATTTTCATGACTCAACACGCCTCGACTCTACTCAATGACATATCCGAGTAAAAGTATTCACGTGTATTGCACATTTGCACTTGACACATTAGGCACACAAGCATATTTCTTGATCTATGATTTTAATTGTGTCTAATTAATTTTGAGCATAAATAGTTTTCTAAAAATGAAATTATATTATTTAAAATGAAGTTCTTAGTATTAAAATCATTTTCATAATTTATTAATAAACATTAATTTTAAATTAGAAAAATAATTTTTCGAAATGAAAGTATCGGTTAATTTTTTTTTACACTTGAGTGTACTTATTTTAAGAGTTAGATCCCATGCCTTACCTTAGGTCTCATCCTACTAGCTTTAGTCTTATCCTAGTGTACATCTAATAGACCTCTAGCTTTAGTCTTATAAGTTTTACCCTTATGAGCTTTAAGATTTGTTATGTTAATGACATTACTTTGAGCCTTTACCTATTCGTCCTTTTCTCATATAGATTAGGGAGGTAGCTGTAGCCATAAGATCTTTCGTCTTTCTCTTATAGAGATTTGGTTTTGATAGCTATTTTCGTCACTTTTAAGTAACATGACTTGACCTGATTACCTGCTTCGTCCTATTTTAATTATAGCAGATTTCATTTTTCAATATATTGTACCTGCGTGGTTGATATTTTTTTTGGCCGAAATATCAAAAGCCACTCGTCACTTCCATGTTCGGTGGTGGATTCTGACTCGTGGTGCATCCGGCGTAAACATGTAAACAAGCTGAATGTTGGCTTCTTCTTTTTGGCATGCTTTGTGAGTGAAGCACAATGTTTTTATTTTATTTTATTGGCTTCTGCCGTTTGGTCTGTACTGGAAGTTATTGCCTATGCCTTAGGCTGTTACGGCTAAGACTGTTAAAAGCTGACAGATGATTTGATAAAAGCTCATTTATATGTTTATTCACCTTTACATATCCACTCCAATTCTTAGGATAACTTACCTATGAGTACATGACTTAGTCCTGCCTGCATAGCTGCTGGCCGTTGGACCCGCTTTGACTGTAAATGGATTTCCGCCAGTTGGCCATACCGTATACCTATTATGGGAAACCTTTACCCGAGTTTCAGACCTGCTGTAACTTTCGGCCATAGATACGAATTGACCCTTTGGTCAGTGACTTTTTCTTTCTACCGGCTACTTATTTTTTTTAAACCTTTAATGGTCTAGTTTTTTTTAATCTCTTAGTTGGTTTCAACTATATCTGTTACTTACGACTTTAACTGTTGGGCTAAATGCTCTTGGATTTGATGTTAACTGTACGTGCCTCTTGATATAATAAATGTTGCTTTGGAACTCGTTTGGCCACCCTCATTCTGTCTAGCCTAAGGCTACGACATCATAGGCTTGCAAAGTAAATTTGGATTCCTTTATTAATGTGTTCGAAAAATTGACTATTCATATATATATATATATATATCAGTTTAAGAATTTTATATATATATATATATATATATATCTGTTCGGAATTTCTATCAGTCAGAAATTTTTATATCCGTTCCGAAACTCTTTTTATACCTGTCGAAATATACTATTTCAGTCCAAATTTTTTTTGGTATTTCAGTCCGAAATTTCTTATATAATACATGTTCGAAATATATTTTTACATATATATATGTACACCTTTCATATATATATTTACATACACATTCTTGCAAAATCTATGACTGAGCTATACATGAACTTACTTGTCTCATTTATCTTCTTGACAGAATAATGCTCTTGCCACATCAGTTATATTCTTTACACAATGGTTCCACATAAATACATCAGCTTTGTATTTTATCTCTTGGACTAAATTTTTCTTGACAGAAAATATATGAGTCACCTCAAAGCTACTTTCAGTCCCATATTTTCAGATGACCATTATTATGCTTCAACAGCAATATTTTTATGGAGAAGATAAAAATAAAGATTTGAATATCAGATTTGGAGATTATTTCCAGCTACTCTACCTCAGCAAAATCAGGAGCATTTAATGCTCAAATTGCATGTGCCTAATAGCTAGTTTTTGGAGACACATTTAAAGCTTTGAAGAGCTGCTTTGAAGATTAACAGACTTGAATGAGAATATGAGCAAGACTTGAAATAATATTGAGAGCATTTATTTTACTACTCAGCTACACATTCAAGAGAGCAATTAATTTTATCATCTGCTCAATCATTGAAGAAGAAGACTTCTGCCTACTTCAACATCATTTATTGAAGTCTCATTAAAGAAGGAGAAACTCAGATTACAAATTGTATTTTAAGGAGTTTCAGTATTTTACCTTGTACTATAAAAATTCAGATTTGTTGTGAAGCTTTGTTGAAGCTTCGGTTTGTACCGGTGATTGGTTCCTACCCGCAAGTGGGCCACGGGGTTTGAAGATCGGAGTTAGCTTGCAAACAGTTGTACGCGGTGATTTGATCCTACCCGCAAGTGGATCAGGTTTAGTGAAGCGCAAAGGAGACATGGGCTCTAGCCGCATGGACGTAGGCCGGGATTTGGCCGAACCACGTTAAATTTCGGTGTCATCTATTTTCCGCACTCTTATTTATTTATTTGCACATGCTTGCTTGAGTTAATATTTTCAGCACACTATCTTGCAAATAAATTAATACGAAAATTTGACTAAATTAATTTTAAGGGTAAAATAATTATTTTTGAATTAAATAATTAATTTCAGAATATCACTTAATATTAAATACAAAAATTAATTTAATATTTCTAGAGTGTTAAAATCTGCATCTCTAGTTGTTTAAATTAGTTAGTTGCATTTATTTGATATTGTTGGATTTATTCTTAATAGTTTTATTAATCTGAAATTTGTCTAAGTGATTTAAATTTAATATTTTTCTAAAATATTAATTTGACTTAAAGATTGTGAAAACTCAATTCTCCCCCCCTCTTGAGTATAATCTGGGCAACATATATATATATATATATATATATATATATATACGTAAATATGAGCATTAAGGACTAACTTTTCCCCAATTTCCAACATTACACTGTGGTTCGTGCGTGGGACGTCTCGCCGAAGCGAAATCCAAACAAGGAACCCCCCCGATAGATTAATCTTGGCAATGTCACTCCTTGAGGTCCATTATGCCCTCGATAACCAAGTACAAGCACAAGCAATAATAGCCATCCAAATAGCTATAACTCGAAGGACGTAGGCTCACATGCTATCATCTTCTAGCAGCCCGTATACGTAGCAAACTGGGGTCACCTGGTGGGGTTCCACGACACCCACCTCGTGATCAACTCACGCACACGACGTCCTGGGAAGCGGTCATAGATCCTAAACGGCAAGTGAGAGCGACACATACCCACGACCTCTCACCCCCAAAATAAATAAATGTATATATATATATATATATATATATATATATATATATATATATATATATATATATGTTATTTGATTACCATCATGGACGACTATGACCTAGGGAATATCCACACCCGGATCATCTAGCCAGAATGCTCACTCTCTAGGCACGTAACTTCCCAATGATATCAAGGAGGGGGTATGCTTAACATGTATATACACCATCATATAAGGTATACATACATCCCACATAATAAAGATATACCATCATATAAGGTATACCTGCAACATCATTTTCATATTCATTGTACGCTCTTAGGCGCAATAGATTTAATGTCATTGTTTAGTATATTTCCCTCTAGATATACTAATCGCTAATTCTCACACATCTTCCCCACTTAGTATATGCTATACTATTTCTCGCTTGAAGCTCACATGTCGCTTCTAATTATGAATTATCTCTCAATTCTATTTAAGTTAAGGATGCTCTTTTATCCTAATGCTCTTCTATTAGCATTTCTCATTGTGTGAGACGTCTCCCAAATCAAACATAAATAAGGATATTTCTATATCCGTATGCACCTAAAATAGCATTCATAATTCTCCATCCATAATAGGGTTCAATTCATTTTAGGAACCTTTAAAGTTATCCCGTTTGGGATTGGATTCTAAGATCCATTATCTCTAAGTTATTCTCATTATCAAATCGTGAAATCGTTATTATCTCCAAATAAAACCCCCAAATAAAAGTGGGCTTCCCCACTTAGAAAAATACCAAAATCTCTAATCGGTATTCCTCAAATTTAGTCAATATGGCTTCAAAATTTCTTATAAGGGAAACTCGCTAAAAGTCTCCAAAACATACTCCAAATATCTACTATAGAGATCCCCAATCGATAACCTCGAACAAAATGGGATGAAACTCTTTTTAGAAAAACAATAGCCCAAAAGCCCTGTTTCTGAATCGATTCAGGCCAATTCCGAATCGATTCGGCCCAGCGAATCGATTCGGCCAGGAAGGCGAATTGATTCGGGTCATCAGACCTGGGATTATGTCTTAGGCCCAATCGATTCGATTGGAGTTCGAATCGATTCGGTCACTCATACCTGGGCACCTGCATAATTCTGAATCAATTCGATAGGAGGCCGAATCGATTCGGCCCTTCAGAAACCTCGAAAATGGCTACTTTTTAGTAAGCCAAAAATCTCAAAATCCATTTTAATCATTTTCTCTCCATTTCTCTTAAACCCAATCACATATATATCATTAATAATCATCCTAGAATACATATAAACTAATTTCTATCTTCAAATCAAAGATCTACATATCAAATCTAAGATTATAACCAAAAGTTAGGTTTTGTTGAACTAAACCAAAAACCCAAAATATCAGTCCACAAATCATGCAATAATTGGTACACAACAATTATTTAGCAAGTTTAATCACTTGCCTCAGGTTCGTAGGGTCTGAATCCGCCTTAAGATCGCGTATTGACCGGAAATCTCCACTTTCTCTCTCTTTTCTCCTTCCTTTTCTTCTTCTTTCTTCTTCTCTCTTTCTTTCTTTTATTTTTCTCTTTCTCTCTTTGGAGAAATATCTCTCGTAGGCATAATAAGCCTAATCTCCCAAGATATACATCATTAAATGATAATACACACTTTAAATGACTCGGTGACTTTAATTCGAGTCAAACGGTCCTAATTTATTTTGGAACCTAAATAGACCCCAAGTATAGTCGTTTCGACTTTCTCGACCCTTCCGGACACTATGGTACCCTCAGAATCGACATTCGACACTCTTTCTAACAACTTCAAATTTTGGCCTCACTTGCCAATTTAATTATTTCTCCAATAAAATATTATTTATTTCTCCCAAAATAAATAAATCGTTGTCTCCAAGACCTCGGGTTGTTACAAAATTCCCCACTTAAAAAAATTTTGTCCTCGAAATTTTATCTAAGACTAATTCTCCAAAGCTCAACTACTTCTAATCTACCCATACTCACTAATCCTATCTCCAAACTTCTAACTTCCCACGATGAATTTATTTATTTTATTTTATTTTAAGTTGAATATGAGTTATATAAAACCAATTTCCACAACAAGGGAGCCCATACACCCTTTATATTTGAGCTTTATGCTCAGAGTAATCAAAATGAGGCTTTATTTGCCTCTAAATTCCACATTTCCATAAATATAAATAATGCTAACATTTTAATAGTGTAAAGATTTTGAATGGTCCAAAGAAATAACTCCTCTCAATTCCTGACATTCGCCACTTTCGTGCGGGGAACGTCTCACAAAAGCGAAATCCAAACAAGGAACCCTCTTAATACACTACTATGTGACGACGTCGGGGATTGAGAGTTTGTTAAATCCGGACTAGAATATGAAAAAATTTAATTTTATGAAAATCATTTTGAAAGGGCCCGAAGGCCGATAAAAGTTTTATTTTGAAAATAGTTTATTTTGAAAACGGTTTATAAATTATAATATAATATAAAATGCCTTATGTCCAACACAAGGTCTTTTGAATCATCATATATATAACAATATATAGCTCACAAAAATTATCATAATCATGACCTGAAATGTTCCTGCGTCCCATCAATCCACAATCTCAACTTTCAAACATAAACAACATTTTTCATCATTTCAATATATCGCCATTTATAAGGCTCATCCATAACTGGAATACAACAATTATAATAGTCTATCATGACTATCTAAAAAAAAGTAGCTTTTATCATTACTACTTATCACCATTACCATTCTTACATTTACCACAAGGTTTAAAGCTCTTTTTGAGCACCTTGAAAAATCATCTATCCTTTTACAAAATAATAGAATAAGAGCCTATCTTGCTCAAAATTCCCCTTAGGGTCATTACATACATAATAGGGCTATAGTACTACCCTTTCACAAATATCTTACATACGATATCCCCAAAACTCATTTTAGTAATTATCCTATTTATAAAGGAAAATTATCTTACATCATCCATCTCTAGTCCGATTGTCCTTCCTCATCAATGGGCTCCCAAAAAAAGTCCCTCGGTCTAAAATGGCCTCAAATCTTCTGTAGGGGTTGCACTTCTAAGACTTCATCAAACCATGGTCATTTACCTCTTTTAGGATAATTTATCTTTTTATGACCTATTTATTTAAAAAAGAAACACTTACCCATAAATCCTTTCTGCCCACTCGCATTACTGTCACTCTCATTGCCAAACTTACTTGACGAACTCGAATCTCCAAAGTCCTTTCCCTCTTGCGAACGAAGACGATATTCATGACACTTTAGTAGTGCCACATGCACTACCTCAACTAAAGTCACTAACCTAGGACTCTCAATCAAATGTTGCCGGATTTTCCAATCTAATCATCGAAAAAACTTCAATATATGCTTCTCTTCTGTATTTACCTCATCAGGTACTAGCTTTGCCCATCTAGAAAAATCTTCCTCATATTCTGCCACTGTTTTATTACCCTGAAAAATCTTCATATTCCTAGTAGAGGAAAGAAAATACCTTCGATCAAAAAGTTCCCAAAATTCTTTTATAGGTAAAGTATCTCTCTGTTCAGATGTGGTGACAGGCTCCCACCAATGGAGAGCTGCACCCGATAACCTAAAGGTGGCTAAAAATTATTTCTTCACCTCACTAAACTCCACCATACGAAGGTGACTCTATATACTATTCTTCCATTGACTTGCAGCGATTCCATAAACTCCCCCTGCAAACTCGGGAGGATGCCCCTTACTAAAATCTTCCTTCACTTTCTCCCATAAAGACAATCCTAAATGGGGTGGGGCTTCTCGAGCGGCAGATTGCTGAGCCATTGTGGAAACGGCAGCAGTTACCGCTTGTGCCACAGTATTGGCAACATCATCCGTAGTCATGTTCCTTTGAGGCATTTGGGGTTGCCCTTTGTTTTCCCTGACTGAACGACCTCCCTTTAGTGGCATCTGAAACAAGAACAATTGTATCAGAATTCCTTTCAAATATTTTTGATTCACAGAAAGATGTGGACGTATGAATGTAACCATCCTAGCAATAAGGCTCTACATCAAGAATGCTTACGAAAGATCGTAGTAACGCACACAGATCCTAAAGACAATAGAAACTGATGCTCTGATACCATCTGTGACAACCCTCTCAAAATAATAACGGGTGGCCAGCCCTATACTACATTAAATCAGGTATCCCAGATGGCACAGTCTCAACATCAACTAATAATACTAATAATATAAGGCTAACTACCCGACCCAAAACTATTAAAAGTGGATTGTCAAAAATTTAAAACTTTTTATTCAACAGCAACAAAACCAATAATGCAACATAACCAACAATATATATCTAACTATGATGAGTGATAAGTGCAAACTCCATTAATGTACAAGAGTGCAATACAAAGAACAAATCAAATACCCGAATATGCTGTCGGGTAACAGACAATACAATAATTTGAGAAATGAAATATGAAGGTTTTAATCTACAACACTTGAATACTAACTCAATATACAACTGAATCCTAATCTAGATATACAAATATAGGAATCGACTAAAACAAAATGCCGCAACAGTCCGCTACTGCCACAGCTCCACGAATCCTGAATGGATGAACATCAAAGGCGTCCTTGCGGAGGAACACCTGAAGTAGTACAATATATACATGGAGGAGAAAATATAAACGGGTCGAAGCCCGAGTTGAAAAGTATTTTGTAGCAAGTGTATTAAAATGCATAATAATTATAAATGCATTATTACATGATTAAGGTGGAATCGAACTCTCCATAATAATTCAACTGACCTCTCATCTAAAGTGCGCACTAAGAGTATGCACGTGATCTCCAAATGGATGCGCGATTCTAATTTAGGTAAGAGGATTCTAACTTAAACCCAATTGAAGTATTTAAGTGAAGCCATCTAACCTATCTCTCAATCTACACTTATTTCAATAATTTATAAGTTATATACATTAACTTTAATGTAATAGTTATATTTATCTTTATAATATTCATTTGTTGAACATATAAAGTTACATGATCCATCTCATAACCACATCATCACAATACATCAACATTCTCATTTACTAGAATATTATATTCTACTAATGCCCTTATTTGGCATGTAAACAATATACATATGTAATTATTATATATGAGTTATTAGCATCAAGAGTTAAGGACTAAACTCCTCCCGATTCTCAACACGGCACTGCGTTTCGTGCGTAGGACGTCTTTCCGAAGCGAAATCCAAACAAGGAACCCCCTGTTACACTACTCCTGACCGTATCGATCCTCGAGGTTCATTATGACCTCAATGCAAGATGCATGTAACCCAATTTATTATCATCCAATTTTAATTAATTAATATTCCCAATTCTCAACAGTACACGACGTTTCATGCGTGGGACGTCTCTCCGAAGCGAAATCCAAACAACGAACCCCCCCCCCCCCCCCCCGTTACACAACTCATGGCACTGTTGATTGTCGGGATAGGTGATATATATATATATATATATATATATATATATATATATATATATATATATATATATATATATATATTTATATGAGCATTAAGGACTAAGTTTCCCCCAATTTCCAACATTACACTGCGGTTCGTGCATGGGACGTCTCGCAGAAGCAAAATCCAAACAAGGAACCCCCCAATACACTATTCCTGTCAATATCAGTCATTGAGGTCCATTATGCCCTCGATAACCAAGTACAAGCACAAGCAATAATAACCATCCAACCGATCTATAACTCGAAGGACGCAGGCTCACATGCTATCATCTTCCAACAGCCCATATACGTAGCAAACTGGGGTCACCTGGTGGGGTTCCACGACACCCACCTCGTGATCAATTCACGCACACGACGTCCCAGGAAGCGATCATAGCTCCTAACCGGCAAGTGAGAGCAGCACATACCCACGACCTCTCACCCCCAAAATATATATATATATATATATATATATATATATATATATATATATATATATATATATATATATATATATATATATGTCATTTGATTACCACCATGGACGACTATGACCTGGGGAATATCCACACCCGGCTCATCTAGCTAGAATGCTCACCCTCTACGCATGTAACTTCCCAAAGATAGCAAGGAGGGGGTATTCTTAACATGTATATACACCATCATATAAGGTATACATACATCCCACATAATAAGGATATACCATCATATAAGGTATACCTGCAACATCATTTTCATATTCATTGTACGCTCTTAGGCGCAATAGATTTAATGTCATTGTTTAGTATATTTCCCTCTAGATATACTAATCGCCAATTCTCACACATCTTCCCCACTTAGTATACGCTATACTATTTCTCGCTTGAAGCTCACATGTCGCTTCTAATTATGAATTATCTCTCAATTCTATTTAAGTTAAGGATGTTCTTTTATCCTAATGCTCTTCAATTAGCATTTCTCATTGTGTGAGACATCTCCCAAATCAAACATCAATAAGGATATTTCTATATCCATATGCACCTCAAATAGCATTCATAATTCTCCATCCATAATAGGGTTCAATTCATTTTATGAACCTTTAAAGATATCCAATTTGGGATTGGATATTAAGATCCATTATCTCTAAGTTATTCTCATTGTCAAATCGTGAAATCGTTATTATCTCCTCTGGGTACCAAAAATTTATAACTATGGGCCTGGACGAGTAACCCAGTCTTGGAGGCCCAAAGTCCAGGCCCCTCATCTTTTATAATTGATCCGGTCTCCCCCCACGATCCCATGAAGGGAAGTTATGGGGGGAAATGGAAAACATGGAGGAACCCATCACCTCCACTCATCTGCATGCACATGTATATATTAAACCCTAGGTCTGGGGCAAAAGTACAAGTTGTATTCTCTGTAATCACTCTCCGAAGTATATAGAAATAATATCGACTGCACCACCGTGGACGTAGGCACATCTTGGTTGAACCACGTACATCCTTTGTTGTGTGATTGGCATCTTGTATTCCTTGTTCTTTTCTTGATAATATTTCTCTCATATTTATTTGTGTTGCATATTAATTTCATCTACAATTGGCGCCGTCTGTGGGAACCGTTCATGTTTCCCTGAGAAGAGCCCACATCAAGAAAGGAGTTTAAGATGTCTGGTCACAGCAGCAATGCCCCCCAAGCAGGAGATATTCAAGAGCCACCTGCTCCTCGCAGGATTAGGTCTGAAGTCTGACATTCAGGTCAGAGAGCTCGCCTGGAAAGACTAGCCTCAGAAGAAAGTCAGGGACCAGCGAGGTCCACACAGATATCCAGGTTGATTGATGCGTACGAAGCAAGGATCCACGAGCAGAAGGAGTCTTCTCGCAGATACGAGGCCAAGAATGCTCGCTTGAAAAGAAGACTAGAAAGACTAGAGAGGGAGCTTCGTCCTGATAACAGGAGACGCCCATATCGCACTCCTAGCCCTCAGGCGAGCAAGTCTCACAGCCGAGGAAGGAGCCCTAGGCGAGAATCTCAAAGGGACGAAGGAGGCGAATCAGATGATGACCTCCGCGAATAGCTACGAAGAGCTCGCCGCTACTAGAGCCCTACTCTAGACGATGACCTCCACGAATAGCTGCGAAGAGCTCTCCTACACCAGATCCCTACTCGCAGCGACGAGCACATATGAAACATGGTCCGTAGAGAGATGGAGTAGCATCCCACTCACCACGGAACAAGATCAACTAGAGAGCTCACGAGGCGAGCTCTCAAAACCCAGATGAAGTCACCTTGTATAAGAGAAATCGAAGAGGATGAAGCTCCAAAGAAATTTTCCATTCCAAGGTTCAAGATTTACGACGGAATGACTGATCCCATCGATCACGTCAGGCAATACCGACAGGTAATGACCCTCTGGAGTCACCGGGATGCCCTGATGTGCCGT
Organism: Sambucus nigra; assembly: GCA_949130495.1. Classification (NCBI taxonomy): domain Eukaryota; kingdom Viridiplantae; phylum Streptophyta; class Magnoliopsida; order Dipsacales; family Adoxaceae; genus Sambucus; species Sambucus nigra. The sequence goes on along the minus strand of OX422215.1, from coordinate 279,965,910 downwards.
ATTTTCCCCTCGATCCTTCATGATGTATCACAGAAGTGGTTCAAAAGGCTCCCCCACCGGTCGATTAAGAATTTCAAATCCCTAGATGAACTTTTTACGGCCCGATTCATCACCAGTAGCTCCCATCCCAAAAGGATGGATGATCTACTAACGATGAAGAAAACTCCTCAGGAGACCCTCCGAGAATACGCGAAGAGCTACTGGGAGTTATTCAATGAAATCGAGGACTGCGCGGAGGAAGTGGCAGTGGCCTCCTTCAAAATTGGGCTCCCTAGTTCCTCCCTCCTCTACCAATCCCTGACGAAGAAGGAAGCTATAACTATTGACGACCTTATGGCCCGAATCGAGAAATATGCAAAGGTGGAAGATGTCACCCGCTCTAATACAGGAGAAAACGGTCGACCTAAGCTCACTACCAAGGTAGGTGAGAAAACTGAGAACCAAGGGAAAGGAGGAAATAACGGAGGCAAAAATGACTCCAAGAACGGAGGGAACCAGGACGCGTCGAAAGCATTCCAGGCGGTCAACACCATATTTAAAGAACCAATTTATAATGTTCTCGCGAAGATCAAGGATGAGTCATTCATCAAGTGGCCCAGGAAGATGGGGGGAGATCCCTCAAAGAGGAACAATGCGTTGAGATGCGCTTTTCACAAAGAGGGAGGGCACAAGACCGAGCACTGCAAAGCTCTTAAGTCTCACCCCGAAGAATTAGCCCAGTCCGGGCATTTGAATGACTTTATGGAGAAAAGGGTGGAGAAAGTGACTGAAAACAGAGAGATGAGACCCGACAATGTGCTGGAGGATGATGCTGGACATGAGTTCGTCGTAATTCACGGAGTATCTGACGTCAAGCAGATACAAGGGAACTCAACTCGAATGGAGATGAAAAAACTTACAGCGGTAATGCAGTCTTTTCAAATCGATCCAGCAAAGTCACAGTCTGAAAAGCGTCGACGAGTAGAGGACGTCAAATATAACAAGCATATTGTTTTCACGGATGAAGATTTGATGGGAGTAAGGACCCCACATCATGATGCCCTGGTCATTAAACTCAGGATAGCCAACTTTGACATCGACAAGCTGCTCGTCGATGAAGGAAGCTCATCCGAAGTAATGTACCTCGACATGTTCAGGAAATTGAAGTTGAGCGTCACCGACCTAAAGGAAGCTACTGTTCCTTTGTTCGGCTTCGCTGGGAAAATGACCATGCCCCTACGCAAGATAGTGCTACCAGTTCGTACTAGGAACGTCTCCAAGATGATCGAGTTTTTAGTAGTTGACATCGAGTCACCATACCAGGCTATCCTCGACAGAGGATGGCTTCATGCAATGAAGGCGGTCTCCTCGACCTACCACCAGAAGATCAAGTACGTAACTGAGCGAGGAGTAATGGAGATCCACAGCGACCAAGCGATGGCGAGGAAGTGCTTCATAGCAGCCATTCGACCAAAGCCGGAGTAGAAGGCCGGTCAACCCAGCGAGAAAGTTGAAGAGGGTGTGATACCTTCTAAATAGTAACTAAAGTATGGAAGACCAGGAGTATAGGAGACCAGGCTCCTCCCCTCTGAGCGTGTCATCGAGCACATGGTAGAAGTTATAGCCGAAGTTGGTGACAGTAGCAGAGTCTTCTTGATTGGAGCATCTCTCACCGATCAAGAACAGAGGGAGTTGACTACCTTGCTGAGACACAACGTAGATGTTTTCACATGGGAACCATACGAGATGCCTGGCATTAATCCTGATATGGTATGTCATCAGCTGCACATCGACCCCACATTCAAGCCAGTCACGCAGAAGGCACGAAGAACTGCACCCGAGAAGGCTAAAACGGTCAAAAAGGAGGTCGAAAAACTGCTGGATGCAGGATCCATATGGGAAGTACAATTCCCCTTGTGGTTGTCCAACCCAGTAGTAGTTCCGAAGAACAATGGGAAGTGGAGAGTTTGCATCGACTTCACTGACCTCAACAAAGCATTCCCAAATGATAGTTTCCCCCTACAAAAGATAGACCAACTAGTAGATGCCACTGCAACTCATGAGCGAATGAGTTTCCTGGACGCATACTCCAGATATCACCAGATCCCCTTGTATGCCCCAGACCATGACAAAACGGCGTTCATCACGACGGTTGGGTTGTATTGCTACAAGGCCATGCCATTTGGGCTCAAGAATGCGGGGGCAACCTACCAGCGGCTGGTCACAAAAATGTTCAAGGATCAAATGGGAGACACAGTGGAGGTCTACATCGATGACATGCTCGTTAAGAGCAAGAAGAAGGAAAATCACTTCTCAGACTTGTCAAAGACCTTCGAAATTCTCAGGAAGTACCGAATGAAGCTTAATGCGAGCAAGTGTTCCTTCGGTGTCCATTCAAGAAAATTTCTTGGATACTTGGTCAGTAAGAGAGGCATAGAAGCTAATCCGGGCCAGATCAATGCAATCAATAAGGTACAACCCCCTCGAACAGTCCGGGACATGCAGAAGCTCACTGGAATGCTCGCTGCCTTAAATCGCTTCATTTCCAAATCCTCTGAGAAGTGCAAGCTTTTTTTCCATCTTCTAAAAGGGAGTAAACCAATAGAATGGAGCCCGTACTGCTCGCGAGCTTTGGACGAGCTCAAGTCGTACTTAAGCTCTCCACCGCTGCTTGTCATACCACAGCAAATGGATTCTTTGTACCTGTACCTCTCGGTATCCAATCAAACTGCCAGCTCGGCATTAATATGTGAGGTCGCAGGAATCCAACACCCCGTTTACTATGCGAGCAAGACCTTATTAGACGCCGAGCAAAGGTACCTACCATTGGAGAAGCTCTCCTTTGCACTGGTAATAGCCTCGAGGAAACTGAAGCATTATTTCGAAGCTCATACTATCATCATCCTTACATCGCACCCCCTTAAGGCGGTCCTAAAGAAAGCGGATTTGTCGGGAAGATTGTCTAAGTGGTCAGTCGAGCTCGGCCGTTTCGACATATAATTTCAACCAAGGACCTCTATCAAGGGTCAGATCCTCGCTGATTCCATTGCCGAATTCACTGGCGAAGAACTCCCCGACCAAACTCAACCAACAAAGCAAAAGGAGAACCCAACAACAGTGGAAACCTGGAAACTATTCGTTGATGGAGCCTCCAACTCAAAGGGGGCAGGCGTAGGCATTGTTCTCATCACCGCAGAAAACACCATCCTTGAGCAAGGAATCAGGCTTAAATTTACAGCCTCCAACAACGAGGCAGAGTACGAAGCCCAAATAGCCGGTCTCCAAAATGCGCAAACTCTGGGAGTAAAACGTTTACAGGTGTTCGGCGATTCTCAACTAGTCTCCAATCAGATAAGTGGAGACTACAATGCGAAGGATGAAACAATGGTAGACTACCTCGCCCTGGTGAGAAAACTAATGACGAGCTTTGAGGATATCACCATCCAGTAGTTTCCCAGAGGGCAAAACAGTCATGCCGACGCCTTAGCAGCCCTACGCTCGGTAGTTGATTCTAACCTTAAAAGGGACATTCCCATCGATTTCCTCATTTGTCCAAGCATTAACCCTAACAGCAAGCTGCCAAACGTGGAATAAATACTCCAGGTGGGATCAACCCCCAGCTGGATGGACCCCTCAAGAGACTATTTAAAGGAGGGCACGCTCCCAGAGGATAAGAAAATCGCCCACCAGATAAGAGTCAAAGCTGCTCGCTTTTACTTATCCACAGGAGGCGACTTGTATAAGAAGTCCTTCTTCGGTCCCTACCTTAGATGCATCCACCCAGGCGATGTCGAGCAAGTGCTGCGTGAGCTTCACGAAGGAATTTGTGGAAGTCATGTCGGAGGAAGGTCTCTAGCCTTTTGAGCAATGAAGGAGGGCTATTGGTGGCAATATATGCAAAAGGACTTCGCAGTATATGTCCGCAAATGCCCAAAATGCCAGATTCACGCTCCAATCGTCCACCAACCCGCTAGCGACCTAAAATCCCTGACCATCCCATGGCCCTTCGCCCAATGGGGGATGGACATCGTGGGACCACTACCCACTACTGCCGGCAATCGCAAATACCTCTTGGTTGCAACTGACTACTTCACCAAATGGATCGAGGTAGAACCATTGGCAAACATTCGAGACACTGATATGATAAGGTTCATATGGAGGAATATAATCACTCCCTAGAACCATCATCACCGATAATGGGACACAATTCGAGAGTGGCCCCTTTCAGGACTTCTGTAACGAACACGGGATCAGGCACAACTTTAGTTCGGTGGCCTACCCTTAGAGCAATGGGCAAGCAGAAGCTTCCAACAAAACTGTGATCGATGGATTGAAGAAGCAACTAGGGCGAGCCAAGGGCGCATGGGCAACCGAGCTACCCCATGTCCTATGGGCATACCGAACAACTCCTCGGCGAGCAATGGGAGAAACCCCATTTTCGCTAACATATGGCATGTAAGCAATCATTCCACTAGAAGCGAGCTTGCCAATAATGAGATCCGACCTTGTTGACCAAGGCCAAAATGATGGGGCATTGCTCGCTGAACTCGACCTCACCGACGAGCGTAGAGAAATTGCCCTAGTTAAGCTTGCAAGCTATCAGCAACAGCTCGCAAAGCATTACCACAAAAGGGTTAACCCGAGAAGATTCCAAGTTGGGGACTATGTTCTAAGGAAAGTCTTGGGCAACACAGTAAGGCCATCAGACGGCAAGCTAGGCCCAAACTGGGAAGGACCCTTTAAAGTAACTAAAGACGACCTGCAAGGTGCATATCATTTGGAAACGATGGAGGGCAGAGAGATACCACGAGCATGGAATGCAACTAATCTCAATAAATTCTATTTTTAAAGGAATTTTATTGTTGAATCTTTTTCTTGTATTTGTTATGTGAAAGGAACAGTTCATTCCCCTTAATACTAATGTAATCAGTAACTGCATTTTATCACACATCTTTTTCCAAATCACAGGCATGATGGTCGATATAGCAGGGGAATACCCCTCCTCAAGTCATCGTCATAAAATAAGGGAGACCTCTTAGCATTGCCCCTGGAAATATATAAATCCCTACAGAGGATTCTTAGGCAATGCGACCAGATTTTATACTGGCCATCAAACCTACTTTGGTTGAGCAAAATCCTGATCGGATGAAGACATCCAATACCAGGTGTGTCCTCGCCAATTGCCCTACTTAGGCCTAAGGGAGTGTGACGACACAACCTAAAAGGTAAAATGGGGCACAATGGTATTTTCGTATTATACTGGACTGGGGGGACACTTGCATGACAAAACAAAAAGGATTGTGAAGAAGCAAGAATATAAAAAGATTGGATGAACACGTTTAGTCAGCAAAATTGCCCAAAACATGAACTTTTCATTAATCTCTTATATTTACAACAATGATAATACATGTTTAGTCGGTGAAGCTCGCCCAAAGTATTTACATTATCAAAAAAGACAAAAGAATAACAACTTGTTATATTTACAACAACGATAATACACGTTTATTCGGCGAAGCTCGCCCAAAGCGTTTACATTATCAAAAGAAAAATAACTTGCAAAAAATTCAAGAAGGTGAAAGCCTCCGAACAAGATAATCTGCCACTCTAGCTCTTCGTCCATCATCAGGAGCAGGGACCAGCTCTTACACAACCTCATCTGCATCCAACTCTAATAGTTGTCGAGGAATAGCATCAATAGGGATCCATCGATCATCCCTTCTGAATGGGTTGGGCATCAGAGTGTAGGAGGACATCTCGTGACGATACCATAACACCGAGTTCCTCAGGACCTGAAGCTCTTTCAAGGCACTCAACCACCCTCTGATGAAAGAAAGTTCCTCGATCTCGGATAGTCTTGTGGGAGAATCTAGCCAGCCTTGATCATAAGTGTCAGCCCACGCTTGTCGAGGACCCTTCTTGAATAAATGCCGCAATCGGGTAACGTCCCTTTGAATCCCAGCAGCAGTTACATATGCTCGCCGGACATCATCACAGAGCTCTTCCATCTCCTTATCCCGCTGTTCTTCTGCTTCCCTATTCCTGCCCCTTGTGCTCCTACCAGCTCGCGGAAGGGGAGGACGAGTGGAACCTCGCGGCATAGGAGAAGTATATCCAGCTCGCAAAGATGAGGAGACTTGTAGAACTGCTGAAAAAGTGCTCGGTGCATGCTCTCTAAGTTGCAGGACTTCCCTCCTCAGGTTTTCATTCTCCTGCTGCAGGAACTCCCCAACCTAGTTTATCTCGGTGGCCTCTAGCAACCTTGCTCTCAGTACATTGACTTCCTCTTGTACAGAGGCACCAATGCCTTCCATCTCCTGGAGCCTATCCTTCAGCTTAGCCACTAGCTCGGACTGCTCCTTATACTTTTGATTCCTTCACCTGAGAGACTTGCAAAGCCTAACAAAGGCCTGACGAACCTGAGGACTGGCATTGGGACCAAGAGTCCTGCCCAATTGAGATGTGGCAGGAATATACTCTTCTACATCAGTCAACTACAAGACATAAAAGGGCAATGGAAAGAAAAATCAATCAATGCACTGGAAAAAGAAGCCTTTTCATTTCATTGATAAAAGTCAAGTACATCGAGCAGAATTTGGAAAGATTACAAGCAGAAGTACAAGAAAACCCCTAAAAAAATATTAACTTGCAACCTCAGGCTGCCCAGAGGTGGTTGGCTGCTTCCCCTTATCAGCAGTAGCAGAGGCATCCCCCTCCACAGGAATTCCCTCATTCTCCTAGGCAGGACCAGCATCGGCAGAAGATGTCTGAGAGGTAAGATCAACACCCTCGATGGCTGGGGCAGGGGCTTCTTCGTCCATAGTTGGCCTCGGACCCGGGTCATGCTCATCAAACAAAATCGATTCAGCATCAACACCAGCAGCTATGAGGGCCTTGTTCTAGCCCTTCTTGAAGTTAAAATGGCTGATGTAGCCTATCTGAACTTTAGCGTCTTCATAAGCAGCAGTCCACCCAGAGTTGTATGAATCCTCCTTGATGGTGTCTACCTGGGACTCTTTCTCCTTTAGCTGCTCAGTCAGAGCCTTATTCTCCTCCACAATACCCATCTTGCTCGAGCAGACCAGGTCATAGGCCTACCTCAGCTCGCTCAGCTCCTTAACCGCCGAATCCCTCTCTCGATTAGAATTGATGAGGGCCAGATCAGAGGAAGCTCGAGCGGCATCAGCAGCCTTCAAATTAGCCTCCAACTGAGAACCCCTGACTTCCAGAGCACACTTCTGCTGCTCCAGCTCGCCATTCATTCTCACCAACTCGTCGTGAGAACGGTAGAGCACGGCGAAGTCAGTCACAAACTGCAAAAAATAAAGATGAAATCAGGAAGGAGAAACAACTAAAACTTGTTAAGGAATTGAAAAAGGGAGAGAACCTTACCAAGGCTAGTCTCTGGCTAGCTTGAAGGGCTAATTGATCATACCCCATCGCCCTCTGGCGATCTGCAGGAAGAACTGCCCTCTCAAGCAGCGTAGGTGCCAGCTGAGGAGAAGTGGCAACTGAGGCCCCCTCGGGCAAAGCAGACACCGGGACCAAGGCTTGCCCAGCCTTCATCCTTGACTCCATCTTCCTCCTATATTCCTCTCTCTCCCTCTCCATCCTCTTCCTCTCCTCCATCCTCTTATTTTCCTCCACCTTCTTTCTCTCCCTCTCTCTCACCTGCTCTTCCTCTCTTGCTCCTGAGTGGAAGACCGAGAACCAGTAGCCATGGCCCCAGAAGAAGACTTTTTTTTTACCTCTGTGCAAGAAGCACATGGTCCTCATCATCATCGTCTCTAATTAGGTTCTTCCTTGGAGGCATCTCTTCACCTGAACTGCTGGAAGTGCTCGACGATCCTCGAGCTTCAGAATCCTCTTCAAAAGAACTGCTACTGTCAGAGATCCCTCCACCCAAATTACTCACAGCTCCTGCAGGCTCACTCTCAGAGCTGCTCTCCTCTTCGTCCAACTGGATAGGCTCAGAAGTAGTCTCTCCAAAAGAATCAAACTCTGGAACACTATCCATAGGTCGTGCTATGAAGTTGGAGCCTGCGTTCTTATACTCGAGAAAAAATGTGAAAGACGTGGGATGCTCGCCGTCACTCAGAGGCTCCCTGATATTCCAAGCTTTCACCAACTCCGAGATACGAACCTCGCTGAGAGCAGGCTCCAAATTATTTATCCTCACTGTTGAAGAAAAAGAAAAGAGAGGTTAGAAAAGTTACAAGTCAGCAAAGGTTGAAACAATAGTACAATGTCTACCTACCTATTCTTCCCCGTAAAAAGGGACAGTGAACCTCTCAGACCTCGACCCTTCAAACTGGGGAGGGAACTACCAATTCCTAATAAGGAAACCCCCTTGACAGTAGTACTTATGGGAATCAGGTAGGTTTACTACCAATACCCTATGAGGACTCCTAGCTTTGAGGTATAAGACACTTGATCTAGTTCGAGAGAAGGAATAACAGAAACAGATCTCGGCAAGTCCTAACCTAGTACCATACACCTAGTTTATTCTATGGATGCCATTTACTACCTTCCACACATTGGGCGAGCACTGTGTGGGAAAAATATTGAAATAACCAAAAAAATGCAGAAATAGATCATTAGGGGGAAAAGTACGTCCCCCCTGGTAGAGCAACAAAACATGGATCCAGTGGGCATCCTCTATATCCCTAACGTTCCTAGAAGGGGAGGCACAACATTCAATATCTACCCACTCAGGAATATTGTAGAACCTCCTGAACTCAGAGATTGACCTTTTTCTAATCTTTGCCATTGAAAAACTCAAGAAAATCTACAAACCAAAGAGAAAGTGCAAAGAAAGGGCACGAGAAACTTACAAAATAGAAGATCGGTTCGAGTAATGAAGAAGCACAAGCTCAAGATGACTAAGAAGCAATGGGAATGGGGATTCAGAGAAGAACGTACGAGGTGGTAGAGTTCTCAGAAGAAGGAAGAGTACTAGAAAGGCTGAAGCGACGAAAGAAAAAGTGGCTATTCCAACAAGCCTTCAATTCTAATCATAGTGCACAAATAGCGAAGCGGGTGCCGCCAAAGCAACTTCACAGTTTTCGAAGAATCGCAAATCAGCCATAATGGCTGATCATTTAAATCCATTGAACCCATAAACATGGCCCAATAAATTTAGGGGCAATTGTGGGTACCCGAAATTTAGAACTATGGGCCTGGACGAGTAGCCCAGTCCTGGCGGCCCAAAGTCCAGGACCCTCATCTTTTATAATTGATCCGGTCTCCCCCCACTATCCCATGAAGGGAAGTTATGGGGGAAATGGAAAACATGGAGGAACCCATCACCTCCACTCATCTACATGCACATGTATATATTAAACCCTAGGTCCGGGGCAAAAGGACAAGTTGTATTCTCTGTAATCACTCTCCGGAGTATATAGAAATAATATCGACTGCACCACCATGGACGTAGGCACATCTTGGCTGAACCACGTACATACTTTGTTGTGTGATTGGCATCTTGTATTTCTTATTCTTTTCTTGATAATCTTTCTCTCATATTTATTTTTGTTTCATAATAATTGCATCTACATCTCCAAATAAACCCCACAAATAAAAGTGGGCTTCCCCACTTAGAAAAATACCAAAACCTCTAATCGGTATTCCTCAAATTTAGTCAATATGACTCCAAAATTTCTTATAAGGGAAACTCGCTAAAAGTCTCCAAAACATACTCCAAATATCTCCTATAGAGATCCCCAATCGATAACCTCAAACAAAATGGGATGAAATTCTTTTAAGAAAAACAATCCCCTAAAAGCCCTATTTTCGAATCGATTCGGCCCAATTCCGAATCCATTCGGCCCAGCGAATCGATTCGGCCAGGAAGGCTAATCGATTCGGGTATTCAGACCTGAGATTCTATCTCAGGCCGAATCGATTCGGTTGGAGTCCGAATCGATTCGATCACTCAGACCTGGGCACCTGCATAATTCCGAATCGATTCGGTAGGAGGCCGAATCGATTCGGCCCTTCAGAAATCTCGAAAATGGCTACTTTTTAGTAAGCCATAAATCTCAAAATCCATTTTAATCATTTTATCTCCATTTCTCTTCAACCCAATCACATATATATCATCAATAATCATCCTAGAATACATATAAACTAATTTCTATCCTCAAATCAAAGATCTGCATATCAAAACTAAGATTATACCCAAAAGTTAGGTTTTGTTGAACTAAACCTAAAACCCAAATTATCAATTCACAAATCATGCAATAAATGGTACACAACAATTATTTAGCAAGTTTAATCACTTGCCTCGGGTTCGTAGGGTCCGAATCCGCCTTGAGATCGCGTATTGACCGAAAATCTCCACTTTCTCTCTTTTTTCTCCTTCCTTTTCTTCTTCTTTCTTCTTCTTCTCTCTTTCTTTCTTTTCCTTTTATCTTTCTCTCTTTTGAGAAATATCTCCCGTAGGCTTAATAAGCCTAATCTCCCAAGATACACATCTTTAAATGATAATACACACTTTAAATGACTCGGTGATTTTAATTCGAGTCAAACGGTCCTAATTTATTTTGGAACCTAAATAGACCCCAAGTACAGTCGTTTCGACTTTCTAGACCCTTCCGGACACTATGGTACCCTCAGAATCGACATTCGACACTCTTTCTAACAACTTCAAATTTTGACCTCAATTGACAATTTAATTATTTCTCCAATAAAATATTACTTATTTCTCCCAAAATAAATAAATCGTTGTCTCCAAGACCTCGGGTTGTTACAGTGGGTTGTGCAAATACCTATTGATTTTAATGGGATGTGCGAATGCCTATTATATGATTTATTATTTTGTGCATGACATACCTATGCTGCTTGATATTGCGGGAGGTTTTAAAAGGGTACAGTCTCATCCTAATGAGCCCACTGGGGGGATTTTAGATTCCTACCTCAGGACATAGAACCTAGGAATGACTTATCAATGAGTTGATAATTTGGCGGTCATATGGGTGTGTAGGTATGTGTGTAGCCCATAGGCTTGGAACTATGTTCACCTCTAATATGTGTGATTTGTATTTATATGGTTTGCGAGTGATTCTGAACCAATATGTGTACATGATGTATCGAGACTTGATAGCAGAGTATGCATGCACCGTGGGTCAGCCTTTGGGGTGTCGTATTACTATATATATGATAGTGGGAAGAATATGTGTATATACTTGTACTTTTATCTATTGCGTAAAATTTGTAGATAATGATAATAAATTCTTAAATAACTTAAGTATGGGAACACTTAACTTTATTTCTGAAACCTCCTATTCGAAATAAAAGATGTGGAAATATTCAATATGGTATTACGTGGGAAATACAAATGGGGACTATGAGTAATAGTTTAGCATACGAGGACATTCGAACTAGTAGGATGGATAGAGATAACTAGAATGGTTTAGAGGTACGTTAGGCATGTACAATAGTTGAGAGATGAGAATCTCAAGTGAGAGATCGAAAAGCTAACATGTACATAGTATTTGCTTTATCGCATTTTAAAGACTTGCTAAATTGTTTGAAAAATATTTTACACTCGGGCTCTAACCCGACTTTTACAAAATATCTTTTCTCTTATTGTATTTTATGTTAGGTTTCCGACCACAAGGATGCCAAGCTTAGACTATCGGACCATTTGACGTGCTGCATTTATTGTGGGAGTTGCAGGTCCTCATATTTAGATGCCTCCAAATCTATCATCTCAGTTCTATGATCTAGGCATTTCATGTTTCTCCCATTCTCATATTATTTATGTGTGAGCGAGATTTTACTCATTTCATTTCAGTATTTTTGTTTCAGTTAGATTTAGCATTATTACAATGTGATGGTTTTGATTTTATTTAACTAGGGTTATTATTTCAGGTTCTTTATATTTTAGTTAGATGGTGTTTTATTCTTAATTTATTTATTCATGAGAATGTTGAATGTGTTAACAATTTAAATAAAATAATATTTATTAATAGGTTAAACGTTATGACACTAGCTTAATTAATTATTAGGTGGTTAAATAAAAAAAATATTTTTCGACACGGATGCTAAGAATGAACCAACCGGATACTGTGTTTTAAATTTTATAAAGGACTGGTCGCCCGTTATTTAATTGGGCGGGGTGTCACAAGTGGTATCAGAGCATTAGGTTCTAGAGTCTTTTAAGATTTATGCGGCTTATTATGTTTTCAGCTTAGCATTCTTTGATATAGATCCCTATTAACAGTATTGTTGCATTCTTGATTATGTGATTATTCCTTCAATGATTTGAGATTTAATAACTTTGGATTTATAAATTCTTTCTCGTTTCAGATGCCTCCCAGACGTGCACCGAGGGCTAGAAATGCCCAACCCGCACTACAAGGAAAATTACTTTCAACGACACCTAATATGTTTCGTAAAACTGTTTTCATGACACATTTTATGTAGTCATTAAAGGGGGGGTGTAGTAGAAAGTTACCTTCAATATCGACACATTTGTGGTGTCGTAAATGTTTTTCACGACACCTGCAAAGTGTCATTGAAACAAATATCCACGACACCTAGTTACTAGTCGTAAATAGCCACGACACCTTTGTGGTGTCGTAAAACTATTTCACGACACCTACCAATTGTCGTTGAAAAAATATCCACGACACCTAGTTACTAGTCGTAAAAGTCATTACCCAAAAAAACCTTCCACAACTACTTATTATGTGTCGTGAATGTTATTTTACGACTGACCGTACGTGTCGTTAATATTGTACACGATTAAATAGCGTCGTTATTATCATTTTACGACGTATAAAATATGTCGTTAAAAGTGTATAATTTTTTTTATAAAAATAATCTTCTCTAATGCATGTTTCTTATACTAACATTAAGATATCCACCACATATATGATAGCATCACAATTAGCAATTCCACAATTTCGAAAATTTAAACCAAACTTTTATAATTAAGAGGAACTCATAATATGTACTCATAACCATAATATCAAAGTCATGCCCAAAACAGTAGAATGAATAAATATTTGGGTGTTACAAGCCACATAAAAACATGGGATTAATATGAAACGAGCATTAACCTAACAAGTTAAAATGCAATCTTCCTTCAAAAAATAACTAATAGCATATGGTACATCCTTTTGCACTATTAGTCCAAACGAATGTATCGATGCGGTCATGCTATCGTACTTCCTTTTGCATCATCAAGTATGGAAAATGCATCCGAGTATCGAAAAACTGGCACTTTGGGCACTAAAATTTCAACAACCCATACTTTATAGCAATCAAGTACAAGGATTTGGTGGTGCACTAGTGACTTCGGGTCTGTAGAATCAAGTTATGCGCTTGCCACTTCTTCTCCGGTCCCCAACCAATGTAACAATTTGCAAGGAGAATATCTTTGTGGAGAACTTTGTGCGCATGAACTTTATCGATTACACTAATAAATAGTACAAAGAAAACAATTAAAAAATAATTATTAATGCAATTAGTAAAACAATTTAGACTTAGATAATTCATTAACAATAACTTGTAGAGTATGTGCGTGATTATGCATGTCATCCTCACCACCCTAATGTTGACCCTATAGAAAATGCAAGTGAAGTATATAAAATAAAACAAGGTAAAAACTATATGTATTGAATCATATTTAATTTTAAAAAATACCACATTTCATTCATTTCTTTGTGTCATTCGACTTTCCATGTGCATCTTCCATTCCAAAAGTTGTTGAATTTGAGTTTCAGGAGTCGTTACCCTTGCATTACTATGTAACGACGCATCTACCTTCATAGGCGTCACCCCAAATCCATGACCTCGGACGTGACCCAGACGTTCAGGACCAAGCACCTTTACTATTGCATCATCTCTCAACGATGTTGAATCATGAGATGGAATTTTTTCCATCTTTTCCTAAAATAAAAACAAGAATTCAACATATTAAAAAAATATAATAAACACATTGTATCTTTTAAAAAAATTGTAATGTGTTGTGTAAGTGTTTAAGTCGTTACTATCGCTTCACCAACAACTTGATTAACCGGATTGCCATTTTCTCTCCTATGCCCCCTTATCCAAACATCAACGCGGCGTATAGTTTTATTTGGGTCTTCGGCTTTCTACAAAATTTCAAAAGATATAATTACAAAATAATGTAAGCTATTTATGAAGTATATAACTTTAAAGGGGAATCATACCATGTTTTCCTTAAGTCTTGCATAGCCTCTACGACTAGTTGTGTGTGGATGGATTTTCTTTGCTCTAACCTCCTTATGCTTTTACTTGTTTCCTATTAAAATAAGAGAAATCATATATAATTGTGAGAAATACAAGAATACTAAAAGTGGACTTTAGTCTATTAATAACAATGAAAATAAATAATCAAATTCACTTGCATCAAATTCAGGTGACAAACGAGATTTAACAAAAGCATCCCATTCATTTGACTTCATTCCAAGGGGCTTGAGTAATGTAAGATGGCGAGTGCAATTTGGTCCTTTAGCTTCTTCTCATATCTGTGTTGATAATTTTGACTTATAATATTTCCAAGCTCTGCCCATCTGACCTAAAACAATGGCCTTTCGACATTCTTCAAGGTTATATTTTTGTTGCATCTGAAATTTGTGGTTTTCAACTTTTAACAACTCAGTAAATAAAGGATTAAAAATTGATGGTATCCTTTTTTTTTCATAAGCCATTGAAAATTCTTTATAGGCAATGTCCATCTAAATCAACTTCTAATTACCGAGAACATTTTATGGTTTGAAAAAAGAAAAGGGCTTACCCATACCAAACCCGGTCCGCCCATTACGTGACCTCCCTACAATCCCTTATCCCCTGCTCCTGTCCCAAATCCAAAACCCACACAGCCTCTCAACACCCACCACATTCATCACCTAAAAACCATAGCTACCCTTACCACACTACCCACCTATAAAAATACTCACGCACACAACCAGATTACTCCCTCCAAACCCAATTTGAGACCACTTGCCCTGTGCGTCCCAAGAAGAGAGTTGGATTTGAAGAGAGTAGAATGAATTTAAATAGATAAAAAAGAAAAAAAATAGTGAAATCTTGGTTCATATAATCACTTAGATATTTTTCTTAAATATTTCTTGCAATAGAGAGATTACCTTATATTAATGCACCTGGTGCAGCTCTGTTTCCATGGAGGAGCGGTATGTCAATGGAGTTAATGTGGCTATGTCAATGGAGGATGGAGAGGTTTCGTATACAGGGTGGAGGTGGAGAGTTTGATGAATGGGACTAGGGGGAGTTGGGATCGTGCGGAGAGTTGGTTGAGATATTTTCCTAATTTTTTTTTTTCATATACGACTAAAAATTGTTCCTTTCTTCTAGCACCAAACTCTTTTTTTCATTTTTTTTTAATTGGATGACTAAGACTTTTAGCACCAAAAGTGGCATAATTTTTTTTTAAACAATCACGGCACGTCTCTCAAAAAGTCATGGAAAGAAATTGACGACACCTAACAACGTGTCATCTTTAAAAAAAAGGACGACATATTTATTTTAGATGTCGTGATCTTTATTATAATTGAATTATTTATGAATATTTTCAAAATTATGGTGTCTTTATCTATTTTTCACAACACATTTTTATAAGGTGTCGTCTTTATCTACTTTTCACGACAAATTTTTACAAAGTGTCATAAAACGTATGTCGTGGAAAGTACTTTTTCTTGTAGTGCTGAGCCACAACCATCCCAGGCTCAGGGTACAATGAATTCTGCCGAGGTTACTACCGTCGTTGCTCAGGCGGTTAATGCAGCACTAGTAGTGGTTTAGCAGGCTCCACCACAGGCACAAGAAGTGGTGCCAATACCAGTTCATGCATTCCTTTCTTCTTGGGAGAAAGTCAGAGATGCCTTCTAGAAATCACATCCCCCAGAGTTACAGGGGAGTACGGATGTGATTGTAGCTAGCTAAGAGAAGAAAGATATCAAGCAGCATTTGAGTATGTATGAGTGCACGAAGGTGCAGAGGTAGATACTAGCTACTTTAAAGCTAGTTCGGGTAGCGTTACAGTGGTGGGAGTCCACTACTACAGTAGATGAGCATGATGCTATGATGATTCAGGACTTCTGGGTGCGGTTTGATCGAAAATATTTTCCTTTCATCGTTCGGACTGAGATGAGGTATAAATTACTAGACCTCACCCATAAGGGGAAAATTGTAGTAGAATATGAGGAGGAGTTTACTATACTAGTAAACTTGATACCAGCTGAGGTTTCGACTGAAGAAAAGAAGATACACATGTTTATGGATGGCTTGACCCGGAGGATTCGATAGCATCTTTTGGGTAACCTTCCTTTATAGTCCTATACAGATGTACTCTGTGTTCCTTTACTACATTGACAAGATCATCGCTTCCATATTAAGGGGAGACAGAGAGGAGGTGAGTCCAGCCAGTAGGGAAGGACCGAAGAAAGTAGTGCCAACGAGGCACAAGCAGCTCAGAGTCAGCAAAGGCAGTGTGAGCAGGGTTCCCATCAGGGGGATTCTACTAAGAAGTTCAAGTCAGGGTGATTTCATAATGGACAGGGAGGTTTCAAGCATGGTCACCAGGGTCAGCATGGCCATTAAGTCCAGTAGGGACAGTAGGGCCGCTGGCGCCACCAGTAGTTTTAACGCCAGCAGGGCCGAGTCCAACAGGGACAGAAAGGGGGAAACTTTGTTGGTAAATTATTTATGTCTGGTAAAACTATCCACACACGTCATTAGTGTCTAGAGAGGGGCAAGGCCCCACAACAGCAGCAGGGTGCTTATTAAGAGCCCCAACGACCTATGTTCCCATTCCCTTTCCCAACACCAGCGCCAGTTCCAGTTTTGCCTGCCATCCCAGCAGCCCCGATTCAGGATATCTACAGTATGGGTGTGTTTACAACGTCCACCAAGCAACATCTCCACAGGCTCCACCCGCAGTTGAGGGTATGCTTTCTATCCATGGGTCTATGCGACGTATTTTATTTGACACAGGGGCCTCATGCTCTTTCATAGCCACTAGATTTGCATGGGCCGCTGGATTATTAAACACGACTGACAGTAATGTGACTTGTATAGACTCACCATTGGGTAAATGGGCCGACGATTTTCTTTATATTCCAGGGTGTGGGTATAGTGACTGGGAGTCTTACTTTGCCTACCGATTTGCTTATTTTAGACATGTTTGAGTACGACGCTATCACTGGGATGGATTGGGTAGTCATATATAGGGCCATAATCGATTGCATTATTAGG
This sequence comes from Sambucus nigra, assembly GCA_949130495.1. NCBI lineage: Eukaryota > Viridiplantae > Streptophyta > Magnoliopsida > Dipsacales > Adoxaceae > Sambucus > Sambucus nigra. The sequence goes on along the minus strand of OX422215.1, from coordinate 279,948,687 downwards.
AGCATTATTTTTGCTAACCATGGTTAGGAGATGTTTATAGTGGCGATGCCTCGCCCAGAGGAATGAACGTCCGCTCACTTATTTTATATAGAGAAGGAGACCTCTACGGGAGTTATAATTTCCCTTGATTCGATTTCGATTGTATGCGAGTTCACTGACATGTTTCAAACATACCAAGCCTACCGTCGAGTATAAAGATAGATTTTGTGATTTATTTAGCACCAGCACACGACTGATAGCTCATGCACCGTACCGTATATCTCCTACCGAAATGAGGGAGCTACACGATCAGATTGAGCAAATGTTAGGACAAGGCTTCATCCATAGGAGTACCTCACCTTGGGGTGCCCTAGTTCTGTTTGTGAAGAAGATGGATGGATCCTTATGATTATGCGTGGACTATCAGAAGTTTAATAAAATTACCATACAAAATAAATATTCATTACGTCGCATTGATGACTTATTCGACCAACTGAGAGTAGCAGCCTACTTTTCGAAGTTATATTTGAGATCGGGATACCATCAGTTACGTATCATGGAGTAGGACGTGTTTAAGACTGCCTTTACAAAAATATATAGGTCCTACGAGTTTTGGGTTATGCTGTTTGGGCTGACCAATGCACCGGCAGTATTTATGAACTAGATGAACAGGGTGTTCAGGGAGTTCTTAAATCAATTTGTCATCATCTTCATAGATGACATCCTAATTTATTCACAAACCGAGGAGGAGCATGTCGAGCATCTACGTAGGGATTTGCATACTTTACGGGAGAATGATCTGTACGCCAAATTCGAAAAATATGGATTCTGGATGAGAGAGGTACAGTTCTTGGGCATATCATATCAGAGAGGGGATATCGGTGGACCCCAACAAGTTATCAGCGGTGAGAGAGTGGAGATAACCCATGAGCCCAACAGAGGTTAAGAGTTTCTTGGGGTTAGAAGGTTATTACATACAGTTTATTCAAGGATTTTCTAAGATTTACCATTTGATGAATAATCTGACCTTTAAGGGTGTACCATTTTTATGGGATGATGCATGTTAGTTGGCATTCGATGAGTTGAAGGACAAGCTCGCTTCAACACCCGTACTAGAACTCCCCAGGGCAGGTGTGGAGTACCTTGTTTTTACTGACGCATCACTACAGGGACTTAGTGGAGTATTATAGCAGGAGCATTAGGCTATAACTTATGGTTTCGACAAGATTAAGCCTCAAAGAAGAATTATCCCACCCACGACTTGGAGTTACCAGCAGTCGTGTTTGAACTTCGTATTTGGAGACATTATCTCTTGGGGGAGAAATTTTGGATGTTAACATATCACAAGTCACTGCAGTACTTGTTCAATTAGAGAGAGTTGAATATGCATCAGTGCAGGTGGCTTGAATTTATCAAGGACTATTAGTTTGAAATAAAGTACCACCCGGGGAAGGCTAACGTGGTAGCTGATGCGTTGAGTCGTAATCCAGTAGGTGAGGTGGTCGATGTGTGGAAGGCAAAATGGAAGGAGTTGGGACATCAGGATGCAGTTTCTCGGTTGTTTATGTCAGTTATGACTGTTACACCCCAGATTGTGATGAAAGTAGTACAGGCTCATGCAGCACACCCTTTTTATCAGGAGAGGATTCGACACCTTCTACCATAGGGAGTATATTCTCACTCAGTAAGTGCTGAGGGAGGTTTGCGCTTCAATAGATGTATGGTTGTTCCAGAAGGGGAAGATCTGTGACATGCGGTGATGACAAAGTCGCGTGGGTCTCGATTTGCGGTACATCCGGATGGGGGTAAGATGTATCAGGATATGAGGTGACAGTATTAGTGGAGTGGAATGAATAGGGATATTTTTGAGTTTGTCTTATGGTGCACCACCTGTCAGCTAATAAATTTGGACCACAAAAAGCCACCAAGGCTTCTTCAGTCGCTAGAGATTCCTATGTGGAAATAGGAGAGCATTTTTATGGATTTCATCACAGGGTTTCCTACTTCTTAAAGGGATCACGATTCTATATGGGTGATAGTGTATCGATTGACTAAGGTATCCCACTTTCTTCAAGTCCAGATGGATTACACCACAGCACAGTATGCTTAATTATTCATCGCGGAGATAATGAGATTACACGAGGTGCCCCTTGATATTGTGTTCTACCGGGATAAGATTTTAGTGTCTTTCTTTTGGGAGAGCTTTCAGGAGGTTATAGGTGCCGAGTTGCAATTGAGTACGGCCTACCACTCGCAGACTGATGGGCAGATTGAGAGGATGAATCAAGTGCTGGATGATATATTGCGTGTGTGCGCTCTTAATTTTAGGGGGAGTTGGGACCAGTACCTTCCACTCGTGGAGTTCGCATATAATTACTCCTATCAGTTTATGATTAGGATGACTCCATTTGAGGCATTGTATGTTAGAACTTTCCATTCACTTGATTGTTAGATAGAGGAGGGGGACAACACGCTACTCGGTCCGGAGGTGATTCAGGATACATCGGTCAGGATTGAGATGATTCGAAGTCGCATAAGGGTAGCCCAGGACCGACACAAAAACTACGCCGATGCTAAGCAGTTCTTTCAGGTGTTTAGTGTGGGGGACCAGGTGCTACTACAAGTATCTCCTATGAAGGGGATTATGAGGTTTAGGAAGAAAGAGGAATTGGCACTGAGATACGTGGGGCCCTTTCCTATCATCGAGAGGATTGGATCAGTAGCGTACAGACTTGGATTTCTGAAGCACTTGCACCGTATTCCTGATGTGTTCCACATTTCTTCACTGAGACGGTATCTTCGGGATGAGTTGGCTCACACTCACATTGAGCTAAAGCAGATTAACTTACAACCTGATACTTAATATGAGGGAAGACCGGTGGCTATCCCAGACCATAGAGAGAGGGTATTAAGGTCGAAGGTTGTTCCACTTGTGCATATCCAGTGGGAGCACCATAATATCGGGGAGTCTACTTGGGAGCGCAAGGCTGAGATGTGCGAGAAATATCCGGAGTTATTTTTACCCGATAAAATTTTATTTTTTGAATTTCGGGATGAAATTCCGTTGTAAGGGAGGAAGTATGTAACACCCCGTATTTTTATCAGTTAGATATTGGATTAATTAAATTATATATGGAAAATTAATTAATAATTAATCCGACTTACAATAAATATTAACTAGCGAGATAAGAGCTAGTATTTATTAGTGATAAATATATTGAATATTACTGAGTGAATAAAGTAATATATGACTGTGAGTATGATTGTGAATTTATGAAAATTATCGCAAGTAAGAAATACGACAATTACGATAATTAAGTCAGGACGCGCGTGTCAATCGTGTCGGAACTTATTTAATGGAATAAAAAATAAATTAATGATAACTCCCCAAAATGGTCATTTAGACTCTGTCAATGTGTGCGGAAGGTCCGAGATTGTCAGAAAAGTCTACTAGGAGGTTTAGTTTGGGTCCCGGGATAATTTTAGGCCAAACCAGCATCCCAGGAGGGCATTTTGGTAATTTGTATTTTTGGAGTATTATTAATGATGAAAATTAAAGGGTTAATATATCATGTACGGGGGAGAGATTAGGTTTATTAGTTAATAACCACAGAGAGTCCAAATGAGGAAGAGGGAGGATGAACCTCCATTGCTACATCGTTTACTCTATAAACACCACCACCGTGTAGATCGAAGAGATGGGATCACACCTATATCATCTTGTCCAACGGATCAGACCTTCAATCTAGAGGCAAGTGTTTAAACTTGCAAACTTTTAGCAATAAATATGTCCATGTTAGAGTACATGAATAATACACATATATTGCATATGAAAATGGTTGAAATTTGGCAGAATTAATTCATGATTGAGAACTGAATTGATTCTAGTTTAATTCCTTCATGTATGTAGATTAGAACCCACCAAATTTGGGTTAATATTGATGACTGAATATCGGTTAATTATGTTCGTAACTTGTAATTTGGAAAACTAGGGTTCTTACAATGAAAATTGGGGATTTCGATTTTAATTGATGATTAATTATGATTTAATGATTTTGGAGTAAATCATCTTTATATGTTAGAATAATGATTAGTATTGATTGTTTGGAGTTTGGGTTTATCTGTAGAGGTTTTAGGATAAAAATGGAGCAAAAATGCAAGTACTAGAGGTTAAAGATGAAACAACCCAGGTTGCGCGAAGTCGAGCGAAGCCTCGTTCAAGCGATATAGGCATCTCGCGAGAAGTCTCTTAAACGAACTGCTCATCTCATTCAAACGAGATGCAACTCTGGTTCGAGCGACATGTCAGGATTTTTAGATTTTAGATTTTTCCAATTTGTGAGACGTAGTTAAATTGAGTGAGATAAAATAATAATATAATGAATTCAATATAGTGCATAATTATTGGAATTTATTTGGGTAAAATACTTTAAAGGATTCGTAGCGGTGAGTTATCCTTGGAAATTACGAGAGAGAGAATATTCATAATTTTATACATATATAGTAAGCAGTGATGAGAAAAATACTACGCATGGCAATATAATAATTGGGTTATGAAAATACCTATTAATTTTAGTGGGACGTGTGAATGCCTATTATATGATTTATTATTTTTTGTATAACATACCCACACTACTTGCTATCACGGGAGGTTTTTGAAAGGGGACAGTCTCATCCTGACGAACCCATTGGGGGGTTCTAGATTGGTACCTCGGGACATAGAACTTAGGAACAACTTATCAGTGAGTTGATAAGTTGAAGGTCATATGGGTTCGTAGGTATGTGCGTATCCCATAGTCTTGGAACTATGTTTGCCTACAATATGTGTGATTTGTATTTATATGGTTCGTGAGTGATTTCGAACCGATAGTCCTTATTTCATATGTGATGTACCGGGACTCGATAACCGAGTATGCACACACCGCGAGTCAACCTTTGGGGTGTCGTATTAGTATATATATGATAGTGGGATGAATATGTATATAACCTTGTGGTATAATCTACTGCATGAAATTTGTAGATAAGGATGATAATAAATTCTTAAATATATTAAGCATGGGAACACTTAACTTTATTTGTGAAACCTCCTATTCAAAATCAAAGATGTGGAAATATTTAATATGGTATTACGTGGGAAATACGAATGGAAACTATGGGTAATAGTTTAGCAAACAAATACATTCAAACTAGTAGGCGGGATAACAATAACTAGAATGGTTTAGAGGTACGTTAAGCGTGCATAATAGTTGAGAGGTGAGAATCTCAAGTGAGAGATCGAAAGGCTAACTTGTACATAGTATTTGCTTTATCTTATTTTAAATACTTGTTAAACTGTTATAAAAAAAACTTTACACTCGGGCTCTGACTCGCCTTTTGTAAATTCCCTTTTCTCTTATTGTATTTTAATTTAGGTGTCCATCCACAATGACGCAAAGCTAAGACTGTCGGACCATTTGACGTGCTACAACTATTTTGGGAGTTGCAGGTCCTCATACTTAGACGCCTCCACATCTATCATCTCAGTTCTATGATCTAGGCATTTCAGTTAGGGCATGTGTCGCCTATTCTCATTTTATTTATGTCTGAGAGAGATTTTACTCATTTCATTTTAGTATTTTTGTTTCAGTTGGATTTAGCATTATTACATTGTGATGGTTTGGATTTTATTTAACTGGGATGATTATTTATTTTTTTATATTTTAGTTAGATGGTGTTTTATTCAGTATTTATTTATTCATGAGAATGTTGAATGTGTTAACAATTTAAATTAAATAATATTTATTAATAGGTTAAATGTTTTGACACTAGCTTAATTAATTATTTGGTGATTAAATAAATAAATAATATTTTTCGACAGTGATGTTAAGAATGAACCAACCGGATACTCTATTTTAAATTTTATAAAGGACTGGTCACCTGGTATTTAATTGGTCAGGGTCTCATAGGCTATTTTCGCGACTCGAACCTTTGACCAGGTCACAATAGGACAACCTTACTATTGCTCCAGGTCGTAACAATTGATTTTTTCATTTCTTGAAATCAACATTGATAGTTTTTAACGGTTGCTCACGGTGGCAATTGTGAAAATGAATGGTAATTTGAAATTGACATTTAAAGTATTAGTCGCATTTTAAGAGGATGATGTTGTCATTGTTCACAAAACCAGTATTAATTATTATACAAAAAGAGTATTTAAATAAAAAACAAGGTATATACAAAATTTGTATAGACTTGAAATTGTAATATATATTGAGAGTTGAAATGAAAAAAATTTGTTTGTTCTTAAAGTTTGGAATATGTAAATAAAATATTTTTTTCAATCATAGAAACCTCACTAATCTATTTTGTAAAATATTGTTTCAACATACATTTGTTGTGTAAGGTAAGATGTTTAATCAAACTAGATATAAGAAATTAACTTATTCCAATATTTTGTAACAATTTAGTAAAAACTTTAGGAAATCTAAAAAATGAATTTTACCTTAAGATTGTTAATCCAGAGGTGTATTCTTGACCAAACAATTCAATAAATTAGAAAATAAAGTGCATGAACACGATCTTGCCAACTAGGTGATTATCTTAGCCCGTGATAATCACATAATTGTGTAGGATTCAGTACTTCAATTAAGAAGATTTTTTAGTAAGTACTAAATAAGTTTGTAAACTAACTAAAGTATGATCTAAAGAAATATATAGAAAGTGCATAAATAAAGATAAAAAGGAACTCCAATTGATTAAAACATTGAAATAAGATGATTAAACATTAGACTGAATTTGAATTAAAACAAGTAAAACCATTTACACTAAGGAATGTAAAGCAAGTTATACTAATAAATGTAATGAAAAATAAAATTTTCATAAAACAAAAAGAAATTACGATAAATTTACCTTCAAAGTACTTCGAAGAAGAAGAAATGCTAAACTCTCCCAGAAAAACTGTAACGAAAAAAAAAGGAAAGAAAAATATTTAAAAGAGTAAAATTAGTTTTTTGTTGAATGAGTCCTCTTTTACATCGTCCTTGAGTCACTTATTTATAGATTTTTTACCATGTAACTTTTTTTTGTAACTGCTGGGTGGTTATGCATTTGAACATTCCCGCCTAGGTTCACTCACGTACCTGAATTAGTTATTTAAGTTATTACCTCACATTCAAGATCTTGGCGAGTGTCAACTACTTGTGTAGCCATTTGCATTAATATGGAATATTATGTTTCTCCCCTCGAACAACGAATTTATATTTTCATGTGGCAACACTCTATTGGTCGATAATGATGTGGTGCAAACATAAGCACACCACCTATTTCACATAGTTTTAATATGTGGGATACATTTTTTACACTAACTGTAGAAAAAAGTTCACATTAATTATGGCTCAAAATTTGCTAAAAAATTAATTTGATCAAATTTATAACATACGTAAAATTCATGTTTTTTCCAACAATATGCAAAAGTGTGAGTGTGGAGTGCCCGATATGTGTGTTTTCAAACAGAATCAATTTTTCTTCGAAAAAGATCCAACTTTTAATAATGCACCAAACCAAGTTGTGAAAACCCAATTCTCACTTTAAACCAATTTTATTTTGATTAATCCTAAACATGCATCTAGTTATTAAAGCAAGTAAAGTAAAGTAAAGAATACTCACAACGCTGGATGTAGGAGGAAAAAAACCAAAACGGGAAACAACCTCGGACGGCCCAAGCCAGACAATCACTATGAATAATGGTTTTATAAAGACAGATTAGCCGTACACTAAGACTCGATCCCCACGGGTCTTGACACTCCTTCTGATCTTCAATCATTATTCAAGAGTGCCCACACATAAATTCCTTCTTCTATGATCTCTGTCCACAACACACGCGTCCACGTATGTCTCAGTGTTCACCGATATGGCTTTGATACGTCTATGTTGTCGAACACGATGTCCGTCGCTTCTTCACCGCAAAACCCTTTGTGTTCAATGTGTAAAACAAAACAACTTTGGTGCAACAAGATCACGTAAACATATAAGAATGATAACTCGGATCTTTGCAAACTCTAAGGATGTGTTTAAGCTTTGTAAACCTTAGAAAACATGTGCAAACAAGGTTCTGGTTCGTAAAACTATTTTCCAGAAAACACACTTACGAAATTATGATGCAAACACTGTTTAAATAGGATTTAAACACCGCCTCGAAAAATATGTCGTTCGAAAGACTTAAGCTTGTCGTTCTCGCGACATTGTATCTCGTTCGAACGAGATCCAATGTCGTTCGAGCGACCTCGCGAAAGTTTGACTTTCTGATGAAAACGTCTCTTAACAAAGAGATTCAAATTAGTCAAACTCTATTTCGAGCTTATCATCATAAAACGAAGTTTAAACCATAAAAACACTTTTAAAACATTTAAAAATATTTTTCTATATAAAAATTACATCCTTATCTTTTATAAAATAATTTCGAGCACCATTAATTATACTCATTCATACCTGAGTGATCTCGGAATGAAATTATCTTTGAATACGAGTAAACTTGCACCAAATAAACACCGACATGATTATTTCTTTGAAGCTTTGTCGAAACGTCTTCAATTTCCTCAATACGTCACAGAGCAAGTGGGATCGTGACAAAATAAAATTCTCCCTATGACATATTACATACACAGTTTTGTTCACGGAATTAAGTCAAAACAATACAGGGACTCAATTGGAAATTTATGTCCTTACAAATCTCCCCCTTTGACTATTCCGGGACAAAACTAAACCAGTGAAATGCCTAACCAGGCCGTCAAGTCGTATGACGCCTAAATCCCATCCCATAAACCCAAAATCAAAGATACAGGACATGAACTAATATATGTAGCACCGGTAAGCATGAACTGTCTGAATGTGCTGTAGACTTGAAATCTCGAATCGCTGAAGCATACCTACACATATGAAGCAGACAAACAAATACCAAGTGAAGTATGGAGGAACAAATGAAACCAATTTATATATTCAATAAGAGCATATCATTTGAAAACATGTGAGCAATTAATTGATACCAATTTGTTACCAATTTGAAACAAATATAAGTGCTCAACAAATCTCCCCCTACATCACATACCAAATCTCTCCCCCTTTTTGTATCGAATAGACAATCCGGTGAAAAGATAAACCTATATGAAATATCTAGAATGAGAATATGATAACCAATTGAATCAAGTTGATACCATTTTTTTTTTAAAAAAAATGAAAACCGCTAGATAAACATGAGACAACCAGCTAAGTAAGATCCTGTAATGACAAAATAGTAGCTAGTAAACCAATTAATCACACAAAGAGTATACCAGTCAAAGCAAGTGTGATAAACGGACAGATATGCAAAATACCAATTTGGAACATAAAAGAACCTGCATATAAACCAATAAAAAAAATGCTTCCTGCAATACCAAAAATATATCAAATTAAGCCAGAGGACTGCAAACCAATCAGAAGATATTTTTCACCCTATCGTTCGAACGAGCCAGGGACTTCGCTCAAACGAGATGAGGAAGTCGCTCGAACAAAGTACAAAGCCGTTCGTGCGAGATGCAATGTCGTTTGAATGACTTCCCGCGACCTGCCAAAATTTACCAGTTTCCCAGAAATATTATAAAGTATTTCCTAGTGAAAAAATTTTCACAAAAAAAATCCAGGAAGGGACTAACAAAAGCAAAACAGTGCTAAAACAGTTTGCTTTTCGCACAAAACGCAAAAAATCATTAAAACTAGAAATGCGAGTTACATGCAAACATAGTACCGATGTGCTCAAACATGGACATGGAATGAATGGGCGTGAAACTACAACAAATCAGTCATAATTCCAACACATCAAATCGATCAAGAAGCTCTAATTGATAGCGATAAATCATCAAACTTTATCATAGCCAAATGACAATTAAAGTGTGAGCTTAATGAACTAAACACACTACATGCACACAAATCCAGAATTTTGACGATTCTACAAACAATAGCGTCAAATTGCAATGTTTCAACATTAGGATTAGATGTGCAAACCCGTTTAAATTTTCTCCAACCAAACGCCCTCATATAAACATACTTTTTCAAGTTCTTTTGAGGTTTCTAGCATTCTCAACTTAGAGAAAATCTTATTGGCCCTTTTCTTAGCATCTTGCTTTTTCTTTTTGGGCTCTTTTTAAACGGTGGCTTTCACGACGAGTTAAATTGAACTCTCGCAGCCCTTTCCCGTGAATCACTCATCATTTTTTCAATTTTAAATCCTCACGGTAAACGGTTATTACATGCACACTTCTCCTTAAGTTTACTTACGCATAGATGACAAGATTGAGATAAGAACGCCTCACCAAATTCAAATATGCAAGAGAAGTCAAACATCCATATAAACTCGTGCATGTGTGCATTGTTGGCATATATACAAAGTCGAATCAAAATGCATATCAACTTCGAAACAACCCCATATAAACAATGGTTAAGATCATTCTAAGCATCAATAATAATGACCAAATGTCCTAGCCACATGGATAATGAAACGTTGGGGGGGGGGGGGGGGGGGGGTTCAAGCACACCAATATGACACATCAAACATGTAAACTCAAAAACAAAAACTGAAAATCTTTTTGGCTTTTCAAACATATTTTGACTCAGAGAAAAGCAAAATCTTTTTGGATTTTCAAAAGTTTTCTCAAAAAACAAATGGTTTTTTGTATTTTTCAAAATAGGACACAAACTATAATACAATATGATACACATGTCATAATACTAGCAATGAGTATATCATGAAGCAAACTAGCATATGACAAACATGCAAGCTACTATCCATAAGAAATAGCAAGAGATGAATCATGTGCATGCATGTGAGAATCAACCAACGAAGCATTTAGCATCTCCAAAATGGATTTCCTAACCCAAACAGGTTTATACCTAAAAAAATGGGTTTCGGGAACCAATGAGACACTACGTTTAATCTTCCTAAGGTCTTTTCTAAGATCAAAACAAAAAATCCTAAGGTGACCTTTCCTACCACAATGCGAACATGTGAAAACACGACGAGGAACGGGACCTTTAGGTTAACCTTTTCTAATTCCCTCGGATGTGGTTGACGCTCTAAAACAAACTATGGTTTTGGCTTTTACAATCGAACCACTAGAACAAGATAAGCCGCTACCATCACTACTCGAGTCATTTAAATCATTTTTTATCTTCAAAACTTTTGACTCAAGCAAGCGATTAGACTCCTCAAACTTTCGGGACTCCTTCTTTAAATATTTAATTACCCCTAGAAGGTTATCTCGCTCCCCCTCAATGTGAGCAAACTTATCCCTAAGAGCCTTTTCTCCTGCCATAATGTCATTAATCGAATTAGTTTCCTCAACGGCACAAACACTAGAATTTCTCAAATCCTCTAACTTTTTTTCTAAAATGAGGACTCTATCATCACTCTCCTTTTTGCCCAATTTTAGTATATTAAAATCTTTAAACAAGGAACTAAAGTGCTCACGACAAATATCTCTTTGAATTTGAAACGTTTGCAAATATTCAATCTTATTTTTAAAATCGAAATTTTCTTTTTCCAACAATTCAATACGTTTTGCAAACTTTAAATTCAAACGATGTAGATTGTGAACACTTAGAGAATCCATCGAGAGAAAACAAACACAGGAGAGGTAAACCAACACACGGGATCACAAAACAAATAAATTATGTTTTCTAGCTTTGATACCAATTTGTGGAGTGCCCGATATGTGTGTTTTCAAACAGAATCAATTTTTCTTCGAAAACGATTCAACTTTTAATAATGCACCAAACCAAGTTGTGAAAACCCAATTCTCACTTTAAACCAGTTTTATCTTGATTAATCCTAAACATGCATCTAGCGATTAAAGCAAGTAAAGTAAAGTAAAGAATACTCACAATGCCGGATGTACGAGGAAAAAACCCAAAACGGGAAAATAACCCTGGACGGCCCAAGCCAGAAAATCACAATGAATAATGGTTTTACAAAGACAGATTAGCCTTACACTAAGACTCGATCCCCACGGGTCTTGACACTCCTTCTGATCTTCAACAGTTCTTCAATAATGCCCACGGAGAAATTCCTTCTTCTACGATCTATGTCCACAACACACGCGTACGCGTATGTCTCGGTGTCCATCGATATGGCTTTGATACGTCTACGATGTCGAACACGATGTCCGTCGCTTCTTCACCGCAAAACCCTTTGTGTTCAATGTGTAGAACAAAACAACTTTGGTGCAGCAAGATCACGTAAACATATAAGAATGATAACTCGGATCTTTGCAAACTCTAAGGATGTGTTTAAGCTTTGTAAACCTTAGAAAACATGTGCAAATAAGGTTCTGGGTCATAAAACTATTTTCCAGAAAGCACACTTACGAAATTATGATGCAAACACTGTTTAAATAGGATTTAAACGCCGCCTCGAAAAATGTGTCGTTCGAACGACTTAAGCATGCCGTTCGCGTGACATTGTATCTCGTTCGAACGAGATCCAATGTCGTCCGAGCGACCTCGCCAAAGTTTGACTTTCTGATGAAATCGTCTCTTAACAAAGAGATTCAAATTAGTCAAACTCTATTCCGAGCTTATCATCATATAATGAAGTTTAAACCATAAAAACACTTTTAAAATATTTAAAAATATTTTTCTATATAAAAATTACATCCTTATCTTTTATAAAATAATTCCGAGCACCATTAATTATACTCATTCATACCTGAGTGATCTCGAAAAGAAATTATCTTTGAAGACGAGTAAACTTGCACCAAATAAACATCGGCATGATTATTTCTTTGAAGCTTTGCCGCAACGTCTTCAATTTCTTCAATACGTCATAGATCAAGTGGGATCGTGACAAAATAAAATTCTCCCTATGACATATTACATACACAGTTTTGTTCACAGAATTAAGTCAAAACAATACAGGGACTCAATTGGAAATTTATGTCCTTACAGTGAGTTCACATTTCATGTTATGTTTATACTACGAACCCTCATTTTATTAAGGTGGTGAAATGGATGATATATTGTTCTTCCAAATACTGATGGTACAAGAATGTAGGCTCCTAAATTACCCAAATGAAAGAGGTCTAGAGTGTAATTTGTCTACTTTCAATATATACTTAAAAGTGATGTGAATTGATTATTTTAAAAATAAAAATAGAGATTCGGTGTCTAATATTGTTAAAAGGGGAATGCTTGAGGAAATGTATAGAAATGAAAACATTGGAAAATTTGAGTTTACTTGATGTTTAGTGTTAGTCCTCGTTCGATGGAAAGGTGAAAAATGCAAATGATTTCACCACAATTGATTCGATGGTAAATAATTTCAAGGCAATTCAATATTTTTCAACACATTTATGTTTGATATAAGTTGAAAAATCATCGATTTCACACTTTTTCTATCAAGCACAAAAGCAGAAAATGGAAATAAATGTGGAGAATTTGTTTGAGGAATATATACACATGGATATAGGAAATCTATGAAATATGTACATATATAAAATATATACAATATAAAAATTATATACAAAAATAAATTCGTGAATATATGAAAATAAATATATACATACGTGAAATATAAGAAATATATGAAATATTAAAAAAATATATGAAATGTATGAAATATTTACAAAGAATATACAAATTATAGCAACTATAGCAAACATATGAAAAATATATGAAATATACGAAATACATGAAATAATTAAAACCACATATGAAATATACTAAAGATGTGAAATATATGAAATATATAAAAAAATATATGAAATATATAAAAAAATATATGAAATATTTAAAAAAAAATATATACGAAAATATATGAAGTATATGAATTAAATGAAACATGTAAAATAATATACGAAAGATATGAAACATATGAAATATACGAAAAAAACTATATGAAATACACGAAATATATGAAATATACAAAATATTTGCAATATTTAAAAAAATATACGAAATATATGAAATATTTTTACAAATATAGAAAATTTACAAAATATACGAAAGATATGAAATATGGGAAAAAATATACGAAATATAAAAACAACAAATGACATATATGAAATATTTAAAAAAAGATGAAAAATATAGGAAATATGAAAAATATATTAAATGTATGAGATGTATGAAGTATACATAAAATATATGAAATATACAAAATATACCAAAAAAATACGAATATTTAAAAAATATACGACAGATGTAAAATATATGAAATATTTAAAAAAAATATGAAATGTATGAAATATATTAAATATAAAAAATATATCAAATATAAAAAAATATGAAATATTTAAAAACGATATAAAAATTATATAAAAGCTATGAAATATACGAAAGATATGAAATATATGAAATGTACAAAAAAATATATGAAATATACAAAATATATGAAATATTTTAAAAAATATGGAAATATTTAAACAAACATAGGAAATATATGAAACATACGAAATATAATAAAGATATGAAATATCTAAAATAAATATATAATATATGCAAAATATATGAAATATTTACGATAATATATGAAATATTAAAAAAAACACGAAATATAAGAATATAGGAAATATTTAAGAAAATGTACGAAATATAGAACATATATGAAATGTACGAGAAATATGTGGAATATAAGAAATATATGAAATATTTAAAAAATATAAGAAATATTTAAAACATATATAAAAAATAATTAAAAATACATATTAAATATACTAAATATGTTTAATATACGAAATATATAAATGAAACTAATATATAACTATATATAATATATTAAATATAAATGTATATATTACAAGTGGACATGGGTAAATTTGGTTTGGTTCCATATCGAATACTAAATCGAAACCTATGTACTTCGAATCCGCATTATTGTAACCATACCCAAATCAATCGTGTTATGAAACTAAACCAACCGTGGTTCGGTTTGCGCTTTGATTTTTGTTTGGATTGCTTCGAATTTCTTTATGGTTCTATTTATTTTATAAATTTAAACACATGTATAACTAAGTTAACACCATGTTTTCACTAGTGATTAAATATGCTACTACTTCTAAGTATAAAGTTTCAAGTACTAGCCACAAAAATTAATAGTTAAGAGTACATAAATAAAAAATACAATAAAATCAACACAGTATTTCAAATTTGAATACATAAATCTCATATACTTTGAGATCTAAAGGAAAATTCAGAGTTCTGAACAATAATCTCAGATTTAAAAACATAAATCTCATATAATTCCAAATTTAAACATGAAATCACTAGAGTAATTAAAAAAATTACCCGAGTATATAACTGAGTCTGCGACCGGAGATGAGAGGATTTATTCGGTCCGTGGTTTCTTGGGTCTACGATCGGAGATGAGAGAGATCGGAGTTGAGTGACTAGTGATGAGAGAGACCAGAGCTGATTTTGTTGTGTTGATGCCGGGAGATGAGTGTTTTATTTTTGGGAACTTGCGACAAAAATGCCCATGACATATATGAGATGAGAATGATGTTTTTTGGGGCGACAATAATAAAATAAAACCCCTCTTCCATGTTTTATAAAAATTCCCTCTCCTAAAATTATTTATTATTTTTAAGTTGTAACATCCATATACAAATTTGTGACATATAATACTTATACCCATATTTATATATGATTGGTTCCACATCGATTCTATATAGGGTAGGTTTAGGTTCAATTTATATTAGCGCCACATCGGTTTGGTTCTTGATTTGGATTGGGTTGGGTTGGGTTGGATTGGGCATAAAAACAAGAACCACCCAAATATAATCCGTTTTTTTATGTTTAGGAACCAAAACCTACCCAATGGTATAAAAAAATGGATGTTTGGTTCGATTTTGTTCTGTTTTTCAGGTTGATAGGTTCCGTTGTCCACTCCTAAAATATAGGAAATATATATATTTACAAACCTACAAAATATATGAAATATATATTTACAAATTTACGAACTATATATATTTATGAAATATATAGAATTTTAAAAAAATTGGTTTTTGAGTGATTTGTCAATCAAAGGAGGCAATCACACAACCCCCCTCCCGCGGGAATTGGTTGTCACCCAAAGGTGGAAAATTATGCTTAAGGGTATTGTACATGAAGAAATAATTCAAGAAAAAATTAGATTATCAAATGATCTAAAAGTTGAAAATTTAAAAAAATTTAACTCTTTAAAATTTGTGTTGAAATTTGATTGTTGTCTGTAAGGACTTTTTTATCCATTAACAATTTATATGTCATATGCCGTTACACCGTTGAAGAAAATTCAAGTTTCATACATTCATCAACGGATCCGAATATAAGAAGAAGAAGAGGAATCAAAGTCTGACAGACCGGACCGGTCCGCCTGAAATAAAAGAACCGATCCGGTCAACCGGACCGGTCCACCTCAGACCGGACCGATCCGTTTTGCTGATGGCCAGTATACCCCGGACCGCAAGCAAACCGATGAAGCAAGAATAAAAGAACCGATCCGGTCACAACCGGACCGATCCGCCTCAGAATAAAAGAATCGATCTGGTCAATCGGACCGATCCACCTCAGACCCGGACCGGTCCGCCTGGGATAATCTTAAACATATCGTGGTCAGATTTTTATGGCTCCAGACTTCTTATTTAATCCCACTACGGGAAGTGGTTTTCTAAGACTTATACACACGATTTTCAGAGTACAGAAAGCCCTAAGTCTTCACCTATTGAGCATCTAGACTCTAGGTATTTGATTCACACAAATTTCCAATCCTTTGTGAATCACTTTGCAACTCAGGAACGCACTTTTGTTGTTCACACCTTTGTGGAGAAGACCGTTCTTCTTTTCCATTGCAGCCCTACTGGAAAGGGATAGTTCCAGCTGCCGACTACAGAATCCGACACCTGAGGGTAATTCTTAGTCACTTGTATTTTCATTGTAATCCGAAATTGTACAGCCTACAATATTATAATGAAAATAAATGGTTTTGCCCCTTTAGGGGATTTTTCCTCACAAGCATGTGTTTGAATGTTCTTGCTTAGATTATCATCTTATTCAATCACATATTGTTGCATGTTTAGGGTTTGTTTGGGTTAAAAGGTGTTTAATATATAAGTTTATCATTTGAAAGCAAGCACACACGTTCTCAAATTGGTATCAGAGCATGTTACGCTAATCTATCGCGTAATCCTATTTTCCGCAAAATTTTTCTAAGATATTAATTTTCTGAAAAAATTGATTTTTGAAAAAGTGCGTGTTCAGATGGAGAAGTTATATAATAAAATCCCTGTTTTTGACGGGACAAGTTTATCATTTGCAAACTTATGAAATTGATATGTTCCCTAAAACTGCTAAATCTAAAGATAAGGGAATTGCACTTAAAGCCCAAGAGAGAAGGAGTGAGGGGTCGGCTAGAAAAGGGGTAGAGTCGTCTAGAAAGAGAAAGACTGACACGTCAGATTCTGAGTGTGATTTTGACCTAGATGATTTGGATCTTTTTACAAAAAATTTCAAGAGGATTCTCAAATTTAAGAAAAATGGCAATTTTAAAGATAAAAAGAAATTTGAGAAAAATAAGTTTGAAAAGAAAAATGAAAAAGACTCTAAAAATCCTCCTAAGAAATAAAGTGAGAGATGTTTTGAGTGCGATGGTAGGTGTCATAGAGCCTTTGAGTGTGCCAATCGTCTGAATAGAGAGAAAGGGAAAGTTGTCCTTAATGCTACCCTTAGTGACGACAGTGAGGTCGAGACGGTGGATTCAGGAGATGAGTCACCGCATGAGTGTAACTTCACCGCATTCATGGCCAGTCAAGTGAGCACTCCTAGTTCTCTTCACGACGATGAAGATGATGCTTCACAGGGACACCTCGACAGTGAGATCGATGTGAGTGAGGGGGAGGATGACTCAAGTGAGAGCGAGAGTGATATTCAACGCGCCTAAGCCGAGTTATATTCTGAGTCATTTAAAACTAAAAAACGTAACAAAGCGCTAGTTCTTAAGATCACCGGCTTAGAGGATGATTTAAGAAATGATAGAGAAAGAGAGTCCTCCACCGTCACCTCCATGAGAGAGAGAGAATCTGCATGTGTCGAGAAAGATATTCTATTTAGAGAGAGAGAGTGTGTTAGAGAAAGAGAGAGGGTACTTGACTAAACAAGTGGCTAGTCTTACGAGTCAGCTCCATTCCTCCGTGGAGACTCGGAAGAAACTTGAAGCCCTTGTTGCCCAGCTGACTCATGATCTTGAGAAAGCACGGGAAGTCAAGGTTCAAATCAAGGACAGATCTGGGAAGATAGGAAAGATGCTCCTCGGCCCCGCTTTAGGTTTTGGTGATCGGCAAGGAATTGGATATGATGGTGCCTCCACGTCCCAAATTTCACCTGGACCAGTTCCTGAGTTTACTACGAATCCTTATGGCCGTCGTCAAAAACCTTGAAGGAGAGTTCGACCAAGAAAAGCAAACCAAGGTCCGCCTTTGACTGTGCTCTTTTGTACTTATTGCAAAAGAAAAGGCCACCTTAGGGAGTCTTGCTATAGCATGGGTCGGACACGATGTACTACTGCTCCACCACGTCATACTGATGAGTTTTCTAGTCTGAGAGAGCGAGTTGAGTTCTTAGCTGCCACGACCCAGAGTTTAATGGAAGAATTCTGACGGATGTCTTTTCCGTTAGTGAATGCTTTTCACATTCCAGCTAAAACCAAAAACAACAAAGGCAAATAAAAGGTCAGCTCTTCTTGGGTACCTAAGAAAGATAAAAAGGCCTTTGTTGTTCATGTTTCTCTCAAAGAACATAATACCTCTCAGTGGTATTTTGATAGTGGGTGCTCTAGACACGTGACAGGTGATGCCTCATTTTTTACGACTCTTGAGGACTATCAGGATCGCAGAGTCACCTTTGGAGATGGGAGCAAGTCTAGCATTATAGGACGTGGGACTGTCGAGTTACCTGGATTTCCTAAGCTAGAAAATGTTTTGTACGTTAAAGGTTTGAAAGCAAACCTTATCAGCATTAGCCAGCTATGCGACACTGACTTTGCAGTAAAGTTTAACCGGGACGCGTGTAAAGTCTATAATCAAGACGATAAACTTTTGATGCAAGGGGTGAGGACCGAGGATAATTGCTATGGAACTGAACCCACATCCTCACTTGTCTGCAACAGCGCCACGATCACTCCTATGGATCTGTGGCACCAACGTCTAGGTCACGTGAACGTTAGAGATCTCAATCGCTTAGCTAAAAAGGACCTAGTACGTGGCTTACCATCTCTTGGAAAGTCAACTTTGACTGTTTGTGGACCCTGTCAGTTGGGAAAACAAATTCGTAGTCCTCATAGGAAGTTGCATTCCATTACCACCTCTCGTGTTCTTGAGTTGATTCACATGGATCTTATGGGCCCCACTCGTACTGAGAGTCTAGGTGGTAAGAGGTACATCCTCGTGATGGTAGATGATTTCTCCAGATACTCCATTGTAGGTTTTCTGAGAGAGAAATCCGATGCTGTAAAATTTTTAACGACCAAGTGCCGTGTCCTGCAAAATCAACACGGTGTCACTATTAACAGGATGCGTAGTGACAATGGCACTGAATTCACAGAAGCAAAGGTAGACCTTTACTGTGATAGCCTTGGGATTAAACATGAGTTTTCTTCTGTGAGAACTCCTCAGCAAAATGGTATTATTGAGAGAAAGAATAGAACGATCCAAGAGATGGCTAGATCTATGCTTCTAGGTCGTAAAGTTTCTAGGAGATTTTGGGCAGAGGCAGTGTCTACTGCATTCCACATGGTGAATAGGGTTTATTTGCGTCCACACACACTTCAGACTCCTTATGAGTTGTGGACTGGCAAGAAGCCCAACCTGGCATATTTCCGTGTTTTGGGGAGTAAATGCTACATCCTACGGGATAGAGAGCAATTAGGAAAGTTCGACTCCCGGAGCGACGAGGGAATATTTTTAGGATATTCATCGAATAGCAGAGCGTACCGGGATATTAACCTGAAGAGGTCTAAGGTTATGGAATCAATAAACGTCACCGTGCAAGATGACGAACCTTCGACGATTATTGATCCTAACCTTCAGTGTGAGGATGAGGATTGTTCTGACAGTGATTTACCTGTTCCTCTCTCACACTCTGTGGACCCTACTCCTGTGTTAGGGGACACACCTGCTTGGGTTCGTAAGAGTCATGACCCGTCTGCCATTGTTGGCAATCCCACTATAGGGGTCTAGACTCGTGCTCAGCTAGATAACGTTGTTAGCCATCTTTGCTACACGTCCAAAGTCGAGCCCAAGAATCATAAAGAAGCACTCAAGGATGAACACTGAATATCTGCTATACTGGATGAGTTGCTTCAGTTTAAAAAGAATAATGTCTGGGAACTTGTCCCCCTACGTAGTGAGACTAATGTGATAGGTACCCGGTGGATTTTTAAGAACAAAATGGATGAAAATGGTACCATAATCAGAAATAAGGCTAGGTTGGTCGCTCAAGGCTACACTCAGATAGAGGCTGTAGACTTTGGGGAGAGATTTGCTCATGTTGCGAGGCTTGATTACATCCGTCTTCTGCTCGCCATCGCATGTCATCTGCGCTTCAAAGTATATCAGATGAATGTCAAGAGTGCCTTTCTGAATGGCATTCTACAGGAGGAGGTTTATGTGGAACAACCAAAAGGGTTTGAAGACCCTCAGCACCCAGAGCACGTCTACTATCTGAGGAAAGCCTTGTATGGTTTGAATCAAGCACCCCGTGCTTGGTATGAGAGGCTTACTTCCTATCTCTTAGCTCGTGGCTTCAAGAGAGGGGGAGTAGATATTACGTTGTTCGTCAAGAGAGATGACGGTGCTATTTTGGTTGCCCAGGTCTATGTGGACGACATAGTCTTTGGATCCACATGCTCCCAGCATGCTCACCACTTTGAGGAGGAGATGAAAAGTGAGTTTGAGATGAGCATGGTTGGTGAGCTTACATTCTTCCTTGGTCTCCAGGTTCATCATCTAGAGGATGGGATGTTCATCTCCCAATCCAAGTATGCTAGAGACCTAGTGAAGAAATTTGGTTTAAACTCCGCTATGCATGCACGTACACCTATGAGTACCAGTACCAAGCTTAGTAACGACACTTCAGGCAAGGACGTAGAGAAAACCTTATATCGGAGTATGATAGGTAGTCTTCTCTACTTGACTGCCAGTCATCCCGACATCGCCTTTAGTGTTGGAGTCTGGGCGCGATATCAGGGGTCCCCAAAAATGTATTATTAAATATGTGAGTGTGACTCTCTCATACGGGATTTGGTATTCCTTTGATACCGATGACCGTTTGTCCGCCTATTCGGATGTCGATTGGGCTGGAGATGTAAATGGTTGTAGGAGCACTTCTGGTGGGTGTTTCTATTTTGGTTCTGCTCTTGTCTCCTGGCAGAGCAAGAAGAAAAATTCCATCTCTTTGTCCACTGCGGAGGCAGAGTACATAGCCGCCGGAAGTTGTTGCACACAACTCTTGTGGATGAAGCAAATGCTGAAGGATTATGGGATTTCACAAGACACCATGATCATTTCTTGTGACAACACGAGCGCGATACACATATCCCGCAATCCAGTTCAGCATCCGCGCACCAAGCACATCAGGATACGTGAGCACTTTATACGACAGTTAGTTGAGGAGAAAGTTGTATCCCTGAGTTTCGTTCCCACCGACCGTCAGTTAGCCGACATTTTCACGAAACCTTTAGATGCCCTTAGATTTGAGAGTCTTAGGAAGTCTTTGGGAATTTGCACAGTTGACTGAGGGGTTGGTCTATGTCTAGAATAGGATACTTCTTCATGTTCATATCATATGCTTCCTATTGCTAGTCTGTTTTATATGTACCATTAGTTTTTTTTTTTTTTTGTTCATTTTTTAAAACAAAAATACAAAAAGATTTTCCTTTAAGAAAAATTTTAAGAAAAGCACAAAAAGATTTTATTTTGATAAAATTTTTGAAAAATCCAGAAAGATTTCTGTTTTTGCTTCTTTTATGGATGAGCATTTAAGATAGACAAGTCACAACTTCATTTCATTTATCCATGTGACTGTTTGATAGAGATTTGAGAGGCTACATCATTTCATCTATGTGCTTTACATTGGTTGGAGTCTTTGAGATGTAATTAGTGATATCTTCCTACATGTTTGACTCCTATATCCGTTATTGCACACATGTACGGATATATTTGATTATTGCACGGATATCCTTTACAAACCTTTAGATGCCCTTTGGCTTGAGTGTTTCCATCTCAATTCTGTCTATACAATGTACAATATGAGATAAAACTTGACAAGATTGGAATGCATGTAACAACCATTTTGGTGAGACTGTGTGTTTTTGTATAACGGGGAGGGGCTGCGAAAGGTAATCATCTATCCTTTGCGCAAAAGTTGCCGTTAAAAAGGACCTAAAAAATGGAGGAATTTTAATATCCGAGGTCCAAAGAGGTTAAAAGAGACCGAAAAAATTTAAAGGCAACAAAAAGCAATTCATGCCAAATATGGGCCACTTAGGCTTCACCATCAATTCTCCAAAGTTTGAGAATTTAGAATTCCTCTATTCAAGATTATATCTGAGGGAGTTTGGTTGGAGAATCTTTAAACGGGTTTGCATTTCCTTGAAAGTCCTGAAAAAGCATAAAATCGTTTTGGACGTTATTGGTGTGAAAATCTCTTTGAGCTTTGATTTGTTGATTTGATTGAGTCAATATCTTATATTGTCATTCTTTTACACCAAAGGACGCATTTGAGTTCATTCGCTAGGAGTATCCAATATTCATCGTGCACATATGTCATGTTTGTATGCATTGATTTTCCTATCGAATTTGATCACACCACTTCATTTACGCTTTCATCGACTTGGTTGGTTTGTGTTCATTCATGGTGTGATTTTATCCTAGTGACACCCCGCACTTGCTTATTTGATTTATTTCTCTCATTTGTCTATTTGGGGACATCATAAAAAGGGGGAGAATGAATTATCTTATTATGGGGGAGATTTGAAAGTTTGAGTTTGCTCATAAATTGGTATGTATGTTTATCTCATTTCAAACTCGATATGTCACTTGGTATTTTTCTTTTTCTCACGTGTGTCGGTACTACATGGATTATCATTGGATTGCACACCCTGTTGAGAAAAGTGTTGAGATTCCTGAAAGAGTTGAAGAGCCAACGCTGTAGTCTTATTCAATTGTATCTTTCCATTTTTGGGTTCATGGAAGGGTAGATTTGTATAGGCATTTTTCATTGTTTTGATAATTCGGATGTTTGTTTTTATGTATGTATCGGGATAGACATAGGGGGAGATTTGTAAGGACATTTTTGTCCATTAACAATTTATATGTCATACGTCGTTACACCGTTGAAGAAAATTCAAGTTTCATACATTCATCAACGGATCCGAATATCATAAGAAGAAGAGGAATCAAAGTCTGACAGACCGGACCGGTCCGCTTGAAATAAAAGAACCGATCCAGTCAACTGGACCGGTTCGCCGCAGACCGGACTGATCCGTTTTGCTGATCGCCAGTATACCCCAGACCGCAAGCAAACT
This sequence comes from Sambucus nigra, assembly GCA_949130495.1. Classification (NCBI taxonomy): domain Eukaryota; kingdom Viridiplantae; phylum Streptophyta; class Magnoliopsida; order Dipsacales; family Adoxaceae; genus Sambucus; species Sambucus nigra. The sequence continues at coordinate 279,925,148 of OX422215.1, read as the reverse complement.
GATGAAGCAGGAATAAAAGAACCGATCCGGTCACAACCGGACCGATCCGCCTCAGAATAAAAGAACTGATCCGGTCAATCGGACCGACCCGCCTCAGACCCGGACCAGTCCGCCTGGGATAATCTTAAACAGATCGTGTTCAGATTTTTATGGCTCCAGACTTCTTATTTAATCCCACTAGGGGAAGTGGTTTTCTAAGACTTATACACACGATTTTCAGAGTACATAAAGCCCTAAGTCTTCACCTATTAAGCATTTAGACTCTAGGTATTTGATTCACACAAATTGCCAATCCTTTGTGAATCACTTTGCAACCCAGGAACACACTTTTGCTGTTCACACCCTTGTGGAGAAGACCGTTCTTCTTCTCCATTGCAGCCCTATTGGAAAGGGATAGTTCCAGCCGCCGACTACAGAATCCGACACCTGAGGGTAATTCTTAGTCACTTGTATTTTCATTATAATCCGAAATTGTACAGCCTACGATATTATAATGAAAATAAATGGTTTTGCCCCTTTGGGGGATTTTTCTTCACAAGCATGTGTTTGAATGTTCTTTCTTAGATTATCATCTTATTCAATCATATATTGTTGCATGTTTAGGGTTTGTTTGGGTTAAAAGGTGTTTAATATATAAGTTTATCATTTGAACGCAAGCACACACGTTCTCACTGTCAAACAGACCTTATATTAAAATTTGAAAGTGGATAATTAGAGCATAAAATATATTTGTGTAAAATTAACTTACACGTGCATATATTTGTAAAGAATAGTTAGAAATACTTTAAATATCTAATTAGTTATATTTTTAATATCCATGTTTTACATAGCATGAATTTTTCAAAACTATATAGCTACTCGTAGATCATCGTTAATGGGAGTGTGAAACTTGGTTTAGTGTACATTTATATTAACTTCTAAATTTGTCTTGCTCTTAACTCACCAAATTATAGCTAAATGTTAAAAATGACTTATATTTGTTATTTTGAAAGACATGTTTTGATATATATCAAACGAAATATATAAATGGTAATAATTTTATACATACTTAAAAAAGGTCGTACCGAGTGCACAAGGCTACAGGAGACAAACCATTGATTGGGGGAGGATGCTTTTCATCACACCAAGGTACAACTTCTTAATTTTATACATAAGTATTAGTAAAAAATACCCCTTTTACTCATGTAAGTGTCCCAATAGATGAGTATCTTTGTAATTTCACTTTATTTTATATACTATTTTTAGATACGATTATTAATTTGGGACAGATGAAAAAGAAAATTACGTACATTAACTTGGGAAAAAGGGATTAGTTTTTTTATTAGAATAAATGTTTTTTTCCTTTCTTGAATATTTGTTATTTTTTGGAACATTAAATATTTTTTTCACCTTAGGCTTAGGGTTGGGTATTGGTCGGTTTGGTCTGTAATTATAGTATACCAATACCAAACCGATTTTGATTTGCTCGAACTAAAATTACCGATTTTATCGCTCGGTACAGCTAACCTTAAACCAAAACCAAACCGCACGATACATCGATAAAATCAGTATTTTTGGAAAACTCTGAAATGTTTGAATCAACAAAAAAGTCAAAGTTCACACAGGCCTACTCATTACAGCTAACCCAAAATAGATATGACAGTGTTAAAATTTTTAATAAAACAAACAAAAAAATATACTAGAATTTCATCATTTTATTTCGTCAAATTTATTGACCAAAAAGAATAATAATCATCAAAATTTAATACTAAAACAATTGGCAATGTCATTAGATTTGGCATACTTAATTGTGAACATGGTACATGGAAGGTGTGCATTTATAACCATTAATAGGAGCAATATCTCCTTTGTAAACTAATGTGGGACTTGCATTTCATCAAATTCCTTCACCTTTAAGACAAGAACATGAGCTAGCTATGCGTTTCACCAAAATGCCTTATTTCTATTCTTTTTTTTACTTTTCTTTATTTCACCAAAATGCCTTATTTCTATTCTTTTTTTTACTTTTCTTTATTTCGGTAACTAATGCCCTCACACATTTATTTAACACACAACATTTTATTTGTTTACCACATTTGTTCACAAGCGAACTTTTATTTCTTTTGATATTTGTTATGATTTTGATTATCATAAATTCAAAGAAAAATTACATGACTATTAAGTTAGGTATATTACATCACAATATATTTGGTATATTATCATGATATTTTTTATATTTCATGTTTTGTTATTTTAAAAGCGGTAGTTTCGGTAAATCAGTTTTTAAAATATTTAAACCAAAACCAACTACAAAAAAATAGGTAATTTCGGTTTTCGATAAATAAAGAATATAAATCATCATCACTTTTTTCGGTACGAAACGGTACTGTGCGAATTTTTACCGTACCACAAACACCCTTATTTAGGCCCTTATAATCTCAAGTTTCGCCATGCATATTGTTTTATAATCCCGACAATAATTCTCTATACATCTTGTGAGTAGACGAACAGGGGATTTATATATAGTTTTAACTAGTTTTGGTCATTTAGGGTGTGACCCGTTAAATATGATATGAAAAATGCTACATTGATAGATAAATTTTACATTTTTTTTATACAAATGAATTTGATACTAATAAATGATCTTGTAGGATTACACACACACACACACACACACACACACATATATATATATATATATATATATATATATATATATATAGAGAGAGAGAGAGAGAGAAAATCAATCACGCTCTCATACATATCAAGTCCTTGTACCCGTTTTCTTAAAATAGTGAAAAAATTATTTTTTAGTTAAATTTTTTTATGTGATATTTAAACATTTCAATGAACCCATATATAAAAAACAACTTAAGAGAGAGAGAGAGAGAGAGAGAGAGAGAGAGAGAGAATCAATCACGCTCTCATACATATCAAGTCCTTGTACCCGTTTTCTTAAAATAGTGAAAAAATTATTTTTTAGTTAAATTTTTTTATGTGATATTTAAACATTTCAATGAACCCATATATAAAAAACAACTTAAAATAACTTCTTTTGCTTTTTAAAAAAAATTGGTTTAAAAGCTGTGAAACATTGGCCGATTTTTTAAAATTAGTAAAAAAATTATTTTGAGTTGATTTTTTTTATATTGATCATTTGAAATGCTTAAATATCACATAAAAAATTTTAACAAAAAAATATTTTTTTAATATATTATTAAAATAGGGTTACGTCAATAAGTATGGAAACTTAGTATGTATGAGACTCTCTCTCTCTCTCTCTCTCTCTCTCTCTCTCTCTCTCTATATATATATATATATATATATATATATATATATATATATTACATTTATCCATCATAATGATGTCACATTAACTTATTAAAAAAAACTGTGCACTATAATTGTAAGTCTAGCATTCCCCTATTTAAATATGTGACACAAAGCTCCAAAGGCTAAAAATAAGCCCACTAAAATAGCGAGTTCTCATATTACTTCAGCACTAATAATATTTTTAGCTATAATACACTTACGTATATTCCAACCATTAAGGCCTCTCACCCGTTAATACATACCTTTCAATTATGGTATACACAAACTTAGCATGAATATATTATAAAAGTTCTTAAGTACTTTATAAATTACGTATGCAAACTACATTTTTTCGAAAAAATATATTACAAAATATTCATGTAGACTCTACAAAATTTAATACATAACTAAATTATAGGGGAGTCCTTAGCTCTCAAAAGAAAATACCCACAATGGAATTAGACTAAAAAAATGGGTAAAAATAAGATCGACAAGACTTGATTACAACACCGACCCAACACTGACTTGGGCTGAGAATCTCAAGAATTTAAGAGCATGCTTGTCGTTTCTAAGAACTCATCGGAAGACATTCAATGCAGCCTCAAAGTTCTCCATACTTGATCAAAGGTGTCGGCCGGTCACATTAGCTAAATATATCAAACTCAACGTGGACCCCCCAAGGAATCCCAACCACAAGATTTACCCCTGCCTTTAGTTTACCTCCACATTATATCCTTAAATTGGCTTCCGTTGTCAAACTAGAGTGCCACCCATGTAGGATGCCAACCAGCCAGGTTTGGAGTTGGGTACCGTCCTCAGCCTCCCCCTTGCAACCCCGACCCGTCCTCGATTGTACGCTCTCCCATCCCCTTTAACAAACTCGTTGGAACCCACATCAAAAAATATATATATAATATGTGCTCACACATTGACACAAAACCTAATAATAAAACATATTTAATGAGACATAACTACTCTTTTAGAGTACATCCTAATATCTTTTGTCATAACAAATTCACTCTTAATTTTTATCTCTACCTTAATGCACTTCATGTCTCTAGTGGCTCAATGACAACTCTTCGGTGTTGCATCTCCGACATGACATATAGGCGATATTCCAATGGCCCCGATGACATTCAAATGACATCCGTGCGACTTTGGTGAGCACTCGAAGACAAGAATGTGACTCCAGCCATGCTCCGACAATTACTGAAATATCTCATTGTGAAATTACACAACCAAATTTCACGGTGCAAATTTCTCAATGCAAATTCACACTGCAAAATTAGTAAAATGGACAATTCTCTTCACATTGTGAAATTTCACCTCCGAAAGACATGTCAGAAATTGCACTTGTCTTTTAATAGATCCCGTTGAGATATTTTCAAATATATAAATTTTGTATTAGAAATATTTATATTTTGGAAGATATTTAATTTTAAAGTTTGCATAGATACAACAAACCAAGGGGTTCTCACTAAGAATGTTTTAAGATTGAGTTGGTTCACCAACGAAAAATCACTCGAAACCCCAAAAAAATAATCTTGTACGGTGGAATAAGATTGGAGTCTTGAAGTAAAATTGACAAGTTAGGATGTACCCAAATACTAAAGAAACTTTAGCAACAAATCATATCAATCCAATTGTCCTTAATCCAAAAATATGAACAATTTCTTCTTCTTTTTTCTTCTTCTTTTTTTATTAATAAATACCGTCATAAGTTTGGATGTCATAATTGATAGAGGTATAAATTATCATATTATTTCGATATTATATATAACTGGGTTTTTTTTCAAAATTATCAGTCAACCACCAAATAATCCTATAAAATGTTACAGCTTATTGCAAAAACAATAATATATGATCTAAAAACTGTCATGTTTGATTCAAAAATACGTCATGACAAACCAATTTATACATTAAAAACTCTCATATATGATCTAAAAACTGTGTGTATGATTAAAAAAAACGTCATGACAAACCAATTTTATATATTAAAAATTGTCACGTAAATGATTTCATATCATGAAGGTTTAACACAAATTGTTATAAATAAAAGCTATAATGTAAAAAAATAGTTTTAGTAGCTAATACTCAAATCAATGTTGACAAAGAAATAAAAACACAAATCAAAAGATATAGAATGATTTATTCCACATTCAATGTTTTAGTAGAATACATTATAAAGTATATCATTGGCCAAGAGATAATACGCCACTCCCACCAATTTATTTTTCCTCTCATATCAAACAAAACTATACTAAATCATAATAAGTTAATACATCAATCAAATTTAACTGTTCTATCAAAATTAAGAGCTCCTTCGAAGTAATAATCGCTTTATGGCTTTAGAAAAACAGCATGCTAAAGTCCTCTTTCAACTTACTTTTAGAATCGTGTTGTCCGACAGCAATAAGCTAATAAAGTTACATATTCAACAAGGATGATAACAACCATATAAGAGTTACATATCCATCAAACATCCTAAATTTAATTTAAATGTAATGATTGGTGAGTGTCATCGAAACCTGCCAACCTAACTAAAACCAAATTCAACTCATTTATTTAACAATGAGGTGAAAAGTTTTTTATGTCACAAAAGAGCTCTAAAAGGAATACACAAAATTACTTCCACACCCTAATCTATAAGGCTGATGAAGAAGGATATGCAGTTTATTTAGATGACACCCAGTTGCAAAATTTTGTAGGGAAACAAAAAAACACAAAAGGGAAAAGAAACGGAAGAAGAATAAAAGATAGATTGAAGAAAAATACATACTACCCAGTAAATATTTTCGCTGCGCTGCTATTCAGCACGACAGGTCATCGTTGTGGTTCTTGGCAACATTGGTAACAGCAACTCCTACAGTTTTGATAATGATATCATATGATGATAGCACCTTTTTCTGGGCCAACCATGAAACCATTTGTTAGTCAAGACTTGAGAACGCTAATTCATAGTTCATCGATTTTACATACGAAAAACATGTATAACAGCATCACCGAAATCCGTTTTCATTGATAAACACTTTTTTATGTCTACTATTTATAAATAACAATTGTACAGAATTATGAATTATTAAATAATTACAGAATTAAAAACAGAATTACAGAAATGAAACACTTACTTGAATTTGCAGAAATAATAAAAAGAATTAAAGATAAATCCGAACCCTGTTATGAACAGTTTCCTTAAGGCAATTTATTCCCTCCAATGTGCTCCGAGATTGATGAATATTGTCTTCCAAGATAGAACGGATTTTCCAATTAATTATGTATCACGACAATAATTAATTGCAGCGAACTCAAATTCTGTGTTCCATACTCAACAACAATGCAATAGATGCTATGCAGAAAAAGAATTTTCTGAAGAGAATATGACAGGAAATTTCAGGAAGGAAAATGGCAGCAATTCTGGAGGAGGGATAATTTTTCATTGTTTAAAAACGGAGGGAGGCATCTGTATTTATAGCAAAGTAATTGACGGTTGGCACAACTGTCAAAAACAGTTAAACGAATTAACTGTTGGCAATAACTGCCAACAGTTTATTAATTAATTAATTAATTTCGTAATTAATTAATAATTAAAGCCCAGAAAGTTAAATAAATTCGGCCCAAAAATGTAGGAGAATTTTACAAGCCCGAGCCCGAGCCGAACCGGCCGGCCGGACGCGCGCGAGCGCCCGTGTGGACTTTTGACCTAAAGTCAACCCGTGCATAGCTTAGGTCATCTCCCCTTCAAAGAGTTGGGATACCCCCAAGGCATCCAAGCCTTAGTCCATACTTGGGGTGTTATTAACTCATCAAAATTCCACTACTCTTCCAATGGGGGACGAGTTAAAACACACCCAATTCATTAACTTTCATTGCTTTGTGAGTCACTTTGGGGACATAATTATCATTCATAACTTATTGAAATTGGACATATGAATATACTACGTTAATCTCCTTGCGGAGGTGAACGCGTTCGTATATGGTCCCACAATTTTCGTAGTGTGGGTCCCACCTAAATTTGAGCTCAAAGTTGCTCAAAAATCTATCCAGAAAAATCTGGACAGCTTTATAATACCCATTCAATTCCAATTTTCCAACAATCCCCCACATGAATGATATATCGCTATAAATAAAACAAAACATATGCTTATGCAGATGCAGACACAAGTTGAGTAAAACTGAAGACTTATTGCATCGGGAGAAGTAGCCTAGTGGCCTTGAACTTTCCTTAGTGATATACTATCGGATTTACTTGGTTAATCAGTAGACTTCACGTCCTTGAACCGTCAACCGTTTTTATAAACCTAGACAACAGTATTCACACAACAATTCTTCAACACAGTTGGTTCTCACGTTTGTGTTCGTTTTGGCCGTGAACACCACTTGGTTCCGCAAGTATTTTAGAGAATATGCCTTTCATTATTCTCATAGAAGTGGCCCCCTTCTTACTTACGTAGGTGACTTCCATAAAGAGTATTCTGCAATACCCCACTTAGACGTACTAAGATATAGATGTCATTAAAAGCATAACTTATCCTAATTTCACGGCAGATGTGCACTGTCTCATCTTTGGAATGGATAGGATTAAATATCCTCCAGTGCTTACTGAATACAATGTAGTTCGGTTTTGCCCATTGAACCTAGATCTTGGGATCTCCAGTCAGCTAGGTTGGGTTGCCACTATATTGATTCTTATTTATTTATAGGCTTTAGACCCATTCCTCTCGATGATCTTTCAACTTGCTCTCAGTTTAAACCTTTCGTTAGTGGATCCGATATATTATCTTTTGACTTTACATAGTCAATTGTGATAATTCCGTTTGAGAGAAGTTGACTAACTGTATTGTGTCTACGACGAATATGTCGTGACTTTTCGTTATACATGTGATTTTGTGCCCTTCCAATCGCTGATTGGCTATCGCAATGTATACATATTGCGGGCATAGGTTTAGACCAATTTGGAACATCCTCTAAGAAATTTCGAAGCCATTCAGCTTCTTCTCCAGCTTTGTCTAGTGCAATGAATTCAGATTCCATTATCGATCTAGCAATGCACGTTTGTTTTGAGGATTTCCAAGATACGGCTGCACCTCCGAGGGTAAACACATACCCACTCGTAGACTTAGAGTCTTTTGTATCAGATATCCAATTTGCATCGCATTGTCCTTCAAGAACTGCTGGATATTTTGAGTAATGCAATCCATAGTTTTGAGTATATTTTAAATAACCCAAAACTCTCAATATTGCTTTCCAGTGATCTCTACCTGGATTACTCGTAAATCGACTTAGCTTACTTATTGAGTATGCTATGTCTGGTCGCGTACAGTTCATGATATACATTAAACTGCCGATAATACGAGAATATTCTAGTTGAGATATGCTTTCACCATTATTTCTTGCTAGATGTAAATTTACATCTACAGGTGTCTTGGTAGGACTAATATCATACTTCTTGAATTTTTCAAGTACTTTCTCAATGTAATGAGATTGAGATAATATAAGTCCATCCGATGTTCTAGAAATTTTAATTCCTAATATAACATCGGCGATTCCCATATCTTTCGTGTCAAATCTACTACTCAACATTTGTTTTGTAGTTTTGACAATTTCTAAGTTACTACCCATGATAAGCATATTATCAACATAGAGGCATACAATGACATATCCATTATGAATGTATTTAAAGTAAACACATTTATCGCATTCATTAATTTTGAAACCATTTGATAACATTGCATTATCAAATTTTGCATGTCATTGTTTAGGTGCTTGTTTTAATCCATATAGTGATTTAACAAGCTTACATACTTTTACTTCTTTTCCGGGAGCTTTGAACCCTTCAGGTTGCTCCATATAAATTTCCTCGTCTAGTTCACCATTTAAGAATGCAGTTTTTACATTCATTTGATGTATCTCAAGTCCATTAATAGAAGCTATTGCTATTAACATCTGAATGGACGTTATTCTTGTTACCAGTGAATATGTGTCGAAGTAATCCAACCCTTCCTTTTGCCTATAGCCTTTAGCTACAAGTCTAGCTTTATATTTATCAATTGATCCATCGGCCTTCAATTTCTTTTTGAAGATCCATTTATAACCTAACGGTTTTGAACCTGGTGGAAGATCCACTAGTTCCCATGTATGATTTTGTAATATGGATTCAATTTCACTATTAATTGCTTCTTTCCAATTGGAAGCATCGGGTAAGGATATAGCTTCTTTATACGATTAAGGTTCATTTTCTAACAAATATGTTAGAAAATTCGGACCGAAAGAAGTCGAGGTTTTTGCTCTTTTACTACGTCTTGGTTGATCCTCTATTGATTCAATAGGTTGATGAGTACCACTTGTAGTAGCTTGATTTGTCCTTTTAGGAGGACCAGATTCTCGGGTCATGTTATACGGAAATTCATTTTCAAAAAATGAAGCATCCCTCGATTCAATAACCGTATTTACATGAATGTCCGAAATCTCGGATTTACAAACTAGAAATCGATATGCACTCCTATTAGTAGCATAACCGATGAATACACAATCCACGGTTTTTGGCCCTATTCTTACCTTTTTAGGTTTAGGAACCATCACTTTGGCTAAGCACCCCCACACTCGTAAATATTTATTGGAAGGTCTTCGGCCTTTCCATAATTCATAAGGTGTCTTGTGAGTCTTTTTGTGAGGTACTTTATTGAGAATGTAATTAGCAGAAAGTAAGGCTTCCCCCCACAACTTTTGTGGAGCTCCTGAACTTAATAACATTGAGTTCATCATTTCTTTCAAAGTACGGTTTTTGAGTTCAGCAACACCATTCGATTGAGGAGAATAAGGAGCGGTTGTTTGATGAATAATCCCATTTTCAGAACAAAATTCCTCAAATGGATATTCATATTCACCTCCTCTATCACTTCTAATAGCCTTTATCGTTTTGCTTAATTGATTCTCAACTTCATTCTTATATTATTTAAATGCATTAATAGCCTCATCTTTACTATGTAACAAATATACATAGCAATATTTTGTGCAATCGTCAATAGAAGTAATAAAATACTTTTTCCCACCTCTAGTTTGAACAAATTTTAAACCACAAATATCGGTGTGAATTAAATCTAAACGTTCAGTTATCCTTTCAATAGAATGGAAAGGTAATCTAGCTAATTTAGATTCCACACAAATATCACATTTATGATTTTTATCAATATTAAATTTTGGCAAAAATTCCAAGTTAATTAATCTACGGAATGTATCAAAATTAACATGTCCCAATCTAGCATGCCAAATATTAGATGACTCAATCAAGTAAGAAGAACTAGCAAATTCATTCATTGAAACAGATGTTTTAGGGGTTACAGTAAGAACATTAAGTTTATAGAGCCCCTCATTTAGGTATCCCTTTCCTACATACATGTCATTTTTAAACAACACAAAGCGATCAGACACAAACACAAGCTTGAAACCATTCTTAGTAAGGGGAGATCCAAAAATCAGATTCTTTCGGATATCAGGCACGTGAAGAACATTGTTGAGAGTAAGTTCCTTTCCAGAAGTCATTTTCAAAGAAATCTTTCCTTGTCCCACCACCTTAGAAGTGGAAGAATTTTCCATAAAAAGGTTCTCCTCATTTCCCAAAGGCTTATAGGTGGAGAACATCCATTTGTTTGCACAAATGTGTCGTGTGGCTCCAATGTCCACCCACCATTCCTTGGTATTTCCAACCAAGTTACATTCAGAGACAACGACAGAAAGATTCATATCCGCCAAATCATTGGTGATATTCTCACCCTCAGTCACATTTGCTTGAGAGTTATTTTTATTTTGCTTCTTCGGCTTACGACACTCACTTGAGCGGTGTCCCGGTTTACCACAATTGTAGCATTTGCCTTTGAACTTTTTCTTGTTATGTTTGGAAGTGCCTTCCCCATCATACTTTCGTTTGTTCTTTTTAGGACCTTCAACGACATGGACCTTTGTTTCCATCTGATTCTTCCCACTTTTCTTTTGAGACTCACGGTTGTCTTCTTCGATTCTTAGCCGGACCACCAACTCCTCCACATTCATCTCCTTACGCTTGTGCTTGAGATAGTTTTTGAACAAAGTCCAAGAAGGTGGCAACTTTTCAACAATTGTAGCAACTTGGAAAGTTTCACTAATTGACATTCCTTCAGCATGAATGTCGTGGAGGATCACTTGGAATTATTGCACTTGCGAGATCACAGATTTAGAATCAACCATTTTGAAGTCTAGAAAACGCCCAACGATAAATTTCTTCATCCCAGCATCTTCAGTTTTATACTTCTTTTCCAAAGAATTCCATAATTCCTTGGAAGTTTTGATAGTGCAATAGACATGGTTCAAAGTCTTGTCCAAGTAGGCCAAAATATAATTTCGGCATAGGTAGTCCGAGTGCTTCCAAGCATCAACAGAAGAAACCTTTTCAGCGTCATCTCCCTCTTGAATAGAGGGGCAATCTTCATATACAAACCTGCCCAGTTGGCAGGTAGTGAGATAGAAGTACATTTGTCCTTGCCAACGTTTGAAGTCAGCCCCAATGAACTTTTCAGGTTTCTCCCCGTGTGTCATAGATACGGGTGCAGTCACATTTGTGTTGGTGACAATTAGTTTCGTAGGAGTAGTGTTCGTACTTTGTGATTCTATTTCTGTTACAAAAACAAAATTTTAATCAAAACAGAATACAAAATTCTGTGTACCAATTTCCTCCAAATATAATTCACAATAAATGAATTCCAAAAGAATTCAAATAATAATTCAGTATTAAAGTATAATATAAACAGAATTCCGTACAAAACAAAATTAAATTATAAAATCTGTGACACACTAATTTTTAATAATAAAAAGAATTCCGTACAAAACAGAATTATAATTTAAGATTAAAATATATATCATAAACAGATTTTAACAAGAATACACAAATAAAATTTTATTTTCTAAAACAGAATATAAAACCAGTATAGAAATTGATTTCTATATCAAAACTGTTTTACTAATTTCTACAATAAAGCAGTAAATTAATTCATTTTATTCTGTCAAAACATATTTATTTTCAACATATAAATTACTGTAATAAAAAAAAAATTTGTACACTAAAAACAGTAGAACTAATAAATTGTCTTAAGATTTTTATGTCTACTATTTATAAATAACAATTGTTTAGAATTATGAATTATTAAATAATTACAGAATTAAAAACAGAATTACAGAAATGAAACACTTACTTGAATTTGCAGAAATAATGAAAAGAATTAAAGATAAATCCGAGCCCTGTTATGAACTGTTTCCTTAAGACAATTTATTCCCTCCAATGCGCTCCGAGGTTGATGAATATTGTCTCCCAAGATAGAACGGATTTTCCAATTAATTATGTAGCACGACAATAATTAATTGCAGCGAACTCAAATTCTGTGTTCCATACTCAACAACAATGCAACAGATGCTATGCCAAAAAAGAATTTTCTGAAGAGAATATGACAGGAAATTTCAGGAAGGAAAATGGCAGCAATTCTGGAGGAGGGATAATTTTTCATTGTTTAAAAACGGAGGGAGGCATCTGTATTTATAGCAAAGTAATTGACGGTTGGCACAACTGTCAAAAACAGTTAAACGAATTAACTGTTGGCAATAACTGCCAACAGTTTATTAATTAATTAATTAATTTCGAAATTAATTAATAATTAAAGCCCGGAAAGTTAAATAAATTCGGCCCAAAAATGTAGGAGAATTTTCCAAGCCCAAGTCGAGCCGAGCCGGCCGGCCGGACGGACGCGCGCGTGTGGACTTTTGACCGAAAGTCAACTCGTGCATAGCTTAGGTCATCTCCCCTTCAAAGAGTTGGGATACCCCCAAGGCATCCAAGCCTTAGTCCATACTTGGGGTGTTATTAACTCATCAAAATTCCACTACTCTTCCAATGTGGGACAAGAGTTAAAACACACCCGATTCATTAACTTTCATTGCTTTGTGAGTCACTTTGGGGACATAATTATCATTCATAACTTATTGAAATTGGACATATGAATATACTACCTTAATCTCCTTGCGGAGGTGAACGCGTTCGTATATGGTCCCACAATTTGCGTAGTGTGGGTCCCACCTGAATTTGAGCTCAAAGTTGCTCAAAAATCTGTCCAGAAAAATCTGGACAGCTTTATAATACCCATTCAATTCCAATTTTCCAACACACTTTACTAATATTTGGAAGACTCTTGATTGGAACTTAAAATTGGGACTCACATTATCTTCGCGTGTTGTCATTGGTTGATCCCTTATGAATGTGGATCCGCGTCACCGACACTAAGCAATTGATACACATCATGTCAGCGAGTCATGATTTTGAGTCCCAATTTTAAGTCGCGATAAAAAAAACTCCTATTTAGTCGAATGGCTCCTAGACTATATTGGTGAATTCAGAACATAGTAGCCTCTTTGAGTAAGTCAAACTTTTGGGTTATGATTCCTTCAGTAGGGGAGTTAAACTTTTGGCGCCTTATACACCACAATAAAATGGAATGACAAAAAGTAAAAATAGGACTTCAGTTGAAATGATAAATTAAATGTTAATCAGTTCTGATTTACCTTTGTCATTATGGGGAGATGCGATTTTATTCACATGTTATATTTTAAATAGAGTTCCATTGAAAAACAAGGATGTTACACCATACGAATTATGGTTTAATCGTAAGCCTAATCTTAAACGTCTTAAAGTTTGGGGATGTCTTGCTTATCTAAGAAAACCCGAACCTAAAAGACCTAAACTATGAAATAAGACTTACAAATGTGTTTTTATTGGATACTCTACTAACATTACGACTTATAAATTTTTAAATCTTGAAACTCAAGAAATCATTGAGTCGGTAGATGTACAATTCTTTGAATATCTAACAGAGTTTAGTACTTTGAATCAACGTTTAGAAAATAATAATCCGACTGTTGACTCCTCAACTTTAGAAGAAAATTCATAATCAATATCTTCTTCGTAAACAACGAATGACGTTTAACAGAGAAGGAGTAAAAGACAAAGAACTGAAAAAATATTTAGGCCTGACTTTGTTATTTGTTTAGTTAAAGGGGATTTAAACGAGACTAAGAACATAACTAAATTTGTTCTTAATGTAGAAGATGAACCGATAACATTTCATGAAGCGGTAACATCTAGGGATGATGTCTTTTGGAAAGAAGTAATAAATGATGAAATTAACTCAATTTTATCAAATCAAACTTGGATTATTTTCGATCTTCCCACTGGGGCTAAACCTATTGGGTGCAAATGGATATTTAAAAGAAATTAAATTCGGATGGTTATGTAAATAAATTTAAGGCAAAACTAGTTACTAAAGGCTATAAGAAAAAATATGGAATTGATTACTTTTATACATATGATCCGGTTGCTCGAATAACTTCCATTAGGATATTGCTATCTCTTGCTTCTATTCACAATTTAGTTATTCGTCAAATAGATGTTAAAACTGAATTTTTAAATGGTGATTTAGAAGAAGAGATTTACATGGAACAACCCGAAGGGTTTGTCTTGCCTTGCCAAGAAAAGAAAGTGTGTAAACTGGTTAAATCTCTTTATGGCCTTAAACAAGCTCATATGCAATGGCATGAGAAGTTTAAAATATTGTTATATCCCATGGATATAAAGTTAATGATACCAATAAATGTATATATAGTAAATTTGAAAATGGTGTTGATATTATTATTTGCTTATATGTGAATGACATGTTAATATTTGGGTCTAATCTCAAATATGTTAAAGGAACCAAAATTTTTCTTTCATCAAAATTTGATATGAAAGATCTTGGAGAAGCTGATGTGATTTTAGGAATTAAAATTATGAGAAAGGATAATTCTTTTTGCGTTATCTCAATCTCATTATATAGAAAAAGTTCCTAAAAGATATAATCATTTTGAACTTAAGCCAGCTGCTACACCAGTGGATCCTAGTATCAAGTTAATGACAAATACTGGGCGTGCTATGGACCAACTTAAATATGCTTGTATTATTGGGAGTCTAATGTATGTCATGCATTGCACTAGACCAGACATTGCTTATGCAGTGAGTGTGTTTTGTGGATTTACAAGTAATCTAGGACAAGAGCCCTGGAATGCGATTTCTAGGGTACTTAGATACCTGAAAAGGAATTTGGATTATGTGTTACATTATGTAGAATATCCATCTGTTTTAGAAGGATATAGTGATTCAAGTTGGAATAATCTTGAATCAAAATCCAAGTCAACTACTGGTTGAATTTTTACGCTAGGAGGAGAAGCTATCTCTTAGGGATCCAAGAAACAAACATGTGTGTCAGATTCATCAATGCAATCGGAATTTATAGCCCTAGCCGATGCATGTAAAGAAACAGAATGGCTTAGAAATGTGTTGTATGATATTCCTTTATAAAAAAAGTCATCACCTTCTATTATTATAAGTTGTGATAACCAAGCCCCAATTTATAAAGTTTTGAACAAAACTTATAACGAAAAATCTAGACACATTAGTCTATGGCATCAAATTATAAGAAAATTACTCAAGGAAGGAGTAATTACAGTCGACTATGTTAAAACGAACAAGAATTTAGCAGATCCTCTGATTAAAGGTCTTAATAGGGAGATGATATATATATCACCTCAAAAGGAATGGGACTAAGGTCTATTAAATAACACAACTATATTTAATGAGAACCCAAGTCATATCTTGAAAATATAGATAGAGTTCAATGTGGTACAAATAAGTCATATTATAGTTATGGAACACTAGGAATTTTATACAAAAGTTGCATTCCTATGTGCCTAGTGTTAATTTTCTTCATGTTAGAGGATGAAGGTTACTTATTAATAAATCATATAAGTGTGACTCGCAGAATCACTAAAGTTGATTTACCTATACGAGTGTCAAAAGTGTGGCGGATTTCTATGGAATAAAGACTGATACTAAAGTGCTCGTGAAACCAGGATTAGCACCAGGCCATAAAAGTGCCTGCTAGAAGAAGACGTATAAACTCAGAAATCGGTATATGTGATAGTTTCGGCTAGTCTCAAAAGGTCCTTGGTTCAAGATACGTTCACCACAGCACCTTGATGAAGCTTTGAATTATTTACACTATATGGAAGTTCAAGTCCGAAAGACACTTCTCATTTATGTACTAGATTTTAGCGATAGTGCAAAAAGTTATTTATTGTCTCTTTGTTTTGCTCTCTTATGTATATAGAAATTGGTGGGGTAATGTTGGATAAATTCTAATATAATATAATATTTTAATTATATTATTGATGTTTAATTTTTAGTTGTTAATATTATGTTATATTATTGGTTTTTTAATTTTCAACATAGTTTGGGTTTTATTTTAAACATGGGCAAATGGGTGTGAAAGATACGGGAGGGATCAAAATCCCATATTGTCCCACATTGGATGAATACTACAAAAAGTAGTGGTATATAAACAAAAGGACAACAAAGATTCTTAGTTGACAAGTCAAATAAGGGGCTATGATCCTACGCATCGCAGCGGTGCTTAAGCACCACCAATCGCGACACACGACACGCGTAAGCGCGATAGTGCGATTGGGCGACTTAGGGCGCACTTGGCGTTTCGCACGTGCGCATCGTTGCTTGTAGCGTGGGAGCCTACAGTTTTGACAAGGTAAAATAGATCAACGGTTGTGATTAAACGATCCGATCAAAGGGTTCAAAATTCGTAACGACTTGATCTGAACCGTTAGATAAACTCATAGCATTTCGTGTAGGAGATGTCCATTCACTTACGATGGGATGCTTAATCAGAATCGTTAGATCCAAGTTATTACAAACAGGCATGATCCAACGGTTACTGAGTCGCTACATGAAGAGCCGTGACTGTTGAAGAACAATCATAGAAATGTTTATAAAAAGAGATCCAGGCCTCTGTTTTGGACACCAAAAATTGCTAATTTATCCTCTCTCCGTCCTCTATATTTTTGCATTATCAAGTTACAAATTCAGAGTGTTATCGATTTGATCAAACGGTATATAATTTGAATCAAACAAACTGTTCATATACCGCATTGTATCTTGAAGGCATATTCTATAAAACCAATTGTGTACTCACAGATTTTTCCTAAAAGAAAGCGTTTCAAGAACATGCCTTGCAGAAATTAATTAATATATTTCATTCTTTTCATTATAAAATTCCAACAGTTTTAGGCAAAAGTTCTATTCTTATTACTCTACTCGAATGGAAGGAACAGTGGCACAATCTATCCAAGTCATGACTCAAAACTTAATCCGACTCGACCATTTTGATGAAAAAAATTTTACCCATTGGGAAGAGAAAGTTATGTTCATCCTCACCACACTAAAACTAGCATACATTCTAGATGACAACCTTGAACAAATTCTCGAGCCCACACCCAAAGACACCGAATTTATGTGTGAAGTGGAAAGAAGATGAATTTATGTGTCAAGGACATATCCTCAATGCCTTGTCTCAAACTATTTATAGCGCTCATCGAATGATTTCGACGGTAAAGGAATTATGGAAGGCTTTTGAGACAAAGTATCAAAATGAGGAAGCGAGCAACCGTAAGTTTCTGATTTCAAACTATATGATTTTTAGAATGAGTAATGATAAATCTATCGTTGCACAAGAAGATGAACTCAAACAAATTGTTGGTGACCTTAAAGCCGCGGGAATTAACCTTCAAGATGAATTTCAAGTAGGGGTGATTGTTTCAAAACTTCCATCCTCTTGGAATGGCTTTAAGAAGAAAATTAATCATGATGAAAAGACTTATACTGTGGAATCCCTTATTCGTCACCTTCGTATTGAAGACGATACTTGTATTCGAGAAAAAAAGGATGAACAAGGTGAGGGTCATTCAAAAGAAAACATGGTTGAGGATAAAAATCCAAGATTACCAATGACTTAAAATTTAAAGCAAAAAATGATTCAAAATTCAAGAACCAAGGTGCAAATAAGAAAAAGAAGGAAAAATGTTTCTTCTATGACAAATCGGGCCATTATTCTCGATAATGTCATCTAAAAAGGAAGGCATTTAAGGAAAAATAATGGTCGACGGAAACCAAAAATGTTGAAGATCTTATTTCTACTGTATGCGAAGCAAATTCAGTTGATAATGAAAGTGGATGGTGGTTGGATACCAGCATAACGGTCCACATATGCAAAGACTGATATTCATTCAAAACATATCAAGAAATTGATGGAAATAAAGTGAAGATGGCAAATAATCTTCGCACTAATGTAGTTGAAAAAGGCACATTGGAATTGAAGCTAACTTCTGGAAAGACACTTACTCTAATTGATGTACTTCATGTACCTGATATATATAAAAATCTTGTATCTGGGGACCTTCTCAATAAGAGAGGTTTTAAACTAATGTATGAGTCTGAGATGTTTGTCTTGTCTAAGAATGGACAATTTATTGGCAAAGGGTACTCTTGTAATGGCCTGATCAAAATTAATGTAATCAATGATATTAGTTATGCTTATATGGTTGAGTCTATTTTTTATGGCATAGTAGATTAGGTCATGTGAATTATAAAAGTATAAAAAATATGACTAATCTCGGCTTAATCTCAGATTGTAAATTTGATAACCTTTCTAAATGTGAAATTTGTGCTCAATTGAAGATAACTAGAAAGTCGTTCAAATCTGTTGAGAGGACATCCGGAATGCTTGATCTTATTCATAATGATTTATGTGATATGAAGAGTAATATGACTCATGGTGGAAATAAATATTTCTTAAGTTTTGTTGATGATTACTCTAAGTATGCATTTACATATTGACTTAAAAGTACAGATGAAGTTTTCGACAAATTTCTAATTTTTAAAGAAGAAGTTGAAACTCAACAAAATCGAAAAATTAAAGTCCTACGATCGGATAGGGGTGGTGAATATTACCCGAGTTAGTTTATTCAATTTTATAATACTCATGGGATAATCCATCAAGTTACGGCGCCTTATACACCACAAAAAAATGGAACGGCGAAAAGGAAAAATAGTTTTTTAGTTGAAATGATAAATTCAATGTTAATCAGTTCTTGTTTACCTTTGTCGATGTGGGGAGAAGGGATTTTATCCGCATGTTATATTTTAGATAGATTTCCATTTAAAAACAAGGATGTTACACCATACGAATTATGGTTTAATCAGAAGCCTAATCATAAACATCTTAAAGTTTGGGAGTGTCTTTCTTATGTAAGAAAATTCGAATCTAAAAGACCTAAACTAGGAAATAGGACTTACAAATATGTTTTTATTGGATACTCTAGTAAGAGTATGACTTATAGATTTTTAAATCTTGAAACTCAAAAAATCATTGAGTCGATAGATGTGTAATTCTTTGAACATATAACAAAGTTTAGTACTTTGAATCAAGGTTTATAAAATAATAATCCGACTGTTGACTCCTCAACTTTAAAAAAAAATTCACAATCAATATCTTCTTTGGAAACAACGAATGGCGTTAAATCGCGAAGGAGTAAAAGACAAAGAACTGAAAAAACAATAGGGCTCGACTTTGTTATTTATTTAGTTGAAGGGGATTTAAATGAGACTAAGAACAAAAATAAATTTGTTCTTAATGTAGAAGATGAACCGAAAACATTTCATGAAGCGAAAACATCTAGGGATGATGTCTTTTGGAAAGAAGCAATAAATGATGAAATGAACTCAATTATGTCAAATCAAACTTGGGTTATTTCTGATCTTCCCCTAAGGGCTAAACCTATTGGGTGCAAATGGATATTTAAAAGAAAATTAAATCCGGATGGTTCTATAAATAAATTTCAGGCAAGACTAGTTGCTAAAGGCTATATGGCAAAACACGGAATTGATTACTTTGATACATATGCTCCTGTTGCTCGAATCACTTCCATTAGGATATTGATATCTCTTACTTCTATTCACATTTTAGTGATTCATCAAATGGATGTTGAAACTACATTTTTAAATGGCGATTTAGAAGAAGAGATTTACATTGAACAACCCAAAGGGTTTGTCTTACGTGGCCAAAAAAAGAAAGTGTGTAAACTGGTTAAATCTTTTTATGGCCTTAAACAAGCACCTATGCAATTGCATGAGAAGTTTAATAATATTGTTATATGACATAGATATAAAGTTAATGATGCCGACAAATGTATTTATAGTAAATTTGAAAATTGTGTTGGTGTTATTATTTTCTTATATGTGGATGACATGTTAATATTTGGGTCTAATCTCAAATATGTTGAAGAAACCAAAAGGTTTCTTTCATTAAAATTTGATATGAAAGATCTTGGAGAAGCTGGTGTGATTTTAGGAATTAAAATTATGAGAAAGGATAATTCTTTAGCATTATCTCAATATCATTATATAGAAAAAGTTCTTAAAAGATATAATCATTTTGAACTTAAGCCAGCTGCTACACCAGTGGATCCTAGTATCAAATTAATGAAAAATACTGGGCATGCTATGGACCAACTTAAATGTTCTAGTATTATTGGGAGTCTAATGTATACCATGCATTGCACTAGACCAGACCTTGCTTATGAAGTGAGTGTCTTGTGTAGATTTACAAGTAATCCAGGACAAGAGCACTGGAATGCGATTTCTAGGGTACTTAAATACCTGAAAAGTACTTTGGATTATGGCTTACATTATGTAGGATATCAATTTGTTTTATAAGGATATAGTGATTCAAGTTGGAATAATCTTGAATCAAAATCCAAGTCAACTACTGGTTGGATTTTTACGCTAGGAGGAGCAGTTATCTCTTGAGGATCCAAGAAACAAACATGTGTGTTAGATTCAACAATGCAATCTGAATTTATACCCCTAGTAGATGCATGTAAAGAAGCAGAATGACTTAGAAATGTGTTATATGATATTCCTTTATGGAAAAAGCCATCACCTTTTATTATAATAAGTTGTGATCACCAGACCACAATTTATAAACTTTCGAACAAAACTTACAACGGAAAATCTAGACACATTAGTCTAAGGCATCAAATTATAAGAAAATTACTCAAGGAAGGAGTAATTACAGTCGACTATGTTAAATTGAACAAGAATTTAGCAGATCCTCTGACTAAAGGTCTTATTAGGGAGATGATATATATCACCTCAAAAGGAATGAGACTAAGTTCTATTAAATAACATAACTTTATTTAATAGGAACCCAACTCATATCTTGAAATATAGAGAGAGTTCAATATGGTACAAGTTAAATTATAGTTATGGAACAGTAGGAATTTTATACAAAAATTCCATTCCTATGCGCCTAGTGTTGGTTTTCTGCATGTTAGAGGATGAAGGTTACTTCTTAATAAATCATATAAGTGTGACTCGCAGAATCACTAAAGTTGATTTACCTATACGAGTGTCGAAAGTGTGGGCGCTTTCTATGGAATCAAGACCGATCCTAAAGCGTTTGTGAAATCAGGATTAGCTCAAGGCCATAAAAGTGCATGCTAGAAGAAGACTTATAAACTCTGAAATCGGCATGTGTGATTGTTCCGGCTAGTCTTAAAAGGGCATTGGTTTAAGATACGTTCACCATAGCACCTTGATGAATCTTTGAATTATTTACACTATATGGAAGTTCAAGTTCGAAAGACACTTCTCATTTTTGTACTAGTTTTTTGAGATAGTGCCAAAAGTTATTTATTTTCTCTTTGTTTTGCTCTCTTGTGTATATTGAAATTGGTGGGGGAATGTTGGATAAATTCCAATATAATATAATATTTTAATTATATTATTGATGTTTTATTTTTAGTTGTTAATATTTTATTATATTATTGGTGTTTTAATTTTAAACATAGTTTGGGTTTCATTTTAGAAGGTAGAAACATGAGCAAATGGGTGTAAATGATATGGGAGTGCTCAAAATCCCATAATGTCCCACATTGGAAGAATACTATAAAAAGTCGTGGTATATCAACTAAAGGACAACTAACATTCTTAGTTGACATGTCAAATAAGATGCTATGATCCTATGCATCGCGGTGGTGCAAAAGCCCCACCAATCGCGACACGCATAAGCGCGTAAGCGTGAAAGTACGATTGGGCGACTTTTGGCGCATTGTGCGCTTTGACACGCACTTGGCACTTTGCATATGCGCATCGTCGCTTGGAGCATGTTAGCCTAAATTTTTGACAAGGTAAAACACATCCGCAGTTGTGATTAAACGATCCGATCAAAGGGTTTAAAATCCGAAGCGACTTGATATGAGCCGTTAGATGAACTCGTAGCATTTCGTGTAGGAGATATCCATTCGCTTACGATTGGATGCCTAATCATAATCGTTAGATCGAAGCTATTCCAAACAGGCACGGTCCAACGATTGTTGAGTCACTATATGAAGAGATGTGACTGTTGAAAAACAATCACATAAATAGCTATAAAAAGAGTTCCACGCCTCTGTTTTGGACACCGAAAATTGCTAATTTCTCCTCTCTCCGTCCTCCATATTTTTTGCATTATCAAGTTACAAATTCAGAGTGTTCTCGATTTGATCAAACAGTACATAGTTTGAATCAAACAAACTGTTCATATAGTGCATTGTATCCTGAAGACAGATTCTATAAAACCCATTGTGTACTCGCGATTTTATCTCAATCGAATTGGGAGAAATTTTGCCTAAAAGAAAGCGTTCCAAGAACGTGCCTTGCAGAAATTAATTAATATATTTTGTTCTTTCCATTACAAAATTCCAACGCAGATTTCAAAGCGTTAAACAAAATAATATGAGCAAATTATTACTGTGATGCATTCTCTGTATTCCCGTTCAGAAACGTTGTAAGATTTTTAGTAGTTGTCATGTACAAGTTTAAGTTTAAGATAGAATAGTGGACAGTCCTCGGTGTAGTTTATAGGCTCCTTGATCTTTAAGGCCGTGTTCAATGATTGAGTTTCCAAAACCATTTTTTAACATACGTTTTTATCCATTTGGCAGCCTACCAAAAATTTTGGAAGAAAAATTTTATTGCCCTTCTCCACCCGTCAATTTCTACCCATGTGATGTGGCATGAGTTTTTAAAAAGTAACTGTTACACGCAAATGCAACGGATATATACTCATTCATATTTTTCTCTTCGACGCTACACATATTTTTTTTTTTAAAAAGGTACTCTTCCATTTTATTTTTTCTCTAATGTATACATCCATTTTAAAACCCATAATGCATTAACAACTTAATTGTAAAAAATATAGGTATTCAATTTTAAATCTCACAATACATCAAACTTCAACAATTATATTTATTTTAAGGTTAATTACATTAAAAAAAATCTGGGTTGGTTTATCTCACCCGTGTCGTTATTTATCATTATTATTTGATATTAATAAAATTATTTTTCATTCATGGGTTTACTACAAGCAAATGTCATATTCAAATTATAATTCTGATAAGGACTCCGAAATCTCAACTCTTAATAATGATTCATTCTCGATCACCAAATGCCTATTAATCGAACCCATCAACATAGAAGTCCCATTCAAATCTTCTACTAATATAACACGTAAACTAATCGAAATGGACACAAATTATCTTCCTCTTATATCTTCGAATGTCTTATCAAATAAACGGTCACATGGTGGCTGTACTGTTGGTCGGCGCTACATTTCTCGTGATATGGAGAAGAGACATGAACAAATTTTAAAAGACTACCTTATGGGAGAGGAGTCAAAGTATTCACGAGAGACATCTCGCCTTTTCTTTCGTATAAATGTGGATCTTTTCAATCACATTTTTGAGGAAATTAGAAATTATGATAACTAATTCATGCAAAAATTTGATGTAACGGAGATGGCGGGATTAAGTCCTTTGTAAAAGATGATAGTGTCATTAAGGATGCTTGGATATGGTGTCCCAGCTGACTATGTTGATGAGTATGTTCAAATTGGTCAAAGCATTGTGATTGAAAGCCTAATCCATTATTGTGATTCTATAATTGGGACATTTAAACAATGATATATTAGGAAGCCAAATAGCGATGATATCGAGAGGTTATTCAAACAAAATGAAGCAAGAGGCTTTTCCGGCATGCTCGGTATCCTTGATTGTATGGATTAGCATTGGATTAATTGTCCTAAGGCATGTCATGTATAGAAATGGCCATAAAAAAAGTTTCACTCTCATCTTAGAGGTTATTGCATCACATGATTTATGGATTTAGCATGTATTCTTTGGAACATCTGAGACAAACAACGACATCACTGTTTTAGATCGATATCCATTATTCGTTGACATCGTAAATGGTGTTTTACCCTTGTGTGATTTTGAAGTATGCGGTCATTATTACAACATGGGGTATTACCTTTCCAATGCAATATATCCCGCGTATGCAAATCTTATGAAAATAATATTGGATCCTTCCAATTCAAAGGAGAGACTATTTGCAAAACAACAAGAAAGTGTACGAAAAGATATGGAACATACATTTGCTGTTTTATAAAAAAAGGTGGCATATTATTAAAAGACCTGCACATATGTGGAAAACAAGATATTTAGGAAAAACTATGAAAACTTGTATCATTTTTCATAATATGATAGTTGAAAATGAACATCATCATGGATTGAAGCCCAAAAATTGGGAGCCCCCTTCAAATGAAAATTTCGTGATGTTGAGATACAATATGATCTCTAATTCCTCTTAAACGTAATGATTAAGAGATTGAAAGAAGTTTGAGATAGAGAGGTTCACAAAAAATTGAAGAGAGACTTAATAGTTAATTTATGAGAACTTTATGGAGATAGTGAACTTGTCTAGTTCTATACAGGCCTAACTAATGTTAGTTTGAGGTTGAATAGACGAGGTGAGAAGCATGACCATCTCTTTTTTTTGCTCGACCAATATCAGTTGGCTTTCATTTCATTCTTATATTAAAATTTATGTTTTCATTTCTCAGTGTTGAATTTTATCAGATGGCAAAGATTTCTATAACATTAGTAATTATTTTAGCTGAATTCTATCTCTTCCTACATGGCTTCATAGTATCATCCTGCACTAAATAATTAAGTGGACTTTTATTGTCTTTTCATTTCAATTGGGAGTGTTTTTTAGCCCCAAAATTATAATGTGTGATAGAAAAGAGAGCATGTATAATAATATAAGCCAGATTTTAACATCGGTTAGTAACTATCTACCATCTATCACTGTAGCAAAATCACTAGGTTATAAAAAAATTTATAGTGAAATAAGCAGGCTCCATTAGAACTATTTAGACAATATGATAAGAAAAATTATTGGGTAAGTTTCTTGCCTTACAAAAATGTTTTGTCTAGGAATCCAAATCAAATGCATTTCTCATTGAACTATAAATGAAGGGCATTAAGAGAAACCAAGTTGTGGTCCAACACTGATATCGATCTTTGGCATATCATTTGCAACCTCAAAAGCATGTTCGATAGTCCTTAATTTAAGGAGAACCTATTTTCTTTTCAGAAACTTCTTGCAAAATGTGTTATTGATATGTCTTTATTAGAGGATAAAAATTAAGTCTTAACAACTTTGAAGAGGCTTCTACTCAGCAATTTTACAAAATACAAGTGGGTGGAACAATATAATCTACTTATGGTTTGAACAAAAAAAAATAAGAGTGTCTTTTCATGAAAAAAGTTACGATAAAGTGCAAAAGAATCCAATCTGGAAATCCCCTAAATGTCTGAGTGAACAAATTTAAGTACATTCTACTGTTGCAATAAATGAGGAACAATTAGTAGTATTCCTTCGAAAAGAAAAAGGGATAACACATTAGTTCACTATCTGAACTAAAGGACAGGGGATAACATATAATTCACTACTAGACCGTCTATTCAACTTCAAACTAGCACTAGCTAAGCCTGTAGAGTGTTGAGTTGCAGTCAAACACACTCAAAATTTTAAGTTATATTCAAGTATTGATAGAAAAATTTTATGCTTCTTCGAGGACTTTGTACAGTGATGAGCTGATTTTATTTTAGAAGTTTTCACTAAATCTAGGGTTACGTAGATAAAAGCTAAAGTGAAAATGCAAGTAAGGGGCATTTGACAATAATCAATTACCAATAACTTAAGAATAAATAAGTAACATACAAATTTAACAAGAAAATTTAATAGCATCCAAGGATGATTCAAATAACTACCAACATATATTTAATAGTAAAACATCGTTCAACAATCCAAACACCATAACACAAAAATTTGAAAGTCTTCCTTCTCCCATTATTGAAATATCCTTTCTTGCATATTTTCTATGTGTACACGTGACACGAGAGTAAGCTTCGAGAGATCTTGAATAATATTTTTTATTGATATTTTCATCGTTGGGCTTTAGCCTTTAAGGCATTCTTTCTCCTTTAGCTCCCATTCTTTTTTCATCGCATTTTCCCGTAACTCATAATATTTTTCTTAATTATAAAATTCTCCCTCTTCAACTCCAACTCCACTTTGTTTTGATTAAATTTTTCTTGTAGCGATACTTGCAATTTTCTCAAAATCTCAAGAGTACTCTTATCTTGTAATTGCATATTCTTTTTAACCTTTGTCACTGGTTTTTTAGGCAGCCTAACAACCTGATCGCTATTAATGTCATCTCCCTATATAGGATCATCACCATTTTGTCTTTGTAACTCTGATGAAGTCATTGTTACTTATTCAGCTCACCATTTTTCCTTTTTTTTTTTGCATTTAACCCAACAATGTTCAAACATAAATGCTTTATTATCTCCATTTGTTTCCTTGTGCACTTTATGTGCATTTGTCCTCTACAGATGACTATAAGTATAATATCAATGAAAATCACAACTCAACATTAAGTAAATTAAATTAATGCTAACAAACTGAAATAATTCTCACCAAATTATTTATATTTGTTCCATTCCTTGGAGTCCTAGCCAATTGCTCATATATCCCTGAAATTTGTTGACGGAATATTGGATTGTGCACCAACGTTTGGACAAACCACTTAATTGTCGATCTTATACAAAATCACCCACTAAAAACACCTTCCAAGATTGCTTAATGTGTACCCACAATTCAATCATCAGTTAGTCTATTCAAACTATCAATCAATCGAGTAGTGTAGCCTGACTTTAGTTAAAGCAACGTCTTCCTTCTTAGTCCAATTTCGCTGAATAGGTTGAAATATCTCAAATTTTTTCTTTGGACAATTCGGATTTCCTTTTCGCTTTCTTTCATACTTTTCTAAGGGTATTGGAATTTGAGTTTCAAAGGGAAATAGTGGGGCAGACCTTGGAATGAATATTGTTGCTGTAAATGAGGAGCAAAATTATTCGAGTGTAAATCATAATGTGTTTGAAATTGGTTTGCATTGTTGGGGTAGCGAGTTCAAACGGGGGGTGGAATTTTTTTAGTTGACTCAGTAATCACTACAATTATAGATGTATTAAGAAATGCGGGCATCATTTTCCATGCGTTGATCATCATCATTAGCATTAGGGGTAGACATTGGAAAGTCCTTATTGTTATTTGAATTCATTTCCACTATTTAGTTACTGAAAAAAGAATAAAATCATAGGTATTAGAATCAATAAAATTTTATTTCGGGAATTTACATTAGAAAAAGTATCAATAACACACAAAGTAATGAACGAAAGGCAGACAATGAGAGAAAACATGGATTCCTATGTTTTGATTTTAGTTAGAGAAAACATGGATTCCCAAGCATTTCATCAAACTACTTTCATGAACTTATTACATGTGTACTTGGTATATATTTACAATTTTTTAAGCCATTAGTTTTATCGAAACCATTATGAATTGCTTGGATGATCGCCCTTTAGCTTGTTCTTTGATGAAAAAGACTCCCATTAGTTTTTCATATGCTTAAAGAGATCTCCTGGTAATGGTGGAGTCATAACAGTGGCCATAACCCTTTCTTCATTGGTTCATATTGTGCTTCCCACTCCAATTAGGGAAACAAAAGAAATCTCATTCATCCCAACAACATAAAAATCAGTAGCCACACTGGGTAGCTCCTATCGCTTTGACAACAGAGTTCTCTTGTTCAACAGTCAAATTAGAA
Source organism: Sambucus nigra (assembly GCA_949130495.1). Classification (NCBI taxonomy): domain Eukaryota; kingdom Viridiplantae; phylum Streptophyta; class Magnoliopsida; order Dipsacales; family Adoxaceae; genus Sambucus; species Sambucus nigra. The sequence goes on along the minus strand of OX422215.1, from coordinate 279,896,847 downwards.
AGGTCAAAGCAATAGTCAACATATTTTTTTGCATTTAATTGTCTTTTTGATCTTAATATAATTCATTTTGTTTAGGTATATAAAATAGGAAGCTATTCATATAGTATTTAAGACCTTAATATTAAGTTTAAGACCTCAATATTCAGTAGAATATTTAAGACCACACTACCCCCAACAAAGCTGGAAATATCCTTTTACATTTGAATATTCAGTTGAAGACTCACCGATATGCCCAAATTGTACCTACTAACTCGGAGGGACCAACCTCGGCCAGCATGATGGCCGAGGTAACAAGGGCTGTGATAAACTATCAGCAATCTCGTCCTTCATAAGGTCATCCACGACCAACGTTACTAATGACCCCTCAATTAGTCAAAAACCGAGGTCTCCATGTTTTGTTGGATCAACTACCCATAAGATCGGCCATGGCCAACGTTGCAAGCACCACACAAGAACCAGCAAAGCCTCTTAGGCTCAATGAACAATCCCATCATCATCGGTTTTAGCCGACGTTACAAGTTTCACCTAGAATCAACAAAGCCTTGGAGGCTCAGCATCAAGTGCCAAGACAACATCGTCTCTGGCTGACATTCCACATATCTAACCTTAGCTGACATCCCAACCAAGGTCATCATATAATTCCCAGCCAAGGCAGGGGTCGTACCTCACTAACCTTATGCTCATCTAGGCCGAGGTTGGTACGAAGCAAAGACAGCCGAGCATCTATGCGCATATGTATGTCCTGGAATGCATGGACAAGTTTTTTTTAACTAAATCATTCTCTCCACGTGAGGGAATGTTGAGGTCATCATTATTTAGTGAGATCATCCATGTGTCATCCTTACACTGGTTGGATCTTCATGCACATGCACATTTCATGCTTAGGGGGTACATTACAAACCCCAAGAACAATATATTGAGGTCATCCTCAACATTGTAAAGGATCGAGAATTACAACCCTAGCTAAAACTTCCACAATTTACACAGTAGAGAGAGAAAGCTTGAGAGATTGTATCCATGGCCGTTAGTGCCTTATTTCAATGACATTACTCACTCACTTGCACAGTGGACGTAGGCCTAATTGCCTGAACCACGTACATATTGGTGTTCATCCCCTTCTCCTCACCTCCCTCTACATTTACACTTATATTCTCCTGTTCTTCCATTGTTATCACTTGCTTGAGCTTGTCTACACCTTATCTGGTGGTGCTATTTCCAGCATCACCCGTCACCACACAAAGCTGAAAAGCTATTGAAAATCCCCCATGATATGATTGGGATTGATAAATACAAAATACCCGAGTGCTTCCAAGAAGAGTGCAAACATGCAGAGAAGAAGACGCGGAGAAGAAGAATAGAATCTTGTGCAAAATAGAGAAAAAGAAGTGGTAGGAGAGCTTCATATATTGGAGGGAAATAAGGAAAAATTATGGTGCCAAAGAAAAACGTGGGTATCCATGTCACTTTTAATAATTGTCTCAATATTTCTATATGTAGAAATGTTAGTATAAAATTCCCATGTGAGTCACCAGCCGCATAACATTAACGTATCTAAGAAATAGTGGGTTGGAGAGGTTTTTTTGGACTTCCTCTTTCTTAGCTAAAAAAAGGGGCAGTTGGAAAGGACCATTGTAGATGGTCTAATATATATAATGAAATAATAGTGGTTACATAGAAAGGGTGGTTATACAATCATGGGTGAATGGTTGGTTATACAATCGTGCATGAAATAACTGACTAACTGACCCACACTCTATGAACTACGGATGATAAAAAAAACTAGATATAAACTTACACTAACTCCACTAACTGACTAAAGTCTAACTACACTAACTAACTAAAGACTCATGTGGTGACCAAGTTTGGTTATAACTGTTATCATTTCCCCCTCAAGGTTAGTGTGGAATGAGACAAATGCCAAACTTGTGACGTAATGATTGGAAAGATGCAACTGGAAGAGCCTTCATAAACATATATGTAAGTTGTTACCGAGAGGGAATATTTTGTGTTGTTAAGTCTCTATGAGCTACTTTTTACCGAACAAAATAGCAGTCCAATTCAACTTGTTTTCTAGGAGCATGTAACACGAGGTTAATGGACATATATAAGGCACTAATATAGTCATAGAGCAATGTTGGGGAAGGTGAGGAAATAATTCTGATGTCCAGGAGAATATATGAGACCCAAGTTCTCTCAGCAACTGCAGAAACAAGGGCATGATTTTCAGCTTCATAAAGACCTTGACACAATGGGTTGTCTTATGGAGGACCAGGAAGCACAATTAGAACCCAAAAATACATAATGTCCATAGGTGGACCGACGAGTATGAGGGAAACATGCCCAATCAATGTCAGAGTACCGATATAAATTCATAGTGGAATGAGCCAAAACCTTAAGTCCAAAGGAGGAGGTCCCTTTAGGACATCGAAAGAGTCCCTTAAAAAAAGTGATATAGGGTTGGGGTATGCATTGGATTAGAAAATGGTATTGACATCATGGGTAATATCGGGACGAGTAAGAGTTGCATATTGTATAGCAGCAATAATGGAGCGAAATTCAGTGGGGTTTTCAACTAGCATAATGATGGGTGAGATGCAGTCTTTGGTACTCAAAGTAGTAGAACACGAGTGTGAAGATATAAGGTTGGTTAGGGTGAGAAGTTTTTCAATGTAGGTAGTTTGGCAAAGTAAAACCCCACCAGGTATAGGAAGAATTTCCATCCCAAGGAAATAACTTAGGGTTCCTAGATCCTTAAGAGATATTTCAAACTGAGAGGAGTGATGGTATGAGAAAGGAGAGAGGATCTTGTGCCAGTGATGATGATATCATCAACATATACCAAAAGTAGTGTGGTGCCCATAGAGGTTTATTAAATAAACAAAGAGGAATCTTATTGATTACATAGAAAACCAAGGCCAATGATGAATGATCTAAATTGGTCAAACCATGCTCGAGAGCTTGTTTAAGGCCATATACAAACTTATGAGCATACATGATGAGGAAAAAGAGGATGGGAAAATACAGGAGGTTGTTTCATATATACTTGTTCTTGTAGACACCCATGCGAGAAGGAATTTTTGACATCTAGTTGCCTTATGAACCTCTTATAGTTTTTTGCAATGGTAAGAACAATACGTGTAGTGGAAAATTTGATGATAGAACTAAACGTTTCTCCGCAATCAAATCTTAGAATTTGGTTATATCCTTGAGCAACCAATTTAGACTTATAGCGATCAATGGAACCATCAGGTTTAAGTTTGGTTTTGGATATCCATTTAGACCTGATGAGGTGAATGTGAGGTTACTTAGGAACTAAGGACCAAGTTTTATTTTTTTAAAGGGAACGGAATTATTCATGCATGGATGTTACCCATTAGGGTTAAGAAAGGCCTTCTTTGAAATCTTTTTTTTTCCCGAAAATGTGGTAGGAGAAGAGCGTGAGACAAAGGGGGCATCATGTTCTGGTGTAGATGGGTGTATTTTAATAAGTTGTGACTTTGTATGAATGTCCATAGGGTGATGATTTTTGTAGTACATGTGAATCATGAAATAGCACAGTTAAATATGGTTTTGGGAGAGAAAGTAGACGGAGAAATGGGTAGGGGTATTATTAAAGTGAGTCAGTGTGAGTCGTATATGGGTGGTTGGATAGACATAATATGGGAGGATGTAGAGATAAGGGATATATGAGTTGACTAGGGAATACCACCTGATGATCCTCTTGCACTGCTTGAAAACTGAAATGTAGGATTAAGGAACATATCATTTGTTGTAGGTACACTTTCTAACAGTTCTTCTTCAGCAATGGGACAGGTATTTGATGTCGAGATATATTTTTCATCAATATTAGTGTAGTATTATCTTAATGTTATGAACTTATCCAAACCTGCCTCCTAATTTTCAGCCATTCAAATGATATGCACTAGTCCTTGGCAGACTGCAATGTGGGACTAAGGCTTGTTTCATTTGGTCCTTGCTACTATTAGTATAAGTGGCCAATAAATTTTGACTAATCCCAATGGAATTCGGAGCAGGTATACTACTTTTGGGAGTTAATGCACACTCTTACTTAGTAGATTTATTTGGATTCTTTACTTTCAAAAATTTGTAAAAAGTTGTAAGGTCCATAGAATTATTACAGTCATTCATGTACCTATTCGGTGTTACATAAGTAAAGACATTTTTATTAAAGACAGCATGTCTAGGTACATACCATTTTCTACTAGAAGGATGATAGCATTTTTTATCCTTATAAAAGAATTTATATCGTATGAAGGCACAAGGGTAGGATTTAGGAGTAAATTTATGTTGAGTTGTGGTCTCTATGTATGGAAAGCATCTAGACCCAAAAGTATTTAAATTTTCATCGTTAGGTTATTACTTAAAAAGCTTGAAGAAAGGTGTTTCTTTCTTTAATTTTGATGAAGCCGGCCTATTTATGAGATATACCGCTGTTAGAAAATCATCAACGCACAAAAACAATGGTATCTTTGCACATAACATCAATTTAAGAGTTGTTTCCATAATGTGTCTATGTTTCTTTTTAGTAACTCTATTTTGCTTCGGAGTATTTGGACATGAGATTTTTCTGAGTATCCCAAATTTTCCTAAATGTTCTATAAAGTCACCACTAGAATATTTATTTCTTTTGAAAATTGTGTTGTCACCATTCTTTGAAACTCAATAAAAACCTTTAAAAAATCTTATTTTTGTTTGAAAGGGTATAGTTATGTGTATCTAGTACAATCATCAACAAACACTACATAATACTGCATATGATGTGATGAGAGAATTGGTGCAGGTCCCCATAAGCCACAATGAATCTTATCAAATGGTTATTGTCAAATTTTTTGAATGTGAACTAAATGGTAGCCTACAAATTTTGCCCAATTTTACAACTATCATACACAAAACTCAAATTTCTTATATGTAATCACCTATATTTGGCTAGTAACTTCGAAGTTTCATCGCTATGGTGCCCTAATCTCTTATGCCAAATGTTGTCACTCTCCTTATAGTCATAGATTGATGTTAGGGCTTTAAAATCATCATCAAGATAATATATTGCACCTTTCGTAGGTCCTTTGGCTATCACATTCTTTGTTTTCTGATCCTTAATAACAAAAACATTATCAATAAATTCTAAAGTACATTAATTTTTTTTGCAAGTTGGGACACTGACACGAGGGATTTCTTTAGCTTAGGTACCACACGAACATTATTCAGTTGAGACCCTTTACCACTTTATGCCCAATATGTGTGATATCTAATTTTAACTCATCTCCTATTAGAACCTTGTTATTTATATAATAAGGTTTTAGTTCATTCACATTACCTATTGTGTTTTTCATGTGTGGATGCTCCTGATTCGATGCACATGTTTGTGTCAATAAGTGGCTGAGAAGGTGAGGCCATCTAGATTCTAGATTGCCTCCTTGTGCTTGAACTGAGAAGTCCCGCCGATAAAAGCATGTGAGAGCTTTATATTCGCTAGAATAACAAATTTGTCATTCCCCCTGAGGTATTGCATTACCACTTTCTCTATTCAAGGACCCAAAATTCGACACCATGTTTTAATTTCTCAATGCATTCTAGGAAGGTTTGAGAGTTTCCTAAGCCATTGAAGTTGTTTACATGACGACCTCTTTGGTTCAAAGTTGTCTGATCACCTTGGTTCCAGTTGGGTTACCAATTGTGGTGATGATAATCAACTAGTCTAAAACCACGTCCTCGAGAATTAAAGTCTCCTAAGTTTCCATAATTTCCTCTGAATTTGCTTCTTCCTCTAAACATCCTTCCACGTCCTCTATTATAACCTTGGAATGGTTCTCGTAAATCAACGAAGGCCAAGGATTGATTAAGTTAAGTTGACTGCATATTGATGGATGGTGGTGGATCCTTCTCCTCTCGCATATAAAATCCTCTTAATGCTGAGATTAATTGTCCAAGATGAGGGTATGGGGGTTTTCCAATCATAACAATTATTAATTTTTTGTATTTTTCCCCAAATCCTTAGATAAAACTAATAACTTTAAAGTCTTCATTAAGCGGTTTGTTAATGGTCATGAGGCCATCACGATCTCATTGAAATCTTTCACATATCCGATTATAGTTTTTCCTTTGATAGAAATGGCCCTAAGTTCTTCCTCCAACCTAAACTCCTTGTCTTTTGACACTTAAAGATGTTTTTCTTCTAGTGTTTCCTATATTTACTTAGGCGTTTCATAGGTAATGATAAAATAAATAGATTCTTCGGACACGGCTCCTTCAATCCAACTTCCTAGGAGAGATCTTTATCTTCCCAATTTCCATGTTCCTACTTTTCTTTATGCTTTCCAAATTTTTATGGTGGCTCATAATTCATAGATTGCATGAGTTTTTATTAGTTGATTTCTCCAAACTAAATAGTTGGAAGGTTTGAGTTTGACTGAACAAAAGGAAATTAAGCGGTGTAGAGAGCGTATGGATAGAGAGAAATTATTTGAAGCCTGTTAGGATGAAATGATGAGTGCTCTGGTACCACTTATAAATGCGAAAGTAAATATGCTCAACAAAGAATCCAATTTGAGAGTGCACAATTTAAACCAATTTTATATTTTTATCCTAAACATGAATCTATGTGATAAAATAGATAAATCAAACAAAGCATTCAACAAAGGCAAAGTTTCAGGAAAAATCCCCGTATGGCAAAACCTTTTATTCACTTTATAAAATTTAAAAATCGTAACTTACAAACTTTATAAAGGAATATGCAATGAATTCCAGTAAGAACTCATAAATACCACAATATTCCTTTAGAAATGATTCCCATTAGAACCACAGTCCTTCTCCTCTAGCCTCAACCTTTGTCTTTAGCAGTGAATCCCCTCAAGTACCACAAGTCAACCATGGATTAACTATCCACAAGGTGTATGCAAAGATACAAAACTTTCCAGGGTTTAAACGAATTCACAAGAATAATATTCAAGGATGTTTGTTGTTAATTAAATAGTATTTTAGAACACAAAACAAAGAATAACTTTTGCAAAAGTTATGTAGAAACGTATATGGAAAAATTCTTAAATAATTTGAACACCAAACTGGTATTTATAGGACATTCACAAATTTTAAGGTGGCATAGTCATTCAAATGATATCACAAAGTCTTTTTAACGAGATTTGCATCTCAATCGAAGGAGATGTGTCTCATTTCTAATGACATTAAAAAATCTTAGGCAGCAATCCCTCATTTGAACCTTGCTTAAAAAAACACTTTGAATGATCTTTAAATGACATATCATCTCGTTTCAATGAGATGCCAATCTCGTTTGAAGGAGAGTTAAAAAATAAATTATTTTTCTTTTTGAAAATACAAAAGTTCCTGTTCATTTTTGTAAAAAATAAACATCCCAAACATAATTTTGTAAATTAATTGTAAACTCTAAATTGCTTTATACCTTTACCGAATTTTAGGAAGTCTTCAAACTTGGAGATACGTGCATTTCATTAGTCTTGATGATGCATGACGATTTGTAATGGGATACACCAAGCTTGTCTAAAGCTATGCCATTAATAATGTTAGAAAAATTATTCTCACTAATCTCCCTCTTTGACTATTCTGGTACAAAGCAAACAAACATAACCGAACAGCAAATTAAAATCAAAATCTCCTATGATAAAAATACTAACACCCTTCCTAAACCTGGAACAGAACTTCATGAGTCTTTTTGTCTTCAAACTTCCTTTTCTTCCCTTTGGCAAAACCTTGTCTTCATCCGTGTGTCTTGAATTCCTCATTAAGTACCTAAACACATGAGACAAAAACATATACCTCGTGATGTATTGAGTTTGAAACAAAGTAAAACTCATAAATAAATTTTCCCCCATAAGTCAAACTCATTTAAAATTTCCCTCCCCCTCTGTTTTTATCTAAATAGTCAAAGAAGTAGAAACATAATCACGAAATACGAAGCATCACGCAGAAGATAAGATATCATCATAAAAAGATATAAAGCAAGAATGTGTAATGATCATCTCAAAAGGTTGTCAAACAACAACTAATTTTGAAAATTTTTATTTAAAAAATCAAATTTCACAGATATAACATACAATACCATATATAATATATGAAAAATATATCGAAGTAAATCCGCCACACATGTATAGGTATAAATGACAACAAAACATGACACAAACGTATAAGCTTTACACACTAGTATAGTATTGATGTGTTCAAACATTTGGGGGATGGAATGAATGGGTGTGAAAAAGACAAAAAACAATTATAACCTGACATGACTTAAAAAGTGTTTCTAGTGCGTGCTTTTATTGACTCAAGTTTAAGCCAATCACTCAAGTAATACTCTGGTAAACGGGTATCGAACACAAGGAATAGGATGAAGAATCATGACGACGGATAGAAAATACGCTTAACCCTAGAATGACTCAGGAAAAGAAAGGAAAAGGTGATGAGTTTGTGAATATACATATCAACTCATGCAATATGCATTAAATTAAGAACTAACTGAGCATGCAAAATGAACTAAATTAAACATCAACTATAGGTGAGAAAATGGAGTTATGGCACCCTCCCTCCAATTGTCAATGTTTACAAAGAACATAAAATCTTCAAAAAGATAATTCTTCATTCAAAAAGACATAAATACTCTCTAAGCATTTGACATATGAGATCTAAATGACACACAATATCAAATCAAAAATTGTATTTGACGAGGATGAGAAGTTATCAAAATGTCTATTACACCCTTAAACATTCAAGTTATTGAGGGAAAATGGAATTAAAAGGCCTACAATCTTTATCTTGATAAAGTTCAACCATTTGAATGAGGGATTAATATTCATTCACTTTTAAATCCATATGTGTTACCTAGGTTAGGTTCATGTACCCCAACCTGCTAAAAACTTAGCCGGGCATCGAAAATTTAATACTACACATCAATTCTACGTTGCATGAAATCATTCCTACGTGAAAAGTTCGATCAAACATGTAAAAGATAATTATGAATAAGAAATAATGATTCAATAACCAAAAATATGAGAGAAATTGAAAGCAGTAAATGAACTATACTTGTATTGAAGAAAAACCTTGAATTTAAAGCTGAAAGATGAATACTTTTTGAACAAGATGAATCCTGAGGTTCTTGCCTTCAATAATCTCTCAAAATTATATGAAAACTTCCTCCCTAATGTCTGGTGATACAATAAGATATAACCTACACATTTTATTAAGTGTTTGAACCATACAAAACTCTAATTTTTAGAAGAAAGAATAAAAAATATGTCGCGCCGAACCTATCCGATTTTGTCTTCTTTAATGGGCAAAACCAGTCCACTTAATAAAGAATGACAAATAGGTTTGAGATATGTTTAATCGGTTCGGTTTTCACATTCTAGTGAGGGGGACTGATTCGGTGCTATTGCCATCAGTCCGGTTCATTGGAAATTTTCTTTCTTTCTTTTCTCTTGTTTTCTTCTCAACTTTGAAGCTTCATAACTTTTCAATCGGAACTCAAATTCGGATGACGTTTCTTCCTAAGTTCTTGTGGACTCGAGATCTTAAACTTTACTTCAGGTTTCGTGTCTTAATTCCTAGTGTAAAATTACTATTTTACTCGTGACGTTTCTTAGTTTCTTTCTTTTTTTGATTTTGAGTTTTCTCTCACTACACTAAAAAGGCCAAATTGTCACCTTTTAGCCGGCCAGACTTGTCACGGTCATTGACCATGGCAAAAAAAACACGTATTTTTTGTCACGGTCATTGACCGTGACAAGTCCGTGACAAATTCTTGTTACGGTCAATGACCGTGACAAGTGACTTTGTCACAGACTTGTCACGGTCATTAAACGTGACAATTCTTATAATATTATCACGGTCAAAGACCGTGACATGTTCGTGACAAGTTTAGTAGCAAATAACCCTTCCCCTCCTTTTTTTCTCACCGCTTTGTTTACCTCCACTTTCTCTCTCTCTACGCGCTCCTCTCTCTCTCTTCCCTTTACATATATATATATATATATATGTGTGTGTGTGTGTGTGTGTGTGTGTGGTTAGGGAGGGGGGAAGGGTGGGGGGAGGGGGCAGGGGGGCCACGTGTGTGTGTGGATGTGCGTGTGTGTGTATATGTGTGTGTAGTGTGCGTATGTGTGGGAGGGGAAAATGATGCGGGGGGTGGAGTTGCGTGCGTGTGTGGGGGGGGGGGGGGGGGGGGGGGGGAGGGGGAGGGGGGGCAAGGGGAAATGGGGCGGGGGTGTGGCTTGTAAATATATTTTATTAAATTTTGATTGGTTTATTAGATATTTTCCCTCATATGCAAGTAGTGTCTCTTGTAAACGAATTGATTGATTATTAATTTTTTTCGTAAATTAATATATGAAAGTAGGATTGCCCCTCATTGTAAATTAGTAAATTAATAATTGTATACTTTCATTTTTAGTTTAATTGATGAAAATAATTAATTGAGTAGATGAATTAGAAGGAGTACAGGACACACACTTGTTGTTGCCATTGCGGTTGGATTAGAAGGAGTACGGGATACACATAGTTTCAGATTTGAGAAAGGTTCCAATTTTTTATTAGGCGGGGTTGAACATAGGCTACCGTCGAGATAACTTTCAGGTTTACAAATTGAAAGTAAATCTTCTGAATTTGGCCCTAATATGCCAGGTAATAATCCCAAATTTAAGAATGTTAAGCATAGGAAGACCCCAACTGGGAATAAAACTGAGAGAAGAAAGGCATGGTCTAGGCGGTTAATTTTATTTGACTTGCCTTATTGGAAGAATAACCCGGTGCGCCATGTATTCGATGTGATGCATGTAAAGAAGAACTTCCCTGGACATATTGTGGGCACTTGCCTTTGGGTAGTCATTCGAAGGGTGGAGAAAATGCACGAAAAGACCTTAAATCGGTTAAAATTAAGCCACAACTATGGTTGAAAGAAGATAGTAGGGGAAGGGCAATAATTCCCCCTGGTGCATTTACTTTGACGAGTGGGGAAAGGAAGGTGCTTTTAAACACAATATATAATTTGAAGGGTCCATCTAATTTTTCGTCCAACTTGCAAAGGATTGTGAATTATACTACTCATGAATTACATAAGTGGAAGTCCCACGATTGGCATGTGATCATGCAATTGGTTCCTCTATTGTTTAAGAACTGTTTCTCCAAGCACAAGGATTTGCGGAGGGATATTATGCAAATTAGTATTACCTTCTCACTCATGTGTGAAAAGGTAGTCAATCAAGAACACATAGTGGCCGCAAAATTGGCGGTGACTGAAGCGATTTGTGTGTTGGAGAAGTACTTTCCTCTAGCATTCTTTGACATAAGTGTTCACTTGTGGGTAAACCTATGCGACGAGGCAACTCTTTGTGGTCCGGTTAAATATTGGTGTATGTATCCGTTTGAAAGATTGATGAAAGTTTTTAAAGAATACATCTAGAATATGCGATACATTGCAGGATCAATTGTAGAGGAATACATCACCGTGGAGTCATCAATATATACTCAGGAATATATGCTTGACTCGACCAGCGTTGATGACACTGATGAGTTTGTCGATGATAGTGGTCATGTGATGGGAAAACGAGTGAAATTAACGAGTTTGCAACATGAACAAGTAGCTCATTATCTATTTGACACACATGAAGATGTAGAAGAGTGGAAAAAGTAAGTTTCAATTATTATAATGTTTAACATTATTTTAGATTATTTTATACATAATTAATTTTATAATATGCAGAAAATATGAAGCCCGTGAGAACAATAAAATATGAAAAACAATGGTACAATCAGAAAGCGAATTTAGGTTGTGGTTGACACAAGAGGTAATTATAATGAAAATGGCCGTTATATAACGTTACATTACACTCAAATTTTACAACTAATATAATCAATTTATCTATATTCTCAGCTCTTAAAGACAGGTGATGCGACATAAAGGCTTGCTCGTCTAGCCACTGGACCCTTGTTCGTGGCACAAGAGTACAAAAAGTATCGATTGAACAATTACATTTTTGGAGCTAATGTGTACGAGGAAAGTACAAATGTACATAAATCGGGCATTTCATACAAGGTTCTTACTTTCTTTCGAGCGAGCGCAAAAGATAAAAACTTCGTTGAAGCTGAAATTACTTACTATGGTGTAATCCGAAATACATTTGAATTGGATTATATAAGCTTCAAAGAGGTTGTATTTTACTGTAACTGGGTAAGATTTGAGGATAAAAATGCTTGTATAGTTGATCCTGTCACTAATTTGATCATGGTTGATTTATCCAAGTTGAAGAGCAACGACCATGTGAGCGATGAGCCGTTTGCTTATGCATTTCGAAAGGTTAACCAAGTGTTTTACTCCGAGTATATCAACAACGAGCCGTGGTCAATTGTCCTACACGCGCCAAAGAGTTTAAATAGTAGTGTGGATGACTTGGCTGCTACTACCGAATATCAATCCATTTTTTATGATAACCCGAATTTGAAACAATTTTTCAATTTGTAATAAATATTCCAATTTGTACTTTATCAATCCATTTTTAATGCTTTTAATTGATTTTCACTTTATTATTTTCTCTCTTATTTAATGTGTGTATGTGTGGGGTTGTAGGGGTGGGGGTGGGGATGTTTCGGATTGTTTGTAATTATACATATTATGAGCTAGATGTTGTTGTTTTGGAATTTAGAATTGAGATGTTAAACAGTAACAATTCATTTGGATTTGTAGTAATTGTACATATTTTCATGTCTTCTTCTAATTCATTTTGATTTGTACTAATAACAAATTTTTTTACAGCAAATGTCTCCTTCAGGTATTAAGGTGAGTATGATGATGCTTGTTATGATGATGTCATCTGGGCTCGGTGGTAGCGGAGCCGACGAGGGCTTCTCGGCCCCTCAGCTCCCCAAATATGGAAACTCAGGGATGGCCGTCGAGAACAAGACAGGGTTATTAGCGAGATCTCTCGAGCTGGTAAAGATGATCATCATCTTGGTGTACACTAGTTGGAGGGAGGTGCCAAATGAGCTCAAGTTAACTGTTTGGGTGGCACTACAGGTAATGTATTTATATTTATATTTATATTTATATGAATATTTCAGTTTCAATTTCCATTTCCATTTCAATTTCAATTTCTATTTCAATTTATATTTATATTTATATTTATTCGCAACTAACATTGTATTTGTTGGACGGGAACAATTTAGCCTTGATCCAAAGCTATGTGATTCCGTCTTGGAGCAGTTGAGGGAGAATCACAAGACGTGGAAGAAAAATATGCGGACCCGATACTTTGGGAAGACCCGAGATCTGTTATCCGAATGGATGAATCCGTCCCGCCAAAGGAGCCGATCTCATTGGCAAAATGGCAACAGTTCATTGACAATGAGATCGGGGAGTGACAATTGGCATCTCGCCAATCGGGGAGGGAAAACTGGGCCAAAAAGATGGATGTGCACTACTTCGGTTGGACGTTTTATACCGAGATGGAGCATAGGATGATGGTAAGATTTAATTTTTCTAAAACTACAGAAATATATTATTCTGCATTATTTTACATTACGGGGCCGATACTAATTTTAATTTATTTTATTTCAGGGGATAGGGAGTGGCCCTGGGGTAGGCCACATAGGCTTGATTCTTATGTGAATATCGGACTAAGAAGGGGAAGGATAAGGAGGTGTCCCCGAACATCGCGGCCACGATTGTAAGTGATCTGACAGTTTACTTTTTGTTAATAATGTTATAATTTTTTTATTTACTTATTTTACTAATCATGTGCTTTTTATCGTTTCAAGCAAAGCACAAGGAAGTGCATGATTCACAGTTTGATGATGACAAGGCATCTTTGTCCACAGATGCACTCATCCAAGTGCTTGGCATTGATCTCAAGGGGAGGACAAGGGGGTGAGCTCACGGGTGGCCAAATCTAGGATCATCGGATTGGAGACGAGCGATAATGTGTTGGCTCGAATGGTGGACTCGCATGACGCGAAGCTGTCCCATTTGAAGGCGATGGTCCAAGATATGTTCTCATTCATTAACCGTTCTTTAGGCGGAAATTGTAAAGGGAAAGGGAAGGAGGAGGTGGTGGAGGAGGAGGTGCAGGAGGAGGAGGATGTGGACCTCGCTGCTTCATCGCCAACACATGCGGACTTTGATGATCTACTCTCCAATTTTTCTCCCTTCAATAGACCGATGTTGACACTTGGTTGGATGAGCATATTTATACTAGACATATTTGATGGCCATCGAATAGGGCGGGGATTGAGGGACACTAATACCGTCCAGGATATGCTAGTTCATGGACGTTTGCTTCAAGACATCGAGTCCAAGGTGATCGTCATGCATGTGATACTCGGGAAGGAAAACTGCCCCTTGTGGTTGCGCGAACAATGTGACAAGATGTATATTGCTGGATGTTTCAATTCGTATATCGTGTGTCCTAATCACCTCCTCAGAGTTAACCTTACCCGAGACATTTAGTGACATTATTTGAATTGAATTATCGTTTTACATTGTTACATTTGAATTCGATTCGGATTATATCGTGATGCATATTATTTTGAATCTATATTTGAATTATCTCTATTTTATTTGGTTATATAATGTTTGAATAGGTACAACGTTGCTATAACATGTATAAATATACTGCTAGCCAGTGGCAGTGGCAGTGGCAGTGGCCATAATGCCCTGCAAATTTTTTTCAATTCTTCCCAGAATTGTTACGGTTATTGACCGTGACAATTTTTTAAACATTGTCACAGTTTTGTCACGATCCCTAACCGTGACAAAACTTTTCAAGGTCAAGGACCGTGACATGATCGTGAAAAGTCTATTGAACTTGTCATGGTCAATGACCGTGACAAGTCTGTGATAACAAAAGTAATAACCCCAAGAATTATCACGGTCATTGACCTTGACAAGTCCAACTTGCCAAGGTCAACGATCGTGACAATTCGATAGATTTGGTGTAGTGTATTTTCTTCACTTGTATAAAATATCTGCAAAATGTAAGGGAAATACATGAAACTTGATTCACCATATAGAATATAATAGTAGAAATGTCATGAAATAAATCAACTTAATTTACAATGCATAAGATGATAAAAGCATCTAAATTATAGGGATAAATATGAAGAATTTAAGCCTAATAAAACCCCCTGAACTTAGAACTTTGATCGTCCTGAGCAATGCAAAAGAATGAAAGTATAGTCCAACACTTAGCAAACATGTTATTAGGATAGAATACCTCTTTTGCGAGCAAGCGATTGCATTTAGCGTATGCAACAGTCGTTAAACCCCTAGGTTATCCTAATAGGATGAGTTGTGTCTCGTGAGGATTTGAAGTGAAAATACCCACAAAATTCATTTTTTGACTCAAAGAAAAATCAAAATATGTAAAAATTATACAATTTAAACTCTCCCAAAATATTCACCACAAATAAGTCTCAATTTTTCGTATGTATGTGTGCAAATCCAAAATTTAACCGCTAACTTCCCCAAAAATACACACTCGAATTGTGGCTACTTTCGCTTGGTGTACGTGATTTATAAGAGTAAATATAATGGAAATAAGTTCACGAACATGAATTTAAAAGACAAAATTATTTGAGGTGAAAGGATCTCATCATTGGATTACGATCATTAGAAAATGGAAAACATCACTTTTTATCCACACCAATTAATCTCTCTTAATATCTTTTTGTGTCTTAGCTCTCCACGCAATAATTAATTCTCTATGCGGACTCGGTTAAGACTTTTTGGGGTTTTAGGGTGTTTTAGGTAAAATTGGTAATGTTTGGATATTCGGAATTGGAAAATTTTCGTATGATGTCCGTTAGTGCTTTTTCGGGTCTTTGCTCATTTTTCTCTTCTTTTTCCATTTTTTTTCTATTTTTCACATTTTTCTTTTCTTTCTATTTTGTTGAGCATTGTTTTTTATTTTATTTTTCTTGCCCTTTTGTTGCACTTTTCGGATGTTATTTTCTGAATTTTTTAATTTTCACAATTATGGGCCAATTGGGTTTTTCGTGTTATCAAACGAAAAGAAAACATTTTATTAGGCTCAAATTGGGTTGAAAAGGGATAATTTTTCACAACTTTTTATGGCTAATATTTTTAGGTAACAAACGAGGGCTTACTTCATTGTCCGAATTATTAATTATTTTACCATATACGTCTCGAGAATAAATTTAGTTTAGAGATATTTTAGCGTGCTTTCAAGAGAACATCTCACACGTTTTCTGTAACCTATCAAAATAAAGGAATTGAGATCTTCAACGACTTATTTAAACGCTGAAAAGAACTTTGAATTAACCATTAACTCGGATTGATTTAATTACTCACAAAAATCGATAAGCTCAAAATCTCACCAGGTTGATTAATCTCCACGCTTATTCATTAAGTCATCAATTTTCGCACAATTCCCATCTTTGGTCAATTTCGGATTAGTGCATTTGAATGTTTACAATTTGAGATTTCAAACAAATTTTTAGTGACATTTTTGAAAAATTTAAATTCCAAATTTCATTCATTTTAAAGAAAAATATTTTTGTTTTTTTCAAAATTTTCAATTTTCTTATTTTTTTTTTTAAAATATTCTATTTTTTTTTTAAATTTTGAAATTTGTGAAATTTTAAAGGACGAACTCCCCCCCCATCCCACCCCAAACCAACTTAGACTTTATCATTGTCCTTAAACAAAAGGATTAAAATCTAAAGAAGAAAACATAATAAGTGCGACAAATAAATAAGCAAATATTTAAAGTGAAAAATACACTATATAACTCCAACACACTTCTAAAAAAAATCACGCCATACGCATCGGGGGTGAGAAAACCTCTCTCTCCATTAAAACTCATCTGACAACCTCTATGGGGTATGATTCTCTCCTCTATCCTCACATCGTAAACCAATAGTCGGAACAAATTCGGATTAGCACCATAGATAAGGGGAACACCTTAAGGCTCGTGATGAGAGAAGTGAGTGGGATCCTCAGGGTGCCCAATCAAATTGCAACATAATTGTCCCGACTTGGAGGGAATATCTCGGTCAATATTGTAGGGATACACTAAACCTATATCTCTCTTAACTTCATAAATGAATGGGTCGAGCTCTAAATAAGACGGGACTCGAGTCCTCTCCTCAATCGCATCCCAGGACTCAAGTGACATGGGTGGATGGTCACGAAGAAAGACCTCATCTATCCTATCTTTTCCTCTTCTCTCTTCGGCGTGACTAGATGAGTACAATAGGGATTGGACTTCAATAGTGAGGCTCTCATCCACCGTCCCGATTTTTTTTCCAATAAATTTCTAAGCTCATATCTCCCACCTCTCTCTATTGATTACTTTCTAATTCCTCTTTCTCACACTCAACTATGTGATTTCTCTGGCTCTCCACATCAGTCACTCAACACATCTTCTCGATCTCTAACTCAACTTCAGAATTATCGCTCTCACTTGATATAACACGACATACCCCTAACGGCTCTCTCATGTGATTCCTCTCATGCTCGTGTACTGTCTCTTCCATAAGATCCATCTCTCACGATCTTCCCTCATCGATCTAGGGCTTGGTTATGTCGAAGATATTTGTTTCGAGAGTCATGTTCCCGAATGTGAGTTACATTTTCCCATTGCGTGTATTAATAAGTGCATTAGTCATAGCTAAAAATGGGCTGCCAAGGATGATGGGAACAAGATTACTCGATAAAGTTGGGGGCTCCTCGTCCCAAATGACAAAATCCATCGGGAAGTAAAAAATGTCAACTTGGATAATCATGTGCTCAACGAGCCCCCGAGGTATCTTTATGGAATAATCTGCGAGTTGGAGAGTCATCATTGTGGGCTTAAGGTCCCCAAAATCTAATTTAATATAGATGGAATAGGGGAGAATGTTAACACTCGCCCCTAAGTATATTAGCGTTCTCTCAATTCGATTCTTCCCCATGATGAACGAAACATTCGGTGCACTCGGATCTTTAAATTTTGGTGGAAGGTCACTTAATAGTACGAAACTTATAATCTGTGTTAAAATAATAGTTTTCTTTACCTTTAGCCTACGTTTCACCATGAGCATGTTCTTAAGGACATTAGCATAGGCAGGAATTTACTTTTTGGCATCGAGAAAATGGTAAGTTAATCTTTACTTGCTTAAGAACATCTAAAAAATCATTACGAGAGGTCTCCTTGGAGTGGGATACAAACTGTTTACGGTATGGAGTAGCAATGGGAGGTTTCACAACTAACTCGGGCCTGCATGTGTCATCATTACCACTCTTTGTCAAAGGAATATCTTCGTCCTCTTTCATGCCGGGCAAAATCTTCGGGTCTTTTTGCTCATTGTGTAGGGGAGGGGACAAGTCAACTACTCTCCCACTATGTACAGTGGTAATTGCACTACTTTTATCTTAATGGTCGTTAGATTTAGAGCTAACACAAGATTTAGCCAAAAACTTACCCTTCTCTTGGATACTCAATAATGCTTGCAACTTTGAAATATGTGCAATTATCTCTGCAAACATCCGAGTGTTTTGAGAATTGGTTACTTGTTGGGCTTATATCAATTGATTTATCGTATCCTCAAAATTTCGCCTCGGTTGGGTGATATATGGTGCGGGAGGTGGTGCTTATTGGAAGTGCAGAGGCGGTAGTGAAGGAGGGGCAACAGGTGAATAAGGATTCAACACAGCATGTCTTTTCCCATAATTAGAACCAGGATGATTCCTCTACGAAGGGTTATAAGAATTCTCATGAGGGGCAGCTAAATTATCCTTAAACTTTTCTATCACTCCCACTTGCTCTTGAAGCATAACTTTACAAGTGAGTACCGTCGGGCATTCTTTTGTTGAATTACTCGCCTCATAAATCGCACAAATTCTCCTTCTCATTGCTTGATTGGATCTGGGTATCTCTCCTGCTCGTAAGTCGACCACGTCGTCCAATTTTTTAACAAGTTGGTTTATTTAAAGTTTTATCTCGACTTCTTTGTCCAAATGATAAAGTCCGTATGTAGAAGGAGTTATGGGTGTTTCTCGAGCTCGGGTTTAGGCATTAGGATCGTATGTGTCCCATGATTTGGTAGTCTCGATGACATACCTAAGGTGGCCCTATGCATCTTTCTCATTTAACCAAAAAAATTCTCCCCCGCACATTGTGTCCACGAGTTGTTTTGAAGCTATGCTTAGCCCTTTGTGGAAGAAAGATATGATACGATAATTCTCAAAACCATGATGTGGGAAAATGTTTACTAACTCTACGAAAAGCTCCCAACATCGATCAAATGGCTCATTTTCTTGTTGTTTAAACATTTGAATTTGAGCTTTAATGGAGTTCATTAGATGTTGGAGGAAGAATTTCAGAAGAAACTTAGATTGCATTTCTCTCCATGATCCAATTAAGTTCGGTGATAACGACCACATCTAGGTCTTAGCTTTATCCTTTAGGGATAAAGAAAAAAGTTTTACGCGAATGATGTCTTGGGTGCAAGCTTGATCACTAAACCTGTCGCATGCCTCTTTGAACTCACGGATGTGGAGGTAAGGCTTCTCTGAATCCATACCATGAAAAGTGGGAAGAATCTAGATCATGCCATTGCGAAAGTGAAACTATCCCGCATTGTATGGAAGTAGAATGCATCCCGGAGTGATGGTTCACTCGAGATATAAGATCTCTATCATGGGACAATACTGCATCCCACCATCACCCATACCAAAACTAGAGTTATGTGACATCGATATCACTCCAATTGGCTTGAATTCTTCACTTGATACCCTAGAAGTGTGACTTATAATGGAATTTGGCGATGTAGGAGGTGGAACTCAAAATTTTAGAGCATTAGGTGTGTTTGGACTATCGGGGTCGTACTCAACAATCGGATTATCGTGAATGCGGGTTAGAGTGTCTTGAGGATTTTGTTGTGGATTTTACATGAAAGGACTTGAGAGATGTTATATTTTTTTTTTTTTCGTTTTACTTTTTTGATTTTTGATTTTTTTTTGCTTTTAAAGAATTAGAATCAAATTTTGGATTAAATCGACCTAACCTAAAAGTCTACCTTGTCCCCGACAACGGCGCCACAAACTTGATGCGACTTAAAAAGTATTTCTAGTTCATGCTTCTATTGACTCAAGTATAAGTCGTTCGCTCAAGTAATAATCCAGTAAATGGGTATCGAACACAGGGAATAGGATGAGAATCGGGACCAATGGATAAGAAATATGCTTAACCCTAGAGTGACTCAGAAAAATAAAGGAAAACGTGCTAAGTTTTATGATTATAGCTATTAACTAATGCAACATTAATTAAATTAATAACTAATTAAGCATGCAAAATGAACTAAATTAAATTATAACTAAATGGGAGAAAATGGAGTTAGGGTACACTCCCGCGAACCATCGGTGTTTACATTAAACATAAAAGTTTCAAAAAGATAATTCTTCATTAAATAAACATCAAATACTCTCTAATCATTTGACATATGTGGACTAAATGACGCACAATATCAAATAAAAAATTGTATTTGACGAGGATGAGAAGTTATCAAAACGTCAATTGCATCCTTAAACATTTCGATTAATGAAATTAAAAGGCCAACAATCTTTATCTTGATAAATTTCAACCCTTTGAATGAGGGATTACTTTTCATTCACTTTTAAATCCATATGTATTGATTAGGTTGGGTTCATGTACCCTAACCCGCTAAAAACTTAGCCGGACATGGGAAATTTAATACTACACATGAATTTTATGTTGCATGAAATCATTCCTAAGTGAAAAGTACGACCAAACATGTAAAAGGGAATTCTATCTAAGAAATAATGATTCACAAACCAAAAAGATGAGAGAAATTGAAAACGGTAAAGGAACTATACTTGTATTAAAGAAAAACCTTGAATTTATTGCCAAAAGATGAATAATTGTTGAACAAGATGAATCCTAAGGTTTTTGCCTTCAATAAACTCTCAAAATTATGTAAAAACTTCCTCCCTAAAGTCTGGTGATACAATAAGATTTAACCCACACGTTTTACAAGTGTTTGAACATGCACAACTCTAATTATTAGAATAAAGAATAAAAAATTCGTCGCACCGAACCGGTCCCATTTTGTCTTCTTTAATGGGGTAAACCGGTCCTCTTAATACAGAATGATGAATCAGTTAGGAATCTATTTCATTAGTTCAGTTTGCACATTCTAGTGAAGGGGATCGATTCGGTTCGCTGTTATTTTTCTTTCTTTCTTTTCTCTTGATTTCTTCTCAACTTCGAAGCTTTATAACTTTTCAAACACAACTTGGATTTGGATGCCGTTTCTTCCTACCTGCTTTTGGACTCGAGGTCTTCAACTTTTGCTTAGGTTCCGTGTCTGATATCTTGGTGTATAATTACAATTTTTCCTGTGACTTTTCTTCTTTTCTTTATTTCTTGATTTTTATTTTTCTCGTTTCTTCACTTGTATAAAATATCTACAAAATGTAAGAGAAATACACAAAACTCAATGAACTATATAGAATATGTTAGTAGAAATGATATGAGATAAATCAACTTAATTTACATCACAAAACATGATAAAAGCCTCTAAATTACAGGAATAAAAATGAACAATTTATGCCTAATCAATCCACCCTAAGTTAGAACTTTGATTGTCCTATGCAATGTAAAAGATTCAAGGCATGGTCTGAAACATAGAAAATATGTTATTAGGATAGAATACCTCTTTCGCGGGAAAGAGATTGCATTTAGCATATGTAATAAGACCTTAAACCCCTAGGTTACCCTAGTAGGACGAGTTGTGTCTCGTGAGGGTTTGCACTAAATATACCCACAAAATTCATTTTGTGTCTCAACGAAAAATCAAAATACTTAAAACTTGTACAATTTAAATTCCCCAACAATAGTTGTCGCAAATAAGTCTCAGTTTTTCGTGTGTACGTGTGTTCGAAGCCGAAATTTAACCGCTAACTTCCATCGATTGATCATTACACTACTTTCCGAATGTGACTAGTTTCCCTCGGTGTACGTGATTTATAAGAGTAAATATAATGGACACAAGTTCACACACATGAATTCGAAAGATAGAATCATTTGAGGTGAAAATACCTTATCATTGGATTACTATCATTGAATAACGCGAAATATCACTTCTTATCCACAAAAATTAATATCTCTTATTATCTTTCTGTGTCTTTTCTCTCCACGTGGTAATTAGTTTTCTATTCGAACTTGGTTAGGACCTTTCCGGATTTAGGGTGTATTGGGTAAAATTGGGAATGTTTGGATATTCAAAATTGGAAAATGTTCTTATGATGTCCGTTAGTTATTTTTCGGGCTTTTGCTCATTTTTCTCTTCGTTTTCCATTTTTTCCTGTTTTCACATTTTTCTTTTCTTGCTATTTTTGTTCAGCATTGTTCTTTCATTTTATTTTTCTTGCCCCTTTTTGCTGCACTTTTTGGTCGTTATTTCTAAATTTTTCAATTTTCAGAATTACAGGCCAATTGGTTTTTTCGAGTTATCAAACGAAAAGAAAACATTTTATTAGGCTCAAATTGGGTTGCAAATGGTTAGTTTTTCACAACGTTTTATGGCTAATATTTTTAAGTAACAAATGAGGAGCTTCTTCATTGTCCGAATTACTAATTATTTTACCATATGCGTCTCGAGAATGAATTTAGTTTAGAGATATTTTAGCGCGCTTTCAAGATAACATCTTGCACGTTTCCCTTAATCGATCAAAATAAAGGAATTGAGATCTTTAACGAATTATTTAAACACTAAAAATAACTTTGAGTTAACCATTAACTCGGATTGATTTAATTACTCACAAAAATTGATAGGCTCAAAATCTCATCGGGTTGATTAATCTCCACACTTATTCGTTAAGTCGTCAATTTTTATATTTGGTCAATTTTGGATTACTGCATTTTAATTTTTACAATTTGAGACTTCAAACAAAATTTTAGTGACATTTTTGAAAAATTTAATTTCCAAAATTTATTTATTTTTAAGAAATTATTTTTTGGCTTTTTTCAAAATTTTCAGTTTTTTTAGAAAATTTTGAATTTTTCTAACCTTTTTTGAAATCTTGGGCATTGTTAAGGGATGCACTTCTCATCCCCCCCCCCCCCCCCCCCCAACTTAGACTTTTGCATTGTCCTCAACCAAAGGACTAAAATCTAAATAAGAAAACTTAATAAGTGCGACAAATAAAACAAGCAAATATTTAAAATGCAAAAACACACTATATAACTCCAACACACTGCTAAAAAAATAAAACAATAAAAAAAGTCACCCCAGACGCGTTGGGGTGCGATGACCTGTCTCTCTCCACTAATAACTCATCTGACCCCCTATACGGGGTCCGATGCTCTCCTTGTCTCCCCCGTCCTCACATCGTAAACCAATAGTCAGAATAAGTTGATGTCAGCCCCATAGATAAGGGGAACACCTTGAGGCTCATGACGACGGAAGTGAGTGTATCCTCATGATGTCTAATCGAATTACATCCTAATTGTCCCGACTTGGACAGAACATCTCGATCGAAATTGGAGGAACAAGCTAAACCTTGATCTCTCTTAACTTCAGGAATGCATGGGTCGGGATCTAAATCAGACAAGACTCGATTACTTTCCTCGATCACATTTGAGGACTCAAGGGGCATGGGTGGATGGTCATGAAGAAAGACCTCATATATCCTAACTTTCCCTCCTCTCTCTTCCACATGACAACATGAGTCCAATAGTGACTGAGCTTAAATATTGATGCTCTCATCCATTGGCCCTACTTCTTTTTCATAAAACTTTAAGCTCATATATCCTACTAATCTCTATTGATTACTTTTTAAGTCTTCTCTCTCACACTCAACTACAAGATCTCTCTCACTCTCCACATCAGTCACTAAACACGCCTTCTCGACCTCTAACTCTACTTCATAATTATCGCTCTCACTTGATGTAACATGGCTTACCCCTAACGGCTCCTTTGTGTGATTCCTCTCATGCTAGTGTGTTGTCTCTTCCATAAGATTTATCTCTTGTGATATACCCTCGTTGCCCTCGGTCTTAGTGATGTTGAAGATATTTGTTTCGATAATCATATTCCCGAACGTGAGTTGCATTTACACATTGCGTTTATTAATAAGTGCATTAGCCATAGCTAATAATGGGCAGCCAAGGTTGACAGTAACATGATTACTCGGTAAAGTCGAGGGCTCCTCGTCCCAAATAAAAAAATCCATCGATAAGTAGAAAGTTTCAACTTGGACAATCACGTGCTCAAGGACCCCCCAAGATATCTTTACGGAATGATCTGCGTGTTGGAGAGTCATTGTTATAGGCTTAAGGTCCACCAAATCTAATTGCTTATAGATGGAATAGGGAAGAATGTTAACACTCACCCCCTAAGTGTATTAGAGCTCTCTCAATTCGATTCTTCGCCATGATGCACAAAATAGTTGGTTCACCCGGATCTTTAAACTTTGGTGGAAGGTCGTTTAATAGTACGAAACTAACATTCTGTGATAACACATTTTTATTTACCTTTAGCCTACAGTTCACCGTGAGAAAGTCCTTAAGGACATTAGTATAAGTAGGAATTTCTTTATAGCATCGAGAAAAGGTAAGTTAATCTTTACTTTCTTAAGGACGTCTAAAACATCACCACGAGAGGTTTCCTTGGAGTGGGTTACAAATAGTTGGGGGTATGGAGAAGCAATGGGAGGTTTCACAACTACCTCGGGACTGGCTGTGTCATCATTACCACTCTTTCTCAAGTGGACATCTTCGGCCTTTTTCGGGTCGGGCAAAATCTCCTGGTCATTTTTCTCGTTGTGTGGGGGAGGGGAGAAGTCAACTACTCTCCCACTACGTAGAGTGGTAATTTCACTACATTGATCTTAATGGTCGTTGGATGTATATCTAACACTATATTGACCTTGGGGAGGTCTTTTCCTTAGGCTGAAAACTTACCCTTCTCTTTGATACTCAACGATGCTTGCAACTTTAAAATATTCGCATTTATCTCTGCAAACATCGGGGTGTTTTGAACATTGGTTACTTGTTCGGATTATACGAATTGATTTATCGTATCCTTAAAATTTTGCCTCGGTGGGGTTATATACAGTGCGGGAGGTGGTGCTTATTTAAAGTACGAAGGCCGTGGTGGAGGAGGGGCACCATATGAATTAGGATTCAAAGTAGTTGGTTGTTGCCCGCAATTTCTAATCGCCCCCACTTGCTCTTGAAGCATAACTTTGCAGGTGGGTATCATTGGGCATTCCTCTTTTAATTGACCCCTCTCATAAATCACACACATTCTCCCCCTCATTGCTCGATTGGATCCGATTATCTCTCCTTCCCGTAAGTCGACCACATCGTCCACTTTTTTAGCAAGTTGGTTTATTTAAAGTTGTATCTCGTCTTCTTTTTTGAAATGATAAAGTTTGGACGCATAAGGCGTTATAGGTGTTTGTCGAGATCAATTTTGGGCATTAGGATCAGATGTGTCCCACGTTGGGGTAGTCTCGGTGACATATCTAAGGTGGTACTCAGCACGGTTCTCATTTAACCGAAAACATTCTCCCCCACTCATTATCTCCACGAGTTGTTTAGAAGTTATGCTTAGCCCTTGGTGGAAGAAAGATATGAGATGATACTTCTCAAAACCATGATGTGGGCAAGTGTTAACTAAGTCTTGGAAACGCTCCCAACATCGATCAAATGGCTCATTTTCTTGTTGTGTAAACATTTGAATTTGATCTTTAATGGAGTTCATTCGATGTTGGGGGAAGAATTTCATAAGAAACTTAGATTGCATTTCTCTCCATTATCCATTTGAGTTAGGTGATAAAGACTACATCTAGGTCTTAGCTTTATCCTTTAAAGAGAATGAAAAAGGTTTTATGCGAACGACATCTTGGGTGCAAGCTTGATCTCTAATCGTGTCGCACGCCTCTTCGAACTCACGAATGTGGAGGTAAGGATTCTCTTAATCCATACCGTGAAAAGTGGCAAGAATCTGGATCATCTCATTGTGAAAGTGAAATTATCATGCATTGTACGTAAGTAGAATGCATCTCGGAGTGATGGTTCTCTCGGGATATAAGAGCTTTCTCATGGGATGATACTGCATCTCACCCTTACCAAAACTAGCATTATCCGACATCGCTCTCACTCCAATTGACTCGAATTCCTCACACGATGCCTTAGAAGTGTGACTTGTAATGGAATTGGGCGGGGTAGGAGGTGGAACCCAAAATTGTGGAGCGTTAGGAGTGTGAGGAGTATCGGGGTCTTACTCAACTATCGGATTATTGTAAATGCGGGTTGGAGTGACTTGAGGAGTTTGTTGAGGATTTTGCATCAAAGCACTTGAGAGATGTTATATATATTTTTTTTCTTTTCTGAATTATTTTTTTTTGGATTTTTAAGAATTAGAGTCAAATTTTGGATTAAATCGACCAAACTTAAAAGCCTACCTAGTCCCCGACAACGGCACAAAATACTTGACGCGACTTAAAAAAATTTCTAGTGCGTGATTCTATCGACTCAAGTGTATGACGGTCTCTCAAGTAATAATTCGGTAAATGGGTATCAAACACAGGGAATCGTACGAAGAAGCGTGACGACGGATAGGAAATATGCTTAACCCTAGAATGACTCATAAAAAGAAAGGAAAGGTGACAAGTTTTGTGATTTTACCTATAAACTTATTCGACATTAATTAAATTAAGAACTAATTAAGCATACAAAATGAACTAAATTAAACTTTAACTATATGGGAGAAAATGGAGTTAGTGTACACTCCCCTGAACTGTCGGTGTTTACAAAGAACATAAAAGCTTCAAAAAGATAATTCTTCATTAAAAGAGACATCCAATATTCTCTAAGCATTTGACATATGAGGACTAAATTCCACACAATATCAAATCAAAATTTGTATTTGACGAGGATGAGAAGTTATCAAAACGTCAATTGCACCCTTAACCATTCCAGTTACCTAGGGCAAAAGGAATTAAAAGTCCTACAATCTTTATCTTTATAAATTTACACCCTTTGAATGAGGAATTACTTTTCATTCACTTTTAAATCCATATGTGTTACTTAGGTTGGGTTCATGTACCCCAATCCGCTAAAAATATAGCCGACCATGGAAAATTTAATACTACACATGAATTCCACATGTCATGAAATCATTCCTACATGAAAAGTGCGATCAAACATGTAAAAGAGAATTCTGACTAAGAAATAATGATACACAAACCAAAAAGATGAGAGAAATTGAAAACAGTAAAGGAATTGTACTTATATTGAAGAAAAACCTTGAATTTAATGTCAAAAGATGAATAATTATTTAAAAAGATGAATCCCAAGGTTCTTTCCTTCAAAAATATCTCAAAATTATGTAAAATCTTCCTCCCTAATGTCTGGTGATACAATAAGATATAACCCACGCGTTTTATTAAATGTTTGAACCATGCACAACTCTAATTTTTAGAATAAAGAATAAAAAATTCGTCGCGCCGAACCGGTCCGATATTGTCTTCTTTAATTTGGCAAACCGATCTTCTTAATACAAAATGATGAATTGATTCAAAATCTATTTCATTGGTTCGGTTAGCACATTCTAGTGAGGGAGACCGGTTCGGTTCTATTGCCATCGGTTCGGCTCGTTATTATTTTTCTTTCTTTATTTTCACTTAAGTTTTTCTCAACTTTGAAGCTTCATAACGTTTCAACCGGGACTCGAATTTGGATGTTGTTTCTTCCTACGTGCTTGTGTACTTGAGGTATTCAACTTTCCTTTAAGTTACGCATCCAAATTCCTAGTGTAAAATTACTCTTTTTCCCGAGACTTTTCTTCTTTTATTTCTTTCTTGATTTTGGGTCTTCTCTTTTCTTCACTTGTATAAAATACCTGGAAAATGTAAGAGAAATACACGAAAATCGATGCACTATATAGAATATGTTAGTAGCAATGATATGAGATAAATCAACTTTGATTTATATCGCACAATATGATAAAAACCTCTCAATTACGGGGATAAATATGATGATTTTTTGCCTAATCATAACCCAAACAGCCAAATATGTTCAAGAAGTTCTAATTGATCGTAAAACTTTATCAAACTAAGCTTTAGCCTCAGTTGATAAATAAAGTTGACTTTAATGATAAAAAAAGCACAATACACCCAAGCCTAGAATATTAATGATTCTAAAAATTAATAGTGTTATGATAAAATAAGCATAACGAGGTATCATTGTGCAAACCCGTTAGATCTTCATCTAAACTCCCTCAAAAGATAAACATCATCATATTTCAATTTTTTCTTTTCATTTCATTTGAAGTGATTTATTTTGAATGATCAAACAAATTAAACTGTTTTGTCCTCTTTTTTCCATATATTTCTCTTTTTATTGCCTTAATTTTTTTTTTCTTTGGCTCTTTTCAAACAGTGGCTTTCACAACAAGTCAGTCTCTCTCTCGCAGCCCTTTCCTGTATTCACTCATATTTTTTCAATAATAAACAAAATCTCTCACGGGCAACGGTTTTTATACGCACAAATCCCCCTTAGTCACATAAACATGCAGATGACAAAATTGATGGGATAACATCTCACCAAGATCAAATATACATAGTGAAGTAAATGTTCAAAAATCTTGTGCATGTGTATGCGGAGGCATATACAAAGTCGAATACATAAAGTAAATCAAGTTGTAAATAACTCCATAAACATGGTTAAGATCAATATAAGTTTGTAAAGTCATAACTAACTGCCCTAGCCAGATGGAAATTACAGAGTGAATTGGATTCAAACACAACAATATTCCATACCTAATGTGTAAAACTAAAAAACAAAAAAAATTGAAAATCTTTTTGCATTTTTCAAAATTTCATCAAAATAAATTCTTTTTCTATTTTTCAATATAACTAAGTTAAAAGAAAAATATAATATAAAAGTTACACGTGTCATAACACTAGAAAATATATATCATGAAGCGCAACCAAAGTATGACAAACAAAATATGAAAGAAATCAATGATAAGAGATAGAAATACAAGAATCATGTGTTGGCTTATGAGAATGAATTATTTTAACATCTAGCTCTTCCAAAATGAGTTTCCTAACCAAAAAGGTGTAAACTTCGGGAACCAAGGGAACACAAGACTTCAACTTCCTAAGATCTCTTCCAAGATCAATACAAAAACGCCTAAGGTGACCTTTCCTACCACAATGAGAACATATGTAAACGCGAGGAATGTTACTTGTGGGTTGACCTTTTCTAATGTCATTTGATTTTATTGATCCTGTAAAACAAACTATGGTTTTGGCTTTAACACTCAAGGCATTAGAAATATGTGAGCTAGTACCTTTCCTACCAACACTACTCGAGACTTTTAAATCATCTTTTAATTTCAAAACTTTAGACTCAAGCAAAGAATTTGACTCTTCCAATTTAGGGAGTCCCCCTCAATGAAATTAAACTTATCCCCAAGAGTCTTCTCACGTGCCTTAAAATTATTAATCAAAACATTATCCTCTACGTCATATTAATTAACCCTAGAATTTTTAAAGTCCTCTAATTCTCTCTCTTTCTTAGATAATTATAATTTTTTAAAATCACGATCCATGTCCATAAGTTTTTCATGAAAGAAATCCCTTTGATTTTTAATCGTTTGCAAAAGGTCCATAGTAGATTTAAAACGATAATTTTATGTTTTAAGAATTTTAATTCTTTTAGCAAACTTCAAATCTAAACGATTTAAGTCGTCAAAACTATGGGATTCCATCACGAGAAAAAACAAAACACCCAGAAGCACTAAATAAGGATTTAACACAATAACTTAGTGCACAAGATTTGATACACATTTGTTGGGATAAAATAATGAGTGCTCTCATACCACTTATAAATGCAGAAGTAAATATGATCAATAAATAGTCTAATTTGAGAGTGCGCAAATTTAAACCAATTTTATCGTTTTATCCAAAACAAGAATCTATGTGATAAAACGGATAAATAAAACCAAGCATTCAACAAAGGCAAAGTTTTAGGAAAAATCCTCACGGGACAAAACATGTTATTCACTTTATAAAATTTACAAATTGCAACTTACAAACTTTATAAAGGAATCTGTAATGAATTCCCGCAAGAACTCATAAAGATCGCAAGCTTCCTTCATCAATGATTCCCTCAAGAACCACAAGAACCATAATCCTTCTACTTTAGCCTTAGCCTTTGTCTTCAGCAGTGAATCCCCTCAAGAATCACAAGTCATCCATGGAGTACCTCTCCATAAAGTGTATTCAAAGGTACAAAACTTTCTAGGATTTAAACGAATTCATAAGAACAATATTCTAGGATGTTTATTGTGAATTAATTAGTGTTTTAGAACATAAAATATTAATAACTTTCGCAAAAGTTATGCAAAAATGTATTTGGAAAAAAGTCTTGAACAATCTGAACACGAAACAATTAATTATAGGATGTTCACAAAATTCGAGGTGACACGATCATTCGAATGATATCACAAAGTCATTTTAACGAAATATGCATCTCATTCGAACGAGATGTGTCGCGTTTGAAAAAATAATTTGAATGACCTTCAAACAACATTTCATCTCGTTTGAACGAGAGTAAAAAAATAAAATATTTTTATTTTTGAAAATAAAAAGTTCCTGTTCATTTTTGATAAAAAAAAATAAACATTCCAAACCTAATTTTGTAAATTAATTTAAACTCTAAATTGCTTTTGACCTTTACAAGATGTCAGGAAGTCTTCAAACTTGTAGATGCTTAAGTTCGCTTTGTCTTAATGGTGCGTGACGATTTGTAATGAGATACGCCAAACTAGTCTAAAGTCATGCCATGAACAATGATAGAAAAAGTGTTTTTACTTCCTATGCTCTGATACCACGTACAAGTTTAAGTTTAAGGATGAATGGTGGATAATCCTCTATGTATTTTAGAGGTTTATCAATATTTAATATATATACTGAAATAATAGTGGTTATATACAAAGGATGGTTATACAATCGTGGGTACATGGTTGGTTAAGCAATTGTGCATGAAATAACTAGACTAACTTCCCATACTTCATGCACTATGCATGATACAAAAAATGGTCATAAACTTCCACTAACTCCACCAATTGACTAAAGACTCATCTGGTGACCTAGTTTGGTTATCACTATTATCATGTTACACTTCCATTCCCCTAATGTTGACACTTCCATTCCCATTTGCATAATTTCTGCTCCTTTTTTCTTGTATTAACCATTTCAAACTGAAGTTGTTTTATTGCATGCATATGAAGTCAATGTAGATCAGAAAACTGACAAAAACAACATATATAAATCTCTAGTGCAGTGCAATACACAACAAAACATTTGTAACAATCCGCGTAATTTTGGGCTATTTTAATTAATTTCTAGAAAATGGTGGAAAATAAAGTTTTTGATAAAATTATTTTTATTGCTCAAATATGTTGAATATTATTTTTAAGGGCGAGAATTTGAAACGGTTTTGAAAACGGAGTTAAAACGAATTTTAAAATGATTTTAACTCTTGGAATTCTAGGTCGGTGAACATTAAGTAATTTTCAAGAGTTTATTTGACTTCCAACTCTTCATTTATTTGCCTTATTTAAAGGATTCTTTTGGATTCCAACTCTTCATTTCTTTGCATTATAAAAGGAGTCATGGGCAACACTTTTAACCTACTTTTGGCACAAATTTTGGCAGTAAATATATTTTATATTCCTCTTCTTTTTATATACACATTAGCCCTTGAGATTTGTGAGTTCCAACCTTAGATTAGAGATGTTCTTGGGGCTATTTTGTTGGAGGTTCTTGGAGGATCTTTTGTAGATCTTTTGTGTTGATCTTGAGGATGTGATCATTGGTTTCTCATCATGGTTTGAGGTATGGGGTTTTACACAATATGCTCCTTAAATCTCGCGAGTGTCATTCTCTTTGAATTCTTGTTAATTGAACTCATATTTGAATTGATAAATTCATTGAAATCTGGAAAATAATTGTTGAAATTATTTTGATTCATGTGGTATCATTATATTATTGTTGAGCACGTTGTCATGAGATTTTAATATGGCACGGATGATGGGCACCCGCCAAAATTCTTGCTTCCCGGGCTATGACTTGATAAAGCATATGCGGATGGGGTGAGGCCTGGTGACCCGGTTAATGTGTTGCTGAGAAATTTATTGATAAAATGCTATTGATATTTTCATTTGATTTGAATATTCATACTCGTGTTGTTACGTTTTATTCATCGCTAATATATTTGTTGAGCATCTTTATTGTCGTATTGTGTACTTCCCCATATTTTCTTTAAGTGGATGGTTAGCGTGGATTTTGGGGCGCTATGGAGATTGATTTTAGTGAGGATTGTTTGGGAAAGATTTGTATTATTTTGATGTATAGAGCTTTGGTGATTTGTATTTTATTTTCGAGTTAGTTGTTGTATGTAATTCAAGAGATTTGGTATTTAATTTGAAGAGATTGAAATTTGTAGTTTCTCTTTTGTTGTTGTGGGACTTAGATGCTCTATACCTTGTCACTTGCGCATTTGGACTTATTTTATCGCATTAGCGGTCCGTTCGCTCTCCCCGGGCGGGCGGGGTGTTTCAACATTTTATTGGTGGTGGGGGTGGGGAGAAAAAAAGACTTAAAAAAATAAAAATTTAATGGAACACAATAAAGCTTTGAATAAACAACCTATCTTTGAAAATCGAACCAAAGTTGATTATAATGTTTTGTACACTTTCTCTACTTAGATTGTAGGTTACCAAGACAAATTTGAACCACGAGAAAACTTCCTAGGGATACTAAAGTGAACTACATCTCGCCAAAACCAGAATTTGCCTAGTTTTTCAGAAATATTGTAAAAACCAAAAATTTCTTATTTCCACCCTAGGAACCCAGTAAATTCTAAATACGCACAAATGATGAGTTTTTAACATAAGCTTTATGTATAAGAAAATTATATGGCATAGTATATTTAACAATCTCAAAAACCTTAATGTTAAATTTGAAAGATTATGCAATTAAGAATAATTGTTTAACTAATGGGACAATCTATGTACTCTGGTCAATACACCTTTAACCTAAGTGGTTATCTCAATGAAGTGGTGTGAATGATTCGTCATGAGTTGATGAAGCTTTTAGAGGACCCCTTAGAAAAGACTCAAAATTTATTTGTCACAACCTTATAGATAACCTATTTATCACGGGAACAATTTTTTTTAAACAAAGAAAAAATTTATTTATAAAGTAGTAGGAGAAATAGCCTCCCCTGGGGGGTATTTCATATTTATCGGGTCACAGTGATTATAGTTAAACGCTTAAAAAATATACTTACTCAAAATAAACTGTTATAATTTATGTTATTTATTCTTGGAATATTTCGTGCCAAACTATTAGTTCGTAAGTAATTGGGAACTTATCATGATTTTTTTTTTCTATAGTAATTATTATCTACCAGATAACTCGACTATATCATGCTTTGAATGAATGTTGTCGATGTTTTTAGGAAAACATGGTAACTAGTCTTATCTATATACTATAAAATGATTTACGTATCTTTAATTTTACTTCTCCATGAGATTGGCCACGTGGGACTAATATATACGTTTCTTTTTCCTTAACTCCTTATTTCTACATACGTTCTCATTTTTCTACTCCCACCTCTATCGAACCCTTACGCTTCTTTCTCTGCCTCTCTATTTCCTTTTTTTCACGTTATTTCTACACACGTTCTCATTTTTTGTCTTCCCATCTCTTTCAAACCCTTTCGATTCTTTATCCGACTTTCTATCTCCTTTTTTTTCATCTCATGACATCGGAAACCAAAAAAAAGAGCAATGATCATAGCCAAAACCGATGATAATTTTCTCCACCTCTTTCTCGATTTTCACTTAAGATCTCATGTCATCATAGTAGACATCGTGGTCATTACCAGCTGAAACCAAAAATAAAAGCGATGTTAAAAGAAGGATCGTTACCAATCTAAACCAAAATAGAGGGAGCGGTGTTGGTTGTCTTAATATCTCATCTCATCAATGCCGTAACCAACACCACAATGGGGACTTACAATTATGTGTCGGAGTTTCGGAGGAAGAAACAATCGGATGCGATGAAGTTTTTTTAGCAAGAAGAAATCGGATGTGTTGGAGTTTTGTGGACTTACATAATTAGGTCACAAAGCCAAGAAGGAAATCATTTTTATCTCCCTCACTTCCTCTTCCCATCATATTTTCTCCTTTTTTTATACTTGTTATTAAATAACTACATATATACACACATACATTTCCTCAACCCCCAAGTTTTCTTCATTTTGGTGTTTGGATTCTCTGTTCTTTCATATTTGCACTTCCCCACAACTATTGGTGTCAAAAAGTTCAAGAACAAAAACAACTTGGTTCATATTTCCAAAATACAAAGAACAGATTTGAAAGAAAATTAGAATATAAAAATAGTATAATGTTACAATCGAGAGATAGAAAGAGAAGCCAAAATGTTGATTTTAGCCCATAAGTCTTATATTTGGTGTTACTTTATCTTCTTTGATGGTAAACGGATGCAATACGATGGATGCTAGAGTATTTGTTTCGTATTAAAATATAAGACAATTATAGTTATGTATCAACATTTTTGCTTTATAAATTTGGAATGAAAACTCCATGTCAAATTTGTCCTTATTGTTCCAACTTTTCTAATTTAATCTAAAATTTCAAGATTTATGTTTTAGTTTTTGTCTAATAAGAACATTTTACATTTGTTATGAACTGTTCATTCAAGAAGAAGAAATTTATGCAAATGTGGTAAAGATGAATAATTATATGTATTTGCATCATTCATTTTTTTTATTTTTTGGATTTATTCACATTTGTGGTAGCGATTTGCTTTTATTTTGATTTGTGGCTTCAAATTGATTTATTAATTTGAAGGGAGGTGATGTTAGTTATGAAGGGAGGTCGGTGTTAGGGTGAAGGTGGTAGAGGGATAAGTTTGGGAATGTGGTTGACCGTAGATCTCCGGCACCACCGATTATGAAGAAGACAAATGTCATGATAAAAATAGATTTCTACAATCTCTTTCTATAGTGGTTGTAATATCATTGTATAGTTCTATGCTATTTATATATTTCGTTGTTCTTATGTAATGGAATTGTTTAAAATTAGATTCTAGAATTTTGACCCTCTCAATTTATTTATATTTTTATTCCATTTGTGGTTAGTATCAACTGGATAGTTTTTAGCTAACACCTATTTTGTTAACTTTTTTTAACTAAAGATTTATAGCCTAAATCTCTCTCTCTTTCTCTCTCTCTCTCTCACACACACACACACACACACACACACACACACACACACATATATATATATATATATATAGTGGGGGTATGGGTAGGTGGGTGGGTGTGGTCTTGGGCATCTTAATGATTGTAACTATTTGAATTTCATGTTTGTTTACAAGGTAATTGTGTAAGGTTAATGTAACAAGTGTCTTAAGGTATGGAAATATTGAATTGAACAACCAAACAATTTACTATTTAATTTATATATTTTAATTAGTTTAACATTGTTGGAATAATCATGTGTCTATCAAATTTTGAAAAGCACCATATTTTCTCTGGACAAAAAAGAATGAAATGGAAAGAAAAATGAAAACATTATGAAAGGAAAAGCATGTTAACTTGATTTATTATACTTTGAGATATTTTTGCATTGAAGTGAAATATATGAAATGTACTACAAAGGGTGAGAATTTATAGGACATTAAAGTAAACAATTTGATGTGCAAAATGACTATTACAAATGCTTAGCTCATGCATCACACGGGTTTACATCTAGTACAACATCAGGGCGGGTCCGAAGATGTTAGAGGACTAAGAAGAACTCTTGAGTAGGGGTAAGATATTTAGTTTTTAATCTATAAATTAAAAAATATATTAATTACTAAAAATAAAATCTTATTGGCAAATTATACAATATTCTAAGCACACAAAGTCCAAATTAATCAGCTCCTCCTCCCAAAAAATTTAATTCATAATAAACGTGTGTTAAATAGTAAAATATCAGTCTATTGAAATAAAAAAAAGTATATATGAGTGAAATTACTAAGAATAAAAATGTAGATGGGTAAAAATAAACCTGTTTATGAAATTACTAAAAAATGTATTTATGAAACTAATAAAAATATAGCTGAGTCAAAATAAATCTCTTTATAAACAGGTTTATGAAATTAATATATAAAATTCGCAAAACAAAGTGATTTAAAGGAGAGAGAAGAAATTAAAATACCATATAGAAGGCAAAACATAAGAAAAAAATGTAGATGGGTGAAAAACCCATTACCTCTTCTCTTTCCTCTGTTCTGTGTATTTTTCAGAAATGGGTATATCTTCCGCTGATTTATGTGTTTGAGAAATTGAGAGATAGGTTTGTGTGTTTGAGAGATGAATTTGTATGTTTGAGTGATTGGGTTACGGGTTTATATAAATATGATTACAATCAACTCTGTGAGATTTGAGTATTTAAGGAGTTGTTTGGTTTGTGTGTGTCAGATCGTGTTTTCTAGATATCTCGGGTGTCTCGATTGGTATTACATACATATAATATTATATATATATATATACATACATATAATACACCATTTTCGCCTCTCTTTAAAACTAGCATTGTACACCATATATTTCCTTCCCTTTTACATTAAGATGAAATGTCAGAATTAATTAAAAAAAAAACTTGGGATATAATTGTATGCAAGCATTCGTGTGTTTTTGCAAGGAAAAAGTGAAAAACATAGCACCAACTTGCGTACAATCCATATTAGCCGACATTCGAACTATGTAAGTACATATTGTAATTCAAACATCCCGACCTGGCCAGCAAAATTATGATGTAAGTTCATACATCCAGGATATCCAAATGCGCACAACATTCTATTTTTTTGTTCAACTATTTAAGTTAGTGTTTTTGCTCAGAAATTAAGAGAGGTCATTATCCTAAACTCTACATCTAAATTTTAGAGTTCCTTTTCCAATTCATTTTCCCTATCTTTAAAATTCATATTTATATAATTTTATCCCATGGATGCTAGTATTGCTTTATTGGGATCTTTAGTATTTAGTCCCACATGGGATGATTTAGTTACATCTGATCCCATGTCTTTTTATTTTTAGTTGTTGGTCCTATGGAGTGCTGGTTAAAAAGTTCACGAGACATGTGTCATTTTTTAAGAAAATAAAGAAGGGATGTTGGAGACGATTATGAGAGGTCATAGTTTCAATTAAAATTATAAAAATACGCAGGATGAGTAACAATTAAAATTTTCAAAGTGGGACTAAAGCCTTAAAAACTATTTTTTTTTATATTATAAGCATAAGATTCGAAAGCACACACAGAGTTTGGATTGCAAACTTTAATATTTATTTTCAACAATGACAACTTGAATGCCAATCAGGATATTAAGTCAAAGTTAAATGATGTTCTTCATTTGGTGCGAAAACTCAGATATGGATGATTGGAGGATAGAATTTATCTCATTCTCCATGGAACTTTGAGGAGTTTTCCCTGGATGGGATGAAGGTTGGATAGGTGAGTTAATTAATTTATTTCTCTTAATAATCTCATTTCAAGGGTGGCTCATTTGGTAGAAGGGTCCTCTAGTCGGGATTTTTCATTTTCTTTTTTGTATCATATTGCTAGTTTTATTCCCTTATTATTTTTTATTTGGTATTTGTCGATTTAGTAATAAATAAAATCGAATTAGTTTGGGGACTATATTAGGACCAAGTGTTTGTCAATTTTACAAAAATATATATTAGACTAGTTTGTGAGTTATTTGAAACAAACTCTTGTAATAAGTTTGCAAAACATGATATCATTGCATTGATCCGTTATCACCCATTGATTAGTAAATTTTCCCAACCATGTTCGATTTTTATTATTATTTATTCTTCGTATCTTTTTCTTTTTTGGGTTGTTTACTTGTGAGAAAAAAACATAAAAATCAATTGATGATACACGCTTTTACCCAAAAAAATTTCATCAAATTCTAGGATCTTATGAGCTAGGAATTGATATAACTCTACAATTAGATGTTTTTCTGTACATCTATTTGCGCAATCATGATTATTGGAGAATATTACAAGCTCAACGTTTAAAAGAGAATATTTTATGGATACAACAATCATGTCGTGGACATGCAAAGTTATGGATGCAATGGCTAAAAAAGAGTTAGATCGCTATATAAAAGAAAGAAAAGAAAAATGACATCGAAATAGTGGACTAAGATCAGTCTTCAAGCATGTATAACAGCTCCTCTCAATATCTCAAAGTTTAAAAACTAGTTTGTGGTGCAGGAAACACTAATTGCAGTTTTTTTATAAGAAATAAAAAGGCAATTACATATCTAACAGAATTCCAAACCAAATCTATTTAAATAACTTGACCACCACACTGATGTGTGGTAAAGGTGAAACTAATTTTGACATGTCTTTAATGACCTAACAAACAAAGAGTGATGGCATAAGGATTAAGAGGCAAATAACGAATAAAATTTAGAAGCCCTTGCACTTCGAGAGGTCTTTAAATTGAGCGATGCATCTTCATTAGTGAGTACATTTACTATAAATGATGAATATTCCTTTTGTTACAATAAAAGTCATTGGAATATTAAGGGTCTTTCTAAGGGCACTATAAAAAATATCCAAAAATACCACAAGAATATTTTTATATTTTTTTAAGGGCCTCCATGTATTATATATATTTTTTACTTTCTCTCAGCCATTCTTTCAAAACATTTTGTCTCAAAAGATAGCTTTCTCTCAACCATTCTCTCATTAAAAACCCTACATAAACTTCCCATTCGATCACTATACAAACTTCACCAAGAAATTACCATATTAATTATTGAAACTTCATAATAACTAGATTTTCAGTCATTTAGGTTACCATATTGAAGTTACAACAACTAAATGAGGTGTTAACAATGAGTGTGATAATTCTAAAACTAATGAAAATTATCAAA
Source organism: Sambucus nigra (assembly GCA_949130495.1). Classification (NCBI taxonomy): domain Eukaryota; kingdom Viridiplantae; phylum Streptophyta; class Magnoliopsida; order Dipsacales; family Adoxaceae; genus Sambucus; species Sambucus nigra. The sequence goes on along the minus strand of OX422215.1, from coordinate 279,857,804 downwards.
ATATTATGTTTGAGGTAATTTTTCTGCACAAATACGTTTTCTTAACCCCATTAAAAGTTAAACTCAAAAATGAAACTTTATAGTGTTTTGGTATCTGTTCCCCGAAGAAAATGATTATTTTCAGGGTGATCATCCTAAATGAAAGTTTATTTTTTATTTGAAGAAAAAATTTCATTCGGGATGATTGTGTCGAATGGAATGCATATATTTGGGATGATTATGACAAATTGAATGCATATATTCGAGGTGATTATGCCTAATGGAAATTATATATATATATATATATATGTATATATATATATATATATATATATATATATATATATATATATATATATATATATATATTGTTGAAAAGTCTCATTCAGGGTAATTATAGCGAATGAAATGCATATACTCGGGGTAATTATGCTGTATTAAATGCATATACTTGGGGTAATTATACCGAATGATATTTGAATCCAATTTTTTATACCATATTTCGTTCCGGAAAATATTACAAATGTTCGTTCTTTACTTGAGGTTGGGATACCGAACCACTGGGTTATTAGCTAGTGTTTTACACGCTAGAGTTTAATGATTATGTGGTGTTTTCTAAACATACGAGGGTTATAAAAACGTTCTTTACACAAAAACTTTACACATTCTTATGGTTCAAAAAGTTTTTAATAGGTTTAATATGTTTTTCAAGGGTTTAACATGTTTTTCATAATTAATAACATATATCAAACAATGTTTATTATATATATTTTGATGACTAAAATCTTGCTTGCATGGTGGTAAATAATGATTTGATGAGATCATTGAAGCTTTGGAGGTTTAGACAATGGGATTAATTTGTAGTTGAAGTTAAGAGGTTTTGATGTTTAAAATTTAAGAAGTTGAGAGGTTTGAATGTGTAGAGAGAATGAGGGAAAGTGGGTAAAATTATTTTTTTCACTTTAAATATAGGGTGGCCCTCAATATGGTATTTAAAGTAAGAATTATATTAAAGTTGTATTTTGTATTAAAAGTAATCTTGTGGTATTTGGGAGTTATTTTTGGTGTGCCCTTAGCCCCCCTCAATATTAATTGTCCAAAGATGAAGAACGAGACAAACAAGCATCCTCAATGTGTCCAACAGTGGTGACGACGAATAAGATGTGTCATCATCTTCTTTATCAATATAATCTCTTGAAGATGGACGGATTTTTAATTTGGATTGAAACCTATCATATATGCTCAAATAAGAAGTGCTTTGATAACTTTACATAGTTAGATAGTGGAGTAATTTTAGTGGCAATGATCATGCTTGTAATATAAAGTGGATATAAAAGACCTGGTGGAAGCTTTATAATATAAAGGTTAGAGTTTCAAAATAAAATTGGTATAAAATATATAAGAAGAATTATTTTATCTAAATCGAGTATTCAAAAACCAAAGGTTATGAGATTACTTTAAAGGCAGATGGCATTGACGGTGGCATCAAGGGTTTTAATTATGATAAATAGAAATTAGGATGCGTAACTTGTATAGTGATCAATTATAGGGGGGGTCATCAATCTAGGATAGGTTATAGTAGATTACATTAAACACTAATATATTATGGGAAATGAAATTTATATACTTTGATGAGAAAGATTTGTAAGGGTTATTAAAAGGTTCCAATAGTTATAATCATTGTTTTATAACCATTATGCTCTAAGAAAGAAAATGAGAGTCAAGTTTCAAACCATCATTCACCATTCAAATGAATACTTTATTTTTGTCATCATCTTCGTCATCATCATCGTTATTTTTTCCTTAAGCTCGTCACGTGAGATCGGTCACATGGATTCGCCTTTTTCATTCTAATCTCTTATAAACAACATTATCATTCAAATTCAATTCATTAATATATATTTTAATAATTTCTTCCCAACATATCTTAAGACGACCCCTTTGCCTTTTACATTATGTTTCCATTAGTCTTCCTCTTGTTATAGGTGCATCTAATGGTCTACGTAACATAACCCCATACCATCTAAGTCAACTCTCTTAATTTATCACTAATGGGATCTACTCCTAACTTATCTCTCACATAATGATTTTTAATCTTGTCCTTTCTAGTAATTCTTATCATATATCTTCGCATCCTTATCTTATATATATATATATATATATATATATATATATTGCTCATGTTTTTTCTCTAAAACCCAACACTCCGCTCTATCGAGGTTTTCTCTCCTAGTAACCATTCTATAAAATTTTCCTTTTAATTTATTAGTTATCTTCTTATCGCATAACACCCCACTAACTTGTCTCCACTTCATCCATCTAGTTGTTATTCTACTCATAACATTCTCATCAATATCCCCATTACTCTATATCACTGTACCTAAATAATGAAAATTATTAGTTTATTTTATCACTTTCTCTTTAATCTTTAACATAATACTCTGGTGACAATTATTATTCAACACAAAGAGATAAGAGGAGCACAATCACCAAGCGAAATAAGGAATACAAAATGCCAATCCCACAACAAGAGATGTACGTGGTTCACCAAGAATGCTTACGTCCATGGTGGTGCAGTCAGTATTATTTCTATATACTCTGGAGAGCGATTACAAAGAATACAGTGCATGTCCTATGCCCCGGACCTAGGGTTTATTATATACATGTCCATTTTTAGGGAGTGGGGGTGTTGGACTCCCCCACGTTTTCCATCTTCTCCTAGAACACCTCGTAACGAGAACATGGGAGAAGACTAAGTCATAACCGAATTTAATTGTTAAGAAATGGGGGGTTTGGACTTTAGGCCGCTTAAACTGGGCTACTCGTCCAGGCTCGTCATTCTAATTTCGGGTACCCACAATTGCCCCTAAGTTTGTTGGGCCGCAATTTAGGCTCAATAAATTTAAATGATTTGTCATAATGGTTCCTTTGTACATCGTGCAACTCTTCCTAAAGTTTGAGGACTGATTTAGGCAACACTTGCTTCGTGTTCTATGAACTATGATTAGTAACATTCAAAAGTTATCCCAAGCAGTCATTTCACAATCACCGTTCAAACTCCTCAGTACTCTTCCACTTTCTGCGAGTTCTAGCGATTCACGTTCTCTTCTCCTGGTTTTCATTCTTTTTGCTTTCGATCTTCCTCGTCATTTGGGCCTGTGATTCTTCATCGTTCAAGTAAAACTTTCATCTTGTAAGTCTCCTGTGCCTTATCTTTGTGTTTTCTCTTTGAATTTAGGGTTTTCAAATGGCAAAGATTGGTAATAGATCAATGTCTGAGTTTAGGAAGTTTTACAATATCGCAGAGTGGGTAGATATTGAGTGCGCCTCTCCCCCTAAAAATTTTAGAGAGATAGAGGGTGCCCATTGGATTCATGTCTGGTTGTGTTCCCAAGGGGGGCTTACTTTTCCTCCCAACAATCTATTCTTTCACCTCTTTAGTTATTTCAACACTGTTCCTGCATAGTGTTCGCCCAATGTGTGGAAGATAATCAATGGCATCCATAGAATAAATCGGCTCTATGGCACCAAATTAGGGCTCGTCGAAGTCTGCTTTTGCTATTCTTTTTCTCGAACTAGTTCTGGTGTTCTCTATCTCAAAGCCAGGAGTCCTGACAGGGTATTGGTAGTAAACCTACCTGATTCCCACAAGGACTATTGGCAAGATGGTTTTCTTGCTAGAAATTGGCAGTTTTCCCTCAGACTGAGGGGTCGAGGTCCGATTGGTTTACAATTACCTTTTATGGGGAGGTGTATATAGGTATTCTATGCTCCGTTCTTTCAATTTCTTTATTTATGTGTGATCTTTTTGGTTTTTCCCTATTTTTTCTTCAGCGAGGTCGAAGAACTTGGAACCTGCTCTCAACGAGGTTTGTCTTTTTGAGTTGGTCAAAGCGTGGAATATCAGGGAGCCCCTAGCTGACGGTGAGAATCCCCGGTCTGCTGCTTTCTTACTTGTGTACAAAAACGTCGGTTCTAGCTTTATAGCGAGGCTGGTAGATATCATTTGTGAGTTTGATACCTCTGAAGAGACTATTGTTGATCCTATTCAGTTAGACCGGGAGGAGAGAAGTTTCGAGAGTGATATTATAGGCAGTGTAGGAAGCAATTTTCACGAGGGGAGCTCCAATGGTGATGGTTACTCTGATTCAGAAGAGGCTTCTGAAGCCCGAGAACCTTTGAGCACGTCCAGCAGCTCAAGCAAGGAGATGGTTCCTCTAAGGAAAAATTTGATTCGGGATGACGATGATGATGATCATGTGCTCCTTAGTCTGAGGTCGAAGAAGTAAAAGTCCAGTACTGGGGCTATTGCTACTAGCTCTCTCCCTACTACTCAGGAGTAGGAGAGGAAGAGGAAAGAAGAAGAACAGATGAGAGAGAGAGAGAGAGAGGGAGAGAGGAAAAATAAAGAGGAAAGAAAGAAGATAGAAGAAAAGAAAAGGATGGAGGAGAAGAATATAATGGAGAAGGAGAAGGAGAAGGAGAAGGAGAAGGAGGAAGACAGGAGAAAAATAGAATCGAGGACGAAGGCTGGGCAGACCTTAGTCCCGGTGTCTGTATTGCCTGAGGGGGCCTCAGTTACCATTTCTCCTCAATTGGCCCCTGCACTGATCGAGAGGGCAGTTCTTCCTACAGATCGCCAAAGGGCGCTGGTGTCTGATCAATTGTCCCTGCAAGTTATCCAGAGGCTAGCCTTGGTAAGACCCTTTTCCTTTCTCTAATGCTTTAATAAATTTTAGCTGTTTCCTTTTCCTGATATCTTTTTTCATTTGCAGTTTGTGACTGACTTCACTGTGCTCTATCGTTCTTGTGATGATCTGGTGAGCAGGAACAATGAGCTGGAGCAACAGAATGCTACCTTGAAAGTGAGGGGCACACAACTGGAGGCTGGTTTGAAGACTGTTAATGCTGTCCGAGCTTCTTCTGACCCGGCCCTTGCTAATTCCAACAGAGAGAAGGATGAGTCAATTAAAGATCTGAATGAGATGAGGCGAGTCTATAACCTAGTCTGCTCGATCAAGTTGGTCGTCATAGAGGAGAACTGGAGGTGATGACTGAGCAACTGAAGGAGAAGGAGTCCCAAGTAGCCACCATCAAGGAGGACTCTTATAATTCCGAGTGGGCTGCTGCATACGAAGACGTCGAGGTTCAGATAGGCTACATCAACCATCTGAACTTCAAAAAAGTGTTGAATAAGACCCTCATAGCTGCTGGTGTTGATTTTGCCTCTCCTTTGTTTGACAAGAACGACCCAGGTCCAAAGCCAATCGTGGATGAATTCCCTGCCCCAGTTACTCAAGGAGTTGATCCTACCTCCCAAACAGTTCTTGATGATGCTTCTCCTACTTAGGCTACAGAGGTTATCCCTGCTGAGGGAGGTGCTTTTACTGTGACTGACAAGGGGAAGCATCCAGAATCTTCTGAGCAGCCAGAGGTTGCTATCTAATTTTAACCTTAGGGTTGCTCTTGTATTTTCTTTGTTTGTAATGTTTTCTTTGACCCTTCAATGTATTCTGATCCTCTTCGTATTAATAAAATGAGAAGGTTTTTCATTCCCTTAGTGTACTGAATGATTTTGTATTTCATTGCTCTTTTATTGCCTGTAGTCGATTGACGTTGATGATTATATACCAGCCACTTCTCAATTAGGAAGAATTCTTGGACCTGATGTAAGTTCTGAAGTTCGTCATACCTTTGTGAGGATTTACAAATCACTACGATTGAGGAACAAGAGCTTCATAGAGGAGACTGATCTTGTCATTAAACTGAAAGACAGGCTTCAAGAGATAGAGGACGTTGGTGCCTTAGTCCAAGAAGAAGTGAATACATTAAGAGCAAAGCTTCTAGATGCTTTTGAGATCAACCAGGTTGGTGAAATTCTTCAGCAAGAGAACAAGGCTTTAAGGAGAGAGGTCTTGTGACTTAGGGAGCATGCACCGAGTATCGTTCCTGGAGTATTATGAGGTTCTTTCTCATCGCGATCTAGAACTGGATCGAGTGATGTTCCTCTGGTGCTGTAAGGCTCTACCCCTATAACCGTTTCGCGAGCTGGCAAGAACACCAGGAGTTCAACTAGGGAAATGGAAGAGCTTTGTGGTGATGTCCACCGAGCGTATATGATTTCTACTAGGCTTCAAAGGGATGTCACCCGACTGAGGCATTTGTTTAGGAGAGGTCCTCAGCAAGTATGGGCCGACGGTTATAACCAAGGTTGGATAGATGCTCTGACGAGGCTAATAGAGTTTTAAGATCTCACCTTTATCAGGGGATAGTTGAGTTCCCTGAAGGAGCTACAAGTCCCAAGGAACTCGATGCTTTGGTACCGTCACGAGATTTCTTCTTCTACTCTATTGCCTAATCCCTTCCGGAGAGATGATCAGTGGATCCCTATTGATGCCATCCCTCAGCAGCTATTGTAGTCGGATGCAAATGAAGTCGAGGAGGAGTTAGTTCCTCATCTTAATGATGGTCAAAGACCCCAAGTGGCTGATTATCTCGTTCAGAGGCCTCACCCTAACTAAGATTTTGCCAGTAGAACTCTATGTATTTTGTAATGAAGTGATGTAATGTTGATTTTTTGGGCGAGTCTCGTCGACTAAACATGTATTGTATTTGCTGTAAATGTGATAAATTAATATAAAATTTATGTTTTGGGTGAATTTTCTGACTAAACAAGTGTCTAATATTTTCCACATCTTTGCTCAATAATTTTGAGCCTCTTTTGGATGACTAGATTTATATGTTCGCAATATCAAGTAAGTGTCCCTCCAGCCCAGTATGCCAATGAGATACCATTCTTCCCCACTTTACCTTTTAGGTTGTGTCTTAACACTCCCTTAGGCCTAATCGTGGCAATTGGCAGGGACACAGCTGGTGTTCGATGCTCCATACGATCAGGATTTTACTCAACCAAACATTGTTTGGTGCCCAATTTTGACTTGACCATGTTGCCTAAGGATCTCTTCTAGGGCTTCATATATTCCCAGGGGCAATGCTAAGAGGTCTTTCATGTTTCATAACGAAAAGCTGAGGAGGGTTATTTCCCTGCTATAGTGTAATGATCAGTGTGCATGTCACTTGCAAAGGTGTGTGGGTTATAAAGTTTAGTTAACTGACACCTAGAAAAATGCAAATTAATTAATTGATACTTCGTAGAATCCAACTGCCAAACAACTTTTATTAATGATAAAGAAATGAACTTTCAGTTTCATAATTAAAGATCGAAAGAAGAATCTAGAAATAGAATTTCTTAAGATTGGCTGCATTCCATGCTTGGTGTATCTCTTTGCCTTCCAGCGTTTCCAAGTGATAGGCTCCCTGCAGATCATCTCTTGTTATCTTGAATGGTCCTTCCCAGTTTGGCCCTATCTCGCTAGTTTTACTAGGGCCAGCTCATGGCGTTCATCGACTAGGTCGAGCTCAACGAGCAATGCTACATCATTACTACCCTGGTTGACAAGGTTGGACCTCATTATTGGCAAGCCTTCTTCTAAGGGGATGACTGCTTCCATTCCATACGTCAATGAGAATGGGGTTTCCCCTGTCTCTCATCGTGGAGTAGTACGGTAGGCCGATAGAATATGTGGTAGCTCATCTACCCATGCGCCTTTGGCTCTCTCTAATCGTTTCTTTAATCCATCGATCACCATTTTGTTGGAACCCTCGGCTTGGCCATTGCTCTAAGGATAGGACACCGAGCTGAAATGGTGATTGATTCCATGCTCATGATAGAAAATCTTAAAGGAGACACTCTCGAACTACGTTCCATTATTAGTGATGATAGTTATAGGGATGTCAAAATGGGTGATTATATTTCTCCATATGAATCTTATCATATTTGTATCTCGGATGTTCGCTAGGGGTTCCGCCTCGATCCATTTGGTGAAGTAGTCAGTTGCGACCAATAGATACTTGCGATTGTCGGTGGTGGTAACAAGTGGTCCTATGATGTCCATTCCCCATTGGGCGAATGTCCATGGGTTGGAAAGTGATTTCAGGTTGCTAGCAGGTTGGTGGACCATAGGAGCGTGAATTTGGCATTTCTGGCACTTGCGAACATACATTGCAGAGTCCCTTTGCATATATGGCCACCAATAGTTGGAAAGCTCTAGACCTTCCTCCAATATGGCTTCCACAGATTCCCTCGTGAAGCTCATGTAAAACTTGCTCGATATCCCTCGGGTGAATGCATTGAAGGTAGGGGCCGGAAAAGGATCTCTTATATAGCTTGCCCTCTGGAGATAAGTGAAAGCGAGCAGCTTTGACTCTTATTTGGTGAGCGGTCTCCTTATCATCTGGGAGTGTGCCATAATTCAAATAGTCCCTTAGAGGGTTCATCCAGCTCGATGCTGACTCAATTTGTAGCACCTGCTCCATGCCTGGTGGCTCGCTGTTACTGCTAATGCTCGGATGAGCGAGGAAATCGATGGGGAATGTTCTTTTTAAGTCAGAATCAATTGCTAAACTCAAGGCTGCTAGGGCGTCATCATGGTTGTTCTGTCCTCCGGTAAACTGCTGAACGTTGACTTCCTCGAAGATAGCGATTAGCTCTTTCACTAAGAAGAGGTAGGCTACCATTCTTTCATCTTTTGCATTGTAGTCTCCACTTATCTGATTGGAGACTAATTGAGAATCATCGAACACCTATAAATGTTTTTCCCCCAAAGTGTGTGCCTTCTGGAGGCCGACTACTAAAGCTTCATATTCTGCTTCATTATTGGAGGCTGCAAATCCAAGCCTGGTTCCTTGCTCGAGGACTATATCCTCTAGAGTAATAAGGACAATGCCTATTCCTTCCCCCTTTGAGTTGGAGGCTCCATCAACAAATAATTTCCAAACTTCCTCCATTGCGTGGTTTTTTCTTCGCATTACTGGTTGAGATTGGCCGAGGGGCTGCTCTCTTGTGAATTCGGCTATGAAATCAGCATGGACTTGACCCTTGATTGCGTTCCTTGGTTGAAATTGGATGTCAAATCGTCAGAGATCGACTGACCATTTAGATAGTCTACCCGATAAATCTGCCTTCCTCAGGATTGTTTTGAGGGGGTGCGATGTAAGGACGATGATAGTGTGAGCTTCAAAATAGTGTTTTAGCTTCCTCGAGGCAACTACGAGTGCAAATGAGATCTTTTCTATTGGTAGGTACCGATGCTCGGCCTCTAATAAGGTTTTGCTCACGTAGTAAATGGGGTGCTGGATTCCTACTTTTTCGCACATCAATGCAGAACTAACAGTGTGGTTGGAAACGGAGAGGTATAAGTACAGGGAATCTATTTCCTGTTGTATGACGAGAAATGGTGGGGAGATAAGGTAAGCCTTGATCATATCCAATGCCCGCGAGCAATCTTGATTCCATTTTACCATTTTGTTTCCCTTCAGGAGCTAGAAGAACAGTTTGCACTTCTCGGAGGACTTGGATATAAAACGGTTCAAGGCAGAGAGCATGCCAGTGAGCTTCTGTACATTACGGATGGTGTGAGGAGGTTGTACCCTATTTACTGCATCGATTTGGTCTGGATTAGCCTCGATGCCTCTCTTACTAACCAAGTACTCGAGAAATTTTCCTGACTGGACACCGAAATAACACTTGCTCGTGTTAAGTTTCATTTGGTACTTCCTAAGGATTTCGAACGTTCTTGATAGGTCTGAGAGGTGGTCTTCCTTCTTCCTTCTTTTGACTAGCATATTGTCAATGTAAACTTCCATGGTGTCTCCCATTTGATCTTTGAACATCTTGGTGACCAGTCACTGGTAGGTTAACCCTGAGTGTTTTAGCCCGAAGGGCATGACATTGTAACAGTATAATCCAATAGTGGTGATGAATGTTGACTTGTCCTCGTTTGGAGCATATAAGGGGATCTAATGATACCCTGAGTATGCATCCAGAAAACTCATTCTCCCGTGAGCTGCTGTGGCGTCCACTAGCTGATCGATTTTTGGAAGAGGGAAGCTATCTTAGGGCACTCCCTGTTAAGGTCAGTGAAGTCGATGCAGACTCTCCACTTTTCGTTGCTCTTGGGAACTACTACTGGGTTGGATTACCATTTGGGGAATTGGACCTCCTGTATGGATCCTCCATCGAGCAGTTTTTCAACCTCTTTCTCCACGGCTTTTGCCTTCTCAAGTGAAGTTAGTCGTGCCTTCTTTGCGATTGGTTTGAAGGTGGGATCGACGTGTAGCTGATGACAAACTATACTAGGATCAATTCCAGGCAGCTCATATGGCTCCCACGCAAAGACATTTATATTGTTTCTTAGCAGAATTGCCAATTCCTTCTTCTCCTGATCTGTGAGAGAAGCTCCAATCAAGAAGATCCTACTATCGTCGTAATATCCAGCTGTGATTTCCTCCAGGTCCTCGATGACACGTTCAGAGGGGAGGAGCCTGGTTTCCTCTACTCCAGGCCTTTCAAATTTTAATTTCTATTTCGAAGGTATTAGACCTCATTGTTCTTTAACCTACTCGCTAGACTTGTCGGCCTTCTTCTCTGGTCTTGGGTGGATGGCCGTTGTGAATCACCTTCTTGCCATCGCTTGATCGCCATGGATCTCCATTACTCCTTGGTCGGTCACATATTTGAGCTTCTGATGGTTGGTCGAGGGTACTGCCTTCATTGCATGCAGCCATCCTCTGTCGAGGATAGCCTGGTATGGAGAGTCAATGTCGACCACCAAAAACTCAATCATTTTAGATACATGTTCTGCCCTTACTGGCAACACGATATTTCCCAAGGGCATTGTCACTTTCCCAGCAAACACAACTAAAGGCACAGTAGCTTCCTTTAGGTCGGCGATGCTTAACTTTAATTTTCTGAATAGGTCGAGGTACATTACCTCGAATGAGCTTCCTCGGTCGATGAGCAACTTATAGACGTCATAGTTAGCTATTCTGAGAGTAATGATCAGAGTGTCATGATGTGGGATTCTTACTCCCAACAGATTTTCCTCTGTAAATATGATATGCTTACTATAGTCGACGTCACTTGCTCGTCGGCGTTTTCCTCACAGCGTCTTCGCTGGATCGATCTGAAAAGCTTACATCACCATTGTAAGCTTTTTTACCTCCATTCGAGCTGAATTTCCTTGAATCTGTTTCACGTCTGATGCCCCGTGAATTACTGTGAATTCATGGACGACATCATCTTCGAGTACGTTGTCAGGCCTTGCTTATCTATGGGCAGTAACTTTCTTTGCCTTTTTTTTCCACGAATTCGTTCAGGTTCCCGGACTGGGCCAGCTCTTTGAGGTGGGACTTAAGATCTTTGAAATGCTTAGTCTTATGTCCTCCCTCTTTGTGAAAAGCGCATCTCAGCACTTTGTTTCTCTTCGAGGGATCTCCTCCCATCTTCCTGGGCCACTTGATGAATTGCTCATCTTTGATTTTTGTGATAATTTTGTTAATTGGTTCTCTGAGGACGGTGTTGACCGCCTGAAAATGCTTTCAACACATCATTGTTGCCTCCGTTCTTGGAGCCATTCTTGCCCTCATTCTTTCCTCCTTTTTTCTGGTTCTCAATCTTGTCACTGCCCTTGGTAGCGAGCTTAGCTCGACCATTTTCCCCTGTGCTGAGGTGGGTCACATCTTCCACCATGGCATATTTCTCGATGCGGTCCATTAGGTCGTCAATGGTCATGGCTTCTTTCTTTTTCAGGGACTGGTACAGAAGGGAAGATATGGGTATCCCAATTTTGAAAGAGGCCACTGCCACTTGCTCTGAGTAGTCCTCGACCTCGTTGAGTAACTCCCAGTACCTCTTCGCGTGGTCTCGGAGGGTCTCTTGAGGTGTCTTTTTCATTATTAGCAAAGGATTCATCTATTTAGGATGGGAGATACTAGTAATGAATCGGGTCGTAAAGAGCTCGACCAGTGATTTGAAACTCCTGATGGACCGGTGGGGGAGTCTTTAGAACCATTTTTGTGCCATATCATGTAGGATCGAGGGAAAAATTCGGCACATTAGTGCGTCTTGATTATTCTATAGGGTCATGGCCTGCTGGTACTGCCTGACGTGATCAATGGGATCAGTCTTACCATCAGAAATATTGAACCTTGGAACAAAAAAATTCTTGGGGGCTTCCTCTTCTTCTATTTCCCTCAAGAAAGGTGATTTCATCGGAGTTTTGAGAGCTCGCCTAGCGAGTTCTCAGGTTGATATGGTACCGTGATGTGCAGGGTGTTGGTCCACCTCCCTTCGGACCAGACTTCCTATGTTCTTGTTGCTGCGATGTGGGTTCCTGTGATTGCGAGCTAGTCGCAGTTGCTCAATCAGGTCATCCTGTGACTCGTTTCCCTCATCTTTCTGGGATCCGCGCCTGGGGCTCCTTCCTCTGCTGCGAGACTTGCTTGCGTGAGGGCTAGGAGTGCGGTATGGACGTCTCTTGGTACCATGATAGAGTTCTCTCTCCATTATTTCTAATTTTCTTTTGAGGCGAGCATTCTCAGCTTCTTTCTTGCGAGAAGACTCCCTCTGCTCATGGAGCCTTGCCTCATAGGCATCAATCAGCCTGGATATCTGTGTGGACCTCGTTAGTCCTTATCGTTCTTCTGAGGCTGGCCTTTCTAAGCAAGCCCTCTGATCTGAATGCTGAACTTCAGATTTAATCCTGCGAGGAGCATGTGGTTCTTGGATATCTCCTCCCTGGGGAGCATTACTACTGTGACCAGATATTTCGAACACTTTTCTTAGTGTGGGCTTTCTCAGGGAAGATAAACGCTTTCCACAGACGGTGCTAATTGTGGTGACAATTATTATTCAACACAAAGAGATAAGAGGAGCACAATCACCAAGAGAAATAAGTAATACAAAATCCCAATCACACAACAAGAGATGTACGTGGTTCAACAAGAATTCCCACGTCCACGGTGGTGTAGTCAGTATTATTTATATATACTCCAGAGAGAGATTATAGAGAATACAATGCGTGTCCTATGCCCCGGACCTAGGGTTTATTATATACATGTCCATTTTCAGGGAGTGGGGGTGTTGGACTCCCCCATGTTTTACATCTTCTCCTAGAACACCTCGTAACGAGAACATGGGAGAAGACTAAGTCATAACCGAATTTAATTGTTAAGAAATGAGGAGTTTGGACTTTGGGCCGCTTAAACTGGGCTACTCGTCCAGGCCTGTCATTCTAATTCCAAGTACCCATAAATACTATCAGAAGACTCATTATTAAATTTGCATTCCATATATTCAGTTTTATTTCTACTGATTTTCAGTCCCTTAGATTCTATGGATTTTCTCTAAGTCTCTACTCTCATCGCTAAGGTCTTATTTGAAGTGTGTACTAAAACTATATCATTCGCAAATAACATACACCATGGGACACCTGCTTGTATGTCCTTAGTAATCTAATCCATTACTACGACAAATAAGTAAGGACTTAAAGACGATCCTTGATGAAGGGCCATTTTAATTGTAAAATCATTAATTCCTCCATAAATGGTTCTTACCCTAGTCTTTGTGTTATCATACATATATTCAATAACTATAATATAACTAATAAAGATTATTTTCCTCCTTAAAGGGCACCATTTTATATCTTTAGGTACTCTATCATATGCTTTCTCTAAGTCTATAATGACCATGTGTAAATATTTATTCTTACTTCTACATTTTTTTCATTAGTTGTCTTAATAAGTAAATAGCTTTTGTAGTGTATCTCCCTGGCATAAATCCAAATTGGTTGTCTAAAATAGTTTATTAATTTCTTAACCTTTGTTTTATAACCTTTTCTCGCAGTTTCATATTGTGATTCATCAGTTTGATTACTCTATAATTATCATAGTTTTATATATCCCCTCTATTTTTATACAAATGTATTTGGTGTTTTTCCTCAACTCATCTAGCATACTTCCATCTTTTAAACTTTTATTAAATAAACATGTTAACAACTCTACCTCTAGACTTTCAAGGGTTATCCTTACCTCTATAGGTATTGTACCAGGCTAGCCACTTTATTCTTCCCCATTTTTAATTAATATATCTACTTTCTTTTCAGTAACTGGACACACCATCCCTATATTTGGTTATATGTTCTCAATATCTTTTTTAGTATATTATTCATTCAATAATCCTTGAAAATACTCTTCCCATCTATTTATAATTTCTTTATCATTAATTAATATATTTTGGTTTATGTCTTTTCTACACTTAACTGGACCCATATCCTTTGTCAACCTATCTCAAATCCATGCCAATTTATATATCTCCTTATTACCTTCCTTGGTATCTAATTTATTATACAAATTATATGGTGCATCTTATTATGCATTTCTAAGAATATTTTTTGCTTCACTTTTTAATTTCTTATAATTTCTAAGTCTCCTTGGTTTCTTTTGTCATTCTATAAAACGTATTCGTTTGTTTTGTATTATCTGTTAAAATTCCTCATTCGATCACCAAGTCTCCTTTTTAATGAATATTTGTCTTTAGTCTCACCTAAAATTTTCTTACCTATTTTCTCGATATCTGTCTTTGTTCTTGACCAAATATTATTAACGTTGTCATCCCAATCCCAATTCATGTTTAACAATTACTTTTACCTAAATTCTATCTCTTTACATCCTATTAAATCCTTCAAATTTTTATTTTTATAACTTATTTTCTCTTTTCGGTACTTTAATTCTTTAATGGTTGAATCTATCACTAGCTGGAGATGTTGATTTGTTAAGATTTCATCTTGTAAACCTTACAGTCTTTTCATTTCTTCAAGTTTCTTCTTCTAAGTAAGCAATAATGTATTTGAGTTTTATTCTCGTCGCTTTTAAATGTCATTAAATATTCTTCCTTTTTTTAAATATGTGTTTGCTATCGTTATATCGTAGGCCTTAGAAAATTCTAAAATAGTTTCCTTTGCTACATTTCTCTCACAAAAATCATAACCCCTAAGTATCCTTATATAACTGTCCCATTCTAATCCTACAATATTATGTTCATAAAAATATAGAGGACCTTATATACTTACATATTTTGGAGCTAATCATTATTTTGTATGTTTTGTGCATAATTATTGAAGGTGAGTTTAGGTGTATAGATCATCATAGAATGATGAAGTCATGAAACTAATTTTAAGAGTAAAGAAGGTTAATGCTAATCGGATAAAATAATGTTGGAAATATAGGTACAAACCATTATGTGAAGTGTGAAGTGGTAAGGGGATTAGTCTAACACCTAATATATAAATAGATTACACAAATATATGGGAAAATATATGAATAGTATATTTATTGATAATGTGAAGAGTTTTTTTAAATTCTCAATTGATTGAGGCATTTTGGGAAGAGGTTATGACATATACTTGTTAGCTCATCAATTACTTGCAGCTCAAATTTAGGGTAAGGAGTCCATGGAGGTGTGATCTCGAAATATTATTTCATATTATGATTATTTATGTAATTATGGTTTGCCTTCATACTTTGATATAAGTGATATAAAGTTGGATCATACTTTGATTATGTCAAAACGTAAAGTATATATTAACAATTTGAAATCTCATATTCACAAGTAGTTCAAGATTGGCGGTCTATGGGAAGCTAGTAAAATACTTAACTTTTAGATTGATGGAGATGGACTGAATGTAATATTTTTTGTTACAAAAGAAGCAATTTAAGAAGTTGTTACATTCGTTTTTAATGGATATTAATATTAATCATGATGGGTATTGAAATTATTTGAGACCTCTGACGTAATAGGTGCGTCCCACGAGAGCTTAGACGGGTTAGTGGGGAGAAGTGTCAAAGTGATAGATAAACATATAAAGTGATTCGGACCTTAAAAGAGGATCATACATCCATCGTAAAGGGTTTTTATATCTATATTATATTATAAAATAGGGTTTTACAACCTATAGACCTCTTGGGCTTTGTCCAAGAGTGTCTAAAGTAACTGCAGTTTTTGTCTCTATTCCAAAGGTCCTTAAGAAGTAATTAATAGAATTCTCTTAGTATTCCCTTATCTTACTTTAGAAATCAACAAGGCATACATTATGTGAGAATTTGAAAATCATCCAATCTCTAGTTATCTTCTACCAACAGTGGATTGGTGGCTTATATTACATGGAGTAAACACTTGTTTGATCTATTTTCTTCTTGATTATCTTGTACTTAATGATCTTAAATTTCCTTTTAACGTTCACAAGACTCCCTCATATATGCATTCTTTTGGAGAGATAATGAGTGGATTGTAGTAGCATGGAAAGGGCCTCTATGAAGTTTAATAGCTACAATAACAAGGTGGAGTGTAGGATAAAGGCATACAAGTCGTGTAAATTACTTGATGGGAGTGAGTTGTGGTGGTAGGTAGAACAATGGTTGCCTTTTTTACCTACCCACTAGAAAATTTCATGAGCTTAGCCAAGCATTTTAGGGGTCTAGCATGGGTAGAGGTTCCTCCTTGCATGGTCTGTTGTGCATGTTTGAGATCGGGAAGCACTGGTGTTAAGCTCCTTGAGCTTGGTATATGAGGTGCAATGGAGAGATTGAGGATATTTGGATTGTGGTGAGGTGGTTCAGGCCTAAGGCTCCACAATGGTTCTTTTTGTAGGGAGACTGTGGTCTTGGGAGATAATGTATGACCTCGTAGAGGTATGTTCCTGACCTTTGGACCTCTTCTCATACATAATTGAAAGTAAATGATGGTGGACTCTCTTTTTATTCCCAAATACAAAAATGTCGTTATTCCACTTTGCAAGAATTTCACTGCCTTCTTCTATAGAATAAGGGACAGAAACTTCAGCCCATCCTCCAAAGTGTTTATACATTTTTGTACTTAGTTGATCAAGTACTTGGGACCGAATGATCCCAAATTTTTGTGGTGGAGCCCAAGTGGCTTCACGGATCAATGAGAATGATTTGATGGAGATCATGGACAAGTAATAAATCCATGATTCTATTATTTTAAGGGATATAAAGCCTAACGAAAGGGCATGTTCCTTTGTTTCAATTCTTGGGCTTCAATGAATGATTCTTGCTCAATGTAGTCAAGTTTCCTTTACCCTTTACGGGGGGAAATTTTGAACGGAATTGGATGTAACACCCCGTAATTTTGAGGATTTAATATTTAATTATTTTTGGGAGCTATAAAAATAGTTAAATTGGAGAAACTTAAATTCAAGTCGGAGAATTTATTTAAGTGAGCCGAATTATTTATAATTGGCGACTTTAAAGTTTAATTGTCCAAATTAATGTGTGTCGCATTTTGAGGTCGAAATTTGGAAATGTCAAAAATTATTTCGGATGACAATTCTGAGTGCACGGTTGAGTCCGGATGGGTCGAGATAATCAGAAAAGAGTACCGGGGGATAATAATTGGGTCTCAGGACATTTTTGGGCATAGTCGGGCCCACACGGAGTGATTTGGGCCATTTTAATTAGGCCCAGATGGCGAAAAACTGGATTAAGGGTTTTTAATCAAATTGAGAGACTAGGGAATGGCAGTCAACACAACTCTAAACCTAGGGTTTGAGAGAGGCCCAAAGGAAAGCAAATCAAGAGCAATTGGGAACCTTTTTGGAGACAAACTAAGGGGCAAAAGTGAGGGCTCGTCATCAAACCATTCCCTACAATGGATCAGACTCTACGAACGATTTCAGGCAAGGGGTTAACTTGCTGTAACGATAGATTTATGATATCCAATTCATATTTTAGTGATGTGTAAACTAAAATTCGTTTTTGGGTATAAATGGGTGAAAATGGGGTTTTGATAATGGAATACTTGGCTGAGATTGAAAGTAAGAAATAGGGCTGTTATATATCTCTAAGTATAGATATATGTTTTAAATGAGAAATCGGATTATAGAATGGTGGAATTTAAATCTGGAATTTAGAATTGTAGAACAAAGTTAATGGAGATTTATGGAAAAACCCATTTTGGAAATTACGAGATAAGTGGAGAAATTTATTATCTCAAGGCCCCTATGATGTGTAGGATGTGAATTAACCATGTTTATTGTAACAACCCTCGATTTTGGAGGCTGAGAAATTTAATTTTGGGGAAATTAAATTAAATTAAATTGGAGAATTTTAAAATTTGGGAATTCAAGTCCAAAATAGAGGACGTTTCAAAGTATTCCGGATGATATTTTTTAGGGTACCATCGATCCCGGAAGGGTCGAGATAGTCAAAATGACTGTCATTGGGTCTTATTTTGGCTCCGAAATGTTTTTAAGTGATTTTGACTTGAATTGGAGTAAACGAGTCATTTAAAGTGTGTATTAACATTTAAAACTGGGATTTTGTTTGAAAGGATTTGGAGGCTTACGGATGAAGCCTTCTCATTTGAGAAAAGAGAGAAAGAAAAGGGAAAGAAGAAGAAAAGAAGAGAGAGAGGAAGAAATCTTGGAGATTCCCGTCCCAAACGCGACATCGAGGACGATCCAACCTCTACAAATCTGAGGCAAGTGTTTAATCTTGCTAAATAGCTATTTGTGTATTTCATTTCATAAATTGTGGGGTAAAGAAATGGATTTTTGGGTATAAATACCAAAACCTAGATTTTTAGGTTTAAATCTTGAAATCAATGGTTAAATATGGATTTAATGGAATAGAAATGTTTGGGATCAACTTTGG
Organism: Sambucus nigra; assembly: GCA_949130495.1. Lineage (NCBI taxonomy): Eukaryota > Viridiplantae > Streptophyta > Magnoliopsida > Dipsacales > Adoxaceae > Sambucus > Sambucus nigra. The sequence goes on along the minus strand of OX422215.1, from coordinate 279,839,255 downwards.
GTTGACTTATGGGCTTAAAATCATAGATTGATGAAGGTTTAATTGTTGGAAATGAAAATTTAGGGTTTAGAATTCGTGGGTTTTGATGAAGAAGAAGAACCCTTCAAAAAATTGCAGGTCCGAATCGATTCGCCCCCTCAAGCGAATCGATTCGGTTTGGTAAAATTGGCAGGTCTGCATTGACCGAATCGATTCGGACCCCAAGCCGAATCGATTCGGCCTATTACAGAAGCCCAGGTCTTTGGACCCGAATCGATTCGCCTTGGAGGCCGAATCGATTCGGAAACAGGGCATTTTGGGGTATTTTCTCCATAGTGAATTCAAACCCTTTTTGGTTGGGTTTATTGATTTGGGGCCTTCTCTTATGATGTAAGAGATATGTTCTTGGAGACACATAAGGAGTTTCTCACACATTAGAGTTTTGGGGACTTCTTAGGGTAATTTGGGAGAAATGTATCCATGTATGTATTTGGAGTTATGTATAGAGATTTCGGGGGAAAACCCTTTGGGATTGGGAATCCTAATTGTAGATTAAAAGTAAGTGTAGATGTGATGTGAGGCTAAGAACTCTTAGAGAGAGATCTTAGATTAGGGTATTCACAAAAGTGATCGAACCATAGTCGAAATCGAGGGAAATGAGATTATTTGATGATTGAAAGAATGAGCTTGAGGCTGATAGACTATTAGTTGTATGTATACCGATAGTCAAAATGATTACTAGATTCTTTAATGTACTCGGAGATATAGATGATATGTGGAGTGAAAGATTCCTACACAAACTCTTGGGTGATAGCCCTAATGTTGAATATATATAGGTATAGATATATACATATGGTTTTGGGAGACTATTCATCATAGGAAAATGATCGAATATGTTTCAAGTATGGGATTATATTCACGTACCGAGGTAAATTTAATGGAAATGGTAGTGACGGCTTGTATATCGAGGACTATGTATACTTATAGCCAGTTATATATATATCTTACACATATGAACGAGAATTAGTTTATATATATAAATAAGGATATGTGAATATGTGTTGATATATATATATATATATATATACATGTATGTATATAGATATATGGATATCTTCATATTGTGGATATACTTGGTATGGATATTTAAACCGTATATGATGGTTTATTATTTGATCATATGATTGGATCATGTGGATTATATATATTATGCATGTAAATGATATGTATACTATATTGGTTAAGCATACCCCGCTCATGCTATCATTGGGAAGTTGCGCGCGTAGAGGGTGAGCATCCTGGCTAGAAAAGCAGGGTGTGGATATTCCCCAGGTCATAGTCATCCCGTATGTTATTATATGATATATATATTTAATTTGGGATGACACGTGATGGGTATGTTTCGTCTCATTGCCGGTTTGGAGCTATGACCGCTTCCCGGGACGTCGTGTGCGTGAGTTTACCAGGAGATGGGTGTCGTTTAGTCCCACCATGGTGGTCCCAGTATTGCTACGTGAGCCGGGCACTGGGAAGATGATAGCATTGATGCAGTTTATCGGCGATATATATAGCCGGGTATATTATGTGCATGGCCTTGTACATCATATGTAGTATGTACACTTGGCTATTGGATTGATGATGATATATATATACGGTTAGAAATAAATACCTATATATATATATTTATATATATATTCGATAGATGAAAGGATATGGACTTTTATGAAGTGCATCTTAGATGATTATGGTGTACTAGATTGATGGGGGTTGATGTATCGCACATAAGGTATTATTCGGTTACATCATCCCAAGGATATTATTAGAGGCTCTTTTATTTTATTTTATTTGTTTTCTTTTCTTTTCTTCTTTCTTTCTTTAGTAGTTATAGTTAGTAATAATGGTAGTATTTACTTGTATGTTGAGGATTATGGATCTCTAGGATCGACATTGCCCAGGAGTAGTGTAACGAGGTGGTTCCTTGTTTGGATTTCGCTTTGCAAGACACCTCACGCACGAAACGCAGTGCCATGTCGAGATTTGAGAGAAGTAATTCCATAGGTGGCATCACGGATCTCTGGTTTTGACCTTGTCAGGAGTAGTGTAACGGGGCGGTTCCTTGTTTGGATTTCGCTTTGCGAGACTCCCCACGCACGAAACGTAGTACAATTTCGGGATTAGAGAGAAGTCTTGCCAATATTCCATGTGCATATTATTAAGTATATTAATTCTTACGTTTTTAGCCTATGTAGGTATATATATATATATATATATGTGTGTGTGTGTGTGTGTGTGTGTGTATGTATAGGGGTAATCTTTTAGGAATTATGATAATTATAATTCATGAGATTATTAATCGGAATTCATTAAGCCTTTTATGGCATAATTGTGTAATCAAAATCTAATAGGATTAGAAATGGGTGGATCCTTAGATTATGACGGGAAGGTAGCTCTCGTGGATATAGGCTAGGCCTGATAAGTTAGGTTGTCCTAAAATCAATGGGGGTAATTTAACTAAAATTTGAGGACGCGATTAGGTGCGCGCCTTTAGATGAGAGGTGAGTTGGGGTTCCACGAGAGTGCGGTCTCACTTAATTACGAAATTAAGTACACCGGTATTTATTATGCACGGTTAACACACTTGCTAAATATTTTACACATTCGGGGCTCTGACCCGTTTACTTCTCCCTCCTTCTTATATATACATATATATTTCCACAGGTATCCTACCCCATGGATGCCAAATGACCTTCTATCCAGAGTCTCGGGAGCCGTGACAGGTGCGGACTGTTGCGGGATGTTTCATGTAGCCGCTTCCTACTTCTTTAAAATTCTAGGTAGGATTCATGTTGTATATCGGGTTTGTACCCAAGGGATATTTACTTACATGTTTATATTTATTCCCTTCAGTTATTGTATTTGCTGTGACCCGACAGCTTATTCGGGTTTATTTATTTATGGCATATTCATGTATAGTGATACCTTTCATTTCTTATAGTTCTTTCTTGCATCTCTCTTATTTATTAGAAATTTTGTAGTGTTGGGTTGTGTTATGTTGCATGTTTTAATTTATTTAACATCTCGCTTATATGATATCGGGTAGTTAGTCCTATATTATATAGTACCGATAGTTGATGTTGAGACTGGACCATCTGAAATTCCTGATTTAATATAGTATAGGGCTGGCCACCCGTTATTATTTTAGGCGGGTTGTTACAGATGGTATCAGAGCATCAGGTTTTAGAGTCCTTAGGATCTGTGCAAGTTTATGGATTCTTCCGTTAACGTTCTTGACATAAAGCCCTACAAATAGGACTGTTGTGTTCGCTGCGTTGTCTTCTTCTGTGAAGTATATTCACTTGATTGACGTTCTGATAACAATTGTTCTTGTTTCGTTTCAGACGTCACCTAGATTTTGTCGTCTAGGAAAGGATAAGATTTTAAGTACAACACCCATAGTATATTTTGGGTACGCTCTAATTGGGGGTAATTATTTTCCCCGGTTCCGGAGGAGATGTTGAGGAGATTTATAGCAGTGGTTCGAGGTGATTTATCGGGAGTTGAGTAAGAAAGGAAATTTACTCGAATGGCGAATCTTGGTCTTAGTGAGGTAAGTCCGAGGAGAGACATGTAGTGTAGTCCTTGAGAGGTCTAGATTGAGAATCTGTTAACCTTAGTTAGGAAACCTAATGTTGGTGACTCTTACCGAGGTGAGGTTGGTGTAGTTGTCCCAATATTAGGAGTATCGCCTTCTAAGATGAGGGAGAATGCCTTTGGAGACTAAGTTTCGTTGTGTAGAACTGAAGGAGTTTCCGACAGTTGCAATCGCGCCTTGCCCTTCAATATGGTTAGGAAGGATTTTGAGGAAGATGTTTCTCTTGTGAAGAAATAGGCTTAGGGATAATGATTTTCCTGGAAGAAGTAGAGGGTCTTGAATTGAGATCCTTGGATGAGGTGAAACCATTAGATTATGGAAGTATAAGGTAGAATACCTTTCTTTGGGTTTAAGTCATACTTTGTGCGATACCGGGAACGTTGAGAGTTATAACATTGAATTCCGGAGGTGAGGAATGTTAAGGTTCGCTGAATAGTGACTCTAAGACTATTGTCTTATGGGTAGGTAGGGCATGTGATTATAGTGCGCCTAAGAGGGGAGACTATATTGTGGAAAGACGTTAATGTATGTAAAGAAGTTTTAGAGTTGTAAGATTTAAAGTTTAGTAGGGGTATGTTGAGCGGATAATTTAGCTCATAGTTGGGCTAGTTTTGAGAACTAGATATTGGCTAGAGTATTGTATTTGTTGAGGCCTTGTGTCTTAAACATAAGGTGTTTGTTTGGCGTGTAGAAAGACGCGGAATATATTTATACTGTATTATTGTATAGGCCCTCGGTCAATATCTAAAATATGAAAAAAATCTTTTATAAAACCTTAACCCTGGTTCAACTAATCTCAATCCCCGACCTAGCTACACAGTAGTGTATTGGGAGGGTTCCTTGTTTGGATTTCGCTTGCGAGACCTCCCCCGCACGAAGGTGGCTAGCGTCAGGAATTGAGGAGAGTTCAACCAGTGGAAATTTTTTTCAAACTTTTATATATTTAGTATATTGTTATAGATTATATTACCGAGGGTTATCTTATAATTTTGAGGCTAATGGAGCCTGATTAAAATTCTACGAGTGGAGACTCGGGTACGGGGTGTATGGGCGCCCTGAGTAGTTAGTTTGTTTTAAAGGCTATATGGTTCGACGTGAGAACTAGAAAGGATCGGCATAGTGATCTTGAGGATTGATGTAAGGACTAGATGATATTGAGGTCCTAGGCTCATCTTAAATTTCGCGGACGAAATTTCTGTAAGGGGGGAACTATGTAACAACCCTCGATTTTGGAGACTGAGAAATTTAATTTTGGGAAAATTAAATTAAATTAAATTGGAGAATTTTAAAAGTTGGGAATTCAAGTCCAAAATAGAGGACGTTTCAAAGTATTCCGGATGATATTTTTGAGGGTACCATCGATCCCGGAAGGGTCGAGATAGTCAAAATGACTGTCCTTGGGTCTTATTTCGGCTCCGGAATGTTTTTAAGTTATTTTGACTTGAATTGGAGTAAACGAGTCATTTAAAGTGTGTATTAACATTTAAAACTGGGATTTTGTTTTAAAGGATTTGGAGGCTTACGGATGAAGCCTTCTCATTTGAGAAAAGAGAGAAAGAAAAGGGAAAGCATAAGAAGAAGAAGAAAAGAAGAGAGAGAGGAAGAAATCTTGGAGATTCCTGGCCCAAACGCGACATCGAGGACGATCCAACCTCTACAAATCTGAGGCAAGTGTTTAATCTTGCTAAATAGCTATTTGTGTATTTCATTTCATAAATTGTGGGGTAAAGAAATGGATTTTTGGGTATAAATACCAAAACCTAGATTTTTAGGTTTAAATCTTGAAATCAATGGTTAAATATGGATTTAATGGAATAGAAATGTTTGGGATCAACTTTGGGTTGACTTATTGGCATAAAATCATAGATTGATGAAGGTTTAATTGTTGGAAATGAAAATTTAGGGTTTAGAATTCGTGGGTTTTGATGAAGAAGAAGAACCCTTCAAAAAATTGCAGGTCTGAATCGATTCGCCCCCTCAAGCGAATCGATTCGGTTGGGGAAAATTGGCAGGTCTGCATTGACCGAATCGATTCGGACCCCAAGCCGAATCGATTCGGCCTATTACAGAAGCCCAGGTCTTTGGACCCGAATCGATTCGCCTTGGAGGCCGAATCGATTCGGAAACAGGGCATTTTGGGGTATTTTCTCCATAGTGAATTCAAACCCTTTTTGGTTGGGTTTATTGATTTGGGGCCTTCTCTTATGATGTAAGAGATATGTTCTTGGAGACACATAAGGAGTTTCTCACACATTAGAGTTTTGGGGACTTCTTAGGGAAATTTGGGAGAAATGTATCCATGTATGTATTTGGAGTTATGTATAGAGATTTTGGGGGAAAACCCTTTGGGATTGGGAATCCTAATTGTAGATTAAAAGTAAGTGTAGATGTGATGTGAGGCTAAGAACTCTTAGAGAGAGATCTTAGATTAGGGTATTCACAAAAGTGATCGAACCATAGTCGAAATCGAGGGAAATGAGATTATTTGATGATTGAAAGAATGATCTTGAGGCTGATAGACTATTAGTTGTATGTATACCGATAGTCAAAATGATTACTAGATTCTTTAACGTACTCGGAGAAATAGATGATATGTGTAGTGAAATATTCCTACACAAACTCTTGGGTGATAGCCCTAATGTTGAATATATATAGGTATAGATATATACATATGGTTTTGGGAGACTATTCATAATAGGAAAATGATCGAATATGTTTCAAGTATGGGATTATATTCACGTATCGAGGTAAATTTAATGGAAATGGTAGTGACGGCTTGTATATCGAGGACTATGTATACTTATAGCCAGGTATATATATATCTTATACATATGAACGAGAATTAGTTTATATATATAAATAAGGATATGTGAATATGTGTTGATATATATATATATATATATATATATATATACATGTATGTATATAGATATATGGATATCTTCATATTGTGGATATACTTGGTATGGATATTTAAACCGTATATGATGGTTTATTATTTGATCATATGATTGGATCATGTGGATTATATATATTATGCATGTAAATGATATGTATACTATATTGGTTAAGCATACCCCGCTCATGTTATCATTGGGAAGTTGCGCGCGTAGAGGGTGAGCATCCTGGCTAGAAAAGCAGGGTGTGGATATTCCCCAGGTCATAGTCGTCTCGTGTGTTATTATATGATATATATATTTATTTTGGGATGAGACGTGATGGGTATGTTTCGTCTCATTGCCGGTTTGGAGCTATGACCGCTTCCCGGGACGTCGTGTGCGTGAGTTTACCAAGAGATGGGTGTCGTTTAGTCCCACCATGGTGGCCCTAGTATTGCTACGTGAGCCGGGCACTGGGAAGGTGATAGCATTGATGCAGTTTATCGGCGATATATATAGCCGGGTATATTATGTGCATGGCGTTGTACATCATATGAAGTATGTACACTTGGCTATTGGATTGATGATGATATATATATACGGTTAGAAATAAATACCTATATATATATATTTATATATATATCCGATAGATGAAAGGATATGGACTTTTATGAAGTACATCTTAGATGATTATGGTGTACTAGATTGATGGGGGTTGATGTATCGCACATAAGGTATTATTCGGTTACATCATCCCAAGGATATTATTAGAGGTTCTTTTATTTTATTTTATTTGTTTTCTTTTCTTTTCTTCTTTCTTTCTTTAGTAGTTATAGTTAGTAATAATGGTAGTATTTACTTGTATGTTGAGGATTATGGATCTCTAGGATCGACATTGCCCAGGAGTAGTGTAACGAGGTGGTTCCTTGTTTGGATTTCGCTTTGCGAGACACCTCACGCACGAAACGCAGTGCCATGTCGAGATTTGAGAGAAGTAATTCCATAGGTGGCATCACGGATCTCTGGTCTTGACCTTGTCAGGAGAAGTGTAACGGGGCGGTTCCTTGTTTGGATTTCGCTTTGCGAGACTCCCCACGCACGAAACGTAGTACAATTTCGGGATTAGAGAGAAGTCTTGCCAATATTCGATGTGCATATTATTAAGTATATTAATTCTTACGTTTTTAGCCTATGTAGGTATATATATATATATATATATATATATGTGTGTGTGTGTGTGTGTGTGTGTGTGTGTGTGTGTAGGGGTAATCTTTTACGAATTATGATAATTATAATTCATGAGATTATTAATCGGAATTCATTAAGCCTTTTATGGAATAATTGTGTAATCAAAATCTAATAGGATTAGAAATGGGTGGATCCTTAGATTATGACGGGAAGGTAGCTCTCGTGGATATAGGCTAGGCCTGATAAGTTAGGTTGCCCTAAAATCAATGGGGGTAATTTAACTAAAATTTGAGGACGCGATTAGGTGCGCGCCTTTAGATGAGAGGTGAGTTGGGGTTCCACGAGAGTGCGGTCTCACTTATTTACGAAATTAAGTACACCGGTATTTATTATGCACGGTTAACACACTTGCTAAATATTTTACACATTAGGGGCTCTGACCCGTTTACTTCTCCCTCCTTCTTGTATATACATATATATTTCCACAGGTATCCTACCGAATGGATGCCAGATGACCTTCTATCCAGAGTCTCGAGAGCCGTGACAGGTGCGGACTGTTGCGGGATGTTTCATGTAGCCGCTTCCTACTTCTTTAAAATTCTAGGTAGGATTCATGTTGTATATCGGGATTGTACCCAAGGGATATTTACTTACATGTTTATATTTATTCCCTTCAGTTATTGTATTTGCTGTGACCCGACAGCTTATTCGGGTTTATTTATTTATGGCATATTCATGTATAGTGATACCTTTCATTTCTTATAGTTCTTTCTTGCATCTCTCTTATTTATTAGAAATTTTGTAGTGTTGGGTTGTGTTATGTTGCATGTTTTAATTTATTTAACATCTCGCTTATATGATATCGGGTAGTTAGTCATATATTATATAGTACCGATAGTTGATGTTGAGACTGAACCATCTGAAATTCCTGATTTAATATAGTATAGGGCTGGCCACCCGTTATTATTTTAGGCGGGTTGTTACATTTATGTGGTGGGGTAATGTGATTAGAGGTTTAAATTAAGGTTTACAAACCTTGGATTTCGTTAATGGTGGAATTCAGTGGGGAGGAAGAGCTGCCCAGGTATGATCAATCGATCGATTGAGGGCCATCGATCGATCGACAATGGGAAAACGTTGGCAGATCGGGTAGTTTATTACCTTGTAATATTTTTAGATTTTTGGGTATAATTTTAATTGGTGAAAAATTATAGAGAAATAAGAAGTTAGGGGCTCAAAAGATAGCTATTAGAAATGTGCAATCGAAGTTAAGAGTTGAGACTTAGAGTGATAATTTTGGGTGAAACATATTCAATTTAATTATGGACCAAGTGGGCGAGTCCGGGTATGTTGGTAATTATAGGTAAATATAATTGGGAAAATTTGAGGGAGATGAATGTGTGTCACATTGTGCGCGAATATGTGGGAATAAAATTCTGAGATGTAAAAATGGACCAAGTCAGCGAGTCCAGGTATGTTGGTTAAGTGACACCAAAGTATTAAATTAATTATTGAGAGAGTAATTAATTTAGAGTCGAAACACAGACTCGGGAAATATTAAGTTATGGGACAAGTGAGCAAGTTCGGGTATAATGGTTGGGCGATGCCAAGTAATCATATTAATTGATGTGTTAATAAATTTAATTAGAGTCGGATTGTAGACTCGGGTGGGTATTAAATTAATAGGTGTGTTAATTAATTTAATTATAGTCGGATTATAGACTCGGGAAGGTAATAAATTAATTAATGTGTAAATTAATTAAATGAGAGTCGGACCACAGACTCAGCTTATTATAAATTAATTAATGTATTTATATGAGAGTCGGACCACAAACTCAGCTTAGTATAAATTAATTAATGTGTAAAATAATTAATTGAGAGTCGGACCACAGACTCAGATTGGTGTTAATTAATTAATTTGTAAATTAATTAAATAAGAGTCGGACCACAGACTCGGATTTGTATTAATTAATGTGTAAATTAATTAAATTAGAGTCAGACCACTGACTCGGATTAGTATTAAATTAATTGATGTTGTAATTAATTAATTTAGAGTCAGATTGTAGACTCGAGAAGGTAATAAATTAATTAATGTGTAAATTAATTAACCTGGAGTCGGACTACAGACTCGGGGAGGTATTAAATTCATAGGTGTGTTAATTAATTTAATCAGAGTCGGACGATAGACTCGGGAAGGTATTAAATTAATAGGTGTGTTAATTAATTTAAATAGAGTCGGACGATAGACTCGGGAAGGTATTAAATTAATAGGTGTGTTAATTAATTTAATTAAAGTCGGACTATAGACTCGGGAAAGAAATAAGTTGATTGAGATGTGTATTAAACATCTTAGAGTCGAACCATTATTGTGTAATGTATTTATATGAGAGTCGGACCACAGACTCAAGAAAAATATTATATTAATTGAGGTGTGAATTAAATATAAATGGGTCGGACCACATACTCGGGGAAATGACAATTTAATAAGTGAGAAAATTTATTTATTTGAGTCAGGCCAGAGACTTAGGAAATTTCAGGCTAGTGTTACAGGTTGTGAGTACACGGTGAAGCCGGGATTTATCTTATATATATATACGGTGTAGTGATAGTATATATATGTGTATATATTATGTGTGCTATTAAATATCAGTGATTAGATATTTACTTAATTTATATACTCTAGTGCTATCAAGGGAGGTTGCGCGATGTGGGTGAATCCCCTAGCTTGAGGAGTAGGGTGAGTATATCCCTTGGTCATAGCATGCGGTATATGGGTGAGGGGATTATCTCACTTTCAGGGAAGGAATATGACCGCCTCCACTTCGTTTATGTTTTAGGCCAGGTTGGTGAGCGAATCCAACTTGGGTAACTAGGTTATGTGAGTACACCTAGTGAGATAGCACTTTAGAGGAAATCATCCGGCGAGGGTATACTCGGATGGATGGATATACGTATGATATATGTGTGGATGCTTTGGTAAAGGTACGTATATAATGGTATTAAATATTATATGCGGGTAATAATACAGTGTGTGATATATTTACTTTAAATAACTTGTGACACAATTATATGCAATTATTTAAGAAGGAATTAATTAAGTTAATTGGTGAGACAACTTATAGTTCTTGAATAATTATACTCGGGTTAGAGTAGTATGGCAAGGGAAGGTTATTCCAGGACTATTTGGACGGGGTAGTACAGTAGGTGGGGTTAAGATAACCGTTAGGTGTGAACAATAGTGGAGGGGTGAAAATGTCCTCAAGAGAGTGCGAAAGTAGCTTAAATATGAAGAGCATTCATGCATTTTAAATTACTGCAGTTAATTCACTTGCTAAATATTTTCAAAAAGTTTTGGGTTCTAACCCTTGCTATAAAACTATTTTCAAAACCTTTTAGGTGTCTAGCGACAGGGAAGCCAGGATTGATATTCTATTCCAGGGACACGGAGCTGCGGCATATGTTGATGCTAGTATGAGTCTGGTTTAGACTCACTGTTCATTCTTTCCTGGAGTAGGAATCTCTCATCAGTTCCAGTTTACGTAGGGCATGTCGCCCAAACTTTCTGTACAGTTTTCAAATTTGTTTTGTCCAAGTATTGGATGTTTATATTAGACTATTTACTTTGGTTGTCGATGGTTTATTCGGCATGGAATTTTATTTCTATTCAATTGATTTAATTTAGTTGTGTGAATGGTTTATATTTAATTCTGCATGTACTGGGTTGTTTCATTAAAAAGATAAAATTTGGCACCAGCTTTTGGAATACTAGGATGTTAGTAAGTTTTAAAAAGTTTTCGATAGTGATGCTAAGGATGAACCAACTTGGATTCCTGTTTTAATTTAGTATAGGACTGATCACCCAGTATTTTATTAGGTGGGGTGTCACAGATGGTATCAGAGCATTAGGTTCTAGTGTCCTTAGGATCTGTGCGTCTTTTCATGTTTCGGCTTAGCAATCTTTGATATAGAGCCCTATTATAGGATTGTTGTATTCTCATACGTATGCGCATTTATGTTCTTCTGCCAAATTTATATTTGAGGGTGAACTCATATGATTCGATTCTCATTCTAGATGACGCCCATGAGAGAAAGCAGCTAGGTAAATAAGGGGAGTTGAGACTGGGGAGGCTCATCAGGAGCAAGAGTTACCGCAGCAACTGGTAGAGATGATTTCGGCAATGCAGGTAACTCGATTGGTAGCACATGCAATTGAAGAAACGATGATCACAATGGCAAGATACTTACCACGAGATCAGCCACAAGTGTTAGTAGCACTGGATATTCAGTCCCACCCGGGGCGGTCGGGGTGGAAGCAAGCATGAGAGGTTTTTCAGATATAATGCTAACGTGTCAATGGATGAGAGATATCCAGCATCACCTACGCATGGTAGATTTCAACGAGGTGCATGAGAAAATGCTAGCCACTTTTAGTTTAGTGGGAGCAGCGCTACAGTGGTGGGAGTCGATCACCACAGTTGAGGAAAGGGATACACTAGCTATTACAGGGTTTTGGGTGCGGTTCGACCACAAGTATTTTCCTCCATCGGTTGAGACCGAAATGAGGAGAAAATTTAGTGAGGTGACTCAAGGAGACCGTTCAGTGGCCGATTACGAGGAAGAATTTACTCGTTGGCAAATTTTGTACTGGATGAGGTAAGCGATGAATAAATAAAGAAAGCAACGTTTATGGATGGGTTAGTCTAGATAATCAGACAACATTTAATTGGTAAGTATGCATTAGTAGCTTATACTGATGTCGTTAATGCATCACTCCTGCACTGTCAAGAGTATCGCTTCCACATGAAAGGAAGCAAGAGGGGAGTGGGAAACCAGCTAGTCAGATAAAGCAGGAGGGAACAGTACCAGTAGGTATCCCAGCAGCAGACACGGGGAGATCAGGGGTAGGATTTCTGTCACAACAATCATGCCAAGCGATTTAGAACTAGAGGTTATCGACAGGATGGGTAGGAATTCCAACAAGGTCAGCATAAAAGGGGTTAGTGGCTGGATGAATGTATTAGAAGGTGTTTCGTTTGTGGGGAAATGAGACACATGAAGATATATTGTCTTAAGAGAGGTAGGGGTCAACTACAGGACGAGGTCCTGGATGTACAGCTACTACAGCAAGTCATGGGCGCATTCGGGCAGGGAGAAGATGCTCCAAAACCCGAGGATCAGCCGTTACAGCTGGAGTATGGAGGTAAAATTTTTACCCTATGGGCATGGGGTATATTTTTGAGTGACAAAGAGGATGTCAAAGTATAAGGCTTATTTTTCACTAGAGTTCGCAGCTGAGTCGAATTTAGTGGGTGCGTTGGCTGTAGCAGCCATAGTATGTGGATAAACTTTTTGTGGGGTAGCGGAGTTTCTTTGGTGTTCTTCACGGGAGAGTGGAGGTGTACAATGAGTGAAGGTTTGAATTATGCGAGGAGTTACTACTTTCGAGAATTATCGGAGTAGGGTTAATGATATTTCCAAAATATCGGCTGGATAGCGATGAGTTTAACTATTGTGGATAGTGGTGTTAAGTTTTGGTGTTCACGACACCAGGATAAGTTTGGTACTAGGTATCACCTGAGAGCATATATATATGTGTGTATATATGTTGTATTGTGTTGTGCGATAGACCCAAAGTGAGGTCTTGTGTTCTCACATTTTATCCCGATAAGTAGGGGTGTTTATTGAAGTGAATCAGGGTGGTTAGATTTATATTCGAGCAAAGAGAGATAGCTCGGGGTTTATTTTGCGCAAGGACTAGTGATAATAAGGGTGCGGTATTTTATGTTGTCTTTGGTAGCATGAGGGTAAGCGTATATACTTTTGTGTTAAGAGACAAGTATTTTGTGGGGAGATGTTTGGACGTTAGTATATGGGTTGGGTACCCCGGGCAGTAGATATGTACATATATATGTGATATGACTACGGGTTCAAAGTTATATTGCGGGTTACGACTAGAATAGTCAGCTAACTTTCGTGTAGTAAGGTGCGGGGATAGGTTGTATGGGCACCCGAGTTAATGAAGGAAAACTTTGTGCAGTTAAGCACGGGTATAGGACATATGGGCGCCCTGGTTAATTTAAATGCATACTTGTGTTACTTAAGCTTAGAAGTGGGTGGGATAGATATAGAGGGCTTAGAGGCACATGACTAGAGAGTGATATACGAAGCTTGGGACATTACGCTCATCTAAATTTCAAGGACGAAATTCCTTTGTAAGGGGGGAATATGTAACACCCCATAATTTTGACGATTTAATATTTAATTATTTTTTGGAGTTATAAAAATAGTTAAATTGGAGAAACTTAAATTCAAGTTGGAGAATTTATTTGAGTGAGCCGAATTATTTATAATTGGCGACTTTAAAGTTTGATTGTCCGAATTAATGTGTCGCATTTTGAGGTCAAAATTTGGTAATATCAAAAAGTATTTCGGATGACAATTCTGAGTGCGCGATTGAGTCCAGACGGGTTGAGATAATCATAAAAGAGTACCCTAGGAAAGTAATTGGGTCTCGGGGCATTTTTGGGCATAGTCGGGCCAACACGGAGTGATTTCGGCCATTTTAATTAGGCCCCCCGGATGGACAAAAACGGGATTAAGGGTTTTTAACCAAATTGAGAGACTAGGGAATGGCAGTCAACACAACTCTAAACCTAGGGTTTGAGAGAGGCACAGAGGAAAGAAAATCAAGAGCAATTGGGAACCTTTTTGGAGACAAACTATGGGGCAAAAGTGAGGGCTCGTCATCAAACCATTCCCTACAACGGATCAGACTCTACGAACGATTTCAGGCAAGTGGTTAACTTGCTGTAACAATAGATTTATGATAACCAATTAATATTTTAGTGATGTGTAAACTAAAATTCATTTTTGGGTATAAATGGGTGAAAATGGGGTTTCGATAATGGAATACTTGGCTGAGATTGTAAGTAAGAAATATGTGTGTTATATATCTCTGAGTATAGATATATGTTTTAAATGAGAAATCGGATTATAAAATGGTGGATTTTAATTCTGGAATTTGGAATTGTAGAACAAAGTTAATGGAGATTTATGGAAAACCCCATTTCGAAAATTATGAGATAAGTGGAGAAATTTATTATCTCAAGGCCCCTATGATGTGTAGGATGTTAATTAACAATGTTTATGTGGTGGGTTAATGTGATTAGAGGTTTAAATTAAGGTTTACAGACCTTGTATTTCGTTAATGTTGGAATTCAGTAGGGAAGAAGATCTGCCCAGGTCTGATCAATCGATAGATCGAGGTCCATCGATCGATCGATGATGGGAAAACTTTGGCAGGTCGGGTTGTTTATTTCCTTGTAATATTTTTAGATTTTTTGGTATAATTTTAATTGGTGAAAAATTATGGAGAAATAAATAGCTAGGGGCTCAAAAGATAGCTATTAGGAATGTGCAATCGAAGTTAAGAGTTGAGACTTAAAGTGAGAATTTTGGGTGAAACATATTCAATTTAATTATGGACCAAGTGGGCGAGTCCGAGTATGTTGGTAATTATAGGTAAATATAATTGGAAAAATTTGAGGGAGATGAATGTGTGACACATTGTGGGCGAATATGTGGGAATGAAATTCTGAGATGTAAAAATGGACCAAGTCAGCGAGTCCGAGTATGTTGGTTAAGTGACACCAAAGTATTAAATTAATTATTGAGAGAGTAATTAATTTAGAGTCGGAACACAAACTCGGGAAATATTAAGTTATGGACCAAGTGAGCGAGTCTGGGTATAACGGTTGGGCGATGCCAAGTAATCAAATTAATTGAGGTGTTAATAAATTTAATTAGAGTCGTATTGTAGACTCAGGTGGGTATTAAATTAACAGGTATGTTAATTAATTTTACTAGAGTTGAATTGTAGACTCGGGAAGGTAATAAATTAATTAATGTGTAAATGAATTAAATGAGAGTCGGACCACAGACTCAACTTAGTATAAATTAATTAATGTATTTATATGAGAGTCGCACAACAGACTCCGCTTGGTAAAAATTAATTAATGTGTAAATTAATTAATTGAAAGTCATACCATAGACTCGGATTGGTGTGAATTAATTAATGTGTAAATTAATTAAATGACAGTCGGACAACAGACTCGAATTTGTATTAATTAATTAATGGGTAAATTAATTAAATTAGAGTCGGACCACAGACTCGGATTAGTATTAAATTAATTGATGTTGTAATTAATTAATTTAGACTCAGATTGTAGGCTCGGGAAGGTAATAAATAAATTAATTAATGTTTAAATTAATTAACTGGGAGTCGGACCACAGACTCGGGAACGTATTAAATTAATAGGTGTGTTAATTAATTTAATTAGAGTCGGACGATAGACTCGGGAAGGTATTAAATTAATAGGTGTGTTAATTAATTTAAATAGAGTCAGGCGATAGACTTGGGAAGGTATTAAATTAATAGGTGTGTTAGTTAATTTAATTAGAGTCGGACTATAGACTCGGGAAAGAAATAAGTTAATTGAGATGTGAATTAAACATCTTAGAGTCGAACCATTATTGTGTAATGTATTTATATGAGAGTCGTACCACATACTCGGAAAAAATATTATATTAATTGAGGTGTGAATTAAATATATATGGGTCAGACCACAGACTCGGGGTAACGAAAATTTAATAAGTGAGAAAATTTATTTAGTTGAGTTAGGCCGGAAACTCAGGAAATTGTCTTCTTTAGCTTTATCTTCCTTTTGATTGTGGACAATGCAAAAGACTAAGTTAGGGGGGATGATAAGTGTGTATTCATGAAAGTTCTCATATATAAAAAAAATTCTTCAAAGTAAATAAAATTTGGAATTTAAATTTCTCAAAAATGTCACCTTTATTCTATTTAAATTCTCAAATTGTCTTCTTTAGCTTTATCGTCCTTTTGGTTGTGGACAATGAAAAAGACTAAGTTACGGGGGATGATAAGTTAGGGGGGATGATAAGTGCGTATTCATAAAACTTCGCATATATAAAAAAAAATTCTTCAAAATAATTAAAAATTGGAATTTAAATTTCTTAAAAATGTCACCTTTATTCTATTTCAGGCTAGTGTTACGGGTTGTGAGTATACGGTGAAGCCGGGATTTACCTTATATATATATATATATATATATATGTGTGTGTGTGTGTGTGTGTGTGCGTGCTATTAAATATCAATGATTAGATATTTACTTAATTTATATACTCTAGTGCTATCAAGGGAGGTTGCGCGATGTGGGTGAATCCCCTAGCTTGAGGAGTAGGGTGAGTATATCCCTTGGTCATAGCATGCGGTATATGGGTGAGGGAATTATCTCACTTTCAGGGAAGGAATATGACCGCCTCCACTTCGTTTATGTTTTAGTCCAGGTTGGTGAGCGAATCCAACTTGGGTAACTAGGTTATGTGAGTACACCTAGTGAGATAGCACTTTAGAGGGAATCATTCGGCGAGGTTATACTCGGAGGGATGGATATACGTATGATATATGTGTGGATGTTTTAGTAAAGGTACGTATATAATGGTATTAAATATTATATGCGGGTAATAATAAAGTGTGTGATGTATTTACTTTATATAACATGTGACACAATTATATGCTATTATTTAAGAAGGAATTAATTAAGTTAATTGGTGAGACAACTTACAATTCTTGACTAATTATACTCGGGTTAGAGTAGTATGTCAATGGAAGGTTATGCCAAGACTATTTGGACGGGGTAGTACAACTAGGTGGGGTTAATAAAACCGTTAGGTGTGCACAATAGTGGAGGGGTGAAAATATCCTCAAGAGCATGTGACACTAGCTTAAATATGAAGCGCATTCATGCATTTTAAATTACTGCAGTTAATTCACTTGCTAAATATTTTCAAAATGTTTGGGTTCTAACCCTTGCTATAAAACTATTTTCAAAACCTTTTAGGTGTCTAGACACATGGACACCGGGATTGATATTTTATTCCAGGGACATGGAGCTGCGGCATATGTGGATGCTAGCAGGAGTTTGGTTTAGACGCATTGTTCATTATTTCATAAAGTACAAATCTCTCATCAATTCCAGTTTACTTAGGGCATGTCGCCCAGACTTTTTGTAGAGTTTTCAGATTTGTTTTATCTAAGTGTTTTATGTATGTATTGGACAATTTACTTTGGTAGCCGATGGTTTATTCGTCATGGCATTTTATTTCTATTCAGTTGATTTAATTCAGTTGTGTGAATGGTTTTTATTTAATTCCGCATGTACTGGGTTATTTAATTAAAAAGATAAAATTTGGCACCAGCTTTTGGAATACTAGGCGGTTAGTATGTTTTAAAAAGTTTTCGATAGTGATGCTAAGGATTAACCAACTGGGATTCCTGTTTTAATTTGGTATACGACTGATCACCCGGTATTTTATTAGGTGGGGTGTAACATTGATCTATACCCTTCTCAATCGGTTATAAATGCTTAAAGGCCTCTGATTTCCATGATCTTGGCCTGATAGGAGTTCAGTGATGGCAACATGACATTAGCCCAACTTAGTTTTTTAAACTATATAGAGTTCAAGAATATAGAAAGCCTAAGGACAAAGGGTTGAAATACTTTGATATTAAGTCTATGATTGTCTTTGATAAGGACAAGCATAATTCCCCCAATTAATGGGAGCTTCTTATTTTTTATAGGAGCTTAGACTACCCATGACCCAGTGGAGAAGATAGGCTGCCCAACCATCTGGTACACTCCTTCGGTCGTGAGTAAGAAGTCACATATCTCTGAAGTTATATTTTGACATCGTATTGAAATTTTGCTAACATTTTTTCCTTTTGTAGTACCAATTAACCTTAACTAATAGGAAAAATATAGGTTAGCAAAGGCCCTCAAGTTGGTCTCCCTTCCCTTAGAGGCCTTAGTCATCCTCAACCATGTCTTTAAGAATCGTCTTGGGCCTAGACCCAAAGTTGTGGTTCTTTGAGGGATGATTGAGGCCCCTAAGACTTTTCTTGGAGATTTTATGGGGGCTGATCCATTTGCCTTGGTTCATATGAAACTAAAGGTTATTATTGTCGAAACGTATGAAGTTATGAGGCCTCTCAGGGTCCGGAACACATAGACAAAGGATCATTTGAGCTTCCTCCTTACATTGAGGAAGTTTTGCCCACTTATAAGGGATTAGTATTTGTGGACTAGTTTCTCTACCACTAAGTGTCCTGACTCTTCTCTACTTCGAAAATAATTTTCTTTTTAGGCCTCCGTAGTTGATTCTGAACTCTTATTATTTTTGCATAACACGAGCAATGGAGTATGTCCCAACTTAACTCCAATAATACCTCTGCATCACCCATTATGAATAAAAAGAAGAAGTATAAAGCCACAAATCACATTAAGTTTAGCAAAATGATGTATATTCACACCCCCTTATTAAATTAGAGAAAGAGCTCGAGATGAAGTCTTATCCAAATGAAGGCTCGTTATTGGAGTCAACTATGAAAGTCCTGCGCTTATTGTAAGCATGTTCGGGGGTATAAGGAACCTCTAGAGAAATCAAAATGATCGTTCTATTCAAGGGGAGTTATAGCCTTAGTCTCAAAAGTTGTTAATGGAGTATATAGTGGTCCCCCATCAAAGGGGAAATAAGTTGTTGTGTCTCCTCGGAAGATGTACTATAGACCTTCAAAGAGAGTAACTATCTTTGATAAAATTAGGTGTTCTAAGGTAGAGATTTACTATAAACCCTCTTCTTTTTAGGATATTAACTCACATATCTCTATAGTGGAGGCCTCAACGTTGATGAATATAAAAAACTATTTTGAGATGGTGTATGTGTTGAGGGACTGGGGGACCTCGATCAATTTAGAGAAGTTAATCCATATACTTAAAAAGGTATCCCCATATTAGATTTATTTTCTTCAGTAGCTTATTTTTCTTTGACATCCCTCATTCTCATACTTTTTCTTTGTATTTTCAGGCCCATCACTTGATGGAGGCCCTATTGTCTAATATAAAAAAGGGTTAGAGGGCTGAAAACTAATCCTTGGCTATTTCGAATAGTAGGAGCTAGATAATATAGAGTTGTACCAGGTGGTATGTGATCAACAGCTGAAGATGGCCTCTTTAAATGATGAAGGATAAAGTGTGAGGTTATGGATTAACTCTCTTGATCAGACTCGTATTATGAATGACACGACCATCAAAGATAGTTACTCTTTCTTACATAGGACTCCTTGGCTAAGCCTAAGGAGGTCAATGTTAAGGCTTTGATCAAGAACATGGTGGTAGTGAAGTCCCTATAAGATGAAGTTGTCAATCTTCGAGGTACAAGTGATAAGGTTATGCCAAATTCTAGACCTTAATGTTGTTAAAGACCTCTTGGTATTTACGGGTAAAAAATTATGAGATTATCACTCTGGACTTGAAGTAAAGGTTATTGATCTTCAATAGAGTATTAACTACGTAATGAAGAGTTAATTAGATGAATATTTATACTCTGACGACCAATAGAAGTTTCTATTCCATAAGTATTCTTCAGGCTTTGAAGCCTTCAAGGACATGATCCACATGATTTTCTTAGAAGTTAATGTTTCAAGATTCTTTATAGAGGACCCCCACTCTTCTAAAGAATTTATAGGGAGAGAAATATTGGCAGTGAAGATGCCAAGGTCTTTACTCCAGAGGATGAGGAAGAGAAGGCCAAATATAATTACCCCACCTCTCTAACGTGCCAAGCCACCAATTGAGGTACTTGATAAGGAAACCAAAGTGAAACCCAATCCTTAGAATGGCTTTTAAAAAACATTATTTGTGTCGTCCATAGGCCATTTGACATTACGCGCCAAAATTCTTCATTTTTTAATGAAAATTGGCTTCATGTTGACTTTTTTTACTTCTTTTACTATTGTTTCTTCTTTTTCTAATGTTTTTCTTTATTAGGTAATATTTTCTATTTTATTATGTTTATCTGAGGTATGCCAAGGAAGTGATATTCCCCTTAGCCCCGAAGATTTCTCGACAAAGCAATTACGAATGAGAAGTATCCATTTTAAGGTAAATCTGAGGGTCTGTAGACCTCTATTATACAAGTGTGGCAAACTCTACATTCAAAAATGAGATTCCATTATGGTTTACAAGACCTTAGAACCATCATAAGATTAGGAGCATTTAACTTGTTCTTTTTAAGACCGAGTGTCATAAAATTTTTGTGCATGAACACTTATCCCCTCAACTAATTTTGAGACTAAAAGTCTAGAAATAAATCTATGAAAGGTCTATACACCTCATATTTATAATTAACCAAGTGCAAAAATCCTTTTAGGTGTTTGAAATTTTGTTCCATAAAGGTTCTTAAGATCTTTGGATTATATTTTATAAAGAATGAAAGCCTGAGTTTTAAAATTTGATGTCCCATAGAGGGTCCTAATACCTCTAAACTTAAATAACTAAGGATGGAAGACTCCCACAAAAGATCCTAAGACCTATGAACTTAACTCAGGATGAAAGCCTTAGATCTTTAACATTTGAAGTTCCATAAAGGTTCCAAAGACCTTTGAAGTTAGGTAACTAAGGATGAAAGTCCTCAGAAGTTTAAATTTTTGGAGTTCATAATGGGATCTAAGGCCTATAAAGTATAGTCCACTAGGATGGAAACCTTGTGGTTTAAAATTTAATGTTTTTCAAAGGGTCCTAAGACCCCTGCACTTAACTGACTAAGAAATAAACACGTAGATGTTTAAAATTTTGAAGTTCATAATAGGCCTTAAGTCTCTACATTATATTCCATTAGGATGGAAGCCTTGTGGTTTGGGACTTTGCACCTTTATTTTAAAAACTAGAAATGTGAAGAGATTTTTACATTTGAACACACAGCCCCCCAAAAATACTTTGAAAGTGAAAGTTTTAATAACCTTTGACTTTTTTTATCCATGATTGGTAAAGGATTTTTCATCTTTTTAGACGCTCAACCCCCTTAATGATTCTTTAAAAATAAGGGTTGATTTTTTTTTTAAGATATGGTTGCTAACTAAGTTGTGTTTTTTGTGCTTTTTTTAAATGTATTTTGGGTGCTTGATGGTCCTTTAGTTTGGCCATTTTAGGTCTCTTACACCTTAGTCAACCTAGGAAAATGAGGATAATTTCCTTCAAAATTCGTTTAGTTATTATTGGAGTCGTCAGACCTTATACTGATAATTTGACTCCAGTATCTTTCTTGCAACTCTTATTCGGTTGTTTAAGACCGTAGAGACTTTAGGATCCAAGGATTAATGCCCTGAAACTCAAGGCATCATTGATCTGACGTCCTCGGACCTCACTCGCATTATTTAGATCTAGGGGTAGGAGCCTTGCAACTCGCATTGGGTACTTAGACCTTAAGTTGAAGTAAGAGTGAATGATTAAAGCCTTCATATTGGGTCCTCAGACCTTAGATTAAACCTAGAGCCAAGTATTGAAACCTTATAGCTCCCATGGAACAATTATATTGAAACATCATAGGTAGGATTGATGAGACCACAAATGTGTCTAAAGTGCAAGCTTATATAGGCTCAAGTGCAAGCTTGTCGCGTAAATAATAAACCCGATAAGACAGGATTGAATCCATGGGGAAATAGGGCGTAGAACGTTGCGACGGTAGGTAAGATGGTCAACCCTAAACTGTCTCTAAAAAGAAAATACAAAGGTGATCTAAGTGAGATTATAGTTATTAACTAAGTGAAAAATTAAATTAAATTAAACTAAGTATGAACTAAGCATGCAGGAATGAACTAATTGTGATTGATTAACTATGAATGAGAAAATAAAGGTCGGAATAAAATCCTCCAACCCTAATACGTTTACCGGTCATAAAACTAGTTATGAATTAGTTAATTGACCAAAATAGATATTTATTAATCCTAAGCATTACATATATGAGGATACTAGCCCGCACTATACATAATCAAAAGTAAGAATAAATCGGTGTTGTTATAGCTACACGCGCCTCGCACTCTTAAGCATTCTGGTTACCTATGGCAAACGAGATCAAAAGTTTTACGATGGTTGTGATCACCACACAACATGATTCAATCATTTATGTAATTCAGGGAACTAATTTTACACACATGCAAACCACATCGGGTTGGGTTCATGCATCCCAACCCCTAAAAATCTAGCCTAGCATGGTGTAACTAGTGAAAGCAAGGGTTTCTACCATGCATGTGACTGAAATCATTGTGAAATTATACATAGACGAGTAAAAGGATTCAATATTTCTTTAAAATAAACTAATCTTGCATGAATTATCGAAATCAAACAATAAAAGAGAGAAAGAAATCAACATTACTATAGAAATCTGAATTGAGAATCAACAAATTGTATTTCTAAGCTTCTAGGGTTGTTTTGCACTTCTTCTCTCTAAAACTATGTCCAACGAACATTACACCAAAATGGCCAAAATGTCACCTTTCAGCTGGCCACCCTTGTCACTGTCATTGACCGTGACAACAAACACGCGTTTTGTGTCACAGTCATTGACCGTGACAAAGAATTGTCATGGTCAATGACCGTGACAATTCTTTAAATAATTGTCACAATCAAGTACCTTAACACGATCGTGAAAATTTATGCAGCAAAAAAAGCCCTATGCTTCTTTTTTCCCACCATTTTTTTGTTTTCCCTCTCTCTCTCTCTCTAAGGTATTTTTTCCTCTGTTTCTCTTTCATTTCTATATGTGTGTGTAAATGTGTATATATATGTGTATATGTGTGTGTGGTGGTGTGTGGTGGGGGAGGGGCTGAGGGGATGGCGGGGGTGGGGTGGGTTGTGTGTGTACATGTGTGTGTGTGTGTGTGTGTGTGTGTGTGTGCAAGTGTGGTGGGGGTGGGGTGAGGGGGGGAGGGGGTGTAGTGGGGGGAGGGGGCAGGGGGTGTGGTGGGGTGTGGGGGTGTGTGCGCAGGTGTGTGTGTGTGTGTGTGGAGAGGGGGGGGGGGCAGGGGGTGTGGGGGTGGTGGGAGGAGGGGGGTGTGGTGTGTGTGTGTATGTGTGTGTGGTGGGGCAATTTTAACAATTGTATAGCTTTAATTAATAAATTGTATAGCTTTAATTGTAATTTTAATTGTATAGTTTTAGATGAAAGTAAATTAATAATTAGTGCCAATTTCATATGAAAGTAGGATTGCCCCTCATTGCAAATTAGTAAATTAATAATTGTAAACTTTAATTGTTAGTTTGATTGATGAAATGAATTAATTCAATAGATGAATTAGAAGGAGTACGGGATACACATTTGTTGTTAACATTGTTGTTGAATTATTTTGTTTAGTAAATGTTGGGTTGGTTAGTTTTAAAAGTGGCATGACCACTTGATTATTGTCCATATGGGGGTGGGATTTTTTAACTTTTTTTTGAAAATTACTTTGTATATCGAACAATATATATATATATATATATATATATAGTATGATAATTAAGTAAAACATACTTGAAATTAAATATAGTGCGCATAGATACTAGCCTTCTAGTTCTTATGCATACGCATTAAATAGCCCTTAGACCCGTTCGAGAGTCATTACCCCTGCAATGAGATCTCTCGAATTGTCCCATTTGGACAGTTTGAGACTGTATAATTTCAATATAATATTCTTAGTGGCTTAAAGTTGTTACTTTTGGAGGAAGTTCTGCAGTCGTATCTTAATGTTCTCTCGGTACATAGTAGATTGACAAGTGTGACTATTATTTCAATTGATCAATTGAAATAACACTCACACTTGTCAATCTATGTCGTGTACTTGGAGAACTACGGGGATATGCTGTTGAATTTTTTTCAAATCGTAACAATGTGCATGAGCTGTTAAGTATATTACATAAAAATGCGGTCTTCAATAGGACCACTCACCCTTTAGAGGAGATGGATGAAATAGAAATTTCTATTATAAATTTAATTTGAATATAAATAAGACATAATTAAATGAAACATACTATAAATCTAAGTTTTGTTTACCTTTAATAGGTGATTAGTTGTGGTAGATGTGATGGGATATCCAAAATACAAAGAGTGGATGGGTGAGACAAATAGAATGGGGGATGTGTTTCGCAGAGGTGCTAACAAATTTGTGAAATATGCAAAGAGATGTCATAATGATGAATATTTTTCGTGTCCGTGTGCTAGGTGTAAGAATGGTAGGTGCTTGAGTGGAAAACAGTTGAACTACATTTGTTAAGATCGGGTATGCAAGATAGTTATCGATTTTGTAGTTTTCACGGTGAATTGAAAGTTCCTTTTGTCCCCGGCCAACCTTCACAACAACCTTCAACAAGTAGAATAGATGTAGAAGGGGACGACGTAGATCATAATATGTTAGAGGATTTAGTTGATGATGCGTACGGAGTTTATAAAGAAGGAGAGAATGAGGTTACTGATGATGTAGAAGATTCAAGTGCTCGTGAAGATAACACGATAAAACTTGACGATGACTACCAAAGTTTAAAATTTAAGGCGACCCAACCGTTATACTCTGGTTGTGAGAAAGATCAAACAACTTTACATGCCATGGTTGGTTTGCACAGTTTGAAGACACAGTACGGTTTGTCTAGCAATAGCGTGATGGGAATTCTGAAATGGGTGAAGGGCTTATTACCCAAGGTGAATACACTTCCAAATAGCTATCCTGTTATGAAGAATAGTTTGAAAGGTTTAGGAATGAAGTATAAATCGATTCATGCTTGTGTGTATGACTGCATACTATACCGAAAGGTGTATGAAAATCTCGATCCTTGTCCGGTATGCGATGAACCTATATATGTCCAATCTACTAGTAAGGAAGGCACAAGCTCAAAAGTGCCTCAAAAAGTATTGAAATATTTTCTCGTTGGGCCTAGATTAAAGCGATTTTTCACAGTACCATGGATTGCAGAGGCAATGACTTGGAATGCTAGGGAAGAACTAGGGGGTAATATCATGCGTCATCCGATTAATTCTACTGCCTGGAGGAGGATGAATTTTGAATATCTTGATTTTGCTCGAGAACAACGTAACATTCGTTTGGTTATATCAACAGATGGTTTCAATCCATTTGGAAATCTAAGCACCAATCAGAGTCTATGGCTAGTGATCCTAGCCCTACTGGACCCTTGTTCGTGGCACAAGAGTACAAAAGTTATCGATTGAACGGTTACATTTTTGGCGCTAAAATGTACGAGGAAAGTACAAATGTACAGAACTCGAGAATTTCATACAAGGCTCTTACGTTCTTTCGAGCAAGCGCAAATGATAAAAACCTCCTTGAAGATGAAATGACTTACTATGGTGTAATCCAAAATATATTTGAATTGGGTTATATAAGCTTCAAAGAGGTTGTATTTTACTGTGACTGGGTAAGAGTTGAGGATAAAAATGCTTGCAAAGTTAATTCATGTCACCAATTTGATCATGATTGACTTGTCCAAGTTGAAGAGCAACGACCATGTGAGCGATGAGTCGTTTGTTTGTGCATTTCAAAAGGTTAAGCAAGTGTTTTACTTGGAGTATATCAATAATGAGCCATGGTCAATTGCCCAACACGCTCCAAAGCGTCTAAATAGTAGTGTGAATGACTTGGCTACTCCTACCAAATATCAATCCATTTTTTATGATAACCCTAATTTGAAATAATTTTTCAATTTGTAATAAATATTCCAATTTGTACCGAAACATCCATTTTTAATACTTTTAATCCATTTGCACTTTATTATTTTCACTCTTGTGTAGTGTGTGTGTGTGGAGAGGACATTAATACATAAATATTCCAACTACATCTAAGTTTTGTTTATACTAATCCATGAATATACGCTTCTTACCTTTAATAGGTGATTAGTACATATTATTTGGGGTGTCCTATTTGTGGAGAGGAGACTGAATCTCTTCGTCTATCCGAACACTAAGAAATTCCATAATCCTATGGAGTGATTCTCTGCAAATTCCTCCCAACCGTTGTGTAGCCAAACATCACCAGTTGAAGTTGTCAATTCCACCTTCCATAAGGTGGAATTGATAACTTCAACTAGTGATTTTTGGCTACACAACGGTTGGAAGGAATTTACAGAGCATAACTCCATAGGATTATGGCATTTCTTAGTGTTCTGATATGAAGGGAATTATATTTGACACGATTGCCCAGAGTAAATTAGTTGGAAGAAGGTTCCATATGAGATCAAGTTAGCTGTTTGGGTGGCTTTACAGGTAATGTATATATATTTATATTTATATGAATATTTCAATTTCAATTTCAGTTTCAATTCGATTTCAATTTCGATTTATATTTATATTTATATTTCAAGTTAGTGGATACTAATTTACTTTATTTTTTTTCAGGGGATAGGGGAGTGGCCCTGGGGGTAGGCCACATAGGCTTGATACTTATGTGGCTCTTCGAACGAGAAGGTAAGGATAAGAAGGTGTCCCCGAGCGTCGATGTACAAACTCTCTTTTCCATCTAAATAGTTTGTAGATTTGAGATAATTGATGGTGATGTTATTTCTTCCTAAATAGTTTTTATTTTGAATGCATATTTGCATTATCTCTAGTTTATTTTAATATATGATGTTTGAACAGGTAAAACATTGCTATAACATGTACAAATATACTGCTGGGAAGTGGCAGTGGCCATACTGCCCAATAGATTTTTTTACATTCTACCCAGAATTGTCACGGTCATTGACCGTGAAAAGTCCTTGACAAAAGTTGTCATGGACTTATCACGGTCAATGACCGTGACAATTTTTTTTAAAAGGGTCAAGGCTTTGTCACGATTGTTAACCGTGACTAAACTTATCACGGTCATACACCGTGATAGGACCCTAACAATTCTAACGCCCTTGTCACGGTCAATGACCGTGACACGTCCATGACAAAAAAAGTTGTCTCTCCCCGAATTGTCACGGTCATTGACCTTGACAAGTTGAACTTGTCAAGGTCAATGACCGTGATAATTAGGCAAATTTGGTGTAGTGGAAGATCTCTCATCTCTTAAAACACGTTAGAATAAATAGCTATGAATTTATAAGAGTTTCAACCATGTAAGAATCTAATTTCACAAGTGGATAAATACAAATTTTGACAATCGAACTGATCATGTTGAACGGATTCGGTTCAATTTGACTCTAACAGAAAGTTTTTCCAAAATTGGATCGGTTCATTTTCTTCATCTTCGGTTCGGTTTGATCTTCACAAGAAATATTTTCTTGTTTGTGATTTTCTCTCAAATTTGATGCCTTATAACTTTTGATCCGTCACTCAGATTTGGATGCTATTTCTTCCTAGGTGTTAATAGACTTGAAATATTAAATTTTCTTAAGGATTATCTTCCCAATTCCTTATGCAAATTACTCTTTTTCCCATTTGACGTTTATGCTCTTATTTTCATTCTTTCTTCCGATTTCTTCTTTCTTTGTATGCATCAAATATCTGCAAAAGTTATGAGAAATATACGAAACTCGGCATACTCATTAGAAAATATCAGTAGCCATGATATGAGATAAATCCACTCAAATTACACTTCGCGGAGCGATAAAATACTCTAAATTACGGGGATAAATATAAAGAATTTATGCCTAATCAAATCCCCTGACTTAGAACTTTGATCGGCCCGAGCAATGTAAAAGAATCACAACATGGTCAAACTCTCAGTAAACACTAAAAGAGAAAGAAAACCTCTTTCGTGGGCAAGAGATTGCATTTAGCGTATGCAACAAGCCTTTAAACCCCTAGGTTACCCTATTAGGATGAGTAGTGTCCGGTGAGGGTTTGTAGAGAATATACCCACAAAAATCATTTTTTTAGACTCAAATAAAGTTCAAAACACTTAAAAAATTGTACAATTTAAACACCCCAAAAATGGTCACCTTAAAATCATATTCACAAGTCTCAAGTCATAGTGTGTGCGTGTGTGTGTGTGTGCGCGAATCCAAAAATTAACCTCAAATTTCCACCGATTGATCATTACGTTACTTTCCAAAAATTCTCTTTGATTTCAAAATCTTACGAGATGCTCTTATAAACGAATCACTCGGAATACGGCTAATTCTCTCCGTACACGTGATATAAAGAGTAAACATAGTGGCCACAAGGTCATGCACACAAATTAAAAGATGGACTATTGGAGGTGAAAAACTCTCTTAATTGGAATACGGTCAGTGGGAAACGGGAAACATAGCTTCTTTTTCACGCCATATAGTCTCTTTATTATCTTTTATGCCTTAGCTCTCCACATTGTAGACAATTTAGCAATATGGACTCGGTTAAGACATTCTTGAGTTTAAGATGTATTGGGTGAAATGGAAATGATAGAAAAATTCGAAATTGGAAGAATATTCTTATGATGACCGTAAGTGTTTTTTCGGCCTTTTGCTCACTTTTTTTTTTATTTTTCTCCAATTTTTTTGATTTTTCAAACTTTTCTTTTCTTGCCATTTTTTTTAGAATTTTCTATTTTTTTCTGTCCCCTTTTTATGCACTTTTTGGACTTCATTTTCTGAATTTTGAATTTTCACAATTCTGGGCCAATTGGGGTTTTTCGGGTTGTGAAATGAAAGGGAAAATCTTATTCAGTTCAAATTGGGTTGCACAAAGGTTAATTTTTTCATGACTTTTTTTGGAAAATATTTTTAAGATTTTCAGCGCGTTTTTCACGGCAACATCCCACACATTTCCCATAACAGATAAAAACATAGAAATAGAGATCTTCAACAACTTTTTAAAATGGTGAAATTAACTTTGAGTTAACCATTAACTCGGATTGATTTAAAAACTCAAAAAAATCGATAGGCTCAAAATCTCACCGGGTTAGTTAATCTCCACACTTATTCATTAAGTCGTTAATTTTCGCTCAATTTCTATCTTTGGTCAATTTTGGCTTGTGCATTATTTTTTTTTAAACTTAAGACAAAAGATTTGTGATATTTTTGAAGATTTTAAATTTCAATTTTTATTTATTTTGAAGGAAAATATTTTGGCTTTTCTGAACTTTTTCAATTTGTTTTTTTGAAATTTTTGGGCATTTTGAAAATTTGTGAAGTTTTACAAGTACGCACTTGTCACCACCCTAACTTAGACATTTACATTATCCTAACGGAAAAAGGACTAAAATCTAAATAAGAAAAATGATAAGTGCAAAAAAAAGAAAATGCAACAAGGCACTATATAATGACTTATAAATATGACTCAAAAATACAACAAAAGTCACCCGATACTCGTCGGGGGTGTGATGACCTCTCTCTCTCTCCTACAAACGCAATCGATCCCATGAACGGGGTTTGAGGCTCTCCTCATCTCCCCCGTATTCCTATCATAAACCAATAGTCGGAACAGGTTGGGACCCTTCCCATAGACATGGGGTATCCCTTGTGACTCGTGATGACTAACATAAATAAGATAATCATGGTGCCTAGCCAAATCACGACGAACTTCCCAGATTTAGTGGGAATATCGCGATCAATATTAGGGGGACATGTGAAACCTATATTTTTCTTAATTTTGGAAACGCATGGGTCCGGTTCTAAATCGGACGGGACTCTAGTCCTCTCATCGATCACATCTGAGGACTCAAGTGGGATGAGTGGATGGTCACAAAGAAGGAATTCATCTATTGTATTCTCCCATTCACTCTCTTTTAAGTGACTATATGAGTCCAATTGATATTGGACTTTGACAGTGAGGCTCTCATCCATCGGCCCAAATATCTTTTCAAAATATTTTAGGCTCATATCTCCTAACTCTCTCTTGCACTCAATTTCATACCCACTCCCGATATCATTAGCGGTTACTAAACACCCCTCCTCCACCTCTTGATCCAAGGCATGATTGTCGCACTCGCTTCATGTAACCCTACTTACCCCCCACTGGTCCTCTCAAGTGACTCCTCTCTATTTCCTCATTCATTGTTTCTCCATTAAAATCCTTCTCTGGCGATTCTCCATCATCACCCTCGGGATTGGGGATGTTGAAGATATTTATTTCGAGGGTCATATTCCTGAACGTAAGTTGCATGCACCCATTTTGAGTGTTGATCCAGGCATTAGTCTTAGATATGAATGGGCGGCCTAAAAGGCAGGGGACATGATTATTCGGTACAGCGGATGGCTCCTTATCCAAAACGAAAAAATCCACCAGGAAGTAGAATGTGTCAACTTGGACGATCACGTCCTCAACGACCCCCTGAGGTATCTTAAAGGAACTATCTGTGAGTCAGAGAGTTATGTTTGTGGGATTAAGGTCCACCAAACCTAATTGGTTATTGATGGAATAGGGGAGAATGATGACACTCGCCGCTAAATCTATTAACTCTCTCCCAATTCGATTTCCCCCCATGATGCACGAAATAGTGGCTGCACCTAGATCTTTGAATATGGGTGGAAGGTCATTTGACAGTATTGAGCTGACGTTCTGTGCTAGGAACACGTTTTTCTTTACCTTTAGCTTTCGTTTCACCGTAAGTAAGTCCTTAAGAAACTTAGCATACGCTGGAATTTTCTTTATGGTATTGAGAAAAGATAAATTAATCTTTACTTGCTTAATAAAATCTAACACATCTTCACAAGAGAACTCTTTGGCGTGGGATACTAACCGTTGGGTAAACGGCACGGCTGTGGGGGGGGTTCATTACGACTTCAGGATCACTAGTGTTCGCGTTATCACTCTCGTTCAAAGAGGCATCTTAGGCCTCTTTCGTGCCGAGCGAAATCTCCTTGTCCTTAGGTGTGTCGTGTGGGGGAGGTGACAAATCAACAACTTTTCCACTATGTAGAGTGGTTATCGCGTAACATTTCTCTTGATTTACATTAGAAATAGAGCTTACACTAGTTTGACCTTGGGGAGGTCTTTGGCCTTGCGTCGAAAACTTACCCTTATCTGGGATAGTTAAAGATTATTGCAACCTAGATATATTCGTATTTATGTCGGTGAACATATGATCATACTTAGCATTGCTGGCATTTTAGGACTGGATGAATTGGTTTATTGTATCCTCGAGATTTGTCCGTGGTGGAGTGATATACAGTTCGGGAGGTGGTGCTTTCATATGCCATTGAATATGTGGTGCTTGTTGAAAATAAGGAGGTTGAGGTGGGGTAACATGTAGATTAGGATTCATCATAGCTTGTTGTTTCCCATAGCTAAAACCTGGGTGGTTTTTCATGAAGGGTTATAAGAATTTTTGTGCGGGGAACTGAAATTACCCTTAAATCCTCTTACACCACTCACTTGCTCTTGAAGCATAACTTTTTAGGCGGGTATCACCGAGCATTCCTTTGTTAAATGTACCGCCTCACAAATAGCACACACATTCTCAATCGGGATGCGGATGGGATCAGTTGGTTCTCTTACGTGTGAAGCGAGTAACTCTCTCATACCTTTCTCAATTTCCTCGATTCGACTGTCCTGCATCGTGTCTTTCTCTACATGGTATATCAAGGATGCCGATGGAGTGGTGTCCATTTGGCAAGTTCGATTCTGATCATTAAGGTCAGATGTATGCCAAGATTTAGTAGTATCAGTGAGATACCTCAAGTGGAGCTCAACATCATTGGCATCTAAATTGATAAAGGGTCCATCACACACTATTTCAACAAGTTATTTGGACTTGATGTTCAGCCCATGATGGAAGAAGGGAATGATTTGTTATTTATCAAGACCATGTTGAGGGCATGAGGTGACTTACTCGTTGAAATGCTCAAAACATCGATCAAAATGCTCATTTTCTAATTGTCAGAAGGTTTAAATTTGGGCCTTAATGGAGTTCGTTCGATGTGGAGGGAAAAACTTCTTGAGAAAATTGGATTGTAACTCGTTCCATGATGTAATCGAATTCTTAGGTAAAGACCATAGCCAGGTCTTAGCTTTATCATTTAAAGAGAATGAGAAAATCTTGAGGCGGATCACATCTTTTGTGTATGTTTGATCGCTGAAAGCCTCCCACGCCTCCTCAAACTCCTGAACATGGAGATATGGATTCTCCGACTCCATTCTATGATATGTGGGAAGTATTTGGATCATTCTATTCTAAAAATGGAATTTCCCTACATTATATGGGAGAAGAATGCATACCGAAGTGACTGACTACTCACGGTATATGAATTCTCTCATAGGGCGATACGGTGCCTCTCCCTCACCCATACCATGACTCGCTTGATCAGACATGTCTCTCTCTTCAAGTGACTCAGTATCCTCACTCGGTGTGCTCGGAGTGTAAGCTAAAGTGTAACCGGAAGGGTAATTCTAAGGATTACTCAAGGTGTGACTTGCTATGGAGTTTGGAGGTGTTGGATTTGGAACCCCAAACTGAGGTACGTTAGGAATGTGGGGCTATCAGGATCGTACACAACTAATAGATTCTCTTAAATGTGATTTGGATTTTATTAAGGAGTTTTTTGTGCATTTAGCATGAAAGGACTATGAGAAACGTTCTATCTTTTTTTTTTGGAATTTTTTTGGATTTTGAATTTTTTTTTGGTCAAATTTTTTGATTAACTGGATCTAACCTAACAGTCTATCTAAGTCCCTGGAAACGGCGCCAAAAACTTGACGCGGCCATAAATGTGTCTAAAGTGCATGCTTATATAAGCTCAAGTGCAAGCATGTCACTTAATTAATACACCCGGTAAGACGGGATCGAATCCGCCGGGAAATAGGATGTAGAACGCGAAAACGGTAGGTAAGATGCTCAACCCTAAACTGACTCTAAAAAGAAAATATAAAAGTGATCTAAGTGAGATTATAGTTATTAACTAAGTGTAATTAAATGAAACTAAGTATGAACTAAGCATGCAAGAATGAACTAATTGCGATTCATTAACTATGAATGAGAAAATCAAGGTCAGAATACAATCCTCCAACCCTAGTACGTTTACCGGTGATAAAACTAGTTATGAATTAGCTAATTGACTCAACCCAATCTTTATTAATCTCTAGCATTGCATATATGAGGGTACTAGCCCGCACCATACATAATCAAAAGTAAGAATAAAGCGGTGTTATTATAGCTACAATCTCTTCGCACTCTTAAGCATCCCAGTTACCTAGGGCAAACAAGATCAAAAGTCCTACGACAGTTGTGATCACCATACAACATGATTGAATCATTTATGTAATTTAGGGAACTAATTTTACACACATGCAAACAACATCGGGTTGGGTTTATGCATCCCAATGCCTAAAAATCTAGCCTAGCATGGTGTAACTAGTGAAAGTAAGGGTTTCTACGGTGCATGTGACTACCATCATTTTGAAATTATGCCTAGATGAGTCAAAGGATTCAATATTTATTTGAAATAAACTAAACTTGCATAAATTATCAAAATAAAACAATAAAAGAGAGAAATAAATCAACTTTACTATAGAAATCTTAATTGAGAATCAATAAATTTTATTTCTGAGCTTCTAGGGTTCTTTTACACTTCCTCTCTCTAAAGCTATGTAAAAATAAGCACTGTCATTTCTTCAAAGACGTTAGAATAAATAACCTTCGAATTTATAAGATTTTCAACCATGCAAGACTCTAATTTCACAAGTGTATAAATCCAAATTTTGACAACCGAATCGATCATGTTCAGGGGATTCGGTTTCGTTTGCCTCGAACAGAAAGTTTTGCCAAAACTTGTTCGATTCATTTTCTTCATCTTTGGTTCGGTTTGATCATCAATGGAAACTTTTTCTTCTTTGCAAATTTCTCTCAACTTTGAAGTCTTGTAACTTTTAATCCATGACTCGGATTTGGATGCTATTTCTTCCTAGGTGTTAGTAGAGTTGAAATCTTAAATTTTTTTTAGTCTTCTCTTCCAAATTCCTAATGAAAATTAATCTTTTTCCCCTTTGACGTTTCTTCTCTTATTTTCATTCTTTCTTCCGGTTTCTTTTTTCTTTGTATGCATCAAATATCTGCAAAAGTGATGAGGATTATACGAAACTCAGCGTACTTGTTAAAAAATGACAGTAGCAATGATATGAGATAAATCCACTTGAATTACACTTCGCGAAGCGATAAAAGACTCTAAATTATGGGGATAAATACGAAGAATTCATGCCTAATCAAGGATTGATGGTTAGTACTATTTTATTTCAGTCATTGGAATTCAGCATTGGAAGTATTTTTTAGATGTTCTATATTCCAAGGGTGATGAAGTTCGTATCCCTCCATATTTTTTAGGTAATAGCATACTGGACTTGCTATGTTACCTGCATATTGGACTTGCTATGTTGGCCATTATTGGATTCCTGGAGGCCATGGTGACCTCTCTTAAGACCAAGTCCCCCACTATGAATTTGTTGTGGGGAAATTTCTTGTTAAAGTAAGAGGTCATTATTTGATTGTAAGCATCCATCCTGATCACTTCATCTTCTCTTCTCTCTTCTAGGGAATCTAGGGATCATTTAACCCCCTTAACATTAGCTTCTGGATCAAACTGAGCTATCCTTTATCTGGGTATCTCAATATCAATGGTAATAATGTCCTCGATACCAAATGTCAAAGAAAACATAGTTTATCTCGTTGGTAATCTGATTGTGGTTCTTTAAGTTCACAAGATGTTGGACAACTCCTCAGCCCATAGATCTTTGGCTTTATATATCCCCTTCTTCAAACTGTAGAAAATGGTTTGATTTGTTAACTCGATCAAGCCATTGGCATGAGGATGACCTTGTGATAAATAATGGTTATTGATCCCATAATCTTAAAAGGATTATTTGAACGTTGGGTTATCTAATTTCTTTCCATTGTCTGAGATAATAGGCCTCAATAAGACAAATTTGTAGATGATGTTCCTCAATATGAAGTTGGTGGTGTTCTTCTCAATGATGTTAGCTAAGGATTCAGCTTTTTCTCATTTATTAAACTAATTAATCGTAATAATATAAAATTTGTTCTAACATTTGCTGAGAGATAGAGGCCCTACCAAATCCACCCCCACTAAGGAAATGTCCATGAACATGGCATTGGGGTCATCTTCTCTACTGAGTTCTTTGGAATGAAGGTGAATTTCTAACACTTGTCATAATGTTGTACCAATTCTTTGGTTTCTTTGACCAAAGTGGGACATAAGTATCCTTATCTCAAGACCTTGGAAATTATAGTCTTAGTGCATATATGGGATCTTTAAACACCTTTGTGGAGGTATTTAAGGACTTAAATGGCTTTTAACAGGTTGAGGCATCAGTGAGGTGCGGAGTAATACCTATTTTTTAATAAGACCCCATTATCTAGCTAGTATTTGGATCCTAAGGACTTCAGGCATATATCTTGGAGCATCGATCTCGTATGTAGGTAGGATTCCATTCACGAGGTATGTTTTAATGCGTGCGGTCCAATATGGACTTTATCCCACCTATGCAATATTAATTTGATGTTGGGTGATGATTATTTAATACAAGGTGACTATTAGAATATCTAGATCTACCTCATCCGAAGAGGATACGAAAGCAATCTGGTCAACCTTAAAGGTTTTTATTCTAGGAACCCTTTTGAAGTGGAAATTGGGTATCCTATGGATAAGATACTTCACAATTAACAAATACCCTTCCATTCAATCATTTTTGACCTCATGGACCTAAGTGAAATGATATACCACCAACTAAGAGTCACTGATGGTCTCAACTTTCTTTTTACTTAAGTGAATGGTCAAGCCTTGGTCATTGAATAGAGATGCATATTTTGCTTCATTGTTAGAGGCCTTGAATTGAAAGTGGAGGGAAAGAGAAATTTTATCTCCTTCTATAATTAAAAGATGAAGCTTAAATGCATTTACTGAGCAGTTGGAAGAGCCATCAGCATATAATACCTAGCTTGGGATGCTCAGATCTATATCTTGGAACAACAGGCATTGGGGATTATTAGGAACTATCACTTTCTTATTTAGGCTCCTAGTCTCTTCTTCTACCTCCCAAGGTTGTTAAATTACGCAATGAAATAAAAAAGGGCCTAACCATTAATGTCATTTCATAGTTGGTACCTGATGTCAAATTCACCAACTCCACAGACCACTTGACAAGCCTTCCAGATTTGTCAGACTTGTGGAGAATATGTCGAAGAGGTTGATCGGTCATTACCATTATAATATGTTACTTAAATTAGGGCCTCGGACGTCTAGCTAAGATGATCTCTCAAAAGGTGAGATTTTCCATCCTTTGAGACTTGCTTTGATCCCAATGTAGAGGTCAGTAAACATAATAAGCTGGAAATTGAACTCCATACTCTTCTTGGATTAAGGTTGAGCTGATTGTGGTTGAGGAGGAAGTAAGGTGTAAATATAAGTCTTCCTTAGTAATGGTTCAGGATAAGATATGTGGAGACCCCAAGCACTTCTTTAGACATTAGAAAGCTTCTTTAACCTCTATACTCCATTGTAAATCCTTATTTAGTATTTTAAAGAAAGGTAATCACTTTCCTGCAGCGTTCGAGAAAAAATGATTCAGGGCAACAACTCTCCAAGTAAAGCTTTGGAACTCTTTGACTATCCTAGAAGATTCCATGTTTAGTAGATCTTGGATCATCCTTAGGTTGGACTCTATGCCACGTCCGGTGACCATAATGCCCAAGAATTTTCCCCCAGCTACCCCATAAGCACATTTTTTTGGTTTGAGGATCATCTATTTTTATCTAAGTATAGAAAAGGTCTCTCTGAGTATCTATACATGTCTTCAAAATTTTAAACTCTTAACCACCATATCATCGACATAGAGTACTATCCTCTTATGGGTGGCTACTGCATTCTTTAGTCTAAAAGTAATAATCATGTTATAATAGGTACATTTGTTCATAATGAATGAGATATTCTTTTTGTCGATGGGCGCCATCCTAATTTAATTGTAATCAAAATCGACATCCAAAAAGTTGAGGAGCTCATGGCCAGTTGTGGAATCTACCAATGTGTTAATGCGAGGAAAGGGATAACAGTCCTTAGGAAAAGCTTTTCTAAGGACTGTCAACACATTTTGATAACTCCTTTTGATAACCGACCTTAACACATTGGTATCCCATTTCGATAACTCCTTAAATTCTCGCTTTCGATCTAAAACAGTCACTGGTGCTGTACCCATGGTCTTTGTGGAACCGATAGTATTTGGATTTATGTCTCCTCTCCTCAAAATCTCTCATGGTCTTAGACAGAGGTAGGAGAACCCGAGCCTCTCCCCAATTCTATTATACCCATATTCGGGTGGTTCCTCCATAATGGGTGGTAAAGTAAGCCTCTTAAAAGCATCATTGAGTTATTATTTATGCTAAATATGATAAAATTCCATCTCTTTGAAAGAGAGAGATAATTTGGTGTTGGTTATTATCCCAATGAAATGAAATTTTTTATATAAAGGGACTATGACTTTTTGTTCCTATAGACAATGCCAAACCAGTGGGTATTAAAATCCTTTGAGACCATAGAACTAACAGGCGCTCCTTATAGGACCTTAAATGAGTTATATAAACGAAATTTCAAAGTTATAGACAAAGATATAAAGTGGTTCGGACCTCAGTTGAGGATCTTACATCCACTATAAAGGTTTTTTCTCTATATATTAGACTATAAAAGAGGGTTTTACAGTATAGAGACCTCTTGGGATTTGTCTAAGAAGGTCTAAGATAATTGTGATCTTTTCCACTACTCTCTAGAGGTCCTTTCGGATGTAATTAATGAACTTCTC
Organism: Sambucus nigra; assembly: GCA_949130495.1. Taxonomy (NCBI): domain Eukaryota; kingdom Viridiplantae; phylum Streptophyta; class Magnoliopsida; order Dipsacales; family Adoxaceae; genus Sambucus; species Sambucus nigra. Next base: position 279,800,951 of record OX422215.1, on the reverse strand, counting down.
TAGGGATTCACTTATCTTAGTTTAGGACTCAACATGGTATACAATATATGAAAGGGTAAACACTTATTTCATATATTATATTTTTCTTTAGATTGTATTTGATGATATAAAATTCCCTTTTATCCTTTAGAAGCCTCCCCTATATATGCATTCTATTGGAGAGAAAATGAGTGAACAACAACAGCACAGTCGGGTCCTTTCTGAGATATGACGGCTAGAATAACAAGGTGGAATGTGTGTGAAAGTCTTTCATGTGGTTTAAGTTGATGGGATCATTTAATGTAGATGGTATCCATTAATGCTAGTGGGAGTAAGTTGTGGCAGTAGGTGGAACAGTGATTATCGTCTTTACCTTCACCACCAGAGAAGTTGTAGGAGTTTATCCAGACGTCTAAGGGGTCTGGAATGGGTAGATGTCCATCCTTGCATGGTACTATGGTTCATTATAATAATATCTTCCTGGGAGAAGTGTTATTGGACCTCAAAAGGTCAATTCTATTCATACCAAGTCCGTTGTGCAAGTCTAAGATCGGGAAGCACTAGTGATGTGGTCCTAATATTGATTTTTGAGGTGAGATGTAGTGAATGGCCATCTTGGGATTGTGACTAGGTGTTTAAGGCCTAAAGATCTATTTTGGTTCCTTTTATAGGGGAATTTGTAGTCTTGGAAGCACAGTTCTGGTCCTGCAGAGGTCTATGCTAGACCCTAGGACCTTTTCTCACACAAAATTGAAAGTAAAAGGCGATGGACTCATTGAATCACCAAATACCTAAATATGGTATCATCAAATCATATTAATAACCCATTGAACCCTCACTTAATGCTTAGATTTTTTTTTCTCCCGGCACAAATGAGGAACATGAGTACATGGTTCATATGATACTATAATTCAGAGTTTGATGTATGTTATTGTGTGCACATGGATTAACATCTCAAAAGAATATATATGGTTATCATTAAGGTTCTAAAAAATGCGGGGCGTGATCGAGGCGTGGTGGCTAAGACTTAACCCTTAGAAGCCTAGGCGGCCCTCAGGCATAAAAAGTTGTTTAGGCCTTTTTTAATATATTTTAACATTTTTAAATATAACAAGGCTATTAAAAATACTAAAATGGTACATAGCTTAAAATATGTCTAAATATATGCAAACTAAATTAATATTTTTTTTAAAATACTAAAGAAACAAAAAGAAAAGAAAAAATGCACATTTTTTCGACAAGAGGCAAAGAGGTTTGTGATACCATTTATCTTTTGATTATTTTGGAATAACACATTGGTCTAGTTTAAAAAAAGTATTTAAAAAGAGATGTTGTTTCACTAAAGCATTTTTGTTTCATAAAATGTGTGTCTGAAGCCTTTTACCAAGAATAAGGCGTTAAAAGCTTAAGGCGGGGCATTTTTCCCAAGCCTCAAGCCTAGGTGCTCCTAGGAGGCTCTTTTTAGAACACTGGTTACACTCATGATCTAAATACAAGGCACTAGAAACTGGTGAAATGGATACCATGGTATATATGGAGCACCATGAATGTTGTTTTGAAGTTTAAGAAGATATATGAGTTGGTAATCATTTTTTTCTTTTGGAATTACACTACAATGGTGAACTAGATAATCGTGAATCAATTACACGTGATGTAATTACTCTTCCTAATGGACTAGTAAGTTGGACGTGTGTGTTATAACCTGCAATTTCTTTGTACACTAAAGGGTCTTGATATATGGTAGTGACAAAGGTTATTAAGGAGAATATTTTGCTTCATTATTTGATTTAGGACTTAGGGATCCTTTCGAAACACATGGAAGTCTTTATTGATAGTCATGTAACTTAGTGAAGATTAACATATATATAAAAACACATCAACTTACATTTCCAATTGATTTTAGATATTTTGGATAAAGGTAACATTCACGTCTAAAATATTGGGATTATTAAGAACATCGTATATAGGTTAATAAATGTTTTTATTATGACCATGCTTTTCTCACTTCTTGAAGTTATCAATTGAGTACCTTAGAGTGTATGGGCCTTTTGAGTGCATAAGTAGGAGATAAAGATCATTCGGATGGTGTGAGATTTCATATCATGGTGAACCACTATTATTCACAAAGACTATTTATAGTTAGAATGGAAATTTTCTCTAGGTGGAGAATTGTTAATCCTAATCAAAATAAAAAAAATTTAAGAGAAAATTTCTTTACATGGATTTTTAATTGGCTCTATAAATATAGTACTCCTAATTTAATCAAAATTTCACCCCTTATTTAGTATATATACTCATAGGTATAATAATAATTTAAATAGGAATGATTTGAGAGCTATGCAAGGACCACTCATGTCAGTTTCAATACAAAAAGTGGGAATTAGTGGATTTCTTAGTGAATTATTTAAGATGGTCTTTCAAATCCTTTGCTATACTATATATTAGTGCATTAATTTTTTTTCACCGTGGATTAGTCAGATTTCTCAATCAAAATAAGCACGGTGTTCTTAGTTATTTTTTAATATCTCTATATTTTGTAGGTGTGTATGTTATATTAAAACAAAAAATAGTATATTTTAACACACACTTCCATGTAACATCTTGATCAAATGCACATCTTGTTTTCTTTTCTTTTTTAGATCATCAATTGAAAACTTACCATATAAGTAAGTCAATATCTTTCTAATTACAGGCTTAACTACAATAAACTTGATTCACTATTTTATATAATGAGTTTACCTTACACATAAAAATTTATAACAAATACTCTCAACATTATTACTCTTACACATAACAAGTTTATAACAATTACAGCAAAAATAAAATAAACTCATTAAAAACATGATTTAAAATCAAAGTTTTATCCTCACATACAACTCCCGAAATTCCCCCATAATTAAATCCAAATAATGAAATTATAAATACTCAATAATCATAACTTAATTATAAAATACTCTAATCTTAACTTAAACATTTGTTTAGATTGGCTTCCTAATATGTAATGTTGTGGGGTGTGTGTGTCGCCCGAGGGGGGGTGTAATGCCACTATTAGCTTATATATTATTTTTCAAAAGTGTATCCATTGAATTTTCTAATTTATATAAATAATTTATTTATATGTGGAATGATATAATTAATACACAAATTTTCATAATATGCATGTGCTAAATTTTTATATACCCTAACTTATAAGATATACATTAAGTGGCGAGGAACCATATATATATATATATATATATATATATATATATATATAAGTAGAAACTATTGTCTATCTAGCTCTCACAAATTTTAAGGTGGTGATGATGTTAACGTAGAAAATGAAGGTTGTAATAGAGAGGGGCTACATGTAATGTTTGAAATAGAAAAGAAAATAGATTGAAAAATAAAGATAAGTGGGTGGTAGTTACTAGAGGAACAAAAAAGGGAAGGAGAAATAAATAAATAAATAATGATTTGGGGTTTCGAAGTTGACATCATTTTTCATTTAAGGAGTTATGGTATTTTTACCTGAAATATGGATTATACTAAGGACCTATGGAAAATAATTAAATTGTCTTCTGAACAAAAAACATGAAAAATCCTAAATTTTCCCCTGTAATTTATTTCCTTCTCTATTTAATTGTTATTAATTTCACTAAATAATTATCTATACAATCCAATTTAATTGTCACAACATTACTCGAAAAGAGAAACCTTGTTTGTTAAGTTAGATACTACATAGTATGATTCCCTACATTAAGTATTCAATACACCCTTAGTGAAATTCAATTTTGCGAATCAATTTTCACCAATTTCTTGGTTATTTCTTGAATTCAAACTTAACGTATTATATATTCTACTAAATTAAAATTCATCGATTAGGTTTATAGGTAGAATACAAACTTATAAGTTTATTAAGGGAGTATTAATATCTAGAATATTTCCACGATACGGATTCCTCCAAAAAACGTTCTCGAATATTTTCATGTAATAACTACCCAACTCAAAAGTCTTATTGAACTAATAAATTGAGACGCACTTATAGAATATTCAAATTAATAAATATGTGACTAATCTATTCCTCATATCGCTTTATATTAAGATTTTATCCATTGTTTGCAAACTGTGAGGTTGTATAATTCTAATGTAGTCTGCACATGGACTCGAATGTAGGCATTATTTCTATTGAATACATTCTTAATGTACCAGTTAAATCTTCCTTAAAGTATGAGACAATTTCCTATACACAGCTTTACCAATAGGATGTTAACTCCTTATATAGGATATGAACTTTTCAATCATAACAGAATTTATATTCTAATCTTCGGTAGTTCAGATGAACCCAATTCACTAGAATTCCTTTTAACTATTCATGAGTGAAATATACAACATATTTATAAATAATATAAGGCATTCCCTCAATCATGATTCATATTTCAAAATGAGGTAAGACAACCCTTTATTAATAAATATTATGTGCATTAAACATGATTTTAAGAATAAGCTCCAAATAATAACAAACTTAATATTAAATGCATGTGCCTATGCGTCTAATACCCAACATCTCTACATGACTGTAAAAAGACTCTATTGGTAAGATATTTGTTAAAGGATTAACCACGTTGTTTTAGGATGCATTCTTAGTCCCGCTAATATCGCATATTTGCAGCATCTCTCGTATCAAGTGATACTTGCTCTCAATGTGCGTATCCCACTTGTGGTTCAGATGTTCATTCAAGTTAAAAACTTCTCCACTATTATTAAAATAAAGTTTAATAGTCATTGGCATTGAAGGAATCAATCGCAAGTCTCTTAGGAAGTTCCTAAGTCAAACAACCTCCTTTACTGCCTTCAAATTACAACATATTTGACTTCCATGGTCAAATCAAAATACATGATTTCTTGATAATCCTTAAAATAATGCATCCACCTCCTAGGGTACACACATATCTTAAGGTCAATTTCTCGGGATCCTTATTTGATTGAAAATCTGAGTATGTATAATAAATGTACAAAACTCGCACATAATCTCTAGTCCTTTTTAAGTACTTGATAATGTGCTTTACTGCAGTACAATGCTCCTCACTTGTGTTAAACTTAAATCCACATACCATGTCAATGACAAAGAAGGTATTTGTTATATTACACAACATAACATACATGATACTGCCCGTCACTATTGTATATAGTATATTCCTCATTCTCTCTATTTGATCAGGTTTCTTAGGACATTAATCCACAAATAGAGTTATTTCTTGCCCAAAGGAATAAATTCTTTATTATAATTCCTCACGCTAAACTTTGTGGGCAAGCCATCAATACTAGTGGCTTGGTATAATACCAACATCCTTATTTTTTATCATATGAAAGCTTGATCCCAAAGATGTGTCTAGCTTCTCCTAAGTCCTTCATCTCAGACTGTGTGGATAACCACACTTTTATTCTATATTGTACACCAACATCATTCCTGATTAGGAGAATATCATCCACATAAAGTACCAAAAATACCATTACTTTTTCGTCGTGTGTCTTATACGCACAGGATTCATCGAGAGATTTATAAAACAATATTTGATTTCCTAATTTAATGGGATGTTCCAAGACCTTTATGCTTCCTTAACTTCATAAATGGACCTTTTAATGTTGCAAACTTTGCTTTGCTAGCCAATTTCTAGTAATATCGTGGGTTTCACCATATAGATGCACCCGTTCATTCTACCATTTAAGAATGCAATTATCACACTCCTTCCCACCTTAGAATTATATAACAAAATAAATCACAAATACATTAATTTTTTCAACATAAAAGTGATACAAATTATAATAGCCTCGAAGTAAGGGGTATTAAAAATCGTATTGTTTTGTAAAAATACATAATTTTAAAAGAATCCAAAGAGAACTAAATATGATTACAATTTTAAGATCATTAAAAGAATGGAAAACCCCTACTAGTACCTAACCAACACTTTAAACCTAGAAATGGCATCTCTAAAACTTGAAAATGTAAACATATAAAAATTAAGTTGAAAATTTTCATAAATATACTAGAAAACTATATAATAAAATACTATGGTAACATATCAAATATATAAACATCTTCATCTTTGTACTAGATAAGTCCATACATATATTTAGAGTTGAATAAACCCCACATTTCTTTCATATAGGCTATAAACGTATCCATGGCTTTTAATCACCTAACCACACTTGAGTTTCATAGAAAACCAATGTTTCTTGGCTTTTATAAATCAAAAACATCTTTATATAGTATATACATATCATATCAATAATCAACTCAGTGAGTACACTTACTTTGGATATGTATTTACCTATTCTTTCCCTTGTCAATTTGAGTCAAAGTCACTAACACCGTGTCAGAACCTAACAATCCAACCCAATCAGTATTCTATATCATAGGATTATGTTCCATTAATTTATTAGTTTAACTAAAATAGAATATGTGTGTAACAACCCGTATTTTTATGGCTTTAAAATTCAGGGATTTATTAAATTTAATTGAGATAAATTAATTTAATATTAATTCGAAAATTTGTTTTAAATATGTACTACCGTGATGAGAGTTAGTAATTATTGGAAAGTTGTTGAATATTAGTAAATAATTAAAGTAATATATAAGATTGATTTTATAAAAATTGTCATGGGTGAATAAAATGGTGATCATGGAAATTTATGTCGGGACGCGCCCGTGTTGTGTGAGGACTCAATTATTATTAGAAAAGTGAATAAATTATAAGTCACCCGTGTGGTCCTTCTGAGTGATCCAATGTGTTTGGAAGGGTCGAGATAGTCAAAATATTGTACCCGGGGGTTTAGTTCAGGTCCCGAGGCATTTTTAAGCCTAATTGGCATCCCGGGTGGGTATTATAGATATTTTACATTTTTAGGCAATAAAACCCACGAATTTCCTAAGGATAAATCAGACTTAAGGAGTTGTCTTCTAGGATTAACCAACATAAAATCAAAGAAAGGCCATTAGAGAAGAAGTTGGAGAGCTTTCCAAGTAACCCAAGGCCAAAAACTCATCCGTTTGCACCGCCACCGCCACCAAATCGTAGATCGCGCGATAGGGAACACAACCATACCTTTTCATCCATGAAATCAGAACCTTGAATTCCAAGAAAGTATCTATATTTCTTTGTTTTTAGTTAATGTATCACAAATGTTAGTTTAGTATTATCAAGATCATATTTTATGAAAGAAATTGATAATTTAGAGACTTTGAATCGCATGTTTAGAGAAATTTAATATATTCTGGACATACCCATCACATGCAGATGATTATCCATGAATTAGAACCAAATTAGAAATAAGAAATCCAGGAAATAATTAGAAGAATGTATGTTTCCTCCAAAATTAGGGTTCTTGAGGATTATGTCAATTTTACCCCATTAATTCGATATCGTTGATGAATTTGAACATGCTTCACGTATGAAATCATGTAGTTAGGTATATAGTACCAGTAGTAATGTTCTTTGGGACTTTGGGCAAAATTGATAGAGGTTTTGAGGACTTTTGGTGATGAAACCCGTAGGATAGTATATACAAAATCTGGAAAATATCTGGGCGATCAATCGATCGACCCCCTACCTTCGATCGATCGACCTCTTCTGAATTTTGAAGCTTATTCTTTGTTCTTAATGATTAACCCTCTGTCACTTTGTGGGAACCCTTATACATATTTTATTTACCACAATGGGACATGGGAAAGACCAATAGAGTTGTAGGCAAGGTTCGGGTGATACGATTCTTATGTGATTTAATTGTGGGGGTTCGAGAATATAAATTTAGTAGGAAATTATGCGTACGTTATGGTATATATTTTGAGGATTAAGGGAGACTTAGACCAGTAAAGTAGTGAGGGTGCACCTACTGATTTTATATTATTTCGAGAGGATATACTTCGAGAGTCGAGAAGTTCTCAAAAATTTTATATACTTAATAGAATAAAAATAGTGATTTACTTATACGTAAAATTCAAGCGTGATATGTTACAGATGGCTAAAATAATATTATAAGTCGTGGGCACACAAAATTTAGAAATGTGAATATTTATATATATACGACTGTGTGATTGTGCATATTATATATATGTGTAAAAATCATACTCGGGCTACTTGCTATCACGGGGGTTTCCACGCCAGGACAGTTTTATCTCGATTGGGCCTTTATGAGGGATATTAACTTGTACCCTAGAAGATAGTATCCTCCATACAAGCTATCTAAAAATGATAGTCATATGTTCTAAGATACGTGAGGGTATGTGCTGACCTCTTAGTACCTGGAACTATATTTCGCCTCCATTTGTTTGTGTATTGTGTTAATACAGTTTGAGAGTGATTCCGGACTACTATTTCCCTTAGTTTGTGTGTTGCGGGGACTTGATAGCAGAGTATGCAAGTACCATAGATTTTATGTGGGGTGCCGTTAGTATATATATTATATGTGTGACTAATATATATACGTATATCTACATGGGAACTTTATATTGTGTGTATAAGTAGATAAGTAATAAATAAATGCTTCAATGTTATTATAAGTGTTTAGGAACTTTAAAATGGAAATGAGTTGTTCTAAACAACGTAAAAAATCTTGAAGAGAATGATTTCCTAAAGTAAATATCATAACCTCAATTTTCACCAGATAAAACCTTATGGAGAATAAGTTAGAGAAACTTACGAGATTTATTAGTGCGGTAGGCGTGCACACAAGATGAGAGGTGAGAATTCTCAAGAGAGTGTCTTATACTAACATGGTTGTTGGATTAGCTGGTAAGCATTTTAAATACTTGCTAAACTATTTTTAAAAACTGTTATACACTCGGGCTCTGACCCGTCTCTTGTCCTTTTCTCTCTCTTGTATATATATATGTATGTATTACAGATGCCCAGCCACAGGGGCGTCATGCTTAGATTCCTTGGAACGGATGCGCTGCATATTATGTGGGAGTTACAGGCCATTGCTTAGACGACCTCGTTGTTGACTCTACTCTTAATTTAGTTCTGATTAGTCAGGGCATGTGTCGCCCATTTCCTTATTCAGTTGGATTTGTCAGAGATTTATGTTAATTTATTTTCAGTATTTGGTACTCTTTGGGATGTAATTCGTGTTATGATGATTTCATTTGTAGTTTTTAAACTTGGTATTAGTTTATCTGAATGGTTGAATTCTTGGGTGTTTATTACCATTCTTCATATTTATGTGATTCTTACACCTTTAATTATTGAAAAGGTTTTTATATCTGGATTTAAATAAAATGGAAATAAGGTTTAAAATTGTTTTGACACTTAGCTTAATTATTTAGGGTTTTAAAATGGAAATTTATTTTGCGACAGTGATGCTAAAAATGAACCAACCGTTCACCTTGATTTTTAATTTAATAAAGGACTGATCACCCTGTATTTAATTACGTGGGGTGTTATAGGTTGTATCAGAGCATCAGTTTCTAGTGTCCTTTAGGATCTATACGGCTTATTTCGTTTCCATCTTAACGTCTTTGATTTAGAGCCCTAATATTAGGAATGTTGTATTCATCTTTATGCGTTGGGAATTTGTGCTTCTACGATTTGTTTATGTGAATGATGAACTCATCCAGATTGTTTAAATTTTCAGATGGATCATCAAGAAGAACAAGCTAATGCCATTGGGGGAGTCAATGAGTAAAGTCAGCTCACACCTCAGGTGCTTCAGAGAGTGTATTAACCATCGAGTTAGCAGGTATTATGGCACAGGCAGTTACCACTGTGGTCTTATAGTATCAAGAACGCACCACACAGCTTATAAGTGGCAAAACATCTAAAGAGTATAGTCAATCTGTCATGACTAGAAATAACAAGTGTACGAAGACACTAAAATCGCAATAACAAGTTCCTCAATTCCGTAAAAGCCATAAATGTAACAAATTGTGCAGGGAAACCCAAAAGAGTCAGGACCAACGAAGTCGGGGTCAAAGTGAAGTCACAAAGAGGTGTTTCAAATGTGGAATGAACGGTCATGAACGTCGTAATTGTCTGGATCAGACTGGAGAGGAACTCCAACCCGACCAACGAGAACTTTCAGAACTCTGCTATAACTGTGTACAAATGGGTCACAAGTGGAGGGACTTTCCTAAACCCGATGTCATTTTTCATGAAGATGCTCAACAAGGCCAATAAGGCCAAGGAAAAAGTGCAACTATACAACCGGACCAAAACCAATAGAGCCGTAAAATGAAACAGTTTAGAGGTAGATGCATAAATTGTGGCAGGATGGGTCACTGGAGGCAGGATTTCCCACATAAGGGTAAGATACCCCAGCAGTAGGGGCAGAAACTACACAAATGTGTGTACGATGTCCAGCATACTCAAATTCAGCAACCATCATTGGCCATTGATGGTACGCTCCTTCCTTCTAGTACTATGGGACGCATTTTATTCAATATTAGGGTGTCACACTGTTTCATAGATACTCACTTGGCACGGACCTTAGGATTTTTAGACACTACTGAGAGTACGGTGTCATCCATAGACTCATCATTGGGAAAGGGTATTTAATTTTCTTTATATGCCAGGGTGTAGGTATATACTTTGGTAGTTTGATTTTACCTGCAGTCATACTAGTTTTAGTCATACGTGAGCACGACTTCATTATTGGCATGGATTGGCTCACTGCGTACAGAGCCATGACAAATTATTTTGGTAGGAGTATTATCTTTGCCATTGAGGGGTATGAGATGTTTTGGTAGCGATGTCTTGCCCAGAGGGAGGATCCTCCACCCATTTGTATTACATAATGGAGGATACCTCTAAGGAGATTGTGATTTTCCTGGATTCGATTCCAGTCGTTCGTGTGTTTTCGAATGTATTTCAGGAGATAAGTGGGTTATATGTTGAGGTATTTTGTGGAGAGTAAAACCACGGGAGTTAAAATTTTCCAAAGCGAGAATGAGGGCAAGGGTATGGTGTTTACAAGCAAAATGGTTAATATAATTTCCGATTTGGTTCAGACAGATGTTTTATGTCCGGAAGACGATTAAATAGCCAAGGAGATTGGCAAAGTAGAAGTGTGGGTTTTATCCTCGGAGGATGAAGCGTGATTTATGTGACACGAGCAAGTCATTATATTATTGTTTATTGCTAGATTCGCATGTGAGAAGAATTTAGTGCGTATATCTATAGTGTTATTATTATGTATATGTTTCCTTGGTAAAGTGGGGTTGTCTTTAGTGTTCTTTGTGGAATTCAAATGGGTGCACTGTTAGTGATTTATATTCTTTATTGAGAATTCTCGTATTAGTGATGTGATATCGAGTACGATATTATACTAATTATGGTTTATAAAAATGGTTAAAACAATAGTGGGCAGTGATTTCAAGGCTATCAGAGTGGTTGCCTTAAGGCAACATGTTTTGTTCTGACGAAACCTCACCTGCGAAAGGGCCGAATTCGCACTTATATTATCTATTTTAGAGATTTCAGAGGGGATAGTGGTCTTGAGATATTCGATCCCGGTGTGTGGGGGGGCTTTGTTGCTATGATTCAGTATGTATTGGTTTTACTATTAAGCGAAAAGATTTAATCATTATTATGGTTAGCGCTCAGGATTTGGTGATAGGAAACACATTGATATATCTATCCTTTAGAGATGTGAGAGTTAAGAGTTTCACCCATATATTTGGGGATAGGATTTTGAGAACCTCGATTGTATGTATTCGAGGTTTATGGAATGTGATTACCACTAATACTGAACGATTATACAATTGGCAAAATGTTCTTTGTTAAGTGTAATTACGGGAGGAGATATAACTTTTTCTATCAAGAGACGGAATAAAAGGGTACATGTTATGGATGGAGGGCCTAACGGATTTTGATAACCGATAAATCTAGGTATTAGTGTATCAGGGGGTTCCTTGTTTGGATTTCTCTTTGTGAGACATCCCACGCATGAAACTTAGCGTAAGGCTGGAAGTAGGAAGATGTTTGTTCATTAGTCTATGAGTTTGGTACCACGATCGTAGTAGGAACAGGTAATTATACCTGTAAGTTGGAAGTTGAATTATGATTTAAGGTCAGTGGAGTCGGTGGTGTGGTAAGAAGGCATTGAAAGTTTGTCTTATCACCACGAATTAAGGGGTGGAATGATGATAAGGAGGATTTAAAATTTCGATTTCTAGGGTGATTGAGAGTACCCAAGTGTTGTAATCACATTGTGAGCATAAGAAAAATACAGAATTGAATGTTTTGTGTGAAGCCTAGGTGATGCTTACGCTAGTATGCATGGTTTATAGGGTGTGGGAATCCTGGTTAGCTGATGTTAAAATCGTCCAAGTTGAAGGGACGTGGGAATAGACGTGTGGAATAAATGTTTGTGGGATTAACATAATGAAGTGGAAGTGGTAGAGTGGATTGGGCGTAGTGTGAAAGACGATAAATCCATATATTTGTATTCAGAGTAGCACACCGAATCTGGTTGGAAGGCTGTGGGAAGCCATTTAAAAAGAGGTATTCCTTGAGATTGGTAGAATTCAATTATTATGGAGAACACTCGGAGCGGAATTATAATCATTAAAATGTTGAGAATGGCTAACGCGTACAAGGAGTGAAGATGTTAGTATGGTATAAAAAGTCATGAAGTGCACATCGTGGAGAAAAGTGCATGGGTCGGAACTTTCAGTATACACAAAGGAAAGAATGGGAGTACTAATGACACTTAATGTGACACATTACAAGTAGAAGTCGATGTCGAGCGGGACATAGTGAGTAGTCTCTGCATGCATGACTCGTAGATAGAAAACGGTTGGAATAAGAGGATAAACCAGAGAACTTTGTGGCTATCGATAATTCCTGTAATGAAAGATGCCGATAAAGTCGGTAAAGTTTCTTGGATGGGTTTCCACCCTTAATGAGAGATCAAGGGTTCATCCGAACATGTGGAACAAGTCACCCAAGAAGGAATTGATTGATATTCCTTTGGGGTGATTTACAATATTAACTATTGTGCCCAGTTTTCCTTTGAAATGAAGGATCGCGCCGGTGTAACACCCCGTACTTTTGGAGAATGGGGAAATTAATTAAATTGGAGATTTAAAAATTATTTAATTTGGAGAAAATTATTTAATTCAATGATTTAAATGAGATGCTTTTATAAAGTGACTCGAATGGTAATTTTGAGGGCACGGTTGTTCCCGAAAGGGTCGAAATAGTTGGAAAAGTGTACCCTAAGTGTACAGTTTGGGTCTCGGGTCAATTGTAGACGAAATCGATACCTCTTGAGGGGATTATGGTCATTTAGCAAATAGAAGTGGGGAGACCCACGAAATTTTCAAGTTATATCAGATGGTTTGGGGATTAAGTTAGGTTTCATAACATTGAAAAATAAAGAGGAACCAATGGAGATAAAGGAAAGAGAGTTTTATGAAGGCTTAAAGGGTTCCAAAGGGCTTCTTGCAGCCAAGATCAGTTTGGAAGGGAGATTGGAGAAGGAATCAACCAAACACTCTCATCATCCACCAAATCAGATCCTACCATAATCAAGGCAAGTGGATTATTGAAAATTATGAAGTTATAATACACAGGTGTAGGGATTTTTAAATAAATTATTTTTATTGGACGTTCTTAGTGAAAAAGAATGAATGGATTACATGTTAGAGTAGGATTCGTATAGTTGGCATTTACATTTGTAGAGGAATAATAACAAATGAATCTATATTGGCAATCACGAATTTAAATCTGGGTTTATGATGTATAACCATGAAGAACTAAATTATCTAGGGTTTTGAGAAAATTTAGATTTGGATAGTTCTTGGATGGATTTAGTGAGGATTTGATGATATATTTACGTTGAGAATGATCCTTATACATTTATAAGATGATTGAAGATGTCGAGAAGGATTTTCATAAAGTGTAACAAAGTGCTGCATAGGACAGACATGGTGGAGCAAGGAAGAAGGTGACCTGCACCTATTTGATCGATCGATAGACTCAAGAATGTCGATCGATCGAAGCATTTGGTCGATCGATCGACCAAAGCTGATTCTGGGCTATTTTTATTGATTAAGTTTTCCTTGAATTCCAACGATGGGGGAGAATTTTAGAGATGTCATTATGACTATGGAGGGAATTGATAAAGACCAGTAGGGAGTATATTTAAGGTCTGTTATGGATGTTGAGTGTAAGTCTTGGGATATGGATAGACAGGGATAAATCGATTGAGTCGCGTGTCGAAAATTAGGAATTGAGTTACGAGGAGAGTCCACATCAATATAAGGTGTATGCTAGTAGGTTAAAGATAGTTTAACTACTATTATAAATAAAGAGGTAGCCAGATATCTTACTATTATGCGAATACTTTTATATGTACGATAATGAGATAAATCGTTGAATAATAAGTACAGTAAGTATACGAGAGAAAAAAATACTATGTACACACAGGAATAATTGGGTTGTGTGAATACCTACTCTTTTATATGAGTACGTGGGTTGTGTATGCCTATTGTGTGTTTCTTTGGGATAAGATTGGTAAGTTCGATGAGACATGCCAAACTATGCTCGATGAGACATTCTAAGCTAGGTTCGAGGGGACATTCCAAACCATGTTCGAGGAGACATTCCGAACATTACTTGAGGAGAAATTCCAAGCCATGTTCGAGAAGACATTACGAACCATTTGTCCTTAATGTGTGAAATAGGATCGATAACAGGATATGTTGTATTAGGCATATGTGTGTGTGAAAGATATGTCTGAATAACCTACTTGAGTGTGATTAATAGAGAAGGTAGGTAATAAGTACCTAATAATAGATTAAGTATGAGAACTTAATATTTAAGTAATGATAATAAATTAAGATTATTGATAATTACTAGACGTTCGGATACATACTGTAGGGGAAGTATGGGGAAGTTACAGTAAACTTAACTAATGACTTAATGTAAATTAAGGGTAGCATGTAGCGTATAATACGGGAGGTACTAGTGAGCTAAATTGTCTGAGGTGTTTAGATGTTAGAGACCTAGCTGAAGTGGGTAGCGAGACTAGGTAGGAACATTACTTGCACATTATAGATGAGAGATGAGGAAACTCAAGAGAGTGTGCGTGATAATAACATGTGTAATAAATAACTGATATTAATTGCGATAAATTACTTGCTAAATAATTTCAAAACATTTTGTGTACTAACACTTGTTGTAAAACATTTTCAAAACCTTTTAGGTGTCTAGCCACAGGGACGCCAAGCGTGACTTCATTCCAGGGATTTCAGAGCTGCAGCGTAGGTGGGTGTTGTAGGGCCTTGATTAGACGCTTCTTTTATACTTCCTGATCTAGTGTAGGATTTCAGCTTTCACTATGGACATGTCGTCCTTCAGTACTTTCATTTATATTGGAGTTGGTTATAATGTTGATTTTTGGACGATGGTTTATTCGGTAGGACTTTATTTTATCTTAGTTGTTATTCTCAAACTCTTTTGTTGCTATTTGATTTACACTTTGTTTCGCATGTTATTGTTTTATTAATCAGATTTAAAATTTGGTACTAGTCTAATTTCACCTAGGTGGTTAGTAATTAAAAAGTTTTTGACAGTGATGCTAAGAATGAACCGACTAGGAAACCTATTTTAATTTAATTTAGGACTGATCACCCGGGATATAATTAGGTGGGGTGTAACAGATGGTATCAGAGCATTAGGTTCTAGTGTCCTTAGGATGTGTGTGGCTTTTCACGTTTCATCTTAGCGTTCTTTGATGTAGAACCCTATCATAGGATTGTTGTATTCTCATACGTATGCGCATTTACTTTCTTCTGCCAGTTATTTTATATATGATGGTGGACTTATATGTTTCGATTCTCATTCTAGATGCTTCCCAGGAGAGAGAGAGAGAGAGAGCAGCTAGGGCAAAAGGGGGAGATGAGACTAAGGAGGCTCATCAGGACCTAGAGTTACCGCAGCAACTGCTAGAGATGATTTTAGCTGCACAGGTAACTCAATTAGTAGCCCAGGAAGTTCAAGCGACGATTATCACAATGGCAAGGTACTGTCCATGAGATCAGCCATAGGCATTAGTGGTACCGGATGTTCAGGTCCACCAGGGGCAGTTGGAGTGGCAACAAGTACGAGAGGTCTTTCAAAAGGGCCACCCACCAGAGTTTCGAGGGGGTTCAGATGTGGTGCTAGCGTGTTAGTGGAAGAGGGATATCCAGCGTCACCTACACATGGTAGATTGGAACGAGGTTCAGAAGCAAATGCTAGCCACTTTTAGGTTAGTGGGAGAAGCGCTACAGTGGTGGTAGTCGATCACCACAATTGAGGCAAGGGATATAGTAACTATTGTCGAGTTTTGGGTAAGGTTCGATCGTAAGTATTTCTCGCCAGTAGTCGAGGCTAAAATGAGGAGAAAATTTAGTGAGGTGACTCAGGAGGACCATTCAGTGGGCGATTACGAGGAAGAATTCCCTCGTTTAACCAAATTTTGTACCGGATGAGGTACGCGATGAAGAAAGAAAGAAGTAAAAGTTCATGGATGTGTTAGTCTGGAGGATCAGACAACATTTGATTGGTAATCCCGCTTTAGTAGCTTATATGGACGTCATAAACACAACACTCCAACACTGCCAGGAATATCTCTTCCACATGAAAGGAATTAAGAGGGGAGTAGAACCCAGTCAGTAGGATAAAGTGGGAGGGAACAGTACCAGTGGGGTATCCCAACAGCAGACATGGGGACATCAGGGACAGGATTCCCAGTAGGGGAATCAAGATAAACGATTTAGGTCTGGAGGCTATCGATAGGATGTCCAGGACTTTCGACAAGGCCAATAAGGAAGGGATCAGTGGCACAGTGAATTTATTAGGATGTGTTTTGTTTGTGGGGAAGTGGGACACGTGAAGAGAGATTGTCCTCAGCGAGGAAGGGGTCAACTATAGGATGAGGTCCTGGATGTGCAGCCACTACAACAAATCGTGGGTCCATTCAGGCAAGGGGAAGCTTCTCAAGAACCCGAGGATTAGCCATTGCAGCTACAGTATGGAGCTCATTATCTTTTTATCCTATGGACATGGGGTACGTTTTGGGTGATAGTGAGGGTGTCACAAAATAAGAATTATTTTCACTAGAGTTCACGAGTAAGTCAAATTTAGTGGGGGTACTGACTATAGAAGCCATATTACATATATATTTATGTGGGATAGTAGATTTCTTTAGTGTTAACCACGAGAGAGTGGGGTTATGCACAGATATGGGATTGATATTATGAGAGGGGTTACTACTTTCAAGAATTATGGAAGTAGGGTAGAAAATTTTTATATCGGCTGGATAGCGATGGATTTGAATTATTGTAAATAGTGGGGGTAAATTTTGGTGTTCTCGACACCAGGGTATGAATGATTTTTACTAGGTACCACCTGAGAGGTCGCCTAGCATATATATATATATATATGTGTGTGTGTGTATATATGTTGTATTGCACGATGCGATAGACACATAGTGAGGTTTTATGTTCTCATATTTTATCCCGGTAAGTAAGGGAGTCTACTGAAGTGAATCAGGGTGGTTAAATTTATTTTCGAGCAGGGAGAGATAACTCAGGGTTTATTTTGCGCAAGAGATAGTGATAGTAAGGATGCGGTATTTTATGTTGTCTTTTGTAGCATAAGAGTAGGTGTGTATGCTTTTGTGTCAATATATAAGTATTTGGGGGTACATACTATGGACTGAGGGTCTAATGGATCTCAACGACCGACAATGTTAGGTAGTAGTGTATCGGGGGGTTCCTTGTTTGGATTTCACCTTACGAGACATACCACGCATGAAACTTAGCGCAACGTTGGAAGTGGGGAGATGTTTGGTCGTTAGTACATGGGCTGGGTACCCCGACCATTATATATATATATATATATATATATGTGTGTGTGTGTGTGTGTGTGTGTATGTGTGTGTGTGTGTTTGAGTGTGTGTGTGTGTGTGTGTATGTGTGTGTGTGTGTGCATGTGTGTGTGTGATATGACTATGGGTTTGAAGTTATATCACGGGTCACGGCCAGCATAGTCGGGTAACTTTCATGCGGTAAAGCATGGGGATATAGTGTATGGGCACCCGATTTAATTAAGGAAACTTTTGTGTGGTCAAGCAGGGGTGCAGGGTGTATGGGCGCCCTGGTTAACTAAAATGCATATTTGTGTAATTTATAGTTAAAGGCGGGAGAGATAGATATAGCGAGCTTAGAGGCACATGACTAGAGAGTGAGATTCGAGATTTTGATCACTAGGCTCATCTGAATTTTGAGGATGTAATTCCTTTATAAGGGGAGGAGTATGTAACACCCTGTACTTTTGGAGAATAGGGAAATTAATTAAATTGGAGATTTAGAAATTATTTAATTTGGAGAAAATTATTTAATTTGGTGATTTAAAAGAGACGATTTTATAAAACGACTCGAATGGAAATTTTGAGGGCACGGTTGTTCCCAAAAGCGTTAAAATAGTCGAAAAAGTGTACCCGAGTGTACAGTTTGGGTCCTGGGTCAATTGTAGACCAAATCGACACCTCTTGAGGGGATTATGGTCATTTAGCAAATAGAGGTGGGGAGACCCACGAAATTTGCAAGTTATATCAGATGGTTTGCGGCTTAAGTTAGGGTTCATAACATATAAAAATAGAGAGGAACCAACAGAGAGAAAATAGAGAGATTTTTATGAAGGCTTAAAGGGTTCCAAAGGGCTTCTTGCAACCAAGATCAATTTGGAAGGGATATTGAAGAAGGAATCAACCAAACACCCCCATCATCCACGAAATAAGATCCTACCATAATCAAGGAAAGTGGTTTATTTCAAATTATGAAGTTATAATACCCATGTGTAGGGTTTTTAAATAAATTATTTTTATTGTAAGTTCTTAGTGAAAAAGAATGAATGGATTACATGTTGGAGTAGTATTGCATGTAGTTGGCATTTACAGTTGTAGAGGACTGATTACAAATGAATCTATATTGGTAATCACGATTTTAAATCTAGGTTTATGATGTATAATCATGAAGAATTAAATTATATAGGGTTTTGAGAAAATTTAGATATGGATAGTTCTTGGATGGATTTAGTGAGGATTTGATGATATATTTACATTGAGAATGATCGCTATACATTTATAAGATGATTGATGATGTCGGGAAGGATTTTCATAAGGTGTAATGAAGTGTTGGATCGGACAGACATGGTGGAACAAGAAAGAGGGCGACTTGCATCTATTCGATCGATCGATGGCATCGATCGATCGAAGCATTTGGTCGATCGACCAAAGCTGATTTTTGACTATTTTTATTGATTAAGTTTTCCCTGAATTCCAACAATGGGGGAAAATTTTAGAGATGTCATTATGCGTATTGAGGGAATTGATAAAGACCAGTAGGAAGTATAATTAAGGTTCGTTATTACCGTTGAGTGTAACGCTTGGGATATGGACCGACGGGGATAAACCGATCGAGTCACGTGTCAAAAATTTGGAATTGAGTTACGGGGAGAGTCCACATCAATATAAGGTGTATGCCAATAGGTTAGAGATAGTTTAACCATTGTTATAAATAAATAAATAGGGAGCCAGAGATCTTTGAGTTGTGCAAATACTTTCATATGTACGATAGTGAGATAAATCTTTGAATAATAAGTACGGTAAGTATACGAGAGAAAAAAAATACTACGTACATACGGGAATAATTGGGTTGTGTGAATACCTACTGTTTTATATGAGTACGTGGGTTATGCATGCCTGTTGTGCGTTTCCTTGTGATAGGATTGGTAAGTTCGATGAGACATGCCGAACTATGCTGGATGAGACATTTCCAGCCAGGTTCGAGGGGACATTCCGAACCGTGTTTGAGGAGACATTCCGAACATTACTCGAGGAGACATTCCATGCTAGGTTCAGGGAGACATTCCCAACCATTTGTCCTTAATGTGTGAAATAGGATTGATAACATGATATGCTGTATTGGGTATATGTGTGTGTGAAAGATATACCGTCTGAATAATCTACTTGAGTGTGATTAGTAGAGAAGGTAGGTAGTAAGTACCTAAGAATAGATTAAGTGTGAGAACTTAATATTTAGGTAATGATAATAAAGTAAGAGTGATGATAATTACTAGACGTTCGGATACATACTGTAGGGGCGGTATGGGGAAGTTAAAGTAAACTTAACTAATGACTTAATGTAAATTAAGGGTAGCATGTAGCGTACCATATGGGCGGTACTAGT
Organism: Sambucus nigra; assembly: GCA_949130495.1. Taxonomy (NCBI): domain Eukaryota; kingdom Viridiplantae; phylum Streptophyta; class Magnoliopsida; order Dipsacales; family Adoxaceae; genus Sambucus; species Sambucus nigra. Next base: position 279,780,754 of record OX422215.1, on the reverse strand, counting down.
GAGCTAAATTGTCTGAGGTGTTTAGATGTTAGATACCTAGCTGAAGTGGGTAGCGAGACTAGGTAGGAACATTAGGTTCACATTATATATGAGAGGTGAGGAAACTCAAGAGAGTGTGCTTGTTAATAACATGTGTAATCAATAACTGATATTTATTGCGACAAATTACTTGCTAAATATTTTCAAAGGGTTTTGTGTACTGACACTTGCTGTAAAACATTTTCAAAACCTTTTAGGTGTCCGGCCACAGGGACGCCTAGCGTGACTTCATTCCTGGGATTTCAGAGCTACAACATAGGTGGGTGTTGCAGGTCCTTGATTAGACGCTTCTTTTATCCTTCCTGATCTAGTGTAGGATTTCAGCTTTCAGTATGGACATGTCATCCTTCAATACTTTCATTTATATGGGAGTTGGTTATATTGTTGGTTTTTGGCCGATGGTTTATTCGGTAAGACTTTATTTTATCTTAGCTGTTTTTCTCATACTCTTTTGTTGGTATTTGATTTACACTTTGCTCCGCATGTTATTTTTTGTTAATCAGAGTTAAAATTTGGTACTAGTCTAATTTCACCTAGGTGGTTAGTAATTAAAAATTTTCGACAGTGATACTAAGAATGAACCAACTGGGAAACCTGTTTGAATTTAATTTAGGATTGATCACCCGGGATTTAATTAGGCGGGGTGTCACAGCCGGTACATGGTCCTACACAATAATATTTTCTTAATCGAGATGAGATTTTTTAATCCCAGCTTCAATATGGGATTTCAGGAAGCAGCGAGGATAACGTTTCATTTTGATTAAGATGTATCACCCATAACCGGGGAGTAGGCGCACAGTGATTAACGTTTTTTAGAGATGGGTGAAGGAAATTTTGGAATCTTAGTGATCATTTCATTTCGACAACGGATATAGCTAGCAAGTGAAGTATAGTAAGGTAGAGTTCCGTGGAAGCACTCATACTTGTTTGTCACTAACGATGTGCTTATTGAGGTTTTGGTGTGGAAAAATATTAATTATTATCCCTTTGTATGTTTAGAGGTGAGCGGATAATAAGAATTTTTAATCGGTCGAGAATAATCTGATGACTAGGGTGGAATTACCATGAACTTTTTTAGGCGGCTTAGAATTTTGTAACCGAAATCGAGATTTAAAGAACTGACAAAAGTGCCCAGATGTTCATATAGTTTCTCTCAGCATAGGAGTTTTGTATTAAGAAAAATACGAGTAGTCGACACGTATTAAGATGAAGCCTCCTAACAATATTGATACTGGAAGTCAATGATGTATAGGCTCGTCTTATGCAAATGTCGTTAGTTAGGATCACAATGTGACATGTCGTTAATGAGAGAGTTAAACAAGCTTGTTGTGGGACGAGGGCTATAGTGATTGAGCGCCTTACTATGTAGATAGTTTGTGTACTGTTAAAGTATCCAAAATTGTTTTACTAGGTAGGCCTTATTTTCCGAATTTTGAGACAAAATTCCGTTATTAGGGGGGGAGTATGTAATACCCCGCATTTTTATGTCTCTTAAATCCGGGGATTTATTAAATTTAATTGAGATAAATTAATTTAATATTAATCCATAAATTTCTTTTAAATATTTAATAGCGTGACGAGAGTTAGTATTTATTGGGAAGTTGTCGAATATTACTAAATGAGTAAGTAATTTATAAGATTGATTTTATAAAAATTATCACGAGTGAATAAAATGGCAATTATGAAAATTTAAGTCGGGATGCGCCCGTGTCGTGTTAGGACTCAATTATTATTAGAAAAGTGAGTAAATTATAATTCACTCGTTTGGTCCTTTCGAGTGCGCCAATGTGTCCGAAAGGGTCGAGATAGTCAAAATAATGTACCCGTGGGTTTAGTTCGGGTCTCAGGGTATTTTTAAGCCTAATTGGCATCCCGAGAAGGTATTATAGACATTTTACATTATTGAGCAATTAAACCCACGAATTTCCTAAGGATAAATCATCCTTTAGGAGTTGTCTTCTCGGGTTAACAAACACAAAACCAAACAACGGCCATTAGAGACGAAGTTGGAGAGCTTTCCAACCCATGGCCAAATACTCATCCGTTTGCACCGCCACCAAATCGTATATCGTGCGATGGGGGACGCAACCATACCTTTTCATCCATGAAATCAGAACCTTGAATTCCAGGAAAGTATCTATCGTGCTTTTTTTTAGTAAATTTCTCACCCATGTTAGGTTAGGATTATCAAGAACATGTTTTATGAAAGAAATTGATAATTTAGAGACTTTGAATCGCATGTTTAGAGAAATAGAATATATTCTGGACATACCCATCACATGTAGAGGATTACCCACGAATTAGTATGAATTTAGAAATAAGAAATCTGGGAAATAATTATAAGAATGTATGTTTCCTCCAAAATTAGGGTTCTTGAGTATTATGTCAATTTTACCCCATTAATTCGATATTGTTGATGAATTTGAATATGTTTCATGCAGAAAATCATGTAGTTAGGTATATAGTAACAGTTGTAATGTTGTTTGGGAGTTTGGGCAAAATTGATAGAGGTTTTGAGGACTTTTGGCGATGAAACCCGTAGGATAGTATATGAAGAATCTAGGAAATATTTGGGCTATCGATCGATCGACCTTGAATGTCAATCGATCGACTGGATCGATCAATCGACCCACTACCTTCGATTGATCGACCTCTTCTGAATTTTGAAGCTTGTTCTTTGTTCTTAATGATTAACCCTGTGTCACTTTGTGGTAACCCTTACACATATTTTATTTACCATAATGGGACTTGGGAAAGACCAGTAGGGTTGTAGGCAAGGTTTGGGTGATACTATTCATACGTGATTTAATCGTGGGGTTTCGGGAATATAAATTTAGTGGGAAATAGTGCGTACGTTATGTTATGTCTCAAGAGGATTAAGGAAGACTTAGACCAGTAGAGTAGTGAGGGTGCACCTACTGATTTTATATTATTTCAAGAGGATACACTTTGAGAATCGAGAAGTACTTAAGGATTTGTTATACTTAATAGAATAAAAAGAGTGATTTACTTATACGTAAAATTTGACCGTGATATGTTACGCATGGCTAGAATAATATTATGGGTCGAGGGCGCACCTAATTTTAAAATGTGAATATATATATATATATATATATATATATATATATATATATATATATATATATATATGATTGTGTGATTGTGCATATTATATATCTATGTAAAAATCATACCCGGGATACTTGCTATCACGGGAGTTTTTGCGCCAGGACAATCTTATCTCGATTGGACCTTTATGGGGGATATTGACTCGTACCCTAGAAGATGGTATCCTCGATACAGGCTATCTGAAAATGATGGTCAGATGTTCTAAGAGACGTGAGGGTATGTGCTAACCTCTTAGGACCTGGAACAATGTTTTGCCTCCATTTGTTTGTGTATTGTGTTAATACAGTTCGAGAGTGATTTCCTACTAGTATTTCCCTTAGTTTGTGTGATACGGGGACTTGATAGCAGACTATGCTAGCACCATAGATTTTATGTGGGGTGCCATTAGTATATATATTATATGTGTGACTAATAAATATACGTATATCTACATGGAAACTTTCTACTGTGTGTATAAGTAGATAAGTAATGAATAAATACTTCAATGTTATTATAAGTGTTCGGGAACTTTAAAATGGAAATGAGTTATTCTAAATAACGTAAGAAATCGTAAAGACAATGATTTCCTAAAGTAAATATCATAACCTCTCTTTTCAACTGATAAAACGTTATGGAGAATAAGTTTGAAAAACTTACGAGATTTATTACTGCGGTAGGCGTGCACACTAGATGAGAGGTGATATTTCTTAAGAGAGTGTCACATACTAACATGGTTGTTGCATTAGCCGGTAAGCATTTTAAATACTTGCTAAAATATTTTTAAAAACTGTTTTACACTCGGTCTCTGAGCCATCTCGTGTTCTTTTCTCTTTCTTGTATATATATATATATATATATGTGTGTGTGTGTGTGTGTGTGTGTGTATTATAGGTGCCCATCCACACGGGTGTCATTCTTAGATTCCTTGGAACGGACGCGCTGCAGCTTATGTGGGAGTTGAAGGCCATTTCTTAGACGACCTCGTTGTTGACTCTACTCTTAATTTAGTTCTGATTAGTCAGGGCATGTGTCGCCCATTTCCTTATTTAGTTGGATTTGTCAGAGATTTATGTTCACTTATTTTCAGTATTTGGTACTCTTTGGGATGTAATTCGTGTCATGGTGATTTCATTTGTAGTTTTTAAACTTGATATTGGTTTATCTGAATGGTTGAATTCTTGGGTGTTTATTACCATTCTTCATATTTATGTGACTCTTAAACCTTTAATTATTAAAAAGGTTTTTATATCTGTGGATTTAAATAAAATGGAAATAAGTTTTTAATTGTTTTGACACTTAGCTTAATTATTTAGTGGTTTAAATTGAAAATTTATTTTGCGACAGTGATGCTAAGAATGAACCAATCGTTCACCTTGATTTTTAATTTAATAAATGATTGATCACCCAGCGTTTAATTAGGCAGGGTGTTACAATGTGTTTATATGTTTACACACATTTATAGTTAAATATAATGCTCACAATCACTTCATTTAAGCGTTATTGAATAATAACAATTTGAATGCTAAAATAATACACATAAAAGGTTAATAAGTCACTAATTTACTTAAATCCTACACTAATCAGGCTTAAATGATAACTAAATAATTTAATACATAAAGGCACGCCAGCATATTCCTTAAATTGAGTACAACTTTAGTTTAGGTCAACATATTTAATTCTAAATAAATAACCCCTTAAAATTAGTATTTGGTTTATACGGGACTTAACAAGTGACATAAAAATAAGCCGAAATAATATTTTGTCACATAATCATGCTCCTCATGTGTCATAACATAAATTTTGTTTTAGGAATCATATTTAATCTTACTTAGATAGTCTTATATAGCATACCAAAGTTAATAGGGGACCTAAAATTTACTAATGGAATATAAACCAAAAAATAAAATCTAAACAGGTGAAATAATCTACATAAGCCAATAAAAAACTTTAATTAAGGAAGAATTACCTTATGGATTAATCTAGTTTTTGAAGAATTTTTCGTCTCAGAAAAACCTAACTTTTTTTCTATTTTCTCTTGCTTTTATTTTGTTTCCTCTCCAATATTCTCTTTTGACTTCCCTCGTTATAACACACCCAATTCCTTAACATATATGTAATAAATTTATATAATTTATACTTTTAGCCCTTTTCCTTAACTTAAGCAAAATCACACCTTATATCCGAACTTTATTTTACTATCATTAGAGTATCAAAATTAATTTATTTTAAGACCAATTAATATAAATCTCCCATATATATAATTAAGGAATTAAAATTACATATTCAACTATAAAAATATTTGCATAAAACATATAAAGAAATCATGTATTATACCTCTTAATTATGCAATAATTCACATAATTCAACCAATGTGATTATTCAATTATTTTAAACTATCATGCCAATATTTGGAATGTCACGTTAGCTTTAATGCCTATTTTCCAAATTACATAATTAAGATGAGTCGCAATAAATAAAAGAATCTAACAAGATGTTTTTGGGATTTTATTCTTAAAATAATGTATGACATTTATTTTTCAATAATGGTATGACAGACTCATTCTGAAATAAGAATCATGTTTGTAATATATATATATATATACATAATGTATAATGTATAAATGTCAGTCAGTTGAACTTATTAATAATTCTGGTGAGTTCGATTCAGCATGATTACAAAACATAAGATTTCCAATTCTAGTTTATATGAATATTTGAGAGCCTTGATAGAAAGTTGAAAACCTATCTGTAAAGTTGTGATTATAGTCTTAGTAGTTTATTTTGACTATGATAACCTGTCTGCTATTTCAAAAAGGACGATACTGGTAAATTATGAATGTATTAAGCGACACCAAAAGTGAGATTGAAGTCCAAACACTAATTACACTTGCAAAATCTTAAAATTTTTAAAAGTGGTGCCTGGATTCTCAATATCGAGGATTATGAGAATCGAAATATTCATACAATTATTGCTTTGATTATTCTGGGTGCAATTCAAATTATCGAGTCTAAATCTCCGCAAGTTGGACAATCATTGGGTGGGTACGCTTGAGATCATATTTTAAAGTAATCTTTGTCTACAAGTTATCCTAGATTCTGACACCCCCTTTATAAACTTATAAGTTTTTATTCTACCAGTAAAATCGGCGAATGAATTTTACAATTTTCTTGAGTATTAAATAAGTTAAGTTTGAGATCAAAGATTGCATAAGATTTTGGCGAATTTCATTAGCGGCAAATTGAAATTGACCAAGCGAGTAATGTATGCTTTATGTGAGTAATCAATTATGTGCCATCAAATTTTGCAAATAAGGCATCATTATTCGAGTACTTACGAGATAATTAAAATTGGAGTGAAATTATAATTATTTATTGGAATTAGTTACTATTACAAAAAATGAAAAAATATATCGTGAATCCTGATATAGGATTTTCATATTTTCGTTTGGTAGCTAATTTAATTATTAGTCTTTGGTCGCTTATACGTTCCATTTTTCCAAGTAGTAAGACCAAATTATCTAGAAACCCAGCTTGGCAAAAGCCCGCTTCATGTAGCTACTCATATGGGTTAACGAAAGGATTAAAGTTTCATGAGATATTCTCAAAGGTTAGAGTAGGAGAACAAAAACATGATTCATGTTTTTCTTAGGGATGAGGAAAGAAAGAAAGTGATTTCTCTTCTTTTTAACCACGATTCCTATGACACTTCTTAAAATCCATAAATAGAGATAAATAAAAAGGATATAATTAAAGACAATGCAAAAATCAAGAGTTAGGATAAATTAAAACATATCTTATACCATTAAACTAACAATAGAATAAAACGCCAACTCTGAAATGCAAACAAAATCTCAGTAGTTCAATATACAAGTCTAAATAATAATAACAATAATAATAATAATAATAATAATAATAATAATAATAATAATAATAATAATAATAATAATAATAATAATAATAATAATAATAATAATAATAATAACAACAACAACAACAACAACAACAACAATAATAATAATAATAATAATAATAATCTTAATTTAATATGTGTCATACAAATATCTTACTCGGGAAATCTGAATTAATACAACAGCCGAAAAATAGAAATATAATGTAGTACAAAAGAGCAAATGAGTTATGGTGGGTGTTGAAATCGTAAATGACCTCAGAACCAATCAGGTTCTCCCCTCTAGACCTCATAAAGGTAAAGAGGGAGAAGTATAAAAGCGCAAGATAGAGATATAAAATGGTCCGGGCCTCAATTGACGATCCTACAAACATTGTCAAGGTGTTTCACTATATATTAGATCATAAGAGAGTTATAACAATGAATGAGACCTCTTGGCCTTTGGCTAAGAGATTATGTGGTCCTTGCATCCATTGTCACCGATTCAAAGAACCTTATGAAGTAACTGATAGATATCTTTAAGGGTTCCTCAGTATTAATTTATGTCTCAATAAGTAGCACAATATATATAAAAGTTGCAGACGATCTGGAACTATGATTTTTCACTCATAATATTGAGTTGAGAGCTTGAGGAACTAGAGTTAACACTTGAAGAATCTGTAACTCTTCGTACTTTGAAGTGTGATTATTCAACCTATCTTAAACCTTTACCCAGCCTCCAATTTATTTACAAACTCTGGTAGAGAGATTGTGTGGAGTATCATAACATAGTTATAATGTTTCTATGTTTTGATGGCACAAACATGGTAGTGGAGTGTTGGATAAAGGTTTTGCAGGTCGTGTAATGTAGTTGTTGGTTGTATTTAATGTGGATGGGAGCCATTGTAACAACCCGCCTAATTAAATATCGGGTGATCAGTCCTTCATTTAATTATATCAGAATATCCAGTTGGTTCAGTATCAGCATCACTGTCGAAAACAATTTCTTTATTAATCACCTAATAGTTAATTAAGCAAGTGTCAAAAACTTTTTTTCCATTTTTAATTTAATTAAAACCATTCCACGACACGGAATAATAATATGCAACAACACATCACAAGTTCATTAACTATAACAAGAAGAAATGTGACTAAAATAACTCTACAGTTAAATTATAACTTTCACACTAAATAAAACTGATATCCATAATACTTACATAAATAATTACAACCTTTAGAATCCTGGGTGACAAGCCGTAAATGAAGTAAACACTACAGATGAGTGAATCAATAGAAAGCAAGCGTCTACATGAAATCCTCATCTATGCTAGTAGCTATAATCCATCAGAACATCCATAATCTATGCTGGGCATCCTTACTGCTGGATACCAATGTACAAGATATAGTAGAGAAGAGAATATGCAAGGAAACCGGTCAGAGCCTGATTATAAAAGATTTTAAAAATAGAAAGTGCTCAACAATTACAATTACAATTACAATTAAGCATTTTTTACGTACATGTTAGTTTCTCGGGATCTCTCTTGAGAATTATCACCTATCATCTAGAGTACGCACCTATCGTATCTTATTATCTTCTTGGTTAAGATTCCCTCCTAACTAGTTTCCATAACAAATTTTTAGCCCATATCATAAACACGTATGTCCCATACCGTACGTAATATAATTATTCATATTCATTTATCTTTAATATGAACTAGTCTTATTACAATCTTGTAATTAAGTGTTCACTTACTTAATTCAATTTATATTTAATTATTTACTTCTATCTACAACATTACACAGTAGATTAAATCACAGTTTATATTTTTAATCTACAATATCACACAGAATATTACATCTCTATATCTACAATGCACACAGTAGATTACATCACAGTTTATATATATAATCTCACACTAATTATATATATACTAATACGACACCTCCCCAGTCACAGCTGCGGTGCATGCATACTCTGTTATCATGTCCTGATACATAATGCCACATTATAGAGGACTATTGATTCGACATCTCTCACGAATCATATCATAAAAAAAATATACTGGAGGCGAGCATACTCCCCATCTAAATGGGTCATGCACATACCTACGCTCCCATTCAACCGTCGAAACTATCACATACACCGATAGCACGTGTCCAAGGTCCTATGCACAGGGTAGGAATCTAAAATCCTCCCAAATGGGAGCATAGGATAAGACCATCCACAACGCGAAATCTCCACCCCGATAACAAGAAGCGTAGGTATGTCATATATACAAATAATAATATTAGTATTCATCACATCTATATAAATATAACATCCATAAGGCATTCACACAACCATATGATAATTTCCAGACGTAGTATTTTTATCTATCAAATCCTATGTATTAAAGATTATGAATTTACTTCTTTATTTTATATTCCCGAGCCTCACTCATTACTAAAAGATTAAATAAGTATTTCTTAACCTAATTCAGTAGGTAAATGTCTACATCCTACTTGTCCATGTCATCATAACTTTCAAAATTTTATGAATTAAACTCATCTTTAATTAGTTTTAATTCTCGATAATCTTTAATTCATTCTTAACCCTTCATTCTATCTCTTAGGGTTAATCCCACCTATTCCTAAGGTTATACCGGTAATTAATAACTCTCTTGCTACTAGTCCCAACCTTAAATTATCGTTTATCCAATTTAAATCCCAAGTAACATAAGTCTCGATAATAACTCGTTAAATTAACACTTGTTAATTTCCCCTTAATCAAAAATCCCAAAAATAATATTTTCTGGGTCTTAGGTATATCCTACTACCCTTCTCTGAGTCACAAAATATTCCTAAAAGTTTTGGGATTAAATCAAGAATTAAAAATAAATAACTTCATCATTTTTGGGGAGGTCGATCGATCGATGTTCCTGGGTCGATCGATCGATCACCCAGATATCAGCCCAGATTCTGCAACTTTTATTCAATGGATTTCACATATTTTAATCAATCCAACCTTTATTTTAATGTCCCAAACTTCATATAATCCATACCACATGATATAGACACATATGTAAATGATTCCTACTGATCTAAATAACCTAGAATCATCAAGAAGGTTGGATTTAAAACATACTATTTCCAGAAAACCCATTTTTTATATTTATCCATGAATATGATATAAACTCTAATTTTTCTTCTCCAAATGATTCCCAATTTAATCTCATGAAATCCATATCATATACCATCATATATGGATAAGTTCTAACATATCCAGAATCATTTACACATCATTAACATTAATAAATTTATTCAAATTTCATTTTATTCTCAAGAACTCTAATTTTTTACTTTACCATCAATAAGAGTGTAAATCCAAGGTTTCTTCACAAGATAATATAAAATTCATGGAGTTTATTCTATAATAAAAAAAATATCACTCCTAGATAATATCCATTTCAAAGATCTATTTAAAATTCTCACAAATTTATCTTTGTTGATGTAACTTTTCAAAATTTTCCTAACTATCCTAACATGGACAATATAAAAGCTAAGATTGCAATAATTAATCACTTGTTTTTAATTCATAGGTCTGATCCGTTGGGGATGACACTCTACTGGTGGTCCTCTATTTTTCCAGCCAACTTCCGACAGTGGTGGTGGTGGCTCTTGGTGGTGCAATGTTGTTGTACTTTAGTTTCTTAGAAAAGTCTTTTCTTTTCCTATAGAAAGTCTCTCAATCTCCCCTAAACCTTTTCCTCTTATTTTTGGGAATGAAACTAAGCTCTCTAATCACCTCAATAATATAATAAAACCCAATTTCCGTGTTTACTATTCACCTCCCTTGTAAAATGACTGAAATACCCCTCCAGGGTGTCCTTTGGGTTCCAAAGTGCCCCGAGACCCAAATCAAACACCCAAGTAGACTTTTTCGACTATTTGAACCCTTTCGGACACTTGAGTGCAGTCAAAAAGACCATTCGAATGACATAATAATATTTTAGTTTTATTTCATTTAAATCTAGTCCCAAAACGACATACTCACGCGTCCTGACTTAATTACCGAAATTATCGTACACATAATTCGTGACAATATATAAAGTCATAATCAATTGTAAACTCATAATAATATATATTAATTTAATCACTAAGTAATATTAAACAGAAATCAAATATTACTTTATTCTCGAGTAATATTTAAATCTGGATTAATTTCCAATTATATCACAATTAATTTTAATTAATGTCATTTTAAAAGTCACTAAAAATACTTGATTTTACATCCATTAATACAAGTGGAGTTGAGTGGTGGTGGTAGGTATAATAGTGTTCTTTTTTATACCTACTATGCCAAACATGCTGCAGGAAATCAACTAGACCTCCATAGGTTTAGAAATTCCATTAGTCGATCCTCAGATGATCATGAGGTATGTTATGATAATAACTTTTTGAGTTGAGGGCTACATGACATTAGAAAGAAATTTGTAAGGACACAAATTTCCAATTGGGTCCTTTGTAGTTTTGGCTCAATTCCGGGAAAAAATGTTTGAGTCATAGGATAGAGTTATTGACCATCATTCAAGCCTATGACATACTAAAGTTGAAGACATAGCGGCCAAGTTTATAAAGCTTCAGCAAATGCCGTTTTAGTGTGCCTCGTTTCTACATCATTAACATGGTTCCATTGCTCCTAAGGTATGAATGCATTTTAATATATATATATATATATATATGATCTTGGAACAATTTTTATTAGGTGTATTTTGTTTTTAAACAGTTGTTTATTTTCAGAAAGATTTTATTAAAACTTTAAAATAAAGTATATAAAGTTTGTAGGCTAAAATCAAATTTTTATACTTTCCGGAAGTTCGTTCGAAATTGTTGTTCGAATGAGTTTATCGTTCGAACGAGAATGTCGTTCAAACGAGTTTTCCAACGAGTTCCCACATTAGCCACTAGAATGTCGTTCGAAGTGTCGTTCGAATGAGAATAATGTTCGAACAATATTTCCAATGAGATTTCTAACGAGTTCACACTGGAACTTCGTTAGAAGGCTCGTTCGAACGAGACTTCGTTCGAACGAAAATCTCGTTCGAACGAGTTTTGGCGGGAACAGTTAATTGGCAGTTTTTTGAGCAATTTTCCCACTTTCCCACTTTTTTTCCCTCTAAGTTTTTACCTGATTAATTAAGTGCGGAACCCAACTTTTTCTTTTCAACTTTTTCACATCTTTCCATCTCAAAGAGAGAGATTGAGAGAACAATTCCAAAAAGAAAAAAGTTCAAGTTTGAGTGTTCATTTTTCAAATAAATATTCTTAAAACACTTATGTTTTACACCCATAGTTATTTATCCAAGTTCCTTTATATATATATATACATTGCTTGGAGTTTTGGCACCGGTTTACTCTACCTATTTAAGAGTTTGTTTGGGTTTTCTTCTAAATCCCTCAAATAAGAAAAAGTTTGTTTTGCTACGGAATTCTCACATGGTGAAAGGCACCATGTGTGGTTGACGGTGTACCAAGTCCAAGGTTCTGGTGGAGCTCCGAGGTTATCGACTAGGAGGAGATGTTTATAAGAAGACGCGTCAAGGCTTGAAAGGTGTAGAGTCGTGGAAGTAAGTCAGTTGTCTTGTAATTGTAAAACCATACTTAGTGCACTTAAGTCTAGGGCCGTCCGAGGTTTTTTCCCGTTGTGGGTTTTTCCTCGTACATCGCGATGTAGTGATTCATTATTTATTTTATCTTTCGCAAAACTCTCCTAGAACGCATGCTTAGGTAAAAAGATAAATTTTGGTTTAATCACTACTTATGTTTAATTTGGTGATACAAAATTAATTGGGTAAATGTTAATTTAATTCAAGTAATTTAATTTAATTTGATAAAATTCGTTTGGCCTAATTTGGTAATATTGAAAAATGATTCATGAAGATTGTTAGGCAAATTTCTAGGACTTGAATTGGGTTAAATTGGTTTAAGTAAAATTAACATAAGTGTGTGTTTAATCTAATTTCACTTGGTTTAATTTTAATTTGAAAAGAAATTAAAATTAGTCAATTTTTTTAAATTTGAACCATCTCGATTCCGCATATATTTAAAAGGAAACTACTTTTTGTAATAGTAAGAAAATTTTAAAATTGGGGGCTGTGGGTACCCAGAATTAAGACCATGGGCCTGGACGAGTAGCCCATTTCTGGTGGCCCAAAGTCCAATCCCCCCATTTCTCATTTAATTATCCGATCTCTTCCCACGTTCCCATTAAGGGAGGTTATAGGGAGAGATGGAAAACGTGGGGGAATCCAACACCCCCACTTACCTGAACATACATGTATATATTGAAACCTAGGTCCAGGGCAAAAGGACAAGTTGTATTCTCTGTAATCACTCTACGGAGTATATAGAAATAACATCGACTCCACCACTGTGGACGTAGGCACTCCTTTGCTGAACCACGTACATCCTTTGTTGTGTGATTGTCATTTTACATTCATTTTTCCTACTTGGTGATTTCCTTTCTCTTATCTATTTGTGTTGCATAATAATTGGCACCACAATTGGCGCCGTCTGTGGGAACCGTTCATCTTTCCCTGAGAAGAGCCCACACCAAGGAAGGAATTTAAGATGTCTGGTCACAGCAGCAATGCCCCCCAGGCAGGAGATATTCAAGAACCACCTGCCCCTCGCATGATTAGGTCTGAAATTCGATGTTCAGATCAAAGGAATCGCTTGGAAAGGCCAGCCTCAGAAGAAATCCAAGGACCAACGAGTTCCACACAGATATCCAGACTAATTGATGCATACGAGGCAAGGCTCCACGAGAAAAGGGAGTCTTCTCACAAATATGAGGCTAAGAATGCTCACCTGAAAAGAAGACTGGAAAGGTTGGAGAGAGATCTTCATCATGATAACAGGAAACATCCATACCGCACTCCTATCCCTCAGGAGAGAAAGTCTCACAGCCGAGGAAGGAGCCCAAGGCGAGGATCTTAAAAGATGGAGGAAGGCGAATCAGACGACTACCTCCACGAGCATCTGCGAAGAGATCGCCTTTACCAGAGCCCTACTCAAAGAAACGAGAACATATAAAACCTGGTTCGTAGGGAAATGGACCAACATCCTGCCCACCACGGTACTAGATTGACCAGAGAACTCGCTAGGCGACCTCTCAAAACCCAGATGAAGTCACCCTTCACGAGGGAGATCGAAGAAGAAGAAGCCCCCAAGAAATTTTCCATTCCAAGGTTCAAGATTTACGATGGTAAGACTGATCCCATCGTTCACGTCAGGCAATACCGATAAGACATGACCCTCTGGAATAACCGCGATGCACTGATGTGCCGTATTTTCCCCTCAAGCCTGGATGATGTGGCGCAGAAATGGTTTGAAAGACTCCCCCATCGGTCCATTAGAAGTTTCAAATCCTTGACCGAGCTCTTTACGGCCCGGTTCATCACTAGCATCTCCCATCCCAAAAGGATGGATGCTTTACTAACAATGAAGAAAATGCCTCAAGAGACACTTCGAGACTACGCGAAGAGGTACTGGGAGCTATTCAACGAGGTCGAGGACTGCTCGGAACAAGTGGTAGTGGCCTCTTTTAAAATTGGGCTACCCAGCTCTTCCCTTCTTTAACAGTCCCTGACAAAGAAGGAAGCTATGACTATTGATGACCTAATGGATCGCATTGAAAAGTACGCTAAAGTGTAGGATGTCACCTGCCTCAGTACAAGAGAAAATGGTCGAGCTAAACTCACTACCAAGGGAAGTGACAAAGCTAAGAAACAGAAGAAAGGAGGAAAGAACGGGGGTAAAAACGGCTCCAAGAACGGAGGGAACAATGATGCGTCGAAAGCATTCCAGGCGGTTAACACCGTCTTCAAAGAACCAGTTTACAAAATTCTCACGAAGATCAAAGATGATCCATTCATCAAGTGGCCCTGGAAGATGGGAGGAGATCCTTCTAAGAGGAACAATGCGCTAAGATGCGCTTTTCACAAAGAGGGAGGACATAAGACTGAGCATTGCAAAGCTATTAAGTCTCACCTCGAGGAGCTGGACCAGTCTGGGCATTTGAACGAGTTTGTAAAGAAAAGGGCAGAGAAAGTGGCTGCCAATAGAGAGGCGAGACCTGATAATGTGCTGGAAGATGATGATGGATAAGAGTTTGCGATAATTCACGGGGCATATGATGTCAGGCAGATACAAGGAAATTCAGCTTGAATGGAGATGAAGAAACTTACAGTAGTAATGCAAGCTTTTCATATCGATCCATCAAAGTCACAGTTAGGAAAATGTCGACGAGCAGATGACATCAACTATAATAAGCATATTGTCTTCAAAGATGAAGATCTGGTGGGAGTGAGGACCCCACATCATGATGCTCTGATCATTACAATCAGGATATCCAATTTTGACGTCGACAAGCTGCTCGTCAATCAAGGCAGCTCATTCGAAGTAATGTATCTCGATCGATTCAGAAAATTGAAGTTAAGCGTCGCTGACCTAAAGGAGGCTACTGTACCTTTGGTTGGCTTCGCTGGAAAAATAACTATACCCCTGGGAAATATTGTACTACCAGTGCGCGCTGGAAACGTCTCCAAGATGATCGAGTTCTTGGTAGTTAACATCGACTCACCATGCCAGGCCATCCTCGACAGGGGATGGATTCATGCGATGAATGCAGTCTCCTCAAACTACCATAAAAAACTGAAGTACGTAACTGAACGAGGAGTAATGGAAATCCATGGTGATCAGGCAATGGCGAGAAGGTGCTTCATAGAAACCATCCGTCCAAAGCCAGAGAAGAAGTCCGAGCAGCCCAGCGAGAAAATTAAAGAAGGTCTGACACCTTCTAAATGATAATTAAAGTATGGGAGACCTGGAGTAGAGGAGACCAGGATCCTCCCCTCCGAGCAGGTCATCGAGGACCTGGAAGAAGTTACGGCTGGAGATGGAGACAGTAACAGAGTCTTCTTAATTTGAGCGTCTCTTACCAACCAGGAACTGAAGGAACTGACAACCTTGCTAAGGCGCAACATGGATTTTTTCGCGTGGGAACCATATGAGCTACCTGGAATCGATCCTAGTATGGTCTGTCATCAGCTGCACGTCGACCCCACCTTCAAGACAGTCACGCAGAAGGCACGACGAACTGCACCCGATAAGGCTAAGGCGGTCGAAAAAGAAGTTGAAAAAATGCTGGATGCAGGATCCATACGGGAAGTATAATTCCCCAAGTGTCTATCCAACCCAGTAGTAGTTCCGAAGAGCAACGGGAAGTGGAGAGTTTGCATCGACTTCACTGACCTCAACAAATCATGCCCTAAAGATAGTTTCCCCCTCCCAAAAATAGACCAACTAGTAGACGCCACCACAGCTCATGACGGAATGAGTTTCCTGGACGGATACTGAGGGTATCACCTAATCCCCTTATATGCCCTAAACCTGGACAAAACAGCGTTCATCACTACAGTTGGGTTATACTTCTACACAGTCATGCCCTTTGGGCTCAAGAATGCAGGGGCAACATATCAGCGGATGGTTACCAAGATGTTCGAAGATCAGATGGTAGACACCATGGAGGTCTACATCGATGACATGCTTGTTAAAAGAAAGAAGAAGGAGAACCACCTCTCAAACCTATCAAACACCTTCGAAATCCTCAGGAAGTACCGAATGAAACTTAATGCAAGCAAGTGTTCGATGTCCAGTCAGGAAAATTTCTTGGGTACTTGGTTAGTAAGAGAGGCATAGAAGCTAACCCAGACCAGATCGATGCCATTAGCAGGGTACAACCCCCTCGCACAATCCGAGACGTATAGAAGCTCACTGATATGCTCGCTGCCTTAAATCGTTTCATCTCTAAGTCTTTCGAGAAGTGCAAGCCTTTCTTCTAGCTTCTAAAGGGGAACAAGACAGTAGAATGGAGCCCAGACGACTCACAAGCATTGATCGAGCTCAAGTCTTACTTAAGCTCTCCACCGCTGCTCGTTATACCACAGCAGCCAGATTCTTTGTACCTATACCTCTCCGTGTCCAATCACACTATCAGCTCTGCACTAATATGCGAGGTTACAGGAATCCAGCACCCGTTTATTACGCGAGTAAAACCTTACTGAACGCCGAGCAAAGGTACCTACCATTGGATAAGCTCGCTTTTGCACTAGTAGTAGCCTCGAGGAAGCTGAAGCATTATTTCGAAGCTCACACTATCATCGTCCTTACATCGCATCCCCTTAAGGCAATCCTAAGGAAAGCATATTTGTCGGGCAGATTGTCTAAGTGGTCAGTCGAGCTTGGTCGATTTGACATCCAATTTCAACCAAGGACAACTGTCAAGGGTCAGATCCTCGCTGATTTCATAGCCGAATCCATAGGCAAGGAACTCTCCGACCAACCTCAACCAGCAAGACAAAAGGGGAAACAAGCAAAAGAGGAAACCTTGAAACTGTTTGTTAATGGAGCCTCCAACTCGAAGGGGGCAGGGATAGGCATTGTCCTCATTACTCCAGAAAATAAAATCCTTGAACAAGGAATCAGGTTTGGATTTGCGGCCTCCAACAATGAGGCGGAGTACGAAGCCCTAATATCCGGCCTCCAAAAAGTGCACACTCTGGGAGCAAAACATTTACAGGTGTTCGACGATTCCCAACTAGTTTCCAATCAGATAAGCGGAGATTACGATGCAAAAGATGAAAGGATGGTAGCTTACCTCACCTTAGTGAAAAAACTAATGTCGAGCTTTGAAGAAATCAACGTCCAGCAGTTTCCCAGGGGGCAAAATAGTCACGATGATGCCCTAGCATCCCTGAGCTCGGAAATTGACTCCGACCTAAAAAGAACCATCCCCATTGATTTCCTCACTCGCTCGAGCATCAATCGCAACAGCAAGCCACCAGACGTCGAACAGGTACTCCAGGTGGGATCAGCCCCCCCAGGACCCCTTAAGGGATTATTTAAAGGATGGCACGCTCTCGGGTGACAAGAAGACTTCCCACCAGATAAGAGTCAAAGCTGCTCGCTTTTACTTATCCCCAGAAGGCAACTTGCATAAGAAATCCTTCTCCGGTCCCTACCTCCAATGCGTCCACCCAGGAGAAGTCGAGCAAGTGCTACATGAGCTTCACGAAGGAGTCTGTGGAATCCATCTAAGAGGAAGATCTCTAGCCTTTCGAGCAATGAAGGAAGGCTACTGGTGGCCATATATGCAAAGGGACTATGAGGTATATGTCCATAAATGCCTGAAATGCCAACTTCACGCTCCTATGGTCCACCAACCCGCCAGCGATCTAAAATCCTTATCCAGCCCATGGCCATTCGCCCAATGAGG
This sequence comes from Sambucus nigra, assembly GCA_949130495.1. Lineage (NCBI taxonomy): Eukaryota > Viridiplantae > Streptophyta > Magnoliopsida > Dipsacales > Adoxaceae > Sambucus > Sambucus nigra. The sequence continues at coordinate 279,762,404 of OX422215.1, read as the reverse complement.
AATGGACATCGTGGGACCGCTACCTACCGCCAGTGGAAATCATTAATATTTGTTGGTCACAACTGACTACTTCACCAAATTGATCGAGGCGGAACCCCTGGCGAACATCCGAGATGCTGATATGATGAGGTTCATATGGAGGAATATAATCACTCATTTTGGCATCCCTAGGACCATCATCACCAATAATGGAACACAGTTTGAAAGCGAATCCTTTCAGAACTTCTGTAATGAACACGGTATCAGACACCACTTCAGTTTGGTAGCCTACCTTCAGAGCAATGGCCAAGCTGAGGCTTCCAACCAAACTATTATCGATGGATTAAAGAAGCGATTGGAGTGAGCCAAAGGCGCATGGGTAAATGAACTACCTCACATCCTATGGGCATATCGAACCACTCCTCAGCGAGAAATAGGAGAAACCCCATTTTCGTTGACATACGACATGGAAGCAGTCATCCCACTCGAAGCAGGTTTGCCGACAATGAGGTCCAACCTTGTCGACCAAACCCATAATGATGTAGCATTGCTCACTGAGCTCGACCTAGCCGACGAGCATCGGGAGCTAGCCCTAGTGAAACTAGTGAGCTACCAGCAACAGCTCGCGAGGCATTACAACAAAAGGGTTAACTCGAGGGCATTCCGAATTGGGGACTATGTTCTAAGGAAAGTCCTGGGCAGCGCAGTAAAACCATCAGACGACAAGCTAGGCCCAAATTGGGAAGGACCCTTTAAAGTAACCAGAGATGACCTGCAGGGCGCCTATCACTTGGAAACGATGGAAGGCAGAGAAATACCACGAGCATGGAACGCAGCCAATCTTAAGAGATTATATTTTTAGATCTTTCTTTTATTCTTTTGTTATGAAGCTAGAAGATCATTTCCCTTATCATTAATGAAAGTTATATAATTGGTTACATTCTGATGAGTAACAACTGCATTTATCGCACATCTTTTCCAAATAACAGGAAAATTGATCACTACACTATAGTAGGGCAATATCTCTGCTCAGGTCATCATTATGAAACACAAAGGACCTCTTAGCATTGCCCCTGACAATATATGAAGCCCTACAGGGTATCCTTAGGCAATATGACTAAATTTTATACTGGTCATCAAACCTACTTTGGTTAAGCAAAACCCTGATCGGATAAAGCATCCAACACCAGGTGTGTCCTCGCCAATTTCTCCACTTAGGCCTAAGGGAGTGTGACGACACAACCTAAAAGGTAAAGTGGTGCACAATGGTATCTCGATATTACACTGGACTGGGAGGACACTTGCATGACAAAACAAACTTAAAAGATTATAAAACAACAAGAATATGAAGAATATGATGCACACGTTTAGTCGACAAAATTGCCCAAAACAAACTTTTTATTAATGAATCATATTTACAACAATGGCGATACATGCTTAGTCGACAAACTCGCCCAAAGCATTTACATTATCAAAAATACAAGTAAAAAAAACTGGCAAAATCTCAATGGGGGGGAGGCGTCTGAGCGAGATAATCATCCACTCGAGCTCTTTGTCCGTCATCAGGAGCAGGAGTTAACTCTTCCATAACCTCATTCGCATCCGCCTCCAACAATTGTTGAGGTATGGCATCGATGGGGATCCATCGATCATCCCTCTGGAAGGGGTTAGGCATCAGGGTAGAGGGAGACATTTCATGAGCTCGACCTAGCCGACTAGCACTGAGATCTAGCCCTAGTAAAACTAGTGAGCTATCAGCAACAACTCGTGAGGCATTACAACAAAAAGGTTAACCCAAGGACATTCCGAGTTGGGGACTACGTTCTAAGGAAAGTCTTGGGCAGTGCCATAAAACCATCAGACGGTAAGCTAGGACCAACCTGGGAAGAACCCTTTAAGATAACAAGCGAGGATCTGCAGGGCGCTTATCACTTGGAAATAATGGAGGGCAGAGAAATACCACGAGCATGGAACGCAGCCAATCTCATGAGATTCTATTTTTAGATCTTATTTTATTCTTTTGTTATGGAACTAGAAGTTCATTTCCCTTGTCATTAATGAAAGTTATTTAAACGGTTGCATTCTAATAAGTAACACCTATATGAGCTTTATCGCACATCTTTTCTAAATGACAGGGACATTGATCATAGCAGGGGAGTACCCCTCCTCAGGTCATCGTCATGAAACACAAAGGACCTCTTAGCATTGCCCCTAGAAATATATGAAGCCCTACAAGGTATCCTTAGGCAATATGGCCAAATTTTATACAGGTCATCAAACCTTCTTTGGTTAAATAAAATCCTGATCGGATGAAGCATCCAACACCAGGTGTGTCTTCGCCAATTACCACACTTAGGCCTAAGGGAGTATGACGACACGACCTAAAAGGTAAAGTGGTGCAGAATGGTATCTCGATATTATACTGGACTGGGAGGACACTTACGTAATAACACAAATATAGAAGATCATAAAGCAACAAGAATATGAAGAATATAATACACTTGTTTAGTCAGAAAAATTCTCCCAAAACTCAAAGTTTATATTAATTCATCATATTTACAATAATAGTGATACATGTTTAGTCGACGAGCTCGCCCAAAGCATTTACACTACAAAAAATACAAAAAGCAACAACTGGCAAAATCTTAATGGGGGTGAGGCCTCTGAGCGAGACAATCAGCCACTCGAGCTCTTTGTCCATCATCGGGAGCAGGAGCTAACTCTTCCTCAACCTCATTCGCATCCGACTCCAATAATTGCCGAGGGATGGCATCGATGGGGATCCATCGATCATCCCTCCGGAAGGGGTTAGGCATCAGGGTAGAGGGAGAAATCTCATGGTGATACCAGAGCATCGAGTTCCTCGGGACTTGTAGCTCCTTCAAGGCACTTAGCCACCCCCTGATAAAAGAAAGCTCCTCGAACTCTGTTAACCTTGTTGGAGCATCTGACCAACCCTGGTCGTAGCCATCAGCCCATACTTATCGAGGACATTTTTTCAACAGGTGCCGCAGTCGAGTAACGTCCCGCTGAAGCCCAGCAGCAATAACATATGCTCGCTGGACATCACCACGAAGCTCTTCCATTTCCCTCTCTCGAAGTTCTTCTACCTCCCTATTCTGTCTCCTGGTGGTCCTAATAGCTCGCGAAACAGATGGACCAGTGGAACCCCGCAGCACAGGAGTATCACGCCGACTAGCTTTGCTTCGTGATGATGAGAAACCCTGTAATACTGTTGGAGCAGTGCTCAGCGCATGCTCCTTAAGTTGTGAGACCTCTCTCCTCAGAACCTCATTCTCTTGCTGAAGCATCTCACCAACCTGGTTGATCTCGGAAGCATCAAGAAGCTTTACTCTTAGCGTATTCACTTCTTGTTTCACTGAATCCCCAACCTCTTCCATCTCCTGGAGCCTGTCCTTCATCTTGGCCACAAGTTTAGATTTCTCCTTGTACTTTTTATTCCTAGACCGAAGGGATTTGCAAAGTCTAACAAAGGCCTAAAGAACCTCAGGACTCGCATTAGGACCAAGGGTCCTGCCCAGTTGAGAAGTACCAGGAATGTAATCATCAACATTAATCGACTACAAATAATGAGAAGACAAGGGAGAGAAGAAGACATATCAGTGCACAGAGAAATAGAAGCCTTTTTCATTAATGAAGGTTGAAATTACATCGAACAGAAAAAAGAAAGTTTACAGACAGAAAAAACCAAAAATACAAAGCAATCCTAGCAGGTAACTAATTAGTGACCTCAAATGGCCCAGAGGTTGATGTCCCTTTCCCCTTTATCGGCATCAACAGGAGCACTGCCCTCGGCAGGGGTGATCTCTGTCGCCTCAACAAGAGAAATGTCAGCAGGGGTCACCTGAGGAACAGGATCAGAGCCTTCAACGGCTAGGGCAGGGTCCTCATCTACGACTGGCCTCGGCCCTGGGTCGTGCTCATCAAAAAGGGGATATGCAACATCCACTCCAGCAGCTATAAGGGCCTTGTTCCATCCCTTTTTGAAGTTCAGACGACTAATATAGCCTATCTGAACTTCAGCATCCTCATATGTTGCAGCCCAACCATAATTTTAGGAGTCCTCCTTGGCAGTAACAACCTCAGACTCCTTCTTCTTTAGCTCTTCAGAAAGCACCCTGTTCTCCTCCACAACAGTAAGTTTGCTCGAGCAAACAAAGTCATAGGCCTGACTCAACTCTTTCAGATCCTGGACTGCAGCGTCCTTCTCCTTGTTGGCAGTAGCAAGAGCCAGGTTAGATGAAATTCGAGCAGAGTCCACGGCTTTAAAACTAGCCTCGAGCTCTTTACCCTTCAGATTCAAGGCAGTATTTTCCTTCTCTAGCTCGCTATTTTTCTTCACCAGTTCATCGCGTGAACGATACAACACGGTGAAGTCAGTAACAAACTGTATAAAGAAGAACATGTTAAAAGAGAAAAAATGATGAAGTTCATAAAAACATGGGAGAAAAGGGAAAAATCTTACCAGGCCTAGCCTTTGACTAGCCTGAAGGGCCAATTACTCAAAACCTACTGCCCTTTGGCGATCAGCTAGGAGAACAGCTCTCTCGAGCAAAGTGGGGGCCAACTGAGGGGAAATTACAACAGAAGTCCCCTCGGGCAATGCGGATACCGAGACTAAGGCCTGCCCACCCTTCATCCTCGCTCCAGCCCTCCTCTTCTCTCTCGTTCTCTTTCTTCTTCCTCTCATCTGCCCTCCTCCTCTCCTCCATCTTCTTCTTTTCTTATTCCTTTTTTCTCCCTCTCTCTCCCTCACCTACTCCTCTTCCTTCCTCTTTCTCTCCTGCTCTTGGGCAGAGGATCGAGAACCAGTAGCCACAACCCCAAAATTAGATTTTTGCTTCTTTGACCTTTGTGCAAGAATCACGTGGTCCTCATCATCATCATCCCTGATTAAGTTCTTCCTTGGAGGAACCATCTCCTCACATGAACTGTTAGAAGTGCTCGATGACCCTCGAGCTTCAGAAACCTACCTACGATCAGAGGAACTGCTACTGCTAGAGCTCTCTCCCCGCAATTCACTTACAGCTCCTACAATGTCACTCTCAGAGATGCTCTCTTCCTCGTCCAACTGGATAGGACCCGCAGTAGTCTCTTCGAATAAGTCAAACTCTGAGATACTGTCCACAGGCCTTGCTATGAAGCTGGAGACAACGTTCTTGTACTCGAGCAAAAAAGCAGCAGATCTGGGATGCTCGCCATCACCCAAAGGCTCCCTGATATTCCAATCCTTTATCAATTCCAAAACACGAACCTCGCTGAGAGCAGGATCTAAGTTCTTTGACCTCGCTGCAAAAGAAGAACAGAGAAGAATTAGAAGGATCACAAATCAACAAAAATCAAAGCAATAAGAGCAATGTCTACCTATGTATTCTTCCCTATAAAAGGGAACAGTGAACCTCTCAGATCTCAACCTCTCAAATTGGGGAGAAAGCTACCAGTTTGTAGCAAGGAAGCCATCTTGCCAATAGTCCTTATGGGAATCAGGTAGGTTTACTACCAATACCCTGTCAGGGCTCCTAGCTTTGAGATAGAGGACCCCAGAGCTAGTTTGAGAGAAGGAATAGAAAAAATAGACCTCGACGAGTCCTAACCTAGTGACATACAACTGATTTATTCTATGTACGCCATTAACTATTTTCCACACATTGGGTGAGCATTGTGCAGGAACAATATTGAAATAGCCAAAGAAATGCAAGAACAAATCGTTGGGAGGAAAGGTGAGTCCCCCCTGAGAAAGCAACAAAATATGGATCCAGTGGGCGTTATCTATCTCTTTAACATTTCTAGGAGGGGAAACTCGACACTCAATATCCACCCAATCAGGGACGTTATAAAACTTCCTAAATTTCGAGATTGACCTATTTCCAATCTTCGCCATTGGAAAACCCTAGAAAAGATACAAACTTAAAGAGAAAGTACAAAGAAAGGGCACAGGAAACTTACAAAATAGAAGATCGATTCAAGCGATGAAGAAGCACGAGCCCAAACAACGAGGAAGCGATGAGAATGAATATTGAGAGAAGAAGGTACGAAGTGCTAGAGCTCACAGAAAATAGAAGAATGCTGGAAAGACTGAAGCGACGGTAGAAAAGTGGTTATTCCAACAAACCTTCAAATTCTTCTAATCATAGTGCACAAGAAACGAAGCAGGTGCCGCCAAAATCAACTTCACATCTTTCGAAGAATTGCAAAAAAACCGTTATGGCTAATCATTTAAATTTATTGAGCCTAAGAGCATGGCCTAACAAACTTAGGGGCAATTATGGGTACCCCGAATTAAGACCATGGGCCTGAACGAGTAGCCCATTTCTGGCGGCCCAAAGTCCAGGCCCCCCATTTCTCATTTAATTATCCGATCTCTTCCCACGTTCCCATTAAGGGAGGTTATAGGGAGAGATGGAAAATGTGGGGGAATCTAACACCCCCACTTACCTGAACATACATGTATATATTGAACCCTAGGTCCAGGGAAAAAGGATAAGTTGTATTCTCTATAATCACTCTCCGGAGCATATAGAAATAACATCGACTGCACCACCATGGGCGTAGGCACTCCTTTGCTGAACCTCGTACATCCTTTGTTGTGTGATTGTCATTTTACATTCCATTTTCCTACTTATTGATTGCCTTTCTCTTATCTATTTGTGTTGCATAATAATTGTCACCACAGGGACCTCATGTTCCAACAAAATTTCCCTTCAGAATGAGGTTTGTTGTGTGGATCAGACACAGTGGAACATTATTATTGCAATCTCTAAGCTTGGTTAAAGAGATATGTTAGAACGACTAGGCCTTTTGGAAGACTCATGAGGTTGCTGAGGTCTGCTACAATACATTGGTCCTTTCCTCATATCATATTTGGTCTTTGGAGATAGGTAGTGTATTAGTAGAGGTCTGAGGTTAAATATATGGCGTTTGTCCTTTCATAAGTGGATTCTGTGGACTTGAGGGGCTTTGGAATGCCAAGGGTCAGATGCATTATCATTAATAGCCATTTGTTTCTTTTTATAAAGATTGCAATAGGAAATATATACTTTTTACCTAAGTTGGGGGTAACAGGGTAACTAGCTAAGATTTGTCATAATGAGGTGCATTGGGAAGAGAATTATAAGTGACTGGGAGTACATGATGTGATGTGCCTTGAGGGCTGAAGGGATTTAAGCACCAGGCCCTAGGGTTTATAAAGTACCCCCTTGGATAGTTATAAATCTTCATTCCTCACTCCAATTACCTTATCTCTCTCTAGAACTTCTTAAGAAAGCAACCTATTTCCTTCTCCTTTACTTATAATTTTTTTTCCTGATAATCTCTTCCCTTCAAAATTTTTGGACCCAGCACCCCTTTTGGTGCTTGGTCCTTGGTCCTTATGTCTCCCTTCTTCCAACTATAGAGAAAAAGGTTTAATCTTCTGAATACCTTCTAACCTAGACCTTTTCTTTTAGTACAATGGTAGTTAGCTACCTGTGTCAACAACCCTAATTTTGTTAGTGCGAACCAATTCTCTTCTAGGATCACTGAGCAAAACTTAGAGGAGATCCAAAAATCAAGCCACATTCTAAAGTCCATTACTTTAAGGAATACCAAGACTAAATATAGGGATTGTTCTTCAATCTCTCAACATGTGTGCTTCAATGAATTCTTTTTATTCAGTATGGGGCTAGGATTTCTCTTCCTCTACCCATGGTGAGGATATTAAAGGCCATCGAATAACCCTTTCTCTACTGGAATCTAACTCCTAGATATCATTAATGTATTCTTATCTTTGATAGAGTCAAGTGGAGGAACGAATAATGTCACTCTAGCCCAATTTTCAATCTATACTGGTTTAGGTGCAGAGCAGGCCCAAAGACAAAGAACTAAAATACTTTTCACCTAAGGCAATCATGGTTGTTGTAAAGGATAGGCATAATGCTATTAAGAAATGGAAGGAGAAATTTTCTTCATCGGTGGATCTTGAGCTACTCCAAACCCTTTTGATCTTATTAGTTTTCCTACACTTAGGTGTTCTCCATCGAAAGTGGGTAAGTTAGTTTTTTATTTAATTTTTGTGCTAGAGTTTATCTATTGACCTCTCAGTTAAGTTTCGATGATTCCTATTTTCTTATAGTGGTTGTTGAGACCTTCAAGGTGGAGGGGGATAAGATTTTTGAGACCCAGAAACTAGCTACCTTCCCTTTTGAGGCCTTCATAACTGCTAAATGCCTCTTTAATTGGGGGCTGGGGCTAAACCTCAGGCCTTGGCATTTAGGATTGATCCTGAGGCCCCCAATTTACTGACTGGGGAGTCTCTTGGTGTTTACGCCTTGTTTATGATTCCTATGAAGAGGAAGGCCATTGATCGAGTCTTTGCCTATGTTTCTGAGGCCTTTGAGGGCGACGATGATAAACCTAGGGGTAAGGTTGACATCTCCCCAAGAATTGAAGAGGTTATCCCCATGATCAAGGAGGCTATATTGTTAGACGTTGATTGTTCTCCTTGTAAGTAATTGGTTTTATTTACTTTTTCTCTATTACCCTCTTTCTTAGTTATTTAATAACTAATTATTATCTTATTGTTTATCAAGTATATTAACGGGAGGAGTGAAGGATGATCAACAGTTTGCCAACAAAATCTATATTGAGATTATGGTTCGAAAGAAGAAGATGTCCACGAACTCTAAGCATTTGAAGTTCAGTACATTGATGGATCTTATAATTCCTAGCATCGGGCCAGTGGAGGAGGAAAAATCGAGGCCTGGCTCCAATGAAGGCCCATTAGTGGAGTCTACAATTCAAACCCCACCCTTACTGCAAGGATCTTCGGGGTAAAGTGTAACCAGAATAGTTCTTCTATTTTAGGGGACTTGTAGCCCCTGGTTTTAAAACTTAAGGAAGTCTCGTATGATTCCCTTACTGAAGGGAAGGAGGTGGTGGTTTCCATCTAGAAAGAGGGAGTTTGAAGGGTGTTGCTAAGGTCTTGGGCTAAAGTGTTTCTAGGCCCCAAGGGGAAAAGTATACGACACCCCCATCTGCTAAGGAGATGAACTCCTACACATCATCCGTGGATGCACTTCATTCTATTGGCAAAATAAATTGCTCATATGGTGGCCAAGCTGAGGGTTGGGGGATTATTTCAGTGCCCAAATATTGATCCATCTCATGGACAAGGTATTTTGCATCTTTTTTGTTTTCTTACTTTTCCTTAGTGCCTTTTCTATCTTCACCCTTTGTCCTTGTACTTTTTATAGACCCATCATCTAATGGATGCTCTTATGGAAATTGCCATTGACGATAATGGGGTATGGAATAAGGCGGTGGAGATGGAAAACAAATGGAACCTTGTCCAGCTGGAGCTGATCTAGATCATTAATAATCGGAGGACAAAAGTGGCATCTTTATGGAAGGAGAGGGTAGGCCTGAGTCCAAAAATCACCTCATTGGAACAGGATAATCTTCTCAATGAGAAAACCTTTAGGGATAGTGCTTATCTTTTGGCTTCTACTCGGGACTCCCTAAACAAACTGATGATTTGTCTTTGTTGCAATAGAGGTCCTCTATGATCATACCATTAAGATTCAAAGCGCTCATGTAGCCATCCCTGGGCCTCTCTTTTCAGATTACCTTCACCACGCCTACGGGGTTGTGCCTTTTATCGGGGCGCTCGACCATCATCAATGTGGAGGATAATATGTAGAGATAGAGTCTCTAGCCTATTTTTCTTAAAACAGGCAAAATAATGCCGCGGCCTCGAGATAACGACATCTAGGCCAGTACTGATGCTTACAAAATAAAATAATTCAAAGGTCCGAGGACTAAGTTATGAAATGGTAAGGTGTTGGTCACCCACCCCACCATTTTGATATCTCATGGGAAAATGTTAATCTTCTCCTTTTAGACAACGTGATATGAATGCACATGTGTATAATATGATGGTGGCAAATAGAATCATTTAACTCGCGTCATAGAAAAAGACGAAGTGAATTAATTCATAGGAGTGTTCCTAAAATGAGAATTCAAATTATGATATGAGTGTTTGCTGAATCACAGATCGCTATGGAAGTGCAAATGTGTTCATCGAACGAAACATGTAAGAATATGAAATTCACAATATATATATATATATATATATATATATATATATATATATATATATATATATATATATATATATATATATATATTTATATAACATATGAAATAAATATATAGACATGAATAAGGGAAGACTCGAATCTTGGGATTGGCCCAAGATGCATACGTAGCCCAACAGGCATAAAAGTTCATGTAGTTTTAGAATATCATAGGGGTGGGGTTCAATCCATGAATCCAAACGAGGGATTTGTCTTACATGTTTGTGTAGAGAAAATGTGTTTTAAAAGTGAGAGTATGAAATGGAAATCCCTCTTTTGGAATTTAAGGATAAAACCTTTTTTTTCTTCTTTTTGGTTTTTTTATGAAAATAGATTATCTGCTAATACTGATAAAAAAGAGTAGAGATTAATGGATGTGATGTAATGAAAGAAATAATATTAAATAAGTAAATAACACTAAAATGGAAGAATTAGAGAAAGGGATGGAGAATTTGACATCTTTTTGAAGTTTGATGTTGACCTTGAAATGTAGATATGTTGATATTGCAATTATATGAAAATGCTATGGAAAGGAAAGGTATAATTACCAAGTGGGGTAAAAAATTGATGGAAGAGAATGTGGGAAAATGTTTTTTTTAGGTAAGGAAATATCCCTGAATTCGAGAGAATATTCTCTAAGTTGCTGAGAGGGGTGTTCAGGAGTGCATTTCAATGTGAGTTTATGGACTATAGTTATATGCCCAAGGGGGTTCCAATCCTTATAGGCTTGAACCTACCTATCGGCATAGCACATTAGGTAGACTATCAATAGATACGGTCCCTGGGTACCTATTACTAGATCAAAATAGGTTTTTCTATAACATATACATAAAATATAAATCATTAGTTCGCATCATTCATGGCATACACAGTTGGAAAAGGTTATTTAGAGCACTTTAATAATCCATTGATCCCCTCACAGGTTCGGGAGTTGACTGGAGTCAAACGAGGCTCGAGCACCCACTGGTTTCTAGGGGGAAGTTTTTGGAGGAAAATGAATCGTTCACCACCCGAACCGTAAGGCTAATTAATGCATGAGATAGACCATTTGAAAGGGTATTTAGTTCTTTCCAAAATTTTATTCAGTTTCATTTGGTTCGGAGTGTTGACCAACGTCAATCGGGGTCCAAAAATGCCCAATGAACCTTCGGAGTAAAATGGGTCATTCGTTCGAACCGTAAGGCTAATTTGCACATTAGACAAACCGTTGGAAAGGGGATTTAGAATGCTATAAATATTCATTGAGATTCGCTCAAGCTAGAGAGTTGGCTGGAGTCAAACGGTGTCCAAGAGTGACATGTGGCCTCTAAATCAGTTTTCAAAATAAAACGGATTGTTTGTCCGAACTGTAAGGCCGATTCGTTCATAGGATGAAACATTGGAAAGTATATTTAGATAACTTTAAAGATTAATTTATATTTTTCTCAGGCCAGAAAGTTGACCGAATTCAAGCGGGGATCGGGAGTGCCCGGTGGCCTTTAGATCAATTATCAAAGTAAAATGGACCTTTCAGCCGAACCGTAAGGCTGATTCATGCACATGACTGACTATTAGAAATGGAATTCATAGCCTTTCAAAGATTCATTGAGTTTTTATTTAGAATAGAAAGTTGACCAGAGTCAAACAGGGCTCAGGAGCACCTAATGGCCTCTAGATCGGTACTTATAGTATTACTTAGGGTTTATAGGGGTCCTAGGATGGGAAGTCTATAGTTACAGTTTATTAATCTTAATGTTGTGAAAGACTTGTTGACTTCTAAAGGTAAGGAGCTACATAAGGGTCATGTTAAGGTCTTGTAACGCATTTTGAGCTCAAGAGAGGATTCACACCACAGTAAAGATAAACCTAGATGCTTACATTAAGTTCAAGGCATACAATAAGTTTCTCTTTCAGAACTATAGATTTAGGTTTGAGTCTTAAAAGGCTAAAGTCCAGGATCTCTGTCCGGCGTAGACATATTTGGTTTATTCGTTGAATCCCCCCAATCTGGCGATGAGAGCTCAGATGATAAGGGAAGTAATGGTGATGTTTATATTGAAAACTCCACTGCATAACAAGAAGAATCTCTAAATAAATCCTCCACCTCCCAGCCTCAGTTAGGCCCATCAAAGATTGAAAGTAAAGCCCCCATGAAGGAAACTCCTATCAATCCCAAGCCTTGGTAAGGATTTTGTCTAATTTTTTTTTAAAACTATTTTAGGCTATAGGCCATGGGCCTTTTGATGTAAACCTTATCTCTTTATCAATTAATGTCAATGGCTTGGTTTTTTAAATTTCAACTTTCGCACTACTTTGTTTTTGCTTTTCTAGGGAATGTTTTTCATAGAATTAACCCATTTGAGGTCTTCCAATATGTAGTATTTCCCTTACACACAGTAATTTTTTGTAAAGCAAAAGGAACTTGAGAAGTAGTTTTGCTAAAGTTGAGCTGAGGGTACTAAGACATCTATTATATACTTGTGTAATTTTTTAAGATAAGGCTGAGGTTCTAAGATTGGTCATAAGACCTTATAACCATAAAAACCTTTTAAAAGTGTAAATTTCTAGGACTCAAGGACCAATATTGTTTTATAAACACTTAGCCCCCTAATAATTTTCGGAATGAAGTTCAAAGACTGCTAAGGATCCTAAGACCTTAGATTCATGATCTGAAGTCCCACGGTGGGTCATTAGACATTTGAACATATAAAATTTTATATCCAAAGTCCCTAAAGGGTCATAAGGCTTCTAAACTTAAAAAATATATATATAAAAAGTCCAACAAAGGGTAATAAAACCTTTGTATTTTGGAAATTTTAAAATCTAAAATTCCACAAAGGATTATAAGACCTTTGAACTTATAATTTTTTAAACATATAGTCCCATAAAATGTCATAAGACCCATGAACTTAGGAAATTTTTGAAGGCTATAGTGGGTTAAAAAACTTCTAAACCTTAGCCCCCTGAGGAGGGCATTGTTGGATTCCACAATGGGTCTTAAGACCTCTGAACCATGGTCCCCGGACCTTTGCATATAAATCTGAACTTTTTAAACAATATATTACGTTTGAACACTTAGCATCCCAAAAAAATTAAATATGGAAGTTTGATCCCAGTCTCGTATTTTTATAGAGAAAAAAGATGTTTCATACTTGGATTTTTCGAAAAGAGGGGTAGAAAAGATATTTTTCTATGGTATGTATATTCCTATATAACTTTTTATTTTTGAAAACATATTTTAGGTGCATAAAGGCCTCTTAGATGACTTTTATGGGTCTTTGGACCTTAGTGATTTGGAACAAAATTAAGGATGAAATTCGTGGTAATTCAAAGCCAAGGCTCGTGTTCTTGAATCTTAGGGTTTGTGTCTTTAAACCTTAGTTTAAACTTGGAGATAAGGCTAGAGTCCTTGTAACTTTCTTTTTGGTCCTCAGACCATATCTTAAACCTAGAGTCAAGGCATAAGTCCTTCTAAATCTATGTTTTGGGTTCTTAGACATTAGTTTAAGTTTATAATCAAGGATGAAATCCTTATTTATAACTCGGTGTATGGGTCCTTAGACCTTAGGTTTAGGGCCGCTGAAATCCTGGCAATTCTTAAAGAATAATTATATTGAAACATCGTGGGAAATAAAAAAATTCATTTCATTTCATTTCAACGTATATCATTGGAAATATTTTTTTACATGCTCTACATTATTGAGGTGAGAAAGCTCGTATCCCTCCACGTCTTTGAGATAAAAATAGCTTATACTCACAATTTTGTCGCTATATAGGGACCTTTCCATTTGGGGCCCAAATTTCCTTCATTCAGATTTCTAGTTGCAAGGTTAACCTCTTTGAATACCAGGTCCCCCACCTTGAGTTCACTATGGCATAACCTTTTGTTAAAGAAGGAGGTTGTCCTCTGGCTGTGAGTAACCATTCGAATTAGGACAGCTTCTCTTATTTCTTTCAATTAATCCGGAGACCTTCTCAGACATTTGTCATTAGCCCCTAGTTTGAACTGAGCTACCCTCTCTGCAGATACTTTAACATCTACTAGGATCACTTCCTCAGTGCCAAAGGTTAGGGATAATGGCATTTTTCCCGTTAGACCCCTAATTATGGTTCCAGAGGCCCACAAGATGCTCATAAGTTCGTTAGCCTATAGGCCTTTGGTTTTCTCTAACATCTTCTTCAAGATGTGGAAGATGGTTTTGTTAGTCACCTCAACTTAGATGTTGGCCTTATAATGGCCTGCAAATTAGTAGTGGTTGTCTATGCCGTAGGCTGAGAAGAATTACTTGAAGGACGGGTTATCAAATTATATGGCATTGTCAAAAATAATTAATCTAGGAAAGCTAAACCTAAAAATGATGTTTTTTCAAATGAAGTGGGTCATTTTCATCCCAATTATTGTATTTAATGTCTCATCCTCATCCCACTTTCTGAAGTAATAAATAATCATAATGTCAAACTTATTTTCGCCTTTGTTAAGGGGCAGGGGACCTACTAAGTCAACTCCCATTGATCAAAGGGCCAAGAACTTAACATGGGGCCTATCTTCTCTCCTAGTTGCTTTGGAACTAAGGCAAACCTCTGATACTTGTCACAACACTGGACCAAATCTTTAGCTTCTTTCCCTAATATTGGCCAAAAATAACATTGGCTCAAGACCTAACTAATAAAGGTCTTTGGTCATATATGAGTACCAAAAATACCTTCATGGAGGTTTTTGAGAACAAACTGGATTTTACTAGGCTGAGGTGATGAGTAGTACCCATTTTTAATAATACCTCACTCTCTAAGTCAACTCCCATTGATCAAAAGGCCAAGAACTCAACTTGGGGACTATCTTCTCTCCTAGTTGCTTTGGAACTAAGGAAAACCTCTGATACTTGTCACAACATTGGACCAAATCTTTAGCTTCTTTCCCTAATATTGGCCAAAAATAACATTGGCTCAAGACCTAACTAATAAAGTCCTTTGGTCATATATGAGTACCAAAAATACCTTCATGGAGGTTTTTAAGAACAAACTGGATTTTACAAGGCTGAGGTGATGAGTAGTACCCATTTTTAATAATACCCCACTCTCTATGTTATTGTGGAAGCTAAAGAATTCAATCCCTTGGCCTGAAGCTTATCCTTGGGAAGGACCCCATCACTCAGGTAAGCTTTAATGGGAGACATCGAGTCTGAGCTCTAATCGACCTCTATTGTGTTGGTCTTAAGTTTGTTGATGTTCGACTGTTGCAAAGTAACAATCAGGACCTTAGGATCTACTTCATCTGTTGAGGTTACTCATTCAAGGTGGTGTGCTTTTGTATTTTTTGCTCTGGGGACCCTTATGATGCATAATCTTGGGATCCCATGTATGATGTGCTTCACAAGTGCTAAGTACCATGTCATTCGATTACCTTCACCTTATAGACCTTACTGACTTGGTTAACCACCAATTGAGAGTGACTAACGGCTTCAACATGTTCTGCTTTTGAATGGATGGCTAGTACTAGGACTTCCACTAAAGCTTTATATGTTACCTCTTTCTTAGAGGCTTTTAATATAAATAGATGGTAATAGAGACTATACCTCCTTCTAATATTACTAAATAAATTCCATCTCCAGTGACTGAGATGTTGGAGGATCCATCTATATGTCGTACCCAGGAAGGAGAATTGAGGTATATCTCCTTGAATAATGTTTCCTTATTTTTTTTACTTAGTTGTGTCTGTTTCGAGGATCTTAGCATATCCCTCCATATTTTCCATGTTACTGAACTTCGTAATGATGTCATCCAAGGCCTGAGCCACAATAGAAGTTTGTGTTTAATACTTGAAATCAAATTCTTTCAAATCTCTAGACTATTTAACAAGACTTCTTAAGGTGTTAATCTTGTGGAGGATCTGTCAGAGGAGATGATCAGTAATAATAATAATGGTTTAGGATTGGAAATAGGTCCATAGATGTCTAGATAAAATGATGAGGTAAAAGGCCAACTTCTCTATTATTGGATGCTGGCTTCCAAAACCCTATATATCTATATTGACATAGTAAACAGGGTACTAAACCCCAAATTCCTATCGGATCAGAGTTGAGCTAGTATTGGTTGTTGAGGAAGCAAGGTAAAAATACATATCTTCCCTAGTGATGGACCGAAACAATAGAGGTAGGGACCCTAGGTATGTATTAAGTTTTTAAAAGGATTCTTTTCCCTCAGGAGTCCATTTTAAGGACTTTTTCAGTATTTTGAAGAATGGTAGGCACTTTTTTATGGACTTAGAGATGAAATAGTTAAGGGAAAAAAATCTTCCCAATTTATCCCTTTAATTTAGTTACTTTTAGCACCTCGAAATCCCAATTTATCCCTTTAATTTAGTTACTTTGATTAGGCATAAATTCTTCCCAATTTATCCCTTTAATTTAGTTACTTTTAGCACCTTGAACAACGTACTCGATTTGATTTTATCTCATAGTCTTGATATTGACTTATTCTAATGATTACCCCGAGTTTCTGGTATTTCGTACTTATTTTACAGGTATTTTATGTCAATTAAAAAAAGAAATAAACCAGAAGAATCGAGAAAGAAAAGAAGGAAAGTCAAAAGGGCAAAATTGTAATTTTTACTCAAAATTCAGTTGAGGCATCTAAAGAAAAGTTGAAGATATCAAGTTCACGAGCACATAGGAAGAAACAGCACCTCAATTGGAGTCCCAGTGTGTTAGTTATGAGTAGTCAAAGGTAGAAGAAAAAGTCAAAAGAAATACGGACCGATCCAAAATGCCAATTTCAAGAGAACCCCGGATCGAAGACGGATCGAATCTGAAGAAAATAAATGAAATGATTTGTACCGGATCAATCTGGCCAAGAAATAAACAAACCGATCCAGATTCCAGCCAGATCGAACCGAAGAAAGCCCGAACCGGTCCGATTGTCAAATTTTGATTTTTTACTCTTCTTCTAATGAAGAGTCCTAGTTCAGCTAAAACTCTTGGAGCTTTGTAGGGTATTTAAACCCAATTTATTATAATTCTAAACAACGGAGAATTATTTAATTTTCCATTCTTTTCAGAAAAACCATAGTTTGAAGATAAATTATAATTTTAATTCCAAGATTGAAGTTTATTCTGATTTTTGTGATTACAAGTAATTGTAGTTAATGCTTTGAGTGCTTTAGTAATATTAGTGATTAATTTCCTCTATCTAATTTCCTGTTTACATCATTCTTCAAGTTTTCTTTAGTTTAATCATGATTTCCTGCAATTCAAAAATCATTTTCATTACTTTCACCGTGGTAGGCTAGACTTTTAAGGGTCGGGATGCATGAACCCAACCCGATGTGGTAGTTGTATGTGTATAAAAGTAATCCTCTAAATTTAATAATTTGATTAAGACCGTATTGCGTAGGAACACGACAATTGTAGATCTTTGGATCTCATTTACTTCCGGGTAACCGGGATGCTTTAGAATACAATTTGAGTGTAACTATTGCAATATCGATTTACTCGTCCTCTGATTAAGTATGGTGCGGGCTTGAACCTCATATACGTAATGCTTGGGAGTACTAAATTATGGGTGTAATTAATCATTCAAATTTATGATTAATTTTATACCATCAATACACTAGGGTTGGGGGTATGTATTCCTGTCTTGTTTTTCTCATCACATAGTTCAAATTTTTAAATCATTCATCGTTAGTATTTTAGGTAATTTAGAATAGTTGCATTTCATTAGTAATTAAGTTCACTAGTTAAAAAATTTCAAAATTTGCATCTAGTTGTATTTAATTCTCAAACCAATCATCTTTTCCTTTTTCTTTAAAGTCAGAGTTAGGATTCATTTATCTGTCAAACGTCGTTACAATTTCATTGTCCTATTTGCTTGTGGATACGATCCCGACTTATCGGATTATTACTTGAGCGACAGGCTTGCACTTAAGCCTAGAGAGTACGCACTTCTGAGGCATATTCTTAGTCGCGTCATGTTTTTGGCGCCGTTGCCGAGGATTTAGGTTAGACTTAGGATTAGATCGAGTCAATCCAAAACTTTGACCAAAAATTTTTTAAAATCCAAAAACATATAAAAATTTTAAAAAGCACAAAAATATTCATCATCATCTCTCATAAGCCCGTTAATGAAAAATTTTGAACTCACTCCAACTCCCCATAATACGCCAACCCATATTCACGAAAATAGAATAGTTGAGTATGACCCCGATAGCCCTCACACTCCTAACGCTCCACAATTTTGGGTTCCACCTCCCACACTGTCACACTCAATCTCAAATAACACCCCGTTTTCTTTCTTAGGACACACTTCAGAGCACACTCTGAGTATACCAAGTGAGGATACCGAATCTTTGAGAGAGAGAGACATGTCACAACATGGTAGTGAAGCCGTCAAAAAGGGAGAGGCCACGTATTTCCCTTTGAGAGACATCTTATATCCCAAGCACATTGTCACTCCGAGATGCATTTTACTCCCGTACAATGATGGGTAATTTTGCTTTAGGAATGGGATGGTCCAGATACTTCCCATTTACCATGGAATGGATTCAGAAAACCCATACGCCGACATCATGAAATTTGAGGAGGCGTACGAGACTCTTAGCGATCAAACTTGCACAAAAGATGTGCTCCGCCTTAAACTCTTCCAATTCTCGCTAAAGGATAATGCTAAGACATGGCTATGGTCTTTACCTCCAAACTCGATTTCATCATGGAACGAGCTACAATAAAAATTTCTCAAGAAGTTTTTTCCTCCACATCGAATGAATTCCATCAAGGCTCAAATTCAGAATTTTCGATAATTAGAAAATGAGTCATTCGATCGATGCTACGAGCATTTCAATGAGTTAATTGCTTCGTGTCCCCATCATGGTTTTGATGAAACGCAAATCATTTCCTTTATCCATAATGGGCTGAACATTAATTCCAAGCAACTTGTTGAAACCATGGGTAGTGGTCCGTTTGTCGACTTAGGCGCCCACGATGCTGAGCTTCACCTGAGGTATGTCACCGACACTACCCAATCCTGGGATACATATGACCCTAATGCTCAAAATTGAAATCATCAAGTTACCACCACTCCATTGGCATCCAACCTATTTCATGTAAAAAATAATTCTATAACGGATAGTCAACTCGATATGCTCGAGAAAGGACTGCAACACCTACGTGAAGTATATGGAAGAGGACCAACTGGATCCATCCCAAACCCCGTAGAGAAGGTGTGTGTGATTTTTGAGGCGGTCCATTCAACTGAGGAATGCCCTACTATACCCGCCTACAAAGTGATGCTTCAAGAGCAAGTCATTGGCATAGGAGGCTTTAAGGGTAATTTCGGTGCACCGCACGGGAATTCTTACAATCCTTTATAGAAAAACCACCATGGTTTTAGCTATGGCCAACAACATGCTGCGATGAATCCTAATTCACATGTTGCCCCTCCTCCACCACAGCACTTTCAACAAGCTCCACACATGCAAGGACATGTTCAGGCACCACCACCTCAAGGAGCATATATCACTCCACCGTGGAGAAATCTCGAGGATACGATCAACCACTTTATCTATACCCAGACTACAACTAATTCTAGGCATGAGCGCATGATCAACGACATGAATACGAACATTTCATAGTTGCAATCATCTTTGAGTATCCAAGAGAAAGGCAAGTTTCCTACCCAGGGCCAAAGATCGCCTCAAGGTCAAACTAGTGTTAACTCCACCTCGACAGAACATCAGGAGCAATGTCAAGCTGTGACCACTCTTCGTAGTGGGAGAGTCGTTGATTTATCACCTCCCCCACATGACGTAACCAAAGACAAGGAGATTTTGCCTGGCACGAAAGAAGCCGAAGATGTCCCCTTGAAGGAGAGTGATAAAGAGGACACTAGTGAGACCGAGGTAGTAGTGAAACCACCCACTGCGGTGAATTTCCTCAAAGGTTGATTCCTTCCCATAAAGGAAACCCCCGTGATGAAGTACTGGACGTACTAAAGCAAGTGAATCTAAATTTACCTTTCCTCGATGCTATTAAGCAAATTACAGCTTATGCAAAAGTCATCAAAGACTTATTGACGGTAAAAAGGAGGATAAAGGTAAAGTAAAATGTCTTTCTAGCACAGAACGTGAGCTTTATCCTACTCAATGATCTCCCACCCAAGTTCAAAGATCCCGGTACACCCACCATTTCCTGCATCAATGGAGAAAATAAAATTGAGAAAGCCTTACTTGATTTGGGAGCAAGTGTCAATATCCTCCCTTATGCCATCTATAGGCAACTTGATTTGGGCGAATTCAAGACCACAAAGGTCACTCTCCAGTTAGCGGATTGAACCATGAAGGTCCCAATATGCATAGTTGAGGACGTGATCATCTAAGTTGACACTTTCTACTTCCCGGTGGATTTTATCATTTGGGACACGGAGCCCTCCTTCACCTCGAGCAACCATGTTCCCATCACTCTTGGGCACCCAATATTAGCTACAGCTAATGCCAGCATCAATACTCAAAATGGGCAAATGCAAATCACTTTTAGGAACATGAATTTAGAGACTAACATCTTCCATATAGCCTAACAGACAGGGGAAGAAGATGATCTTCATGCGCTGAGCTTAATATATGAGATCATAGATGAGTATTTTGAGGAAAAATATTATGGAGACGCCTTAGGGTCCTGTTTAGTGTCGAGTCGTGAGAGTGAAGGGACGTACAACGAATTCGAGAGGGAAATTGAAGAGTAGAGAGAATTACTAAATGAGAGAGTATCGGACGAGGACGCGAGAGATGTAAATTGGGTTTCTAGAGTCAAGGAATTACCACCGAGGGATACACTCATGGTTCCCTCCAATGAAAATTTTCCAACCCTCGAATTCAAAAAAAAAACCTCCCATATTAAATATGCATACCTAGGAGAGGATGAGACATTTCATGTTGTTGTCTCCTCTAACCTAGACGAAGAACAGGAGGGTAAATTGCTAAAGATTCTGAGGAAGCACCAAGGTGATTTTGGTTGGTGCATTGCTGATTTGAAAGGGATAAGTCCTTTGATTTTCACCCACAAGATCCATCTCGAAGAGGATGTCAAGACCTCGAGAGAAATGCAAAGAATACTAAACCCTTATATAAAAGAAGTGGTGAGGACCAAGATCATTAAGCTATTGGATACCGGGATTATGTAGCCAATCTCGGATAGAAAATGGGTGAGACCTATTCAAGTTGTCCCGAAGAAGTCGGGCATGACAGTGATTGAGAATGATAAAGGAGAGCTAGTCCCCCAACGTACCACCACCGGGTGGCGCATTTGCATTGATTACCGAAAACTCAATGCGGGAACTGGGAGAGACCATTTCCCTTTGCCATTTATTGATCAGATGCTTGAAAGAGTAGTGGGACACCCTTACTATTGCTTCCTTGATGGTTATTCTGGATATAACCAAATTGAGGTAGATGTACTTGACCAGGAGAAAACAACTTTCACTTGCCCTTTTGGTACGTTTTCCTACAAACGTATGCCATTTGGCTTGTGTAATGCACCCGTGACCTTTCAAAGGTGCATGTTGAGCCTATTTATTGACATGTTCGAGAGAGGAATTGAAGTGTTCATGGACGATATCAGCGTTTTTGGCACCGCTTTCGATCTTTGTCTTGAAAAACTAGAAAAAGCACTTGCCCGGTGTGTGGAGAAGAACTTAGTGCTGAATTGGGAGAAATGCCACTTCATGGTCACTGAGGGAATAGTTCTTGGCAACATAGTTTCATCCAAGGGAATAGAAGTTGATAGAGCTAAGATAGATGTCATAGCCGATCTACCCCCACCAAAATCGCTCAAAGATGTGTGCTCCTTCTTGGGCCACGCGGGGTTTTATCGAAGGTTCATTAAGGACTTTAGCACCATCCCTAGGCCCTTAAGCAACCTACTCATGAAGGACACCCCATTTGAGTGGACGGAAGCATGCAAAATCTCTTTTGAAAATTGAAAACCATGCTTGTGTCCGCTCCCATCATGCAATATTCGGATTCAAACTTATGTGTGATGCTAGCGATTATGCGATAGGGGTTGTTCTGGGCCAAAGGAAAGACAATAAGGCTCACATCATCTACTATGCTAGCCGGACTCTTACCGGACCATAACTCAATTACTCCAATATAGAGAAGGAGGTGCTAGCGGTAGTCTTCGCTCTTGACAAATTTCGGTCCTACCTTATCGGTTCTCCGATCACTTGCTTCACAGACCACATGGCATTGAAATACCTACATGCAAAGAAAGATGCAAAGTCGCGCCTCATAAGGTGGATCTACTCCTACAAGAATTTAATCTCTCCATTAAAGATAAGAAAGGAGTAGAAAACGTCGTTGCTGACCACTTATCACGGCTTTCGTTCGACATACCTAGTGATCCAACATCCATAGATGAACACTTTTTGGATGAGCAACTCTTTGCTGCCTCTTCTTTTCCCTGGTTTGAGGATATCATGAACTATCTTGTCACAGGAGACGTCCCTCCCGATTGGACCTCGCAAGAGAAGAAGAGGTTTATTACTTGTTCGCGAATGTTTTTCTATGATGATCATTTTATGTTTAAATATTGCGCCGACCAAATCATTCGACGTTGTGTGTCGGATGACGAGATCCCGAAAGTCATTCAATTTTGTCATTCGGAAGCTTGTGGAGGCCACTTTTCGATGAAAAAGACGGCCGCTAAAATTCTTCAATGCGGTCTCTATTGGCCCATAATATTCTGGGATGTGAACAATTCTTGTAAATATTGCAATAGGTGCCAGAGGATGGGAGCTATTACCCGACGAGACATGATGCCTATTACCCCATACTCATTATTGAGATCTTCGACTATTAGGGTATTGAATTCATGGGCCCTTTCCCCCCGTCCTTTGGTTTCCTATACATCCTTGTCGCGGTAGACTACGTTTCTAAATGGGTGGAAGCTATAGCTACCAAGACCAATGATAACAAAGTAGTGATTAATTTCCTATAGGAACACATACTTTCCCGCTTCGGTGCTCCAAAAGCAATGATTAGTGATAATGGCACGCACTTTTGCAATAGGTCATTCGCGAAGCTCATGAGAAAGTATGGTGTCGTCACAAGGTTGGAACGACTTATCACCCATAAACAAATGGGCAGGCCGAACTAGCAAATAGGGAAATCAAATACATTCTTGAAAATACCTTCAATCCTACCCAGAAAGATTGGTCACTTAGATTGAACGATTCGTTATGGGCCTATCGTACCGCATACGAAAATTCGCTCGGCATGTCCCCATTCCTCTTTGTGTATGGAAAACCTTGCCATCTTCCCATGGAATTAGATCACAAGGATTATTGGGCGATTAAGGAGTTGAACTTTGCCATGGATAAGGCCGGTGAAGCTCGCAAGTTTCAATTGAATGAGTTAGAAGATATATGCAATGATGCGTACAAGAACGCAAAAATTTTCAAAGAAAGAATGAAACTCTCTCACGATAACATCATTCGCCGCAAAGAGTTTCTTCCCAGACCAAAAAGTGTTTCTTTATAACTCTCGACTTCATCTCTTTTCGGGCAAGTTGCGGTCACGATGGTTTGGCCCGTTCGTTGTGAAGAATGTTTTCCCTCACGGAGCTATTGAGTTAGACGATTTGAAAGGGGGAGATACATTCAAAGTAAATGGACAATGACTAAATCTATATCTAGAGGCGTCTGTGGAATAATTCAACACCAATTGGTTGTCAGACCCCATTTATGGGGTAGAGTGAGCTGCTACAGTGAGGTCATCAAACCCTCGACACGTATGGGGTGAATTCTTGTGTATAGTAGATGAGAGTCGTGTGAGTAGTGAGAGTCCCTAGGATTAGGGTGAAATAAGGTGAAAGCATTCACATGTTTCTAGAAATTGAGTCAAGTTGCGTTGACCATAGATAGCGAGAGGGTTTTGAGTCCAAATTGATAGGAAGCAGTGCGGAGAGTAGAAAACTTTCGGAAAAGAGCGATTGAAATTAAGTTAGGGGAGAATTCCAGCTTAATGAAAGAACCAGATCGATTCTTTTATTTTTGGGCCGGATCGATCCGGACCGAATCAGTTCATTTCTTTTAGAGCTAAATCGATCCGATAATTAAAAAGCTCGAAAATTAAAAGGACCAGATCGATTCGGTTTCTGCAGTCTTTCCCCTTTCCCTAGGTGCACCCCCTTCTCCCCAATCCCTTCCCTTCCCTCCCCTCCCAATTCGTCCCACCATACACAACCCTTCAATTTCCCTACCAAATACAACCCCTCTTTCCCTCCAAACCTTTTCCCTCCAATTGCAAAACCCTATCCACCCCTCACCTATAAATCCATACTCAATTCCCCCATTTTCCTCCACACCTCCAACCACATCCCTCCTATCTTCTGTCTACTTATTTTTTTCCAGCTACCTCTCCTTTTCCCGATGGCCTAAAGAGCCCCCCTCCGTCAAATATGACTCAACTAAAATCTTACCCTCCGGCCATGGTGGATTCTGTTCCCGCCAAGAGGAGCGTTGGTGCACTCATTTTTTTGGTCCGGATCGCAAACTCCACATGGAGCGCGCAGTCCAATGGGCAGGGCTGCCTAATTCCTCCACCTCTCTCTTCATGCCTAGAGGTTGGTGTCATTTCCTTAATGAACCCTACGAGGAAATTTGGGCCGCCGAGGTCCGCTCCTTATATGGTTCCCTTGTTCGAATCTGCCAATTCGAGTCTCAAGCCTATGTTGACGGTAACGTCATTTCCTTTTATTTGGCCCTTCTCACTGCCAAGTTGGGCGAATACGACGTTCCTGATGTTCAAGACTACACATACCCAAGTAATGTTGCCCTGATAGACAAGGAACTGATTATGGAGCGAATTGCCCCCGACGTTGCATGGAGGGGGGAGACTGTCGCTATTGGCCGACTTAATGAGAAAGCACGCCTCACATTCCAAATTGTGTGTGCTAACATTTCGCAAACGCCCAACGATTTCGCGATGCGTCCCCGTCAAGCCACATTGACATACCACCTCTTCAATCCCCACACTCTAATTAACCTGGCTCGCACCCTATACGCTGACATCCTCGTTGCAGCCATGGATGAGAAAGGTGCAGCCCTACTTCCATATGCATGCCTGATTACCTCCATTCTCAAGGACGCTGGCATTCTGGCGCCGCTTGACCGTACTCTCCTCCTCGGTCCTTTTGGACAGGGCACCCACACTCGGAGTGCCAAACAGCTAGCCATCGTTCGGGGGAGGCGTGGAAGTGACGACGAGGGTGTGGATGAAGAGTGTGGGTGCCAAACAGCTAGCCACGCCCAACGATTTCGCGATGCTGCCTCAAGTGAGGAAGAGGAAGAAGAAGAAGAGGTAGGTGTTGATGTGGAGATGGGAGACGTGGGTGTGGATGAAGAGTCGGCCGAAGAAGAAGACGAACCAGATTTTAAATGGGAAGGTAGAGACCTCACTAATCGTATGTCAGCCCTGGAGACGCAATTCAACAACTTTATGATCGACTACCGCCATGATACAAGCATGATGTTTTGTTTCCAAGCGAACTTGTTCCGACGCCAAGGGGATCCCAACGAGCCCTTGCCATCCTCCTTCTATGACCCTTATGGCCCCGACTCGCCTAGCTCTTCCCACCCACCACCCTAGTGAAGCTTTGTTGGTTTATGATAGTTTTTAGTTGTTTCCCTTGTTCACATGTTGTATGCTCTTTCCTGTTATTGTACCACAGTCCTGTTTTATAAAAATATGATTTTCTTCATTTACTTATTTTATCGCATTACTTATTTTGCCTTGTTTAGATTTTAGTCCTTTTTTCTTGAGAACAAGGCAAAAGTCTAAGTTAAGAGGGGTCACAAGTGCGTATTTCTAAAACTTCACAAATTTGAAAAATGCCCAAAAAATCTCAAAAAAATCGTAAAATTTTGAAAAAGCCAAAAATATTTTTGTTTAAAATAAATAAAAATTGGAATTCAAAATTTTCAAAAATATCATTAAAAGCCGGTTAAAGTCTCAAGTTGTAAAATTCAAATACACAAAGCCAAAATTGACCGAAGATGGAAATTGTGCGAAAATTGACGACTTAACGAGTAAGTGTGGAGATTAACAAACTCGGTGAGAATCGAGCCTTTCATCTTTGTGAAAATTATAAATCAATCCGAGTTAATTGTTAACTCAAAGTTCTTTTCAGCGTCTAAAAAGTCATTGAGGATCTCAATCCTTTCATTTTGATCGGTTTTGATAAATGTGTATACAAAGTGCGCTACAAATCTCTAAATTAAATTAATCTCGAAATGCATATGGTAATGAAATTAGTATTTTGGACAATGAAGTACGCCCTCGCTTGTCACCCAAAAATTTTGGCCATAAAAAGTAGCAAAAAATTATCCCTTTTGTAACCCAAAGTGAGCCGAATAATTTTTCCTTTCGTTTGATAACCCAAAAAACCCAAAAAGCCCGGAATTGTGAAAATCAAATATTTATCGAATAAAGTCGGAAAAGTGAATAAAAAGGAGCAAGAAAAAAATAGATATGCTCAACAAAAATAGCAAGAAAAGAAAAGAAATGAAAAATAAACAAAAATAGAGAAAAAGAAGAGAAAATGAGAAAAAGCCCAGAAATGCACTAACGGACATCATAAGAAAACTTTCTGTAGAATCGCTACAGCGGAAATATTGCGACTTCTCAAATAAAATCCAATTTTAATTAATTCCAAATTTTAGTTAAACCCTAAAACACGTATCTAGATGATTTATTCAATAAAATAAAGCATGTAGGATAAAACAAACAATTTCAGAAAAAATCCCCCAAAGGGGCAGAACCTTTTATTTCACTATAATTTGTAAGAAAACGGCTTACACGGATTACAATGACATAGGGTGACATACGAAATACCCACAGGAGTCGGTTTCGATGTCTCGGCTGAAACTTTCCCTTTCTAGGAGGGCAGCAGTGAAGAAGAAGATGGCTCCTCCACAAGTTATGGCTGGAATCTCCCGCAGGAACTCTAGGTGGTCAGCAATGAAGAAGAAAACGGCTTCTCCACAAGAGTGAACTTTATAAGGACTCCCTCCATAATAGAATGCAACTGTCGATTGTAGAGATCTCCCCATAAAGTATAAACAAGAGCAAAGTATGTTCTTGAAAACCAAAACAATTTACTAAAGCATATGGGAGTTTTGTGAATTGAAAACAAAAAAGATTAAAACCCTAAGGGAAGAAGCCTAAAAGAATTTTGCTTTCGCAGTATTTCTGTTCGTCAAAACGCTGTGACTTCTTAATGAAAATGGAACCATATAATGAGATTTTATAGAAAATCATGCCACCTCGAAAACAGAGTTTGTTCGAACGAGATCAACAAGTCGCTCGAACGAAGTACACAAGTAGTTCGAACGAGATCTAAAGTCATGCTATGTCGTTTGAACAAAAATTGCAGGTCTTTTGAATGACCTATCAAGAGAGATTACACGCGAGCCTATAGAAAATTTCGATACGAACGTGTGGCCGCCAGTTTCGTATCATTCTAATTTTTTATGAATTAGTTATGATTTTTCTACGAAAAGGTGTCCGAAAATAAAATCTTTAGAGAAATATTTTGTAAACAATATCCCAAAAGCTCTAAGTGAAAAGTTAAGGTATTTAAAACATAACCTTGCCAATGTAAACTTCGCGGAGTCTTGAATGATGAAGAACTTGAGTCATTCGGATCCGTCTTTGATGTAGATGTCTCTTGAATGCTCTTCGACGGTGTAGCGGTATATGACATAATAAATTGATAACGGGCCTATGAAAATATGTCTTTACAAATCTCCCTCTATGTTTATGCCGGTACATACATAAAAAATCTGAATTATCAAAAATCAAATTGCCTATACAAATCTACCCTCCCATGAATAAATTTGCAAGACTTCAAAACTGTTCTTCAATCATCTTCGTCAAATCTCAAAGCTTTTCTCATCAGGGTGTGCAACATATCAATCTTCAATTTTGTACCTACACCCATGAGATAAAGCAAAAACCTTCATGACGCATCGAGTTTGAAATGATATAAGAATAAAGCATTAATAATCAAATCTCCCCATAATGCAAAAACTCCCCTATAACATGATAATTCTTTCTCCCCCTTTTTATGATGTCCCCAAATAGACAGATAAGAAGAAACAATCAAAACATGGAGTGTCACGATAAAATGCATAGCAAACAAGGATCAAACTACGCGCATGCAAAGGGATATCTCAAAAATCTCACAAACTATTTTTGGATTTTTTCAATTTTTCATACAAAAATAAGATACCACTTTGAAAAAATATGATACAAAAATCACACCATGGATTTAAACTTAAACAACCAAGTCATGGAAATGTAATGAATGGGTGTGCACACATTCGATAGGTAAATAAACTCAATCAATCATATGTGCACGATGCATATGTGTACTCCTAACGAATGAACATCAAAAGTATCCTTAGGTGTAAAAATTTGTTGAATTTAAAGGACATCATCTTATACAAATCAACAAATCAAAGTCAAATGATTTCCACACCAATAACGTCCAAAACTATTTAGTGACGTTTTGAGAACTTTTCAAAGGACGTGCAAACCCATTAATATATCCATCCAAAACTCCCTCATATATAATAATGCAATTTTTATATGTAAAGAGGTACTAAATTCTCAACTTAGAGAAAACCTATTGGCCCAAATTTTTGGCATATTTCATCTTTTTATTGCCTTAATTTTTTGAGTGGGCTCTTTTCAAACAGTGGCCTTCACGACGTGATTATTATTCACTCGCAGCCCTTTCCCGTGTACACTCGTAATTTTTTATCTTAAACAAATTCCTCACGGGCAATGGTTTTTACATGCACTACTTTTATTACTCTCGTATTATTGCACTTGGTTCGTTTTAAGGACAGCATTGAGATGAACACACCCAACCAACATGTGATAAGTCAAGCACAATAATCAAACAAATCCGTGCATGTGTGCAATAAAGGAAATTATGAGTCAAACATGTAGGAAGTGACACTTAATTACATCTTAATGACTCCAAACATTATAAAGCACATGGATGAATTGACCTATTGTCTCAAAACACTATCAAATAGTCACATGGATAAATGGAATGAAATTGTGACTCGATCATCCTAAGTGTTCATCTATGAACGGTGTAAACAAAATAGAAAAAAAAAATTGGATTTTCAAAAAATTTATCAAAATAAAATCTTTTTGTATTTTTTCAAAATTTTCAAACAAAAAAAATGTAACTACAAAATAATACAACCAGCAATAGGCATATAATATCAATATGCGCAACATCCTATACTAGCAAACAGTAATCACACAAGAAAATCTATAATGAAAGCAGATGTGATACATGAGTAATGCAATGTTATCAATTAAGCATGGATACCAAGAATAACTGCATATAAACTGACTAGAAGCAAACCTATCAGTACTAAAAATCTAAACATATGAACATCGGGTACTGGAATCAAAAGGGAAGCAAAAATAGAATTTTCAGACAGGTCGCTCAAACGATATTGCTTTGTCGCTAGAATGACAAGAGCATGCCGCGAGATGCGACTTCGCGCGAGATAGAGATGTCGCTCAAATGACAATAAATTTCGCTCGAACAAGAAAATAAAAAATTCTCAATATTCCCAAAAAATCATACAGTTTTACCCAGTGCAAAAATTTCGTGAAAACAGTACCTGAAAGGGGCTAATAGATCCAAAACAGTGCTAAATCAATAGTGAAACACACAAATGCAACAAATATACCAATGTGTGCTACATCAAAGTGAGTCATAACACTAGAAAGAGTATAACACGATTCTTCTCTAGTGTATGAAAAACATCCAACACAGTCAGCCAAAAGATTTCACATGGGGTGAATCACGTGCAAGCAAACGGGAATCGTGGACAAGTAAACCATAAGCCTCTAAATCCGATTTCCTGACCCAAATCGATGTGTAACGAGGTGTGGGGGTGTGGGGAATCGAATTTATTCTTCTATTAACCTTCCTATATTCATTTAAAAGCTTGTAACAAAATCGCCTAAGATGACCTTGCCTACCGCAATGTGTGGAAGTGTAAATCGGGTGGTGTGTGTTACCTAAAGGTGGCCCTCTCCTCAAATTTCTCGGTTTCTCTCTCCGAATTTTCCTAGGTGGGTCTCTCCTAATGATCCTAGTATGTTCTCTCACGATGTTCTTAGGGGCATCTTTCCTAACAACCTTAGGTGTCTCTTTCTTAACAATCCTAGGAGGCTCTCTCACACGTGTGGGAATGGGTGCAACATGTTTTTCAAGACCAATCCCACCCCTATCCTTTTTTATCTCGACGGTGCCTAAAATCTTATCAAGTTTTTCAGACCTAGACTCCAAATCAAATTTCACTTTACTTGAATCTTTCAATTTCACCTCAAGTTCACCTATCCAATATTCAAGTACACGTCTAGAATTATCAAACTCTAAAAGCTCCTTTTTCATAGTCTCCATCAACCCTCTAAGACTATCTCTCTCACCCTCAACGTACTCAAGCTTCTCTTTCAAAATTTTCTCACGTGCCCTAAGTTCTTCAACTAAAACATCATTATTTTTTTAGGCACACTCTTTCAATTGAGCTTCAAGTTTCAAGTTTGCCTTTTCTGTCTTTAAACATTCAAAATACAAATTATTGTAGGCAACTTGGAACTCACTTAATTCTTCTTCTTCCTCCTCACTCTTTTCACCCTCACTCTCATCACTAATCAGACGGATGGGGAGCTCTCGCCTAGAAGCATAAAAAACTTCTTCTTCCGAATCACTATCACTAAGGGTAGAAACATGAGAAATCAGTTTATTCATTTTCTTCTTTAAATTTGTGGTACACTCATCTAACGTGTGACCAACACCCTCACAACAAGGACACCTCCCATATTTGTTTTCAACAGAAGAATAAAAACAAGAGTTCGTGTGAATTTTCCAATTAACTTTTTCAAAAATTTGACATCGAAGATCATCAAAAACATCAAAAGCCATTTTTGAGCAAAATCTAGATCAAAAAACAATAACTTAGTGCAACAAGCTCTGATACCAATTTGTAGAATCGCTACAGGTGAAATATTGCGACTTCTCAAATAAAATCCAATTTTAATTAATTCAAAATTTTAGTTAAACCCTAAAAAATGCATCTAGATGATTTATCCAATAAAATAAAGCATGCAGGATAAAATAAACAATTTCAGGAAAAATCCCCCAAAGGGGCAAAACCTTTTATTTCACTATAATTTGTAAGAAAACGGCTTACACGGATTACAATGAAATTGGGTGACATACGAAATACCCGCAGGTGTCGATTTCGATGTCTCGGTTGGAACTTTCCTTTTCTAGGAGGGAAGCAGTGAAGAAGAAGACGGCTCCTTCATAAGTTACGGCTGGAATCTCTCGCAGGAACTCCAGGTGGTTAGCAATGAAGAAGAAAACAGCTTCTCCACAAGAGTGAACTTTATAAGGACTCCCTCCACAATAGCATGCAACTATCGGTTGTAGAGATCTCCCCACAAAGTATAAACAAGAGAAAAGTATGTTCTTGAAAACCAAAACAATTCACTAAAGCATATGGGAGTTTTTTGAATTGAAAACAAAAAAGATTAAAACCCTAAAGGAAGAAGCATAATAGAATTCTGCTTTCGCAGTATTTCTGTTCGTCAAAACTCTGTGACTTCTTAATGAAAACGGAACCAAATAATGAGATTTTATAGAAAAACACGCCGCCTCGAAAATAGAGATCGTTCAAACAAGATCAGCAAGTCGCTCGAACGAAGGACACAAGTCGTTCGAACGAGATCTAACGTCATGCTATGTCGTTTGAACGAAAATTACAGGTCGTTCGAATGACCTATCAAGCGAGATTCCACGCGAGCCTATACAAAATTTCGATACGAACGCGTGGCCGCCAGTTTCGTATCATTCTGATTTTTTTATGAATTAGTTATGATTTTTCTACGAAAAGGTGTTCGAGAACAAAATCTTTAGAGAAATATTTTGTAAAAAATATCTCAAAATCTCTAAGTGAAAAGTTAAGGTATTTAAAACATAACCTTACCAAAGTAAACTTCGCGGAGTTTTGAATGATGAAGAACTTAAGTAATTCAGATCCGTCTTTGATGTAGATGTCTCTTGGATGCTCTTTGACGGTGTAGCGGTATATGACATAATAAGTTGATAACGGACCTATGAAAATATGTCCTTACACTTTCCAATTCCATATTTCCCATACCATTCTCATTTTACCCAATACACCCTTAGCCCAAAAATGTCCTAACCGAGTCCAAAATCGCGGAATTGGTTACCGTGTGAAGAGAAAAAACACAAAAAGATAATAAAAGAGACCAAAGATACTAATTAGAGGCAGTGTTCCCATTTTATATATCCGTGATCCAATGATAAGATCCGGTTACCATAAATTTCAGTCTTTCTACTTGTATGCGTGAATTTGGTTCCATTACATTTAATCTTATAAATCATGCATACCAAGAGAATAGCCACATTCCGAGTGATTCGTTTGAGAGAGCATTCCATGAGATTTGGAAATCAAAATGTAATGGTCAATCAGTGGAAATTCGTGGTTAAATCTTCGGCTTCACACACGCGCACGGTGATTTGAGACTCTTGAACATGATTTGATGATGACTATTTTTTGGAAAAGTTTGAATTATATAATTTTTGCGTGTTTTGATTTTTTCTTTGAGTCGAATTTTGTGGGTATATTCACTGTAAGCCCTCACGAGACAACACACGTCCTAATAGGGTAACCTAGGGGTTCAAAGGCTTGTTGCATACGCAAAATGCAATTGTTTGCCCGCGAAAAATGTATTCTATCCCAATAAAATGATTTTCAAGAGTTGAGCCTTGCTAGGACTCTTTTACATTGCTGGAAACGCGCAAATTTCTAAGTTAGGGGGATTTGATTAGGCATAAATTCTTCCCAATTTATCCATTTAATTTAGTT
Source organism: Sambucus nigra (assembly GCA_949130495.1). NCBI lineage: Eukaryota > Viridiplantae > Streptophyta > Magnoliopsida > Dipsacales > Adoxaceae > Sambucus > Sambucus nigra. The sequence continues at coordinate 279,729,336 of OX422215.1, read as the reverse complement.
AGTTTTAGCACCTCGAATAACGTAATCGATTTGATTTTATCTCATAATCTTTCTACTGACTTATTCTAATGAGTACCCCGAGTTTCTAGTATTTCGTACTAATTTTACAGGTATTTGATGTCAATTAAAGAAAGAAAGAAACCGGAAGAATAGAGAAAGAAAAGAAAGAAAGTCAAAAGGGAAAAATTATAATTTTACCCAAAATTCGAATGAGGAATCTAAAGAAAAGTTGAAGATATCAAGTTCATGAGCACATAGGAAGAAACAGAACCTCAATCAGAGTCACGGTGTGAAAGTTATGAGCAGTCAAAGGTAGAAGAAAAAGTTAAAGGAAATCCGGACTGATGTGGATCGGACCGATCCGAAATGCCAATTTCCAGAGAACCCCGTACCAAAGAAGGATCGAAGTTGAAAGAAAATAAATGAACCAATCCATACCGAATCAATCCGGCCGAGAAATAAATGAACCAATCCGGATTCTAGCCAGACCGAACCGAAGAAGGCCCGGACCGGTCCGATTATCGAATTTTCATTTTTTACTCTTCTTCTAATGGAGAGTCCTAGTTCATCTAAAACTCTTGGAGCTTTGTAGGGTAGTTAAACCCGATTTATTATCATTCTAAACAACTAAGATATATACTTTTCCATTCTTTTCAGAAAAACCCTAGTTTGAGGATAGATTATAATTTTAATTCCAAGATTGAAGTTTATTCAGATTTCTATAATTACAAGTAATTGTAGTTAATGCTTTGAGTGCTTTGGTAAGATTAGTGATTAATTTCCTCTGTCTAATTTCCCGTTTACATCATTCTTCAATTTTTCCTTAGTTTAATCATGACTCCCTACAATTTAAAAATCATTTTCATTACTTTCATCATGGTAGGCTAGACTTTTAAGGGTCGGGATGCATGAACCCAACCCGATGTGGTAGTTGTATGTGTATAAAAGCAATGTCTAAATTTAATGATTTGATTACGATCGTATTGCGTAGGAACGCGATAATTGTAGATCTTTGGATATCGTTTGCTTTCGGGTAATTGGGATGCTTTAGAATACAATTCGAGTGTAACTATTGCAATATCGATTTACTTGTCCTCTGATTAAGTATGGTGCGGGCTTGAACCTCATATACGTAATGCCTGGGAGTACTAAATTCTGGGTCTAATTAATCATTCAAATTTATGATTAATTTTATACCATCAATATAGTAGGGTTGGGGGATTGTATTCCTGTTCTGTTTTTCTCATCACATAGTTCGAATTTTTAAATCATTCATCATTAGTATTTTAGGTAATTTAGAATAGTTTCATTTCATTCGTACTTGAGGTCATTAGTTAAACATTTTCAAAATTTGCATTTACTTGTAGTTAATTCTCAAACCAATCATCTTTTCCTTTCTCTTTAGAGTCAGAGTTAGGATTCATTTATCTGTCCAGCGTCGTTACAATTCCATTGTCCTATTTCCCTCTGGATATGATCCCGACTTATCGGATTATTACTTGAGCGACAAGTTTGCACTTGAGCCTAGAGAGTACGCGCTTCTGAGACACATTCTTAGTTGCGTCACCCTAGGTATGTATTAAGTTTCTAAAAGGATTATTTTCCCTCGGGAGTCCATTTTAAGGACTTCTTTAGTATTTTGAAGAATGGTAGGCATTTTTTTATGGACTTAGAGATGAAACAGTTAAGGGAAAAAACTCTCCAAGTTAGGATCTTCTAAACCTCTTTTATTGTTCTCGTGGACATCATATCGAGCAGATCTTAGATCATATTTGGATTTACTTTTATCCCCTGTATGATATCTACAAAGACCAGGTACTTTCCTCCAACAACCCCAAAACATATTTCTGTAGATTGAGGCTCATTTGGTTCCCCTTGAGGATGGTAAAAGTCTCTTTGAGGTTCTGCACATGGTTCTGAGCTTTCAAAGTTTGACCATCATGTCATCAACATAGAACTTCATGGTTTTGCTAATTAGGTCTTTGAAGATGGAGTTCACCACCTTCTGATAAGTTGGACCTCCATTATTTATTCTAAAAGGCATAACTTTGTAATAATAAGTACCTTTATGTATAATAAATGGGGTCTTCATTTCACCGAAAGGAACCATTATGATTTAGTTATACCTGGAATAGACAACCATGAATGAGAGGAGCTCATGACTTACTGTTAAGTCCACTAAAGTATCAATATAAGGTATAGGGTGGAAATATTTGGTGCATGCATTATTGAGGTCAGTGAAGTCAACACACATTCTCTACTTCTTATTGGCTTTAGGCACAAGTACCACGTTAGAGAGCCAATTTAGGCAGTTCACCTCTCTGATGAAATTTGTAGCAAAGAGCTTGTCAACCTTCACAGTTGTAGAATTATTCCTCTCTATACCAAAGAACACCTTCTTTTATTGAACAATTATATGGTTCGGGTCCACACTGAGGTGGTGGACTATAACTTCGAAGTCTACTCCAATCATGTTTGAGTGATTCCAGGAAATAAACATCTTTGTTTTCTTTTAGAAACTGAATGATATCCTCTCATAGGGAGGGTCTCGGGATATCCTTAATCTGAAATTATTTAGTTAAGTCCTCTACATCAATGTACATGGTGCTCAAAGACTCTAGAGTCTCTTATATTTGTTCATTTTACTCATCTTGTGGGTCTAAGACATCCACGTTTATAAACTTTATGCCTAGTCTCTCTATGGGGAGCTCGAATACTGGCGGTGGAGGAGGCAAGACCTGAGATGAGTCTCCAATAAAAATTTTAGCACCTCAGACTAGCTTTAAGAGGTTTCAAGTGATATTTTCGTATCTCTCAGGGAAGTGTTATAACATTCAGTTGCCTTCTTTTGGTCCCCATACACTACTCCCACACCTCTATGGGTTGTTAACCTCATTACTAGCCTCCATGTGAATATGATAGAATTCAAATCATTAAGAGAAGGTATACCTAAGATCACATTATAGGCTAAGGGGATGTCTACAACAAGAACTTGCTCTAAATAGTAGAGAAAAAATCGTTCAAGCTCACGGTGAAGGGAAATGTAATAGACCCCAAGGAGTAGGTTTGTTCTTTGTTAAACCTAAGAAAAGGTGTCGTGAGTGGCTTTATGTGCTTGGGTCCAAGTTCTTTGTCTTTTAATGAATATAAAAATAAGATATCCAATGAGCTTTCGATGTAAAGCAATACCCTATTCATGTTATCATTCACCGTGATCAATGAGATGATAAAGGGGTCGTCATATGGTAGGAGGACTCTTCTGAGGTCAGTTTAGTGAAGACTATTATTGAAACTCCCTTTGTATCCTGATGCAAGAGGGTGACATTATTGACCTACACTCATTCATGTTGTATGCTTATGAGGTGGGATTTTCTGGCTGTGGTAAAGAGTTCGCCACCGGTAAAGCCTCCGTAAATTGGTTTGCAAATCAATCAAGGGGATGTCGTCCTTATTTTAATTATTATTTTTATTTCACTGGATTTTATGCATCTTTAGCTTCAAACTTTTTAGGGTAACCCCTTTTAATTAGACCTTTAATGGCTTCTTTTAGTCTGAAGCTATCATTAGTGTTTTGATAGTGGTATTTATGAATCCAATTATACTTTGACTTGTCTCTTTTGTAATTAGTAGTCCTTATAAGCTTTGGAAGAGGCAAGAGATCCTAAGTTTCCCCTATTGCAAGGACCTCCTCCATGGTGACTATGAGTGGGGTGAAATGTTTGGCCACTAGAGGTCCATTCTTTTTACCTCTGCCTTTCTTCTTCTTGGGCTCTATAGCCTGAAGGCTTTCACAAGATGAGAGAAGACGTCCTTCCTTTTTCCCTGATGAGGGGTGGTTATGGTCTGCCTTACTAAGATTACTCCCTTAGCATTCATATATTTAGAACCCCTTTTTAGTAGCTCAATGATATATTTCATAGGTTTCTTGCTAAAATACCTTAGTAAGTCTCATGAAGTGAGGCCTAAGATGAAATCTTCCACTCAAATTGTGCCATTCAAATCATCGACTTAAAGGGGTTCTTTGTTGAATCTCTTGGCATATTCACTAAGAGACTCATTGATATTTTGTCTGAACCAAAGGAGGTAAGTGATAGGATTCCTCATCTTCTATTCCCAAATAAAATGGATGAGAAAGTCTCTTTCTATCTCAGTGACGCTTCTAATGGTCCCTGGTTTGATATTATAAAATCAGTGCCTAGTAGTTCCCCTCAAAGTATCAAGAAAATCTCTATATGAAACCTTATCTAGGGTGTCTTCAAGGCGCATCAGAGATCTATAAGTATACAAATGACCAATGGCGTCCTTAGATCCATAAAATGGTTCAATATTAGGCATTTTCTACTGTAGGGGAAGAGCGTAAAGTTTAACATCATTAGATAAGGGAGATAATATCTTTTGGAGAGCCAACTCAATTGCATTGGGATTTTGTATTTTTTTACTCGCTGAGGAAATTCCCCAACCAGTCTTACATCTTCTTGAACTCATTAATATTTACAATTGAGGATTGATAACCTATCCATGATAAGAATATGGGTCATTGATCATTTGGGGCCTAAGCACACCCTCTAGATCATTATCTACCTCTAACTGGGGCTCGTAGTTCTCCCCAGTACCACTCTGTTTGGGTACAACTGGTTCATTTACCACCGAGGATAAAGGAATCCTACTAAGAATGGTAGATACATGTTCTTGGATCTCTCATATATTTATTAGTTCTAATATAAAAACCATGGGATTCAAATATAATTAATATCATTCTGAACATGAACGAGGTAAATAAAAATGATATAAGTAAAGATAATGAAAAAATAAAGAGATGAATAAATTAAAATATCTCTTACACATCCAACTAACAATGTAATAAAACTCTAAATCTGGAATGTAAACAAAATCTCAATAATCCAATATCTAAGTTTGAATAATAATATTAATAATCTCAATTTAATGTGTTCCATAGAAATCTTTTACTCAACAAATATGAATAAACACAATTGCCTAAAAACTTAAATATAATGGAGTATGTGAAAGTAAATAAGTTATAGTGGGTGTTAGAATCATAAATTACCTCAAACCCACTCAGTTGATCCCCTTGGAACCTCAAACTGGTAAAAGGGGAGAAGTGTAAAAGTGTAAAACAAGGATATAAAGATGTTTGGATTTCAACTGAGGATTCTACATCCACTCTCAAATGTGTTTCACTATTTATTAGATCATAAAAGAGTTATTACAATTTATGAGACCTTGAGGGCTTTGGCCAATAGAGTCTAAGGTCCTTATGGAAATTGTCACCAATTTAAAGGACCTTACGACGTAACTGATATATTTCTCTGGCGGTTCCTCATTATTAACTTATGTCTTAATAAGGAGCACAATATTTATAATAGATGGAAACGATCCAAACTAAGATTTTACACTCATCATAGTGGGTTGAGATCTTGAGGAACTAGAGTTAACACTTAAGAAGATATTACTCATTATTATTTGGAATTATGATGATCTAACATGTTTTCAACTTTTATCCATCCTACTATATATATGCAAAATTTTGGAGAGAATGAGTGGATTGTCACAGGATGGTTATGAAGTTCCTAACATCTGACGGCGTCAGCATGGTGTGAAGTGATGACCAAATGTTTTACAAGTGGTGTAAGGTAGTTTTTAGTTTCATTTAATTAGAAAAATATCCATAAATAAAAGTGGTATTAAGTGGTGGCAGTAGGTATAATAGTGTTCTTTATTTTACCTACTCCGCCAGACATGTTGTAGGGGTTCAGCCAGACCTATGGAGGTCTAGAATACCCATTAGTTGATCCTGAGATGATCTTGACGTGTGTTGTCATAATACCTTTACATACTTAGGGCTATATGACCTTAGAAGTCCATTTCCCTTCAGACTGAGGTTTTTTGTGCACGTTAGACATATTGAAACATTGATATTACAGACTCTAATCTTGATTGAAGATACATGTTATAAGAAATATACATTTTGGAAGACTTAGGAGGTTAGTGAGATCTGCTATAGTACTGTGGTCTTTTCCCATATCAGTTGTTGTCTTTAGATTCAGGTTATGGTATCACATACGTCTTGACAATAGGACCTCTGTCCTTACATGATTGCAATCGGTGGACTTAAGGAGCTTTGGAATACTAAGGTTCGGATATATCATCATCAAGATATAATCCTCAACACCAATATCCTAGGAATGATAGACGAAACTGATAATAGAGAAACTCCTCCAATTATTAGCTCAAGTATGTGGCAGTGACTGCGGCCTAAGACTTAGAAAATAGCTCCATAAATAGGATTAAACCTAGTAAGTCTATAGCGCATAAAAATATAAACATGTTTGGATCATAATATTAGTAATAGCAAATCTTCCTTTAGTATTTAAGTTGATTCGAATATATCCCAGATCCAAACAACCTAAAGAATCATGTGGATCTAATCCCAATCCGGAACGAGGCCCATGTGAATACGATTTCATATTTTAATTATGTATTCTTTACTATAAGAATTTAAGTTAACCTTTTGGATAAGTATATCTTAATCTATCCCATTCTCTTACTTTAATAGTATATCACTTACTAAACATAAATCATTTACTTTAACAATACCAAGTTATGATTCTAAATATATATCTCTATTGTATCAAATTTTAATATCATCGAGTCATGCATTAGTCTATATGTCTATATTATATTCTATAACATTATTCCCGAGTCATAATACTATAGTACACGTATCTAGTATAAATCATAATCCAATACAATCATCTTAAGATATCATCAAATGAAAATCTCACAATCCATAATATTTGTGGGTAAGATTAATTCACATCAAATCATTTGGGCCATGCTCAAGCCCTCAAGTAAATGTTTGAAGGCCTATCCTTAATGACTTCAGGGATCACCCGTGCACTACTAGGTATAGTTATAGGGTGTCCGAACCCTATAACATCAAAGGAACATCGAAAGGAAATCACGACACCATCACACCAATGGTACATCCCCATACCCAAGACTATATAAGAGGATCCAGTCTGATTATCCCAACTCGATGGATAGGTACCGTAACATATAGGATCAGGTTAAATAACACCTACATAAATCCAATCTCTATACTAGGGTACCAAGCGCGATCAACATCATACGCACCCCCATCAAATCCCTTCTATAAGTCACACACAAGCAAACATATACCCCTGGTCAGATTTCACATAAATCAAGAAAATTAACACACACCCTATTCAATTTGGTTACATAGAAAATATCTTTCATTACAAGGTATTACACACATTTAACATTAACCGTTCATATATACTTTATCCCAATCCCCGATATTCCTAAGTATATGTATCACCCCTTAAACCTACCGTCCATATATCTATTTTAATTTAGCAATAACCATGATCGATGGGTTACAAGTATATTCTAGTGGATTCTATGATTTACACAATCATTATTCCTTAATTGGTGTTATAAAGCTAATCCAAATCTGAAGGCTTCTAAAATAGGTATTTACCATCAAATCCATTGTTTATATACTTGTAAAAATATATCTTAAATTCCCTAAGAGGAAACTAGTTCATAACTCTAGCTAAAAGTCAACCCAAGCCAAAAGTCTCTAAAATAACCAAACTAACCCCTTAGGCAGCAGCCCAAAATCATGAGGAGAATTGTAATGACCTGTCCCAAAAATTTCGTAGTTTTTAGTATGTTAATTGAATAAAATATTATTAATGATTTAATTTCATTGATTTGGTAGAAAATTAGAAATTCTATGTTGTCACAATTGGGCTAAGAATTACATTTGAGTGTAATACCCCGTAATTTTTATTGATATTTATTTAAGGGATTAATTAAATTAAATGTGAATTAATTGAGAATTAATACGAATATAAATACTAACGAGATGTGATTTGGTATTTGATTACGATGTGTATATATGTCAATATATGAATATTGAAAATATTAAAATTATCGCGAGACTGAAATACGACAATTTGAGAAATTTAGTTGGGACGCGCGTGCCAGTCGTGTCAGGAATGTAATTATTTGAATTAAAAAGTGAATTTTATTTTTATCAACCGAATGCCCATTTTAAGTGCGCCAACGAGTCTGGAAGGGTCTAAATAGTCAGAAAACACTAGCCGGGGGTTTAGTTTGGGTCCCGGGGCATTTTTAGGCCAAACCGGCAACTTAAAAGGGTATTTTTGTAATTTTAAAAATATGGGAATTAAAACCCACGAAAATTAGAGTTAATATTTATTATTATAAAGGGGCCACTAATTCCATTACCAGCAAAAGTTTAGAGAGTGGGCTATGGGAGGTTTGAGAGAAGTTGGAGAGAAGTTACAAGAACCAAAACCAAGCCATTTTCAACCTTGGGAGAAAATCTGTAGAGAAAGGAGAGAATCAACTTTCATTCACCAACATCAATTATGAAGAACAATCTAAGGCAATTGATTTAATATTTTTAATGCATTGAATATGTCTTCCATGTTTAGTGTAGGAATTATCTTATATTGAAACTTTGGAAGAAAACCCATGAAATTGCTAGAGAAACTTTGAATTTGGGTTAGGATTTGCATGTAGAATGATGATGGACTGATTTAATATTCGAAGAGTTATATATGATGATTTAAAAACGGATTTATGATGAGTAATTGGGCATAAGAAAATTATGAGTTCATGTTCATAGGGTTTGAGAAATATTTGGATATTTATATAAAATCCTTGATGATTTGTAAGATTTGATCCGTAAAATGTGTTAAGAGATGATCTAGGATGATTAGAAATGGTTTAAAAATGTTAGAACATAAATTGGATGGTCTTAGGGTGGATTTAGAGAAGAGAAGAATTGAGAAAAATGGACTTGGGAATTTCTGGGCTGAAACTGCCATCTCGTTAGAAGACTAGCCCAGGTCGTTCGAACGACCTCGTTCGAACGAACTTCTAACTAGATGACAGTATCCCTTCTAATGAGTTGGTATTTCGTTCGAAGCCCTTCGTTCAAACGAACCCGTTCGAACGAACTCGTTCGAACGAGACTTCTAACGAGTTGACAGAATAGCCTTTGTGGCCTGAATTTATTTCTAGTATCCCGTAGACTTATTTAAATGGTGAGATAACCTTCCCTTATTAACTAGTGGGTATAGTTAGGAGATTGGGGTACATTGAGGAGTAAAACTTAGAATAGTGTATTAAACTGGATGACATTTGTGGATTGGGAAGCGAGTAACTAATCACGAATTGAGAATAATTGATAACTTAAATACATATAAACCGGGGACTTGTCATTTGTATAGCACTAAGTGTTGGTATAAGAACGAGAAGTATACCACTAATAAAATATTGTAATATATAAGATGTGTGAATGCTTAGTATATGTAGTTATCTGTGTATAACATACCTATCGTACTTGCTATCATGGGAGGTTGGCGTTCGTTTAGGGCCATCTAATCTTTGGGTGCCTACAGGGGAGATCTAGATTGGTACCTCGAGGACATAGGTCAGAGAAGGACTTATTGAGAAGTTAATAAGTCTACTGATCATGGGAGCGAAGGTATGTGCATGACCCATGTGATGTGAACTATGTTCACCTCCATTGTTTGTGGTTGTTGTTTAATGAAATGATTCCTGAGAGATTCGGAATACGTGGTCCTCATGTTCGTGATGTACCGAGATTTGATAGCAGAGTATGTGAGCACCGCAGCTTAGTCTAGGGTTGCTAGTATTGTATATTTATGATGAGAATAATATACTATTAATTGAAATGAATTGTCATGCTTAAATGTGAGGATAAATAATAACAACAGTTTGTAAAGTGAAAATGGAATATCTCTAAGTAATTAGTAGTACTAACATGGGAAAACCGTGTAGCAAGTTATAACACTCTGTTAAATAAAAGTTGTTGGAAATTGAATTGGATATCGTATAAAAATGTTGGACTTTGGTATCGGACTAGTTAGATATGGGAACAACTAGAATGGGTACGGGTACGATAGGAGTGCACAATTAGTTGAGAGGTGAGGAACTCATGTGAGTGCACACACTATCAAGTACTTTATATTCACTGTTTAATTATATTAAACACTTGAAAATTTTTAAACTATTTTCACAATCGGGCTCTGACCCGTTTGCTTTCAAATCTATTTTTCTATAAAACCTTTTAAGTGCTCAGCCACAAGGACACCATGCATAGGAGGCTTATTCAGGTGACGTGATGTAGCTGCTGTGTAAGTTACAGGACCTTGACAGTAGACACCTCCATCTTCGATCTTGATTCCATTATCACATTTTCTTATTTAGTGATGCAGACTTGGTATTTATTTATTTCAGTATTGGGATTGTTGTGAGGAGTATTCTTCCAGACTCATTATTATTTGATGGTTATTCTATTGTGACTATGTTGTGGTGGTTATGTTAGCATTTCATAAATCACTTATTGTATGATAATCGGATTTAATTAAAAATTGGCAACTCACTTTTTAAATACTAGGTGGTTGGTAATTTATTAAAATGTTTTCGATAGTGATGATATGAAATGAACCAACTTGGCATTTTGTATTAATTTAAAAAAGGAGTAGCTACCCGGTATTTACTTAGTCGGGGTGTCACATTGAGGAATTATAAGAAATTATTAAGCCTTCGGGAATTTTCAATAATTAGTCAAATATTTATCGAATTTTTTTTATAATTTTACCAAAAATATCAAAATGATGATTTCAATAAAGAAAACCGATGAGATAACTTTAAAAACAATATTATAATTAATTTGGAAACCTCATGAAATTTTAGTGATTTTTGGATGAATGGTGATTTCGGGTAAATAGTGATATGGAGAAATATGTGGGTTATGATGTTTAAACTATTTTTTGAAATAAACTAATAATTCATTCACACATTTATATGTGACACCCCGACTAATTAAACACCGGGTAGCTACTCCTTTATAAAATTAATTCAAAATGCCAAGTTGGCTCAGTTAATAGCATCACTGTCGAAAACGTTTTATTATTTCTAACCACCTAGTATTTAAAAAGTAAGTGCCAAATTTTATTAAATCTGATTAACATGCAACAAGAGTAATGAATAACTAAATAATACCATTCACCATACTGAAATAGAATGAATAACCATCACAATATGTAAATATAACCTGGAGGAAAAACTCCTCAAAACAAATCCCACAACTGATAAGTAAACTGAAATAAATAACTAAAAATGAATACTGAGCAATACATGCTAGAGTCTGCAAACTGAAATGTAAAAGAGGTCTCTAAAGAAATGGGCAACACGCCCTACAACTGATAGATAGTGACTCTGGAATCCAAAAGATGGAAGCGTCTATGAGCAAATCCCTGTAGCTTCCACAACCAGCTACAGCACGTCACCTGAATGAGAATCCAATGCTTGGTGTCCTTGTGGCTGGGCACCTAAAAAGGTTTTACAAGAAAATATATTTGAAAGCAAATGGGTCAGAGCCCGAAAGTGTTATAATTTAAAAACCTGCAAGTGCTTTAAAAACATTTAAAACATTAAATGTAAAGTACATGTTAGGACGTACACTCGCATGATATTCTCACCTCTCGTCTAACTGTGCACTCCCAACGTAAGTACCCATCTATAACTACCCTTTCCACTAGCTAAGTGACAACGTAACTAGCTAGACTACCGAAGGTTCTACCCATTTTACTCGGTTAATTTAACATAACAACGCTCGTAATTTTAATAGAGGTTTAACGTAAACTCAGTTACTACATATGCCATAGATATAACTATCAGCTAACTCATTATATAACTCGAAACAATACCGTAATATTTTTAAAACATTAACATGAGGATTCCCATTAATATAACGTATATTATTCATCTCATAAATATACAATACAAGCACCCCGCAATCTAAGCTGTAGTGCACACATACTCTGCTATCCATCCCGGTAGATCACGTACATAAGGATCACATATTCCGAATCTCTCAGGAATAGTTTACCGATAACAACATCACAAATAATGGAGGCGAACACAGTCACCATTTCATGGGTCACGCACATACCTACGCACCCATGGTCATGCAGACTTATTAATATCACAATAAGTCCTTCTATGATCTATGTTCATCAAGGTACCAGTCTATATCCCCCCCGTAGGCACACAAGGATTAGAGGGTCCTAAGCGAACGAAACCTCCCGTGATAGCAAGTATGGTAGGTATGTCATACACACAATCCATATACCAATACTAAGTAAACACACATCTTAGTAATACCGTATTTTAATCGTAGTACATATCGCATTCTTGTACTAACTAATTATCACAACTTATTTTATTCCGGTTTATAATTATACGCGCTATAATTCATCCTCACATCGTAGTAGTCACTCACGTCTCAACCCAAATGATTCATTGAATATAACTCTCGTATATGATTTACTCATCCCAGCAACCCAAAAGTCCCAAATCAATCACTATATCATCAAAGGGATGCTAACTCTACCCTTGAACCATCTCCCGGAACTCCAAAAGTCAAAACAGTCCAAAAAGGGTCAAACTGTCAACTCGTTAGAAGTCTCGTTCGAACGAGGCTTCGAACGAGTTTGGACTGTCAGGTCGTTAGAAGTCTCGTTCGAACGAGGCTGTTCGAACGAGGTCCCAGTTCGTTCGAACGAACTGACTCTTCTAACGATATCTCGTTCGAACGAGATATCGAACGAAAATCCTACTCGTTAATAACGACTGGTCAACTCGTTAGAAGCTCATTCGAACGAGCTCGTTCGAACGACCTGGGGGCTGCTTCTAACGAGATGCCAGTTTCGGCCCAGAAATTCTCCAAAATCGTTTTTCACCATTTTTACTCCTCAAACCTCTTCTAAAATTCGTTCCCACAATATATTGAGTTCTCTGAACATCCTCAAACATGTTAAGGGGTTATACTAACATCATTAAAGGGTTTGATATCATCTAAACATCATTAAATCACAATTTCTACACTAATTCCCAATTTTCTTCAAGAACATAAACCCTAATTTTTTTCTCATCATAAATTCCCAGATTTTAATTCGTTTATACATCACCTAGATATGAAATATCCGAAATTAAATCTCCCAACAATGTTTCTACATGCAAACCTATCCCAACATTCAATAATAACTTCAAATTTCATGGGTTTTCTTTTAATGTTTCAAGAACAATTAAGATTCTTCAATTTCTAACATGGAAAAGACATTCTCAGTAATTAAATGGAAATAAAGTCACTTGCCTTGGTTTGATTTCTGAATTTGGTGTGGATTCGGTGTAGAATTTCTGCAGAATCTCTCTCTCTCTCTCCTTCTCCAAGCTTTCTTCTCCAAAAGGCTATGGTGGCTAGGGTTTGCTTTGGGGAAACTTATGAAACCTAATTTCAATAAACCTCCGTAGCTTGTTGGGTTAATAAGGGTTGGTTGAGGTCAATCCTTATCAGATTACAACTCTCAATTTTCGTCACTTTTAATTACCCAAAAATACCAAATTACTAAAATACCCTTTAAGTTACCGGTATGGTCTAAAATTACCCCGGGACCCAAACTATACCCCCGGCTAGTGTTTTCTGACTATCTCGACCCTTCCGGACGCGTTGGCGCACTCAAAACGACCATACAGATTATCGATTTTAAATTCACTTTTATTAATAAAATATTATACCGTGACGCGGCGGTCCCACGCGTCTCAATAAAATTCCCAAATTGCCGTATATAAATCTCACGACAAATTTTATAATACCAAGTTCATATATAATCATATATGCACATAATCAAATACTAACTCGTATCACATTAGTATTTATAACCCGGATTAATTTCCAATTAATACGCATTTAATTAATTAATCCCCAAAAATAAATATAGCCAAAAGTACGGGGTATTACATACTTCCCCCCTAATAACTGAATTTCGTCCCGAAATTCGAAACTAGAAGTACCTGCTAAAAACAGCTCTGGATAACGTTCGCGTATCTCATCCTCGCGCTCCCATGTGGACTCCTCGATATTGTGATGTCGCCACTGAACACGTACTAACGGGACTATCTTTGACCGTAGTTTCCTCTCGCTTCGGTCCAAAATAGCAATTGGCCCTTCCTCATAAGAGCTATCCGGCTGGAGATCGATGTCCTCCACAGCAATGTGAGAATGAGCCAAATCATCCCTAAGGTATTTCCTCAGCGAGGAAATATGGAACACGTCGTGAATTCGATGCAAATGCTCCGGTAACCCGAGTCTATACGCAACCGGTCCGATCCGCTCAATTATAGGAAACGGCCCCACATACCTCGGTGCCAACTTCCCCTTCTTTCCGAAACGCATAATCCCCTTCATAGGAGATACCCTGAGCAAAACCTGGTCCCCCACTTGGAACTCCCTGAAAAACCTCTTTGCATCAGCATAACTCTTCTGCCTGTCTTGAGCTACCCGAATGCGACTTCGAATCAACTCAATCCTTGCCGAAGTATCCTGGATCACTTCTGGCCCAAGTAGTTTGTTGTCCCCCACTTCCAACCAACATGCTGGGGAACGACAAGGCCTACCGTACAATGCCTCAAACGGAGCCATGCCAATCGTGAACTGATAGGAGTTGTTGTAAGCAAACTCCACCAGCGGAAGGTACTGCTCCCATCCACCCCCGAAGTCAATAATACACATGCGTAGCATGTCTTCCAACATCTGATTGGTGCGCTCTGTCTGCCCATCAGTCTGCGGATGATAAGCCGTACTCAACCGCAATTCCGTGCCCATGGCCTCCTGGATACTCTCCCAAAACCTCGAAACAAATATCTTGTCTCTGTCAGACACGATATTCAGGGGCACACCGTGAAGTCTCACAATCTCTGAAATGAAGAGCTGGGCGTACTGTCCCGTAGTGTAGTCAGTCCTTACGGGTAAGAAGTGAGCGACCTTGGACAGCCTGTCCACAATTACCCAAACGGAGTCGTGACCCCTCTGCGACGTAGGCAACCCCGTGATAAAATCCATGGATATGCTCTCCCACATCCACACCGGAACCTCCAACGGCTGTAGCAATCCTGTCGGTCTCTGGTGATCCACTTTTACAAGCTGACAAGTGGCGCATTTCGAGACAAACTCAGCGATCTCTCTCTTCATACCGCTCCACCAATACTGCTGTCTCATGTCTTGGTACATTTTGTCCCCTCCGGGATGTACCGCGAACCGTGAGCCGTGCGACTCTGCCATCACATCGTGTCGCAGTTCCTGTCCTTCCGGAACTACCAATCTCCCATTGAAGCGTAATCCCCCGTCTGAGCTAACGGTATAGGATTCAGCTCCCTCAGCGAGTAATCGAACTATCTGCTCCTGACAGAACGAATCATTTGCCTGTGCCCGTACAACCTTCGTGACAATCTGCGGTGTAACGGTCATCACAGACATGAAAGATCGGGCCACTGCATCCTGGTGTCCCAATTCCTTCCACTTCGCTTTCCACACCTCTGCCACCTCATCTGATGGCCTGCGGCTCAACGCGTCTGCTACCACGTTAGCCTTACCCGGGTGGTACTGAATGTCGAACTGGTAGTCTTTCACAAATTCAAGCCACCTACGCTGCCGCATATTTAATTCCTTGTGCGTGAACAGATACTGTAGTGACTTGTGGTCCGTGAACAGCTGAAATTTCTCCCCCAAAAGATAGTGCCTCAAAATCCGTAAGGCAAATACCACTGCCGCCAACTCCAAATCATGTATGGGGTAATTCTTCTCATGAGGCTTAAGCTTACGGGAAGCATAAGCTATGGCCTGTCTCTCCTGCTGCAATAAACCTCCAAGCCCTTGCAAAGACGCGTCGGTGTAAACCAAATACTCAACTCCCGGTCTTGGTAATGCTAACACAGGTGCTGAGGTCAATTTGTCCTTCAATTCATCGAATGCCAACTGACAGGCATCACTCCAGATGTATGGCACACCCTTACGAGTAAGATGTGTCAAAGGTCCTGCTATCTCCGAGAATCCCCGAATAAATCTCCTGTAGTATCCTACTAGACCCAAGAAACTACGAATCTCCGTTGGTGTCGTGGGCTGTCCCCACTCCCTCACCGCTGATACCTTTCCCGGATCGACAGATATTCCCTGATCGGAAATAATGTGACCCAAGAACTGTACTTCCTTCAGCCAAAACCCGCACTTCTCATATTTTGCATACAACTCGTTCTGACGAAGTGTCTGCAAAACTTGCCTCAAATGCTCGGCGTGCTCCTCCTCTGTCTGAGAGTAAACCAGAATATCATCAATGAAGACAATGACAAACTGATCTAAGAAGTCTCTGAACACTCTGTTCATCAAGTCCATAAACACTGCTGGAGCGTTGGTCAAGCCGAAAGGCATAACCCGAAACTCGTAAGAACCATATCTCGACAAGAACGCAGTCTTCGAGACATCCTCCTCCCTGATACGCAACTGGTGGTAACCTGACCTCAAGTCAATCTTCGAGAAGAAAGAAGCTCCTCTCAACTGGTCGAATAAGTCATCGATTCGAGGCAATGGATACTTATTCCGTATCGTGACCTTATTCAACTCTCGGTAGTCCACGCACAATCTCAGTGAACCATCCCTCTTCTTCACAAACAAAACTGGAGCGCCCCAAGGTGAGGTACTCCTGCGAATAAAGCCCTGCCCTAACAGATGCTCTATCTGATCCCGTAACTCTCGCATCTCAGCTGGAGCCATACGGTACGGTGCACGTGCTATAGGTCTCGTACCCGGTAGCAAATCAATAACGAAGTCTATCTCTCGACTGGGTGGTAAGCCTGGTATCTCCTGAAACACATCCGAATACTCCCTGACAACCGGGATCGAATCTAAAGGAACAACAACCTCCTTAGAGGTATCTTCCTCTATGTAATACAGATGAGCGGTCGATCCTCCCTCTGGGCGAGGCATCGCCACTACAAACATCTCTTGCCCCGGAATGGCAAAAACAATGCTCCCGCTGAAGCAATCAATCATGGCCCTATATGCTACGAGCCAATCCATACCGATGATCACATCGTGAACATGCATGTCTAACACTAACATGTCCACAGGCAATACCAAACCACCAACCTCTACCCCGACTCCCCGGCATATAAAGAAAATAAGTGACCCACTCCCCAATGGTGAGTCGACACACGTCACTGTGCTCTCTGCCGTAGCTAACAATCCTAAAGCTTTCGCGAAGTGTGTAGCAATAAAATAGTGTGTAGCACCCGTATCAAATAACACCCGACCCATAGTGCCATGGATAGGAAACGTACCCTCGATCGCGGGCGGTGCCTGTGGAACTGCAGCCTGGTGAACGTTGTAGACACGTCCATACTGTAGCTGCCCCTGCTGAGCTGGGACTGCTGGAATGGGTGGCAATGCTGCCATCTGTGGCGGTGCAGGAAGAGCGGCGGGAAACATAGGTCTCCGTGGCTCCTGGCGAGCACCCTGCTGCTGCTGCTGTGGGGCCCTGCCCCTATCGGGACAATCCTGCTTCTTATGGCCAGTCTTGCCACAAGTAAAGCACTTCCCTGGGAAGTTCCCTCCCCTCTGCCCCTGCTGTCCCCGGCCCTGGTGGCCATTACCATTCCTCCCTTGGCCCTGCTGGCCCTGATGAAATTGCTGCCCATTCTGTCCCTGCTGGCCCTGATGGCCGTTTGGACCCTGATGGCCCTGGCGGAAACCTCCCTGTCCCTGCCTGTAGTTCCCTGATCGGAACCTCTTATTGTCCCCCTGCTGGGTACCCTGCTCAGTCTGTCTCTGCCCCTGACCGGTCTGTGCCCCGCTGGCACCATGCCCTCCAGTCCTGCCCTGATGGCTAGACTCCCCTGACCGCTTGCCCTCGGCCATATGAAAACGGTGGTCCTGGCAGTGTAGTAATGCAGCGTTAACCACATCAGAATACGTGGCCAACGATAGATTCCCTAGCAGATGCTGACGGATTCTCCAATTCAACCCATCAGTGAACTTCTCTATCTTTTTCTTCTCTGTTGGAATCTCGTCTGGTACGATATTCAACAGGCTAGTGAACTCGGCCTCATATTCGGCCACTGTCTTGCCTTCCTGCCTCAGACTCATCAGCTTCCTCCTCATCTCTGTATGAACGGCGGATGGAAAGTACTTGCGGTCGAACCGCACCCAGAACTCCTGTATCGTGAGGGTATCCCTCTCCTCTGCGGTGGTAATAGACTCCCACCACTGTAACGCAGATCCAACTAGCTTGAAAGTAGCTAGCACCTGTTTCTGAACATCAGTGCACTCATGCATCCTCAAATGCCTCTGCATGTCCTTCCTCCATTGGCTCGAGATAACCACATCTGAGCTTCCAGCAAACTCTGGTGGATGCGCTTTCTGAAAAGCGTCACGTACACGTTCCCAAGCAGACGGGAATGCATTAACCTGGACTGGCGCGGCAACCGGCGCCTGCGGTGGTGCCTGCTGAATCACGGCAATCGCGGCATTTACCGCTTGGGCTACTATAGCAGCAACCTCAGTGGCGTTCAACATGCCCTGAACTGGAGCGGGCTGTGGTTCGGGCGTAGCATTCATGGGAACTCGTCTTGCACGTCGTGGAGGCATCTGAAATAAGAACAAGGTTTATAAGTTCACGGTTTATAAACTTAAAATAGCTGAAGAACGAAGCATATACAATAAGAGTACAACAGTCCTAAAATATAGGGCTCTATATCAAAGAAACGTAGCGGAAACATAATAGCCGTACAGATCCTAAAGGACACTAGAACCTGATGCTCTGATACCACCTGTGACACCCCGACTAATTAAACACCGGGTAGCTACTCCTTTATAAAATTAATTCAAAATGCCAAGTTGGCTCAGTTAATAGCATCACTGTCGAAAACGTTTTATTATTTCTAACCACCTAGTATTTAAAAAGTAAGTGCCAAATTTTATTAAATCTGATTAACATGCAACAAGAGTAATGAATAACTAAATAATACCATTCACCATACTTAAATAGAATGAATAACCATCACAATATGTAAATAAAACCTGGAGGAAAAACTCCTCAAAATAAATCCCACAACTGATAAGTAAACTGAAATAAATAACTAAAACTGAATACTGAGCAATACATGCTAGAGTCTACAAACTGAAATGTAAAAGAGGTCTCTAAAGAAATGGGCAACACGCCCTACAACTGATAGATAGTGACTCTGGAATCCAAAAGATGGAAGCGTCTATGAGCAAATCCCTGTAGCTTCCACAACCAGCTACAGCACGTCACCTGAATATGAATCCTATGCTTGGTGTCCTTGTGGCTGGGCACCTAAAAAGGTTTTACAAGAAAATATATTTGAAAGCAAATGGGTCAGAGCCCGAAAGTGTTATAATTTAAAAACCTGCAAGTGCTTTAAAAACATTTAAAACATTAAATGTAAAGTACATGTTAGGACGTACACTCGCATGATATTCTCACCTCTCGTCTAACTGTGCACTCCTAACGTAAGTACCCATCTATAACTACCCTTTCCACTAGCTAAGTGACAACGTAACTAGCTAGACTACCGAAGGTTCTACCCATTTTACTCGGTTAATTTAACATAACAACGCTCATAATTTTAATAGAGGTTTAACGTAAACTCAGTTACTACATATGCCATAGATATAACTATCAGCTAACTCATTATATAACTCGAAACAATACCGTAATATTTTTACAACATTAACATGAGGATTCCCATTAATATAACGTATATTATTCATCTCATAAATATACAATACAAGCACCCCGCAATCTAAGCTGTAGTGCACACATACTCTGCTATCCATCCCGGTACATCACGTACATAAGGATCACATATTCCGAATCTCTCAGGAATAGTTTACCGATAACAACATCACAAATAATGGAGGCGAACACAGTCACCATCTCATGGGTCACGCACATACCTACGCTCCCATGGTCATGCAGACTTATTAATATCACAATAAGTCCTTCTATGATCTATGTTCATCAAGGTACCAGTCTATATCCCCCCCGTAGGCACACAAGGATTAGAGGGTCCTAAGCGAACGAAACCTCCCGTGATAGCAAGTATGGTAGGTATGTCATACACACAATCCATATACCAATACTAAGTAAACACACATCTTAGTAATACCGTATTTTAATCGTAGTACATATCGCATTCTTGTACTAACTAATTATCACAACTTATTTTATTCCGGTTTATAATTATACGCGCTATAATTCATCCTCACATCGTAGTAGTCACTCACGTCTCAACCCAAATGATTCATTGAATATAACTCTCGTATATGATTTACTCATCCCAGCAACCCAAAAGTCCCAAATCAATCACTATATCATCAAAGGGATGCTAACTCTACCCTTGAACCATCTCCCGGAACTCCAAAAGTCAAAACAGTCCAAAAAGGGTCAAACTGTCAACTCGTTAGAAGTCTCGTTCGAACGAGGCTTCGAACGAGTTTGGACTGTCAGGTCGTTAGAAGTCTCGTTCGAACGAGGCTGTTCGAACGAGGTCCCAGTTCGTTCGAACGAACTGACTCTTCTAACGATATCTCGTTCCAACGTGATATCGAACGAAAATCCTACTCGTTAATAACGACTGGTCAACTCGTTAGAAGCTCGTTCGAACGAGCTCGTTCGAACGACCTGGGGGCTGCTTCTAACGAGATGCCAGTTTCGGCCCAGAAATTCCCCAAAATCGTTTTTCACCATTTTTACTCCTCAAACCTCTACTAAAATTCGTTCCCACAATATATTGAGTTCTCTGAACATCCTCAAACATGTTAAGGGGTTATACTAACATCATTAAAGGGTTTGATATCATCTAAACATCATTAAATCACAATTTCTACACTAATTCCCAATTTTCTTCAAGAACATAAACCCTAATTTTTTTCTCATCATAAATTCCCAGATTTTAATTCGTTTATACATCACCTAGATATGAAATATCCGAAATTAAATCTCCCAACAATGTTTCTACATGCAAACCTATCCCAACATTCAATAATAACTTCAAATTTCATGGGTTTTCTTTTAATCTTTCAAGAACAATTAAGATTCTTCAATTTCTAACATGGAAAAGACATTCTCAGTAATTAAATGGAAATAAAGTCACTTGCCTTGGTTTGATTTCTGAATTTGGTGTGGATTCGGTGTAGAATTTCTGCAGAATCTCTCTCTCTCTCTCCTTCTCCAAGCTTTCTTCTCCAAAAGGCTATGGTGGCTAGGGTTTGCTTTGGGGAAACTTATGAAACCTAATTTCAATAAACCTCCGTAGCTTGTTGGGTTAATAAGGGTTGGTTGGGGTCAATCCTTATCAGATTACAACTCTCAATTTTCGTCACTTTTAATTACCCAAAAATACCAAATTACTAAAATACCCTTTAAGTTACCGGTATGGTCTAAAATTACCCCGGGACCCAAACTATACCCCCGGCTAGTGTTTTCTGACTATCTCGACCCTTCCGGACGCGTTGGCGCACTCAAAACGACCATACGGATTATCGATTTTAAATTCACTTTTATTAATAAAATATTATACCGTGACGCAGCGGTCCCACGCGTCTCAATAAAATTCCCAAATTGCCGTATATAAATCTCACGACAAATTTTATAATACCAAGTTCATATATAATCATATATGCACATAATCAAATACTAACTCGTATCACATTAGTATTTATAACCCGGATTAATTTCCAATTAATACGCATTTAATTAATTAATCCCCAAAAATAAATATAGCCAAAAGTACGGGGTATTACATTATAATTAGCTAATGCTATGATTGTTAACTTGATACGAGTTGGTGTAAATGGGTCTTTTAAATTTTTACTTAAGAGTGAGACCTTTGAGAACCTACACGCGACTTCATCCCTTCTTATTTTGTCAAGTTACTTAATACTAATTAATAAAATAAATTCTTCGCATCAGCCTCTCTCTCTCACACACACACATTTAACTCAAATAGGTTTGGTTTATTAATTAATTGATTTTAAAAAATGTTGGACTTTAGCGTTGTCCTTACACGAGAAAGTAAATTAACATTTCTATATTGAATTAAATGGGTTTTCTAAGCATGCCCATTTCATTGGTTTTCACTATAGTCCCCATATAGCAATTGTGTCTTCAAAGAAACACATATAAAATGAAAATTTTGTTCCTTTTCGATGCATGTGGATTAAGTTTTGTAGATGTTATCATTGTTTATAAATGGGCAGGAAACACTATGTTACTCCTTAAATCACAGATACATGCCAATTTTGTGTCCTCGTATTGATGTGATATCACATTGGGTTTCTATCTAAATCATCTATCAATCTATGTGAGTTTCTCCCATTATTCGTTTCGTATGCCACATGTCTCACGCAAAACAATATAAATTTAGTTGTTTCTTTTGGACCAATGAAAAATGGCCTAGCTGGGCTGAGATCTCTGGTGTCACTAATGAATATCCATGGGTGACATAGTTGCATTGGATGCCTGGTCTACTATCTCGGCCACCTATGCAGTAGTCATCCTCCCTAGTGGCGGTTTTCGCTACAGAACTACTGGCTCCTGACGACCCTCCCTTTCCTCATCCCTTATTGTGGCTCTAGCCGATCTATCTCTCCTAGGTGGCATCTGAAATTTCAAAATGATCTGTGTGAGTTCACCATCTATACATCTATAATAGTATAAGAATGTAAATGCGCATACGTAAAATAATAAAACACTCATATCATAAGGCTCTAGATCAAAAAATGCTAAGTTGAAATGTGAAAAGCCGCACAAATTCTAAGGACTCTAGAACCTGATGCTCTAATACCATCTTTGACACATCGCCTAATTATATATCGGGTGATCAGTCTTTTATTATATTAAAAGAAGTTTCTCATATGGTTCATTCTTATCATCACTGTCGAAAACTTTTTAAAACTTACTAACCACTTAGTATTCAAAAAATCTCGATGTCAAATTTCTATCTTTTTATTAAATAAGAACCACATGCAAAAAAATGTAGTTTAAACCATTCACAAAATTAATGCATCTAAATTGATAATGAATAAATAAATGACTAACTGAGTAAATCATTGGAATAAAAATCCCAAATCTACAATAATAATCCAACAGAATAATAATCTGATTACAAAGTCTAACTGAAATCTAATAGCTAGGGCAACATGCCCAAATGAAATAACTGAGATGCATCCTGCTCTAGGAATGAAATAACCGAAGCGATTAAGTTTGAATCCTGCAAGCATCCACACCTATTGCAGCTCAGATCCCTGGAACGGATCATCAAGTTTGGTGTCCCTGTGGCTGGACACTTAAAAGGTTTTGAAAATATTTTTCGAGTGAATTAAAATGCAACAATTAAAATTCATAAATGCTCTTCATATTTAAGCTACTGTCACATTTACTTGAGATACTACTCACCCATCATCTAAAGTGCACACCTAATGCTTCTTCCAAGACTTCCTAGTTACACTGCCCCATCTAACTAGTATTTTCCTAAGAATCCTTGACACTTTACTATAACCCGAGTAATTGGTACTTTTACTTCATAAGTTATTTATCACATTAACTTAATTAATTCTCTTTGCATGCACTATATAATAATCTCACTAGTTATATACAAGAACTTCCTTTTTACTTCATGTAATTAGCTCGTATATAAATTTCTACACCATTATATATGTATCATATATTACATCATTCACACACATGCCTTATATATATCCATCCTCCAGAGTAGGCACTCACCGGATGTTCTCTAAAATGACATCACCCCAGGTATACTCATCCACCATGACACCCCAACTCGGTTACCCTCCAGAATCAGTGAAAAATAAACGTAGCGAAGGCGGCCATAGTTCCTTGGCTATGGGATCGAATCATACCCAAAGCATCTCACTCCGAAAAATAAATCACACAATACAATCCTGGACGACTATGACCTGTGGACTATACTCACCCTGCGTTCACTAGCCAGGGGATCCACCCGCATCGCGCAACCTCCTGTGATAGCACTAGAGGAGTCTGTATTCCTATAAACATTATTCACACCAATATTTATAAAGCACACAAATATATATATATATATATATATATATATATATATATATATATATATATATATATATATAATCTAAACCCGACTAATCTGTGCCTAATCACCATAGCACTAACCTATAATATTTGAGTCAATTTCCCGACTCTAAACTCTAATATATATTAACTTACATTCAAACTTTTTTCACGATACTAATTACATCTCAATCCAGCCCGTATCCAAATTTCATCCAAAATTTCCATTTGAATTCGTTCATATATTTTCGAGTGTTGTTTATCCTAAACACTCCAAAATTCATACCCCGAATTTATTCCCATCCAATTTCAAGGTAAAATTAATGTTCTTTAATATTTTTCAGAGTTCTACACTCATCTATGGACATCCCTAAATAATCTAGATTTTATTTCTCCCGAAAAAATTCGATTTCAGACACCCTTCCGTAATAAAATCAAAACTAATTCAAAAAAATATAAAAAAAAATGCAAAACTTGTGGCCTTGCATTCATAGCGAAAATATATATCTCCATGTCCAAAACCTAGGGTCGTTTGAACGAGATATCAAGCTACTTCAAATGAGATACTAATCTCGCTTGAACGACTTCCATTATCGTTCAAACGACTAGTGATGTAGTTCGAACGACTCTTTAGGTCATTCGAATGACATGTCCGGATTTCGCCCCTTCGTCTTCCTCTCTGTTTCGGCCATTGTTGCTTTCCCGGAATTATAACTTAACCCATAATTATGAATATGAAAATTTACCCAATGAGTTAAGCACCTTCTAGTAGTTCCCACTTTTTCCTTTATCATTTACATACATCGATTTATTACACAATGAGATTAAATACTAAAATTGGATTTCTAATTTTAAAATTAATGCCCACGATTTCCAATTCGTAGACATAACTTGAATCCTCACACTTTGAAATTAAAATCCCACGTCGATCAAGTTCCTAATTTACATAATTCATCAACACCCGTTTTTCATGTGATAACTCATCCAAAAAAGAATTTAATTTGCACCCACTATGATATGAATCGATTATCACCGATTTATATTGAAACGAATTAACCACTTGTTTGTATATGATTTTTATAGTCTTATTCCTTTGATTAAGACGATGGATTTGTCTCCCAAAGTTATCCCTCTTTTTTTCTCTACAGAACTAGGTTTTCTTTTTGAGTTGTGTCTACTCCAACCTCTCTAATTTGAGTTTTATAATGTTTTCCTTTAAAGTTTTTTCCACCTAAAATTAGACTTGTGGGCTAAATTAAAATGGCTCAAACACCCCCGTGTGTGCCCGGTTATGTCTAAAAATGCCCTAAGACCCAATTACTACCCGCGAGTACTCTTTTTCGACTATCTCGGCCTATCTGGAATCAATCGTGCACTCAGAATTGTCATCATAATTAGTATATAACATTCTCTAATTTCATCCTCAAAATGCGAAACACGTGAAATTTAAAAATTCTTAGAATTAATTAAATAAATCTTCCAATTTAAATAAATTCTCCAAATCATAAATTTAAATTTCTTCAAATTAAAATAAGTTCTATTTCACCCAAAAATAATTAAATTCAGTGTCCTCGAAATTACGGGGTGTTACATGTGTGCCTACTAACCTTGATACATATATAATATGCTAAAAGTGTTTTTTTTATGAGTAGAAATTATGTTTAAAATGTTTTTTCATGCATAAAAAATATATTGAAAGTGTTATTTTATATGAGAAAATTCATGTTAGACATGTAAGTTGGGTTAGGATAAGATACCAAACAAAAAACATAAAAAAAATGCACTAAATGTAAGTTTAATGTTATAAACTTGGTTTATTTGGTTTAATGTGTTAAAATAGAAAAACAACCCTTATAGTTTAATACTCACAAAAGAAAAAACTAAAGTTTTGAAACTATAATTTTACCACTAAAAATATAAAGTCATTGGCTTACCCCATTCTCTTTATTACAGAAGGTTAATCGATATTTCTTCTTTTGAAGGTGTTTTAGAAGTAAGTAATTCTTTATTCTTACGCTAGTAATTGCGATTACATGAAACCTAGGGAACTTTTTAATACAATGTTTATATTAAGGGAAATGAAATGCGTGCTTATTAGGTCATTATAGTTAAATAAAAATGACTATAAACATTTTTTAGGTTGTGTCACATCACTTCACGCTTATTAAAATCGGACTGGATTATGTTGACCCACGGGTAATCCAATATATTGGGTTAGGTCATTACAACTTGGTATCAGTGCTTTAGGTTTAAGTTCCTTTAACAAGTGGATATTTGATCCTTCAACCAATAAGTTTGGCTTTGGCACCCACCCTTAGAAGGCAAGTGGTAACTTTAGTGTGCATGCCCATGTGACTACGACATTAGAGTAATAATTTTGACATATTTGGAGGTTTCTTTTGCGAATGACAATGTATGGAAGTTTATTAATTATGTTACATCCTATTTGAATGCTCGTATATGACAATAAGTAGACCAGTAATTGTTGAGCTCGAAAGCATGTATCACTATACTAAATGACTGATGGGACTTCTTGGATTTCAGGTAAAGTCTTGTTGTACTTGGTATTAAGTCATTTATGAAAGGTTGTGATATTTATCCTTGGAAATTTAAATACATTCATTAGAAAGTGTGACTCCTAGTGACCCCATTGTCGGGGACCATGAGATGTCCTAATTAGACACCCACATTTAGCATGATGGAATCATAAAGGTTAAAAAAATATCAATGTTGGGATTGTGTCTTATTGTAAATCCCTATTACATCAAGATCCCAAGATACAAATAATATTATTATAAGAAAAATAGAAAAGTGTATAACAATTGGTTCTAGCAACCAACTAGTATCATTGCTAAGTGTTCAAAAGGATTATAAAATTGTGGTGATTCATCCTTGGATCGCAACAAGTGTTGGAAGACCATTTGATCAATAGTACTTCGTGTCTGGTACGCTTTAAGTCTTGAAGTAGACACACGGTAAATCGTCCAGTTACAAGTGTTTTTGACAAGTAAAATCGTCAACAAAAAGGTTCGTCATCCTTATGGGTGAGGACTTCTTAGGAATTAATACACACGGAGTAAAAACTTTTAGCCATGGATCTACGATTAATCAAACATAGTAAATAGGTCAAATTAATAAAAAAGGTTTGAAAATTATGTACTACCCCGTACTTTTATGGGCATTTAAATTACTTGAGTGGGTATAATTTAATACTCAGAGAAATGATTTGAGATATTAAAGGAATGGATAAAATATTAATTGGCGAGTTTTGGATTATTTTATATCATGTCGTGATTGGGAAAAGCGACAAGTAATAATATTTTACTCGAAAAATACGTGTGGAATTGTATTGGATTTAAAAGGTGATTTTTTTATAAGTGACTCGGATGGGGATTTTGAGTGCACGGTTGGTCTCGGATGGGCTGAAATAGTCAAAATAGAGTACTCGGGGGTAGTGTTTGGGTTTTGGAGACTTTTTGGATCAGTAAAGACTCGTATTTATGTATACGAGTCAATTTTGAGTTTAATAAGGGGATAACCCTTATTTCTCTCTTATAAGAGACGAGAGAGAGACAGAAGAAAGAAAAGAAAGAAAAACGAGAAAGGAAGAAAATGGAGAAGAAGAAGAAGAAGAAGAAGAAGAATAGACTATGGACAAGCTCTAACGGATCCCGGCACGAGGTCGTCGCATTTATCCAATGAGGAAAGTGTTTAACTTGCTTTAATTATTTATATGTGTTTATAATTCATATTATAGTTTGTTAAATCTATATGGATTTTTGGTTGGGATTCTTGAACCAAAATACATTTTTTGGAAATGATTTCATATAAATTGAGGTGATAACAACTCCATACGAAATCTGAGTTAGAATTCATGTTTATGGTGTAATTTTTGGTGAGAAATTGTAATAGTTGAAATAAATTAAGGTTTAATTAAAATAGGGTTTAAATCTTAGTTAAATTGAGGAATCTTATGAATAAATTGATGTGTTGGTTAAAAATAAGCGTGTAGATGTATATAGTGATGGTTTGTGATGTTCAAAACCGTAAATTTTTGGAGTTGGAGAAGATGATGAACTACGTAACTGATCACGTAGAACCGATAAATTGTGGTTCAGTTTGGTCACCAGAACAGTTTATTTAATCGGCCATCGGTTCGGTTCGTCTATTGAACCCCGGACTAGTTCGTTTATTTGGCCATCGGTTTGGTTCGTTTGTTTGGGAATAGAATCGGTTCGTTAATGGAGTCATCGGTTCAGTTTCTAGATGATAGTTCAATTTGAGAAATTTTCTTGGACTTAAAGGATTGGATAATAACTATTTTTGGAGATAAATATTAAGGGATCCTAAATAAAGTGTAAGGACCTCTAAAAGATTAAAGGAGTGATATATAAATATCAGGTTATCATGAATAAGATCCAAGTTATAGATTTTAGGATTGTTTGGGACGAAGGACACTCGGGAAAATCATTTCGGCGCGTATATATACATTTACGCGTGTAGAATGTATATCTCGATAGTATATGAATGAATCTGAATGTGTGAGTATGATGAAATTAGAATACTAGCTAGACGTGATAAGCTAATAATTGGAAGAAATTAATGTGTTAATTGTACCATAAATGAGTGAATACTTATAGTATTAAAATAAGTGTGTATATACATATGAATTGATACGAATTGGTATAGTTGGGATTATAAGCTAATGCCACGTGAGATAGGCATGAATAGCCGTATTATATATATACATATATATATATATAGGTATAGAGGCAGTATATATATGACATGATTATAAATATATCTGTGTGTGTATGATATATTTATGTGAAACATACCCCTCTATTGCTATCATGGGAAGTTGCACATTGTGGGTGAATACCCTTGCTTGAGGAGCACATGAGTATAGTTCCTAGGTCATAGCATCCAGTTATTTAAGCAATGTGGCTCTTTATCATGGGTGAGACGTCTTTTGTATGATTCGGTCTCACTTTCAGGTGAGGAACTATGATCGCTTTCCCTATGTTTGTGTTATGTTTTTATCAGGTCGGTGTGAGACCTCGACCAATGGTACCCATCATGATGTGTGTTCCATGGAGGATTATAGCATTCTAGAGACTGCATCCATTGAGTTATGGCTCTGAGGAATGGTTATTATACTTATATAGTGTGTGATATATAAGTATGGATATACTTGAAATATATATATATATATATATATATATATATATATATATATATATATATATATATATATATATAAAGATGTGAAAAGATATATACATGGAAAAAATAAAGAATGAGATACATAATGATTTCTTGTTACATCTGGGAGAATAAAATCCGGAATAAAAAAGTGATGTAGCTATATAAAAATGAGAATATTATATATGAGAGTGATAACCCTAAAACGTGAATATTGTATTATAACTAGTGAAAGTTACTCATCATGAACGGATAAATGATAACTGAGAATTTAAAATGCATAAACTCGGAGGAAACCTTAGAATAATAAATACGCGGGTCATGAGATAGCGTATGGGTGTTTAGAAGTTTGGTGAGATGCTAGTTAGGCAGAGTAGCGTAATGTAATACCCCGAATTTTAAAGACTTTTAAATTTGGGGATTTATTAAATTTAATTTGAGATATTAATTTAATATTAATCCCGAAAATATTTTAAATATTTACTAGCATGACAAGAGTTAGTAATTATTGGGATTTTGTTGAATATTACTTAAGGGATAAAGTAATATGCATAATCGAATTAATTAAAATTAACACGAGTATATAATTTGATAATTGTGGAAATTAAATCGGGATGTGCTTGTGCCGTGTCGGGATTAAATGTGACACCCCGCCTAATTAAACCTTGGGTGATTAAGCCTTAAATTAATTTAAAATAGGTTTCTTAAATGGTTTATCCTTAACATCACTGTCGAAAACTTTTTAAAACTTAATATCCACCTAGTATTCCAAAAGCTGGGGCCAAATTTTAACTTTTTAATTGCACAAAACAGTACATGCAGAAATAAATATAAACCATTCACACAACTGAATAAAACTCAACTGAATAATTATAAAATTACATGCCGAATAAACCATCGGCCACCAAAGTAAATAGTCTAATACAAACATCCAACCCCTTAATAAAAGAAATCTTAAAATTGTACTGTGAAGTCTGGGCGACAAGCCCTAAATAAAACTGAGACTGATAAGTGATTCCTACTCTAGGAATAAATGAATGATGCGTATAATCCAAACTCCTGCTAGCATCCACATATGCCGCAGCTTCGTGTCCCTGTAATAGAATATCAATCATGGCGTCCCTGTGGTTGGACACCTAAAAGGTTTTGAAAATAATTTTATAGCAAGGGTTAGAACCCAAAATATTTTGAAAATATTTAGCAAGTGAATTAACTACAATAATTAAAAATGCATGAATGCGCTTCATATTTAAGTTAGTGTCGCACCCCCTTGTGGACATTCTCACCCCTCCACTAACGTGCACACCTAACGGTTACCTTAACACCACCTGGTTGTACTACCTCGTGCAACTAGTCTTGGTATAACCTCCCCTTGCCATACTACTATAACCCGAGTATAATTATTCATGAATTATAAGTTATCTCACCAATTAACTTAATTAATTCCTTCTTAATTAATAGCATATAACCGTGACACAAGTTATATAAAGTAAATACATCACGCACTGTATTATTACCCACATATAATATTTACTACCATATTATACGTATCTTCACTAAAACATCCACACATATATCATGTGTATATCCATCCTTCCGAGTATACCCTCACCGGATGATTCCCTCTAAAGTGCCATCTCACTAGGTGTGCTCACATAACCTAGTTACCCAAGTTAGATTCGCTCCTCAACCTGACCCAAAACATAAACGAAGTGGAGGCGGTCATATTCCTTCCCTGAAAGTGAGATAAGCCCCTCACCCATATACCGGACGCTATGTGTCACAACCCAACCCAGTTACTTATAATTAAGTTTGAATGTCAAAGTGAGTCAAACCATGATTAATTTAACCAAACCATAAACAAGAGTTTTAATTTCAGAGTCATCATTGTAAATCCATATAACTGAAAACATTTTTACAACATCAGAGTAGTCATACTTATACAAACTTCCTTGAAGGATAATTTAACTTAATTACATCATTTACATTTAAACAGAATCTTTGTTTCTCCCATTCCTGGCTAACCCAACCCGACTTCCTAGATTTGGCAGTGACATCGCGTTACCTGAAAAATGTGAACATAGGAACCATGAGCAAAATAGCCCAGTGAATGCATCACTACAATACTACTGCATGAATTTAAATTTAATAAATCATGTTCATATAATCATGTATTAATTTATCCGGCTCATTCATAATGAATGACCAACTTTTCCGAATCAGGATTCACATATCCTGTCTAAATAGACAATTCCCCCCCCCCCCCCCCCCATTCCTGGTCGAGGAGTAACCCCTTATCATTAATAGACAAATCTCCCCCATTCCGGGTCGAGGAGTAACCTCCCATTTCGGTAAAATGAAATGAACAATTTCATATTCATTTTATTCTGATCATATCAACAACGCGATACAAATATCTCTTTCCAGTGAGTACACTCACCTTAGTTGACAACTATGTATTCACGTTTCCTTCTGGTGGAGCTGAACTGGGTTAATTAGACCTTACACCTGTCAATCCAACTAAATCAGTACTGAACCTCAATCAGAAATATTATCCTAACATAATTATGTAACTTTCCTTGACTATACATAAATAATATAATTCCAATTAAATCACATTCCATAAAACATTGGTAAAGGCAAAACAATGATATACACGTTGATAAAGTTACGGACATTCAACCGTAGGAAATACCTTATAAGGAATTTATAACCAACGTCAATTAAACATGAAATTATACTCATAAATGTATATACACATGAAACATGTACTCAAAGTACCCTTTGTAAGGACGAAATACAAACATTCATTCAAGGGGTACCCCGTATGGCCTGAAATTATTGTCTTACATACTTAACCATCCTATATTCCTAAATTGTACAAATATAGGGGTCCAACCTTATCAATATGAAAACATATATGAATATACTATCCAGTACGAGTGACGGTGTAATTTTTGAAGCTTCCTAGGGGAAGTTATGACCATTTCTTTACAACACGAGAAATCTTCCCTACAAGCTCCTCTATTGTTCCTTCAACTTGCAAAAATTTTCATTTTTTTTATACATAATAACTTTACATGATTTTCAAACCATTTCCAGTAAACATACTTAATATTACATAATTAAAGTTTCAAAATGTTTTGACTTCATTTGCTATCTCAAAAGCTTGACTAAACTTAGGGTATACCGTAATCAAGTATACAAACAGCAACCATGTACCAACTTGAAATCATCATTACGGCCTAACCACAAGGAGATAAATTCTAATTTTCGGTTATCGTGTAAATATATGAGTCTAATTTCATATCTAATAGTAATTTCTCAATTCCAATAAGCACACAAAGAGATATGCAAGTTTGAATACAAGGGGTTTCAATACAATGCAATTTTAAGGGTTTCTACATTCAACTTAACATAAACTTGAATCTAACCATACATATATATAAAGGGCTGAAACTTTAGTAAAAATATTATGATTTATGTCATATAAATCAGTAATATAAGATAAATAACAAGAATTGCAATTAGGATTACCTCCAGGGCTTTTACGTAATTTCTACGGATTTTTCTCCTCACTTTTTCTTCCTAAACATCATCTTTCTATTTCCTCAAGCTAAAAACACTTGAAACTGAACCTAGGTCTTAATTTGATGAAGAAATAAGTTATAGGGAGAGTTTTAAGTCGTCCAAGGATGCCTCCCAAGCCAAGCAATCAAATTAAACCATTTGTTTTAATAAAAGACAATTTACTACTTAGAGGGAATTGACAACTTTGCCCTTTGTTTGTAAATTCGGTATAACTCTTTACTCAGGCATCCATTTGATGATCTATTTGTTGTGTTACAACCCTAACTCACATGTATATAGCTATCTTGTTTTTACCTCAAGTAAATTTTAATGTGATAAGGGTCAAAACTAGTCTCTAACAGGGGCATTTCTACCGAAAACAACAAAATTTTGTGTTTGTAAATCATTTGACCTTTCATGATTTATGAAAGTAGGATTATAATAAACATAATCACTTTATATTAGATATACTAATAACACATTATTCATATTACATAGGATAAGCATGATATAAATATAATTTATCATAATTATATTCGGGTTGTCACAACTCACACACCTTAGAAAATTTCGTCCCCGAAATTTAATACAAAGGTCACTTACCAAACAAATGGGGATATTGTTTCTTCATGCTATCCTCCATTTCTGAAGTTGCTTTTTTAACTCCATGGCTCATCCACATAACTTTAACTAAGTGGATAACTTTATTCCTCAATACCTTCTCCTTACGATCAATAATTTCCAATGGTTCCTTGATGTACGAAAAGTCTTCCTTCAGTTCAATTGGTTGAGTTTCCAACTGATGAGATGGATCCGCCAAATACTTACAAAGCATCGATACGTGAAACACATCATGTAAATGATACAACTCTGAAGGCAATGCTAATCTATATTCCAGGGCCCCAATTCTTTCCAACACTTCATATGGTCCAATGTATCTTGGACTTAGTTTCCCTTTTTTCCCAAACCTCATGACGCCTTTCCATAGTGAAATACGTAGGAATACAAAATCCCCCTTTTCAAATTCCAATGGATGCTTCCTTTATCATATTGATCTTTTCAGTTGTCATATCTATCAATTTCGGACCCAAAATTTTCCTTTCACCTACTTCATCACAACACAAAGGCGTCCTACATCTCCTCCCATATAAAGCTTCATAAGGAGCCATACCAATGGTGGACTGATAACTATTATTATACGAGAATTCCATCAATGGCAAATGATCATCCTAACTACCTTTGAAGTCAAAAACACAAGATCGTAACATGTCTTCTAATATTTGAATCGTCCTTTCAGATTGCCCATCGGTTTGCGGATTAAATGCAGTGCTGAACTTCAAACTTGTGCCCATAGCATTTTGTAAACGAGGCCAAAACTTAGAAGTGAATGTTGGATCTCTATATGATAAAATTAACACTGGTGCCCCATGTAAATGGATAATCTCATCAACGTACATACGTTCATACTTGTTAACAGTGTAGGTGGTCTTAACTGAAAGAAAATGGGTCAACTTTGTCAATCGGTCTACTATTACCCAAATAGAATCATGCCCCTTTGGTGACCTCGGTAATCCTGTAACAAAATCCATCATTATATGATCCCACTTCCATTCCGGAATAGGCAATGACTGCAATAATCATGCCGGCTTCTGACGCTCTGCCTTCACTTGCTGGCATACTAAACATTTAGCTACGAACTCTACAATCTCACATTTCATATTATTCCACCAGTAATACTCTTTCAAATCTCTATACATTTTGGTACCTCCCGGATGCATAGAGTAAATAGAACTATGCGCCTCTTCTAATATATCCTTCTTTAAGGGTGGATCATTCGGTACACAAATCATGTTTTCATAACACAACGATTCATCACTCTTAATTTCAAAGTCACTCTCTTTACCATCCAGGACATCTTATTTATTCTTCTCAAGGAATGGATCACTGGTCTGCAAATTTCGTATGCGTTCGTCCAATAAAGGTCTCACTGTGACATGTGCTAATAATCCTCCACTTTTTGAAAACTTCAATTCAATCCCCATCGATGCCAAGTCAAGAATATTTCCAACACGGGCACATCGTATGCAACTAAGAATCCCTGTTGATTTTTGACTCAAAGCATCTGCTACTACATTGGCCTTCCCAGGGTGATGATGAATGGTACAGTCATAGTCTTTAATCAGCTCCATTCAATGCCTATATCTCAAATTCAGTTCTTTCTGTGTAAACAAGTATTTCAAACTTTGATGATCTGTAAATATCTCACAAGTTTCTCCATACAAGTAATGTCGCCACAACTTTAAAGCAAGCACAATGGCTGCTAACTCCAAATCGTGTGTAGGGTAGTTCCGTTCATGTGTCTTTAATTTTCTGGAAGCATATGCTATTACCTTCCCATTCTGTATAAGAACACATCCCAACCTCTGAAATGAAGCATCTGTATAGATCACGAAAGACTCATTCTCACATGGAATAGTAAGTATAGGGGCTAAAACCAATCGATTCTTTAATTCTTTAAAACTCCTCTCACATTCTTCATCCCATACAAACTTCACTTCTTTACGAGTCAACTTTGTCAATGGTAATGCTATTGTCCCTTAATGAATTTGCGATAGTAACCTGCCAATCCTAGGAAACTCCTAATTTCTGTCACATTCTTAGGGCTTTCCCATTCAACAATTGCTTCCACCTTCTTTGGATCAACATAAATCCCATTTCCCGAGACCACGTGCCCTAAAAACACAATTTCATTCAACCAAAACTCACACTTGCTGAATTTAGCAAATAATTTCTTCTTTCTCAAAATTCGCAATACAAGTCTCACATGTTTCTCATATTCCTCCATGCTACGCAAGTAAATCAACACATTGTCTATGAATATAATCACAAATGAATCAATGAAAGGGTGGAACACCCGGTTCATTAAATTCATAAAAACTGCTGGAGCATTAGTTAATCCAAATGGCATCACCAAAAACTCATAGTGCCCATATCGAGTCCGAAAAGCTATTTTGGAAATATCACTATCCTTTACCTTCAATTTGTGGTAACCTGATCTCAAATCAATCTTCGAAAACATTGTGGCCCCCTGTAATTGGTCAAACAAGTCATTGATACGGGGTAGAGGGTACTTATTTCTAATGGTCACCTTATTCAACTGTCGATAATCAATACATAATCGCATTGTCCCATCTTTCTTTTTTACAAATAACACTGGGGCTCCCCATAGCGAAACACTGGGCCGAATGAACCCTCTGCTTATCAGATCTTGTATTTTCACTTTCAATTCCTTCAACTCTGTTGGTTCCATTCTATAAGGAGCAAGGGAAATCGGACTAGTACCTAGAATTAATTCAATGGAAAACTCTACTTCCCTATCGGGTGGCATTCCTAGCAATTCCTCTGGGAAGACATCAGAAAATTCTCTAACCACTAGTATATCTTAAACTTTAAGTGCTTCCTTACTAACATCAACCACATACGCTAAATACCCCGTACAACCCTTACTCAATAACTTTTTGCTCTTTATTGCTGAGATAAGACAATTAGGGACAACATTCCTTTCCCCTGTAAACTGGAACTCGGGTTCACCAAGAAGATGAAATGTAACATCTTTTCGAAAATAATCAATGGAAGCATGATACAATGATAACCAATCCATCACCAATATAATATCAAAATCCCGAATGGCCAATGGTGTCAAATCAACATAGAAATCTCGCTCACCCATTCTTAAGACACAATCTTTATAAACATGCTCTACCAGAATTACACTTTCCATTGGGTAGAAATATATAAGGCACAATTGAGAAATGAACATGGTCTACCCAAATATGAAATAATATGCAATGCTACGAATGAATGCGTAGATCCAGGATCAATGAGTGCATATAGATCTTTATTTGCAATAGAAAATTTACCTGTAACCACTTCTAGTGTAGCATGGGCATCTTGCAATGTCATCGCAAAGACTCTTCCTCCTGCCTTCGATCCACTTGCTTGTCATGTATCCCTTCCCCTGGTTGCATTCCCTGGAGATGATCCTTTATGAGGCTCCACACTACTAACTATAACTGCTCTAGATAGCATAGGACAATTCTTTCTCAGATTGCCCTTCTGATGACAGTCAAAACATTCGATAGTCAGTAACTTTGGGCAATTTCTTTTTATATGGCCCAATGTACCACAAAAGAAACAAACATTCGAATCTCCTTGTGCTAAAGCTCCTGAACCTCTTCCACTACTAGCCTCACCCTTCTGCGAACCACCTCCCATACCTCTACCATGATGAAATTTCTCCCCTCCAAGTCTTGAATATTCTTTATCACTACCTTTTTGATAACTTGGATTGATTTGCTTATCTTTACACCTCGTTCTCGATTCCCTCTTGCTTCTTTCACGTCATTTTCTACCAGCAGGGCTTTATTCACAAAGGAAGAATAATTACTAGTCTCTAAAGCCGATAGCCTTGATTTAATAACTAACTCTAGTCCATCGAGAAATCGGTTGCACATATCTTGATCATTCCGTATAAACCTCGAAAAAAATGAGATAAGGCTGTAAGTTTAGCTTCATATTCTTTGACAGTCATGCTTCCTTGATTCAACATGAAATATTCCTTCTCCTTTTGTTTTCGATACATTGGGGGAAAATACTTATCATACAAAGCTTTAACAAAAGCATCCCATGAGAT
The DNA here is from genome assembly GCA_949130495.1 of Sambucus nigra. Lineage (NCBI taxonomy): Eukaryota > Viridiplantae > Streptophyta > Magnoliopsida > Dipsacales > Adoxaceae > Sambucus > Sambucus nigra. Next base: position 279,691,797 of record OX422215.1, on the reverse strand, counting down.
CACATTCCCACCTTCTGGAGTAATCAACAAATGTTTTGTGGCTTCCCACCAATATTTAGCTTCTCATTTCAGCATATATGTTGCCAAGGTCACTCGTTGATTTCCAGGCATCCTCATTACACCAAAGATAAGTTCAATATTTTTAACATAGACTTCTGCCTCTGCTGGATCAACTTCCCCTTCGATCGATGGTGGGTTCATCTTAATAAATTTCTCATGCGAAGTACTCCTTTCTTCCCGTCGTATCACCTCCTCATCCCTAGCCAATGCATGTGCCTCCAGTTGCCTGGCATGTTGTTCTTCCATCTGATCCATAAATCTATATTGCTGCTCTGTCATAAGAGTCATACCACGTGCCATTTTTTACATGTCTATCAATTGTTCCGGGTTAGGTTTCACATTTCCATGAACATGTTGCTCAATTTCCGTTTCTACTGCCATATTTTAAGCTTCATCTTCTATTCCCACATTCACATTCCCTCGTTCCATTCTCTTATATCTGAAATGAATCAAGGATATAACAACATGCAGATATACATATATTTCCTAACATGATCGTTAGTATCAAATAAAATATATTTCTGACATTCACTACCAAATCTAGACTCATCTCACTCCAGAACCTCAAAAACCTAGGCTCTGATACCAAAAACGGACACACCCCAACCCAGTTACTTATAATTAAGTTTGAAAGTCAAAGTGAGTCAAACCATGATTAATTTAACCAAACCATAAACAAGAGTTTTAATTTCAGAGTCATCATTGTAAATCCATATAACTGAAAACATTTTTACAACATCAGAGTAGTCATACTTATACAAACTTCCTTGAAGGGTAATTTAACTTAATTACATCATTTACATTTAAACAGAATCTTTGTTTCTCCCATTCCTGGCTAACCCAACCCCACTTCCTAGAATTGGCAGTGACATCGCGTTACCTGAAAAATGTGAACATAGGAACCATGAGCAAAATAGCCCAGTGAATGCATCACTACTATACTACTGCATGAATTTAAATGTAATAAATCATGTTCATATAATCATGTATTAATTTATCCGGCTCATTCATAATGAATGACCAACTTTTCCGAATCAGGATTCACATATCCTGTCTAAATAGACAATTCTCCCCCATTCCTGGTCGAGGAGTAACCCCTTATCATTAATAGACAAATCTCCCCCATTCCGGGTTGAGGAGTAACCTCCCATTTCGGTAAAATGAAATGAACAATTTCATATTCATTTAATTCTGATCATATCAACAACACGATACAAATATCTCTTTCCAGTGAGTACACTCACCTTGGTTGACAACTATGTATTCACGTTTCCTTCTGGTGGAGCTGAACTAGGTCGATTAGACCTTACACCTATCAATCCAACTAAATCAGTACTGAACCTCAATCATAAATATTATCCTAACATAATTATGTAACTTTCCATGACTATACATCAATAATATAATTCCAATTAAATCACATTCCATAAAACATTGGTAAAGGCAAAACAATGATATACACGTTGATAAAGTTACGGACATTCAACCGTAGGAAATACCTTATAAGGAATTTATAACCTAAGTCAATTAAACATGAAATTATAATCATCAGTGTATATACACATGAAACATGTACTCAAAGTACCCTTTGTAAGGACGAAATACAAACATTCATTCAAGAGGTACCCCGTATGGCCTGAAATTATTGTCTTACATACTTAACCATACAATATTCCTAAATTGTAAAAATACAGGGGTCCAACCTTATCAATATGAAAACATATATGAATATACTATCCATTACAAGTGACGGTGTAATTTTTCAAGCTTCCTAGGGCAAGTTATGACCATTTCTTTACAACACAAGAAATCTTCCCTACAAGCTCCTCTATTGTTCCTTCAACTTGCAAGAATTTTCATAAATTTTCTACAATATGAATTTACATGATTTTTAACGAATTTCTAGTAAACATACTTAATAGTACAATATTAAAGTTTCAAAATTTTTTGACTTCATTTGCTATCTCAAAAGCATGACTAAACTTAGGGTATACCGAAATCAAGTATACAAACAGCAACCATGTACCAAATTGAAATCATAATTACAGCCTAACCACAAGGAGATAAATTCTAATTTTTGGATATCGTGTAAATATATGAGTCTAATTTCATATCCAAATGGAATTTCTCAATTCCAATAAGTACACAAAGAGATATGAAAGTTTGAATACAAGGGGTTTCAATACAATGCAATTTTAAGGGTTTCTACATTCAACTTAACATAAACTTGCATCTAACCATACATATATATAAAGGGCTGAAACTTTCGTAAACCTATTATGATTTATATCATATAAATCAGTAATATAATATAAATAACAAGAATTGCAATTAGGGTTACCTCCAGGGCTTTTACGTAATTTCTACGGATTTTTCTACACTTTTTCTCCTCACTTTTTCTTCCTAAACATCAACTTTCTATTTCCTCAAGCTAAAAACACTTGAAACTGAACCTAGGGCTTAATTTGATGAATAAATAGGTTATTGGGAGAGTTTTAAGTCGGGCAAGGCTGCCTCCCAAGCCGACCAATCAAATTAAACCATTTGGTTTAATAAAAGACAATTTACTACTTAGAGGGAATTAACAACTTTGCCCTTTGTTCGTAAATTTGGTATAACTCTTTACTTGGGGATCCATTTGATGATCTGTTTGTTGTGTTACAACCCTAACTCACATGTTTACAACTATATCGTTTTTACCTCAATTCAATTGTAATGTGATAAGTGTCAAAACTAGTCTCTAATAGGGACATTTCTACCGAAAACAACAAAATTTTGTGTTTGTAAATAATTCGACCTTTCATGGTTTATGAAAGTAGGATTATAATAAACTTAATCACTTAACATTAGATATACTAATAACACATTATTCATATCACATAAGATAAGCATGATTTAAATATAATTTGTCATAATTATATTCGGGTTGTCACACTATGACCTGGGGATATACTCACCCTACTCCTCAAGATAGAGGATTCACCCACATCGCGCAACCTCCCTCGATAGCACTAGAGTATATAATTAAATAAATATCTAACTAATGATATTTAATAAAACATACAATATATACACATATATATATACTATCACTACACCGTATATATATGTAAAGTAAACCCCGGCTTCACCGTATACTCACAACGTGTAACACTAGCCTGAAATTTCTTGAGTCTCTGGCCTAACTCAGCTAAATAAATTTTCTCACTTAATAAATTATCATTATCCCAAGTCTATGGTCCGACTCTAATTTAATTAATTCACACATTAATTAATGTAATATTTTCCCCGAGTCTATGGTCCGACTCTCCTTTAATTAATTTACACATTAATTAATTAATACCATTCCGAGTCTATGGTCCGACTCTCAGTTAATTAATTTACACATTAATTAATTAATTAATACCAATCCGAGTTTGTGGTCTGACTCTCAGTTAATTAATTTACACATTAATTAATAAATACCAATCTGAGTCTGTGATCCGACTCTCAGTTAATTAATTTACACATTAATTAATTAATACCAATCCGAATCTGTGCCACATTAATTAATTAATACCAATCCGAGTCTACATCCAGACCCTAATCTAATTAATTACAAATTAATTAATTAAATACTTTCTCGAGTCTACAGTCCAACTCTAATTTAATTAATTACACATTAATTAATTTAATACTTGGTGTCGCCCAACAATTCCACCCGGACTCACTCACTTGGCCCGTAACTAAAAAAATTCCGAGTCTATCCTTTTTCCCCATAACTAATTTTTTTCACATAAATTCCTTTAATAATGTAGTGTCACCCAACTACAATACCCTAATATTATTCCTCAGACCAACCTCAATACTTATGAATTATTTCCCGAAATTCGTTCATCTCATGACATACCATTTTCACCCTCCTAAACCCAGTTATATCACCCTATAATTGTTAAGGAAATATGTGCCAAAAATGAATTTATCACTAAATAAAAGTAAGGCCTTCAATCTTAAGTAATTTCCTCTTTATTTTCAAAACTGGCGAAACTGCCAAAATATCTGTAGCATCGATCGATCGATCGATCGTTCCAGTACTCGTCTTCTCCAGCCCACTGTCGGCCATGGACGAACCCTAAATCTTTGATCCTCAACTTACACCCTTACCCAATTACAATTAACATATCCTCCCTATAAGGAAAGGGTCTAAACATCCTAAAGATCTTAATTCATCATCAAATTCCATCAATTCCAACGTTTTCCCGATTTGGGTTTTATCCGGGTTTCAAATCTCCAATACGAATTTCATTCATATTATCATCAATTAACCATTGATTCTCACTGGTTTTAACATACGATTCATTCCTCTACATTCTAGAATCCCTACATAATAAATCTCACCCTTAATCCCAATAAAGTATATCAATTTCTAAAAACCCAATTTTAATTAGGGTTACACGCCCAAAATGAATTTTTATATACACACACACTATGATATGAATTGATTATCATCAATTTATGTATCACAACAGTTAACCACTTGCCTGGAATTGTTCGTAGGGTATGATCCATTGTAGTCCCTTAATTTGGCTCCAATAATCCCCAATTGGCTCTTGATTTGCTTTCCCCCAATTTCCCTCTCAAGCCCTAGGTTTAGAATTTGTGTTTACTGTCGTTTAACACTTTCCAATTTAGGTTAAAACTCTTAAATCCCATTTTTGTCCACGTGGGCTTAATTAAAATAGCCCAAATCACCCGTGTGGGCCCGGCTATACCCAAAAATACCCCGAGACCAAATTACAACCCCCGGGCAACCTTTTCTGACTATCTCGACTCATCCGGACTCAACCGCGCACTCAGAATTGCCATCCGAAATACTTTTTGACATTTCTAAATTTCGACCTTAAAATGCGACACACATTAATTCGAACAATTAAATTTTAAAGTTGTCAATTGTAAATAATCCGTCTCACTCAAATAAATTCTCCAACTCATGAATTTAAGTTTCTCCAATTTAAATATTTTTATATCGCCCAAGATAATTAAATATTTAATCCTCAAAATTACGGGGTGTTACATAAAATTAGTATTAATAAAAATGAATAAATTATAAGTCTCCCGTATGGTAATTTTGAGTGCGCCAATGGGTCCGAAAGGGTCGAGATAGTCAAAATAATGCACCCGGGGGTTTAGTTTGTGTCTCGGGGTGTTTTTAGGCCTAATTAATATCCCGGGAGGGCATTTTGGACATTTTGTATTTTTGGGCAATTAAACCCACGAATTTTCCAAGGTTATATCAGTTTCTAGGAGTTTTCATCTAGGGTTAACACAAGCAAAACCAAAAAACGGCCATTAGAGAAGAAGTGGGAAAGCTTTCCAAGGAGTTCAAAGCCAAAAACTCCATCGTTTGCACCGTCATCACCGCCAAATCGTAGATCGCGCGACGGGGAACACAACCACACCACTTTTTTCCATAAATCAGAAACTAAATTTCTAGTCAAGTGTTAGTCTATGGTTGTTTAAAACTTGTTTCATGAAAGAAAGTGTAGATTGGAGACTAGAATTCACATGTTGTAGAAGAAGTAATCATATTCTAGACATCTAATTCGTATGTAGAGGATAGCCCACAAAATTTCACGAATTTAGAATTAGAAAATCTGGAAAAGAATTGGAAGAATTGAAATTTAAAGAAAAGATTAGGGTTCTTGAAGTCTATGTAGATTTTACCCCTTTAAATCGTTATACCGGATGAAAACTCACATATTTTACGTAGAAAATCATATATTTGGGTATATAGTGCTTGTAGTACAATTTATTGGGAGTTTGGAATTCATATATCGAGATTTGGTTGAGGTTGGAGATAGATTTTCGTAACTGGGTTAATGCAATTTTCACCATAACTGCTTGATCGATCAATCGACCCAAGAACATCGATCGATTGATGATCGATCGATTGACCCCTTCAGGAAAACTGCATATTCCTCTTATTATGGTTTATTTCGATTAAAATGCATAGTAACCCTTGAATATTAGTATTAGAACATTTTGGGATATAACTTCGACCAGTAGGGTTTTAGTAAACCCCAATAAGTGAGAATTTAATGTAAGATGAAATTAAGGGTTAACAGGGAGTGATTTACACATATGTAATTATGCGAATGTTTAAATAAAACATTGAGACTCGTTAGGAAGTTAGACTAGAAAATAAGTGAGAGTACCTACTAAAATTATACTTATGTAGATAGAATACTTCGAGAGATATGAAGTATGTATTTAATAACCTATAAATGAAAATAAAATAGACGAGTCCGTTATACGAGATAAACGAGTAGAATGTATTAAGAAAGGATAATTATAATTATGGATGGTGGGTGCACCTAATTGAAAAATATGAATAGTGATATATATATATATATGATTTTGTGATTGTGCATATATTATATATATGTGTATAAATCGTACCCGAGCTACTTTCTATCACGGGGGGTTTTCGTGCCGGGACAGTCTTATCTCAATTGGGCCTTTATGGGGAATAACGACTTGTATCCTTGAACATTATCTGATTGATAGTCATACGGTCCTAAGAGACGTAAGGGTATGTGCTGACCTCTTGGTGACTTGGAACTATGCTTCACCTCCATTTGTGTTAATACAGTTCGAGAGTGATTCCGAACTAGTATTTCCCTTAGTACGAGTGATACGGGAACTTGATAGCAGAGTATGCCACCACCATAAAGCTTATGTGGGGTGCCAATAATGTATATATATTATATCAGTGGCTAATCTAGATATGTATACTTAAGTATGGGAATATTCTACTGTGCATAAAGGTAGTTAAGAAATGAATAAATACTCCGATTTTATTATTAAGTGTTTGAGAATTTTTTGACAACACTGGAATATTTTAAAATGAAATGAGATAGATGTGAGAACTTTAATTTCAGAATTCAATTATGTTAGCCATAGTAATTGTCGGCATTAAACCTTATGGGAAAGTTAAGTTAAAATAAACTTTTGGGGTTAATAGTTCAGTAGGCGTGCACACTAGATGAGAGGTGAGAATTTCTCAAGAGAGTGTCGCATGATAACATGGTTGTTACATTAGCAGGTAAGCATTTTAAATACTTGCTAAACTAATTTTAAACTGTTTTACAATCAGGCTCTGACCCGTTTCCTGTTATCTCTTCTCTCTTGTATATATATGTATATATCACAGGTCCCCAGCCACAGGGGTGTCATGCTTAGGTTCTTTGGACTGGGTGTGCTGCAGCTTATGTAGGAGATGCAGGCCATTTGCTTAGACGACCTCATTGTTGATTCCACTCTTATTTCAATTCTAATTAGTTGGGCATGTGTCACCCGTTTCCTTATTCCGTTGGATTTGTCAGAGATTATGTTCATTTATCTTTAGTATTTTTACTCTTTGGGATTTGATTACTGTCGGGATGGTTTTCCTTTGTAGTTTTAAAGTTGGTATTGGTTTATATGAATGGTTAAATTCATGGGTGTTTATTTTCAGTCTTAATAATTGTGTGATTCTTAAACTGTTACTTATTAAAGGTTTTCATAATTGGATTTAATAAAATGGAAATAATGTTTCAAATGGTTTTGACACTTAGCTTAATTATTTAGGGTGTTTAAATTGGAAAGTTTATTTTGTGACAGTGGTGCTAAGAATGAACCAACCGTTCACCTTGATTATAATTTAATAAAGGACTGATCACCCGGTATTTAATTAGGCGGGGTGTTACAGATGGTTTTAGAGAATCAGGTTCTAGTGTCCTTTAGGATCTGTACGGCTTATTTCGCTTCCAGCTTAGCGTTATTGATATAGAGCCCTATTTTTAGGATTGTTGTATTCTTTTATTTACACTTACATCTTCAGCTATTCGAGATTTGATAATAAATGTAGACTAATAAACTTCCTTCTCATTTCAGATGCCTCCGAGACGTGCACCCCAAGACAGAAATGCCTAGATAGAGCAACCCGCAGCTTCGGCTCAGGGGATGATGAACACAACTGAGGTAGCCGCTATTATTGCTCAGGCGGTGAATGCCGCATTGGCGGTAGTGCTGTAGGATCCACCCCAGATTCAGGAAGTGGCTCTAGTACCAGCACAACTTCCATCTACATGGGAGCGGGATAGGGATGCCTTTCAAAGGGCGCATCCCCCGGAGTTCTCGAGTAGTTCGAATATCATAGTCGCCAGCCAATGGAAGAAAGATATCCAGAGGCATCTGCGCATATATGAGTGCAGGGACGTACAGAGACAGCTGTTGGCTTCCTTTAAGCTAGTGGGGGCCGCTTTGTAGTGGTGGGAGTCCACCGCCACCTTAGAGGAGAGGGACATTATCACGATTCAGTCATTCTGGGCGCGGTTTGACCGTAAATATTTCCCATCTGTTGTGAAGACTGAGACGAGGCAGAAGTTACTGAATCTGAAATAGGAGAATATGACTATTATTGAGTACAAACAGGAGTTTACTAGACTTATCACTATAGTGCCAAATGAGGCACCCACAGAGGGGAAGAAGATACTGCTATTTGTGGATGGATTAGCCTGGAGGATTCGCCAGCATCTTATAGGCAATCTATCACTGAGTACCTATACGGATGTACTCAATGCTGCTTTGTTACATTGTCAGGATCATCGCTTTCATCTGTAGGGAAGAAAATGAGCAAGAGAGTCCTGCCAGCAAGACAGGGGGTAGTAGTACTTGTGGGGCACGAGCAGCCTAGGGGAAGACTCATCACGATGAGCAGAGTTCCCATCAGGGGGACCCTACCAAGCGGTTTCGATCAGGTTACTCCAGACAGGGATTTAGGCAGGGACAGCAGGGCCAGTCTAATCAGCAGGACCAACATTGTCAGTAGCAGGGACAGCAGCAGGGCCAACAGGGTCAGTGGAGGAGTGGTAACGGCTAACAGGGTCGTGGTCAGCAGAGACAGAGGGAGGTAACTTCAGGGGCCGATATTTTCGATGTGGTAAGAATTGCCATAGGTGACAGGATTGTCCAAAGGTAGATAGAGCCCCACAGCAGTAGGGTGCCCGTAATGAGCTACAGAGGCCATTCTTTCCATCCTCCCTCCTAGTGCTAGCTCAGGTACCAGCCCTGTCAGCCATCACAGTAGCTCCAGTAAAGCAAGGGCAGTTACAGTACGGACATCTCTACAACGTCCACCAGGAGGTAGCTCCTCAGGCACCACCCACTATTGAGGGTATGTTTCCTATCCATGGAACTATGGATCGGATTTTATTTGATACTGGGGTGACATACTATTTTATAGCTACTCATTTTGCAAAGGCCTTAGAATTATTAGCCATAGCAGAGAGTACTGTGACATGCGTACACTCACCACAGGGGAATGGGTCCTTAATTTTCTTTATATGTCGGGGTATGGTAGTTGATATTGGTATCCTTATTTTACCAGCGAGCATGTTAGTCTTAGAGATGCATGAGCATGATGTTATTATTGGCATGGATTGGCTCTCCGCATACGGAGCCATGATAGATTGTTTCAGTGGGAGTATTATCTTTTCCATTCCGGGGAAGGATATGTTTTTGGTGGCGATGCCTCGCCCAGAGGGAGGGTCTTCCGCTCATTTGTATTACATAGAGGACGGTACCTCTAAGGAGGTCGTGATTCCCTTAGATTCGATCCCAGTCGTTTGTGAGTATTTTGATGTATTTCATGAGATACCAGGACTACCCCTCAGTCGATAGATAGATTTTGTCATAGACTTGATGCCGGATACTCGACTGATAGCACATGCTCCGTACTGTATGGCTCCAGCAGAAATGAGGGAGTTACGGGATCAGATAGAGAAACTGTTAGGTCAGGGATTTATTCGTAGGAGCACCTCACCTTGGGGTGCTCCAATTTTTTTTATGAAGAATAGAGATGGTTCACTAAGGTTATGCGTGGATTAACGGGAGCTGAATAAAGTCATGATATGGAACAAATATTCATTGCCTCGATTCGATGACCTGTTCGACAGTTGAGAGGAGAAACCTTCTTTTCAAAGATAGATTTGAGATCAGGATACCATCAGCTATGGATTAGGGACCAGGATGTGTCGAAGACTACTTTCTTGACGAATTATGGGTCCTATAAGTTTCGAGTCATGCCATTTGGGTCGACAAATGCTCCAGCCGTATTCATGGACTTGATGAACCGAGTGTTCAGAGAGTGATTGGATCAGTTTGTCATCATCTTCATAGATGACATCCTGATATATTCACACATTGAGGATGAGAATGCTAAGAACTTAAGGTAGGTTCTTCAGACTCTATAAGAGCATCAGTTGTATGCTAAGTACAAGAAGTACGAATTATGGTTATAGGAGGTGCAGTTGTTGGGGCGTATTGTGTCAGAATTGGGGATATCGATTGACCCGAGCAAAGTGTCGACAGTGAGGGAGTGGGGATATCCCACGACACCGATAAAAGTAGGTAGTTTCTTGGGGTTAGCCGGGTACTATAGGAGATTCTTCTGAGGTTTCTCAAAGATAGTGGGTCCATTGATGAATCTTACTCGCAAGGGGGTACCGTATATTTGGGATGATGCTTGTTAATTGGCTTTCGATGAGATCAAAGATAAGATGACTTCGTCACCAGTTCTTGATTTACCCAAGACAGAAGTGGAGTATATGGTTTACACCGACGCCTCTTTATGGGGACTCGGGGGAGTACTTCAGTAGGAGGAGAAGGCTATAGCTTTTTCCTCCCCCAAGCTTAAGCCGCACAAAAGAAATTACTCCACCCATGACCTAGAGCTAGCAGCGGTCATTTTTTCATTGATGATATGGAGACATTATCTATTGGGGGAGAAGTTTCGCTTGTTCATGGATCCTAAGTCACTGCAGTACTTGTTCACTCAACGAGAGCTGAATATGCATCAGCGCAGATGATTAGAGTTTGTGAAAGACTACCAGTTCAAAATTCAGTACCATCTGGGAAAAGCTAATGTGGTTGCTGATGCGTTAAGCCACAGATCGGTAGGCGACGTAGAAGACATCTAAAAAACGAAGTGGAAAGAGTTGGGTCACCCGGATGAAGTAGCCCATTCCTTTATATATGTCATGAAAGTCACACCCGAGATTGTTACGAGGGTGATATAGGCACAATCAGTAGACCCATTTTGTCAGGAGAAGATTGTATGGCTCTTAGCTGAGGGTGTTGAGTCCTATTCAGTAAGTTCTTATTGAGGTTTGAGGTTTAATAGGAGATTAGTGGTTCTAGAAGGAGAAGACTTACGTCATGCAGTGATGGCATAATCTCACGGGTCCAGATTTATGATACATTACGGAGGAGATAAGATGTACCATGATATGAGGTGGCAGTACTGGTGGAGTGGGATGAAGAAGGACATTGCTGAGTTTGTGTCCAAGTGTTCTACTTGCCAAATGGTAAAGGTAGACCACCAGAGACTGTCAGGTTTACTTCAGCCGTTGAAGATACCTACATGGAAGTGGGAGAGTATTTCCATGGACTTCATTATTGGGCTGCCTACATCACAGCAGGGTCATAACTCCATCTGGGTGATCGTGGACCGTTTTACCAAGGTGGCTCATTTTCTGCCAGTACGGACAGACTATACCACGGGCTAGTATGCTTAGCTATTCAATGCTAAGATTTTTAGGCCACATGGGGTGCCCCTGGATATTGTGTCGAATAGAGACAAGATTTTCGTATCGCGTTTCTAGGAGATCTTTCAGGAGGCCATGGGTACAGAGTTGAGATTGAGTTTATCTTATCACCTATAGACGGAATGACAAACAGAGCGTACCAATCAGATGTTAGAATATATGTTACGCATGTGTGTCCTTAATTTTGGAGGAGGATGGGAGCCGCATCTTCCACTGGTGGAGTGTGCTTACAATAACTCCTATCAGTTCACGATCGGCATGGCTCCATTTAAGGCATTGTATGGTTGACCTTGTCATTCTCTAACTTATTTGCTAGAGGTGGGGGGACAATAAGTTTCTCTGACCAGAGGTAATTCAAGAAACCTTATCTAGGATTGAGCTTATCAAGAGTCACATTCAGGGAGCCCAGGACAGACAAAAAAGCTACGCCAATGCAAACAAGTCTTTTTGAGAATTTAATGTGGGGGACCAAGTGTTACTGCACGTGTCTCCTATGAGAGGAGTGATTAGGTTTAGGAAGAAGGGAAAGTTGGCCTTAAGGTATGTGGGACCATTTCCCATTATCGAGAGGATTGGGCCGGTAGCATACAGATTGGGGCTGCCAGAGCACTTGTACCGCATTCACGATGTATTCCACATTTTGTCGTTAAGACGATACCTTCGGAATGATATGGCCCACACCCATATCACGATAGAGGAGATTGGCTTACAGGCCGACAGCTCTAACGAGGAAAGACCAGTGGCTATCCTAGACCATAGCGAAAGGACATTGAGGTCGAAGGTAGTTCCATTTGTACGGGTCTAGTGGGAGCATCATAATGTGGAAGAATCCACTTGGGTGAGTGAGGCAGACATGCGCGAGAAATACCCATAGTTATTCATACCAGGTATGCCTTATTTTCCGAATTTCGGGACAAAATTTCGTTATTAGGGGGAAGTATGTAATACCCCAGATTTTTATGACTTTTAAATTTGGGGATTTATTAAATTTAATTTGAGATACTAATTTAATATTAATCAGGAAATTATTTTAAATATTTACTAGCGTGATAAGAGTTAGTAACTATTGGGATTTTTTTAATATTACTTAAGGGATAAAGTAATATGTATAATCAAATTTATTAAAATTATCACGAGTATATAATTTGATAATTATGGAAATTAAGTTGGGATGTGACTATGTCATGTCGGGATTAAATTAGTATTAATAAAAATGAATAATGGGTCTCGGGGTATTTTTAGGCCTAATTAACATCCCGGGAGGGCGTTTTGAACATTTTGTATTTTTGAGCAATTAAACCCACGAATTTTCCAAGGTTATATCATCTTCTAGGAGTTTTCATCTAGGGTTAACAAAAGAAAAACCAAAGAACAGCCATTGGATATGAAGTGGGAAAGCTTACCAAGGAGTTCAAAGCCAAAAACTCCACCATTTGCAGTGCCACCACCTCTAAATCGTAGATCGCACAACGGGAACACAACCACACCACTTTCTTCCACAAATCAGATACTAAATTTCCAGGCAAGTATATATTTTGCTTTATTTTTAGTTAATGTCTCAATTATGTTAGTCTAGAACTTGTTTCATGAAAGAAAGTGTAGTTTGGAGACTAGAATTCACATGTCGTACAAGAAGTAATCATATTCTGGACATCTAATTTGTATGTAGAGGATACCCCATGAAATTTCATGGATTTAGAAGTAGAAAATCTGGAAAAGAATTGGAAGAATTGAAATTTAAAGAAAAGATTAGGGTTCTTGAAGTCTATGTAGATTTTACCCCTTTAAAACGTTATACCAGATGAAAACTCACATATTTTACGTAGAAAATCATATGTTTGGGTATATAGTGATTGTAGTATCATTTGTTAGGAGTTTGGGATTCATATATGGAGATTTGGTTGAGGTTGGAGATGGATTTCCGTAACTGGGTTAATGCAGTTTCAGCCATATCTGCTTAATCGATCGATCGACCCAAGAACATCGATCGATCGATTATCTATCGATCGATCGATCGACCCCTTCTGGAAAACTGCGTATTCCTCTTATTATGGTTTATTCCGATTAAAATGCGTAGTAACCCTTGAATAATATTATTAGAACATTTTGGGATAAACTACGACCAGTAGGGTTCTAGTAAACCCCAATAAGTGAGAATTCAATGTAAGATGAAATTAAGGGTTAACGGGGAGTGATTTACACATATGTAATTATGCGAACGTTTAAATAAAAGATTGAGACTCGTTAGGAAGTTAGACTAGAAAATAAGTGAGAGTACCTACTAAAATTATACTTAGGTAGATAGAATACTTCGAGAGAAATGAAGTGTGGATGGAATAACCTATAAATGAAAATAAAAGAGACGAGTCCGTCATACGAGATAAACGAGTAGAATGTATTAAGAACGGATAATTATAATTATGGATAATTGAGAAATATGAATAGTGATATATATATGATTGTGTGATTGTGCAAAGATTATATATATGTGTAGAAATCGTACCCGAGATACTTGCTATCACGGGGGGTTTTCGCACCGGGATAGTCTTATCTCAATTGGGCCTTTATGGGTAATAACGACTTGTATCCTTGAACATAGGATTCCTTGGTACAGGCTATCTAATTGATAGTCATACGGTCCTAAGAGACGTAAGGGTATGTGCTGACCTCTTAGTGACTTGGAACTATGCTTCGCCTCCATTTTTTTATGTTTTGTGTTAATACCGTTCGAGAGTGATTCCGAACTAGTATTTCCCTTAGTACGAGTGATACGGGGACTTGATAGTATAGTATGCCACCACCATAAAGCTTATGTGTGGTGCCGATAGTATATATATATATATATATATATATATATATATATATATATATATATTATATGAGTGGCTAATATAGATATGTATACTTAAGTATGGGAAGGTTGTACTGTGCATAAAGGTCGCTAAGAAATGAATAAATACTTTGATTTTATTATTAAGTGTTTGAGAATTTTGTGACAACACTGGAATATTTTTAAATGAAATGAGATAGAAGTGAGAACTTTAATTTCATAAATTAATTATCCTAGCCATAGTAATTGTCAGCATGAAACCTTATGGAAAAGTTAAATTAAAATAAACTTTTGGGGTTAATAGTGTGGTAGGCGTGCACACTTGATGAGAGGTGAGAATTTCTCAAGAGAGTGTCGCATACTAACCTGGTTGTTACATTAGCCGGTGAGCATTTTAAATACTTGCTAAACTAAATTTAAATTGTTTTACAATTGGGCTCTGACCCGTTTCCTGTTATCTCTTCTCTCTTGTATATATATATGTATATATCACAGGTGCCAAGCCACAGGGGCGTCATGCTTAGGTTCTTTGGACTGGACATGTTGCAGCTTATGTGGGAGATGCAGGCCATTTGCGTAGACGACCTCGTTGTTGATTCCACTCTTATTTCAGTTCTTATTAGTTGGGCATATGTCGCTCGTTTCCTTATTCCGTTAGATTTGTCAGAGATTATGTTCATTTATCTTTAGTATTTTTACACATTAGGATTTTGTTAATGTCAGGATGGTTTTCCTTTGTAGTTTTAAAGTTGGTATTGATTTATCTGAATGGTTAAATTAATGGGTGTTTATTTCCAGTCTTAATAATTGTGTGATTCTTAAACTGTTACTTATTAAAGGTTTTCATAATTGGATTTAATAAAATGGAAATAATGTTTCAAATGGTTTTGACATTGAGCTTAATTATTTAGGGTGTTTAAATTGGAAAGTTTATTTTGCGACAGTGGTGCTAAGAATGAACCAACCATTCACCTTGATTATAATTTAATAAAGGACTGATCACCCGGTACTTAATTAGGCGGGGTTTTACACGTAACTAGGGTATTTAAGATACATGCGTTAGCTGTGCATTATTAGATGAGAGGTGAGGGAAATGGAAAAGAGTTGGTTCCTAGTAGATCAATGATTAAGATACTTTGAATTTGGTTCGGGCAAGCGTGTCATGTCTGGGAACCATTTAAGCAGCCAAGGAGATTGGCAAGGTAAAAATATGAGTTTTATCCTCGGGTGAATGAGGTATGCTTTATGTGACACGAACGAGTCACGGTATATTGATTAGCAATAGATTCGTGTGTGAGATGAGTTTTGTGGTTATATCGATAACATTATTATGTTTATGTATTTTTCGTGGTATAGCGAGGTTATCTTTGGTTTCATCTGTGGGGAAGAGGGTGTAGTCATAGTGGTATATATTTGATTGGAATTACTCGTTCTAGCGATGTGTTATATGAGTATGATATTATCCTGAGTATAGACTGCTTAGAAATGGTTAGAACAATAGTGGGTTGTTATTCCAAGGCTATCATGTTCTCTTTTCCTGAGCAAGATGTGTTAGTTTGGCGATGCCTCACCTTCAAGAGGGTCGAGCTCGCATTTATATTATATTATGATGGAGACTTAGAAGAGTATAGTTATCTTGAGATTTTTGATCCCGGTGTGTAGGGACTTTACTGATATGATTCGAAGTATATTGGGTTTACTGTTGAGCAGAGGGATTGAGATCGTTACTATGTTAAGCGCTCAGGACTTGGTGATAGGGAGGGAACATCATTATATCACTCCTTTAGACATATGGGAGTTGAGATTTATATTTATACGTCCGAGGACAAGATTTTGAGAGTCCCGGGTATGTGTTTGAAGTTTATGGAATTTGATTACTATCAATGCTGAGTGATAGTGAATTTGGAAAAGTTCCTTGTTTGAATGTGATTGCGGGATGAGATACGCATGAACTTTGATAAACGTCATGAGTAGAGAGACGTTCATGGATGATAGGACATCAGTTTTGAATGTTAATTAATGAATGTGTGGAGAAAAAATTTTGAGCTGAGAACTCTTATACTCTATAAGGCACGAGGAGCTGGTAGTGCTATGACAAGGCAATGAAATTTTTTTCACCACGAGTTGAAGAGTGGGATAATATCGAGAAGGATTAAATTATGATTTATGAGGTTATTGAGAACACCCATGTGTTATAGCCACACTGAGAATGCGAGGGAAATAGGGTAATGTGTGTTAAGTGTGAGACGTTTGTTATGTTATGCCAATATTGTGTAGATAATTGGGTAGGTGGGCGCCCTAGTTAGATGATTTCAAAATCATTCGAGTTAAAGGGATATGAAAATAATTGTGTGGAATATATGATTGTGGGGTAGTTATAAACAGTGCTGGAATGGTAGGATGGATTAAACTTCGTGTGAGAAGGACGATGATCCAAGTATATGTGTGAAATGAGAGTATCACACTCGAGATGAGTTGAAAGGCTGTGGGAAGTCATTTAAAAGGATATCTATTGAGAAGAGGAAAATCCAACTATTATGGGAAAGTGAAGCGGATTCCTACTCATTCAAATGTTGAGGGTGGCTTGCGTGTAAATAGAATGTTGATGTGTATAAGATAAAAAGGGCCCAGAAGTGCTCATTGTGGCAAAAAGTGCAAGGGATGTGATTTTTGGTATACCCTGGGGAAAGGAGGGGAGTATAAAGTACAACTTAATGTGAGATATTATAAGTGGGAATTGGTATTAGGTGAGACATAGTGAGATTGTCTCTGAGTGAACCACTCATAGATGGAAATAGGTTGGTATGACCAAACCTTTCTTTGAAAAGAAGGATTGCACTGGTGCAAGGTGCCTCCCAATAATGTTGTTAATCAGGATAAGATCCTTGAATCCCACCTCCGATAGGGATTTTCAGGAAGCAATGGGGATGACATTTTGTTATGGGTAAATCGTGTCACTTATGGCCCGATGAGTATACGGGAGATGATTGACGACTAGTAAAGAGGTACGAATGCGATTCTGAAGTCACCATGGATATTTTACTTCTGCAACTGACATAGATTGTAAGTGACGTAAAACATAGTACGATAATTGAGAGGAGAAATTATCGATTAGTAGAGTCACTCTTGCCTATTTATCATAGACAGGGTGCTTATTGAGGTTTTGTGTGGAAAAGCCTGGCCATTCTCCCTATGATTCATAAGAGGTGAAGGGAAAATTAAATTTTTTGGATTGGGTGAGAGTTAGAGTTAGTTGGCAAAAGTGGAGTAACCACAAACTGTTGGGATGTATAAGGGAAGCTGACACTTAGTGATGAGAGGCCTTCCAATAATATTGAGGCGATAGAGCTAGTGATGTATAGGCTCATCTTATTTGAATGTCGTTCGTAAAAGAAAAATGTGTGATGTGCCGTTATTGACGTCAGACCTTATGACTTATGGAGTGTATTATTATGAAGAGAATTGAACAATTTTACTGTGAAGCTGGAGTTATAGTGATTAAGCCTTTAGACAAGTGGGTACCACCAGCGGGTGTATAGTAGAGTATCCCTTATGTTATTTTGAGATTGATCTCGAGTACTAGAGGATGTTATGTTGTTAAAGATCTTGAGTCTTAGTACCAGTTGTATTTGAATTTTGAGGAAATAATTCCTCTTTAAGGGGGGAAGAATGTAATACCCCGTACTTTTATGGTTTTTTAAATTACTTGAGTGGGTGTAATATAATACTTGGAGAAATGATTAGAGAAATTAATTAAATGGATAAAATATTAATCGGTGAAATTTTGATTATTTTATATCATGTCGTGGTTAGGAAAAGCGACAAGTAATAATATTTTACTCAGAAAATGCGTGCGGTGTTGTATTGGATTTAAAAATGTGAAATTTTGATAACTGACTCGGATGGGGATTTTGAGTGCATGGTTGGTGTCGGATGGGCCGAAATAGTCAAAACAGAGTACCCGAGGGTAGTGTTTGGGTTCTGGTGACTTTTTGGATCAGTAGGGACTCGCACTTATGTATACAAGTCAATTTTGGGTTTAATAAGGGGATAACAGTTATTTCTCTCGTATAAGACACAAGAGAGAGACAGAAGAAATAAGAGAAAGGAAGAAAATGGAGAAGAAAAAGAGACTCCGATAAGCTCCGGTGGATCCCGGCACGAGGTCGTCGGATTTATCCAACGAGGAAAGTGTTTAACTTGCTTTAATTATTTATGTGTGTTTCTAATTCATATTATAGTTGGTGGAAACTATATGGATTTTGGGTTGGGATTCTTGGACCAAAATGGGTTTTTCGGAAATGATTTCATATAAATTGAGGTGATAACAACTACATATGAAATCTGAGTTTAAATCCATGTTTATGGTGTAATTTTTGGTGAGAAATTGGAAGAGCTTAATAAAATTGAGGTTTAATTAAGATAGGGTTTAAATCTTAGTTAAATTGAGGAATTCCATTAATAAATTGATGTGTTGGTTAAAAATAAGTGTGTAGATGTTTATAGTGATGGTTGGTCATGTTCGAAACCATAAATTTTTAGAGTTAGAGTAGATGATGAACTTCCGAACTGATCACATAGAGCCCATAACGTGCGGTTCGATTTGGTCACTGGACCGATTTGTTTAATCTTCCATCGGTTCTGTTCATTTATTGAATACGACATCAGTTCCTTTGTTTGGCCATCGATTCGATTCGTTTATATGGGAATCGAATCGGTTCATTAATGGAGTCATCGGCTCGGTCCGTATATGACAGTTCAATTTGAGAAATTTTCTTAGACTTAAAGGATTGGAGAAGAATTATTTTTCGAGATAAATATTAGGGGATCCTAAATGGAGTGTCATGGCCTCTAAAAGATTAAACGAGTGATATATAAATCTCGGGTTAGTGGGAATAAGATCCGGGTTATAAATTTTAGGAGTGTTTACGACGAACGACACTTGGGAAAATCATTTCAGGGGGTATATAAATTTATGCCTGTAGAATGTATATGCTGATAGTATATGAGTGAATCTGAATGTGAGAATAGGATGAAATTAGAATATTACCTAGACGTGATAAGCTAATGTTTGGAACAAATTAATGTGATAATTGTATCATAAGTCAGTGAATACTTATGAGATTAAAATAAGTGTGTGTATACTTATGAATTAATATGAATTGGTATAGTCAGGATTATTGGCTAATGCCACGTGAGATAGGCATGAATAGCTGAATTTTATGATATATATATATATATATATATATATATATATATATATATGACAAGATTATTATATATTTGTGTGTGTATGATATATTTATGTGAAACATGCCCCTATAGTGCTATCATGAGAAGTTGCGCGTTGCAGGTGAATCCCGTCGCTTGAGGAGCAGGGTGAGTATAGTTCCCAGGTCATAGCGCCTAGTTATTTAAGTAGTGTGGCTCTTTATCATGGGTGAGATATCTTGTGTATGATTCGGTCTCACTTTCAGGTGATGAACTATGACCGCTGACCCAATAATTATGTTATGTTTTTATCAGGTCGGTGTGAGACCTCGACCAGTGGTACCCAGGATGATGTGTATTCCATTGAAGATGATACCGTTCTATAGACTACATCCAGTGA
This sequence comes from Sambucus nigra, assembly GCA_949130495.1. Lineage (NCBI taxonomy): Eukaryota > Viridiplantae > Streptophyta > Magnoliopsida > Dipsacales > Adoxaceae > Sambucus > Sambucus nigra. Next base: position 279,671,669 of record OX422215.1, on the reverse strand, counting down.
GTTATGGCTCCGAGGGATGGTTATTATGCTTATATAGTGTGTCATATATAAGTATGGATATATTGGATGTGTACAGTATATTCTGTATATATATGTATGTCTATATATATATATATATTTGTGTGTGTGTGTGTGTGTGTGAAAATATATATACGGAAAAGATAAATAATGAGATGCATAATGATTTCTTGTTACATCTGGGAGAATAAAATCCGGAATAAAAATGTGATATATGTATATAATGATGAGAATATTATATACGAGTCTAATAACACTAAAACATGAATAGGGTATTATAACTAGTGAAAGTTATTCATAATGAATAGATAAATTATAAGTGAGAATTTATAATGCATAAGCTCGGGGGAAAGCATAGAATATTAAATACGCGGGCATGAGATATCGTACGGGTGTTTAGAAGTTTAGTGAGATGCTAGTTAGGTGGAGTAGAGTAACTAGGGTGTTTAAAATACATGCGTTAGGTGTGCACCGTTAGATAAGAGGTAAGGCGTATCTCATGTAAGTGAGACACCAGTTTAAATATGGAGAATATCATATTTTAAATGTTAAATTATTTCAAACACTTGATAAATATTTTCAAATTGTTTTGGGCTCTAATCCGATTACAAATATTTTAAAAACATTTTAGGTGTCCAGACACAAGGACGCCTGGATGAAATTATTCCTTCGAGTCGTACGATGCTGCAGCAGCTGTGGATGCTAGCAGGGATTGTTTAGACTCTTCTATCCTTGTGATCTAGATAGGAGGTGTCGTGAGTTATATTAGGGAATATGGCCCAACTGTTGTTATTTATTTTATTTTTTGCATATTTGTTTGAGCATATTGATATGGCTGTATTAATGTTTTTTCGAGAGTTATTGGTTATTGTTTTATTCAATTCAATCAATGTTTATATTAATTGTGTGGATGGATTAATTGTACGCTTAAGTAAAAGATTAGAAAGTTTAAAATTTGACACTGGGCCTAATAGGTTATTAGTAATAAAATTGTATTTCGACAGTGATGCTGAGAATGAACCATATGTGAATCCTATTATATTTTGATAAAGGATTGATCAATCGTGATAAAAATAGGTGGGGTGTCACAAATTAAACCTATGTTTTATAGAACAATACATTTGCGGATCTGATTACAATACGGTGAGGAGAAAAGTATTTGTTGGGGATATATGGTTGCCTTGTTTTGGATCTCCAAAACCTTGCTTAAATATTTTGAACGCTAGGATCTTTTAGTGTATAGTCCTCCCCAAACTCGGGTAGGTGGGTGGATACCTTTTGAGATGAAAAAAAAATTCTTATGAATGAGATATGATCGTATTTCTCTATCCCTCTTCACAAAAAAGTAAAAAGTATTTTCTCCCACTCCGATCAAACCATAATGATGAATAAAAATGATTAAAATCCCCAACCACACCATTATATACAAGTACAAATGGTGGGCTTGTGCCAAACTGGGTTTCTTGGGAGTATGGGACTAACTACTTGTGTATATGGACTACACTAGGGACCTAAGAAAAATCATTAAATTAGGTCCAGAGTAATGCTCAAAACTCAAATTACATTTATCGTAATTTTATTTCCTTTAATTATTTAACCATAATTAATCCCACTAAATAATTATGACTACACTTCCTTTTATTTATCTCATAAATCAGTTATATATAATGAGGTCTTATTTGAAAAGGTGATTATGGTACATATGTGATTCCCCGAATTAAGCTTCTGATACCCGTTGGTCAAATCAATTTTCCTCATATTGACTTTAATCAACTTCTAATCAATTCCTTGATTCTGAGACTTAACTTATTTTGCTACTCAACCAGATTATAAATAATCCACTGATCAGGTTTTCTGGTCGAAACAAATCTCATAAGTATAACAAGGGAGTATCACAATCCAAAGTATCCTCGAACATGGATTCTTATGAATTGAGATCTCAGGCCTACTTATGTAACTTTCACCCTATATGCAAAGATTATTTGATTCAATCCAAGATTGAAATGGACCCATAGTAATCAAAGAAAAAATCACATAAGCATTCCAATACTCATAATTCTTGGGATGAACAATCTTCGCACCCTTGGCAAATGGCGTGAGATTGTCTGAGTCTAATAAATACAATCTTTAGACTCAAATCTCACATATGGTCATGTTCAATACATTCCTAGGATGTACTAATCACAATCCTCAATTGAAATATCAAATAAATTGTTGAACCATCATACATGTTTCCGTAGTTTGAGATAAATTACTAGGATTTCATCAAGTTTGTTTTGATAAGATGTCAATATAAGACCCTGTATTTCTAAGAATATCTAAATTACATGTGTCCCGGTGATTTAATTAATTTCAGAAATAAAGTGAATTTAAATCTTTATTAATTAACTAGAAATATATTATTATTTATGTGATATCATATTTAATTGTATCATAAGTAAATGAAATTGTATTATTTTATAGCGTCGTAATGGGTAATAACAACGAGAATTCGAGTAGGCTATTTTAGGTTGAGATTCAATATTGATGTTTGGTGACTCGTGTGGTGATTTAGAGTACATGGTTAAATCGGATGGGTCAAAATAGTAAAAATAGAGATGGGTTAGTGGGAGCTTTTTAGACTAGTCGGGGAAAATTTAGAAGCTTTTGAGTTATTTTATATTTAGGGGTTAACCTAATTTGGGATTAAGAGGTTTAAATAAGAGATTAGGACTATGAGGCAGCCACTTCACACACAAAAAAAAAATCGGAGAGTCTTTTAGGGAGAAAAGAGGGACAAAACACAAGGGGGGATTGGAAGAGGCTTGATCCTCCCTATGAAAAAGAGGATCCACATCTATTTCGGACACAAATGGAAAGTTAATAAACTTGTTTTTTATTTTTTTGAGTATTATGATCCATATCAAAAGAGGTAGAAAAATAAACCAATTTTGGGGGTGGGATTTATATGAAAAACTAAGGGAATTTTATATCGATAAATGTGATTGTGTTCCTATGATCTTGTTGCAAGAAAATTGTGAATGATTAGAGAAAATCATGAGTAAATGTTATATATATATATATATATATATATATATATATATATATATATATATATATATAAAAGATGAAACCTTGATCATGAAATTGAGATTTTTATTTGAAATTGTAATATAATTGTTGTTGGATAAGTAATGATGAAAATTCCGTGAATTTAATTTAGTTTTTGATGATTGGAGACAATCAAATATATGAATTCGTGTTAATACTTGATGAGGTGACATTATATAACTTTGGGATGAAGTCTGAATGCATTTTGAGGTTAAAAATTGGAGAAACACGTGATAAAATCGTAGCGGGTTCATGTTGCAAAATTCCAAGGGCGAACCGATTTGGTTCCCATGATTGGCCAGGACATGGAATTGTAGAACATTTCATTACGAACGGGTGGCCGCTGTTTTTATATTTTTTTTTAATTAGTTATAAATTTTATAAGGAAGGGTGTACGAGACAAAAATCTTTGGTTAGTAATCTAGGGATAGATTTTATCTTAGGCATAATTATGTTTTGGGCGATTCAAAACCTTGTGGGTATGTTCCTATAGTTAATATGAATTCACATCTTATGAAATTCAGGTTAAGTTCATGGTTATTAATACTTTTGGAGATTATGTTAAGTAAGGGAAATTTTGGGTAGACAAGGATTAACCCGAATTATATACATAGGGTTTTTAGGAGATAAAATACTCGGATTATAGGATATATATAATGGGTTAGAGTGATTTACGATTACGAATTTTAGGGTTGGTTGGGAAAGACCAGTAGAATTCGATGATTAGAAGTAAGGTTAATTATTTAATTAAGAGAAGAACTTAATTAAATAAGAGTGGGGGATAAACTCGGGTTATTAGACTAGTGCTTCGGGTGATAGGCACGAATTAGTCGGTTAATGTGATATATATACAAGTATTGAGACAATATGTATGTTTATGTAAAAAAATAGACTATGTCTGATTAATTAATCGCAGATAATATTTGTAAGTAAAAGAAAGAGACAAAGAGGTTTTTAAAGTGGTTCAGCGTATGAAGAAAAGCCTACGTCCACTGTGTTTCTTATTGTCGGGTATTTCTCTTTCAATCACCTGCCCTTGACGAAGGGATTACATCGTATTTATAGCCTAGTAGGAAGACCAAAGGATAGAATGTTAAAGGATGAAATGCCTTTATAAATTAGGAATTTAAATTAGTATAGAATGTTCATAATGTTTTTGGCTGTTGGAATTTGGTTGACAGTGTTGGTTGGCCTCCTTACAGTGTGTCGGGCTTCCTGGTGTTGGTCGACATTCCAGGCCTTGGCCGGTGCTTGTTTCTTAGTGACTAGGATTATTTCCACAATGGATGACACATGTCTATTTCTGATTGTTCCACGTAGGTGGGTAATTTTTGGTGTCAACAGAAGCCCCTAATGTTACATGATTGATGCTTGCTTAAAGTACGGAGCATTTAGTTATGACAATAGCTCGGTCCATATTTTTGATTCTTGGTCGGTTTCTAACTTCCCACACTTGCAAAATTATTAGTTTTGCTGACGACTTGTACTAATGATCGCATTTTTGTAAATATCCAAATTTGTAACGCATCATTTTGGGACAAATACGTCTTAACTGCTTAGCCACTAAAATTTCTATAGTTGTTTCTCTTTAAACATTACGTTCGTCGGTTTTTGAGTCAATCTATAAGAGGCAAAAAAATCTCGGCCATCTCTTACCTCAAACTCTCTAAGTTTTTACTGCAATTTCTTGAGCTTGCGATCGTTCTTCTTGTTTTCTAGTTCTTGCTGAATTCTTTCTCTTTCTTCTTTTCTTCACATCGAACCATGGTTACATTGTTGTTTCTTTATATGAGTTTATAAAAGAATGGAACATACCATATTGGTTTGATTTAGGGTTTCCCAATCCCCTTATAGACTTTTTTTCTTTGCCTGGGGGTCATTGGATCCTTTCTCTATTTGTTGTTGAATGCGGGTTTACCTTTCCCCCAAATCATTTTTGTCTGGAATTTTGTTAATATTTTGATATTGTACCTGTCAGAGTATCCCCTAATACTTGGAGGGGTGTCAATGGCTTTCATATGCTCAATCATCTTCATGGGACCCACATAGTCATTCCTGAAATCATGTTTTGTTATAAGTGGGTCACCAGTGATAGTACTTACTATTGAAAAACTAGGGTTGTAAATAGAGCTTTAGTTGTTAACCTTCCTCACTCCAATAGAGATAGCTTCGACTATGGAGTGATTGCCAAAAATTGGCGATATGTACCCCTAACAAGGGGTGAAGTGTACAAGGGGCCAAAATTCCCTCAGGAAGGCCATGTGATAGGTTTTTTTAAATTCTTATGTGACTTTGTTAATAATTTTTTTGTTGAAATATAAATTAATCACTAGTTGTTTATTTTCTTGCAGTTGATAGGAAGAGGAAGTGTCCCAAACAAATTGACATTAAACTTAAAGAGCTCAAGTTTCTTTGGTACCTTTATAAGAAAATTAGCGAAAATTATATTAGGCTGGCATCATACTTGCTAAAATACAGGAGTTTTGTCACCTCCTTTGTTCTTCCACCATTGTTCCTTCCATCGTGGTTGACTTAGACTAGGACCCAGTATCCACTTCATCAGACAGTATTGAACTTACCATTGGTACTTCTTCCTCCTTGGATTCTGACCTTCCTCTTGATGCTATTATGGGAAAGAGGAAGTTCCCTAATATAATGGGAGATATTGTTTCTCCTAGATCCACCAAATTTACTGCTGATGGTGCTACTAATAAAGAATATTTGGGAAAAAGCCCCCAGTTAAGAAGGGTGAAAAGACCTTTATTAAACGTATGAGAAAAGGTCTTCCTTCCAGACTTATTGAAGGAACTACTGCTACTGCCGACCAATAAAACTTAGTCGATTTATCTATCGTTGACACTGGTTATTCGGTGACCATAGGTCCTGGGTTAGCCAGATAATTAATAAAGTTTAGTACTTTTCCAGATCATAGGGGTGCTGCCTCTACCATGCTCCGTTTCAAATTTTCTGAAAGGGATGCTCAAAGCCTTGACTCGGTAAGAATTCTTGCTTCTTCATACTTTTACTTGTTTTACTATTTTCTTGTACTAATTTGGCATCTCTTTTTTGCATTTCCTGATTGATTTCAACCAGATATTAGATAAGGACGATGCACTTCATTCTTCGTCAAATGATTTAGGAGGGTCTTTTGAAGGCATGAAGAAGTCCTTGCTTGAATCCCAACAAGAATTGGAAACTAAGAATCAATCTTAGGAGAACAAAATAAAAAGTGCTGAAGAAGCTCATAAGAAAGCTGAGAATGAGGCTACTATAGCTCGAAAATAACTTGGTTGCTAAGAAGGCCAAGAGGGTTAAGTGTAAGGAAGCCTCTTCCCACGAGGGAGGGGAGAAGGCCATCATAGTTGCTTCTATCCAGATTGAATATGCAAAGTGCTACAAGGATGGTTGGTTGACAACACTTGTGAAGTTGGTACTCCTTAAGAGTCTGAGATCTTCCTCAGACATGAACCTGGTTCCCCACCAAACTTGGATGAGGAAGTGGTAGATGATGTGGGTTCTGGTTATTCTAGCCTTATTCATGAACCTGCTGCCAATCCACTGTAAATAGTTACTGAGTCTTCTCTCCCCAAAACTTCTAAACAAATCACTCCACACATTCCTGTCTTCAATGAAGTTGAAACTTCTACTGATAGGGAGAAGGTGTAGACTTTATCGGCAATCATCCTTTTTATTTTTTGTCTTTATTTCTTTTTATTTCCTTTCAATGTATTTGTAATCTGACGTATATCAATGAAAATGATTATTTCTTATCTATGCGTCTGTCTTCTTTTGATTATTGCTCTATATTCTTTCTTCTATTGTTGATTGGATATTTCTTGACTCTTATAGTTCATGGCCAAGATGGATCAACGTTCATCTACTGACTCCAATATACTCAGGAGAAGTAATGATTTATTCAAGGCAGGTAGTATGACTTTGCCCAAAGAAGATCTTTCAAATTTGCTTGGGGTAGATGTTTTTTATCAAGTTAGGGAATATTACCTATACTTTAAATGTCTTCTTGATCGGGAAGTGGATAATAATGTTGCCTACTTAGAAATGATTGAAAATATTTAAGAAGATCACAAAGAATCCAATGATCTTCTGCATGATGATTATGAAAAGAAATACAAAGCTCTAACTGAATCTTGGGGCTTTGAGGAGAAATTAGAGAAACATGCCTCTAATTTTAGAAAGAGGTAGTTTTTTCTTTAGTGTGAAGTAGATGAGACTAGGTGATTGCCAAGATATTGGAGGAAGAAAATAGAAGTTTGAGGGAGGAGTTGAACTCTTCGAAGGTTTTTTCAACTACTGTTGTTGCTGATGTCGGAGTGTCATTTGAAAATGCTAATCTAATGGAAGAACTAGAGGCCTTGAAAAAATCCAAACCTTCTACCTCCTCCCAATCAAGGGCAAGACCTGGCCGAGATACAACTGAGGAAAGAAGAACTCAGCAGACACTTGAAAATCGGGCTGCACAAATAAAGGCCAAGAATTTAGCCATTGCTGAGATGTCTTAAAAAGTTCAAACCTAAGGTAAGCAACTCGCCACCCAGTCCTCTCAACTTAAAATCAAGGATGGAGTGCTGAAGAAACTACAACACCAGGTTGAGAGGTTAAATTTTCAGTTTTACAACAACCCGAAGAGGTTTAGATGGAGAGATACAATGAATCTCTTGGTCATTTTGATGAACTCTTTAGTCAGGCTCAGCGCGAAGGATATAAAGGGGGATGGACCAATTTCCTAACAGTTATGAAGGTTGAGTAGGACAGTAAACTATGGTATTGGGCTGATTTGAGGCTTTTGGAGTGTCAAGATCCTCTTTTTAAACTAGATATCAGCTGGATCCCTATAAAAACCACTCCTCAATGCCTGATCTCTAAATACTTAGGGGATTACGAACTTCATAATGAACTAAAAATAGTTCGGCCTCATCATTTGTTAGATGTTATGAGCATCAGTAATAGAAGAATGCTTCAAGATTTCAACTTTATTAACTCCCCATACACATTGGATGATCCTTCAGCAGATATGGAACCAGCACCGAGCTCCTCTAAAGCTGAAGGAAAACGTCCAATAGAGTAGTTTTCTCCTGTACTTTAACTAAGAACAATATTTTCATGTAATGATCATTTATATGAAAGAAAAGATATTTGATTTACTTATCTTATCAATTCTGAATGTGAATGAATTATTCACTTTATCAGTTCTATTGATAAACTTAGGCATTTGCCCAAGTTTAGTACCAATTACCAACGAGATTATCATAGGTTCTACTGGTATAATTAGATTTTTAAGTTTAGTATCAGTTACCTTTGATGCGGTCATAGGTTCTACTAGCACGCTTAGATTTAAATCCAGTTTTAATACTAGTTACCCATGGTATTTCCATAGGTTCTATTAATGCACCTAAATTTTTAGGTGTAGCATGAGTTACCAATGGTGACTAGGTGTTTGTGGAATATGTGTCTAAATTTCTTTTTAAGAATCTTCAAAACCTTGTTCCACCAATTTCCCAATTTGGATTGATTTATCCCCGATTGTGTTGACCAAGTATTACGGATTTGTAGTCCAAGCTTACCTTGGGATTTTGTAGGTTTTGTATGTTGCCAATCAACTTTTGCTTATGCTGGTCAACTTTTTATTGTTGATCAACTATGTGGTTGTTGTTGTGATGTTGTTTCGATAAACTTTATCATGCTTACCAACCAAGTATGTGGTGATGTATATCACCAATACTCCTAAAAATTGAAAAAATGGAGGACATCATCATTTTATTGATACTGAAATTACATGATTACAAAGATTTATCTCATTACATTACTTGTAATATTTCCTAAGATGCTCAGCATGCCAAGAATTTTTTAACTATTCTCCTTCCAGCGTCTCAATTCTATAAGTACCTGGTCGGAAAATTGTTGAGATACAATATGGCCCATACCAATTGGATTCAAGTTTGTTGGTCTTCTGAATCACCTTCTTGAGCACATAATCTCCTTACTTCAATTTGGTCGGCTTCATGATTTTGTTATAAAGTCGTGTTGTTCTTTATTTGTAAGTAGTGTTTCTCAAGGATGCATCCTCACACACTTCCTCTAGCATATTCAGGTCTAGTCTTCTCATCAAATCACTAATGGGAGAATTCAAATTTAACACTTTGTGGGTTGACAAACCCAGTTCAGCTGATATCACTACTTCAGTTCCAAATGCCAGCATGTATGGTGTTCCTCTAGTGGCATTCCTTGAGGTTGTGTGGTACGTCCATAAAATGGAGTGTAGTTCATTAATATAATTTCTTTAGTTCTCATCAAGTCTTTTCTTTAACCCATTGATCATAGTCTTGTTCATCACTTCATTTTTCACGTTGCTTTGAGGACGAACTGGATCAGAGTGCAGCTTGTAAATGTTTGATTGGGCACGGTAGGTAGAAAATTATTCATTATCAAACTGTGTGCCATGGTCTGTGATGAAAGAGTAAGGAAACCCATATCTATAAATGATATTTTTCCAGATAAATTGGTAGACCTTCTCATAGCGCATGTCTATCAATGGTTCTGCCTCAACCCATTTTGTGAAATAGTTCACAACCACGACCAAGTACTTGAATCTTCCTCAGGTGGTCTGTAATGGCCCGTCCAAGTCTATTCCCCACATAGCGAATGACCAAGGCGAGATGATTGGAGTTATAATATCCTATGGAGTTTTATGAATGCTGGAGTACTTTTGGCACTTGTCACGTCACCTGGAGAAAGTTATGCGATCTGTTCTCATAGTTTGCCAATAGTATCCTAGGGTATTGCTTCACTGTAACAATGATCTACCTGCCACATGAGCCCTACAAGACCCTTCATAAACTTCTTTTATCAAGTCCTGAACCTCCATTGGATGGACACAGTGCTGCAAAATAGTTGGCAATTCTCTTTTGTATAGTACTCCGTTTTCTAGCACATATCTTGTTGATTTATAGTTAAGTTTTTTTGCCTCGATTGGATCTACTGTCAAGATTCCTTAATCAATATAAGCTTTCATGGGATCCATCTAAGATGGCCCCATATCTACTGTAATGACTTTTATCATCAAGTCTTAATCGATACTCCTATTAGCCAAAATTTCAATCGAAATAGTTCTTCGGAGCTCAATTCTGGTGCCTGAGGCTAGCCGAGCAAGTGCATTAGCTAGGATGTTCCCCAATCTTGGAATTCTGCTCAATCGAACAGCTAGAAATTTGGCTATAACTTCCATATCCTTATCTAAGTATCTTGTCATTAACTCTCCTTTGGCTTCATACAAACTCGAAATTTGATTCACCACCAATTGAGAATCACTATGTGCCACAACTTTCTCACCGTTCAGTGAGTAAGCTAGACTTAAGCCCACAATGAGAGCTTCATACTCTGCTTCATTATTTGATGCCTAAAATTGGAATCGTAGATCATATTTAATATATATTCCATCAGAAGTGTTGAGTATTATACTTGCATCACTTCCTCTTGCACAAGATGATCCATATACATACAAGTTCCATATAGCGATGTCATAGTCAAATGCTTGGTCTGATAATATCTCATGATGGAATATTTTACTCCCTCCTTCCTCATAACTTTTGGCCATCTCCTGTTCTCTGGTGGATGTCTCTAGTATGTCGGCGGCAATTTCTTCTGAGTTTTTCCTTAATTGGGTCTGATCAGGATATTGGTCATTAATAGCACCAATCGGGTTGTCCCCAAATTGGATTTTCTTTACCCAAGTTCTTAGTTGCTCAAGAAGCTCTGAATATCTTAATTCAATAATAACATCTGACACATCTCATCCTTTTAATGCAGACCTTGGCCCATACACAATATTATATTCACCCTGTTCTACTGCCCAATACATTAACCTCTCTGACTTCTCTGGTTTATGCAAGGCTTGTCAAAGAGGCATGTCAGTGTACACCACAATGGTATGTGCTTGAAAATAAGGTTTCATCCATCTGGACACCTCAAGCAATGCTAATGCTAACTTCTCAAGACGTGGATATCTAATTTTCTCTCCTCAAAAGTCTTTGCTCGTGTAGTACACAGGTTTTTCAACCCCATTATCTTCTCAAATCAAGGTAGAACTTACGGTTGACTCCGAGAAGGCTAAGTATAAGTGCAAATTTTCCCCAAAAATTGGTCAGGAGAGCAATGGGGGTGATCCCAAATACTTTTTCAATTCCAAAAAATATTTCTCACATTTGTCATTCCATTTAAAACTCTTCCTTGACACTTTAAATAATAGTAGACACTTGTCATTAGCTCGGGACACGAATTTGTTCAAGGATGCAACTCGAATAGTGAGCCTTTGCACATATTTTTTGCAGGTTGGGGACTGCATTCCAATCAATGCCTTGATTTTTTTGGATTTGCTTCAATTTCCCTCTGGTTTACTATATACCCGATAAATATTAATTCCTGAACACCAAATACGCACTTGGTCGGATTCAACCTCATTTGGTGCATCTCTAACTGATCAAAGGTTTGACTGAGGCTAGTAATGTGATCGGATGCTTTTTTGCTCTTTGTCAGCAAGTCATCTACATATACTTCCATCTTATTTCCTATTTGTTCCTCGAAGACTTTATTCACCAATCTCTGATAAGTAGCACCTGCATTTTTCAAACCAAATGGCATAACATTATAGCAGTAAGTTTGTTGGAACCATAATACACATTCATGAAGCTTAATAACTCATGACCCAATGTAGCATCAACGAGTTGATCAATCCGTGGCAAATGGAAATGATCCTTTGGCCATGGACTGTTCAAATTTGTGAAGTCCACACACATTCTCCACTTGTTGTTTTTCTTTTTGACCATAACTACGTTGGCCAACCAATCTGGATATTTCACATCTTCAATAAATGAATCTTTTTCATGTTTCTCTACCTCATCTTAAATAGCATGGTTCTTCTCGGGGCTAGATACTCTACACTTTTTCTTTACTGGTTTGGCATCCTTATTAAGATTAATCTCATGACAAAGGAAATTAGGATCAATCCCAGGCATGTCCTCATAGCTCCAAGTGAATACGTGCTTTCTCTATCTTAGGAACGTCACTAGATCCTATTTAAGAATCGGATCCAGTGTTGTTCCTATTTAAGTAATTCATTCTGAATTATCATCATTTAGAACAATGCTCTACGTTGCTTCTACTACCTAACCTTTCACTAATTCTGTTTCTTCCCTCGGATCTAGGGTTTTAACCTCAGAGTCATTATTGGGCTCAGGAATATCCACTTAGTAAGTGGTGGTCTTTCTCTTTATTTCTTCCAAATTTTCTTTCTCGGTAGAGGAGTAGCATTCCTGAGCTACTTTTTGGTCATCTTTTACCATGCCTACTCCATAGTTGGTTGGGAACTTCAAACATTAATGGACTGTAGACGACACAGCCTCAAATTTCTTCAATCCTACTCTTCCTATGATCATATTATAGGAAAAATGAACATTTTTTCCATTATAAAGAAACATATCTTCTTTATCCGACTATTGGCCAGGTGTCAATCAACACTTCCAGCTTGATTTTGCCCAATGGAAATACTTTTTCTTCAGAAAAACTTATTAAAGGCATGTGATAAGGTTTAAATTAGTTGAGCTTTAAGTCCAGTCTGTCTAAGCAAGCATAGAACATGATGTTCGTTGAGATACCATTATCAACCAATACCCAGGAAACAATTATATCCTGCCTCCTGACTTTGATTACTAAGGGGTCGTCATGGAGTTATAGTACCCTTGAAAGGTCATTTTTAGAAAAATAATCACCATCTTATCTTTGTTAACCTTCCTCGGCCGATCTTTCTCGGCTAGAATAATTCTTTGGATATAGGAGCAAGCCTGAGCCTCATTGAGGTTAGCTTTCCTTTCAAAAGTAAATCTCCTCTGGCATCTCCACGTGTAATCATTTTACAATTAAACGATCCAAAAATAAGCATGAATACCTCCCATTTTGGTTGCTTGGGCCTTTTAGGTAGGTCAGGGTCTTCTTCATCGTCTTCATGAGTTTTCTTTTTTCTCATCTCTGGGATTGCATGAAGACTTTGACCTTCACCGAGCTATATTATTGTCCTAGCGATTAACAAATTAGTCTAGCTTTACTCTCCGAGTAAGTGCTTCAATTTCATTCTGAAGAGCAACACAACAATCTGTTGTATGGCCATGATCTCTGTGAAATTTGCAGTATTTGGACCTATCTCTCTTTTTAGAAGGTGTTATAAGCTTTCCAGGCCAATGAAGCTTCTTTCTATGCTTTATTTCCTCCAATACATGGTGTATGCCCATTGCTAATGGAGTGTAATTATGGTATTTCTTTAATCTATCAGTATTCCCCTTTTGCTTTTCTTCCTATTCTCTTTTTGTTCCTTTTTCTCTATTTTGCCTTTAGTCTTTACTCATGAATTTTATTTGGCTGCCATGGCTTCCTTGGTGTTCATTATCTTGGTTACTTTGTCCATCAATTTTGTTATTATCTTAGGAGGATCCCTGGCAAGTGTGTAATAAATATTCTTGGGGAGAAATCCACTCATGAGGGTTGTGATGGCTGTTTTCTCTTCATAATCAACAAGTTCCACCTTCTCGTTGTTAAAATGGGTATTATAATCTCTCGTACTCTCTCCTAACCATTGCCTAACACTTAGCAAATGATCTAATATTTTCACCGATTTGGCTCCAAAGTAGAAGTTACCAATGAATAGCTCGACAAGCTGATTGAAACTAGAAAATTTTCCTCGAGGAAGGATATTATACCAAATCTGGGAAGGAATTGTAATTATTCCTGAAAATGTCATGCATCTCATTTCATCAGGCACAACATAAATATCAGCTCCTGCTTGGTACTGCTCTATATGAAGAATATGATATGTTTTCCCCTTTATATTTTGGAGTAACCATGGGAGATTTAAACTTTGAAGGAGTAGGAAAGTCTACAATAGCTTTCACAAAAGTACATCCTCTTACAAAAATTTGTTACAAAGGGTTTTTTTCCTTTGCCCTTTTTCCCAACTTATCTTCCAATCGTTTAATAGATCCCTTCCATGCATTATTACTAGCATCAGATTTATACCTTGTAGATTAGCTATTGGGACTAATTATTTGTGCTAAACTCTCCTCTTGTGAAGTTTGCTCGACACGAATAGTTCGTCGAGCATCTGATCTGGATTGGGTTGAGCCTTCACATTGATCAATTGGTCGTCGAGTATTTATTGACAATGCCCTAGGAACACTTTTGTTCCCCCTAGGTCCTAAACGATCAAAGGGAGATATTCTACTCAACCTTTCCAAAGAACTTTATCTCTTAGGAGTAAAATATTGTTCATTATATGGTTCAAACATTATAAGTAAATAACCTGCTCCTGGACGGTAATAAGTATCTCTGGTATTCCAGGATTGGCTATGTCTACTATTTCTTGAAGGAGGTGGTGGCATATTTCCATGAGTAGACAAGCCAGGGGACCTTGCGTGCATCTTTGGGCTAACTGCCTTATGGTATCTTGCATAGACACTTGACCTCTTACGAGGCTAGCTAAGATTCTAGTCAGATCATTATTTATTGGTAAAGTGGACGAAATAGGCGGGATGCCATCATTCCTGGTGCTCGATTCAGGAACATCAATCATGTTGAGTGAAGGAATGAGTGAAAAACGTTTAGCAATACATTTCTCACATACGGCGCCAATCTATTGAAGTAGAAAACTAGACTAGGTCTAATTAATTAATAACAAAAAATATTTGTAATTAAAATAAATAGATAAAAAGGTTTTAAAGTGGTTCGTCTTATGAAGAAAAGCCTACGTCCACTGCGTTTCTTATTATCGGGTATTTCTCTTTCAATCACATGCCCTTGACGAAAGGATTACAACGTATTTATAGCCCAGTAGTAAGACCAAAGGATCAAATGTTAAAGGATGGAATGCCTTTATAAATTAGGCATTTACATCAGTACAAAATGTTCATAATGTTTTTGGCTGTTGGCATTTGGCTGACAGTGTTGGTCGGCTCCTTACAATTGTTCAGGATTTATGGTGTTGGTCGGCATTCCAGGCCTTGGTCAGTTGTTGTTCCTTACTGACTAGGATTATTACCACAATGGATGACACGTGTATATTTCTGATTGGTCCATGTAAGTGTGTAATTTTTTGTGTCAACAACGTATATATGAAATAGAATGAAATTTGTGTGTATGATATTTATGTGGGACATGCCCCTCTCATTCTATCAGTGTAGGTTGAATGATGTGGACGATCTTCCTTAGCAAATCTCAGCTGGCTTAGTATCGACCCTAGTTCATAGAGCCATGTTTATGTTTGTGTGATTTATTCATAGTGAGGTAATTGTGCATATAGTTATGTCTCACTATCTAAAGACTATAATCACCTCCAATACGTTTGCGATTTTAACAAGTCGGTGTGAGAGTCCGACCTCTGGTAACCAGGATGATGTGACCATGACCTAGATAACGATATCATTATAGAGAACCACATCCAGTGATTTATTACTCTGATGGTAGCAGCTATAAGCGACATATGTGTGCTTGTTGTAGTATATTATTTACGTATATTTATGTGTGGACAAATATACAGGTTAAAACTAAGCAGTTACGGTTTAAATAACTATTGAAAGTTATTGGAAATAAAGTAATCATTATAGATGTGATTGTGGAATGAATTAACTCGAGTAAAGTTATATATGAAACTAGGTGTAAACTCGCGTGATGCGCAAGGTATATGATTTCGGTTATAATAAGTCGAATAAATATTGGATTAATGTAAAAAAATGTATATAATATATAATAAAATTGTGTAAAATAAATTATTTGGACATTTACACATTATAGTATATAACTAAAGTTGACAGCGGAACACTGTGACGACATTTCTCGTATCTACACAGCGCCAAATGGACAATTTTAATTAATGTTATTATATAACAAAACCATTCATCTTCTTATATTTAAAGAAAGGGAGATGAGGGGTTATGTTAGAAATATGAAAAGGCATGATTGGAACTTAAAGGAGCCTTTAAAAACCATACACCTCCACCACAACGTTCACCCTATAATCCATTTTGTCACTGAATATTCCAATGCCACTTTTTCCATTCGCTGGACAGCAAATGGTTCATCATCCAATCTCTGTTTGTAAAAGGGTACGTATTTCATTTTGATTCATCTGGAAAAAAAATTAAGAAAAAATATATTTTGTGCTTTGGGTTCTATCTCTCACATGCTTTTATGTGTATGAATGTGTGTGTGTGTGTATATATATATATTTATATTTATATATACAATGTTTCTCTTGTGCTGATCAATCCACATTTTAAGAGTGCGGACCGGACATGTGTCACCTAGCGATGAGCCTAGAAATTATTGGCTAAATTATAGGCACACTCTTTCTTTTCTGGGCTCACCGCCAGGTGACACATGTTCGGTCCACACTCTTAAAATGCGGACTGATCCTCACAAGAGAAGTATTGTATGTGTGTGTGTATGTGTGTGTGTGTGTGTGTGTGTGTGTGTGTGTACGTGCGAAACTTGTGAGTTAATTGATGATTATAGATATTTGACTGTCATTTTATTATTATGTTTATTGAAATGGTTTAACTCTCACTTTCTCTAATTTATGTTTCAAATATATCCTCAATTTTACTCTTTTCATTTTGGTTTCTTATATTCTCCTAACAACCTATTTCATATGCAGGACAAATGTAAAGACGTTTTCGATCTATTATATACTCTATAATTGAATAATTTTTTTTATTTTATAAATCCACGAATATTTTTCCTTATATATTTTTAGTATATATTTTAATAATTTTGTTAAAGAAATACCCCTCATCGCGGGGTTTGCATGCTAGTATATATGAAAATCATATGTACTACATGCATAAACATTAATTAGATTAAATGAATCAGGTATTGCATTCATTATACTATATCATATAATACTCTAATTGATATTTTTCCTATAAAAATTGAAATGATGAGAGGGGCATTTCTATCGCGGTCCCTCGTGATAAAAAAAATAAAAATATTTTTCATAAGATTTTTGGAGTTAAAATAACGCTTAAGCCATTTGACTACATACCTAACAAATTCAAAATTATAAATAATCATAACGGATCCAAAATCTTACCATTAGTATTTTCTGATCAAAATTCGTACTATTAGTATTTTTCGATTCAAAAAAACTATAAGATTGCAAAATCAATTTATTGAAATATACATGAAGATGAATATAATCAAAATTATAAAATTTAGAAAATGGTAATCGATGACATTTAGAAATTTACATAATTGGTTATAACATACTATTTTATTGGAAAAGTGAACGAAAATCATTTCTTAATGATATAAAAAGTAGAGCAATTTGAAACAAAAATATATCACCATCTTCGTTGTCAGTTTTCATCAAACACTACGTATACAACATAGAAAAAAAAAGGTCTAATCACTTTTACGCCTATTTATAATTATGTACATTTAATTATACTATAAGAAAGTTCTTTCAATGAAATATACAAAAGCAAGGGTCAAAATAAGATGTACATTGAATAAAAGAATACAACAAATTATCATGAGCATTACTAAAGGAGTCCTACACCGGCACAGTTGTGCTACACATTTAGTGCGACACTGTGATGTGTTGTACAAGTATTGGCTAGTAACGCTGATGCGGACCCACATCTATAAGGCAAAAGCTATAAATTGATCTTACTTTTAAGTCGGGAATTATTTCTTACAACATCAATGTGTAAACATTTTAAAAAATATTAAAATAATACAAATAGTGTCATAGACCTCACATAAATAACACCAATTAAGTGTGACATATAATTTAATTAGGTGTAAATAATTTTAAAAAATCAGGCAAAATTTCATTTGTTTATATGATTATACACCCTGTTTTGAGAAACAAATTAATACTCCACCAACAATACTAATATCAATTAAGTAGTTTAAAAGTAACATTAGAGAACATCAACAACTAAGGTTAATCACCTTGCACAGATCAGTAAAAAGATATCATAATTATGTTGATAGAAAAAATAAAAACACAAACATTTTTTTGGCACAAACTACCATGTCTCAACAGCAATATAGTTAAACGTAGTTTAGTACAAAAAAACTAAAAAGAGACTTCAAAAATGTTTTAGATTTAGTCAATTTCCTCCATCGTGCTACCATCATTATCAACATATGTTGCCTCCAATGGTGGCATGTCCTTATTAGCCTACTGTTGTTACTTATTGTGATAAACAGTCTTCAAACCCAGCGATCGAAACACGGAAGTTGAAGAACTGAGTACTGCCTGAACAAACTCTCCCACTGCAACACCCACTCCGTTGCACCCAGTGTTCTTGAATCCATCGCCAAGAACCTTTACATCTATTCATTTATGATATTTCCACTGAGCAGGACCAAAACTCTAAGATCGGTGCTATTGTGTTTGTCGTCAGCGAACGATAGTGCCATCGCCTCCATATTATCAAGACAATAAGTAATCATAATCAATTGATTAGTGTGCACAAGTGACATTTTAGAATGTAAGTTCACAATGACTATAAGTATTACCAATACATAACTTATGTGGTTTTAGAAAACTTAAGTGTTGTTTTTAAATGTTTAATTGTCATTTTAGATGTTAATCATTTTACTATCACCACGAAAAAATCATTTTAATAATATAAGGATCAATTTTACATACATATAATGATGACTTAAAAAAATAACTTTTAAATGCGAGGAGTGAACATAAAAACAAAGTTAACATATTGTGAGTAAAGCATTACCTTGTAAAAGGAAGGATAGTGAGGACTGTGAGGGTTTCTATTAATCAGCAACTGATCTTTTTCTTTAATCCGCATCCTATTTAGATAATGAGAAAAAAAAATATTTGGTGCATTTCATCCATCAATTTAGTATCAGCAGAATGACCTAATATTTGACAAAACAACCCACTTCAAATTTCCCTGAAAAATTTCAAATTTCTCTCTCAAATGTAAGAGCTCAAAATATAAAAATGCAAACTTTCAAACTAACACGATCAAGATGTCCCTAAAAAACAAAATATCTATTACCCACATGGGATTGTAGTCACTTCCAACCAAATATTTTATTGATGAGTTATATAGGCGACTGCAATCCAATAAGACTACAACAAGAGTTGGTTTTCATGATTGGTTGTAATATTGAAAAATAAACCTGAAAAGATGGATATGTTGTGGGAGAGCATTCACGCTCCAGCACTGCCATATTTACAGCCACTGCAATCGGTTGAATGACACCGTGGATAGATGTACTATCACAAAGTGAAAATCAAAAAAGTGAAGAAGTTCCTAAACATGTTGGTCTTTTGTTTTTTCCTTTATGTTCTTTTTATTTACTTTTATTCTTAATAGATATTTTCTATCACGTGAGTAGGTTTGAGGTTGGAGCAATGGTGTTTTCTAAAAAAAACTTTTGTGTTCATATATAAGAGATTTTGTTTTTCAATGTTTTTACATCCATTTAAATTATATTCCCTTTTGAGTGTATCCTTATGACATTGTGTTTGGACAAATTGAGTAGATAGGTAAGCACTTGATTTGACTTCTCAAGTTTTGAACAAAGGACATCCATAACATCTCTTTAGTGGCTGAAGGGATGTAGAAATTGATATTGAATCAAAATTGGTAAAAACTATTATTTTCTAAAAAAATAATATGCAAATTGTTTTAAAAACTTCTTTGCTAATAAATAAGCCTAATTTGGAGAACCATCATACAAAAAAAAAATTATTACATGAAGTAGGCATTATAAAATATAATTATTAGAGGAATAATACAAACAATTATTTATTTACAAAGTGTTAAAAGAGAAAATCATTACAGAAAAAAACTTATTCACATCATAACAGATTGTACAAAAAAACTATTATTCACACAAATAACAAAAGTAATCAAGTTAAAACATCAAAATTAAATTACTGTGAAGTGAATAATAACAAAAATACACTTAAGTCTCAACCCAACTAAAAATGACTGGATTTAGAGAATGATGGAACAGGGTAGATAAGTGGGTCACTTGTGTTGTATGTTATACAATAGTTATTACCTGGTATATTTCTTTTACCATCCCTATACTCAATCTAATAATGCAAAATTAATAATAACACTTTGAATAAATTTATAATAAGTTGGATAATTGTCGAATTAATTTAAAAGATATATATATAGAGAGAGAGAGGTTCTAAAGGGAACATAAAAGATGAACACTTTAATGAATATTAACAAAAAAAAATACTTAACACTTTAATGAATCTTAACAAAAAAACACTTAACAGCGGCAACGAACACGCATGTGGCACACGCCAGCAGCAGCGGACACGTGTGTATTAAAAAAATGCGTTCCACAAGCATGTCTATTACCGCTGGAAAGGACCAATTACAATATAGAAATTAAAATTGAATTGGTGTTATGTGTTTTTTTGTTAAGGTTACGTTTGCTTTTGAACCTCTCCGTATATATGTGTATATATGTGGGTACCAGGGAAGTTATAGGGAGAGATGGAAGACGTGGGGGAACCCATCACCCCCACTTACCTAAATGTATATGTATATATATAAAACCCTAGGTCCGGGGCAAAGGACAAGTTGTATTCTCTGTAATCACTCCCCGGAGTATATAAAAATAGCACCGACTTCACCACCGTGGACGTAGGCACATCTTTGATGAACCACGTGCATCCTTTGTTGTGTGATTGTCATTTTACGTTCCTTACTCTTACTTGGTAATTGTCTCTTTTATATTTATTTGTGTTTCATAATAATTGTCACCACAATTGGCGCCGTCTGTGGGAAGCATTTATCTTTCCCTGAGAAGAGCCCACACCAAGAAAGGAGTTAAAAATATCTGGTCACAGCAGAAATTTCTCCCAGTCAGGGGATATTCAAGAACCACCTGCTCCTCGCAGGATTAGGTCTGAAGTTCGACGTTTAGATCAGAGGGATTTCTTGGAAAGGCCAGCCTCAGAAGAAATCCAGGGACCAGCGAGGTCCACACAGATATCCAGATTGATTGATGCATACGAGGCAAGGCTCCACGAGCAGAGGGAGTCTTCTCGCAACTACGAGGCTAAGAATGCTCGCCTAAAAAGAAGACTAAAAAGACTGGAGAAGGACCTTCTTCCTGATAACAGGAGACGTCCATACCGCACTCCTAGCCCTCAGGCGAGCAAGTCTTGCAGCCGAGGAAGGAGCCCTAGGTGAGGATCTCAAAAGGTCGAGGGAGACGAATCAGACGACGACCTCCGTGAGCAGCTGCGAAGAGCTCGCCATTACCAGAGCCATGCTCGCAGTGATGAGAACATACAAAATCTAGTCCGCTGGGAAATGGACCAACATCCTGCCCACCACGGTACCAGATCAACCAGAGAACTCGTAAGGTGAGCTCTCAAAACCCAGATGAAGTCACCCTTCACGAGGGAAATCGAAGAAGAAGAATCCCCCAAGAAATTTTCCATTCCAAGGTTCAAGATTTATGACGGTAAGATTGATCCCATCGATCACGTCAGGAAATACCGACAGGCCATGACCCTCTGGAATCACTGGGATGCACTGATGTGCCGTATTTTCCCCTCGATCTTGCATGATGTGGCGCAGAAATGGTTTGAAAGACTCCCTCATCGATCCATCAGAAGTTTTAAATCCCTAGCCGAACTCTTTACGGCCCGCTTCATTACTAGTAGCTCCCATCCCAAAAGGATGGATGCTTTGCTGATAATGAAGAAGACACCTCAAGAGACCCTTCGAGACTACGCGAAAAGGTACTGGGAGTTATTCAATGAGGTTGAGGACTGCTCGGAGCAGGTGGCGGTGGCCTCTTTCAAAATTAGGCTACCCAGCTCTTCTCTTCTCTACCAGTCCTTGACGAAGAAGGAAGCTATAACCATCGACGACCTAATGGCTCGCATCGAGAAGTATGCCAAGGTGTAAGACGTCACCCGCCTCAGTACAGGAGAAAATGGTCAAGCTAAACTCACTACCAAGGGAAGTGACAAAGCTGAGAACCAGAAAAAAGGAGGAAAGAACTGGGGTAAAAATGGCTCCAAGAACGGAGGAAATAATGATGCGTCGAAAGCATTCCAGGCGGTCAACACCGTATTCAAAGAACCAATTTATAAAATTCTCACGAAAATCAAAGACGAGCCATTCATCAAATGGCCCAGAAAAATGGGAGGAGATCCCTCAAAGAGGAACAATGCGTTGAGATGCGCTTTTCACAAAGAAGGAGGACACAAGACTGAGAATTGCAAAGCTCTAAAGTCTCACCTCGAGGAACTGACCCAGTCCGAGCATTTGAACCAGTTCGTAGAGAAAAAAGCGGAGAAGGTAGCTGCCAATAGAGAAGCAAGACCTGACAACATGCTCGAAGATGATGTCGGACATGAGTTCACGGTAATTCATGGGGCATCTGATGCCAAGTAGATCCAAGGAAATTCATCTCGAATGGAGATGAAAAAGCTTACAGCGGTAATTGAGGCTTTTCATATCGATCCAGCAAAATCACAATGAGGAAAGCATCGACGAGCGGATGACGTTAACTACAACAAGCATATTGTTTTCACAGATGAAGATCTGATAGGAGTAAGAACCCACACCATGATGCTCTGATTATTACCCTCAGGATGGCTAACTTTGACGTCGACAAGATGCTCGTCGACCAAGGAAGCTCATCCGAGGTGATGTACCTCGACCTATTTAAAAAATTGAAGTTCAGTGTTGTCGACCTAAAGGAAGCTACTGCCCCTTTTGTTGGCTTCGCTGGAAAAATAACTATGCCTATGGGGAAGATTGTCCTACAGGTACGGGATGGAAACATCTCCAAGATGATCGAGTTTTTGGTAGTTGATATCGACTAACCATACTAGGCCATCCTCAGCAGGAGATGGCTCCATGTGATGAAGGCATTCTCCTCGACCTACCATCAGAAACTCAAATATGTAACCGAGCGAGGAGTAATGGAGATCCACGATGATCAGGCAATGCCGAGAAGGTGCTTCATAGCAGCCATCCGACCGAAGCCAGAAAAGAGGGTCGAGTAGCCCAGCGAGAAGGTTGAAGAGGGTCTAACACCTTCTAAATAGAAATTAAAGTACGGAAGACCTGGAGTAGAGGAGACTAGACTCCTCCCCTCCTAACGGGTCATCGAAGACCTAGTAGAAGTGACAGCAAGGGAAGGTGACAGTAACAGAGTCTTCTTGATTGGAGCATCTCTTACCGACCAAGAACAAAAGGAGTTGGCAACCTTGATGAGGAGCAACGTAGATGTTTTCGCATGGGAACCATATGAGTTTCCTGGAATCGATCCCAGTATGGTCTGTCATCAGCTGCACGTCGACCCCACATTCAAGCCAATCACGCAGAAGGCATGACGAACTGCACCCGACAAGGCTAAAGCGATTGAAAATGAAGTGGAAAAACTGTTGGATGCAGGATCCATACGGGAGGTATAATTACCCAAATGGCTATCCAACCGAGTAGTAATTCCGAAGAGCAATGGGAAGTGAAGAGTTTGCATCAACTTCACTGACCTCAACAAAGCATGCCCTAAAGATAGTTTCCCCCTCCCAAAGATAGACCAACTAGTAGACGCCACCGCAGCTCACGAGCGAATGAGTTTCTTGGACGCATACTCAGGGTATCACCAGATCCCCCTATATGCCCCCGACCAGGACAAAACGACGTTCATCACAATAGTTGGGTTATACTGCTACAAGGTTATGCCCTTCGGGCTCAAGAATGCAGGGGCAACCTATCAACGGCTAGTCACCAAAATGTTCAAAGGTCAGATGGGAGACACCATGGAGGTCTACATTGACGACATGCTCGTTAAGAGTAAGAAGAAGGAAAATCACCTCTCCGACCTATCAAACACCTTCGAAATCCTCAGGAAGTATCGAATGAAGCTTAAAGCGAGCAAGTGTTCCTTTGGTGTCCAATCAGGAAAATTTCTTGGGTGCTTGGTCAGTAAGAGAGACATAGAGGCTAACCCAGACCAGATCGATGCAATCAACAGGGTACAACCCCCTCGCACAATCCGGGACATACAGAAGCTCACTAGTATGCTCGCTGCCTTAAATTGCTTCATCTTCAAATCCTCCGAGAAGTGCATGCCTTTTTTCCAGCTTCTAAAGGGAAGCAAAATGATAGAGTGGAGCCCAGATTGCTAGTGAGCATTGATCGAGCTCAAGTCTTACTTAAGCTCTCCACCACTGCTCGTCAAACCATA
Organism: Sambucus nigra; assembly: GCA_949130495.1. Classification (NCBI taxonomy): domain Eukaryota; kingdom Viridiplantae; phylum Streptophyta; class Magnoliopsida; order Dipsacales; family Adoxaceae; genus Sambucus; species Sambucus nigra. The sequence continues at coordinate 279,647,279 of OX422215.1, read as the reverse complement.
GCAGACAAATTCTTTGTACCTGTACCTCTCCGTGTCCAATCACGGTGTCAGCTCTGTGCTAATATGCGAGGTTGCAGGAATCCAGCACCCCATTTATTACACGAGCAAGACCTTACTGGACGCCGAGCAAAGGTACCTACCATTGGAAAAGCTCGCCTTTGTGCCAGTAATAGCCTCGAGGAAGCTAAAGCATTATTTCAAAGCTCATACTATCATCGTCCTTACATCGCATCCCCTTAAGGAAATCCTAAGGAAAGTGGATTTGTCGGGCAGACTGTCTAAGTGGTCAGTTGAGCTCGGTTGATTTGACATCCAATTTCAACCAAGGACAGCTATCAAGGGTCAGATTCTTGCTGATTTCATAGCCGAATTCACGGGCGAAGAACCCTCCAACCAACCTCAAACAACAAGAGAAAAGAAGAACCCCACAAAAGAGGAAACCTGGAAACTGTTTGTTGATGGAGCCTCCAACTCCAAGGGGGAAGGACTCGGCATTGTCCTCATTACTCCAGAGAACAAAATCCTTGAACAAGGAATCAGGCTTGTATTTGCAGCCTCCAACAATGAAGCAGAGTACGAAGCCCTAATAGTCGGCCTCCAAAAGGCGCATACTTTGGGAGTAAAACATTTACAGGTGTTCTGCGATTCCCAACTGGTCTCCAATCAGATAAGTGGATATTACAATGCAAAGAATGAAGGAATGGCAGCCTACCTCGCCTTAGTGAAAAAACTGATGTCAAGCTTTGAAGAGATCAACATCCAACAGTTTTCTAGGGGAAAAATAGTCATGCTGATGCCTTGGCAGCCCTAAGTTCGGCAGTTAACTCCGACCTAAAAAGAGTCATCCCCATCGATTTCCTCACTTGCCCAAGCATCGACAGCAGTCCACCAAGCGTGAAACAGGTACTCCAGGTGGGGTCAGCCCCCAACTGGATGGACCCCTTAAGAGAATATTTGAAGGATGGAACGCTTCCGGATGATAAGAAGACCGCCCACTAGATAAGAGTCAAAGGTGCTCGCTTTCACTTATCCCCAGAAGGCAAATTGTATAATAAATCCTTCTCCAGTCCCTACCTCCGATGCGTACACCCAGGGGATGTCGAGCAAGTTCTACGCGAGCGTCACGAAGGAATCTGTGTAAGCCACATCGGAGGAAGGTCCCTAGCCTTTCGAGCAACGAAGGAAGGATATTGGTGGCCATATATGCAAAAAGACTCTACAGTGTATGTCCGCAAATACCTAAAACTCCAACTCCACGCTCCTATGGTCCACCAACCCGCCAGCGATCTAAAGTCCCTATCCAGCCCATGGCCATTCGCCCAATGGGGAATGGACATCGTGGGACCACTGCCTACTGCTGTCGACAATCGCAAATATCTGTTGGTTGCGACTGACTACTTCACCAAATGGATCGAGGAAGAACCCATGGCGAACATCCGAGACGCTGATATGATAAAGTTCATATGGAGGAGTATAATCACTCATTTTGGAATCCCCAGAACCATGATCACCGATAATGGAACACAGTTCGAAAGTGGCTCCTTTCAGAACTTCTGTGACGAACACGGCATCAGACACCACTTCAGTTCGGTGGCCTACCCTCAGAGCAATGGCCAAGCTGAGGTTTCCAACAAAACCATTATCGATGGATTGAAGAAGCGATTGGAGTAAGCCAAAGGCGCATAGGTAAATGAACTACCTCACATCCTATGGGAATATCGGACCACTCCTCGACGAGCAACAGGAGAAATCCCATTTCGCTGACATATGGCATAGAGGCATTCATCCCACTCGAAGCAGGTTTGCCGACAATGAGGTCCAACCTTGTCGACCAAGGCCATAATGATGTAGCATTACTCGTTGAGCTCAACCTAGCCGATGAGCGTCGGTAGCTAGCCCTAGTGAAACTAGCGAGCTACCAGCAACAGCTCGCGAGGCATTACAACAAAAGGGTTAACCCGAGGGCATTCCGAATTGGGGACTATGTTTTAAGGAAAGTCCTGGGCAGCGCTGTGAAACTATCAGACGGCAAGCTAGGTCCCAACTGGGAAGGACCCTTTAAAGTAACCAGAGACGACTTGTAGGGCGCCTATCACTTGGAAACGATGGAAGGCAGAGAAATACCACGAGCATGGAACGCAGCTAATCTTAAGAGATTCTATTTTTAGATCTTTTTATTGTATTCTTTTATTATACAAGTGCATTTCCCTTATTATTAATGAAAATTATTTAATTGGTTACACTCTGATTAGTAACAGGTGCATTTATCGCACATCTTTTCCAAGTAACAGGCACATTGATCACTATACTATAGCAGGGGAATACCCCTCCTCAGGCCATCGTCATGAAATACGAAGAACCTCTTATCATTGCCCCTAACAATATATGAAGCCCTACAGGGGATCCTTAGGCAATATAACCAAGTTTTACTCTGGTCATCAAAACTCCTTTGAGTGAATAAAATCCTGATCGGATGGAACATCCAACCTCAGGTGTGTCCTCACCAATTGCCCCACTTAGGCCTAAGGGAGTGTGACGATACAACCTAAAAGGTAAAGTGATGCACAATGGTATCTCGATATTATATAGGATTGGGAGGACACTTGCATGACAAAACAAACTTAGAAGATTATAAAGCAGTAAGAATATGAAGAATATGATGCACACGTTTAGTCGGTGAGATTGCCCAAAACACAAACTTTTCATTAATTCATCATATTTACAACAATGGTGATACATGTTTATTCGGCGAGCTCGCCCAAAGCATTTACATTATCAGAAATACAAAAAACAACAATCGAAAAAATTTCAATGGGGGTGAGGCCTTTGAGCGAGATAATCAGCCACTCGAGCTCTTCGTCCATCATCAGGAGAAGGAGTTAATTCTTCCTCAACCTCATTCACATCTGACTCCAATAACTGCCGAGGGATGGCATCGATGGAGATCCATCGATCATCCCTCCGGAAGGGGTTATGCATCAGGGTATAGGGAGAAATCTCATGGAGATACCAGATCATAGAATTCCTCAGGACCTTCAGCTCCTTCAAAGCACTCAGCCACCCCCTGACAAAGGAAAGCTCTTTGAACTCTGGCAACCTGGTTGGAGCATCTGACCAACCCTGGTCGTAGCCATCAGCCCACACTTGTCGAGGACCTTTTTTGAACAGGTGCCGCAATCGAGTAATGTCCCTTTGAAGCCCAGAAGCAATTACATATGCTAGCTGAACATCACCGCGGAGTTCTTCCATTTCCCTATTTCGAAGTTCTTTCGTTTCCCTGTTTCTGCTCCTGATGCTCCTACCAGCTAGCGAAACGGGTGGGCGAGTGGAACCCCGCGACACAGGAGGAGTAACATCATAACCATCTCTAGCTTGCGATGATGAGGAACCTTGTAAAACTTCTGGAACAGTGTTTGGCGCATGCTCCCTAAGTCGTAAGACTTCTCTCCTCAGGTCCTCATTCTCCTGCTGAAGAACCTCCCCAACTCGGTTGATCTTGGAGGCCTTTAATAATTTTGTTCTCAGCGCATTGACCTCCTCTTGTACTGAAGCACCAATGTCCTCCATCTCCTGGAGCCTGTCCTTCAGCTTGGCCACAAGTTCAGATTGCTCCTTATACTTCTGATTCCTAGATCTAAGGGATTTGCAAAGCTTAACGAAGGCCTGGCGAACTTCGGGACTCGCATTGGGACCAAGGGTCCTGCCCAATTGGGAAGTAGCATGAATGTAATCATCCACATAAACTAACCACAAGCGAGAGAAAGATAAAGGAGAAAAAGTGACAAATTAGTGCGAGCAGAAAATGAAGCCTTTTCATTAATAAAGGATTGGAGTTACATCGAACAGTAAAGAAAAAGTTTATAGACGGAAAAAACCAAAAGTACAGAGAAATCCTAGTAAATAACTAGTTGACAACCTCAGGTGGCCCAGAGGTCGATGGCCCCTTCCCCTTGTCAACATCATCAGGAGCACCGCCCTCAGCAGGGGTAATCTCTGTCTCCATAACCAGAGAAACATCAGCAGGGGTCGCTTGAGGAACAGGATCAGCACCTTCAACAGCTGGGGCAGAAACTTCATCCACGATTGGTTTCAGACCTGGGTCATGCTCGTCAAATAAGGGAGAATCGATGTCGATGCCAGCAGCCAAAAGGGCCTTGTTCCAACCTTTCTTGAAGTTCAGACGACTAATATAGCCTATCTGAACTTCAGCATCCTCATATGCTGCTGCCCAACCGGAATTGTATGAGTCCTCCTTGGCAGTAACAGCCTTAGACTCCTTCTTCTTTAGCTCTTCGAAGAGCACCATGTTCTCCTCCACGACAGTAAGTTTGCTCGAGAAAACCAGGTCGTAGGCCTGTCTCAACTCCTTCAGACCATCGACTACTGCGTCCTTCTCCTTGTTGGCAGTGGAAAGAGCCAAGTCGGATGAAATCCAAGCAGCGTCAATGGCTTTAATATTATCCTCGAGCTCTTTACCCTTCAGCTTTAGGGAGGAGTTCTCTTGCTCCAACTCGCTGTTTCTCTTCACCAGCTCATCGCGTGCATGATACAGTACGGCGAAGTCAGTAACAAACTGCAGAAAAAAGAAGGCATTAGAAGAGGAAAATAAGAGAATTCAGAACAACATAGGAGAAAAGGGAAAAACCATACCAGAGCAAGCCTTTGACTATCCTGAAGGGACAACTACTCCAACCCTATCTCCCTTTGGTGATCAGCCGGGAGGACAGCTCTCTCAAGCAGAGATGGGGCCAACTGGGGAGAAATTGCCATAAAGGCCCCCTCGGGCAGCACGGACACCGGGACTAAGGCCTGCCCGGCCTTCGTCCTCGCTTCTGCCCTCCTTGTCTCCTCCTCCTTCTCACTCTCTTTCTTTTTCCTCTCCTCTGCCCTCCTCCTCTCCTCCATCTTCTTCTTTTCTTATTCCTTTTTTCTCTCTCTCTCCCTCACCTGCTCCTCTTCCTTCCTCTTTCTCTCCTGCTCTTGGGCAGAGGATCGGGAACCAGTAGCCACAGCCTCAGAATTAGATTTTTGATTTTTCGACCTTTGTGCAAGAAGCACATGGTCCTCATCATCATCATGCCTGATCAAGTTCTTCCTTGGAGGAACCATCTCCTCGCTCGAACTGCTGGAAGTGCTCGATGATCCTCGATCTTTAAAAACCTCCCTACGATCAGAGGAACTGCTGCTGTTACAGCTCTCTCCCCGTAAATCACTTACATCTCCTATAATGTCACTCTTAGAGCTGCTCTCTTCCTCGTCCAACTGGATAGAACCCGCAACAGTCTCTTCGAATAAATCAAACTTTGGGATACTATCTATAGGCCTTGCTATGAAGCTGGAGCCAACGTTCTTGTACTCGGGCAGAAAGGTAGCAGACCTGGGATGCTCACCGTCACCCAAAGGCTCCCTGATACTCCAAGCCTTAACCAGTTCCGAGATACGAACCTCATTGAGAGCAGGATCCAAGTTCTTTGACCTCGCTGTGGAAGAAAAAGAAAAGAGGAGTTAGAAAGATCACAAATGAACAAAAGTTGAAACAACAGTACAATGTCTACCTATGTATTCCTCCCCATAAAAGGGAACAGAGAACCTCTCAGACCTCGACCCTTCAAATTGGGGAGAAAACTTCCAATTTCTAATAAGGAAACCTTCTTGCCAGTAGTCCTTATGGGAATCAGGTAAATTTACTACCAATACCCTGTCAGGGCTCCTAGCTTTGAGGTAAAGGACACCAGAGCTAGTTCGAGAAAAGGAGTAGAAAAAATATACCTCGGTGAGCCATACAATTTATTTATCCTATGTATGCCATTTACTATTTTCCACACATTGGGCGAGCATTGTGCAGTAACAATATTAAAAGAGCCAAAAAGATGCAAAAATAAATCATTAGGAGGAAAAGTGAGTCACCCCTAGGAAAGCAACAAGACGTGGATCCAGTGGGCAACATATATATCTCTAACATTTCTAGGAGGGTAGGCACATCACTCAATATCTACCCACTTAGGGATGTTGTAAAACTTCCTAAATTCGGAGATTGACCTATTTCCAATCTTCGCCATTGGAAAACCCTAGAAAAGCTACAAACTCAAAGAGAAAGTACAAAGAAAAGGCACAGGAAACTTGCAAAATAGAAGATTGATTCAAGCGATGAAGAAGCACAAGCCCAAACAACTAGGACGAAATGAGAATAGAGATTGAGAGAAGAAGGTACGAAGTGATAGAGCTCACAGAGAATGGAAGAATGTTGGAAAGACTGAAGCGACGTTAGAAAAGTGGCTATTCCAACAAACCTTCAAACTCTGCTAATCATAGTACACAAGAAACGAAGCGGGTGCCGCCAAAATCAACTTCACATCTTTCAAAGAATTGCAAAAGAGCCATTATGGCTAATTATTTAAATTTATTGAGCCCATAAACGTGGCCCAACAAACTTAGGGGCAATTGTGGGTACCCAGAATTAGGCCCATGGGCCTGGACGAGTAACCCATCTTTGGCGGCCCAAAGTCCAGGTCCCCCGCCTCTTATTCTGAATATGATCCGGTCTCTTCCCACATTCCCATTAAGGGAGGTTATATGGAGAGATGGAAGACGTGGGGGAACCCATCATCCCCACTTAGCTAATTGTACATGTATAAATATAAAACCTTAGGTCCGGGGAAAAAGACAAGTTGTATTCTTTGTAATCACTCCCTGGAGTATATAGAAATAACACCGACTGCACCACCGTGGACGTAGGCTAATCTTTGTTGAACCACGTACATTCTTTGTTGTGTGATTGTCATTTTACGTTCCTTAATATATATATATATATATATATATATATATATATATATATATAAACACAATTGATTCCAAATTCCAATCAACATACATATTTGCATGGACACAAACAACAACAATGACAAAGACATTTGAATAAACCAAAATACAACATAGTTTGATCAAATTGCATTAACGGATTTATCCACGATTTGTTTCGTATTGTTGTGGATAATTGTGACAACCCTCAATCCGAAATAAGGGGTGGCCATCCCAATACTCCAATATAATAGGAATCATGGATGGAATCATTCTCAGCATCACAACAATATAAAAAGTATCCAGAATAACCACCCAATATTTCAAAAAACGGGTTGACAAAAATTTTGATTTTAAGTTAACGGAAGAATTTAAACAACCCAATACTGAAAAGAAAGTGGAAACCCCAAGAATATATATATTACAATAACGACAAGTATACAATAAAAGGACCGAATATGCTGTCGGTCAACAGACTCTACAACAGTATTAATCAATTTCAATAAATTATATAATACATTACATTACATTAGACAATTACAAAGGATTGATCCTCTCGCCCGAGTAAAAGACATGATCTTAACTAGAGTAAAAGAACGACGGCGTCTATTGCAATGTGTCCTGTAATACCCGCAAGGCATCACGTCACGTCAAAAACATCGAAATAGGAAAGTCATAACAGGCGTCCTTATGGCGGAGTACCTGAGCGGATACAATATGCATGCACAATAAGTAATATAAACGGGTCAGGGCCCGATTTTATATAATTACCAGATGAATAAAAAGTATGACAGTTTATGCAGAGTAAGTTAGGATTAATAGTGATAAGGATCTACCTACACAATTCTATGCACAAACTAGGATAATTTACTTAAACATAAATTCAATTTAGATAAACAGGAAAACAAAGATGATTAACATTAATTACAACTTTCCTCAAGTACACTTATTCTTTTCATATATCTATTCCTTAACAGGAATATATATATATATATATATATATATATATATATATATATATATATATATATTCACAATTATATGCACTTTATGGCATCATTAGCTCAAATATACATTTTGTAAGAAAATCCTTTCGTTATCAGGAATATAATCATTTTCAAATGCTCTTTGTGGCATTTTAATGTGCCCTTTATGGCACATAACCATGCTCTTTGTGGTATTCATAATCCATCAAGTCCCACATGATCAATAATAGTTATAATTATATTTATATAACGATTCTAAGACCGCCCGTCCTGGTTTCCCCACTGTGCCCGCCCCTAAATGACCATCATCTTCCAGGGCCTGTCAATTACGACACTTGGGCACCTAAAACGCAAGACGACGGGAAGCGGCCATGTGCCTGCGGGGTAGTCATAACCACACCCGAAATTACCTAGCCATCGTAGAAAAATATACAACAACAAATGTTCACATGGCCTAGGACTATATCCACCCTACATTCATTATCCAGGGGGCTTCACCTCACGCGCGAACTTCCCTTATGATGGCATTTAGAGAGGGTGTGTTTCAGAAGAAAAAAAATCATTTACCATATTCATAATTTAGTAAACTATCATTTACCAAAATTATTACCATTTTATTTTCATTTCCATTTTTCATATGTATGTTCCATTATAGGAAACCATAATCATTTACATTTTTGTAAACTACATTACATTTTCTCCGGAGCCATACCTAATACACCTCATCATTATAACCTCAATGAATGAATAAACTTTCAAGTTATTGTCCCAACATTCTTTTGCGGTGATAATATAAACCATCAAGACTAATATAGCTCAATTGATCTTCTAAAGTCTCCCAAACATAAGACTATGAGTCCTAGTTTCATAATAATCAACTAGAAGAAAGAATGCCTTAACATCAATTGGCATATCCCTGGAAAAGTTCCCACATAACCCAATCCTAATCTAGGATGGTTTCCCCACTCATCTAAGACTCTAGAAATCTAAGTTTACTTCATTCAAGAAGGGACTTAGGTCCTAAGACTAGAGAAAAAGGATCAAAATTGAGTTATAAAATTAACTCAAAAATAGCAGGAAAACGAATCGATTCGCCCAAAAAGCGAATCGGTTCGAACTTAAAGACCTGGGATTTTGTAAACTTCCGAATCAATTCGGCTTGGACCCGAATCGATTCGGTCCAAGCAAGCCTGGAAACTGACCCTATGCGAATCGATTCGCCCAGGGGTCGAATCGATTCGCCCCTGCGAATTTGCCAAGAATGGCTTACGGGTTATATACCCTAGTTTTATCCCAAATATCTTCCATTTTTACGCACATCCAACATCCCTAATCTACCCAAAATCATCCTACATGATTAATAACTACTATAATGCACAATTTCATCATCCAAAAATAAAGCTTAGGGTTTAAACACCATAAATTCCATTTTTTCTCCATAAATACAAATACATAAATATCACATAAATTATTCATCTTAAATCACATATTAGCACGTAGAAAACTTGCCTTAAGGTTGAAACCTCATATTTCTTTTTAGTAGATGCAAATCCAAGCTTCAATCTCTCTCTTTTCTTCTTTTTCTCCCAAGTTCTCTTCTTCTTCTCTCTCTCTCTAAGTTTGGTAACACACACAAATGAGAAATGAAACAAGGGGCAAGACCTAAAATTGTGGCTTAAGTTTAAAGTCCCCAACTTAAATGGTTAATGCCACATTAAAATGACTCCCAAATATGCAATTAAGTTAAAACCAGTCAAAAGTGCCCGAAACCTAAAAATACAATATGGCACTTATTTTGACTGTCTCGCACATTCCGGGACTAACTACACCCTCTAAATTGGCATCCGACAAATTTTATAATTTATTTCGAGTTCCAATTTCCTTTTAACCATAATGTCATTTAAAATACATGACACTATAAAACATACAACATGAGGATATTTACCTACACATACAGTAAATATGCAACATTCCAGTAAATATTAACTTCCAACTCATTCAATTAATATTTACTCCAGTTCCAACATTTTATATAATTACCTTATGCGGTAAAATTAATATAAAATTAGCCTCCCAAAAGCGAGGGTTGTTACATACTCCCCCCCTTATGAGGGAATTTTTCCCTCAAAATTCGGGCATACCCTATACGCATAAAGGGTATACTATCTTAAACTATCATTCTATCACTCTAAACGAACCCCTCGTTGTGGTGTCTTCCCAAATGGACTCGGACTAAGGTCTTCACTGTCGATCACAGTCTACAATATTTGTGCTCTGGCATAGCACAAAGCATTTCTCACAAACCATCAATTCTAACTTCCTACAGTGGAAGATGATAACCACGCGAATCGGCGTAAATAGTCTTACATCTTGAATCGTGTTACATTCCACCTCAGAGGTGCTCACACCAATGCTAAATGGCTTAACCCCAACACTACTCAACTTCTCCTCGCATAGGCGTAGCCCTTCAAAACATATGGCTCAAAAAGCCCAATCCTTAAAGAGATGTTTCGAGACCAATCTCGATCCAAGGAACATATTATCCGCTAGTTCCATCCAACGAGTATGCGAATTACTCACCCAGCTACAAAAGGCCACTCACAGTGCCATACCGCAGGAAATGATTTGAATTATTGTACAGAAATTTCCATTTCCTCCATTTAGCCTAAGGCGCACATTCGAGGTATGCCTCTCGGCATTAATTCAACTTCCTCATTTCATCCATCAACTTTAGGGTGGTAAAATATACGCCATCTCCTTACGATTCCCATTTTTTCATGGAAACGTTACCAAACCATCGACATGAAAAAAAAAATCTAGTCTCAATCCACCACTATTGTTAGGCACTTCACATTGTTTTACCACCCCTCAATAAAGGGCGGGACATACTCCTCTACATATCATCTTCCCGCAATGTCTGGAAAAGCAACGATTTGGTCAATCGATCAACCATTTTCTCAGATAGGATCATGACCAGTTCGGTGCCGAGAATTCAAAGACGACATCTATGAATATACCCTTCTTCGCTCCACAACTACTCTTCTCATGAGTAGGTTAAATGGTCAATCATAGACCAAAATGCTCTTGCTACAAAGTCCTCCTAATTATGCTCGTTACACTAGGCTTTTCATGCCTTCACAAATATCTCCGATGGGTTTATTACTCGACGCATCTACTACCCCAATCGCATTCCCTTAGCGAATGAGAAAAATCCAATCAATAGTCCATTATGGACTTCGTATACCAACTCGATTTCTTCCACACCATACTTCAACAAATTTTTGCTCGCGAGAAAGATCAAATTTCCTGCCCAGGAAATAGTACCTCATCTCTTTCGGCCTAACCTTCCAAACCTCTCGAGATTCCATACTTCTCGTTCCTAGGGACCCTATCCCTCTTAGAGTTAACCCACAACCTATATGTGGTCAACTCCCTATAGCCTTACTATATCAACGTCACATGCCCTAGAGGCCTTACATCCTAATAAACCTAAGGTCGATCTATATATATATATATATATATATATATATATATATATATATATATATATATATATATAAGTCGTATATATATGATACTAAGTATATCCCTACTTCCCAAGACCTTTCTTAACTTCCAAGATTCGCTCGGTTTCATGCGTGGGACGTCTCGCCGAAGCGAAATCCAAACAAGGAACCCTATCGTTACACTACTACCTCACATCATCGGTCATCAAGATATAATGGTCTAAGACATATAATCAGGACCAGTAAAATTCTAATTCGTAACCCTAGTAATAAGATTCTACTTCTATGTATCTCCATATCAAATAATTTAATGGATTTCAACTAATCGAACATTTACTTTCAATAAAGACTTACAATTTTTTTTATCCCACAACATATATACAACTTTCTAAATAGCCTTCCTATCAAGGCATAACCTGAAGTCTCAAATTCGACTTCATATCTCAGTCTCCCTCACATCGATCAGAGGAGAGAACTATATACAGTGCTTTTATCTCTCACTATAATAGCCCTTATCACTCTTCTACGTCATTCTCGACTAAACCTTTTAACCCAACTTCTAACAACAAAATAAAGTAAAATGGAATAAGAGAAAAGAAAAGTAGCATCTCTCCACTTCCAACATCGTTAAGGTTCACACGTGGAGCGTCCCGCAAAAGCGGAATCCAAACAAGGAACCCCTCCTGTGCATTACTACTTAACCTTGTTGGTCGTGGAGATAAGGCATAACAACCACATACAATGAAAACAAGCAACCAAACACTCAAACCAGGTAACACCTAATGCAAGTAACACATATTACACATATACATTTAAAATATTATCACTCGCCTCATAACGAGTGAAGAAAACATAAAACTTCCCTACCACATAAGTCATATAATTACCCTTTCTATAATAGTGTCAATACTATTACAAGCTCGATATACACACCTGAATCTAGAATAACACAATGTTAATCTATCTTACCATGGGGGATGCACCACCCACTACTAAGGTGGAATTCTCACCAACATTCTTGCTAATCACCCCGGGTTAATACTAATGGTTCTCCGACACCGTACTCGAGTCTTATCCGAACCCAATTTACTTCCATCAACTCCCCAACTAGGCATCTTATCTTTGCCCTTGTTTTCCACTCAATAGAATCAAAATGAGTGGTTCTACACTCCACATCATAGCCATTATTCCGATCCGAGATGTCAAATAATTGTCCACGCAGTCCCTTTTTCTTCCTCAACAAAAGAGAGCACGTTGATGGCCTCCCCTTCCTTAGTCCAATAAATCCTCCCTGGAAGGATATCCACTAATGACGTTTCATGAATACAATTCCTTCAGAAGTGTTAACGACACTTATTCTGGAGCCTATCATTCCACTGAAGGGCTCTATTTTCCTTATACCAACATTACTTGGGTGTACGACCTCCCTAACCGTATAACTCTTTATTCACTGTCGACCTCTGACCGAACCTCGTGTGAACGTTTGAGAATCCATCTTCTCCTCAGTCGAGTTATCCCAGAGAAACTCGCTGTTGAAAATGTCCATCGGGTTTCTCCATGGGCCAAACTTCCTGCACCCACAAATGTGGTAATACGTTCCCACTATTTCGACACTACTCCTATGAGTCAAGGGTTTTCCCCCATTCTCTTCATCTGGGCACTTCTATACCCCTTCCTTAGTTCAAAGCTCCTGGACCTGATGCATCCATCAAATGAGGACGTATTTCCTCCCACTTACTTCAACATGTGGCCCTTATAATGGGCTCTTCTCCACTTCAATTTAGTATCGCTTGGAATTCGAAGTTTAGTACCGCCCTCTACTTCTAGCGGTACTTGGAAAACTACATCCACTGTAATTGGTAGTCGCAGTAGCAAGATAAGAAAATGCTACAAAAGGGAGCGACCTCCAAAGCGGATCTCATCCCCGACCACAACTTACAGCTCCTAGTAGTCCCATCCCATGACGCCTTCACAACGACCTTCCCTGGCGCCCATCTTCAATCGACCTACTAATCTCACACGAACGCGCAACAGATTATATAAGTTCTACCTCATGGTGGGAGAACAAAATCTCACAAGAGAAATCAATGATCTTAATCCTAAGGCTCCACATCAAATCAAAAGCAACACTGAAAATGTAAGGCGTCCACACAGATTCCTAAGGACTCTAGAACCTGATGCTCTGATACCATCTGAGATAACCCGCAATCTAAAATAAGGGGTGGACATCCCAATACTCCAATATAACAGGAATTATGGATGGAATCATTTTCAGCATCACAATAATATAAAAAGTATCCAGGATAACCACTCAATATTTCAGAAAACAGGTTGCCAAAAATTTTGATTTTAAGTTAAAGGAAGAATTTAAACAACCCAATACTGAAAAGAAAGTGGAAACCCCAAGAATATATATATTACAATAACAACAAGTATACAATAAAAGGACCGAATATGCTGTCGGTTAACAGACTCTACAACAGTATTAAATAATTTTAAAAATTATATAATACATTACATTAGACAATTACAAAGGATTGGGCCTCTCGCCCGAGTAAAACACCTGGTCTTAACTAGAGTACAAGAACGACGACGTCTATTGCATTGTGTCCCATAATACCCTCAAAGCATCACTGCTCATCAAAAATATTGGAATAGAAAAGTCAAAACGGGCGACCTTACGGCGGAGTACCTGAGAGGATACAAGATGCATGCACAACAAGAAATATAAATGGGTCAGGTCCCGGTTTTATATAATTACCAGATGAATAAAAAGTATGACAGTTTATCCACTGTATATCAAGATTAATAGTGATAAGGATCTACCTACACAATTCTATGCACAAACTAGGATAATTTAATTAAACATAAATTCAATTTAGATAAACAGGAAAACAAAGATGATTAACATTAATTATAACTTTCCTCAAGTACACTTATTCTTTTCATATATCTATTCCTTAACAGGAATATATATATATTCACAATTATATGCACTTTATGGCATCATTAGCTCAAATATACATTTTGTAAGAAAATCCTTTCGTTATCAGGAATATAATCATTTTCAAATGCTCTTTGTGGCATTTCAATGTGCTCTTTATGGCACTTTGCCATGCTCCTTGTGGTATTCATAATCCATCAAGTCCCACTTGATCAATAATAGCTATAATTATATTTATATAACGATTCTAAGACCGCCCATCCGGGTTTCCCCACTGTGCGCGCCCCTAAATGACCATCATCTTCTAGGGCCTGTCAATTACGACACCTGGGCACCTAAAATGCAAGACGTCGGGAAGCAGCCATGTGCCTACGGGGTAGTCATAACCACACCCGGAATTACCTACCCATCGCAGAAAAATATACAACAAAAAATGCTCACATGGCCTAGGACTATATCCACCATTCATTCATTAGCCAAGGGGCTTCACCTCACGCGCGAACTTCCCTTATGATGGCATTTAGAAAAGGTGTGTTTCAGAAGAAAAAAAAATCATTTACCATATTCATAATTTAGTAAATTATCATTTACCAAAATTATTACCATTTCCATTTCATTTTCATTTCATTTTTCATATGTATGTTCCATTATAAGAAACCATAATCATTTACATTTTTGTAAACTACATTACATATTTCTCCAGAGCCATACCTAATACACCTCATCATTGTAACCTCAATGAATGAATAAACTTTCAAGTTATTGTCCTAACATTCTTTTGCGGTGATAATATAAACCATCAAGACTAATATAGCTCAATTGAGATTCTAAAGTCTCCCAAACATAACTCTATAACTCCTAGTCTTAATATAATTAACTAGAAGAACAGAATGCCATAACATCAATGGGTGCATCCCCGGAAAAGTCCCCCCATAACCCAATCCTAATCTAGGATGGTTGCCCCACTCGTCTAAGACTCTAGAAATCTAAATTTACTTCATTCAAGAAGGGTCTTAGGTCCTAAGCCTAGCGAAAAAGGATCAAAATTGAGTTATAAAATTAACTCAAAAACAGTAGGAAAACGAATCGATTCGCCCAAAAATCAAATCGGTTCAGACTTAAAGACCTAGGATTCTGTAAACTGTCGAATCGATTCGGCTTGGACCTGAATCGATTCGGTCCAAGCAGACCTGGAAACTAACCCTATGAGAATCGATTCGCCCGGGGGACGAATCAATTTGCCCCTACGAATTTGCCAAGAATGGCTTACGAGTTAGAAACCCTAGTTTTATCCCAAATCTCTTCCATTTTTACACACATCCAACATCCCTAATCTACCCAAAATCATCCTACATGATTAATAACTACTATAATCCACAATTTCATCATCCAAAAACAAAGATTAAGGTTTAAACACCATAAATTCCATTTTTGCTCCATAAATACAAATACATAAATATCACACAAATTATTCATCTTAAATCACATATTAGCAAGTAGAAAACTTGCCTTAAGGTTGAAATCTCAAATTTCTTCTTGGTAGATGCAAATCCAAGCTTCAATCTCTCACTTTTCTTCTTTTTCTCCCAAGTTCTCTTCTTCTCTCTCTCTCTCTCTAAGTTTGGTAACACACACAAATGAGAAATGAAATAAGGGGCAAGACTTAAAATTGTGGCTTAAGTTTAAAGTCCACAACTTAAATGGTTAATACCACATTAAAATGACTCCCAAATACGCAATTAAGTTAAAACCAGTCAAAAGTGCCCGGAACCTAAAAATACAATATGGCACTTATTTTGACTGTCTCGCACATTCCGGGACTAACTACACCCTCTAAATTGGCATTCAGCAAATTTTATAATTTATTTCGAGTTCCAATTTCCTTTTAACCATAATGTCATTTAAAGTACATGACACTATAAAACATACAACATGAGGATAATTACCTACACATACGGTAAATATGCAACATTCCAGTAAATATTAACTTCCAACTCATTCAATTAATATTTACTCCAGTTCCAACATTTTATATAATTACCTTATGCAGTAAAATTAATATAAAATTAGCCTCCCAAAAGCGAGGGTTGTTATAATAATATATTACGAAATTCCATCGTGGGTAAAAATTAATTATTAAATTCCAAGGTCAAACTAGAATTACCACTTATCAGCATTGCACGAAACATAAAAGTCCTTAAACATATGGACAAACAAACTTAAAGGAAAAGTATACATAATATTATAATGACTACCGATGGATAACACAATTATCAAATGAAATCTGCAACTTTTACTTAGTGAGCAATCCATCACACCTAAAATTACCACCCTTCCCTTTACTATGTGCCTATTACCTAGTCTTAATAATCATATTGAAATAAACCCCAAGGATCATAGAATACCTAAAAAAAATATATTCAAGAAATGGATTCTCATTCAAATATTTCTTCATAGAATATATGGAAAAACACTTAATATAAAAAAAATACATAGCATAGAATAAAACGTACATGCATCTAGAAATAGCTGAAACCCACTCAAAAAGAAAATGAATTTGATCGAATTAATAGTTACATGATGATTGAGAAAGGGGTATTACTTGAAGCAGAGATAGTTCTTCACTACCTCAGTATTTGCGATGACCTCAATTTGGATAACAAAAAACTCAATCCATTTTACACTGCAAAATCAAACATGATTTAAAATGCTAATCCACACGTACTAAGAATATTTAGAATGAACTCACTTGTCAAATTATTTAAGATCAATGCTAGGGGTACCAATTTTATGCATCGGTGTAGTGCACCGGGTGTACAAAACCATTGTACATGTGACTAAAATAATACATATTTTATTGTTTTAGTCAAAGGTACAATAGTTTTGTATACCCAGTGCACAAAATCGATGTAAAAATCATCTCTCATTATTTAAACACTAAGTTGCAAAATGTAAGGTAGTTGTTAAATGATCAACCAGAAAGGAAAAATTAATGAATCCAAATTGCTATATATATTCCTGTCAAGAGTAGTACATCTCCAAATTGAGAAAAAAGAACATGAACAAAATAATAGACCTACAAACCTTGAGAAAGGCAATGTGCCCTGCTCATCAGTCAATTAAATCATACCCACAAATATCAAACTCGATAACAATATGTACCTCACAAAAAGAACATGGCTAAAGTAACACTTGTGTTATCATCAACAATCCATAAAGATTCATCCATATATAAAGCCAAGACAAACTTAAAATTATCCTCCGTTTTGCATTTCCTTTTACTATCAATGTCGGTGGCCTATGTTTGAGGTGATTCTCTCTTCCAGTTAGGATGGGGTTAGCAGCTACGTGGTCTAAATCAAATTCTTCTTCGGGTATGAATAGTTTCCACGCTAGCATGACCATTGATTTATCGTATAAATAGGAATTTGCGATCTTGATTAACGTGTGGGGATGCACCTGATGAAGAAAGGATATCAAAAAACCCAAATTGGTTTTCAACAAAAGCTGCTCCTCTCCACCCTAGTCACAAAGCACCCCATATTCTTCCCCAGCCCCAACCTCCCTCCCTACCCGTAACCCATCCATACGTCTATTTTATTCCTCTGTAAACCACTCCTTACCTCATCCCTCCCCCAAGCCCCAACTCCCAATCAGCCTCTAGGCAACCCACTCACCCACTTCCACCACTGTTTCCAGTTCTGTGTCAGAGATCTTCCTCATTGTGGCCATGAAATAAGCTTTCCGCATAGGGGGAGATTCCAGCAACCCATTTTGTCCCCTAAAATATATTGTTGCAAATGTATTCCTTAAAAATAGAGAGGTCATACAAATGGTCATATTGTGTGTAATGTTTTAGATCGGTGAAAGTAAATGAAATCAATACAAAAAGATTTGAGGATTCAGTGGGTCACTTTTTAGAGAGAAAGGAAAAGAAAATGAAGAGGTGAGAGGTGTAAGTGGGTGAATGGGCAATATACGATTTGTAAAATGGAGATAGTTTAAAAAAAAAGGGTAATAATGATGATTACGTGGATGGATTAGAATTTGAGAGCCTTAAATGCTTGTATATCATTTTATAGTAGTATAGAGATAGTGATAATTTAATGACATATTAATCAAGCGATTGTGAAATCTAATTAATGAACTAAGTGTAGACATTGTATTTGGGTCAGGGTAATATAGCATTAATGTTAGTGACAAGGCTAGTTAGATGGGGTAGCATAACTAGGAGGGTGAAGATTATGCGTTAGGTGCACACGTTAGATAAGGGGCAAGGATTATCTCATGCGAGTGCGCTGCCAATTTAAATAAGAAAAATTGCTTTAAATACTCAGTATTGCAATTTATACGCTTGCTAAATATTTTCAAAGGTTTTTGGGCTCTGACTCGTGTCAAATATTTTTTTTAAAAACGTTTAGGTATCCATCCACAAGGACGCCAAGGATGACTCTTCTTTCAAGGATCATGTAGCTGCAACTGATGTGGAAGTTTGAAGGATTTGGAGTAGACGCTTCCATTATTTATATACTAGACTAGGATCTCTATTCAGTTATTAGTTGGATATGTTGTCCCGTAATCAGACTTAATTATTTTTTATTTTATATAATTTAGTTCAAATGATTTTACTGAATTTTAGTAAGGGATGGTTTATTCGGTACTTGGTTTTAATTTACTTCAACATTTAATTTCTTTATTGGTGTGACTGATTATATATTTTAGTGCATGGTTTATGTGGAATGGTTTATTTTGATATTATAATTAAAGAAAAATAATTAGCAATGCTTGTCAAATTATTAGGTGGTATGTAATTAACTGAACTTCGACAGTGATGTTGAGAATGAGACATAGGAGACTCTTGTTTTATTTTAGTAGGGGACTAGCCACCCGTTATTTTAATAGGTGTGGTACCACAGATGGTATCTGAGCATCAGGTTCTAGTGTTCTTAGGATTTCTGCAGCCTATTACATTTCAGCATTACTTTCTCTTTGATGTAGAGCCCTATGCTTAGGACTGTTAATTCATATTGAGACTTAAGTTCTTCTGTTATTGTGTATGGTTGAAGCGAATCATGTATGAGTTATGTTGGTCTTTGTATACCAAATGATATAGGATGACCAGGAGGGACATTAGGAATACTTTAGGAGGAGAGGCTCAACCAGAGTCACAACACATTCAGATGACAGTGACCGTAGTAGAGGTCACCATTTTTGTTGCTTAAGTATTTAATATTGTGATGACTACTAGGGTGCAACAGTTTTCCAAGTACTGCCACAGCAGATGGTAGCACCAATTCAGACTCACCCAATACAGTCAGTATGAGAGAGAGACAGAAGGGATTTTAAGAAGGGCCATCCGTAAGAGTTTGGGGGAAAGTGTGGATGTGTGTTAGCTAGCCAAGCGAAGGAGAACATCCAAAGGCAATTATGGATAGTGGAGTGCAGTGACACTGGGGATTTAATTTCAAAATTGTGGTGCATAGGTAAACATATCATGCCTTAAATAATAATCAATAAAAGTGATGAAATGATCATAACTACATTTTTCCTGGATAGTCATAGGACCACATAAATTAGAATTAATAAATTCCATTACCTTTATCATTATAGCCTTTGGTTATACAAGGAATGTTATCATTTTACCTCCTAAACAGGATTCACAAATTGAAAATGCTCCAACTTCCAATGAACTTAATTGTCCATCTAAAATCAATTTTTGACTTATTTTTAGATTAACGTGACTTAGTCATAACTGCCAAAGATATGTTTGGTTCAATTAAAAGGTTTATTTCTCTTTAGATTATTTCCAGTTAAGTTATTCATGTCAGTATCTAGTGGTAACGGTGAGACATCCTTTATAACATATAAATTATTTTCCAAGGCACCGGAATAAAATATTTTTCTTTTTTTTATTCAAACATTTATATTAAAATAAACTAAATATACATTCATCACTAACTTTGAAACTGAAATTAAATTTTTTTTAATGGTGGGTACGTAAAAACAATCCTCTAATATTAAGTTTTTTGTTAAAGCCAAAATATAAAGCTCTATGTCATATTGTTAATACTATCGACTTGCTATGGTAACCCATGAATGGAAACATTTCTTCCTAACTGAGCTTCCTAATTTTTGGAATCCCTTCAAAGAATTACAAACATAATTAGTGTCTCTCGAATCTATACATTATGTCCAACCAAATTTGACCACAAAACATGTCTCATTGATAAAGGAAAATTGCCATTTTTATTCCTCGTCTTTTCTAAGTAGACTGAGCATTGCTTATTCTAATGCCCCGGACGTTTGAAGATTTATCAGTTGAATTGTTTTCTCTTTCCTTGCAACTGGAGGTTTAGAAAAAAGAATAATAGATGCAAGTTGTACCTGAGTTTTCACTTTCTTCTTCATTTTACCTATCGGGACAAATGAGGAAGGGCCTCTCTTAGCAACTAACACAACATTCTTTTGTTTGATAATATTCTCCTGTGACCGGAGTTTTGTAAGAAGTTTCACCAAAGCGTAATCAATTTTTTTAATAGAATAATTTAAGTGAAACTACTTAAAGGGCTCCGACGGTGATTGGATAACAAAATTGATCTATGTTTTCCCATCTATTTTGAATCTAAGAAACTTTAGTTCCCCTAAGATGGAAATCGTATTTAGAATATTCTTTATAATCGGAGTAAAATCAATTATCTTTGTGTTTACTAGCCTTGTCAAAACATTCAATATTGTACATAATTCAAATCCTCAAACATGTCTTTGAGGTTCATAATCAAGTCATAAGCACTTGAGATATTCTAATGTTGGTGTTTTAATACATTGGTTATAGATGTTAATATATATCAATGAGAAGTGTAATCATCTTTCTTCCACTTCTGTTAAGCCCATACATCCAACTTTGATGCCTCCTCACCAAGTTTAGCAGGGCATGGTTCATTTAAAACAAACTTGTAATCTTCAATAGTTACAACAATGTCGAGGTTTATTTTCCAGATTATGAAATTCATTTCAATTAATTTATTTGGAAGATTTGTCGCTAGCCACTTTATCTCTTTGTTTATATTTGCTATGGATGCGCTTAAATCTTCTTAGTATCTTAAGGACATCATATTATTATATTAATTAACGTTAAGTCCATCTACTATGTAGTTACATTGTTATATAAGTTCATCTGAAGTAAATGCATAACACCAAAACATAAACAAAAGATACATAGTTACTCTAAGACATTAAATTAATATAAATTACTTTTTTTCTTAATTTTTGGAGTTGTACATCTATGTACATAAATTTTCATGGAAAATAGAGATATTAATTGGAAAAAAGATGTCGGTGTAATATAATTGCATTTTATCACTGAAAAGCAACTTAAAAAGTCTTCAGTTCTATTTAGTAATGGTGTTGTAATAGTGCATGCATACATTTTCATTTTAGAGACGAAAAAACTGGAATAAAGTACGTAAATACAAGTTTTAGAGGATTTACTAACAAAATATCTTTTACGTTGTCCTTATGGTTAATCTATAAATAGTGTAAGGATTTGTGACTATGTATCCCAATTTTTTTCCTTTAAGATTTATGCAAGTGAATTGAAAGTTGAGACCATTTTTGAAATATGAGAATCATCATATAAAAAATTAAATTAAATATAAAGAAATTAGCTTTTGACTAAATTAAATTAGCTTCTATTTATCGCTAATAAAAATTAATCCCATCGAGGATCCTAATTTCGTTTTTAATTAAAAAAAATTCATAGGAGATTAAATCATGCACACTGAATAAGGTAGACGTTACATATTTTAAATATGTTATATTAACATTTCAGGAAACCTTTATGTAACATAATTAAATAGCTAACGTCTCTTGGTCCCACAATTAATGACAATGACTCTATTAGAGAGGATATTTTAAATTGTGTCTAAGTTTACACCATCGATTTATTATTTAATAGTAAATCTCTCACATAAAACTTTCCCGTTAGGTGGATTGAACATGTTCACATTTTATTTCAAAGAAATATCATTTAAGAAATTTAAAATCTGGAGATACCATGATTAATTCCCTCTATTTGGGGAAGAAAGTCAATCCACCACAAAGTATTCATCAAATCACCATTTAAAATATCGATGGAGACTGTGGGATATATTTTGAAAACCCTCTCCCACTTAATATTTTAACCTTAAGAGTATTCTTTATAAAAAAATACTTCATTTTAATTTCTTTAAATTAAATCAACTATACCATCCTAATTTTTTGTACGGATTAAATTACCTAGTCTTACTATTTCAATTTTTCAAAATAAAAAATTATCTTGATTAAAAAAACTTGAGACAAAACTTAATTTCTGTGATAAATTGATTACATAATTTAATTCAATCTTAGAAAAGGATAAACTACTTACGATTTTCCAGGAAAATAAAATTGTGATATAGGTCTGCCACACAATAAATAATTCATATTTTCCATAACTACATGGTTCTCTAATTTTTTGATTAATTAGCACGCGATAATTATCAATGGGATTAGAGATAGAAGAAATATAATCAAACACAAACAAATGCAATTATAAATCAAATAGGAAAAAACTAATCTTTCCATCATGGCATAAAGTTCCTCTTGAAGTAGAGTTCCCTGAGAAGAAGAGTTATATCTGAAGTTGACATCTCCACGAACAAGAATTGTTTATAAAGTAGACTTTTTCATGAGACTTTATGAAATCTCTAAACCGTTACCTCAACAATTATATCGAACAAATCTTCAGAAAACCATCAAGAACAAAAAAAGAATTGGCATTATCAGCTTGATGTATCAATCCGAGTTATTCGATTGCCAAAACGAGCCGGGGTAGAGTCCAAATCGATCTGTTTCTATGAATTATACAAAACTAAATCATTTTCAGCTTCAGCTTCACCTTGTAAAAACCATGCAAACAACCTCCAAAGTTGAGCAACAATTTACCAAATTCCGTAGAACGTTTCTCATTCTCAAACCCCATTAATATATATGATTTTAACTAGTATAAACTATTATATCCCTTTACAATATCCTAGAGAGACATGGTTTGAATGAAAATTAATTATACAATCAAATCAAAGGAATATATCTACATATAGACCATTGTAGGATCCATACACCGTAAGGGGTAGATCGTCATTCATAGGTGATTCAACGGACGAGACAAGTATGATGTAGATTAATAAATACCATTGTTCCTTATTAATATGAAAAAATAGTTTTGATTTTCTGGTATATGATCCACCCAAAGCAAGCATTTTGTGGTAACTCTTGCAGATGAAAACTAGGATAAATAACTGAAAATATATTTTCTCCCCTAACCCCTCAGAAAAATATGAATAATATTTTATCTCACCCGCTCTAATCCTTAGACATGTCTAATTCTCCTTAAACGCCTTCCTTGGACCTATATACGTATAGATAGATAAAGTAGTATTTGGCCAATTATGGTTTCTGTATTTTTTTAGCATCCCACTTAGAATATGGACTATACTAAGGATCCAAGGCAAATAATTAACTTGGTTTCTAAACAGAAATATGTAAATCCCAAATTATCCTCTATAACAGATGTATTCCTTTATTTAATTGTAATTAATTCCACTAAATAATTATAATTGCAATACAATCTAATTATCTCAAAATTACTCAAACAAAGAGGCCTTGTTTGCAAATTTGATAGCACATAATATTATTCCTCGCGTTAAGTATTCAATACCCACTTAGTGAAATTTAATTGTTCGGAATTCATTTTCACCAACGTCTTGTTTATTCATTGTAACAATCCAGACTTTTGGGCGACTATTTTATATTATTTTGCCTGATGGGCTAATTTTATAAAATAGGGAAAGTTGGAGTAAATATTATTTTTCGTGATATTAAGGGATAATATTTACTATATTTTGTCTATTTACCGTTATGAGAAGGTAAATAGCGTTATATTGTGTTTTATTGCGTCGTTATATGTAAAACGACGGTTATAACCTATATTTAAAGTTGGGTAAAATTAATAAAGTAAAATGAAATTGGAACACAAAAATAGTTCACGTTATTCCGAATGCCAAAATAGGAGGTGCGGTTGTTTTTAGAATAGTCGAGATAGTCGAAATAAGTGCCAGGTTGTATTTTTTAGATTCGGGCATTTTAAGGGGTTATGACTCAATTAAGTGGTTACGAGTCATTTTAGTGGTGTATTAAAAATTAAAAGAGGTGGATTATGTTTTAAGACCCGTATAAGTTCCCCCACCCCTCTTAATTTCTCATTTTCATGTTAGAAGCCAAGAGAGAGAGAGAGAGAGAGAGAGAGAGAGAGAGAGAGGATGAGGGAGTTGGGAGAAATGAAGAAAAGAGAGAGAAAATGGAAGATTTGAGCCGGAATCCGTTGCTATCGGAGGAGGATCAGAGACTACAACCTCGAGGCAAGTTTCATACTTGCTAGATATTGATTTAATGTGATAAAATTGCATGTATAGTTATATTTTGGAGATTTAAACCATTTTTGGGGTTTGTAGGTTTTTATGGATTTAAACCTTAATCTTGTGTTTTTATGTGATTTGAGGAGAAATTATTAGTTAGTAATTGTGTAGAGGTGATTTGGTAGCATTTATTGTTGTTGTATTTTGTTGGTTTGACGGGTAGAAGCTTGGACGTTTCGTCAATGGCCGAAACAGCTTCTCGGGGAAGAAGCTGTCTGCCAGGATCGATCGATCGAGCCTGGGGGATCGATCGATCGAAGCCATCAATCGATCGACGGCTAAGGGTCGATCGATCTACCTCTTCTGAATTGGTGAGATTTTCCTAGTTTCTTTTTAGCCCTTTTCTTTTAGGATTCGAGGTTTAGGAACCTTCCTTTGGGAAGTAATGGGGAGTCCTAGAGGGTTGTTTTGAGTAGACTAATGCCCTAGGAAAAAAAGTGAGGATGATTGGGTTTACCCCGAGGGCTAGTTGTGTAGGTTAATATTCGTATGAAATAGAAAGTTAACCTAAAAATAAATTGGAGATAAAATGATAATGTGGAGACTTTTGGGAGTCTATTATTGAGGGAGACTCACTTTGATGGTTTATGAAATTATATGAACTCTTGGAGGCTAGTTTGAGGATAATAGAGCTTCGGGTCTTAGGTCATTAATAAAATATGACACTAAGAATAAGAAAGACATATTATAAAATATGGTACTAAATGAACAAGTACAAATGATTTTGAGAACGTAAAATTGGATGTTTTCAAAAAGGAAAAGGTAATGATTTTCATAAATGTTAATTTATGATTACACACCTCCCTAAATCACTATCATGAGGGAAGTTGCGTGCGTATGATGATGCCCCCTAGCTAATGAATGCAGGGTGGATATAGTCCTAGGCCATATGAGCGATTATATATTTTACTGCGCTGGTAAGGTGATTCTGGGTGTGGTCATGACTCTCCCGCAGGCATATGGCCGCTTCCCGACGCTTGGTAGGTTCCCATGTTATCTTGTTTGATAGGCCCTGGAAGATGATAGCCATTTAGGGGCGCGTCGAGTGGGGAAACCCGGAGGGACGATATTAGATTTGTTAAAGCAATTCATGATAATGAATTGGCTTTAAATACATTTACGGTATGGAAGAAAGGAAATGGGTTAAATGATTTGTCTTCGGACACATTTCCCGGATGGAAGAAGGGAAATGGAAGCATATGGTTTGGAAAAGAATTTTTATGATAATAAAAAGGGCTTTTCAATACATTTTTCGGATGGAAGAAGGAAAATGGGAAGATATGAAATAAAAAGGTAAACCATTTTTATGTTAATAAAACTTTCTTTTAAAATATGTATACATTTCTTGGATGGAAGAAGGGAAATAAAATTGATAAAGAAAGATTTGAAATGAGATAGAATTGGTAAACAATGGATAAAGTGAATTACCATATATGTATTTCCTAAAAAAAATAGGAATTGTGCCTTTAGATGATGAATGAATTTATTTATATCCCCTTGAGTAGTTGTAGATGTGACCTCCCATGCATATGCATTCATACATATATATATTTATTACGTGCTGAGGGTCTAATGGATCTCGATGATCAACCTTGCCTAAGTAGTAGTGTATCAGGGGGGTTCCTTGTTTGGATTTCGATTTACAAGACACCCCACGCACGAACAGGGCATAGTGTTGAGACTGGGGAGAAGTTAGCCCTTAGTACTTGGGTTAACTAGAGCATCATATGATATTGCGCTATGGTGTGCTTTTATATTGAGAGGTGAGAATTATTATGTTAATTGCGAGAGAATTACACACTTAATTGTCATGCGTTTTAGTCACATGGGAATCATATCAAACCGGGCCCTGACCCAAATATATTTCTTTGTTTTGCATGCAACTCCTTGTCGTACAGGTTCTCTAACGAATGGACACCCGTATTTACATTTCCATTCTAGTTGTCATGGAGCTACAGCATATTGCGGATGTTGTAGGTTATTCCTATTAGACGCTTCTTTCCATTGTATTCTACTTATGTTCAGTTATTTTACTCGGGTGTGTTGCCTAATCATTTCATTCATTTATTATTACTCTGATATTAAATTGTAATACTCAGTGTAACTATTTGTATTGGTTTGTTCACCGACAGCTTATTCGGTGATTATTTATTATACTGTCATTCTTTATCAGTTCATTTTTTATACCCGTCGTTTTTGCAAATTGAATTGTCTAAGTGTTTCTCTTTTACTTGCAAATTCTTTTTAAATTGACAGTCCAATTTCTAAAATGATTGGTGGTTATCTCATACTATTATTTTAATCGACAGTGATGCTGAGAATGGACCATCTATGATTCCTGTGATTATTAGAGTATTGGGCTGGCCACCTAATATTTTAGTAGGCGGGTTGTCACATTCATTAACCTCAAACTTAATTTATCTAATACTCTACCGAATTAAAATCCACTCATCAGGTTCATCAATAGAATCAAAACTTATAAGTTTATCAAGTGGGTATCACAATTTATAATACATCTTGGACACGAATTCTTGTGGAATAAGATCTCGGATATATTCACATAATGAATGCCTAACTCAAAGGTCTTATTGACCCAATAAA
Source organism: Sambucus nigra (assembly GCA_949130495.1). Lineage (NCBI taxonomy): Eukaryota > Viridiplantae > Streptophyta > Magnoliopsida > Dipsacales > Adoxaceae > Sambucus > Sambucus nigra. Next base: position 279,619,954 of record OX422215.1, on the reverse strand, counting down.
ATTGAATCGCACTCATGGCAAATCAAAGTAATAATTATGTGAATACTCCAATTCTCCCATCCCTCACGATAAAGAATATATGCATCGTTTACACACTGTGAGATTGTGCAAGTGTAGTCCAATCCGATATTAGACTCAACTCACCATAATTCCTACCAAGTATAATCGACCTACATATATAGTATATTTTTAAACAAATAAAAGGCATTCCCACTAACATGATTCATATTTGAAAATGAGCTAAGACAATTATTTATTAATTCATAATAAATATTATAAAACATGATTTTAAGAATAAAACCCAATAAAACTCTTAATCAAAATAAAAGTCAAGGTAAAAAGCCACAAAAAAAACATTTATTCTCTCAACATAAAGGGTCCGTTTGGTTCGAAATGGAATATTTTTAACTACTGTGAAAAATTAAATGGTAAAATGGTTTTTAAAATATTTGAAATTATATTTTTTTTTCAATTGAAATTTTGAATAACTGCACATACTATAGTTATGTAACTTTAGTAAAAAATTGTGAACAAAATTTTAACCCCCAATAAGTGTAAACATATTTTACCATTTTATTGTTCAATGGGTTGAAAATATCTCATTGGAACTAAATGGAGCCAAAGCTCATTTATTGTAGGGGTGATAATTTTAGGAACAGCACGAAATTGACCAAAAAATTGACACAATATGTCGTCTTCGTGTAGTATTCACATCGGTTTTTTTTACATAAAGTCGTGCCATATCTTGTTTGTGTCAAAATTATAAGTCGTATTAGTCCTGCTATTATGGCCTATCAGGTTAATCGTATTTTTATTCAAGTTATGGTGTCTATTTATATTTAATTTAGTGTAAATTTTAAGAAATTGCATTATTTGCATCGTGTCATGTTCGTGTCGGCTAAAAAAATAACTTCATTTCGTGTTGTGTTCGTGTTCAAAAAATACTTGTCGTGTCTTATTGTGTTGTGTCGGCTCAAAACTCAGCCCAAATACACGAATTGACACCCCAAATATATAGAAAAATAAGATTGTCACTTCATCATATATTGTACAACTCTCTCTCTCTATCTCTCTATCTCTCTATCTCTGTGTGTATATATATATATATATATATATATATATATATATATATATATATATATATATATATATTAGAGAGAGAAAGAGTCAAGCTCTTGTGAGATCCTTAGATGAGGACCTTAAATGCGAATAAATTGTTTTAAAATAGTAAAAAAATAATTACTTTACCCCCTAAGATAATGTCATAATTAGACAAAACCCCTTGTGTTTTATAAAATTAAACTTAAATTCACTTAAGTTCATCGTCTCACGTGTACCTTATTCATTAACTCGCTTGTACCTTATGCATACTAAGGTAATTCCAATTATTGAAACTGTGAGGGTATATCTCTTAATACGATATTATCTCAGAGGGTAAAGTGAAAAAACTTTAAAGTATTTTGGGCTTATATTTTTAGAGAGAATCTAAACATTCTGTGGATACCTTGTTAAGAAAATCATCCCAGAATATTATTGTTTTCAATTTAAAAAATCGGTCAATATATATCAGTTTTGCCTAAAACTAACATATATTGGCAGATTTTTTAATTAGTTAAATAAATTGTTTTGGTGTAATTTTGTATAGGGTATCTAAATATTCTAGACTTAACTCAACAAAGTTTTTTTCCAATTATTTTGGATCGGCTACATGAATCTTATTTTTTCATTTGGCTCTGTTAAGTTCAATATCTTCTGTTAAACCATATGATATCATGTCTTTTTTTTACAATATCCCACCAAGTCAGTTTATGACTACCTCTACCGATTACATTATCATTAATAATAACTAAATTACTCTTCCTTACGGGAAAATCCATTGATCTACGCTTGATGTGTCCAAACCATCTAATTCAATTTTCTCTTAACTTATCTTCTATATGAGCTACTTTTACTGTTTCACAAATTTGCTTATTTTTAATTTTATTCTTTTGTGTTTCACCACAAATCCATCTAGCTTTCGTGTCATCGTCATGCTCATTTCTTCACATTTTATTTTTTGATTGCCCAACATTCTGTCCCATATAATATGGTGAAAAATCTGTTACATAGGCCGTTTAATACAAGATTAAACTATTGAAGTAACTCCGAACTATTTTTTGAGGAAACTCTTTTCTTTAAATCAAATCAGTTTAACCACAAGATGTGTTTAATAAAATATGTACGTGATCAGTTCAAGATTTGTTAACCGTTTTAGTAAAATATTTTAAAACAATTAAACTCGACACAACCACAAGAATGAGATGAGGAGATGTAGAAAGATTAAGTACGAGATTTTTAACGTGGTAAAACCTCACCCATCTAAGGAAACATCCATTGTGACTGCTAAGTCACAAACCAAAGATCCACTAAAATAAAATATTCAAGTTACAAATCATAAAACACACATGCACACAAAACAGTCGTATAAAAGTTTTGAAATGTACCCACTGGTTTTACTTCTAACTTCTCTGCAGCTCTGACTGTTGATGTGGCTTTCCCAGTTTGCTAACTTCTCCACTTGGTTCCAGTCTTTACGTCGACTCTTGTTGATTCAAGATCTTATAACCAATACTTCTGTTTTGTAGTGTGTCAAGTGTTTGTGATGGTTCTCTAACACATGCATGCACACACAGACTTATTATATACAAACAGTCCTATCAAATTACAAATCAGATCTATATGCTGTGATTTTCAGTTTCTCTCTTCTTAGGAAATAAAATAACTTTATTTTACCGTTTAATCAATACTGTAATCCAAGGTTAACTTTCTCAAAAGATGGTTCAAGGTCTAAATCAATTTAATAGGGTTTTCAAAACATTTCTGAAATTGAAAACCACCGATTGTGATTCCAACTAGGTCAAAAGTCTTGTTTCAAAAGAACTAGAAACAGAAAATAATTTGTTAATTCTAGAGTTGAAAAAAAATTATAGAAAATAAATCAACAAACTGATTTCTCAAGATCAGAAACTAAATATGCAGATCTAAGTGTAATTTAACATAAAATTACCAGATCTATAATTTCTATAAACAAGAAATACAGATCTAACCTAAATGTTTAAGTTGGACACGAGATCTTAAACTCAAGAGGATAAAACTCTATCAACGACCTTCAAACCTCTACCAGTAACACTCTCAAACACAAGGATGGTGTTTGGTATAAATGGTTTAGGATAAAGAAGATTAGGGTTTGAAAACGGGTTAGGGTTTCTCTTTCTCTCTCTTTTTTCTCTCTTCTCTCTTCCCTCTCTTCTCTCTCTTATCTCTTTTCTCTTTGGTTAGATGAAGTTGAAAAAGTTCTCAGATGCAAAGGCAAAGCCTCCTTTTATACTAAAGGGCAAAAATTCGAGAAGGCTGTTCAAAATCAAGTGCTAAGATTTGGTCTTGCCTAATTGACTTTGATCCAACGGTGAAATAAAAGCGGTGAGTTAAATGGTTTCTTATAGGTTGAGAAGGGTTTCACATGGATCGACCTCAAATGCATGCAGAGCGTTGATAACAATAATCCAAGGGCTGACAATGGACAACGGTTTTGTGAGGGTAAACAAACAAAAATCAGGTCGGTCGTGTTGTGACAGGTGTAAGGCTGAAATTGAGGCTCAGACGCGCGTTTGAAACTAATTACACACGCACCTTATAGTCTTAAGCGCTTTCGAACCCTACCAGAAAATCATTTAAAAATCATTATAACACCAGAAACTGCAGAATGACCCCAAAAGCTTTTTAATCCAAATTTTAATTTCCAAAAATTCATTTAAAAATCATTAAAAATCCCAAAAAATATTAAAAAAATCAATTTTAAATGGGATTAAACTCTCACAATCAATTTATGCAATATATATGAAATGAATGCAATCCTAATGTGTGGAGTGACTGTGAATATACCTTTAATCAATCAAGAGGAATGAAGAGTAGTGTCTGAGGCTTTTGGATTCTAGGGAATGGACTCAATTTTGTCACTATTTCCAAACTAGATGAGCACTTATACAATATAGACTCAAATTAGTCGAGAGTATAAGGTGCTTCAATCTCCCCCTTTGGAAATATGAGAAAAAAATCTCCTTTGAGTTACCTAGGACTCTTAGGGCAACAAAGAAGTAAGGAAAAACCTATTCCTAAAAAATTTTATCTACCCATTTCCTAGAAAAGAAAATTACATAACTCAATTAATTATAAATTAATACACCAATCACATCTGTTTGAATACAACTATACAGAATCCTGCAAATAATCACTAAGATCAAGCTTATTAGAAATATGTACAAAAAATGAACTCATAAGACTCAAATTTCTCCCCCATTTTGTCTCAAATGGACAAAGGGAATATTACTCAAGTCATAGGAGTTTATTCAGCACAAACCATTCCTATCGATTTATGCAAAGCAATAAATCTATTGTAATCCAAAGGTTTGGTAAACATATATGTGAGTTGCAAATCAGTAGGAAGATAATTGATTTCTAATTCCTTAGTCTCAACTAATTCGCGTATAAAGTGATGTCGAATTTTTATATGTTTAGTTCGCGAGTGTTGAATAGGATTTTTAGAAATATTGATTGTGCTTTGATTATCACAATATAGATGTAATTGATCTTCTTGAATACCATAATCACTTAGCATTTTCTTAAGCCAAAGTAATTGAGCACAGAAACTTCCAGCGGCTATGTATTCAGATTTAGCTGCTGATAAAGAAGTGAAGTTTTGTTTCTTACTACTCCAACCTACCAAATTATTACCGATATAGTAACACACTCCTGATGTGCTCTTACTATCATCAGTAACTCTGCCCAATCGGCATCAGTGTATCCTATTATAGTACTAGGAGGATCAATTGTGTACCAAAGTCCTAAATTTATAATGCCTTTTATGTATTTTATGATTATTTTAACACACACTCAATGGCTCTCTTTAGGATTATTTTGATAACAGGCACACATGCAAACAGAGTACATAATATCAGGACACGAGGCAGTAAGGTATAGTAAGGTTCCTATCATACTACGATATAGAGTAGGATCTACGAATTTACCACTCTCATCCTTAGATAATTTTACCGTAGTACTCATGGGAGTTTTAGCTTCTTTAGAACTTTCAAGGCCGAATTTTTTGACAATCTCTAAAGCATACTTAGATTGCGAAACAAATAATACTTCTGAATTCTGTTTGACTTGAATACCCAAGAAAAATTGCAACTCCCCCATAAGAGACATTTGAAATTCTTTATGCATAATTTCAGAAAAAGGATTTAACTTCTGAGGGAGATGTTGATCCAAAGATAATATCCTCAACATAGACTTGAGCTATAATAATATGTTTGTCAAAATGTTTGATAAAAAGAGTTTGATCATTTTCACCTCTCTTAAATCCTTTATCTAAGAGAAAATTGGAAAGGCACTCATACCAGGCTCTTGGTGCTTGTTTTAGGCCATACAAAGCCTTTTTAAGAAGAAAAACATGATTTGGATATTAAGGGTCAATGAACCCTTTTGTTTGTTCTACATAGGTCTCCTCAGTCAATATTCCATTAAGGAAGGCATATTTGACATTCATTTGGTAAAGTGTAAAATGTAAGTAACAAGCTATTGCAAAGAGAAGACAAGAAGATTCTAATCGAGTAACAGGGTAACAGTCTCGTTAAAATATATTCCTTCAATTTGACAGTATCCTTGAGCAACTAATCTGGCTTTATTTCTGATGATTATCCCACTTTCATCATATTTATTTTTAAATATCCAACATGTACTAATAACCTTTTTGTGATCAGGCCTAGGTACAAGATACCAAACATCATGAATAACAAATTGAAGAAGTTCTTCCTGCATGGCAGAAATCCAATGAGGATCATTCAATGCATCATTTACATTCTTTGGTTCCACAAGGGAAACAAAACATGCATAATGAGCATAGTTTCTTATTTGAGATCATGTACGTACAGGCTCACTAGGGTTACCAACAATGTTATCTATGGGATGATCTTTAGAAACCTAGTTAGGTACTTCAGGTGTCTCAATTGGTAAAGAATCATCTATTTTTGGAGAGTCATTTTCTAAAACATTTTAAGACTCTTCCACAGTAGTTGGTTCTCCAGTCTTACTCTCAACAGTAGTGTCACTTATAATAACGTTTATATATTTCATTAATGTCTTTGTGCGAAGATTATAGACACGTTGTGCTCAACTATCAGGAGAATATCCTAGAAAGATAGCTTTATCTCCACGAGTCTCAAATTTGGATAATTGTTCTCTGTCTTTGCAGACATAACATATACTACCAAAGGTTCTAAGGTACTTAAGATTGGGCTTTTTCCCATACCATAGTTCATAAGGATTTTGTTTAGAATTCTTCCTAAGATAGACCCTATTGATAATAAGACAAGCAGTTCGAATAGATTCTACCCAAAAATATTTAGGTAAACTCTTCGCATGAATCATAACACGTGCCATCTATTGAAGAGTAGGATTCTTTCTCTCAGTAATACCATTTTGTTGAGGAGTCTTAGAGAAACTAAATTCAAGTTTGTAACCATTATAGTCACAATACTTTATAATACTGGTGTCTATGAATTCACCACCTCTATCACTGCGAATTCTATTTACTTGAGTATCCTTCTTATTTTTAATCCGAAGTAAAATTTTCAAAAAGTTTCGAAATTATCAGACTTTTGTTTTAAGAAGGCTACCCAAGTAAATCTACTGAAGCCATCAACCATAACAAGAATGTAGCTATGTCCACAGAGACTAACAGTTCGAGAAGGACCCATTAGGTCCATATGGATGAGCTCCAAGGGTTTAGAGGTAAGAATATCTTTAACTTTATTATGAGGTGCCTTAACAATTTTTCCTTCCTGGCGTGATCCACAGATAATATTAGACATAGGTTTGATATTTGGAATACCTCTAACTATTTTTTGTGAAGATAACCTACTAAGATTTTCGTAATTTATGTGACCCATTCGATTATGCCATATCTCATTGTCATCCATTCTGGCAATGTTACTGACCTCAATACTATTTTGGACCGTATAACAATTGTCAGGAGTCCTGAATCATGTAATTATACACTCACCTTTATCATTTAAAATTTTGCAATTATTCTTTGAAACGGTGACAGTATGATTTCAGTCACAAAATTGCGAGATACTAAGTAGATTAGCCTTAAGACCTTTTACTAGAAGAATATTTTCAAGTAAAGGTAATGCTTCTTCTTGGAGTGTTCCTTTACCAATGATTTGAGATGATACACCATCCCCAAAAATAACTTTTCCTCCAGCAAAGCTGGTTTTGTTAAAAAGTTTGGTATCATCTCCAGTCATGTGCTTTGAACACCCAGAGTCTAAATACCAACCAGATGGAGTTTGTTCAGCTTTTAGTGCAGTAATCACAATATTACACTTCCTCTGGGGCAATAACTCATCTTTTCTAACCCAAATAGCTCTTATTTTTATTTTGCGCTTATTTGCTCTCATTTGATAAAATTTCTGATCATTAGATTTTTGTTGAAAAATGTTTTGTGCATGAGTTTGAATTTTATGGAAAGTGGGAGCATTTGGTTTAGGAAAGTGTTTAGGAATACTTATTAGAAATGATCTTTTAGGTTTGGTCTTTCTCTTTCTATAGTTAGAGTTTTTATCTAGTTGTCTAGGCAGAACATAATTGTTACGACTTCTCTTAGAATAGTTAAAGTTCTGATATATAGGAGTGTTACGGACAGGGTTAACTAAGCATCTAGAATAGTAATCTTCAAATTAATGAGTGTATAAGTCACAGTAGGATCAATACATATTGCTGGAAGAGGGTATCTCCTTAGGAAATTCTCTAAATATAGGCTTCATGGAATTTTGGGGTTGAACCTTATTCCTATGAAGTACAATTTGAAAAGCAGAATCACTTTTCCTAATTGGGGGGAAGACATATTTAGCCTTAGGTAAAATTTCATACTTAGAGTTACTTGATTCCCCAATATCAAACTTTTGTTGTTTTTCATCAAACTCATTTTTCAGAGAATGAAAATCTGGATAAGTTTCTATAGGTTTTTTGCCTCCTGACATAAACTTGATTGGTTCAAAGTTCTTAGATTGTGTCTTTAAATTTGGGCAAAACCCTATTCCAGTTCGATCATCAAAATTGATTTTTGAATCAGCAATAGAACCATCAAAATAGTTGAATTATTTTCAATTTTTTTGAAAACATTTGTTGTCTTTTCTTTAGATTGTTCCAATTCTAATAATGTCCCTTTATATTTTTTCTCTAGAGTTTCAACTTCAATCAAATTCTTCAATTTTTGATCAAAAATTTTGACTTCATTTTCATGAGTTAGACATTGGGTAGTATACTCTTCAACATTAAGTTTAACCATCAGGCTTAGGTCTTCTAGTTTCTTGGTGAGATCTTTCACTATCTTCTCTAGTCTAGTTCTTTTCTTATGAGTTTTCGCATATAGTGTGTGTATATCATGGAGGACTTCAGTGTCCAAGTCACTAAGTGTAGTGTGTTAAGTGACCCTAGGGATTCATTTTTTGAACTCACACACGCATTGACATCTTCATTATGGCTTTCCCTTTAACTCACACACCCCGCGCTAGAACTAGCATTGTTCTCAGAAATTAAAGCATCTAAACTAGTAGCAGCATGATACATAACAACAGAAGTAGAGCTATTATCATCATTCTCATACATATGCATATCATCATTATATATTATCTTAGCAAATAATGACATGCAAGGATCAAAAACATCAGATGATTCAGGTTCCTCATTTTCAGAATCACTTGAATCATCCCATGTTTTGCAAATGTTGGCCTTAGTATGTTTATTGGACGTGTTCAATTTCACTCTACAGTCTTGTGCTTTATGTCCTAATTTTTCACATATAAAACATTCAATGTTCTTGAAGTCTTTGTTATGTCTCATATGAATGTCCTTGTGATGTTTGTCTTTACCTTTCGTATAATGTTTGTAATTAGATTGAGGTGGATAATTTGGTTTGCCTTGTCTGTTTGCCATTTTATTTCTAAATTTCACAATTTTCTTAAACTGTTTTGACATCAAGGCAATTTGATTATCCAAACTATCTATATCACATTACTCATTAGAGTCATCATTGGGAATAGTAAGCTCAAGTTTCATCAACTTAGAGGCAAAACTCAAATTAGAACTAGTCTGTTTCCTATTGGACTAGGTCAATTACTTCTTAAATTCTAATTCCATTTCCACAGTTCTCAGTTTACTACTGAGTAATTCAGGAGTGAGATTTTGGTCACTCATTTCATCAATAGCATATCTTTTATTATCAAATTTCTGTGATAATGATCTTATAATTTTAGAGATAATTTCATGTCTATCATAAGTTATCCCATTAGCATGAAATTTGGTCACAATGTCAGTCAATTTCATTAAAAAGTCATCAAAAGATTCAGAGTTTGACATAATTGGAGAGTTATACTGCTAGACAAGCATATGTGTTTTAACAGTCTCAACTCTAGTGTCACCTTCATGTGCAGTAATCAGTGTATCCCAAGATTCCTTAGAAGTGGCACGAGATGAGATCCTTTTGAACTCATAAAAATGGCATTCATTTATAGACATAAAAATGGCATTCTTTCCTTTGTTATTATTTCGAGAAGCTTGTTTCTCTTCTTGTGTGAATTCACTTAATACTTTCTTAATACTCTCATTACTTCCTTTAGTGGTTGGTTTTGTAGGATAAATATATCCATTTTCAACAATATCCCAGACATCATCTCCAAAGGTTCCTTATATGAAAGAAACCATCCTTACTTTCCAGTAAGCAAAGTTGTTTCCATCAAAGAGATGAGGTCTGGTCAAGTTACCAAATCTTTCATTTTTCTCGTCCATTGTTTGATTTCAAGAAAACAATTTCAGAAACACAAGATTTTTAAAGAAAAATTCCAAAGCTCTGATATCAATTGAAAAAGCTGTTACTTAGGCCGTTTAATACAAGATTAAACGATTGAAGTAACTCCGAACTTTTTTTTTAGGAAACACTTTTCTTAAAATCAAATCAGTTTAATCACAAAATATGTTTAATAAAACATGTACGAGATCAGTTCAAGATTTGTTAACAGGTTTAGTAAAATAGTTTAAAATAATTAAACGAAGCACAACCATAAGAATGAGATGAGGAGATGTAGAAAGATTAAGTATAAGAGATTTTTAATGTGGTAAAACCTCACCCAACTAAGGAAACATCCATGGTGACTTCTAAGTCACAAAACAAAAATTCACTAAAACAAAATGTTCAAGTTACAAACTATACAACACACATGCACACAAAACATTCCTATACAAGTTTAGAAATGTACGCATTGGTTTTACTTCTAACTTCTCTGTAGTTCTGATTATTGATGTGGCTTTCCCAGTTTGCTAACTTCTCCACTTTGTTCCAGTCTTTACGTCGACTCTTGTTGATTCAAGATCTTATAACCATTAATTTTGTGTTGTAGTGTGTCAAGTGTTTGTTATGGTGCTCTAACACATGCATTCACACACACACTTATTATATACAAGCAGTCCTATCAAATTACAAATCAGATTTATATGCTGTGATTTTCAGTTTCTCTCTTCTTAGAAAATAAAATAACTTTGTTTAACCTTTTAACTAATCCTGGAATCCAAGGTTACCTTGATCAGAAGACAATTCAAGGTCTTAATCAATTTCAGAGGGTTTTGAAAACATTTTTGAAATTGAAAACCACCGATTGCGATTCCAACTAGGTCAAAAGTCTTGTTTCAAAAGAAATGGAAACAGAAAATAATTCGTTGATTCTAGAGTTGAAAAATATTTACAAAAAAAAATCAACAAACTGATTTCTCAAGATGAGAAACAAAATATGCAGATCTAAGTGTAATATAACATAAAATGACCAGATCTATAATTTCTATGAATAAGAAATATATATCTAACCTAAATTTTTAAGTTGGACACAAGATCTTAAACTCAAGAGGATAAAACTATATCAACGACGTTCAAACCTCTACCAACAACATTCTCAAACACAAGGATGGTGTTTGGTATAAATGGTTTAGGATAAGGAAGATTAGAGTTTGAAAACGGGTTAGGGTTTCTCTTTCTCTCTCTTCTCTCTTCTCTCTCTTCTCTCGTCTCTCTCTAGTTAGACGAAGTGGCAAAATTTCTCAGATGCAAAGGCAAAACCTCCTTTTATACTGATTGGCAAAGATTTGAGAAGGTTGTTCAAAATCAAGGGCTGAGATTTGGTCTTGCCTAATTGACTTTGATTCAACGGTGAAATAATAGCGGTGAGTTAAATGTCTTGTGATAGGATGAGAAGGTTTTCACATGGATTGACCTCAAACGCATGCAGAGAATTGATAACAACGATCCAAGGGCTGATAATGGACAACGGTTTTGTGAGGGTAAACAAATACAAATCAGGTCGGTCGTGTTATGACAGGTGTAAGGCTGAGATTGAGGCTCAAACGCGTGTTTGAAACTAATTACACACGCACCCTATAGTCTTAAGCGCTTTCGGATCCTACCTAAATCAACTTTCAGGTCTGAATCCATAACACCAGAAATTGCAGAATGACCCCAAAAGCTTTTTAATCCAAATTTTAATTTCCAAAAAATCATTTAAAAATCATTAAAAATTCCCAAAAATTATAAAAATCAATTTTAAATGGGATTAAACAACCACAACTCTCACACAATCAATTTATGCAATATATATGAAATGAATGCAATCCTAATGTGTGGAGTGACTGTGAATATACCTTTAATCAATCAAGAGGAATGAAGAGTAGTGTCTGAGGCTTTTGGATTCTAGGGAATGGACTCAATTTTGTCACTATTTCCAAACTAGATGAGAACTTATACAATGTAGACTCAAATGAGTCAAGAGTATAAGGTTCTTCATATGGCGGGTCTAATAGTAGTCCTGTAAAATTTCTCCTTTAAATTCATAGGTATACGTTGATCACATAGTACACCAGTAGTGCTTTTCCACTTAACTCAACCTGTTTTACTCCTATAAGTGATATCGTCACAAGTATCTCCATATTTTTGGATATTCCAGCCTAAAAAAATAAAATGATTATTTCTAAGTATCTCTTGACCCCCTCCAACTACACTACATCCCTGTTTATCCTCTTCTTACTACTAAAACTGCACTTCACATATTTAGTTTTTGTTCTGCTTATTTAATCATCTTATTTGTAGATTTTCTCTCCATGACTCTAATCTAGCATTAATCCTCGTCTTAGTCTCATCCACTAAAATAATATCATCTACAAATAGAATACACCGTGACTCTTCATCTTGTATTTACCCAGTCAACTCATCCATAACAATAACAAATAGATAAGTACTTAGTGTTGAACCTTGATGCAGACCTATAGTAATTGATAACTCACTATGTTCTCCAGTTAATGTTCTTACTATAATTATGGCCCCATCATACATAGCCTTGATCATATTAATATATCTACGATTCACTCCTTTTTTATTTAAAATCTATCAGATTATATTCATTAGTATCCTATCATACGCCTTCTCTAAATCTATAAATAACATATAAAGGTCCTTATTTTTCTCTCTGTACCTCTCCATTAATCTCCTTAATAAATAAATAGCTTTTATTGTTGACCTCCTAGACATAAACCCAAACTGATTCTCAGATATTGTTGTTTTCAATCTTAATCTATATTCAATCACTCTCTTTCAAAGTTTCATTGTATGACCCATTACCTTAATACCACGATAATTTAAAATAACTTTGTATGCCTCCTTTATTTTTATAAATAAGTACAAAAATATGTTTTCTTTATTCATAGAGCTTCTTATTACTCATTATAACTATATTAAACAATTTTGTAAGCCAAGATACTCCTTCATCCCCTAAGTACTTCCAAACTTTTTAGAGAAATCCTAACATCTGTTATCATAATTCGGCGACTTTATTTTTTTTCTCAAGTCTCCCTAAGTTCCTCTAATTTACTCTCATTACCTTCATTCAATAACCTCTCAAAGTAGTTTTTTCATCTTTCCATAATCTCATCATCCTGATAATGCACTTAACGTTATTAAAATCTATTGTGTTTTTCTAAGTTTAGAAAGCTTATAAATATTTTCCTCATTCTTGTGTTCCTAGTTTTGTATAAAGATCTTCATACGCTTTAACTTAACTTCTTTCTTATCCCATTTATATTTCATAAAATTTTTTTTGTTTCTAGTTGTTTTCTATATTTTAAAGCACTATGTTTTAATTTTTACTATATCTTGTACTTCTTCGTCCCACCATCAAGCTTTTTTTAGATTATACCCCTAACTTTTTTATTCTCCAAAAAAATTTTGATATTATCCTAATAAATATATCATTCTTATTCCATATTATGTTAATCTCATCTTCAATATTTTCATGATGCTTCATTTAATATTTTATCTTTAAATAGTTACAATTTATCTCCTTTTTAGTTTAAATACCTAGTTAGTGGATTAATCTTCTCTTTTCGCACTTGTGATTGAATTTTAATATTAATATCTAACACCATTAGTCTATGTGTTAAAGGTTAAACTCTCTCCCGAGATAACCTTATAGTCTTTACATGTTAATCAATCTCCTTTTTTAGTAATGAGAAAATGTACTTGGCTCTTATTCATTCCACTTTTACAAGTTATTACGTGTTCAAGCCTTTTTTTTAAACATGTATTTACTAGTACAAAATCATAAGCCATCACAAAATCTAATATAGACTCTCCACGGTCATTGCCATCTCTAAAGCTATATCCTTCATGCATCATCTCATATCCTACACAATAATTTCCTACATGACCATTAAAATCTCCCCTATATATATTTTCATGCCTAAGGGTGTTTCATGAATTCGTTCATCCATTTATTCCTAAAATTTTACTTTAGTATTTTCATTCAATCATACTTAGGGTTCATAAGCACTAACTACAATAATTATATTGTCACCTAATACCAGTTTTACAAGTATAAGTCTATCACATATCTTAATAACAGTAATGATAGCATCCTTAAGATTCTTATCTACTATTATTCTGACTCCGTTCCTAAATCTATGTATTCCTATATAATATAATTTATACTCTTTATTTTCTATTTCTCTAACTTTCTCACCGGCCTATTTGGTTTCTTGCAAATAAGTTATGTTAATTTTTCTTCTTCCGATAGTATCCACTAGCTTCATCCATTTTCCTGTCATCATCCCTTTGTTCCAAGTCACTAACATAAGTCTACTATCCTAGACTAACTTATTTACCCGCACATGTCCAAATTGTTGGAGGAACCCTTGTCGATTTCTCAATGCATTCGAGCGCCGATGTGACGGCGCTTGCATATTTTTCAAACACTCGATGACAAGTGCAACACCCCTTGATTGTTTTTCAAGACACTCGGTGGCAAACGCAATGCATCACTTAAGGGGAATGCTCTAGTATTAGTGTATATATTCATAGGATTCATGTTCATAAGGATTTGACAAAGTTTTACGTTGACTGTCAACTGCGTAACGCAACCGTCCTCCTTTATCCGGGCTTAGAACCAGTAGTGTCTAAAATAAATATAAGAAGTTAAGCATGACACAGGCGGTCCGCATAGGATATATATATATCCTTTTTGGGTGTTTCGCACAGGAGATATCATATATATGTCCCCTTTATTATTAAGACTTTTTCTCTCTTCTTTTCTATTTTTTCCCTCCTTTCTAAATTGACGAAATCATTAAATTTGTTAAATTTTTATGCGTCGAGTTTTATGGATTCGGGAGAGTTCGGTTTTTGTGATTTTTGTGTGTACATATAGTACCAAGTCTAAGTATGTGGGTAATATGTGTTAGAATTATCAAATAATTTATTAAATTACAAAATAAGTAATATTGGGTAAATAAAAGGTCACTCTACTATAACAACCCGAGGTCTTGGAGGCGAGGATTTATTTATTTTGGGAGAAATAAATAATATTTTATTGGAGAAATAATTAAATTGGCAATTGAGGTCAAAATTTGAAGTTGTTAGAAAGAGTTTCGAATGTCGATTATGAGGGTACCATAGTGTCCGGAAGGGTCGAGAAAGTCGAAATGACTGTACTTGGGGTCTATTTAGGCTCCGAAAGAATTTAGGACCGTTTGACTCGAATTAAAGTTACCGGGTCATTTAAAGATGTGTATTACTATTTAAAGATGTGTATCTTGGGATTTAGGGCTTATTAAGCCTACGGGAGATATTTCTGCAAAGAGAGGAAGAGAAAAAGAAAGAGAAAAAGAGAGAAGAAGAAAGAAGAAGAAAAGGAAGGAGAAAAGAGAGAGAAAGTGGACATTTCCGGCCAAATACGCGATCTCAAGGCAGATTCAGACCCTACGAACCTGAGGCAAGTGATTAAACATGCTAAATAATTATTGTGTACCATTTATTGCATGATTTGTGGATTGAATCTTTGGATTTTAGGTTTAGTTTATCAAAACCTAACTTTTGGGTATAATCTTATATTTGATATGTAGATCTTTGATTTGAGGATAGAAATTGGTTTAAATGTATTCTAGGATGAATATTGATTATATATATGTGATTGGGTTGAAGAGAAATGGAGAGAAAATGATTGAAATGGATTTTGGGTATTTTAGGCTTACAAAAAGTAGCCATTTTCGAGGTTTCTAAAGGGCCGAATCGATTCGGCCTCCTACCGAATCAATTCGGAATTATGCAGGTGCCCAGATTTGAGTGACCGAATCGATTCGGACCCCAGCCGAATCGATTCAGCCTGAGACTGAATCCCAGGTCTGATGACCCGAATCAATTCGCCTTCCTGGTCGAATCGATTTGCTGGGCCGAATTGATTCGGAATTGGCCCGAATCGATTCAGAAACAGGGGTTTTTCAAGGGATGTTTTCTAAGGAGAATTTCATCCCATTTTGTTTGAGGTTATCGATTGGGGATCTCTATAGGAGATATTTGGAGTATGTTTTAGAGACTTTTAGCGAATTTCCCTTATAAGAAATTTTGGAGTCATATTGACTAAATTTGAGGAGTGCCGATTAAGATATTTTGGTATGTTCTAAGTGGGAAAGCCCACCTTGATTGGAGATTTGATTTGGAGATGATAATTACAATCATATGAAAGAATGAGATAAGTTTAAAGACATTGGATCTTAGGACCAAATCCCAAATGGGATAACTTTAAAGGTTCATAAAATGAATTGAACCCTATTATGGAGGGAGAATTACACATGTAAATTGAGGTGCATTAGGATAAAGAATATCCTTAACTTAAATAGAATTGAGAGACAATTCATATTAGAAGAGACATGTGAGCTTCAAGTGAGAAATTGTATAGTGTATACTAAGTGGGGAAGATGTGTGAGATTTGGCGGTTAGTGTATAAAAAGAGAGTAATATACTAAACAATGATGTTAATCAAATTGCACCAATGGGCGTATAATGAAAATGAATATGATGTTGCGGGTATACCTTATATGATGGTATATCTTTATTATGTGGGATGTATGTATACCTTATATGATGGTATATATACATGTTACGCATACCCTCTCCTTGCTATCATTGGGAAGTTTCGTGCATAGAGGGTGAGCATCCTGGCTCAAAGAGCAGAATGTGGATATTCCCCAGGTCATAGTCGTCCATGGTGGTCAGCAAATGGCATATATATATATATATATATATATATATATATATATATATATATATATACATTTATTTAAATTTTGGGGGTGAGAGGTCATGGGTATGTGTCGCTCTCACTTGCCGGTTAGGAGCTATTATCGCTTCCCGGACGTTGGGTGCGTGAGTTAATCACGAGGTGGGTGTTGTTGAACCCCACCAGGTGGCCCCAGTTTGCTACGTATATGGGCTGCTGAAAGATGATAACATGTGAGCCTGCATCCTTCGAGTTATAGCTCGGTTGGATAGTTATTATTGCTTGTGCTTGTACTTGGGTATTGAGGGCATAATGGACCTCAAGGACTGACATTGCCAGGATTAGTGTATCGGGGGGATTCCTTGTTTGGATTTCTCTTCGGTGAGACATCCCACGCATGAACCGTAGTGTAATGTTGGAAATTGGGGATAAGTTAGTCCTTAATATATATATATATATATATATATATATATATCACCTATCCCAACTATCGACAGTGCCAGGAGTAGTGTAACGGGGGGTTCCTTGTTTGGAGATGTTCCACGCATGAAACGCCGTGTACTGTTGAGAATTGGGAATATTAATTAATTAAAATTGGATAATAATAATTTGGGTTACATGCATCTTGCATTGAGGTCTTAATGAGCCTCGAGGATCAATACGGTCAGGAGTAGTGTAACGGGGGGGTTCCTTGTTTGGATTTCGTCTCGGCCAGACATCCCATGCACGAAACGCAGTGTCGTGTTGAGAATCGAGAGGAGTTTAGTCCTTAACTCTTGATGCTAATAGCTCATATAAAATAATTACATATATATATTGTTTACATGCCAAATAACGGCATCACTAGAATATAATATTCTAGTAAATGAGAATGTTGATGTATTGTGATGATGTGGTTATGATATGGATCATATAACTTTATATGTTCAACAAATGAACATTATAAAGATAACTATAACTATTACATTAAAGTTAAAGTACATAATTTATAGATTATAGAAATAAAAGGTAGATTGGGAGATAGGTTAGACGGTTTCACTTAAATACTTCAATTGGGTTTAAGTTAGAATCCTCTTACCTAAATTAGAATCGAGCATCCATTTGGAGATCACGTGCCTACGCTTAGTGCACGCTTTAGATGAGAGGTGAGTTGAATTATTATGGAGAGTTCGATTCCACCTTAATCATGTAATAATGCATTTATAATTATTATGCATTTTAATACACTTGTTATAAAATATTTTTCAACTCGGGCTCTGTCCCGTTTATATTTTCTCCTCCATGTATATATTTTACTACTTCAGGTGTTCCTCCGCAAGGACGCCTTTGATGTTCATCCATTCAGGATTCGTGGAGCTGTGACAATAGCGGACTGTCGCAACATTTTGTTTTAGTCGATTCCTATCTTTGTATATCTAGATTAGGATTCAGTTGTATATGGAGTTAGTATTCAAGGTGTTGTAGATTAACACTTTTATATTTCATTTCGCCGATTATATTGTCCGCTACCCAGCAACATATTCGGGTATTTCGTTTGTTTTTTGTATTGCACTCTTGTATATTGATGGAGTTTGCACTTATCACTCACAATAGTTAAATGTATATTGTTGGTTATGATGCTTTATTGGTTTTGTTATTGTTGTTAAATAAAAGTTTTAAAATTTTTGACAATTCGCTTCTAATGATTTTGGGTAGTTAGCCTTATATTATTTAGTAGTGTCAGTTGATGTTGAGACTGTGCCATCTGAGATACCTAATTAATGTAGTATAGGGCCGGCCACCCGTTATTATTTTGAGCGGGTTGTCACATCTAATATACCCAAGAGTCAAAAATATTTTTGTTAATAAATTAACCAATTATTGATTAAAAACTAAATTAAAGAAGACTCTTGATCTAATCATGATGGACGGTCAAGATTGCATGACTTTTGGGATATAGGACCTCTCACTGCCTATAAATTATAGCCTAAACTCCATCATTTAGGCACTAGAAATAAAGAACAAATTATAAAAAGGCTAGGGGAGAGAAACCTATAATCCATAACAATTTTGTATCTCAAGTTGGAGGCACCAATGGCAACCTCTTCACTCCTCAAATCTAATGCTGACTTAGGTATGTTTTTCAATCCTATTTTGAACACATGTGATAATTATGTAGATTAAGGTCCTATATTTACATAACATTTTATATGTTCATGTAGTGTATTATTGGTCTATAAAAACTGTTAATTGATTTATTAATTTTAAATCTAACATGTGATATCAGAGCAATTGGTTTCTGATCTCGTGATTGTCCGTTAAGAGTTTTTGCCTATAGAAGAATCCAAGTAAAAATAAAAAAATAATTAAAAAAAAACTTATGAATTACTGCATTTTGTTTTTGTGACAAATTTTGTATTTTTACTCGGTATATTACGAAATTCACATGGTAACTTGGAAACGCCAAAATAAATAAAACTCATTATATACAATAGGCACCACCCTATCTTAACGATTTGACGTCGTTTAGATCCCTAAAAACGCGTTTTTACCATTTTTGGTAATAATGTCAACGCTAATAACTCTCGCTTAAAAATTAATTCTATGATTCTGTGAATTGGAGAGTGATCTTGAAGAGATTATTTATGTTATTGTAGTCATAACTAACAACAAATCATTTATGAAAAAATAAATTATTTTTCATATTTTATGATATAAATCACTACATATAATTTTTCTCATTAAATGGTTGTTCTAATATTCAAGTTATGTATTATTTAGTATTGACCAAAAGGTTCAATATAATATTTTTGAATATTAGATGTATGATTAGGGGTTTAGCAATAATAGTTTCGGTAAATTGGATTATTGTGTATAATCTATATTTGATTACTGAAATGTCCTAATAGAATTATGGATTAATGTTCTGACACTAATATTTATATTAAGTTAAATTAAGAAGAAAGTGTCTGAATCTATAGTCATATATATTAAATTATTGTGTACGCATATATATTTGGACCTCAGATTATCCATCAAGAATTGCGTATAATATTTTTCTGGGATATTAATTTTATATCCATTACGTAATATGTGTGTGCATGCATGTTTCATGAAAGTAAATTTATTTTGTGTAATACCCCGTACTTTTTACTATATTTATTTTTGGGATTAATTAATTAAATTGCGTATTAATTGGAAATTAATCCGGGTTATAAATACTAATGAGATGCGAATTGGTATTTGATTATGTGCATATATGATTATATATGTATTTGGTATTATAAAATTTGTCATGAGATTTATATACGGCAATTTGGAAATTTTATTGAGACGCGTGGGACCGCCGCGTCACGGTATAATATTTTGTTAATAAAAGTGAATTTAAAATCTATAATCCGTATGGTCGTTTTGAGTGCGCCAACGCGTCCGGAAGGGTCGAGATAGTCAGAAATCACTAGCCGGGGGTATAGTTTGGGTCCCAGGGTATTTTTAGGCCATACCGGCAACTTAAAGGGTATTTTGGTAATTTTACATTTTTAGGAATTAAAAGTGACGAAAATTAGAGATGTAAATCTGATGTGGATTAAACCCTTTAAGCCCATTAACCAACCCATATTAACCTAGAAGGCTACGTAGGGTGTCATTTAGGTTTTCTAAGTTTCCCCAAATCAAACCCTAGCCACCTTAAGCCACCATTAGAGAGGAAGCTTGGAGAGAAGAAATTCTGCAGAAATTCTTCATCAAATCAACACCAAATCCGGAATCAAACCAAGGCAAGTGATTTAAATTACATTCCTTATGCAGTGAATGCTTTTTCCATGTTAGAAACATTGTTAATCAATCTTATATAAGAGTTAAAAGAAAACCCATGAAATTGGAAGATTGTTGTTTAATTTTGGGATAGGTTTGCATGTAGAAACATTGTTTGAAGATTTAATTCAGAGATTTCATATCTATGTGATGTATAAACGGATTAAAATCTGGGAAATTTTGATGAGAAGAACCTAGGGTTTATGTTCTTGAAGAAAATTGGGAATTTATGTAGAAATTTTTGATTTAATGATGTTTAGAAGGTATTAAACCCCTTTAATGATGTTAGTATAGCACCTTGGCATGTTTGAGGATAATTAGAGAACTCAATATATTGTTGGAACGAATTTTAGAAGAGGTTTGAGGAGTAAAAATGGATGGAAAACGAATTGGGAAAATTCTGGGCCGAAACTGGTCAGTCGTTAGAAGCAGCCCCAGGTCGTTCGAACGAACTCGTTCGAACGAGCTTCTAACGAGTTGACCAGTCGTTACTAACGAGTAGGGATTTCGTTCGATATCTCGTTCGAACGAGATATCGTTAGAAGGGACAGTTCGTTCGAACGAACTGGGATCTCGTTCGAACAGCCTCGTTCGAACGAGACTTCTAACGAGATGACAGTCCAAACTCGTTCGAACGAGACTTCTAACGAGCTGGCAGTTTGGGCCATTTTGGACTGTTTTGACTTTTGGAGTTCCGTAAACTGATTCGAGGATATAGATATCATTCCGTAGATGTAGTAATGATAGGA
Organism: Sambucus nigra; assembly: GCA_949130495.1. Taxonomy (NCBI): domain Eukaryota; kingdom Viridiplantae; phylum Streptophyta; class Magnoliopsida; order Dipsacales; family Adoxaceae; genus Sambucus; species Sambucus nigra. The sequence continues at coordinate 279,598,728 of OX422215.1, read as the reverse complement.
TTGGGACATTTGGGTATTTATGAGGAGAAATTTACATACGAGATTTGTATTACATGGACGGTTTGGGTCGAGACGTGAGTGTCCACTACGACGTGAGAATTAATTATGGCACGTATGATTATAAACCGGTATAGCATATATAGTGATAATTACGAGTTAGTACGAGAATGAGAATAGTACTACGATTAAAATATGGTATTCCTAAGATGTGTGTTTACTTAGTATTGGTATATGGATTGTGTGTATGACATACCTACCATACTTGCTATCACGGGAGGTTTGCGTTCGCTTAGGACCCTCTAATCCTTGTGTGCCTACGGGGGGGATATAGACTGGTACCTCGATGAACATAGGTCATAGAAAGACTTATTGTGATATTAATAAGTCCGCTGATCATGGTGACTGTGTTCGCCTCCATTATTTGTGATGTTGTTATCGGTAAACTATTCCTGAGAGATTCGGAATATGTAATCCTTATGTACGTGATGTACCGGGATGGATAGCAGAGTATGTGTGCACCACAGCTTAGTTCGCGGGGTGCTTGTATTGTATATGTAAGATGTGATAATATACATTTAAATTAATGGGAATCCTCATGTTAATGTTGTAAAAATATTACGGTATTGTTTCGAGATATATAATGAGTTAACTGACAGTTATATATATTGCATATTGGGTATCTGAGTTTACGTTAAATCCCTAAATAATCACGAGCGTTATATGTTAATGGAACCAAGTAATATGGGTAGAACCTTTGGCAGTCTATCTAGTTATGTTGTCACTTAGCTAGTAGTATGGGTCGTTATAGATGGGTACTTACGTTAGGAGTGCACAGTTAGATGAGAGGTGAGAATATCATGCGAGGGTACGTCCTAACATGTACTTTGCATTTAATGTTTTAAATGTTTTTTTAAAGCACTTGCAGGTTTTTAAAATATAACTCCACATTCGGGCTCTGACCCGTTTGCTTTTCAAACCTCTTTTTCTTTGTAAAACCATTTTAGGTGCCCAGCCACAAGGACACCAAGCATAGGATACTCATTCAGGTGACGAGCTGTAGCTGCTTGTGGAAGCTACAGGGATTTGCATGTAGACGCTTCTATCTTTTGGATTCCAGAGTCACCATCTATCAGTTGTAGGGCATGTTGCCCATTTCTTTAGAGACATCTTTTACATTTCAGTTTTCAGACTTTAGCATGTATTGTTTCAGTTTATTTATTTCAGTTGTGGGACTGTAGTGAGGAGTTTTTCCTCCAGACTTTATTTACTGTTATGTGATGGTTATTCATTTTACTTCAGTATGGGGAATGGTGTTATTTATTTCTTCATTACATTTGTTGCATGTTAATCAGACTTAAATTAAAATTTGGCAACTTGCTTTTTAAATACTAGGTGGTTAGTAATATTAAAATGTTTTCGACAGTGATGCTATTAACTGAGCCAACTTGGCATTTTGAATTAATTTAATAAAGGAGTAGATACCCGGTATTTAATTAGTCGGGGTGTCACATTTTGCACACTTTCTAAATTAAAGATTTAAGCGCAATTAAGGATTAATCAATTTAGGATATGTGTGAATGCAACAAAATGAATTAATTGGTGTATCTATATAATCACATAAAAGAAAAATTCATAAAATGAGATTTTGTTTACCAAAATTTTATGACCAAATTAAAATTGGTTTTGGTTCCCTAATTTTGATTTTCTTTTGTGACAATTTCAATTATGTGTTTAAAGCCGCTTATTTTATAAAATTGTAAATTTGAATATTTTGAGACATTTCCATTAACAGTTTTCTTATACCTCCAATAAGAAATAATTAAGATTAAAATTATCGACTTACGCGATATTGATAAAAGAAAAATTTATGTCAATCCAAGAGGATTTAATGATGAAAAATCATAATTTTTTTAGTGATAAACGTTATTATGACTATTTTAGCACGTTTAAGCTCTCAAAATATTAAATTTGTTATATTTGGTAATAAAGTTGATAGTTATTTCTTTCTCAATTTTCTTTTTAAATTTCGCTTATTGTTAAGATAATTTTTTTAAGAGTTTTCTGATAGTGATTACTCAAATGTTCCATTATTGAAAATTATGGATTGCTCCATTTTATGTGTTTTAATAAATACATCTGTTGTCTTATCTTATTTGGCTGCCATAATATTTTCAGTATATACCAAATATTGTTATGCAAATTATAGTTATGGTTAAGGTTTTGATATTAATATTTATATTAGATTAGATCAGGTATATATTAAGGTGCCCCAATCTATGATTCTAAGTATTAAATTACTGTGTATAAATTTGACTATTAGTAGGTCTAAATATAATTATGAATTATTGATGCAATGATGATGTGAATTGTTCATTGTAAGATTTCCCAAAAGGACAATTTTTAAACAAATGAAGATTAATGAGTAATATTTTTATGCATCAACTTAACCTCGAATGATTCAAATTTTCTTTGAGACTAATATTTACATAAAGTTTAATTGGTACTCAAAATAGTAAATATTAGATTAAATATGTATATGCTTATTATGTCCAATATGAGTAATAGAATATTAAAAGAATGCCTTAAGGTTTTCATCTCAGTATTTATTAGGTTATGATTCCACCAAAGTGGTCCAATCTAGTAAATTATAAATGTTGAATTTGTGATAACATTCAAATACTATGTCTTGGTTGCTTCAAAGAGTCCGGATTTGATTTTGAGTGTTCGGATTATTAATAATTTAATTATGATTAAGCCATTGTGATTTGGTTGCTCCAAAGAGTCCGGTTGCAATGGTGAAGTTAATATTAAGGGGCAATATATTTGTTTATTAAGGTTGGTATCAGTTGCTCTAAAGAGTCCGTAACCTTCCTTAAGTTATAAGTACAATGTCCATTTATGCCTTTTGAAAATATTAATGCTTATTGAAAATTTTATACAATCCATAAAATAATGTAATATTCATATAATGGATAATTTCATAGTCACAAAATGACCCAGTTGGAATGCTTGTGAATAATAAATTTAATGCTAAAAGTGGTGGTAATAACTTATCATAGCAAAAATCAGCAATGGGTCACATTTGATTTATTTCGTCAAGCGAGATAATTTTCAAAAGGAAATTTATTTTGAGTAACTGAAATAAATATTAAGGAATTATGTAATTAGGTTGTGAAAGGTTATCCTAGATAACATGCCCATCTAAATTACATAACATGGTTCCCACTAAAGTCATATATATAAATATTCAAAGTTATTATGAAAGAAAGTCCACATTTATAAATGTTATTAATGTATGTGTTGTCAACTCATAGCTTTAATGTAGTGAGGTATTTACTTCATTAATTATATATTACTTTATTTCTCTAAAATTGAATGTTTTATCCGTTTAAATGTTCTTGAGACTTACTTCTTAGAATGAAATAAAGAAATTAAATTTTACTTAAAAATTCTAAATTGTTATAATTCAGTTTTACCCGAGGAACCCAATCTTAATAGACTAGAGTATGAAACTCTTTTATAAATTTTAAAGAATTATTAAATGGATTGGGTATAAAATTTATGTAAAATCTCGTAATGTCGGAGATTTTAATATATGAGTACCCATTATGTGATATACATTGGGTAAATTATGATGTATCATTTGATATAAATGAAATAATTAATTCCATTTTAAAATATATATAAAAAAAGTGCTATGTAACATAGTTTAATTTGATATGAGGATCGTTACAAGACAAACCGTTATACAAATCGTAAACTCTTGGATTCCTTTTCTTATGTTACTTTGGAATCATTTCAAAAAGACCCCTTAGTGGCCTTTCCAAATATTTATACAAAATATATTTATTTATATGAGAATATATTTTCTTCATTGTAGTGTTCTCGTTGGTGATTTGTATAATTATGTTTTTGATACAACTTTTACAAGAAAAATGATTGTGATCCTATATCATAATGTTTAACTTCAAAGTAGCTTTTCGATCTTGTGGATTGAAAATCACATTCTTTTCGCTCTAGATTTATTCTGATGACTTAATAGTCTAGGTTGTCTTTGGTTATCACTTATGAATCTTGATACTCATGTTTGAGCTCTTAAGGTTTTATAATTTTAGAATGCTCTATGTGGTCCAAGTGGGAGAATTATAATAGTTCTTTCGATAGTGGACCTACATAGAACATGTCATTATATAACAACAAGTCAAACGCAGCAAGTCTATATCGCCATAGTATTTATTCATACAAAAAGTAATTAGTGTACCCTCCTTCAAGTGTAAAAAATAATTATAAATTCTAATTCTTTTAGTGGATTATAAATCCATACATGTACTAGACACTCCCAATCATAGTAGCGTGTCAAATAGAGTAAGTAGCGTAGAATTTATATAATACACTTAATCATAAACTCTTGGATTCCTTTTCTTATGTTATTTTGGAATCATGTCAAAAAGTCCCCTCAATGGCCTTTCCAAATACTTCTCTTAAGTATACAAAATATTATTATTTATATGAGAATATATTTTCTTCATTATAGTGTTCTCATTGGTGGTTTGTATAATTATGTTTTTGATAAAACTTTTGCAAGAAAAATTATTGTGATCCTATATCATAATGTTGAACTTCAAAGTAGCTTTTCAATCTTGTGGATTGAAAATCACATTCTTTTCACTCTAGATTTATTATGATGACTTAATAGTCTAGGTTGCATTTGGATTATCACTTATAAATCTTGATACTCATGTTTGAGCTCTTAAGGTTTTATAATTTTAGAATGATCTATATGGCCCAAGTGGGAGAATTATAATAGTTCCTTAGATAGTGGACCTACATAGAACATGACGTTATAAAACAACAAGTCAAATGCAATAAGTCGATATCGCCATAATATTTATTCACAGAAAAATGAATATATATGGTAAAAGTGTATTATATAAATTCCAGTTTCCTTACTTTATTTGACATGCCACTATGATTGGGAGTGGCTAGTACATGCATGGATTTATAATCCACTAAAAGAATTAGAATTTATAATTATCTTTTACAGTTGAAGGAGGGTATGCTAATTACTTTCGAAATCGAAAGCATCAAATGTCAAATTCTTTAAAGAATTGTGAAATTAGTGGGAGTATCAAATAACCTAATATGGTTATGAAAGAAGTTAAGCTACTCATGCCATTCATTTAACGTAGAAAGTAATTGTTCTTTTGGTTAGCTCTTAAATGAGTTTGTTATTCTAAATGATTGTGAGATTTATCCCAAGAATGCAAATTTGACAAAGAAGAAAGAAAATATTCGATTTTGATAATCAACGATATAAAGCTAAACTTATGGTCAAAGTTCTCATTATGAATAGAGACATGGATGTAAATAAATATTTTCACCTATGTCTTAGAATATTAAAACTTTATAGCTTTAATAGCTCCTTTTGAGTAAGAGTTACATTTAATGTAAAAACTTATTAGAGTTTAAGAAAAGAACTATATACGTTGAGAAATCACTATATAAACTTATGTAAGTTTTTCATTAATGGTAATTTAAGAATACTTTATGTATTTTGATTAAGTATATATATACCTTGAAGTCAGTGGAAATAAATTTATATTTTGAATTTCTCTTAGTAATGAATCATAGAGAAATAAAATAGTTAGTATGAAGTAATGAGATGCTTAAAATATTATATGCTCACACTTATGATATTTGTTATCTCTTGATTAAGTAGATTTGTTTTGCCCTAGTGACCAATATTATGAAAGAGTGAGAAACAATTAAATATTGTATGTAGCATGCTTTAGGGCTACAATTTATGGATTATGGCTGCAAAAAAATTATTTTGGGACTTGAAGTTGTGGACGCTATAATCAAGTCACTAAAATATTATGATAATGCCGACATACTATTCGTTATGAAATACTTGTAGGTATTTTAAAGAACTCATGCACATTATAATATAATACCTTAATGTGAACGAAGAAGTTCAGAAACAACAAGTGTCAATCGAACACATTAGTTTAAGTGTTAACGCAGCATATTCACTAATAAATGGGCTATCACCAAAGGACATTTATGAAACATGATTAAGATATGAGTCTTACGTGTTGCCAATTAAGTATAAGTGTTGTATATTGTTTGGTGCTTTATTTTTTACACTAAATTTTATATCAATTAAACTGTATGATGAACATTTCAATTTATGTATTACAATATAAGTTTATATGCATGTTGATTGATTAAAGTGACAGAAATAGTCTTTATAAGATGATTATTGGTCAATTATGATAGACCTTATTACCTTGTTAAATAAACTGTTAGTGGCGTAGTACATAAAAGGAACCTTACTCATGTATTAGTATGGAACTACTATGACTCACATTGATATTTTACTTAATAAAGTTGTTCATGAAAAACCATTAAAGATGACTGAAAGTTTGAAAATGCGCCTTATATTAATTATGAACTAAGTGGAAGATTGTTATAATTATCAAATAATTCATAACCCTATTAAGTGGTTCATTATTAAATTACAAAATAAGTCATATTGGGTAAATAAAAGGTCACTCTAATATACCCAAGAGTCAAAAACGTTTTTGGTTAATAAATTAACCAATTATTGATTAAAAAATAAATTAAGGAAAACTTTTGATCTAACCCTGATGGACGGTCAAGATCGCATGACTTTTGGAATATAGAACCTCTCCCTGCCTATAAATTATAGCATAAACTCCATCATTTAGTCACTAAAAATAAGCAACAAATTATAAAAAGGCTAGGGGAGAGAAACCTATAATCCATAACAATTTTTATCTCAAGTTGGAGGTATCAATGATAACTTCTTCACTCATCAAATCTAATGCTGACTTAGGTATATTTTTCAATCTTATTTTGACACATGTGATAATTATGTAAATTAAGATCCTATATTTACATAACAATTTATATATTTATGTATTGTATTATTGATATATAAAAACTGTTAATTAATTTATTAATTTTAAATCTAACTATATGAACATGAGTTATGATAATATAAAATGGGAAAATGGTAAAAACACAGTTACATCCCCTAGTCATTCACAAAATGATGTGTCACTCCGTTAAGTATTATACATTATGCTGTGACAATTACATAATATAATATTTTATTATTATGATACTTCATTTGATGGGTTATTTTGGACAATATATTTGGAATTTATAGCATTTCTCATATTTAATATGTCAAAATAAACATATATTATATATACACGTATTTGTGCGGCGAGCGTGTTGTAACTGCATTGTTAGGTATGTGAAAACTCATTTGGCTTTATATATATAAGTTATAGGGATTAACCTCCGGAAGGCAAGTTCACAGTAGACTTGCATAAACTTTAAACCTTATTTGAGTTGTTTGAAGAGTCGAATTCGAACATGGAACAGCTGAACAACATTAGTGCATTAGAGAACTGCAGCTCTAACGTTCCTGGACTGATGGCTTTGTCCCATAATAGTTTCGGTGATCACCAACGGCCCCAGATTGCTTTATCTTTTACCGAACCTAACGTTCCATTTTATGATCCCGTTCTTGCTCATTTCCTGCCAACCTCTGAGTGTCCCAACAGCCATGAACGTAATAGCATGAACGCCATATCTCAAGCACAAAGTTTGATGAACCCATCCCCTCCAGTTTGTAGTACTGGGTTGGTTGGAGATAACACGACTGAGAGAAATAATGTGCAAACATTTTTTTTCCTTTCTCTGTATTTGCATTTTTTGTTTTTTTGTTTAATATTTTCCATACAAGATTGTGCTTTTGGGTTGTTATGTATGATATAATCTTTTGCAGAGCTGTGGTGGGAAAAAGAGAAAGAGAAACAGTGAGAGAGAGGTAGAGAAACCAAGAGAAGTTGTTCATGTGAGAGCAAGGAGAGGCCAAGCTACTGATAGTCACAGTTTGGCAGAAAGGGTTAGTTTAGAGTATTTCTTTGTTATTATGTTATCATTTCAGTATAAAATTAGGGAGAATTCCATGTTCTAATCTTATAATCGAAAATTATAATGAGAAATATTAATTTTCATTTGATTTTAAGAGCATGTATTCTTGATCCATGACTTCAAGTGCATAAAGTAACTGTTTTTTCGTTCTGAACTAGTTGAGAAGAGAGAAAATAAATGACAAGTTGAGACGCTTGCAAGACCTTGTCCCAGGGTGTTATAAGGTATGACTAATTTATCGTCAAAAAATGTTTTTGAATAGTTATGAACTATTCTTAATGTTGTTGTTTCTGATTATTTATCATCTTTGCTGTTTTTCGAGGTGCTTCAGACAATGGGAATGGCAGTAATGTTGGATGTTATTATCAAATATGTTCAATCCTTGCAGAATCAGATCGAGGTAATTCATAAAATTTTAAGCGAGTATGAATATCAACAACTTGTTCATAGAAAAAATGAAATGGGAAAAAAAATATGAGATGTAAGAGCAATTTCTTTTCATTTGCGAGATTCTAACAATGTCAATTTCTTATTGGGGCATTTAACAAAAGTCCTGTATATATTTTTTATTTAATTTTTGGTGCAACATATTTAACGGAGTGATAGACGTATATTGTGCAACATATTTAATTTTTGGTGCAACATATTTTCTATTTAATTTATATACTTGACGAAGTAACACAAAATATTGTCAAAAATAATTTCTAATCCCTTCTCACAGATAATGAAATTAAATGTGTTTTGATAATGTCCCCATATGTGTGATAATGTTACTATAGGAACTAAAAGTTATATTTGAAAATATGTTGGACTAAACTGTAATGGACATTTTTTCAGGGACAATCCATATATTAGCCCTTTTATATTTATGTCATTTTTTTTCTAAGTAGTCGACATCATCTTGAGTCTGTTAAAATAGTAGTGAAAACAACTATACCAATATTTTTCACTTTGTTTTCATTCAAACGTGCCGTTTTTTTCTTCAGTTTCTCTCCATGAAGCTTTCAGCAGCCAGTTTGTTCTATGATTTCAACTCATCAGAGATGGAAGCTTTAGAAACAATACAGGTATGATCATTGATGTAAATAATATAGTTAGGCTTGTTTCCAATTTATTATTATTATTTATATACTCTAATTGTATTTTTGATATTTGGAGGATTTTATTCATTCAGTTCCTGCATTAAAACTAAACATTATTTAGTAATAAATTATGAATTATGTTGCAGGGGACAAACGGGTATGAAACACAAATGATGGAGAGGATCATGGGAGAAGGGTATGGAGGGTTTCCTCAGTTCCAATCAGCATGGCCCCTTTGACTTTACCTTTTTATTTTGGTTGTAACACATATATCCTAATGCCGTATATACAATATATATATAGAGAGAGAGAGATATGTGTGTATGTATATCTTGTAGCCATACACAGTACCATATTCTCTTCTTATCTTGTACCCAAATCAAATTCGCTCCCTCATGGTTTAGATTTGCAGATATACTTGTATAATCCCCATGTGCAAGTACCGTATACACATCAATAATCAAGGGGTAATGATCTCTGTATCTAGATATTAAATATTAATACCTATTTTACCTTTGTTTAAATAATATAAATTAAATCTTTGAATTGATTGTGTTCTTTTTCTCTATTTCGACGGAAATATATTTCATGTGACTTGTTACTTGTTAAAAACAAAAACAAGTTTTTGAAATGGGAACTAATGAAAAGGAAGATGCATCCATAATTTAATATTGTTTTATGTACTTGTCTCTAAGCAATAGCCAACATAAATGTCTGTGGAAGATGTCTGGTCAGATAATTGTCCCAAATATATGTAGAAAGAGTTCAACGTCATTTAAAAATCCCTATTTAACTTTTGCATCTATTAAGATTATCAATGATGAATTCCAAAGATCTATCAAGACAAGCTATGTAACATTTCATCAATTGGTGATCATCTAAAAAAGAAACCATACTTTTTTGCTTTTGGGTATGATCTAAGTATATTACCAAAAGCATGGACATTACAAAGAATATGCAATAAAGTCCATAACACGGCCCTCAAGACACCAACTCCGCTCAAAACAACAAATCAAATGATCGAAACCACCCTACACGCAACCTACACGAACCAATACAAAACACATTTAAGCACTAAACAAACCTAGCAAAGCAAAACTAAATCCAAAACTCGCACGCATGCCACAAACCAATCATATTGCAAATTGAGATATTTAATAAACATAGCAGTATCTTAACACTCGCTATAGAAGCTTTAGCAGTTACGTGGCGAAACACTGAAACAAAACCAAACCCAAATCCCAGTCTGACCATGTGAATCTACCAAAGGGGTTATGACCCCAACCCCAACACAACCCAGAACGTAACCCCAAACCCAGAGTCATCAGCATGTCACAATCTGACATTAAGCACTTCCCAGGAGATGACGATTGAGAACAAACAAGTGGATCCAAACCCAGGAGAGATGTTCAGGCCATGTTAGGGCACACCCCACGTGTGGGAACCGCACCCCAATCCAAATCAGACATGAAGCTTATTCGGCATAGATAGCGATTAGGGGAGGGGGTGGTTCAGCCACCCGAACATCACATTTAAGATATGTAAAAATGTTTATTTACACACATTTCTCTATTCGTAATGAAAACTTTAATCATATATATAGTGGTATATCGTTGATTATCACTAGGGTCGCGTTTAGTCTTAAAGAAACATTGGCACTCGTCTCTAGTCTGTCAAGTGGGTAATTTGTAAGGACCAAATTTCCAATTGAGTCTTTATGTAGTTTTGACTTATTTTTAGAACAAAACATGTTTCAGTCATAGATAGTTTTTATTGTCTGATCCCACGAGTCTATGACGTATCGAAGATTTATTGAAGACGTTACGGCAAAGCTACAAAGATTTAATCATGTCGAAGTTTAATTGGTGCAATTTCGCGTCTTCAAGGTTTAATTGCATTCCGAGACCACACGGGTATGGAAGCATAATGTTAATATAACTCGGAATTCATTTTATAAAAAATAAGGATGTTATTTTTAAGGAAAATATTTTAAAATGTTTAAATATTTACACATCAGATAAAGGACGGGTTTGTGTTGGATTAGAATTGGTTTTAAATAAAACTCTTTTATTAAAGTTGGAACAGTTTGGAACTCTATCTGATGACGTCGTTCAAACGACTTTAGATCTCGTTCGAACGAGATGCACTATCGTTCGAACGACGTGTCATCTCGCTCGAACGAGATTTGCACCGACTTAAAAAATTATATTTAAGTCAGGTCCTAGTTCTTTTCTCGGTGTGCGTGCATTACGAATTCACTTTTCAAACAGTACGTTTTTTTGCACATGGTTTTCTAAGGTTTCAAAGGCTTAAATACATCCTTAGAGTTTGCAAGGATCCGATCTTTCATTATCAAAGGTTTATGTGATCCTTGTTGCACCAAGTTGAGTTTTGTTCATCATTGAACACTTGTGATTGTTGGTTTTGCGGTGGAGAAGCGAGGAACATCGTGACAACATCGTAGACGTATCAAGCCGTATCGGTGGGCAACAAGACATTCGTGGAGTCGAGTGTTGTGGACGAGCATCGTGGAAGACAAAATTTCTGCGTGGGCACTATTGAAGAACGGTAGAAGATCAGAAGGAGAGTTAAGACCTGTGGGGATCGAGTCATTGAGTAAGGCTAATATGTCTTTGTAAAACCATTATTCATAGTGATAGTTTGGCTTGGGTCGTCCATTTTGGGTTTTTCCTTATACATCTGGCGTTGTGATTATCTTAACTTCATTTTACTTTCCTATCATCTAGATTCTTGTTTAGGACTTAAATAAGATAAAATTGGCATAGTAAATTTGTTCACAAATTGATTTTATAAAATTGAAAAAGAGTTTTTCAAAAAGAGAAGGTTGATTTGCATTCATCCTTAACTTAATTCCGCTCAAGCAAAAAGTGTTTTATTGAAAGTTATATTTTGGGGACCTACAAATTGATATCAGAGATAGAAATACATTTTTATTGTGTTTGATCCCTTTTTGCTTGCAAGGATGAATTTTGAAAATTTTGACAGTTTTCGCACTCCTGTTTTTTATGGCACTAATTATGCTTACTAGAAAATGCGAATGATAAGTTCTTTAAAATCTATAAATGGGCGTGTCTGGTTAGCTGTTGAAAAAGGTTGGTCACCACCTGTCACACGAGAAGGTGAGGTCCCTAGTTTGAAACCCGTTGAGTCATGGACTGAGATTGAACATATGCTTGCATAGTATAACTCTAAAAGTTTGCACATTATTTCCTCACATGTCACACCTGAAGAGTATAATCGTATCATGTCTTGTGAAGCCACGAAAGAAGCTTGGGATACACTGGCACTCACTCACGAGGGTATGAGTACGGTTAGGGCGTCTAAGTTGCAAAATATCACTACACAGTTTGAGACGATTAAAATGTTAGAGAGTGAGACATTTGATGAGTTTTACGCTAGGTTGTCCACTATTGTTAATGAGGCGTTTAACCTAGGTGAGAAGATTCCCCATAACCAAGTGATTAAGTAAATTTTGAGATCTTTGCCGAGTAGGTTTGATGCTAAAGTGACTGTTATGAATTCCCTTGGTATTCTTAACTCGTCAAAACTAGAAGAGGTCGTAGGTGACTTACAAACCTATGAACTCCATATGTTTACCTCCAAGCAAGTGACAAAGAAAGAAAAGGGAATTGCTTTGAAAGCCTTGAAGGAGGAAACTAAAGTTTCGAATGACGACTCCGATTCCGGTTTTGAGGATGTCGTCTTGTTGGCAAGAAAGTTCAAGAAATTTCTTCAAATTTATAAACAATCAAAAGATGCCAAAAAGTTTGAGAAATTTGAAAAACAAATGAGACTCCACCCCTAATGATAATAGTGAGAAGCCTAAGAGAGATGAGTCTGATAGGTGTTTTGGTGTGAGGGGTATGGTCACAAAGTTAAGGAGTGCCCCACTAGACTTAAGAAAGAGGGCAAGCAACCAGTTACATATAATTGCACCTTAAGTGATAGTGAACTGGAAGAGGGATAGAATTCTCCCATTGAGCGTAACTTTGTTGCGTTTATGGCATGTCATGTAAGCGATGACGATATATCTTCCCACGAGGATACTCATGTTCATGACACTTCCGAGACTGGTGAGAGTGCTTCCCAAGAGGGTGAGGGTGATGAGAGCGAGGATGAGGAGATCGACGTAGGAGAGTTGCAAGTCGCATTTCAAGAGTTATTTGAGGATACGGTGAAGGTGAAAAAAGGCTAACTCAAAATTAAAGCTAAGTTGAAAGAGCGTGCCGTAGAAAATAATGATGCTTTGATTGAGGATATTAGGGCACGGGAGAAGAAGCTTAGGGAGAAGCTAGAGTACGTCGAGAAAGAGAGAGACACCCTTAGAGGTTTGATGGAGGCTTTGAAAAAGGAGGTGCTAGAGTTTGAGGAGTCTAGGAGTTTACTTGAGTCTAAGAATAAGGAGTTGGAGGAGAGTTTGAGAGACTCATCTAGAGTTAAGTTTGACTTGGAGGCTAGAAGTGAGAAGTTGGATAGGATACTAGGCACCGTCCAAATTAAGAGAGATAGGGGAGGTATTGGCTTTGATGATCATGTTGTTTCCATTCCCCCCCCCCCCCCCCGGCGCGCACGTGTGAGAGAGCCACATAGTAACGTTAGAAAAGGTCCTCATATAGGTCACTTTCCATACCATCGCAACATTTGCACGTTTTGTTGTAGGAAAGGTCACCTTATAAAGTTTTGCTATGACCTTAGGTATGCTCCTCGAAAGTTTAAGAGGTTTAGGAATAAATTTTCCCCGATTCCCCCCACCCCTATGCGTCGTTACACACCTACTTGGGTTATGAAGTCGGATTTGGTAGCTTTAGGAATAAAAATTCATGGTTCTCACTTGGTTGCACTTGATTCTTCCCATGCTAAATCTAAAGGTTCACTGTATTACCATGTTTATCGATTTGTATTATATTTTTCAATTATTGCATCTTATTTGAAAAATACAAAAAGATTTTATTTTTGAGAAAATATTTTGAAAAAGCCAAAAATATTTTTGATTTTTGTTTTTGAGTTAACATGTTTGATGTGGCATATTGGTGTGCTTGGACCCCGTTCTTTCCATTATCCATGTGGATAGGACATTTGGGCATTATTATTGATGCTTAGAATTATCTAACCATTGTATTATGGTGTTGTTTTGAAGTTGATATGCGTTTTGATTCGACTTTGTATATATGCCATCTTTGCACACATGCACGAGATTATATGGATGTTTGGCTACTCTTACATATTTGAGTTTGGTGAGATGTTCTTATCTCAATTTTGTCATCTATCCGTAAGTAGACATAATGAGGAGGTGTGCATGTAAAAATTGTTTACCGTGAGGATAATTTGAAAATATGATAAGTGTGCGGGAAAGGGCTGCGAGAGTGTAAAATTGACTCGTCGTGAAAGCCACCGTTTAAAGAGCCCAAAAAATTAAAAAGGCGATAAAAACAATCATATGCCGAAAATGGGCCAAATTAGTTTAGTTCATTCAAAAGAAAATATGATATATTTGAGGGAGTTTGGATGGATTAATAATTTAAACAGGTTTGCACAAAGAATCCTACAGTTGAAAAATCGTGTCATGACGCTATTGTTTGTAGAATCGTCGAAATTCGGGATTCGTGTGCATGATGTTTGTTTAGTTCATTAATCTAATACTTTAATTGTCATATATAGCTATAATAAGGTTTGATGATAAATTGCTATTGATCGTTTCGATATGTTGGAATTGTGATTCATTTTTTTAGTTCACGCACATACATTCCATGTTCATGTTTAGGCACATCAATACTATGTTGTTATGTTACTCATATTTATTTATTTTTGAGTTTTCTAGTTTTTCTACTATTTCGCAGTTTTGATCCCATTAGAGTTAGAATTTTCACAAATTTTTTTACTAGGCAACACTGTTTAATTATTTTGGGGAATCTGTGAAAGTTTAAGTAAGTTGTTCAAACGACATACTGTTTCGTTCGAGCGATGTCGCATTTCGTTCGAGCGACATCCCTGGCTCGTTCGAAGGACAACCCTGGTTGACCTGTTTTGACTTTTTCAGGTTGTACTTCAGTTTCAGTACCCTTCTACATATTGATTCATATTTTTGGTATTGGGTTTCTGTTTATGTAGTCTACTATGATCATTCACATATTTTGTTGCATTTGATTCATTTAATCACACCCATTTTGATCGTTATATTCTTTATGTGATTCATTATTTACTAGCTACTGATTTTACATTGCTTGATCATTTTTAGCTGGTTGTTTCATGATTATCTAGCATATTATGAGTTAATATAATCAAATTGGTATTTTCACATGCTACATTTTTTTATCTGTTCACCGGATTGTCTATTCGAGATAAAAAGGGGGAGAGATGTCTGTGATGTAGAGGGAGTTTTGTGAGTATTATGATTGTCTTACGTTCATATATTGGTATCATGTTTCCTCACATAACAAATTATTCGGATTTAAAAGTTTCATACTAATTTATATCATTTGTTCTTCCATACTCCACTGGGTATGTGTTTGTTTCATGTGTGTAAGTATGCTTAAAGAGATATGAGATTTCAAGTCTACGTCATATTCAGACATTCAAGACAGTTTCATGCTTGTCGGTCCATTGTTGTAGAACCTTATCCTATACTCATGATGTATTTTTCATTTTGGGTTTTATGTGATGGGATTTAGGCATCATATGGCTTGACGACCCAACTTAAAAATGTCACTGTTGGTTTTGTCCTAGAATAGTCAAAAGGGGATATTTATATGGACCAAATTTTCAATTGAGTCTGAATTTAGTTTTGACTTATTCTCAGAACAAAACATGATTGAGGCATAGATAGTTTTTATTGTCTGATCCCACGAGTCTATGACGTATCGAAGATTTATTAAAGATGTTGTGGCAAAGCTACAAAGATTTAATCATACCGAAGTTTAATTGGTGCAATTTCATGTCTTCAAGGTTTAATTTTATTCCGAGATCACACAGGTATGAATGCATAATGTTAATGTAACTCATAATTCATTTTATAAAAATAAGGATGTTATTTTTTTTAAGGAAAATGTTTTTAAAATGTTTAAATGTTTACACATTAGATAAAGGATGGATTTGTGTTGGATTAGATTTGGTTTTAAATAAAACTCTTTTATTAAAGTTGGAGCAGTTCGGAACTCTATCTGACGACGTCGTTCAAATGACTTTAGATGTCGTTCGAATAAGATGCACTGTCGTTAGAACGACGTGTAATCTTTCTCGAACGAGATTTGCACCGACTTAAAAAATTATTTAAGTCAGGTCCTAGTCCTTTTCTCAGTGTGCATGCAGAACGAATTCACTTTTCAAACAGTACGTTTTTCTACACGCGTTTTTCTAAGGTTTTAAAGTCTTAAACACATCCTTAGAGTTTGCTAAGATCCGAGCTTTCATTATCAAATGTTTATGTGATCCTTGCTGCACCAACTTGAGTTTTGTTCATGATTGAACAATTGTGATTGATGGTTTTGCGGTGGAGAAGCAACGGACATCGTGTTCAACATCGTTGATGTATCAAGCCGTATCGGTGGATACCGAGACATTCGTGGAGTCGATTGTTGTGAATGAGCATCGTGGAAGACAAAATTTCTGTGTCAGCACTATTGAAGAATGATAGAAGATCATAAGGAGTATCAAGACCCATGGGGATCGAGTCGTTGAGTAAGTCTAATCTGTCTTTGTAAAACCATTGTTCATAGTGATAGTCTGGCTTGGGTGGTCTGAGGTTTTTTCTCGTTTTGGGGTTTTCCTCGTACATCCGGCGTTGTGAGTATATTTACTTCATTTTACTTGCCTATCATCTAGATGCATGTTTAGGACTTAAACAACATAAAATTGGCATAGTAAATTTGTTCACAACTTGGTTTGATAAAATTGAAAAAGTGTTTTTCAAAAAGAGAAAGTTTATTTGCATTCATCCTTAACTTAATTCCGCTCAAGAAAAAAGTGTTTTATTGAAAGTTATATTTTGGGGACCTACATAATTTAATGCAATCCTAAAATTTATTTTGATCAATTAATTGCATTGTAATTTTTAAAACTTGTGAAAACAAAATCGTATATTTTCTTACTCTTGTGTCAAATTCACATTCTTATGGTAAATCTCATAATCATTCAGAATAGCAAACTCGTGTAAGTATTCGTATTCACTAACCAACAGAACAATTTGAAAAAATGCATTACTAAAGACGTTTATTGAAAATAAACTATTTAAGTAACTCCGAGTTGTTTTTTGAAGAAACTCTTTTCTGAAATCAAAAATGATTAATCACAAGATGTGTTTAATAAAACAGTATGTACGAGATCTTATTCAAGATTTAGACAACAAGTTTAAAAGATAGTTTAAACAAGTTTTAAACACAGCACAACCAAGAATGAGATGAGAAAATGTAGAAGACTTCTCTTCACAATTTTTTACGTCGTAAAACCTCACCAATTGAGGAAACATCCACGACTCCCTCTACGGAGTAAAATGAAAAATCCACTAAAATAAATATATGAGTTACAAACTATATAACTAGCATGCAAACAACTCAGACCTATATAAGTTTAGGAATGTACCCTCTGGTTGCATTAAACTTCTCTGCAGTTTTGATTATAGATGTAGTTCTCCCAGTTTGTCAACTTCTGATTTGTTCCAGCACTTTACGTCGACTTATGTTCTCAAGATCTTATCACCAACACTTTTCGTGTTGTAGGGTGTAAGTGTTTGTGAAGGTGCTTTCTAACACATGCATGCACACACACACACACTTATTAATTACAAACAGTCCTAACAAATAACAGTTACACTATATGCAGTGATCTTTTCTTTTTCTTTCTTCTTAGAAAACTTTGAACCTTTTTGACCTTTCAAACTATCCCTGAATCCACGGATACCTTGCTAGGAAGACAGACAAGGTCTTAATCAATCTCAGAATTTAAAACAAAAACTTTTTTAGATTGAAAACCTCCAAGTGAGATTCCAAACTAGGTCAAAAGTTTAGTTTACAAGAACAAGAAACAGAAAGCATTTATTGTTGATTTCAAAGTAAGAAAAACGTTTTAAGAGAAAATAATCAACAATATATTTCTCAAGATGAGAAATAAGAAGAAACTAAGTGTAATGTAACATGAATAACTCAGATCTGAGATTTCTATGGAAACGGAAACTAGATCTAAGTAGGAGTCTAAGTTGGAAACAAGATCTCACGAACACAAGGTATGGTGTTTTGAAGAAATGTTTGGGTTAGGTTTGAAGAAGATTTGGACGAAGTTAGGGTTTCTAACTTTTTCTTCTCTCTCTGGTTTTCTCTCTTCTCTCTCTACTCTCTCAATTTCTCTGAGGAAATGAAATGGCCAAAAGTCTTCGAAGTCTGAGGGAAGAGGGATTTTTATAGCGAGAGGAGAAGGTTCGAGATAACTGATCAAAACCAAGGGCTGAGATCGAGTCAATTTAAATTGACTTGAATCCAAGGGCTCACACAAGGCGGTGCTTAAACGGACGCTGATTGGCTTAAAAAGATACACGGGGATCCATCAAGGCAACATGCAGACCATTGATAAGAAATGATCCAAGGGCTGATAACACACGCGTCAATTGTCTCTATAAAGAAACACACATCTAACCAATCAGGGGGCAACAGGTGTTGGCCAGTTATGGGATGTAAAACGCGCATCAAAACTAATTACAAAGACTACCCTGAAGTCTCTGGCGCTTTCGAATTCTACCCAAGGTAACATTAGGCCATAAAATACAACAATTCATATTTGGAGATTGACCCCAAAACTTTTAAAACAAGTTTTAATTATTAAAAACATGTTTAAAAAATGTTTAAAAAAATCCCAAAAAATTATTAAAAATCAAGCTTAGGGATTTAAACACACACAACACATGTACACACATAATTATGCAAAATAACATGCAAAAATGAATTCTACTATGTGAGTGTTGGCAATAGGTTCTTGATCAAAGAAAGAAAGAGAGATGAATAGGCAATCCAACTTCTTAGGCTCTTTGGTTTCTAGGAAGACACAATTTTGTCACAATTTCCAAACTAGATGAGCACTTATACAATATAAACTCAAGTGAGTCAAATGTATAAGGGCTTCAATCTCCCCCTTTGGAAATATGAGATAAAATTTCCTTAGAGTCAACTAGGACTCGTAGGGAAACAAAAAAAAAAGAAAAAATTATTCCTATCAAAGTTCTATCTACCCAAAACCTAGAAATCAAAAAGTACATAACTCAACTATTTACAATTTAATACCCTAATACAACAGTTGAGAATGACTGGACAAAAAGGAATACATGCAATGAATCACTAAGATCAAATTGTTTAGAATATGTAAGAGATTAGTAGACTCAAATTTCTCCCCCATTTTGTCTCAAATGGACAAAGGGAAAAACTTGGATAAACAGCAAAGGTATTACTCAACACAAACCATACCAATAGATTTACGTAATGAAATGAATCTATTATAATCTAGAGGTTTGGTAAACATATCTGTGAGTTGTAGATCAGTAGGAAGATAATTGATTTCTAATTCCTTAGATTCAACTAATTCACGTATAAAATGATGTCTTATTTTAATATGCTTTGTTCGCGAGTGTTGAACAGGATTTTTAGAAATATTAATCGCACTTTGATTATCACAATAGAGATGCAATTGGTTTTTAAGCCACAATAATTGAGCACAACAGCTACCAGCGGCTATGTATTCAGATTCAGCAGTCGAGAGTGATGTGCAGTTTTATTTTTTACTATTCCATCCTACCAAGTTATTACCAATATAATAACATGCTCCTGAAGTGCTTTTACTATCATCAGTACATCCAGCCCAGTCAGCATCAGTGTACCCAATAATAGTGCTTGGTGTGTCATTAGTGTACCAAAGTCCTAGATTTTGAGTGCCTTTAACATATTTAATTATACGTTTAACAGAATTCAAATGGCTCTCTTTAGGGTTGTTTTGATAACGAGCACATACACACACAACATACATGATATTAGGACGCGAGGCAGTAAGGTAGAGTAGAGTGCCAATCATACTACGATATAGAGTAGGATCTACAGATTTTCCATTTTCATCTTTTGACAATTTTACCGTAGTACTCATAGGTGTGTTAGCATCTTTAGCACTCTCGAGGCCGAATTTCTTAACAATCTCTAAAGCGTACTTAGATTGCGAAACAAATAATCCTTCTGGATGTTGTTTGACTTGGAGACCTAGGAAGAACTGCAACTCCCCCATAAGGGACATCTGAAATTCTTTACTCATAATTTCAGAAAAGGATTTTACTTCTGAGGTAGAAGTTGATCCAAATATAATATCGTCTACATATACTTGAGCAATAGTAATGTGTTTGTCAAAATGTTTGACAAATAGAGTTTGGTCATTTCCACCTCTTTTGAAACCTTTATCCAAAAGAAAACTGGAAAGACGCTCATACCAAGCTCTAGGAGCTTGTTTAAGGCCATATAAAGCCTTTTTCAGACGAAATACATGATTTGGATATTTAGGGTCAATGAACCCTTTAGGTTGTTCTACATAGGTTTCCTCAGCCAGTATTCCATTAAGGAACGCAGATTTGACATCCATTTGATATAATGTAAAACGCATGTGACAAGCTCTAGCGAAAAGCGGACGAACTGATTCTAAACGAGTAACAGGTGCAAAGGTCTCGTTAAAATCAATTCCTTCTATTTGGGAGTATCCTTGAGCAACTAATATAGCTTTATTTCTAATTATTATCCCATTTTCATTAGTTTTATTTTTGAAAATCCAACGAGTACCAACAACCTTTTTGTGATCAGGACGTGGAACAAGATACCATACATCATGAATGACAAATTGTAAAAGTTCATCCTGCATAGCAGAAATCCAGTGAGAGTCATTCAATGCCTCATTTACATTCTTTGGTTCCACAAGGGAAACAAAACATGCATAATGTGCATAATTTCTAAGTTGGGATCTTGTACGCACTGGCTCACTAGGGTTTCCAACTATGTTGTTTATGGGATGATCTTTAGAAACCCAGTTAGGTACTTCAGGTGTCTCAATAGGTAATGAATTATCTATTTCAGAAGGGTCATTTTCTAAATTATTTGAAGACTCTTCTTCAATAGGTAATTCACCAGTCTTGCTTTCTACAGTAGTGTCACTAACAATTACATTTATGGATTCCATAATGGTTTTAGTGCGAAGATTATACACTCGATAAGCTCTACTGTTAGGCGAGTAACCTAGAAATATGGCTTTATCTCCCCGGCTCTTAAATTTAGATAAGTGTTCCCTATCTTTGCATACATAACAAGTACTGCCAAAGGTTCTAATACATTTGAGATTAGGCTTTTTATTGTACCAAAGTTCATAAGGAGTTTGTTTGGAATTCTTTCTAAGATAGACCCTATTAATGATATGACACGCAGTACAAATAGATTCTACCCAAAAATATTTAGGTATATTCTTGGCATGTAACATGACACGTGCCATCTCTTGCAAGGTACGATTCTTTCTCTCGGAGATTCCATTTTGTTGAGGACTCTTAGGAGCACTGAACTCATGTTTGTAACCATTATAGTCACAGTATTCTATAGTGCCAGTGTCTTTGAATTCACCATCTTTATCACTACGGATTCTATTTACTTGAGTGTCCTTTTCATTTTCAATCCTAAAAAGAATTTTTAGGAAGGTTTGAAAAGTGTTAAACTTTTGTTTTAAAAAGGCTACACTACACCAAATCTGCCCATTTGTCACGGTCATTGACCTTGACAAATTCACCTTGTCAAGGTCAATGATCGTGACATTTCGAGGCGAGACAACTTTTTTTGTCACGGTCGTGCCACGGTCATTGACCTTGACACAAAACTCGCATTTTGTGTCACGGTCGTGTCACGGTCATTGACCTTGACACGTTTGTCACGGTTTAAAACCGTGACTAAGCCGCGATCCTTTTTAAAAAAATTGTCACGGCCATTGCCCGTGACAAGCCCGTGACAAATGTTGTCAAGGACTTGTCACGGTCAATGACCGTGACAATTCTGGGCAGAATTTAAAAAAAATCTGCTGGGCAGTATGGCCACCGCCACTGCCCAGCAGTATATTTGTACCTGTTATAACAACGTTGTACCTGTTCCAAACATCATATATCCAACACAAACTAAAGATAATGCAAATATATATTCATGACAGTATAATCCAAATTTTCAAAGTAAAAATAATATACATGACGATATAATCCAAATATAATTAAAATGGACAAACTTGAAAATAATGTTACTACATGTCTTGTATAAAACTGAGGAGGTGAGTAGGCCACACGACATACGAATTGACGCACCCACTAATATATGTCGTGCCGCATTGTTCACGCAACCACAGTAGGGAGTTCTCCTTCCCGGGTATGACATGCGTGACGAGCACCCTGGACTCCATCCCTTGAAGCACACGTCCATGGACTATTCCACCCTCGATGATATCCGGGTCCCTCAACCCCCGCCCTATCCGCTGGCCATCAAATATGTCCAATATGAACATGCTCGGCCAACCAATCGTCGATAATGGTCTGTTGGAGGGCGTCAAATAGGGAAGTGGATCGTCGAAGTACGAACGTGTCGGTGATGAAGCAGCGAGGTCCACATCCTCATCATCCTGCGCCTCCTCCTCCCGCACCTCCTCGTCCTCCCGCACCTCCTCCTCCACCGCCTTCTCCTTCCCTTTCCCTTTACCTTTCTCTTTACGGTCTCCACCCAACGTACGCTTCATGAATGCGTACATATCTTGGACCGTCGCCTCCAAACGGGACAGCTTCGCGTCGTGTGAATCCACCGTTCGAGCCAACCCGGTGTCGCTCGTCTCCAATCCGATGATCCTAGATTTGGCCACCCGCGAGCTCACTCCCCTTGTCCTCCCCTTGCGATCAGAGCCAAGCACTTGGTTGAGTGCGTCTGTGGACAAAGATGCCTTGTCGGCATCAGACTGCGACTCATGCACTTCCTTAAGCTTTGCCTGAAACGACAAAAAGCACATGATTAGTAAAATAAGTAAACTAAAAAATTATAACGTAATTAACAATAATTAAACTGTCGGATTACTTACAATCGTGGCCGCGACGCTCGGGGACACCTCCTTGTCCTTCCCCTTCTTCATCCGAAGAGCCACATAAGTATCGAGCCTATGTGGCTTACCCCCTGGCCCACTCCCTACCCCCTGAAATAAAATAAAGTAAAGTAAAATTAGTATCGGCCCCGCAAAGTAAAATAATATCCAATAATATATTTCTGTAGTTATAGATAAATTAAATATTACCTTCATCCTATGCTCCACCTTAGCGTAAGAGGTCCGGCCGGAGTAGTGCACGTCCGTCTTTTTAGCCCGATTTTCCCTCCCCGATTGGCGAGATGCCAATTGTCGATCCTCGATCTCATTGTCAATGAACTTTTGCCATTGTGCCAATGAGATCGGCTCCTTGGGCGGGACGGATCCGCGCCATTGTAAAATGGTCTCTCGTGTTTTTCCAAAGTACCGTGTCCGCATATTTTTTTTCCACGTCTTGTGTTGCTCCTTCAACTGCTCGAAGACGGAATCGCGTAGCTTTGGATCCAAGTTGAATTGTTCCTGTCCAACAAATACAATGTTAGTTGCGAATAAATATAAATATAAATATAAATATAAATATAAATATAAATATAAATATAAATATAAATATAAATATAAATATAAATTGAAATTGAAATTGAAATATTCATATAAATATTACCTGTAGTTCCGTCCAAACAGCTAACTTGAGCTCATACGACACCTCCTTCCAACTCATAAACCCCGGGCCGATGACCGTCTTTAGCAGCTCGAGGGATCTCGCTAAAAGCTCCGACTTGTTTTCGACGGTAATCCCAAATTTTCCATATTTGGGGAGCCTAGGGGCGGAGGAGCCCTCGTCGCCTCCGCTACCACCGAACCCAGACGACGACATCATCATAAACAGCATCATCATCTTCGCCCTAACATCTGAAGGAGACATTTTTGCTGTAAAAAAAATGTTATTAGTACAGATAAAAAAAATGTTATTAGTACAAATAAAAAAATGTTTCGTCTATATTATAACGTATGTGTAAGTTCCGTCAATACCACCCCCGCCACAGGCACACACACACACACACACACACACCACCCCTACCCACCCCACCCCCGCCACACGCACACACACACACGCACACACACAAATTTTGAATGAAAATATCAATTATTTATAAAATTGATGTCTACTTTTAGTGTTGTGTATATATGTTAGTCTACTTTTGCTTTTTTTTTAAATAATCAATTAACCAAATTTCATAATAGTGAATAAGGGTTAATCCTAGCCATTAATTAAGTGTATTATTAGTAAGTACAAAAATTAAATATGGACTATTAATCTAGGATATAAGGAGTATTTGTTAGTGAAATAATAATTTAGTGATAAAAACACACTCGAACACTACCAAGTTTTGACGACACGGTTCTCTAGAAAGAAAAACAAGCATTTCCAAATTACACGTCGAAATAATACAAGTGCATGCTTTGCAATCAAAGGTATTTATCTTTAGGGGTTTGTAAATTTAGGATTTATTGTAATATGTATTTTGAAAATAGGACAACAAACATTTTATTTATAATTTTAGTCCCTATTTTTTAATTAAACCGCTGGCGCAGACCCATATTCATAAAACGTTAACCAATCATAACATGCCACGTGTCCCTTTAATTTGAAAATAGGGACTAAAAATGGAAACAAAATGTTTGTTGTCCTATATCCATAATCAATATTATTTTAAGTCCTAAAATTACATAATCTATTATCTTTATAAGGATAAAATTATCTTAAAATGATTGGTAGGGAATGTCTATGAGGTGGATGATAATTTATTTGATATTTTATATTATTTCTTTTGGTTAGGTTATTAAGACTTTATTTGAATTGATATCTTAGTAATTATTATTTAATATTTATTTTGAGCAATTATCTTATAGTAGGATTATTATCCTAGAAACAATTCTATCAATTCAAATAAATAGATATCAATTCAGATACATGTCTTGGATATCAATTCCCACTAGGGGTGGAAATTCGTGTGCGTCGTGTCGTGTTCGGGTCGTGTCATGTCGGGTTCGTGTTAAGTATTAGTCAACCCTAA
This sequence comes from Sambucus nigra, assembly GCA_949130495.1. Taxonomy (NCBI): domain Eukaryota; kingdom Viridiplantae; phylum Streptophyta; class Magnoliopsida; order Dipsacales; family Adoxaceae; genus Sambucus; species Sambucus nigra. Next base: position 279,573,485 of record OX422215.1, on the reverse strand, counting down.
CCCGACCCATTTAACTAATCGTGTCAGATGAGCAAACACTAACCCGACCTATTTATTATCGTGTCGTGTTCGGGTTGACCCGCATAACCCATTAAGTAAAATATAAAATAATTTTTTTCTTCTCTCTTAACCAATCATAGCACTCATAGGCCTAAAATAACTTAATTTAATTAATTTCAAATTCTTGCAACACATAAATAATTTATCATCCGAGTTCGTGTCGAGTTCGTGTCGGGTATCGTGTCGTGTCAAAAATTTCCACCCCACCCCACCCCCCTCCACCACCACACACCACCACACACACACACACACACCCCACCCCTAACCACCCCCTGCCCCACCCCTCCACCACCCCCTCCCCCACCACACACCACCACACACACACACACACACACCCCAACCCCACCCCACCCCCTCCCCCACCACACACCACCACACACACACACACACCCCACCCCTAACCACCCCCTGCCCCACCCCTCCACCACCCCCTCCCCCACCACACACCACCACACACACACACACACACACACCCCAACCCCACCCCACCCCCTCCCCCACCACACACCACCACACACACACACACACACACACCCCACCCCACCCTCCACCACCCCCTCCCCCACCCTGCCCCACCCCCTGCCCCCCTCCACCGTCCCCACCCCCTCCCCCACCCTGCCCCATCCCGCCCCACCCCCCACCCCCTTCCCCCCTCCACGCACACACATACACACATATATATATACACATACACACAAATATACACACAAATATATATATATATATGAAAGAGAGAGAGAGAGAGAGAGAAAATGGACCTGAAAGTAGAGAGAGAGAGAGAGAACAGCGTCGAGAGAGAGAGAGAGAGAAATGGAGGGAACGGCGCGGGAGGGAAAAAAGAAGGGGGATAGGGTTTTTGCTGCGAATATTGTCACGGTCGTGTCAAGGTCTTTGACCGTGACAAGAATTTAAATAATTGTCACGGTCAATGACCGTGACAAGACCGTGACAAATTGAATTGTCACGGGCTTGTCACGGTCATTGACCGTGACAATTCGTTGTCACGGTCGTGTCAAGGTCAATGACCGTGACATAAAACGCGTGTTTTTTTGTCACGGTCAATGACCTTGACAAGGCTGGCCGGCTGAAAGGTGACAATTTGCCCATTTTGGTGTAGTGCTACCCAAGCAAATCTGGTGAAGTCATCAACCATAACTAAGATATAACTGTGAACACAAAGGCTAATAGTTTGGGAAGGACCCATTAGGTCCATATGGATGAGTTCTAAAGGATTAGAGGTGAGAATATCTTTGACTTTCTTATGAGGGGCCTTAACAATTTTACCATCTTGACATGAATCGCAAACAATGTTATGAATGGGTTTAATTTTTGGAATTCCTCTTACTATGTCGTGAGAAGACAATTTACGAAGATTATCGTAATTTATGTGACCCATTCTGTTATGCCATATCTCGTTGTCATCCATTCTGGCAACCTTACAAGTTTCAGAATTGTTCTTGACAGTGTAGAAGTTGTCAGGAGTTCTGAATTCAGTAATTATGCATTCACCTTTTTCATTTAAAATCTTGCAATTGTTCTTTGAAAAGGTAACAGTATGGTCTGAGTCACAAAATTGCGAAATACTAAGTAAGTTGGCCTTTAGACCTTTAACTAGAAGAACATATATAAGAATAGGAAGCCCATCTTCTTGGAGATTTCCTTTACCTGTGATTTGAGAGAAACTCCATTACCAAAAATGACTTTACCACCAGCAAATCTGGTTTTGTTTAAAAGTTTAGATTCATCTCCAGTCATATGCTTAGAACATCCAGAGTCTAAATACCAACCAGATGATGTGTGTTCGGATTTTAAAGCAGTAACAACAATATTACACTTCATCTGAGGTAATAGATCATATTTTCTAATCCAAATTGCTCTAGTTTTCATCTTGCGCTTATTAGCTCTCAACTGATAAAATTTGCGAGCATTAGATTTTTGCTGAAAAATGTTTTGCGCATGATTTTGAATTTTGTGAAAGACTTGATCATTTGGTTTAGGAAAGGGCTTAGGATTCCTTCTAGGAAATGTTCTTTTTGGTTTGTTCTTTCTCTTTCTATAGCTAGAGTTTTTATCTTGCTCTCTAGGAAGTATATAATTGTTTCGACTCCTCCTAGAATAGTTAAAGTTCTCGAAAGTACGAGGATTATAGATAGGTTTAATAAGTCTCCTAGCATAGCAACCATCGAAAGAGTGACCATATATGTCACAGTAGGAGTAATAAAGATTGCTCAAGATGGGGGTCTCCTTAGGAAAGTCTCTAAACAAAGGTTTTGAAAAGTTTTGAGGCTGAACTTTATTCCTAGGGAGTACAGGTTTATAAGTAGGTTCACTCTTTCTGATAAAAGTGCAGACGTATTTAGCCTTAGGTGAACTTTTATGCTTAAAGCAACTTGATTCCCCAATGTTGAAGTTTTGATGTTTTAAATCAAACTCAGATTTTTGGGAATGAAAATCTGGGCATGTTTCAATAGGTCTTTTGCCTCTTGACACAAACTTGATAGGTTCAAAAGGCTTTGTTTGTGTTTTCAAATTGGGACAAAATCCTATACCAGTTCGATCATCAGAATTGGTTTTAGATTCAGCAACAAATTCTTCAAAACAGTTAGAATTATTTTCAAATTTTGTAAATTTTTTTAAAACAGTTGTTGTCTTTTCTTTGGTTTGTTCCAATTCTAACAATGTCCTTTTGTATTTTTTCTTCAGAATTTCATTTGTTTCAGTCAAATTTTTCAGTTTTTCATCAAAAACTTTAACTTCACTTTCATGAGTTAAGCATTGGGTAGTGTACTCTTCAGCATTCAGTTTAACCATCAGGCTTAGATCTTCCAATTTCTTGGTAAGGTCTTTAACAGTCGTTTCTAGTCTAGCGCTTTTCTTGAGAGTCTTAGTGTAAAGTGTGTGAATGTCTGGGAGGTCTTCATTGTCCGAGTCACTAAGTGTGGTGTGTGGAGTGACCCCTAACGATTCATTTGTTAAACTCACACACCCATTGACATCGTCATTATCGCCATCCCTTTGACTCACACACCCCGAGGTAGTACATGTAACATTCTCAGTAATCAAACCATCTAAACCAGTAATAACCACATTCGAAGAATCAGTCATAGAATTATTTGGTTCATCCTCATTAACAAACATAGGCATGTAATCATTATAAATAATCTTGGCAAAGAAGGACATGCAGGGATCAAAAGCATTTGATGACTCAGGTTCCTCATTTTCAGAGTCACTTGAATCATCCCATGTTTTGCAGATGTTAGCTCTATTGTGTTTGTTTTAAGTGTTCAAATTAACTCTACAGTCTTGTGCAATGTGCCCCAGTTTACCACATCTATAGCATTCAGTCTTCTTAAGGTCTCTATTAGGTCTGATATGAGAGTCCTTGTGATTTTTGTCATTGATTTTCTCATGAGGTCCGTGACTAGAGGGAGTTGGATAATTTGACTTGCCTTGTTTATTTGAAACTTTGTTTCTAAACTTAATGATTTTCTTGAACTGTTTTGTCATTAAGGCAATCTGATTGTCCAAACTCTCTATATCGTAGTCCTCATCAGATTCATCATTGGAAGTATTGAACTCAGGTTTAATCAATTTAGAAGAGAAGCTTAGATTGGAACTAGTATGTTTCCTATGGGATTGGGTTAATTGTTTCTTAAATTCCAGTTCCATTTCCACAGTTCTTAATTTACTACTGAGTAATTCAGGAGTGAGATTTATATCACATATTTCCTCAATAGCATATCTTTTGTTATCAAATTTCTGTGGTAATGATCTCAGAATTTTATATACAATTTCTTGTCTATCATAGGTTATCCCATTAGCATGAAGTTTGGTCACAATATCAGTCAGGTTCATATAAAAGTCATCAAATGATTCAGTCTCAGACATAATTAAAGAGTTATACTGCTGGATAAGCATTTGGATTTTATCAGCCTTAACTCTAGTGTCTCCTTCATGTGCAGTGACTAAGGTGTCCCAAGCTTCCTTAGAAGTGGTACAGGATGAGATTCTTTTGAACTCATGTTCATTTATAGACATAAATATGGCATTCTTTTCTTTGTTATTATTTTGAGAAACTTGTTTCTCTTCTTGAGTGAACTCACTTAAAGCTTTCTTAACTCTCTCATTACTTCCTTCGTTGGCTGGTTTAGTAGGAAAAGTATAACCATTTTCAACAATGTCCCAGACATCATCTCCAAAAGTTCCTTGAATGAGAGCAATCATCCTTACTTTCCAGTAAGCAAAATTGGTTCCATCAAAGATTGGAGGTCTGGTCAAGTTACCAAATCTTTCATTTTTCTCGTCCATAATTGATTTTCAGAAAACAATTTCAGAAACACGGGATCTCTTTAAAAGCAGTTTACAAAGCTCTGATACCAATTGAAAAAATGCGTTACTAAAGCCGTTTATTGAAAATAAACTATTTAAGTAACTCCGAGTTGTTTTTTGAAGAAACTCTTTTCTTAAATAAAAAATGATTAATCACAAGATGTGTTTAATAAAACAGTATGTACGAGATCTTATTCAAGATTTAGACAACAAGTTTAAAAGATAGTTTAAACAAGTTTTAAACACATCACAACCAAGAATGAGATGAGAAAATGTAGAAGACTTCTGTTCACAATTTTTTACGTGGTAAAACCTCACCAATTGAGGAAACATCCACGACTCCCTCTACGGAGTAAAATGAAAAATCCACTAAAACAAATATATGAGTTACAAACTATATAACTAACATGCAAACAACTCAGACCTATATAAGTTTAGGAATGTACCCTCTGGTGTCCTTAAACTTCCCTGCAATTCTGATTGTAGATGTAGTTCTCCCAGTTTTTCAACTTCTGATTTGTTCCAGCACTTTACGTCGACTTATGTTCTCAAGATCTTATCAGCAACACTTTTCGTTTTGTAGGGTGTAAGTGTTTGTGAAGGTGCTTTCTAACACATGCATGCACACACACACACTTATTAATTACAAACAGTCCTAACAAATTACAGTTACACTATATGCAGTGATGTTTTCTTTTTCTTTCTTTTTAGAAAACTTTGAACCTTTTTGACCTTTCAAACTATCCCAGAATCCACGGATACCTTGTTAGGAAGACAGACAAGGTCTTAATCAATCTCAGAATGTAAAACAAAAACTTTTTGAGATTGAAAACCTCCAAGTGAGATTCCAAACTAGGTCAAAGGTTTAGTTTACAAGAACAAGAAACAGAAAGCATTTATTGTTGATTTCAAAGTAAGAAAAACGTTTTAAGAGAAAATAATCAACAATATATTTCTTAAGATGAGAAATAAGAAGAAACTAAGTGTAATGTAACATGAATAACTCAGATCTGAGATTTCTATTGAAACAGAAACTAGATCTAAGTAGAAGTCTAAGTTGGAAACAAGATCTCACGAACACAAGGTTACAACAACCAAATTAACTCAACTCAAACTCTCAAACACTCAAGAACACTCAGGATGGTGTTTGGATATGGTGTTTTGAAGAACTATTTGGGTTAGGTTTGAAGAAGATTTGGACGAAGTTAGGGTTTCTAACTTTTTCTTCTCTCTCTGGTTTTCTCTCTTCTCTCTCTACTCTCTTCTCTCTCTACTCTCTCAATTTCTCTGAGGAAACGAAAAGGCCAAAAGTCTTCGAAGTCTTAGGGAAGAGGGCTTTTTATAGCGAGAGGAGAAGGTTCGAGATAACTGATCAAAACCAAGGGCTGAGATCGAGTCAATTTAAATTGACTTGAATCCAAGGGCTCACACAAGGCGGTGCTTAAACGAACGCTGATTGGCTTAAAAAGATACACGGGGATCCATCAAGGCAACATGCAGACCATTGATAAGAAATGATCCAAGGGCTGATAACACACGCGTCAATTATCTCTGTAAAGAAACACACATCTAACCAATCAGGGGGCAACAGGTGTTGGCCAGTTATGGGATGTAAAACGCGCGTCAAAACTAATTACAAAGACTACCCTGAAGTCTCTGGCGCTTTCGAATTCTACCCAAGGTAACATTAGGCCATAAAATACAACAATTCATATTTGGAGATTGACCCCAAAACTTTTAAAACAAGTTTTAATTATTAAAAACATGTTTAAAAAATGTTTTAAAAAAATCCCAAAAAATTATTAAAAATCAAGCTTAGGGATTTAAACACACACAACACATGTACACACATAATTATGTAAAATAACATGCAAAAATGAATTCTACTGTGTGAGTGCTGGCAATAGGTTCTTGATCAAAGCAAGAAAGAGAGATGAATAGGCAATCCAACTTCTGAGGCTCTTTGGTTTCTAGGAAGACACAATTTTGTCACAATTTTCAAACTAGATGAGCACTTATACAATATAGACTCAAGTGAGTCAAATGTATAAGGGCTTCACAATTACTTTGGACTTTAAGGGAATGACGTGGGTATCTTAACTTTTTCTATAACCACGTTAGGTGATTTGATACTCCCATTAATTTGAACATTCTTTAAAGAATTTGACAATTTTTAATTTCAACTGTAAATAACTCTTGAAAGTATGGAGACATAATTCTAAAACTTCATTATTTTAGTGGAATCTAAATACATGCACGTACTAGACATTCTCAATCATATGGGGATGTCAAATTGGGTAAAGTAGAAATTATGTAATACACTTTTAACCATATATATTCATTTTTGTGTGAATAACTCTTGTAGAGATATCGACATTTGTGCGCTTGGATTATTCTTTTATAATGATTTGATCTATGTAGGTCCATTATCTAGGGACTATAATTTCCCCTTTGGGTCACATAGATCATTCTAAAATCGTAAAATCTTAAGATCCTAAACGTGAGTGTCAAGCTTCATAAGTGACAATCTCAAGACAATCTACTTTATTAAATCATCAAAGCAAGTATATATTTATAAGAGTCACATATTCAATCGTGCCACAAGGTATAATAGTTTTAATAATAAATCTACTTTTAAGTTCAACATTATGATATAGGATCAAAATCACTTTTCCTTATAAAAAATTTATTAAAAAAATATAATTGTACAAATCACCAATGAGAATACCATAATTAAGAAAAATACATTCTCATATAATCGGAAAAATCTTTTGTATAATCATGATAAATCATTCACTATCAAATTTAAATAAATATTTTGAAAGGTCATCGAGGGATTTTTGAAATGATTCCAAAGTAACATAAGAAAATGAATCCAAGAGTTTATGGTTTGTCTTGTAAGCATCCTCATATTGAATTAAAGCTATTTTTCGTAGCACTTTTGAAAAATAAAATAAATTATTTTCATTCCTACTAAACGACACATTATAATTCTCACAATACAGTTTATAAATTTGTATGTTACATAATGGGTACTCATCTTTTAGTCTTTAACATTATGATATTTTGCATGAACTTTATACCTAATCCGTTTAAGAGTTTTTAAAAAAAATAAGGAGTGTCTCACACTAAGCTATTTGTGAAGAAGTTGTTTGTGAATAGGAGAGACGTCTCACTTCACTTATGTGTCGATTATCAGGAGTTGAATAAGGTTACGATCAGAAACAAGTATCCATTGCCTAGGATTAATGATCTTTTTGACAAGCTGCGAAGGGAGGATTATTTCTCCAAAATTAATTTACGATCGGGGTACCATCAATTATGGATTTGAGAGGAAGACGTCCCAAAAATCGCATTTCTGTCATGGTATGGTTCTTATGAGTTTCAGGTGATGCCATTTGGGATCACCAATGTCGGTATTCATGGACCTTATGAATAGAGTTTTTACAGAGTTTCTCGATCAGTTCGTCATAGTGTTCATGAACGACATTTTGGTGTATTCGCTCATGAAGAAGGAGCATGTCGAGCATCTCCATATGGTCTTGCAGACGTTGCGGGATCACCATATATACGCCAAGTTTGATAAATGTGGGTTTTGGCTTTGGGAAGTGAAATTCCTTGGCCATATTATTTCGGAGAAGGGTATTGTCATGGACCTAAGTAAGGTATCAGCGGCGAGGGCCCGCCCATGACACTGACTGAGATTAGGAGATTTTGGGGTTTAGCTAGGTACTACCGCCATTTCATCAGGGGGTTCTACAAGATTGTCGAACCGTTGACAAATTTGAGTCATATAGGGGTTCCCTTTGTATGGAGCAATTCGTGTCAGTTGGCGTTCGACGAGTTAAAGGACAAGCTAACATCGGCCCCCATATTAGCGGTACCAAGGGCAAGATTGGATTATTGGGTTTATACTGATGCATCCTTACTGGAACTCAGAGATGTTTGACAGCAATAAGAGAGGTCTATAGCTTATGTAACTCGGAAGCTAAAGCCCGACGATAGGAATTACCCCACTCATGATCTTGAGTTAGTCGCGGTCATTTTTGACTTGAGGATATGGAGGCATTACCTTTTAGGAGAGAGGTTCAACTTATTCACGGATCACAAATCACTATAGTATTTTTTCAGGAAAAAGGACTTGAACATGGGGTAAAGGAGGTGTTTGGAGTTCATGAAGGATTACCAGTTTGATATTCAGTATCATCCTGGTAAGGCCAACGTAGTGTCTGACGCATTGAGTCGGCGACCCAATGAGGATTTGGCGGCAGTTTGGAAGGAGAAGTAGAGAAAACTTTGGCACGATGATGAGATTTCCAGGGCATGTATGGCAGTCAGTCACGCCCAATATTATTATGCGGGTGGTGAAGGCTCAGGCGGAGGATCCTTTTTTCCAGGACAGGGTGAAGCAGTGGCTAGTAGAGGGTATAGAGTCCTACTCCATTAGCTCTTAAGGTGGGCTACGCTTTAATGGGAGGTTGGTCGTGCCGGAGGACGAGGACTTGAGACATGTCATTTTGACGGTATCCCACGGCTCTGGGTTTGTGGTACATCACGTTGGGGAAAAAATCTACCAAGATATGAGGAGGCAATACTGGTGGACGGGGATGAAACGAGACATTGCGAAGTTCGTCTCTAAGTGTACCACATGTCAGTTTGTAAAGGTGGATCACCAGAGACTGTTAGGGATGTTGCAGTTGCTTGAGATCCCGGTATGGAAGTGGGAGGGCATCTACGGACTTTGAGTCTATGCAGTATGCGAGAATGTTCATAGCGAAGATAGTCACGTTCATTGGGGGCCCGATAAATATAGTGTCCAACAGGGATAAGATTTTTATGTCGCAATTTTAACAGAGCCTCTAGGAGGATATGGGCACCGAGTATAGGTTAAGTACCGCCTATCACCCCCTGACAGATGGGCAAATGGATAGGGTGAAAAAGATGCTCGAAGACATGCTATGGATGTGTATCCTTGATTTTGAGGGAGGTTGGGAGCAGTACCTTCTATTGGTAGAGTTTGAGTATAACAAATCGTACAAATTCACTATTGGCATTGCCCCATTTCAGGCGTTGTACAAGAGACCTTATCTCTCACCAACTTATTGGTTAGAGGTGGGGGACAACAAACTATTGCGGTCTGAGATGATCTGGGACACATCCGCCAAGATTGAGTTAATTCGGGGGCATATCCGTATAGCCCAAGATAGACAAACGAACTACGCAGATGAAAATAGGAGACATGTGGAGTTGGATATTGTAATACCCCGTAATTTTAAATGACTTTTAAAATGGGTTATATTTTAAATAATTGGATTAATTGGACTTTTTTTTTATTAATTCATTTGGGTTTTATCCGGACTGTGGGTATGAATATGGATGGTTCTGAATATTACTTAAAGATATTTAGGTAATATATGAAATGTGATGTCATTGATATGACTGTATGATATAAATTCGGTAATTTATATTTTTAGTCAGACGCGGTATGGGACGTGTCGGGACTAGTTTATTAAATTAAAAAGGAAATTTATTTTCTATCGATCTTATAGTCATTTCGACTGCATCGTTGCATCCGGAAGGTTCGAAATAGTCAGAAAGGTCTATTTGGATGTCAATTTTGAGTCTCGGGTCATTTGGGAATGAATAGACAACCCGAAAGGGCATTTTGGTCATTTTTCTCGGGGGGGTGAATAGTGTTTCGGATTTGGAACTATTATAAGTATTGATAGATTAAGTGAATGGGAGTTATTCATCTCCTCTTCACCATTAAGAGCAGCCATCTTCCTAGAGAGAGTGTGAGAGTGCTTGGGAAAGGAAAAGTCACTTGGGAAGGAGAAGAACAAGAACCAAGGTTCACCACCACCAATCACCACCGGAGTTTGACCGGAGAAGGGACAACCAACTGAGATAAACTACACCAAAGGATCAGACCTACACTAAAGGCAAGTGTTTAATAATGGCAAATTCAGTTTGTATATTGTCCATGTTAGAATAATATGAAAAGAGAAGATTATTATTGTTTGGAAGAAATAATGGAGTATTAAATGGATTTCTGGAAAACTGAAATGATATAGGAATTTAACTCATGTGTTAGGATGATAATAATCCACGAATTAGTCATGAATCTGTTGAAGAAATGATGGAAACCATCGTTATGTTCTTGAAGAGGTTATGTTAATAAATTTCTGGGAATAAGGAGATAAACATGCTTTTTAATCCAATCCTTTGATGATTCTAGGATGTTTAGAGTATTGGAAATCGTTCATATATGTTGTTATATCATGAAGTAAAGTTTATAAGTCATTTGGGATGTTTAGATGAAGGTTTAAATGATCAAAAGTTGTTAAACCCGTAGTTGCAGTAAATGCAGAAAATGCAGGCCTGGAACTGAGGGATCGATCGATCGACCCCTGCCTTCGATCGATCGACCTCCCCAGTTTATGTAAAGTTGTTTCTTTTTAAATGATGATTCTTATCCCAAACCTTTTGTGTATCTTTGGTGATTATTATTTGGAGATTATGGGACCTAGAAAATATCAGTAAACCCTTGATAATAGTTGAATTAAATTTGATTTGGATTCGAGTGATTTAAATGATGGAAATTATATTGAATGGAATTTCAGTTGCTAGATTCATTTGTTAAAAATATAAATGGTGATGTATGAGGTTTTAAGATAGGACCAGTAGGTGTGATTTTATATAACACCTGTGTATCCTTAAGTTTACAAAAGGGTTTAATCCTAAGTGTAAGAATATGTGTTTATAAGAGATTTGAAACCATCGGTTTTAACCGTAATTAAAAAGGAGAACTAAACTCGTAGTAGTTCGGGAGAGATAATGTTATGGACCAGTAGGATATTAGTGACTTCTTACTGAATATATGTTGAGGAAAATCTTATTTGAATATTGTACATTGAGAGAGGGTAGCCTTAGGGTATGAGGTTATCCCAATCACGTATTTAAAGTTGACAAACCTCCTCGCTCGACAAAGTTAAGTAGTAGTGTAATGGAGAGGTTCCTTGTTTGGATTTCGCTTTGCGAGACGCTCCGCGCATGAACCTTAACGACGTCGGGAGTGGAGTGATGTTAGGATACGAGAATAATTATATTATAAGAGCGTAGTGGTATGGCTCCTAGATAGAAATGGGAGTTTGGAACACATTTGGTTGAAAGAGGTTATGAGGTTATCCCGATCGCATAGTTTAAGTTTTGGGACCTCCTCGATCGAAAAATTTAAGTAGTAGTGTATTGGAGGGGTTCCTTGTTTGGATTTCGCTTTGCGAGACGTTCCGCGCATGAACCTTAACGATGTCGGTAGTGGAGAGATGTTATAGGATGCGAGGATAATTAATGTATGAAGTAAAGATATGATATTTTAAAAGAGATATAATGCTACGTATGGGAAATATCTTAGGGTAGTGATAATTACCTTATTGATATTATATTATAGGTATGATAATACCTATTTCATTGATTGATGATTATGTGTATGACATACCTAGCTTACTTGCTATCGGTGGGAGGTTTACGCGTGAGGGCAGTCATATCCTGATGAATCCATGGGATCTTTGATTTGTCGCTCGAGAACATAGGTCTATGAAAGACTTATCGGGGAGTTGATAAGTCCGCTGACTGTGGGTACGTAGGTATGTGCGTGACCCATGGATACGAGAACTATGTTCGCCTCCAATTTGTTTGTTGTTTGTGGTTCGTGGAATCTTACCGAACCTGTAGTCCCCTATTCAGCGACATGCGATAATGGGACATGATAGCAGAGTAATGCATTGCACCACAGTTGTGACTCGGGGTGCTGTATTATATATGAATATATATATAATGGATTAATTGATTAAATGGATATTTATTATGGTTAAGTCTATCTACGGTGATATTTGTAGATAACGGTGAATAGAGAAAGATAATGGATTTAAGTTAATAAATGGTTATGCTTATAGAATTGAAAAGCTTAACTCATGTTAATGAGAAACGATTTATAATAATGAGTAATGACTCATGTTAATGAGAAATGATTTATACTAACGAGTAATGATTCATGTTAATGAAACTAATCATAAAGTAGAAATGTAAATGAATAATAATGTGACGTATGGTATGGGACATACGGGGATTATGATATGGGAATGGAATTATTATATGAAGACTAGAAAAGAGGAACCATTAACTAGGAAGTTAATAGGAGACGTTAAGTGTGCACTCTAGTTGAGAGGTGAGAATTGCAAGTGAGAGTTGGATCTAACATGTACATAATAAATGCTTTATTACACTTGTTAAATACTTGCTGTTTTAAAAATACTCTACACATTCGAGCTCTGACCCGTTTCCTTGCATATTTTCTCTTCTATTGTATCTCTATATCAGGTGTCCAGCAACAGGGACGCCAACCATAGTTGATTGTGAAGAGCTATGGAAGTTTTGCTTAGACGCTTTTCATCTTTTTGATTCACAGTATTCTTAGCTAGGGCATGTCGCCCAAAGGATTCAGTTATCTTTTCTATTGAGGTCAAATTCTATTGTATTCGGGACTTTTAATACATTTAACATTGTTGGGATTATTTTAAAGGATTTATATTATATGGGAATGTTCATTCTAGCTGCATTTAAATTCTTTTGTGTTATTTATTGTGTTACCAGTTTTGTAGAATAAAAATGTGTTGTGTTAGTCTTAAACTAAAAATGGTTTTGTTGAAATTTAAATTTGTAAAGTTTTTAACACCAGCTTAATTGGGTATTGGGTGAGTTGTAAATGTTTTCGACAGTGATGCTAAGAATGAGCCAACTGTATATTCTGTTTTAATTTGGTATGGGACTGGCCACCCGGTATTTAATTATGCGGGGTGTTGCAGGTGGTATCAGAGCATCAGGTTCTAGTGTCCTTTAGGATCTGTACGGCTTACTGTGTTTTCAGCTTAGCATTCTTTGATGTAGAGCCCTATGTCTAGGATTGTTGATCTCTTTGGTAAGATTCCGTATATATCAGTGAATCTTATTTTCGTTCGGGAGTGATCGAAAAAAGAAGTATGGCAGATGAGGGCCATTGGATGGATAGTAGAGATCGTACTTTGGAGGTTATGAAGTATGTTCGAGTATAATGATCGTAGTCGAGGTCACCCCTATTATGGAAAAATTGATGATGAGTCATCAGTAGAAGTTCTTGAAATGTGTGAATTGTGTATGTTCCCTAATGAAGGCAATATATTGAAAGACTTGGGTATATAGTGGAGTGTGATTTAAATAGAACTGAAAATTTGGGGTAAAATTTTTCTTGACTCATCGAGCAAAGTTATAATATTGGGATTCAACAACCATCACCCGCAAATGAGGGTATGTTTTCCTATCTAAGGAAGTATGAAGCGTATTGATTTTTGTAGTGATTGATATTGTGAGGGAAAAAGGGTTGTTAAACTTAGCCTTTGGCATCGATATTTACGTAGACCCACTGAGGGGTGTGGGACACCTACATATATTACATGTTATCACGTGGGTTTGATTTGTATCATGGGATTACTTACCTAGAGCATGTCCGAGTAGGATTTGACTATCGGAGTACATTGACTTGTGGTATATGAGAGCATATGTCTGCATCTTGTCTTCTATAAGAGAGTAGATGCGTAGACCCTATTTGAAATCGATAAAAATCAAAATTTTGTTTTCAAAATCGATAAACCTGACATTATTTTTAAACCAAATTTTTTGAAATATATTATTGACTAAGGACCTTAGGAGTTTCGATGACCGACTACTTTAGGAAGTAGTGTATCGGGGTGGTTCCTTGTTTGGATTTCACTTGCGAGACACCCCACGCACGAAACTAATAACCGTTGGGAGTCGAAATAAGTTAGGTCTTTAGTATACGAGTTTATTACCTTTGCGAAACTTTTTATACTGAAAGTGGTACGACAGGGTGTATGGGCGCCCTGGATGATTGGATGGTAGTAATTTTCGTAATTGTAAAAGGTAAGTAGTTGGAACTTCAGGATTTATTTGTTCAATGTGTGAGGCTCAGTTTTCCCAAAGTTTGTCACGAGGACGGTATAGGGAAGATTAGGACAAGTCTAAATTTGATTCAGTTGAGACTATATGGTGAGGCTTGGCGTATAACACCGATAGGGATTTTGTTAATGTACTGTACAAGCGGTACATCTTGGGTTTCTTGCGATGTGAGATTTATGCTCGGAGTTGACCTTACCTATATGACTTATATTCCTAAATTTCGGGACGAAATTATGTTATAAGGGGGGAAGTATGTAATACCCCGTAATTTTAAATGACTTTTAAAATGGGTTATATTTTAAATAATTGGATTAATTGGACTTTTTTTTTATTAATTCATTTGGGTTTTATCCGGACTGTGGGTATGAATATTGATGGTTCTGAATATTACTTAAAGATATTTAGGTAATATATGAAATGTGATGTCATTGATATGACTGTATGATATAAATTCGGTAATTTATATTTTTAGTCAGACGCGGTATGGGACGTGTCGGGACTAGTTTATTAAATTAAAAAGGAAATTTATTTTCTATTGATCTTATAGTCATTTCGACTGCATCGTTGCGTCCGGAAGGTTCGAAATAGTCAGAAAAGTCTATTTGGGTGTCAATTTTGAGTCTCGGGTCATTTGGGAATGAATAGACAACCCGAAAGGGCATTTTGGTCATTTTTCTAGGGGGATGAATAGTGTTTCGGAGTTGGAACTATTATAAGTATTGATAGATTAAGTGAATGGGAGTTATTCATCTCCTCTTCACAATTAAGAGCAGCCATCTTCCTAGAGAGAGTGTGAGAGTGCTTGGGAAAGGAAAAGTCACTTGGGAAGGAGAAGAACAAGAACCAAGGTTCACCACCACCAACCACCACCGGAGTTTGACCGGAGAAGGGACAACCAACTGAGATAAACTACACCAAAGGATCAGACCTACACTAAAGGCAAGTGTTTAATAATGGCAAATTCAGTTTGTATATTGTCCATGTTAGAATAATATGAAAAGAGAAGATTATTATTGTTTGGAAGAAATAATGGAGTATTAAATGGATTTCTGGAAAACTGAAATGATATAGGAATTTAACTCATGTGTTAGGATGATAATAATCCACGAATTAGTCATGAATCTGTTGAAGAAATGATGGAAACCATTGTTATGTTCTTGAAGAGGTTATGTTAATAAATTTCTGGGAATAAGGAGATAAACATGCTTTTTAATCCAATCCTTTGATGATTCTAGGATGTTTAGAGTATTGGAAATCGTTCATATATGTTGTTATATATTGAAGTAAAGTTTATAAGTCATTTGGGATGTTTAGATGAAGGTTTAAATGATCAAAAGTTGTTAAACCCGTAGTTGCAGTAAATGCGGAAAATGCAGGCCTAGAACTGAGGGATCGATCGATCGACCCCTGCCTTCGATCGATCGACCTCCCCAGTTTATGTAAAGTTGTTTCTTTTTAAATGATGATTCTTATCCCAAACCTTTTGTGGATCTTTGGTGATTATTATTTGGAGATTATCGGACCTAGAAAATATCAGTAAACCCTTGATAATAGTTGAATTAAATTTGATTTGGATTCGAGTGATTTAAATGATGGAAATTATATTGAATGGAATTTCGGTTGCTAGATTCATTTGTTAAAAATCTAAATGGTGATGTATGAGGTTTTAAGATAGGACCGGTAGGGGTGATTTTATATAACACCTGGGTATCCTTAAGTTTACAAAAGGGTTTAATCCTAAGTGTAAGAATATGTGTTTATAAGAGATTTGAAACCATCAGTTTTAACCGTAATTAAAAAAGAAAACTAAACTCGTAGTAGTTCGGGAGAAATAATGTTATGGACCAGTAGGATATTAGTGACTTCTTACTGAATATATGTTGAGGAAAATCTTATTTGAATATTGTACATTGAGAGAGGGTAGCCTTAGGGTATGAGGTTATCCCAATCACGTATTTAAAGTTGACAAACTTCCTCGCTCGACAAAGTTAAGTAGTAGTGTAATGGAGGGGTTCCTTGTTTGGATTTCGCTTTGCGAGACGCTCCGCGCATGAACCTTAACGACATCGGGAGTGGAGTGATGTTAGGATACGAGAATAATTATATTATAAGAGCGTAGTGGTATGGCTCCTAGATAGAAATGGGAGTTTGGAACACATTTGGTTGAAAGAGGTTATGAGGTTATCCCGATGGCATAGTTTAAGTTTTCGGACCTCCTCGATCGACAAAGTTAAGTAGTAGTGTATTGGAGGGGTTCCTTGTTTGGATTTTGCTTTGCGAGACGTTCCGCGCATGAACCTTAACGACGTCGGTAGTGGAGAGATGTTATAGGATGCGAGGATAATTAATGTATGAAGTAAAGATATGATATTTTAAAAGAGATATAATGCTACGTATGGGAAATATCTTAGGGTAGTGATAATTACCTTATTGATATTATATTATAGGTATGATAATACCTATTTGATTGATTGATGATTATGTGTATGACATACCTAGCTTACTTGCTATCGGTGGGAGGTTTACGCGTGAGGGTAGTCATATCCTGATGAATCCATGGGATCTTTGATTTGTCGCTCGAGAACATAGGTCTATGAAAGACTTATCGGGGAGTTGATAAGTCCGCTGACTGTGGGTATGTAGGTATGTGCGTGACCCATGGATACGAGAACTATGTTCGCCTCCAATTTGTTTGTTGTTTGTGGTTCGTGGAATCTTACCGAACCTGTAGTTCCCTATTCAGCGACATGCGATGATGGGACATGATAGCAGAGTAATGCATTGCACCACAGTTGTGACTCGGGGTGCTGTATTATATATGAATATATATATATAATGGATTAATTGATTAAATGGATATTTATTATGGTTAAGTCTATCTACGGTGATATTTGTAGATAACGGTGAATAGAGAAAGATAATGGAATTAAGTTAATAAATGGTTATGCTTATAGAATTGAAAAGCTTAACTCAAGTTAATGAGAAACGATTTATAATAATGAGTAATGACTCATGTTAATGAGAAACGATTTATACTAACGAGTAATGATTCATGTTAATGAAACTAATCATAAAGTAGAAATGTAAATGAATAATAATGTGACGTATGGTATGGGACATACGGGGATTATGATATGGGAATGGAATTATTATATGAAGACTAGAAAAGAGGAACCATTAACTAGGAAGTTAATAGGAGACGTTAAGTGTGCACTCTAGTTGAGAGGTGAGAATTGCAAGTGAGAGTTGGATCTAACATGTACATAATAAATGCTTTATTACACTTGTTAAATACTTGATGTTTTAAAAATACTCTACACATTCGAGCTCTGACCCGTTTCCTTGCATATTTTCTCTTCTATTGTATCTCTATATCAGGTGTCCAGCAACAGGGACGCCAACCATAGTTGATTATGACGAGCTATGGAGCTATGGAAGTTTTTCTTAGACGCTTATTATCTTTTTGATTCACAGTGTTCTTAGCTAGGGCATGTCGCCCAAAGGATTCAGTTATCTTTTCTATTGAGGTCAAATTCTATTGTATTCGGGACTTTTAATACATTTAACATTGTTGGGATTATTGTAAAGGATTTATATTATATGGGAATGTTCATTCCAGCTGCATTTAAATTCTTTTGTGTTATTTATTGTGTTACCAGTTTTGTAGCATAAAAATGTGTTGTGTTAGTCTTAAACTAAAAATGGTTTTGTTGAAATTTAAATTTGGAAAGTTTTTAACACCAGCTTAATTGGGTATTGGGTGAGTTGTAAATGTTTTCGACAGTGATGCTAAGAATGAGCCAACTTTATATTCTGTTTTAATTTGGTATGGGACTGGCCACCCGGTATTTAATTATGCGGGGTGTTACAGATATCGGGGATTAGGTGTTAGTGCGGGTATCCCCTACGAAAGGGGTGAATAGATTTGGTAAAAGGGGGAAATTAACGCCAACGTATATGGGCCTATTTCCCATCATTGAGAGAGTTAGACCGGTAGCGTACCGTTTAGGTTTGCCAGATCACCTACAACGTATCCATGATGTGTTTCATGTAGCGTCGTCGAAGAAATATAAAAGTAATTCGAGGAAGTTTTGGCACGTCCCACTTAAGGAGATAGACTTACAGCCCGATATTTCTTATGAGGATAGACCAATAGATATCTTAGATCGCAGTGAGCGGAAGTTACAATCTAAAGTTGTACCTCCTGTTCGTGTTCAGTGGGTTCATCATAGTGCCGACGAGTCCACTTGGGAGCATGAGGAAGACATGCGGGAGCAGTATCCAGAGCTATTTACTTAAGGTATGTCTGAATTTTGGAGACGAAATTCCCTTGTAAGGGGGGAATTATGTAACACCTCGTAATTTTTCAATTTTTATTTTAATTAATGAATTCAGTAATTGGTAAATTACTTGTGTCGTAAAAGTTATAAGAATTAATTAATTGTTCTATTAAAAAGTGAGTGAATTTAAATTAGTTAATGAGGGAAAGTTAACTGTTAAAAATAATTATCCGGATGGCAATTTTGAGCGCATAATTAAGTCCGGTAGGGTTGAAATATTCCGATATGAGTGGACATTGATATATAGTGGGTTTTGGAACTTTTTTAGACACATTTGAGCTCACAATTAAGTGTTTGGGCCCTTTTTAGAAGGCCCATAAGTCCAAAATGGGATTAGAGTTAATAACTTAAATTATGAGAGGGTAAGGCAACTTGAATTCATTTTAGAAGCCTAAAATTGGGGAGAGCCTTCGAGGACAAAAATTAGAATAGAATTTAGAGATTTTGGGAGATTACTACAATAACAAGAGGAGACCCTTGAATCCAACCCATCATCTTCATCAAAGGACTTTATTATACAACATTAAGCCAAGTGGTTTAACTTGCATTTGTTAAATTGCATTTTCCTATTCATATTAAAGAAGGTGTGAATTAATTCATATGTTAGGGTTTATTCTACATTAGAATTTGGGGATTTCATGTTTTGGATTTATAAATCTGTAGAGATGATAAGATTTTGTAGATTTGAAGCCCCAATTATTGTTGATGATGTAGTTAAATTAAGTAAATCAAAGGGGTGGATTTGGGATGAATCTTGGAAGGTTTTAGGGGTGAAATCTGTACAAAATTGAATTTTTTACTATTTTAATGGCGAACTGGTTTTCTGGGCAGAATGGAAAAGAAAGAGAACACCAGGGTCGTTCGAATGACCCGGTGTCTCGTTCAAACGACAACTAGTGTCATTCGAATGACATGGTTGGTCGCTTGAACGACCTGTTGAATTCTGGAGAGATTCATCTCTTTCCCTGATTCAGACCTAATAGTTATTTTGTGATGAACAATTCTTGTGTTGGTTGAATTTGAAATCTATGGTTATAATTTAGGGTTTGAATTTGTAAAAATCACCCTTGGATTATGTAGAGGATAAATCCAATTAGAGAATTAAGGTTTAGGATTGAGTGATTTGAAACCTTATTAATTAAGTGGGTAAACTTAATTGAATGAAATTGAATATTTAATTGGGGATTTTGAATTTCGGTCCAAGAGAAAGAGTCCGAGTATATTTAGTAGAGTGACACCAAGATAGTGAAATTAATTATTGCATGATTAATTGAAATTAAGACGAATTGTAAACTTGTATGTTTTAAGCTTGTGTATGGATGTAGTACACGGGTAGCCTGGGTAATATATATATATATATATATATATATATATATATATATATATATATATATATATATATATATATATATATATATATATATATTTATAGTAAAGCATACCAATACTAATGTTATCTTAGGAGGTTGCGCGATGTGGGTGAGTTCCCTGGCTAGCGAATGCAGGGCGAGTATAATCCCCAGGTCATAGCGTATGTTATTAAGGGTGAGCCGTTATGGTATGGAATGGTCACTTTCGGGGGGAACTATGGACGCCTCCTATGCATTTGTGATAGCATTTATATATATACGACATGTGTGTGAATATTGTGATATAGTGATGCGTATATATGGTGAAGATTTATATACGAGTGAATATATGATGTGAAATGAATAAGTATATAACTTAAGAGATTGTTATATGATATCAAATGAGAGATTACTTAAATAAGTTATTGTGATTAATAACTTATAAAGCGTATACTAAACTCACTCGGGATAGAGTAGTGGGAAATAGTAGGATATATGTGACAAGACTATTAACAAGGTAGTTAGCTATATGGGTCATATATATTTACATTAGGCGTGCACATTAGTGGAGGGGTGAGGAGTCCTCAAGAGAGTGTGCGGCACTAACTTAAATATGAAGAGAATTCATGCCTTTTAATTTCCTGCATTTAAATTCACTTGCTAAATATTTTCAAATGTTTTAGGTTCTAACCCTTGCTATAAAAATATTTTCAAAACCTTTTTAGGTGTCCTACCACAGGGACGTCAAGCCTGATCTTCTTCCAGGGTGTGCAACTGCGGGATATTTTGCTTTATACACCTATCTCACTCTCTCTAGATTGGGATATTCTGGTTATACTTTTGGGCTTGTTAGCATTGTCTTGTACTTGATACTTTTTGGTTTGGCATGTATCAGTTACTCTTTGCATACTTTGAAATTGTTGGTTTGCTTGTATAGTCGATGTTATTCGACCAACCGTTTTAATAGACTTGTGGCATGATTAGATTCTCTTATTGCGTTGGTTATTTTGGATTCTTATTACACTTGTTGGTTTGGGTAAGTCATAAGATAAAATTTGGCATCAGCTTAATTATAGATTAAGTGGTTATTAATTAATAATGTTACGATGGTGATGCTAAGAATGAACCATATTTAAATCCTGATTTAATTTGATAATGGCCTAATCAATAGGAATTTAACTAAGCGGGTTATCACAGATGGTATCAGAGCCGTAGGTTCTAGTGTCCCTAGGATCTGTACGGCTTGCTTTAGTTTCCACCTTGCTTTCTTTGGCATAGAGCCATATTATTAGTACCGTTGACTCATATTTATGTTTATTAGTTATTGCTCATCTACTATTGTAAGATTTATATTAATGGGGAACTAATGCAACTCCTTCTACGCTTCAGATGCCGCCCAGGAGAGCGATAGTAGACGCCCAAGGAGGAGAGGGTGAGGCTCCTTAGGAGACTGATGTTCCACAGCCTCAGGCCCCACAGGGCTTTGTATCCACCGATCATGTAGAGGGTATCGTGTCCCGGATGGTCAATGCTTCCATGACAGCGATAGCAGTCCACTTTCCTCAGTCTCAGCCACAACATCACATGGCTCTAGTAGTGCAGGCCCACCCAGGGCCATCTGAGTGGCAGCGGGTTTGGAGGCCTTTCAGAAGGGACATCCCCCAGAGTATCAGGGTAGTGAGGATGTTATTATGGCCTACCATCGGAGGAGAGATATGAAGAGGCACTTACGTATGGTGGATTATAGCGAGGTGCAGACACATATGCTTGCAACATTTAAGTTTACGGGAGTCACCCTGCAGTGGTGGGAGTCCACGACCACTATTGCCGAGAGAATTTCTATTAAAGTTACAGAGTTTTGGATGCAGTTCGCAAGTATTTCCCTCCAAACGTTGAAACTGAGATGAGGAGGAGGTTTAAGGAGGTGGTTTAGGGATACCAATTTGTCACTGAGTACGAGGAGGAGTTCACTCATTTGGAAAATCTCATTCCAGACGAGGTGAGCATATCCTGAAGGATCAGGCAAAATCTGATTTGTAATCCAACTTTGGTGACTTACATTGACGTGGTCAATGTTGCCTTTCTTCATTGTCAGGATCATCACTTCCATCTTAAGGGAAGCAAGAAGAGTGGTGATCTGAGCTAGCAGGGCAAGGCTAATGGGGGTTCTTCTAGTGGTGCATAGCAAGGGCAGGACAAGAGATTCCAGTTTGGAGGATAGGGGTTCAGGAAAGGCCAGCAGACCCCGAATCTGTAGCTGGTTCCTCAGGGCCACCAGGTCCTGGGGAATAATGAGGGTGGCCATCAGGGCCAGCAGCCAGGACAGCCTTTCCAAGGCCAACCTCAGGGACAGCAACATCAGGACCAGTAGGGCCGGTATCAGGGAGATGGTCAGAAACGTCATTTCGTTTGTATTAAGTTGGGCCACTTCAGGAGGGACTGCCCACAAAGAGATAGGGGCTAGCAGCAGGGTGCCCCGCAGGGTCATCAGGTGAAGGGACCTCCAGTAGCGGCAGCTCCCCATACTCCGCAGTAGTTGGGATAGTTGCAGTACGAACGTGTTTACAACACCCGCACACACACACACACACACACACACACACACACACACACACACACACATATATATATATATATATATATATATATATATATATATATATATATATATATATATATATATATATATATATATATATATATATATATATACACGGGTATAGTAATAGTATATATATGAATAATAATAATATATGCGTGTATAATATTTATGTGAAACATACCCGTCTTAGTGGATATGTTATCGGTGGAGTTTGCACATCATGGGAGGTCACTCTGGCGAATCTAAGTACAGGTAGTACCGTTCCCCTGGGTCATAGGTCTGTCCACGACCACCTTATGTAGTTTTGGATTCCTATGGAATAATGTTGTATGGTTATAACCCATGAACTTAAGACTATGACCACTTCCGATTTTCATTTTCATTTATGATTTGGTGGTGAGATTCCGAACCGATTGCCCAAGTTGTGGTGGACATTCCTAGAGCTTGATAGCATGCTAGTGATTTCTCATCCAGTGAGTAAATACTCAAAAGGATTGCGGTCACATATATAGGGAGTGATATATGATTACATATATATGATGTGTTACAACATACGTTTATTAATAACTGGAGTAAGTTATGAAAATATGTTTGTGATAATGGAGTTGAATTAAAAAAACAGAGGGTGTAAGGACATTTTTGTCCATTGTCAATATTTATGCCGTACGCCGTTACACCGTTGAAGAAATTCAAGATCGCATCTACATCAACGGATCCGAATATCAAAGTGTCTTTAACATCATAACCTTTGCGAGAATGAACTTGGTAAATTTTTGTTTTTAAGTCCCTTAAAGTTTCATACTTAGTATTGGGAAACTTTTATAAAATGATTTTATAAAAATAAAATAACTAAGTTTTTTAAGCAAAATGATTTTTTTTTAAAAAGGAATTTTTTTACTGGTAACTCGGACCGATCCGGTCCTTTTAGAAATGAACCGATCCGGTCCCGGACCGATTCGGCATAAAAAACAGACCGATCTGGTTTTCATCAAAACCAGTATACCCCAGATTGAAGACGAACCGATAGAGTCCTTTTAAAAATGAACCGATCCGACACCGGACCGATCCGGCATCAAAATCGGACCGATCCGATTTTGATAATCACGAACAGATCTTCTGAGATTTTTTCCACCAACTCAAATTACCTATATATATATTCTTTTTTTCGTGGTGTATTTTTTAAGTCTTTAAGACAACGTTTCTAAGAGTTCAAACACAAAAAGAGTTCGATTTTTTATGTGCTAAACATCTTTTTAATTCACACACAAAAATCCCAATTACTTGTGTGAATCTTTTGGAACCCTAAAACACAAGCTTTGCTATTGTTCAACCTTTGTGGGGAGATATTTGCAACCGAGAGCTGCATGTTATTGCTGAGGGAGTCTCTACAAAGTGTTATGGCTGTGTGTCATTGAGGAGAGTTGCGGTTCTTCCTTTGTTATTTGGGTTGCGAGTCCTTGGAGGGTGATGCGTGTATTCTCTTGCTGAGTTCAAGACTGCATGTCTTTGTGGGTTGGCTGCTTGTTGATCCGTTTCAGATTTCTCTATGTAATTGTAAGTTGCGATTTATATATTCATAGTGAAATAAAGGTTTTACCCGAAAGGGGTTTTTTCCTGAAATCTGTGTCTCATCATATTTATTACATTGCATGCTTTATTTTTGATGGGTTGATTTAGCTGCATGTCTAGGGGCTATATATATTTAATTTAAAAATAGACTCTAATTAAATAAGGGTTACTTGGAAACTTGCGAATTAATTTAATCAATTATTACACCACCGTTATTCGGGTTTTTCAAATTGGTATCAGAGCAGGTTACGCTAATTTATGGCGTATTCCTATTTTCCGCAAAATCGTGTGATATTGGTTTTTTTTGGAAAATCAGTTTTGTGAAAAATAGCAATCTTTCCAATGGAACCTTCATTTAATAAGGTGCCTATTTTTTATGGAAATAATTATGCCTATTGGAAAGCTCGCATGAAATCTAGTTTAAAAGCTATTGACGAGCGTGTTTGGTTGCTCTGTGAAAACGGATGGACTCCTCCCATGGTCACTATTAATAACATCACCTCTTTAAAACCTGTGTCAGCCTGGACCGAAGATGATTATAAAATATCTAATTTTAATTCCCATGGTCTTAGTGCTATTTCTGGAGCTGTCACTCCTGATGAGTTTCGCCGAATTATGACGTGCACCACGTCTAAAGAGGCTTGGGATGTTTTGAAATTGACACGTGAGGGTACGATCGCTGTTAAAGAGTCTAAATTACAAAATTTGGCCACCTAATTTGAGACTATCACCATGTCTGAGTCTGAATGCTTTGATGATTTTTAAGCACATTTGTCGGACATTGTTAAGACATGTTTTAATTTAGGTGAGGTGATTGATAACACGCGTGTCGTTAAAAAGATTTTGAGATCACTCCCAAAACGCTTTATTCCTAAAGTCACTATTTTGAACTCTTTGGGAAACTTGAAGTCATTTAAGTTGGAAGAACATGTAGGAGATCTTCAAACCTATGAGATTGACATGTTTCCCCAAACCATTAAGGCTAAGGATAATGTCATTGCTTTAAAGACTCATTGTAAGAAAAAGAAAGAAAAAGTTTGTGAGTCTGACTCTGAGGCAGACTTTGATTTTAATGATATGGCCTTGTTTGCAAAAAAAAAATTAAAAATTTCTCAACATGAACAAAAATAATTCTTCCAATAAAAAGAAATTTTTGAGAAAAATAAAAAGAAAGGAAAGGCCAAAGAAAGCGGTGAGAGGGAAAAAGAGAATGACTCCGATGAGGAGTGTGAGGAAGATTTTGAGAACGTGACTTGTTTTGAATGTGGGGTTAAGGGGCATAAGTCATTTGAGTGTCCTACGTGTGTTAGAAAGAAAGGGAAGAAACTAGCCATGCCTACCACACTTAGTGATAGTGAGGGAGATGAGGGAGATGAGTCTGATAAAGGTTTTGGACATGGGACGGTTGTCGCTTTTTGTAGTCATGTGAGCACACCCACTTTGTCTCATGAGAGTGCACATGAGAGCGATGATAGTAATTTGTGTTCTTCGAGTGAGGAAGAAAGTGAGGAGGAGAGTGGAGATGAAAGTGATCTCCAAAAAGCTTTTAGAAATTTGTACACCGAGACCTTGAAAACAAAGAAGTATAATAGAGATTTAGGTCATCGTATTTTAGATTTGGAGGGAGAGAAGGAGGTTTTGAGAAAGGATAAGTGTGATTTGACCGACACGTTGTCTAGTCTGACGACACGTGTATCCCAAATCGAGAGTGATCTCGAACGTGCCAGGGAGGTCAAAGTCATGTTTGAGAACGCACCTAAGAAGGTTGAAAAGGTGGTCCTTAAGGGTAAAGGTGAGAATTTAGGAATAAGTCATGACAGTGCTTCTACTTCCCAAATAGCACCCAAGCCGGTTCCCACTTTTGTGACAGTTTAACAAGTGTCCCGCCCTAACCCACCTAGGCGTCCCATTCCTATTAGGAGAGCGCGTCCTTGTATTTTTGAGAAAGGTATTCCTAGGCCTATTTATGTTTGTTCTCATTACAAGAGGAAAGGTCACCTTAGGGAATTTTGTTTTAAGCTAGGGTATGTGTCACGTTTTCCTACCACACGTGTTTCTGACACATATGCACCCACACATGATACTTCACATGCTACTTGGTTTGCACATTTAGGTGAGAAAGTTAAGTTTTTAGTCAAAACTTCACAAAAATTGATGGAGGTTTTTCATAAGCTGTCACTACCTTTGGAAAATCTCTCCGCACCTAATGATTGAGGTTTAACTTGTTTACTAGCATAAGATATTTTTCATGATGATATTTGTGGGTACCCGGAAATAGGACCATGGGACTGGACGAGTAGCCCAGTCCTGGTGGCCCAAAGTCCAAGCCGCTCATCTCTTATTTTGATCCGGTCTCCCCCCACGTTCTCATTAAGGGAAGTTATAGGGGAGATGGGAGACGTGGGGCAACCCATCACCTCCACTTACCTACATGTACATGTATATATTAAACCCTAGGTCCGGGGCAAAAGGACAGTTTTTATATTCTCTGTAATTACTCTCTGGAGTATATAGAAATATATCGACTGCACTACCGTGGACGTAGGCACATCTTTGTTGAACCACGTACATCCTTTGTTGTGTGATTGTCATTTTTTATTCCTTGTTCTCACTTGGTGAATGATTTCTCTTATTTATTTGTGTTGCACAATAATTGTCACCATAATTGGCACCGTCTGTGGGAAACGTTCATCTTTCCCTGAGAAGAGCCCACACCAAGAAAGGAGTTTAAGATGTTTGGTCACAGCAGCAATGCCCCTCAGGCAGGAGATATTCAAGAGCCACCTGCTCCTCGCAGGATTAGGTCTGAAGTTCGACGTTCAAATCAGAGGGCTCGCCTGGAAAGGCCAACCTCAGAAGAAAGTCAGGGACCAACGAGGTCCACACAAATATCCAGATTGATTGATGCGTACGAGGCAAGGCTCCACGAGCAGAGGGAGTATTCCCGCAGATACGAGGATGAGAATGCTCGCTTAAGAAGAAGACTGGAAAGACTGTAGAGGGAGCTTTGTCCTGATAACAAGAGACGTCCATACCGCACTCCTAGCCCTCAGGCAAGCAAGTCTCGCAGCCGAGGAAGGATCCCTAGGCGAGAATATCAAAAGGTCGAAGGAGGAGAGTCAAACGACGACCTCCGCGAATGGCTGCGAAAAGCTCGCCGCTATCAGAGCCCTGCTCGCAGCAACGAAAACATACGAAATCTAGTCCGCAGGGAAACGGACCAACATCCTGATCACCACGGAACAAGATCAACCAGAGAACTCGCAAGGCGAGCTCTCAAAACCCAGATGAAGTCACCCTTCACGAGGGAAATCGAAGAGGAGGAAGCCCCCAAGAAATTTACCATTCCAAGGTTTAAGATTTATGACGGAAAGACTGATCCCATCGATCACGTCAGGCAATACCGACAGGCCACGTCCCTCTGGAATCACCGAGATTCCTTGATGTTCCACATTTTTCCCTCGATCCTACATGATGTAGCGCATAAGTGGTTCGAAAGGCTCCCCCACCGGTCGATCAGGAATTTCAAATCCCTAGCCGAACTTTTTACGACCCGATTCATTACCAGTGGCTCCCATCCCAAAAGGATGGATGATTTGGTAACAATGAAGAAAACGCCTCAAGAGACCCTCCGAGACTATGGGAAGAGGTAATGGGAGTTATTCAATGAGATCGAGGACTGCGCAGAGGAAGTGGCAGTGGCCTCCTTCAAAATTGGGCTCCCTAGTTCTTCCCTCCTATACCAGTCCCTGACGAAGAAGGAAGCTATGACTATTGACGACCTAATGGCTCGAATCGAGAAATATGCGAAGGTGGAAGATGTCACCCGCCCTAATATAGGAGAATACGATCGAGCTAAGCTCACTACCAAGGGAAGTGAGAAAACTGAGAACCAGAAGAAAGGAGGAAAGAACGGAGGCAAAAATGGCTCCAAGAACGAAGGAAACCATAACACGTTGAAAGTATTCCAGGCGGTCAACACCATCTTCAAAGAACCAATTTAAAAAATTCTCACGAAGATCAAAGATGAGCCATTCATCAAGTGGCCCAAGAAAATGGGAGGAGATCCCTCGAAGAGGAACCATGCGTTAAGATGCGCTTTTCACAAAGAGGGAGGACATAAGACCGAGCACTGCAAAGCTCTTAAGTCTCACCTCGAGGAGTTGGCCCAGTCCGGGAATTTGAATGACTTTGTGGAAAAGAGGGCAGAAAAAGTGGCTGCCAACAGAGAGGCGAGACCCGACAACGTGCTGAAGGATGATGCTGGACATGAGTTCGCAGTAATCCACGGAGTATCTGATGTCAAGCAGATACAAGGGAACTCAGCTCGAATGGAAATGAAAAAAGCGATAATGCAGGCTTTTCAAATCGATGCAGCAAAGTCACAGTCAGGAAAGCGTCGACGAGCAGAGGACGTCAACTATAACAAGCATATTGTTTTCACGGATGAAGATTTGGTAGGAGTAAGGACCCCACATCATGATGCCCTGGTCATTACACTCAGGATAGCCAACTTTGACATCGACAAGCTGCTCGTCGATCAAGGAAACTCATCCAAAGTAATGTACCACGACCTATTCAGGAAATTGAAGTTGAGCGTCGTCGACCTAAAGGAAGCTACTATTCCTTTGGTCGACTTCGTTGGAAAAATGACCATGCCCCTGGGCAAGATAGTACTGCCAGTGCATGCTGGAAACATCTCCAAGATGATCGAGTTTTTGGTAGTTGACATCGATTCACCGTACCAGGCCATCCTCGGTAGGGGATGGCTTCATACGATGAAGGCAGTCTCCTCGACCTACCATCAGAAGCTCAAATATATAACCGAGCGAGGAGTAATGGAGATCCACGGCGACCAAGCAATAGCGAGGAAGTGCTTCATAGCAGCCATTTGACCAAAGCTAGAGAAGAAGGTCGGTCAACCCAGCGAGAAAGTTGAAGAAGGTGTGATAGCTTCCAAGTAGTAATTAAAGTACGGAAGACCTGTAGTAGAGGAGACCAGACTCCTCCCCTCCGAGCGTGTCGTCGAGGACCTGGTAGAAGTTATGGCTGAAGTTGGTGACAGTAGCAGAGTCTTCTTGATTGGAGCATCTCTCACCGACCAAGAACAGAAGGAGTTGTCGACCTTGCTGAGACACAACGTAGATGTTTTCGCATAGGAACCATACGAGCTGCCTGGAATCGATCCTAGTATGGTTTGTCATCAGCTGCACGTCGACCCCACATTCAAGCCAATCACGTAGAAGGCACGGAGAACTGCACTCGAGAAGGCTAAAGCGGTCGAAAAGGAAGTCAAAAAACTGCTGGATGCAGGATCCATACGGGAAGAGCAATTCCCCAAGTGGTTGTCCAACCCAGTAGTAGTTTCGAAGAATAATGGGAAGTGGAGAGTTTGCATCGACTTCACTGACCTTAACAAAGCATGCCCTAAGGATAGTTTCCCCCTCCCAAAGATAAACCAACTAGAAGACGCCACTGCAGCTCACGAGCGAATGAGTTTCCTGAACGCATACTCAGGATATCACCAGATCCCCTTGTATGCCTCAGACCAGGACAAAACGGCGTTCATCACGACAGTTGGGTTATATTGCTACAAGGCCATGCCCTTTGGGATCAAGAATGCAGGGGCAACCTATCAGCGGATGGTCACTAAAATGTTCAAGGATCAAATGGGAGACACAATGGAGGTCTACATCGATGACATGCTCGTTAAGAGCAAGAAGAAGGAAAATCACCTCTCGGACCTGTCAAAGACCTTCGAAATCCTCAGGAAGTACCGGATGAAACTTAATGCGATCATGTGTTCCTTCGATGTCCAGTCAGGAAAATTTCTTGGGTACCATATAAGGTGCCATCCCAACAGTGAATTGTTGCGAATCATAATAAGCACATTAAACTGATGGAAGACATTGTTCCAAATTACCCTTGAGGTCAAGCACGCACATAAGGAGCATATCCTCCAACATATGGTTTACTCTTTTGGTCTGGCCCTCTGTTTGAGGACTATAAAAAGTGCTTAACCTCGATTCGGTTCCCATGGCTTCTTAGAAACTTTATCAAAATGGGAAACGAAAATCTTGTCTTGGTCGGAACTATACTCAAAGGCACCCCATGCAGTCCAACAACCTCTTCATGCCCGACCACCATGACTGGAAGCGCATATCTTGACTTACCGTCCTTCTTAAGTCCTTCTCATCCGGGACGATAAAACCCCCGGGGAAATGCATCCCCACCCTTAGAGCCAATAGAGTAGGATTATGTTCCCACGGTCAGCAATTTGTATATATGGTCTGAACAACCCTTGTTCCTCCTACAACATCTTGCAACGAATTGTTATTCGTATTAAAAGACTAACTTTCTGCCTAGGAAGTAGTACCTCCCTTTCTATACGGCGATCACCCCCACGATGAATTTTAATTCAAACATGGTATGATACTTCCCAAAAGTCTTAACTTATGAGGTGCATAAACAATAGGCCTATGTTCCAGTGTTATTACTCCCCATCCTGGCAGAGACTAGTCAATTAAATCCACTCTCGAGCTTAGCAACATGGGCTCAAGAGTGCGAGTCAATTCACCCTTTTGGCTCCCCGAAAGCTAAGTTACCTCCATAACACTCTAACTACGAGAGGCCTCATCTCCTTCGGCCTTACCTACCAAACTTCTCAAAATCCCCCACTCCTCGATCCTAGGGAACCAATCCCTCTTAGAGTTAACACACAACCCATTCGTGGTCAACTCCCGACAGCCTTCCTAAACTAACGTCACATGCCCTAAAGGCCTTAAGTACAAATAATCCTAAAGTATATTTACCTAAATCCTATCTAAATCATATACACGTAATACTAAGTATATCCCTAGTTCCTAAGACATTTCTCAACTTTTGACATTTTCTCGGTTTCATGCGTGGGACGTCTCGCCGAAACGAAATCCAAACAAAGAACCCTCCCATTACACTACTACCTTGTGTTATCGGTCATCAAGATATAAAGGTCTAAGACACATGTTCGGGATCGAAAAGATTCTAACTCTCAACCCTACTAATAAGATTGTACTGCTATATCTTACCACTTAAATATTTGACGGTTTCAACTAATCAGACATTTACTTCCATAAAGTCTTACAATTATTTACCCCATAACATATATACATCCTTTTAAATAGCCTTCTTATCAAGGCATAACCCGGTATTTCCCGAAATACATCATCGAAATCCCTCACAACCGGAATAGAATCCAAGGGAACAACTATATCCCGAGAAGTATCTTCCGCAATACAACACAAGTATGTGTTAGTGCCTCCTTCTAAGTGAGGTATAACCACTAATAACATCTCTTGCCTCGGAACGATAAACACTATGCTCTTACCACAACAATTAATAATAGTATGATACTTTACTAACCAATCCATACCCAATATCACATCATACCCGACCATGTCAAGGACGAGTAAATCGGCCTTAAAGCACAAATAACCAAGAGAAGTTTCTAGAAGTTTACAAATAAAGAAAATGAGCAAACCATCACTCATAGAAAACTCAATGCTAGTAAAAGTACTCTCAGCAGATTTTAACAAATCTATAATCTGAGCAAAGCTCCTAAAATAAGATGAGTATGTAATACTCGTAAAAAATAACACACAACTCAAATACCCTTGATTTAAAAACGTACCCTCAATAGCGAGCGGTGCCGACAGATCTGGAGGGAGCACAGCCTCCTAAATATGATAAACTCGCCCATACTGGAGCTAACCCTGCTGTAGAGGAACAACTGGGTTAGGCACCTGTGGAGGGAACTGAACATACGGCTGCTGTGGGGCCCGAGGAAACTGTCCCCCAATCAACTGAGGACACTCCATCTCGTAATGACCCGCCTCCCCACAATGGAAGCACCGTCCCTTCATATCCTCCTGACCTCGACCCCTGTTATTTCTAAACTGGGTAACGCCTTGGCCCGGATGGCCTTTACCTCCATGACCACCCCGACCCACATGTTGCGAAGCACCCTGACCGTGCCTATTGTTATTGCCACCCGCAATAAACCCTCTGAAGCGTTGTCTCTTAGAATAATCCCCTTGCTGAGGGTCCCTCCCTTACTTCTTACTATCCGAAGATTGGGATGAGGGAAATGCTCCTCTTCATATTCTGCCACAGATCTCTCTCCTTGCACAAGGTCTTGCAGCCTCCTTGTCATCTCCCTTTGTATTGCGGGAGGAAAATATTTTTGATCGAACAAAACCCAAAATTCAGAAATCAACATTGTATCCCTCTGTTCTGGCATAGTCACAGACTCCCACCAGTGTAATGCGGATCCAACAAGTTTAAACATAGCGAGGACTTGCTTCTTATCCTCACCACATTCCACCATACGTAGGTGGCATTGAATGTCTTTCTTCCACTAGTTTGCTTTTATGACATCCAAGCTCCCGTCAAATTCTGGGGGCTGACCCTTTAGAAAGGATTCCCTAGCTCTCTCCCACGGAGAAGGTCCCGTAGGAACTTGGGCATTTGGCACTCTTTGTTGGGCCTATGGCACTTATTGAGCCACTGCGGTCATGGCGGCATTAACCGCTTGACATCTGCAGCGTTAATGATCCCTTGTGGCGGGGGTGAAGAACCTACTGCCTCTTCTACAACCCTATTACGTCTCACCGGGCGACCTCTTTTAGGCGGCATCTGATATAGAGGGAAAATAGAGTTAGAATACTATATAAAATAATCTATTTTGCAGAAATTCGTAAACATGAGCAACAAAGAAATCCTAGCATTAGGCTCTACATCAAAGAAAGGCTACGGTAGAACGTGACAAGTCCGCATAGATCCTAAAGACTCTAGAACCTGATGCTCTGATACCATCTGTGACAACCCGCAATCCGAGATAAGGGGTGGCCAGCACGATACTCAAACGTAACAGGAATCATGTATGGATATCATTCTCAGCATCACAAAAATAAACTGAGTATACGGAAAAACAACCCAATAAATTAGAAAATGGGTTGCCAAAAAGTTTAGAAATTTAAAACCAGTTAAGAAAATTAAGTTAAACAACCCACTCTGACAACCAAGTGGAATTCCAAAAGAGTATATATATTACAACAAAAACGGATGTACACAAAAGTACCGAATAGGCTGTCGGTCCACAGCTACATACAACACAGTACAACAGTTTAATATCTACATAATACATTCACTAATCAAATATAAAAGTTTGGGCCACACGCCCGAGTAAAGATCCGATCATAACTAGAATACAAAAATTGAAAGCGTCTAATACAACGTCTTGTAATAATCCGCAAAATCATACAGCTCATCGAAAGCATAGGAATAGGAATAATCACAACGGGCGTCCTTGCGGTGGAGCACCTGAGCAGATACAATCATACACATAACAAGGAAAATAAACCAGTCAGGGCCGGATTTTATATGATCACCAGAAGAATAAAAGCATGATAGGTATGAACAGCTATGCATGAATGATAAGGATGATAATATGGCATGTTATCTAGCATGTTGAACATACATAACAATTTGAGATAATTTAACTAATTATGATATGTAAATCATTTGCACAAGATAATTATACGTAAACATATTTAATTAAAAACCTTTCCTCAAAATCAAATCACCATTTCATTCTTACGTTCCTTAATAGGAAAACCACCTTTCATTAGGTTTAATTAAGAAGATATCATTTCACTTCATTAATTTAAAAACCTCCATCATTAATCATCATTTCCATTTTATCTTTCCATTCCTTAACAGGAATACAACTTATGTCAGGTGCTCTTTATGGCACATATCTCAATCACATGCTCTTTATGGCACGTATCCATGCTCTTTATGGCATTTATATCCATCAAGTCCCACTTGATGCAGAAAAGTTATATTCTTATACATATAACGATTCTAAGACCGCACCTCCGAGTTTCTCCACTGGGCGCGCCCCTAAATAACTATCATCTTCCATGGCCTATCATATAAGACAACTTGGGCTTATAACGCAACATTGGGAAGCGGCCATATGCCTGCGGGATAGTCAAGACCACACCCGAAATCTCCTACCCATCGCAGAAAAATACACATATATAACAGCGCTCATATGGCCTAGGACTATATCCACCTGCGTTAATTTGTCAGGGGGCATCACCTCGCGCGCGGACTTCCCTTATGATAGTATTTAGGTAGGTGTGTATCAATAAATTAACATTTACCAATTTATATCTCATTTTCATTTTGAATATTCATTTCCCAACTTCATTTCCATTATCCATGTGTTTGGTTCTTTTCATCCGAACCTATCATTATTAAATAGTTTGGTTCATTTTATTCGAACCTATCATCATCGAATAACATCATTAATATTCCTCAATTTACCGGTCCCGGCTTGATCTCCAAATAATCATTATGAATCTATAATTCCCAAAATTTATATAACTCCGATACCCCTAGAGTCTCCAAGAATGGGCATTCAAGTTCCTAACTTCTAGAAATTCAATAAAAGAAGTAAAGCCTTAGCATTACTTTAAACCTTCCTATAATAAACCCAGATGACCCAATTCTAGTCTAGGGTGGCGACCAAACTCAAATACTACTCTAGGACACTAAGTTTACTTCATACAAGAAGATCCCTAGGTCCTAATCCTAAAGAAAAAGGTTAAAATTTGAAAAGGAAAAATCAAAAGAAAAATACAGGATTTCCGAATCGATTTGGACTAGCCGAATCGATTTGGGTTCATGAAGGCGAATCGATTCGGACTAGTCGAATCGATTCGGCAGGATAAACCAGCATTCTGCATAATTTCCGAATCTATTCGGACGAGCCGAACCGATTCGGACGACCCAGGCTTGCAAACCATCTCTCAGCGAATGGATTCGGCCAGGCCGAATCGATTCGGTTATGCAGAAATTCCAAGTTTTTGCAATGGAGTCTTTAACTCCAAAATTCTACCCAACACAAAAGCCAACCAAACCAAGATCATAACTTCCAACTCATACATCATAATATATCTATCTACCACTATAAACTACATTTATCATCTAATTTAACTTCTAAGAGTTATAATACCCATAAATCTAACAAAACCCTAAAATGACAAACCATAACAAATTCATAACTTTCAATACTAATTATTCTCCTTAAATCACATAGTAGCAAGTAGGTAACTTGCCTTCATCTTGAAAAATAAAAGCATGATAGGTATGAACAGCTATGCATGAATGATAAGGATGATAATATGGCATGTTATCTAGCATGTTGAACATACATAACAATTTGAGATTATTTAACTAATTATGATATGTAAATCATTTGCACAAGATAATTATACGTAAACATATTTAATTAAAAACCTTTCCTCAAAATCAAATCACCATTTCATTCTTACGTTCCTTAATAGGAAAACCACCTTTCATTAGGTTTAATTAAGAAGATATCATTTCACTTCATTAATTTAAAAACCTCCATCATTAATCATCATTTCCATTTTATCTTTCCATTCCTTAACAGGAATACAACTTATGTCAGGTGCTCTTTATGGCACATATCTCAATCACATGCTCTTTATGGCACGTATCCATGCTCTTTATGGCATTTATATCCATCAAGTCCCACTTGATGCAGAAAAGTTATATTCTTATACATATAACGATTCTAAGACCGCACCTCCGAGTTTCTCCACTGGGCGCGCCCCTAAATAACTATCATCTTCCATGGCCTATCATATAAGACAACTTGGGCTTATAACGCAACATTGGGAAGCGGCCATATGCCTGCGGGATAGTCAAGACCACACCCGAAATCTCCTACCCATCGCAGAAAAATACACATATATAACAGCGCTCATATGGCCTAGGACTATATCCACCTGCGTTAATTTGTCAGGGGGCATCACCTCGCGCGCGGACTTCCCTTATGATAGTATTTAGGTAGGTGTGTATCAATAAATTAACATTTACCAATTTATATCTCATTTTCATTTTGAATATTCATTTCCCAACTTCATTTCCATTATCCATGTGTTTGGTTCTTTTCATCCGAACCTATCATTATTAAATAGTTTGGTTCATTTTATTCGAACCTATCATCATCGAATAACATCATTAATATTCCTCAATTTACCGGTCCCGGCTTGATCTCCAAATAATCATTATGAATCTATAATTCCCAAAGTTTATATAACTCCGATACCCCTAGAGTCTCCAAGAATGGGCATTCAAGTTCCTAACTTCTAGAAATTCAATAAAAGAAGTAAAGCCTTAGCATTACTTTAAACCTTCCTATAATAAACCCAGATGACCCAATTCTAGTCTAGGGTGGCGACCAAACTCAAATACTACTCTAGGACACTAAGTTTACTTCATACAAGAAGATCCCTAGGTCCTAATCCTAAAGAAAAAGGTTAAAATTTGAAAAGGAAAAATCAAAAGAAAAATACAGGATTTCCGAATCGATTTGGACTAGCCGAATCGATTTGGGTTCATGAAGGCGAATCGATTCGGACTAGTCGAATCGATTCGGCAGGATAAACCAGCATTCTGCATAATTTCCGAATCTATTCGGACGAGCCGAACCGATTCGGACGACCCAGGCTTGCAAACCATCTCTCAGCGAATGGATTCGGCCAGGCCGAATCGATTCGGTTATGCAGAAATTCCAAGTTTTTGCAATGGAGTCTTTAACTCCAAAATTCTACCCAACACAAAAGCCAACCAAACCAAGATCATAACTTCCAACTCATACATCATAATATATCTATCTACCACTATAAACTAAATTTATCATCTAATTTAACTTCTAAGAGTTATAATACCCATAAATCTAACAAAACCCTAAAATGACAAACCATAACAAATTCATAACTTTCAATACTAATTATTCTCCTTAAATCACATAGTAGCAAGTAGGTAACTTGCCTTCATCTTGAAAATTCAGATTTGGTGAAGATGA
Source organism: Sambucus nigra (assembly GCA_949130495.1). Classification (NCBI taxonomy): domain Eukaryota; kingdom Viridiplantae; phylum Streptophyta; class Magnoliopsida; order Dipsacales; family Adoxaceae; genus Sambucus; species Sambucus nigra. The sequence continues at coordinate 279,536,282 of OX422215.1, read as the reverse complement.
TAGCAAGAACAAACTCCAAATCTTCAATCTCTCTCTTTCTCCAAAGCTCTCCTCTTCTCTCTTTCTCTCTAGGTTAACAATTTTTCTTAAAGGAATAGTAAGTCGTAGCAAGACTAAATCAGGCCATTAGTCTAAAATGCCCAACTCTAATGACTAATACGTGATAAAATGATACGCACTACACATTTAAGCTATAACCAGTCAAAAGTGCCCGAAATGCCAAAATACAATATGGCACTTATTTTGACTGTCTCGCACCTACCAGGACTAACTACACCCTCCAAATTATCATTTGGAAATTTTATAACTTATTTAAGTTTCGGTTTCATATTAAACCAAAATGTCATTTTAAATCTTATGACACCATAAATCACAACGTGGATATTTTTACCTACGCACTAGGTTATCATACAACATTTTACTACATACTAACCTTTTCCACAATAAATTCATATTTACCCCACATTACGGCATTTTATATGATTACTACACATAGTAAATAAATATAAAATTAACTCTCAAAAGTGAGGGTTATTACATGACTGTGTTCTATAATGACAGTAATGTTTTATAGACCCTAAAGGTTCTGTGCGATATCTTATTTGTGTAATTAGAGATAGTTGTTCATAATAAGTAGCTGAGGTCATATGTGTTGTGGGCTGAGGGCGTAATGGATCTCGACGATCAACATTGTCAAGGAGTAGTGTATCGGGGGGGTTCCTTATTTGGATTTCACTTTGCGAGACGTCCCACGCACGAAACGTAGCGCAATGTTGGGATTGGGGAGAAGTTTAACCCTTGGTACTTGGGTTTATTCATTTTGGTGAAACATTAATTTATAAGTATCTAAAGATGATGCGTGACTATTATGATGTTAATAACTTGTTTAAGTTAAGAATTAGAAACCGATGAATTTTTGTAAGAGGTATGTGTGTGTGTGTGTGTGTATATATATATATATGTGAGTTCGGGCGTAAACTTATGATATGATAGAATAAGAAGATAATGGTTATGTTTTGAGATAGTGGGTTACGCGGGTGTTGATTATGCGTAGATTAATATTGAATAGTCCCTAGAATGTGTCGGGTAGTTTAATTGAGGTTCATGTTCATATGTTTAGGTGCGTGCTTTAGTCGAGGGGTGAGTTTGAGTTCTAAGTGAGTGTGACCCCACTTTAATTATCAAATTGTGGATTTATAATTTTTATGCATTTTAATGCAGTTGCTAATATATTTTCAAACCTCGGGCTCTGACCTGTTTATATTTCTCTCTTGCTATATATATATTATAATATATTGTATTTGTCCCACTACAAGGACGCCAATGATGCTTTTTTATCCAGTGGCCTCGGAGCTGAAGCAGGTGCGTACTATTGCGGGATTTTTGTTATAGAAACTTCCTATCTTTTGTAAATCTAGTTAAGGACTCATTTTTTTATATCGAGTTTATACCAAAGGTTTATATGTACTACTTTTATATTCCTCTCCTCGGGATGTTGTATTGTCTGTGACCCGACAGCATATTCGGGTATTTTTTTTTATTGTACTTATTAGGTTTTAATTGGATTACTTCTTTTTATTGTGGTACGTGTGTACATTCTATCATGTTCAGTATATATTATGTTATTGGCATGATGTTCATTGTATGTTTTTAAATTTTTGGCATCCGTTTATTGTAGTATTGGATAGTTAGCTATATTTGTTTAGTATCGATGGTAGATGCTGAGAATGATCCACTTGAGATTCCTGATTTATTTTAGTATAGGGCTGGCCACCCATTATTACTTTAAGCGGAGTGTCACAGGTGGTATCATAGCATCAAGTTCTAGTGTCTTAGGATCTGCGCGAGTTTTTTGCATTCTTTCGTAAGCATTATTGATATAGAGCCCTATTTTTAGGATTGTTGTATTCACTATGCCTACATTTCCTTCTGCGGTGTGTAATCACTTGAACGGCGTTCTGATACAGTTGATCTTTTTTCAGATGCTACCGAGAAGAGGTCGTCTAGTTAGGGCAAACAGAGAGGATGAGAACATTAAACCCCACTTGCCTCAAGGAACTGTGACTGCAGCCGAAGTTGCCAATATTGTGGCACAAGCAGTAGATGCTGCGATGGCTCATCAACCTGCAGCTTCGGTGGCTCCAGCCCACCCAGGGCCATCTGCGTGGGGAAGAGTACGAGAAGCCTTTAGGAAAGTACATCCTCTTAAAATTTTGGGCGGAGTTGATATGATAGTTGTAAGTTAGTGGAAGAATGATATACAAAGGCACCTTCGGATGGTTGAGTAGAGTGAGGTGCAGAAATAACTACTCGCGACCTTTAAACTAACGGGTGCAGCTCTCCAATGGTGGTAATCAGTCACCACATCGGAGGAGAGAGATGCAATTCCCATAAAATATTTTTGGGTACGCTTTGACCAAAAGTATTTTCCATCCGCAATTTAGATGGAAATGAGGAGGATATTTTCGGATGTAGATCAAGATGATCGAACGGTGGCTAAGTATGAAGAAGAATTTACTCGATTGTAAAATTTTATGCCCGACGAGGTAAATATAGAGGATTGGATTGGCAAATTCGGCAGCATTTGATAGGGAATCTGACATTACTGAATTTTATCGATGTGATAAACGTGGCATTGTTACACTGTCAGGAGTATCGTATTCATTTAAAAGGGATTAAGCAATTTAGGGACTCGGGTTCATCAGGTAGAGATGTAGGAGATGATGTTCTTGGAGCAAGATCATCGTCACAACAAGGTTATAGGCAGAATTACAAGGGCCGCAATAGCGTTCCCTCACGATGGATAGGAAGGATTTTCTGGGAAATGTTTCTTTTGTGGAGAAATAGGCCATAGGAAGAGGGGTTGTCCTGAAAGAGGTAGAGGGAAACTTCATGAGGATGTTTTGGAAGTGAAACCGCTACAATAGTTTATAGGCCAGTTCGGGAAAGATTACTTCGAATAGGTACCCGTTAATGAAGCAAAGCTGCTATATTATGGAGGTCATACGTAAATTATCTTCCTTTGTGCTTAGGTCATCCCGATATTAGGAGTGTCGCATGTAAGATTTTAGTGATTGGTAACCGTTGTAACCATATATTATATAGAATTACCTTTAAGGGAAGAGTTAACAAGTGTGGCACTCGGGTGATATCTTTCGAGAGAATAGATTATTTTGGGATGTGCTAGTAGAGAGTTACGATTTTATTTGGGAAATAGGAACTGTTAAAGTTTGTTGACTGGGAACAGTAAGGCTATCAGTTTATAGTTAGGCGATATGCATGTAATTGTAATGTTCCAGTTATGGAAATGCCTATCTTATGGCAATGTTTTGATGTGATGTAAAGGATTTTTATTAGTGAAGATATTCAGGGTTTAGCGGGATCCTTGTTGAGCGAGGAATTTTTAGCCCATGATTATGTGCGGGTTGAGAACTAAAGCTTGGTAAGATTATTGTATTTGTTGAAGCCTTGTGTCTTGAGCATAAAGGGTTTGATTTTTATGTCGAAAGATATAAAACTATTTTATAGTACATTATTTTATAGGCCTTCGAGCAATATCAATATGGTTCAAAACTTTTTAAGACTCTAGTCCTGGTTTAACTGATCTCAATCCCCGACAGAGCTACACATTAGTGTATTAGGAGGGTTCCTTGTTTGGATTTTGCTTGCGAGACCTCCCCTGCATGAAAGTAACGAATGTCAAGAATTGAGAAGAGTTAAATCTTCAGACATTTCCAATTTTTATATACTTAGTACGTTATAATTGATTAAATTATTGAGACTTATATTACGATTTGAGGTTAAGTGGAGTCGGGTAATGTTTATGCAGTTGAGCTTGGGTATAGGGTGTATGGGCACCATGGTTAACTAATTTGATTTTAAAATAAAATAATTCTCCGTGAGAAGTGGGAGAAATAGGTATAGTGATCTTGAGGGTAGATGACATAGGAACGAGTTGAGGTTTAGAGTACAAGGCTTGACTTAATTTTGAGGGCGAAATTCTCTATAAGAAAGGAAGTATGTAATACCCCATAATTTTTAGGACTGGGAATTTATTTGATTTGGGAGAAATAAAATTTATTTGAATCAAAGAATTTTAAATTTGGCAATTGAGGTCCAAATTTGAGGATGTTATAAAATATTTTGGATCATGATTCTGAGTTCCCGGTTGATCCGGGATGGGTCGAGATAGTCAAAATGACTATCCTTGGGTTTTATTTCGGTTTCGGAATATTTTAAGTTAGTTTGACTCGAATTGGAGTAAACGGGTCTTATAAAGTGTGTATTATTATTTACAGTTGGTTATTTTGGAGATAAGGCTTATAAAGCATACGTGAGATAACAATCTCATTTGTGAGATTGAGAAAGCCCTAGAGAGAGAGAGAGAGAGAGAGAGAGAGAGAGAGAGAGAGAGAGAGAGGAGGAGGAGGAGGAGGGGGAGGAGGAGGAGGAGGAGGAGGAGGAGGAGGAGGAAAGGAAGAAGAGAAAGAGGAGAAAAGCTTGGAGACTCCGGCCAATCCGTGATTTTGAGGAATATTAAACCTCTATAACTTTTAGGCGAGTGATTAAACTTGACAAATAATCTATGTGTGTAATTTATTTAATGATTTGTGGATAAAAATATGGCTTTTGGGTTATTATGTTGAAACCTATATTTTGTGGATTAAATCTTGCATTTGATGTTTATATGATGATGTAGTGATGTTTGGGATCATAGATGGGTTGATTTATGAGGTTAGAATCATGATTTGATGAGGGTTTAATGGTTATAGTTGATGATTTTAAGGTTTATATTTTGTGGGTTTTGTATATAAGAAGGAACCTTTGAAGTTCGGCAGACCCGAATCAATTCGCCCCCTAAGCGAATCGATTCGGCTTAAGGCAAAAGTGTCAGGTCTGGGTGACCAAATCGATTCGGATCCTAAAACGAATCGATTCGGCCTGAGATAGACTTACAGGTCCTTTGGACCGAATCAATTTGCATACTGGCGAATCAATTCACCTTTAGGACCGAATCGATTCGGACTGGGCCAAATCGATTAGGAAACAAGGCTATTTTGCGAGGTTTTTCTAGAGTGAGTTTCGCTCCGTTCCGTTTGGGTTTATCGATTAGGAACATTCTTATATGATGCAGGAAACACGTTTTGGAGGTTTACTGGGAGTTTCTTATATGATGTGATCTTGGGGACGTATCGAGTTATTTGGGAAGGCATAAATTGGAGTTATCGTACCGAGTTAGTGGGGAGTCATATTAGCGACGAGAATCCTACTAGGAGATTAGATGAGAGTTATTATATGATGTGATCTTGGGTATATATCAAGTTGTTTGGGAAGGTATATAATGGAGTTATCGCATCGATTTAGTGGGGAATCATATTAGCGACAGGAATCCTACTTGGAGATTAGATGAGAGTTATTATATGATGTGATCTTGGGGATGTATCAAATTGGTTGGGAAGGTATATAATGGGGTTGTCACATAGACTTAGTGGGAAATCATATTAGCAACAGGAATCCTACTTGGAGTTTTGATGTGAGTTATTATATGATGTGATGTTGGGGACTCATTGAGGCGGTTGTGAAGGTATGACTTGGAGTTGTTATGTTGACTGTTGTGTTGAATCCTCCTAACGACGGGGTTTTTATTTAGATGTTATTGGGGACCAATGAGAGAGAGGTCATGTGTCCTTAGAGACGTTAAACTTAAGGATTTAATCGTAAATGTTGTAATGTTAAGGGTTAATATGAGTAACTAAACCGTAATTTAATTGAGAATGATTTAATATATCACCGACAAGAATGGGTTGTGTTTATACTTATAGCTGGGATAATTATTGTATATCAGTGTGCATACGGATATAGAGGGTCTGTATGATGATTGTTATATACATTCGGTTATAAGATGGGTTGAGGGCATAATGGATCTCGACGATCAACATTATCAATGAGTAGTGTATCAGGGGGTTCCTTGTTTGGATTTCGCTTCACGAGGCGTTCCACGAATGAAATGTATTGCAATGTTGGGATTGGGGAGAAGTTTATCCCTTGGTACTCGGGTTTATGCACTATGGTGAAACATTACTTTATAAGTATATAAAGATGATGTGTGACTATTCTGACATTAATAACTTGTTTAACTTAAGAATTAGAAACCGATCAATTTTAGTAAGAGGTATGTATGTATGTATATATATATATATATATATATATAAGTTCGGGCGTAAACTTATGATTTGATAGAATAAGAAGATAATGGTTATATTTTGAGATAGTGGGTTATGCGGGTGTAGATTATGCGTAGATTAAGATTGAATTGTCCCTAGAATGTGTCGGGTAGTTTATTTGAGGTTCATGTGAATACGTTTAGGTTCGCGCTTTAATGGATAATCATTAATGGATTTTCTAGTAAATAATGAAATGAATAATATTAATGGATAATCATTAAAAATAAATGTTGATGTAAAAAATTAGATTACTCTAATTATTCAATCACAGATAAATAAATGAGACAAAATATTTTAAAGTGGTTCAGCCTTATATGAATGGCCTACGTCCACTATTATGTTATTACTGAGTGTTTGGGAATTCTCGATTACAAATACTATCTAGAAATTTCGGTTTCTTAGAATGAGAGTGATACAAAGTATTTATAGCCTTTAGGTTGTACATGTGAAAGGGTAAACAATTAATGCCCTTTAAGAGTATACGTTTGTATGATAAGCATTCAATGAATAGTTGAACTGTTGATTATCTGGCAATCAATGATGTGGCCGAGATGCAGCTTTGGCAATCAATGTTGTGGTCGATATGCAGCTCGGACCGCCTTAGTTGATCGGAGTATTGGAGTTCCTCGGAGTATTGGAGTTCCTCGGAGCGTTGGAGTTACTCGGAGCGCTGGAGTTCCTCGGAGCGAGTGAGACTTGGTCGGGGAAGTAAACCTCCTCGTTGTTATTGTGCCACGTAGATCGACACATGTCTTCTTATGATTCGTCTATATCAGCATATTAATTTTGGTATCAACAGAAGCCCCCAATGTTTCATTTTTCGAACTTTGAGGAATATGGAACATTCTTTCTCGGTATATGGCAATATTAAATGACCTTCCTGTTGTTTAGGAGCATTTTTTCTGTGTTCGGATGTTTTCCAAATTCGCTGAATCCGCCTTTTTTTTTAATTTTTATAAGCGCTTCGATCTTCGCGCACTTTTTGTCCTTTTATCCACCGGTAGCGTAATAGTTTCTTTTTGTAATCATTTCTTTCGCCGTTTTCCAAGGCAAAGTATTTAAGCTTCATTGGCAATCCCATCATCTTCTACCCTTTCCAATTTCTGCTTTCGAGTTTTCTATAGCCTTTCTCTCTCTTGTGCGTTCATCCCTTTCTTCGTTTGTTTGTCAACAGATCTCCTTTTTCATGTAAGATTTTCTTCCTTCTTCTTCATTTCTTTTTATTCACCATGGTTTATGTTATCGAATCTCTTGAGAAATTCCGTTCTGACTTTTCTATTCCATCTTGGGTAACTTTAGAGAATCTTTCTGAGCCTTTAAATTATTTTCGTTTGGCTGAGGGACACTGGTTCCCCAGTCTTTTTATTGCTGAATGTGGATTTTTGTTTCCACCAAACCCTTTGTGCTTAGAGTTCTGTCAGTATTTCGATGTCGTCCCTGCAAAAATAGCCCCCAACACATGGAGAATAGTTAATGGGGTGTATAGGTTAAATCAAACTCATGGAACTCGTATAGGAATTCCTGAGATTATGTATTGTTACAGATGGGCTGTTTTAGACAATATTTTTTATTTAAAAACTAGATTTTTGAATAGGGCCTTAGTAGTTAACCTCCCTGATGCCAATAGGGATTATTTTGAACATGGGGTAATTATCAAAAATTGGCAACATGCCCCTTTGACTGGAGATGAAGTATATCAAGGTCCCAGATGCCCTCCATATGGCAATGGGATAGGTTATTTTCATCTTATGTTATTTCTGAAATCATGATTTCATTATGTTTGATAAAATGTATGACTGATATTTCACTATGTATTTGTTTGTAGTTGACAATAAGAGAAAGACTCCGAAAGAAGCTGAAGTTAATATCAAGCATTTGAAACATATCTGGAGTTTGCATAAGAAAGTTGCAGACGAGCACATCAGGTCTGCTTCATACTTGTTGCAGTATAGGAGTTATACAACATCCTTTACTGCTCGTCCTGTGGTCAGCACCAGTGAACCAGCATCAATTCCTGAGGACTCTTCTCCAGAATCTCACATTCCTCTAAGTCAGAAGATGGGCAAAAGAAGAGTTCCTGCTCTCTTTGAGGAGACTACCTCTACTGGAGATGGAAAAAGGAACAAGGCTGACGTCCCAAAGGGGACAAAGAAAGTAGATACTGCCCCTTCTGTTGCTCCTGAGAAGGCTGCCGAGAATCCCCCAGTGGCTCCGAGCAAGAGAAGTGCTTTTGTGGAAGTGGTCACCATCTCCCCCACCAAAAGTTCTTTGGTTGAAACTGCTGAAATGCCACCGAGGAGACTGAAGAAATCCTCCTCGGTCAATTTGTCTAAAAACCTTTCCCAGCTCCAAGTTAGTGGAGCTGGTGTTCCAACTATCATTCCCCCGAGTTCTGCAATGAGCTCGGTAAAGACTTGGACCACACCTGAAGTCCAAGGAATTGAGGAAAACATGTCTAGGGATATGCTGACATCCCTAGCTACTCGTCACATTGCTTCAGTAAGTTTCTCTTATCCTGAATTTTTCTTTCTTTCCATCAATACAAGTATCTCTGTAATGACTTATTATTATTTTCTTCTTTTTCCAGCTGGTGAGTTGCTTTAACACCATAGTGAAGAAAGATGAAGCGATCAAGGCTTATAGCTCCTCGTCTGGAGTAGAGGATGCTTTTCAGGGCTTGGCCCAATCTTTGAAGGATTCTCGTCAAAAGTATGACGAGGATAGGGGTGAATGGGAGAAGAAGTTGGCTGCATCTGAGGCAGAGAAGGTGCAGTTGGGAAATAAGGTGAAAGACTTGGAGAGAGAGAATAAAAAATATGCCGAGAAGCTCACAAGCTTTGGGGAGCTTGAAAATAAGTTGAAATCGGCTGAGGAAGAGCTAACCCTTCTGCGAGAAGTAAATCGCCAGAAGGAGGAGGTGGATGCTAAGTTGAAGGCCACTGAGGATCTTCTATCCGAGAAGCTCTCCTCGGAGAAAATTAAAAGAATAATGGCAATAAAGAAGTCCTTCAACACAGGTTGGGACAAAGGGTGGAACAAGGGGGTAGCAGCCATGATGACTCAGGTGCAGTATGGGAGTTTGAAATACTTTCGAGATGGCTGGGTTGCTGCTTTACAAGAATTGAAAGTTAATGAGGACTCAGAACTGTTTCAATAACATCTCCCTGGTCCTCCCCCAGCCATCGAAGATGAAGAAGAGGACGAAGCTGCCTCCGAAGAATCTTCAATGGTAGTGGGTGATCTCATCCTTACCCAGCCTGCTGACGAGGAGCTTTCATCTCTGTATGCTCCTCCAGAACAAGTTCCAGCTCCAGCCGGCCAACTCGTTGTTCCCACCGAGCAACCGAGCTCCTCATCCCAGCCTCCCGAGGAAGTATTGGGAGATAAGGAAAAGGTGTGAAGTTGTTCGGTATTCTCTTTCTATTTTTCTTCTTTTTCAAGTGTAACCAAGATCTTTGTAACTTTGCACTATGATCTAATAAAATTTGAGTTCTTTTCTTCTATATGATTGTCTCTTTTCTCTTCTGTACTCTGTCTTGATCTTCTTTTTGATGATTACTTTTTCTTTCTCTGCTAGTTTCTGGCCAGGATGAATATGATATCTGCTAATGATACTAAGCTGATGCAGCAATGCCATGAATATTATAAGGCTGGTCATACTGAATTAAGTGCATCAAAAGTTATCGACATCCTTGGTCATGATGCTTCAGAGCAGGCAGTTGAAGCTTATCAGTACCTGAAAGGCTTACTTGACCGAGCTGTGGCCAACAATGAGGCATATTACGAAATGATTGAAGACCTGCAATGTACTCTCGATGAACTTCAGCAGCAATATACAGAATCAACTGCTCTGTTGCATGAGGGGTATAAGAAGAAGTATCAGCAACTTTCTGCCGAGGAGGGCCACAAAAAGCTCCTTGCTGGGTACGATGTTAGGGAAAGAACTCTAAAGGGTGAAGTTGAAGCATGTAGACAAATTACAGAGCTGCTAGAGCAAGAGAATAACAATTTACAGAAAGAGCTGGCACAGTATAAGTCTGCAGCCTCTTCTTCAACAGCTGTAATCCCAGTGACTGACGAGGGATTTTCATTTCTAGAGGTTGAGAATGCCAAATTAAGGCAAGAGTTGGACACCTTGAGAAGGTCGGGCACTTCTACTGCTATTCGGGGATGAGGAAGGGGTTCTCGTGGACGAGGAAGAGCTGCTCATAATGTTGTCAAGGAACAAAGTACTCCACCTGCTCGGGGTAGATCAAGAGTTCTTCGTCGTATTGTTGATGAAGCTCATACTCAATCAGCGTTGGAAAACCAAGCATATCAATTCATGGAAAAAGATCAAGCCTTGTCTGAACTGTCCAATAAAGTTAGAGAATTGGAACCACAAATCTCTGCAAAGGAATCAGCGTTGGAGACTAAGGAACTTTTCATCCAGAGTCTTCATGAGAAGCTTGAGAGGTTAACATTTCAATTCCATAAACAGCCCAGGGAATTTTGGATGGATGGATACAACGAGGCACTATTCCATTTAGATGCTCGTATCCAGAATGCCAATAATGAGGGCTACAAACAAGGCTTGCTGAATGCCTTATGTGTGTTGAAACTTGAGCAGGGACATTATTTGTGGGACTACTATGAGCCCGGATTGCTCGACTTGCCTGTGCCACCATTTAATTTGGACATGGAATGGATCCCAGCTCGTGCCATTCCTCGGAGTTTAATTACGAAGTATCTTGGTGACTACAGTTTGCATTCTCAGTTTGAGGTATCTCGTCCTGAGCATCTCCTAGATCGACCTTCCGTGATGAACGTTAGGATGCTGAAGGACTTGAACTTCATTAATTCTCCTCAGTCTTTAAATGATCCGCCTGCTGGCGAGGAACCTGTATCGAAGGCTGAGGGAAAAAAACCAATAGAATAGGAAATTCTTTATTTTGAATGTAACTTGTAATGTATACATATCCATATAATTATCAATGTAACTTGTAATTTATTTTGAATTTTAATGAAAGACTTTCATTTTTATTTGCAAAAATGTATTGCTATTGTCTTGTATTTGTCAAACACTTATATTTGTGTTTGCATAACAATATTGTGTGGTTCATCGACCAACTTAGTAATAAAAAGTTACAAGTATCAGAAATGTTGCTCGATCACTTAATAATAAAGTAATGAGTATAAAAATGTTGAAAATTATTCCAACCAACCAAGATTGTAAAAATAAGCTTGTCGACCAATTATAGTTAGTGAGATTTTATCCCCGACTAACCATACTTGGTAACTTTTTGTCTTTTTCATAAAATGTGCCCGACTAACCAAGGTCGATGAATTTTCCTCGTCGACCAACTACAGTTAGTCGGTTTTTATCCCCGACCAACCATACTTGGTTCAGTTTGGAATATTTTATTCTTCGAGGAACTTTTGTATTTTCTGCGATAATCTTACTTCCACCCAACATAAGTTGGCATTTGAGAGCATATCTTGTTTCCTAACCAACCGAGATTGGCCTTTTTAGGAGTCTCTTGTTCTCGCTCTTTTGCCAACCGGAGTTGGTCTGAGCTAATGTACGCCTCCTAACCAAAGGAGTATGGGGTGTTCTCACCCTTTTACCAACCGGAGTTGGTCTGGGTTCAAACTATCCTGTTCTCGCTCTTTTACCAACCGGAATTGGTTTGAGTTCGAACTATCATGTTCACTAACTCTTTTACCAACCGGAGTTGGTCTTCTGTTGAGCGCTGCAACTCGTCCTGTAAGACTCTGCACCTCTTTCTTCGTCGTTGGAGATCGCAACCCTAAAAGAGCTTTGATCTTTTCTGTATTCGCCTCAATGCCTCGTTGGTTGACGATGTACCCGAGGAACATTCCTTCTTGTACTCCAAATGTGCACTTCATCGGGTTGAGCTTCATTTGGTATTTATCCATTTGATCAAAGGTCTGACCTAAGTCAACTAGATGATCATCAGCTTTCTTGCTCTTTGTTAGCATATCATCGACATAAACTTCCATATTGCAACTGATTTGTTCGGCAAAAATCTTGTTCATCAGCCGCTGGTATATCGCTCCTGCATTTTTCAAACCAAAAGGCATAACATTATAGCAATAAGTTCCCCTAGGGGTAATAAAAGAAGTACTTTCCCTGTCTCCAGGTTTCATTTTGATCTGGTTGTAGCCAGAATAAGCATCCATGAAGCTGAGCAGCTCGTGTCCCGAGGTGGCGTCCACTAGTTGATCAATTCTGGGCAATGGAAAGTGATCCTTTGGGCATGCCTTGTTGAGATCGGTGAAATCAACACACATTATCCATTTATTGTTTTTCTTCTTTACCATCACCACGTTTGCTAACCAGTCTGGATATTTCACATCTTCAATGAATTGGGCTTTCTGGAGCTTGTCTACCTCCTCTTGTATAGCTTGATTCTTCTCGGGACTAAATACTCTTCTTCTCTGCTTTACAGGTTTGATCTCCTTATTTACATTGAGCTCGTGACATAAGAAGTTTGGATCTATTCCTGGCATGTCCTCATGACTCCATGCAAAAGTTTTCTTCCTGTTTCTCAAGAAAGTTATCATCTCCTATTTTATTGAAACATCCAACGACGAACCTATCTGGGTTACTCGTTCTGGGTGCTCGTCGTCCAGAATAACATTTTCTGTAGATTCCACCACCTGTCCTTTTAGAAATTGGGATTCATCTCTGGGATCAAGTGTTTCAATTTCTGTACCTTCCTCCACCTGGTAGGTAGTAGTCTTTTTCCTTGACTCTTCAAGCTCCTCTTGCTCGGCAGATGAATAATAGCATTCCCGAGCTACTTTTTGATCACCTTTCACAACTCCTACTCTGAAATTTGTTGGGAATTTTAAGCACTGATGTACTGTAGATGGGACTGCTTCGAACTTCTTCAAACCAACTCTTCCCATGATGATATTGTAAGCTGACTGCACATTCTTATCCATCACAAAGAAGCGTATTCTCTCTGTTCGACAAGCAGGCCAAGTTCCAATGAATATATCCAACTTGATCGTCCCAAGTGGAAAAACTTTCTCGCCAGCAAAACCCAAGAGAGGTCTGTGATAAGGCTCCAATTGGGATAATTTTAAATTTAAACTATCAAAGCATGAGTAGAACATGATGTCTGCCGAACTACCATTATCTATCAGAACCCTTGAAATCACTACTTCTTTCATCCTCATTTTGATCACCAAAGGGTCGTCATGAGGGTAAAGAACACCTGCAAGGTCGTTTTTTGAAAAACCAATGACCAGCTTCTCTTTGTTTACCTTCCTCGGGCGATCCTCTTCAGCCAAATTTATCCGTTGAATGTATGAGAAAGCTTGAGCCTCACCGAGGTAAGTTTTTCTTTCTGCAGTAAGATCTCCTCCTCCTGCATCTCCACCTGTAATAACATTACAGTCAAATGTTCCAAAGCGTATTGAAAATACCTCTCGTTCTGGCTGCCTTGGTTTCTTGGGAAGGTCGGGGTCATCATCTGGATCATCTCCATGGTTTCTCTTCTTTTTCTCCTCTGCTCGACGAGGAGATCTAGACCTTTCTCTAGTTCGGTCATTATTTCTTCTTTCGCCTCCCGGATCAACATACTTTGCTAGATTCCCTCTTCGGATGAGTGTTTCAATCTCGTTCTGAAGAGCTATGCAATTTTTGGTCATATGGCCATGATCCTTATGGAACTCGTAATATTTCTCCCTATTCCTCGTATCAGGATCTGACCTCAGTTTCTTCGGCCACTTTACCTCCTCGCTATTCTTGATTTCTTCCAAGACATGATTAATACCCATTTTCAAAGGAGTATAATTATCGAATTTTTTCAGGACTTCCCATGACGACCTACTATTCTTGGAATGCTTGTCACTACCATTTCCCTTGTGCTCTTTTTTCTTAGATTTGTCGACTTCCACCTTGGTTTATTTATCCATATTCTTCTTCGCAGCCATAGCTTCCTCGGCATTCATGATTTTGGCCGCTTTTGCCATCAACTCTGACATAGTTGTAGGTGGATCTTTGGCCAAAGTGTAATACAACTTGTTAGGCAACAACCCACTCATCAAGGCGGTGATTGCTGTCCTTTCTTCATAATCTATGACTTCCAGTTTCTCGTTATTGAAACGAGTGATGTAATCTCTAGTACTCTCACCAGATTTTTGTCTAACACTTAACAAGTGTGCTATTCGTTTTACTGGCTTTGATCCAAAACAGAAATTACCGATGAACAACTCGGCCAGTTGAAAGAAAGTTTAAATCTTACCCCTAGAAAGATTGTTGTACCATATCTGGGCAGATCCAGTAAGAGTTCCTGAGAATGCTCTGCATCTCATCTCGTCGGGGACAGCATAGATGTCGGCAGCAGCTTGATATTGCTCTATGTGAAGAACATGATCTGTCTTTCCATCGTATTTGGGGGTCACCACAGGTGCTTTAAACTTTGACGGTGTAGGAAAATCCACAATAGCCTTGACAAAAGGTGTCCCTTGAACAAGAGTTCGTTGTAGGGGATTCTTCGCCTTAGCCATTTATCCCAATCTATCTTCCAACCGCTGAATGGACCATTTCCATGCATCATTTCCTTCTTCGGGCATATTAGTTCGAGCAATTGATTGTTCTGAAGTGGCCTCTTGAGATCTATCTTGATGAGCAACAGGTCGTGATTGTGCTGATCCTTCTCTTAGATCTGATGGTTGTCGGAAACTCCTCGACATGGTTTTAGGTGGACTCCTATTCCTCCTAGGGCCTAATCGACTGAATGGAGATAGCCTGCTCAATCTTTCCAAGGCACTGGGTCTCTCTAGAGAGAGAGTGATACGTTGATCAGTATCTGTAGCCTGTATTGACGAAGTTCGCCCAGGTTGATAAGAGAAATCATCAGATTCCTCATTACGATATGACTCAGTACGCCTGGATCGTGAAGAAAGTAAATAGGTTTGCCTCTGACCACTTCGCTGTCCAGAATGTGCAGGTGCACCGCCATGAAGGGTTTGTATGAGTTGTCGCATTGTTTCTTGCATGGCGGTTTGTCCTTGAGCCAGATTCGTCATAATTCCAGCCAGATCTGGAGGTGCAGAAGGATTTGGAAGATTTCCAGCATTTCGATTGCAAGATTCCGGATTATCTGCCATTGGTGATGAATGATTTTTTGTGAAAAACGATAACAACAGTCGTTTCCCACAGACGGCGCCAATCTGTTGATGTAAAAAATTAGATTACTCTAATTATTCAATCACAGATAAATAAATGAGACAAAATATTTTAAAGTGGTTCAGCCTTATATGAATGGCCTACGTTCACTGTTATGTTATTGCTGAGTGTTTGGGAATTCTCGATTACAAATACTATCTAGAAATTCCGGTTTCTTAGAATGAGGGTGATACAAAGTATTTATAGCCTTTAGGCTGTACATGTGAAAGGGTAAACAATTAATGCCCTTTAAGAGTATACGTCTGTATGATAAGCATTCAATGAATAGTTGAACTGTTGATTATCTGGCAATCAATGCTGTGACCGAGATGCAGCTTTGGCAATCAATGCTGTGGTCGAGATGCAGCTCGGACCGCCTTAGTTTTTCGGAGTATTGGAGTTCCTCGGAGCGTTGGAGTTCCTCGGAGCGAGTGAGACTTGGTCGGGGAAGTAAACCTCCTCGTTGTTATTGTGCCACGTAGATCGACACGTGTCTTCTTATGATTCGTCTATATCAGCATATTAATTTTGGTATCAATAATAAAGTTTCATTCTTAGTTGAACCAAACACAATTTTGGTATTTACGCTTATGCAATTTTAATTTAAAAGAAATTCAAAGACTCGTATAAATGTAACAACCTAAGGGTTACACGCTAATGTGTATTAGGTTATAAAAACTCTTTTAGCTCTTTGATATAAAATCTATTAAAATTTATAAATTAAAAACCACTTGCACACTAGTAAGAAAAGGTGGTGGTGCTTTATTTAAAAATACCCTTTGAGAATGAGATGAGGTAAAGCAGAAAGAACACAATATTTATTCTTGAGGAAACCACCGAAATAAATAAATAAAAACTGTGTCCATTAGTCCTAGGACAACTCACAAACCCAAATCCAGTAATACCAATTTTTAAGTTCATATTACAGCAATGCAGGTGTAAATAAAATAGTTTGGCCAATACAAACGAGTACACCAAGGAACAAACTAAACAACCCCACAACTGAATCTACTAAACAACCAAGGTAGTGACAATTTGGAATGCACACATAACAACACACCCAAGTCCACTAATACCAATGTTTAAAAACAGATTACAGCAACACCAATGTAAATGAAATAGTTTGGATAATACAGACCAACACACCAAGGCACAAACTAACCAACCCCACAATACTGAATCTTACTAAACTGCTAGGGTAGTGACAATTTGAGACGCACACATACAACTACACATTCAACACAAGAGTACCAGTGCAGTTGCACAAAAACACAATAAATAATAATAAGATGAGATTTGAATTCATTAGTACACAAAAGAATGATTAACTATCAAGTCACGAGACACATGCAAGGTCTTCGTCAATAATTAATATTCAAGTAAAGATTAATCCTAAAAACAATTCGGTTGATGTAAATGTCCACAAATAAATTAGGAAATAAAATTCCAAAAATTAGGTCACACTAACTGAAAAATTAACTTAACACCAAATATAGAATATGAAATAAATTAAAACAGGTGTTATGTCACAAATATCAAGTCCGAGAAAAATGAGCGAAAAATAAGAAGTGTAGCACTTAGCTCATATAATTTTGGACTGATAAAGAAAATAAAAGAATAAAAAGAAATGATTTTAAATCTCACACACTTATTAAATCCAACTAAATAGAAATGAACACACAAAGGAAAAAGTACAATTTAGAGGATGTAAACAAGGTGTGAGTAAAAACAGATTAATCTTAATTCACACATAATTAAATTAAATCAAATTTAAATAAAAGATATTTTAATAAAAATTATGTGACAAAAATAAAACTTTATCCAAATTGTTAAGTCTAGTGAACAAGTGCGCACACACAAGAATATGTGTAAATAAGATCTTACCAACACACACCTAAAAATCTCGGACTTAGTACTAAAAGTTCCAATTAATTTCAGTCCAAAGATTTGATCTGAAATTAAATAAAATGAACAAATCTAAATGAGAATATGTTTAAACACAAACAGGTCTAAGAAATTAAAATCAACTTTGAGTGATTAAAACACACAACCAAAGTATAGAACAAGTTTATACAAAAAAAAACTGAACAAAATGTAACATGTTAGATCTGTTAACAAACTCCAAACACAACAACAGCAAAACAAACTCCAACATATCTAAAACGTAACTACTAATCTCAATCACCAAAATCAATAGCAAACAACTTTGGTCTTAAACGAAATGAACAACTTGTTAACGGATCATAAATAAACCAACGAGTTTTCGATATAAGAGAAAGGATGCGACAGTGTATGGATCAAAATGGTTCAAAATTTAAATTAAACTCGATTTAAAAGTCTAATTAACTAGATCTGATTTTAATAATAAAAATCTTTTAAGTCCTTAATAGATCTAAGCATCCAATTAGTAAATACTAAAAAAAATTACAAGGAAACTAATTTCAAATAACAAAAAAAATCTCGCAATAGAGATCCAAATCAGCAAACTAGATGTAGAATTTAAACAAAAAAATTAAAAGAGTTTTAGTCTAAGTAGAGGAGATGATCTTTCTACCAAAATGATCTTAAACACAAACTATATATATATATCCATATAATAAGATGGAATGGTTTTTGAATTAGCAAAAATGTATGAGCGCAATAACGGCTGTGATCGGTTAAGAAAAAATCAAGGGTTGAGATTTCATGCCCATATTTGATATCCCGCCTAAATCACGATTTTCCCCTCTCTCCTAATAACTTCCCCTACCTCGGTAAGCGCACTTCACATCTCCCCTTTCTTCTCTCAAATCCAATTTCTCTCTCTCCGGTTACGAACTCACTCTTCCCTCAAAATATCTTGGTCTCAAAACAATCGGTTCATCACCAGACATAGCTTACGGCCTCCTTATAATACATGGTCCAGTACAAGCTTAAAAGTTAGCCAAAACATAACAAAAGTCATGCCTTTCTCATTTAGGAGGACAAGCAATTTTTACGTCTTCATTTCCTCTCCCCTCCAATAAACCCAAATCGGAGCATCCTAAATCCATACAAACCCTTTCCGACGTTTCTCTTATTCTGACCAACAAGGGATGGATTCCATGAGGTATGAAAAAAACATGGGATTATTTTTTTAAACCCACACAAACCCCCCAAACATATTTTTTATTTTTTGCTTTTTCCCAAATCCAAACGTTGGGTAAGATTTATTTTCATTTTTGAAACTTGATCTTTTTGTTTTTTGGCTAACATTCTGGTATTTTCACTTCTATTTACCGTTCCATTTTCACATTTGCTTAGTTGCAGTAGGGAGGACGATTTGGGGCAAACCTAGAAATCTCTTGGGTTTTTTCCATCGCCATTTTCTTACACTTGGGCCACATAGTTACTGATTGAACCTATTTTGTACATAAGAATTTAGAAACCAACTTCAAAGGTAAACGCGTGAGGGGATTTGCGGGTCAAAATGGTATGGATACATGTTCTCTATCTGATTTCAACACTAAATGTACAAAACAAGTGTTTCAAGAAATTTTGTTATCATGGTACCTTCAGTTTTTCACTTCTTTTTTAATCTTTAATTGGTTACTGTTTGTAATTTTAGAGCTTGAATCGATTTATGTGGATGATTTTGTAGTTGAATCAATTTATTGTTTACGAAACTTGAACTTGGAGCTCTAATTAATTCGTTTTGGTTCTAGATTGTGGATTATGGAGCAAGAGTCTTCCGATCATTTTTGTTGTTGTTGATCCATTTTTGCTGTTAACAAAGAAGAAAAACAGGACAAAGATCAACCTCAACACTTCAGATACGATAATGGTATGGATACATGTTGATTTCAACGCTAAAGGTACAAAACAAGTGTTTCAAGAAATTTTACTGTCATGGTCCCTTCAGTTTTTTACTTATTTTTTTAATCTTTAATCAGTTATTGTTTGTAATTTGAGAGGTTGAATCGATTTATGGGGATGATTTATGGTTGAATCAATTTACTGTTTACGAAGTTTAAACTTGGAGATCTAATTTATTTGTTTTGGTTCTAGATTGTGGATTATGGATCAGAGTTGTTGATTGATCCTATTTTGTTGTTGACAAAGAAGAAGAGGCCCGCGATATCAACGCTGTGACCAACTATGTTCATTTGTCAAAGGGTTTTCTCATGTGGGTTGTCGTTGCCTCGATTATATGCTTTTTATGTTTAAATGGTAACTTATGTTGTTGCATCTATGTAGCAAGTTCAAAGGGTTCAAATTGGGATTTAATTTCATCATGCTATTTTCATGCTTTATTAGTTGAGTTTATAAATTCTTGTGTTGTCTCCATTCTGGCTGCACATCTAATTTGTTGTTGTCAATTCCTTGCTTATCTAGCAGATTGTTCAATCAGATATGGCACTGTATCTATAAACTCATATTGTTTCAATATTGGGTTTGTTGTTTCACATTAATATATCTTCTACTCAGTTCTCATGTCCTTTCCCCTTAATTAATATTCTTGCATTATTATTTTGTTGTATAGTACTGCTTTTCTTACCGAGGATGGGTTGTTCGACATGATCCGTGCATTAAACCGATCATAACCATAACATAAAAAGATTCAATAAAACCTATGGAGAAGATTGTTACTTTTCTTTGACTAAGAAAAGTCCTCAGAAATTAGACACGAAGTGTATATCCTTCTATTTCTAAATTTCAATTGATTCATTTTGAGTTTTCTTCATAATATTTAATATTTCACCCTGGTGGTCATTTCAACTATAATTTAAGGATTTTTTTTACTTAATCTCCACTTTTTACTTAGTCCCCACTTTTTAATTTTGTGTCTTAATTATTACAGACTGCATGTAGAGACATGTGAAGCATATTGCTATTATTATGATGCTACTTCTGGCTATTATTAGAGATAGGTGAAACCCATCACAGTTGGAACTAAACTTGAGTGTGTTCAGTGATTTATAGTTGAAATCTTTACTTGAAATATGTTAATGGATCTTATATATAAGGATGAAAACTATAGTATTTTATTGGTGAGTGTGCAGAGTATTTTATTGGTGATTTTGAACTTTTGCTTTTGAATCACTGTGTTCATTGATCTGAAATGATATATGTGAATGTTTTCTAGGAATGAGTACTAACCAAAGTATGCATTAACTTTAGGTGCAAATATGAGCTGATTGAAGACACATACATGGTAAAATTGCAAGAATGGGGTGGGTGTAGGGGTGGCAATTCGGGCCAATGGGTCGTGTTTGGGTCTGGCCCGACACGACCCGACACAATTTTAACTGGCACGAACACGACACGACACGCTAACGTGTTTTTTTTTGCTAGCACGAACACGACCCGTTAGTAGCACGACCCTACACGAGTAACACGGAAAAAAAAATTGTGCCAAATTGGCACGACTGACACGACTGGACACGATAACCCGTTGGGCTAATTGAAGATGTGTTCTCTTTTTTCACGAGATGGAGTTATTATTTGGGCTAATTGGGACACAATTGGGTTGTAATTGGGACACAATTGGGTTGTCATTGGGACATAATTGGGTTATTTTCTTATCGTGTTGCAATTGGGCTCTAACGAGACAATTTCGGGCCAATATCGGGTCAATTTCCTGGCACGAACACGACACGACCCGATAGTGGGCCAAAAAAGTCTGGCCCGAACACGACCCGAACACGACAAGCTGTTTTAATTTCGTGTTGGATCGTGTCATGTTGTCGTGTTCGTGCCCAAATTGCCACCCCTAGGTGGGTGAAGCTCTCACTTAGTCACTCGCTCTCTTTCTCACAAATTACAAGCATGGTGCAAAGCGTTGAACGAGATTTGAATTTCCCTTACTCATGTGTTGAATGGTTGCAAACCTATCACCTTCACCACTTTGTGTTTGTGGAAGACAACCCCTTTCGAGAACTCTCCAGAAACTCATCGTCTCTGCCATTGGAGAGAGACATCATCATGTTGCTGTTTTTGCAAAGGCTAGAGGTGAAAACTCTGAATTTTCAGCCTTCATGAGCATTGTGGAATTTATAGAGAGACAAGGTTGTGTTTCTGTTATTGGAAAGGAGACATGTGAAAGCTCTGAATCTTAAAACTCACTAAGCATTGTTGAGCCCGTATAGAATGTTTGGGACAAATCCGAATATCGAATTTATCTTATTGGTTTGGGATTTGCAAGCATTGTGGCTCTTTGGGCATCTGCAAATCTTATTACAGCCGTTGAAAAGATTCCTCTTATTGCAAGTGTACTCGAGTTCGTTGGGATACTGTTTTCTTCCTGGTTCATCTAGCGGTATCTCTTATTCAAACCTGACAGGTAAGAGCTATTTCAAATGGTGAAAAAGTCGATATATGATATATTGGGGCAGTAATCTGCAACTAATGTAATTGAGTGTGTATTTTCCAGATGTTACATTATTTTGGATCCATTTGTGGTGTCGTAGTAATTCATCTTGGTTAATGATTAAAAAAATAAAAATAAAATTGCGAGCATGAAAATGCCACTAACACTGATTTATCCCAGTTATGATTAAAAAGGTGGAAATTTTAGTGTATATTTTTTAATGCCAATTAGTATTGTTGTTGATATTTTTTGTTTCTTCAACAAGGTGGATCATCATATAAAGAAAGAAACTTTTCTCAATATTTTTAACTCTTTTACAAATATTTGTGTTATATAATAGTTGGCATTATTATGAGATCCATGATGGATTAATCGGTTTTGTGATTACGTACTTCAAATTTTCACTGTTTTGTGATTACTTACTTCGAAAATTTTTACCGTGCCTTCAGGCACGGGTATCCACTAGGATATATATAAAGTAAAAAAAATGTTACCTCAAGGAGTTCACAAAAATCAGAAAAGAAGGCCACAGTGTCAACTCGAACAAGTTAAAAAAGAATCAACACACAAGGGCGGATCTGGGCCTGGGCTGAGCAGGGCTACAGCCCAGCCCAAAAAAAAAAAACTTGCTTGCAGATATAAGTTTCAGCCCATCGGTAGAATTAATCCCAACCCAAATTAAGTAAACCAACCCATATTCATGTCCACAGAATAAGGAACAAAAGGAAAGAAAAGGATGACGTGTGTGTAAGGTGGAGTAAAGAAAAGAAACGTGTGTGTGCAGTTTTGTTATTCCAAGTCAAATGTCTCTCTCAACAACCAATTAATAATTAATTCCCACCCAATTCCCAAAGAAACAAAAAGAAAGAAAACTGCCGCCCTTGGGCCTTGCTTCCAGCCACTCACAGATCACACCACTGCACCAGCAGTGCAGTACCAACACCCGGCGGCCAGCAGACTCTCGGTAAGAAACATTTTCCCTTTTTTTTTTGTTATTCTTTGCAACAGTTTTTTTTTCCTTTTTATCCTGCTTTTTTTTTCTTTATTATAAATCCGGTGCTTTGGGTAAAAATAATAAAACTCATATTTCATTTGTTGAACCTTTAATTATTTAACAATCTATTGATGATTAAATTAATTAAAATTTCTTATTTCTGTTATTTTTTTTTTGTAAGATTAAATAAGTGGTTTAAATATTAGATTTATACTTTGAATTAATAAATATTAGAATTTTGGGGACTTTTTTCCTGTTAAAATTAAATAAGTAAACTTTTTTTTTGAAATATTAGAATTTGGGGGTTTGAACTTTTCACATTTGTTATTCTGATTTTATTTGTATAATTTAATTATTATCAATCTATTAGTTAATTTCTTGTTTCAATTATTTGTTAAATAAGAAATTAGTTAATTGCTCAGTTGAGATTATTTCTATCTTCAGGTATTTTTGTAATTGTAAGCACTCAACGATTGAATTATTTAAAAAATGTATTAATATTTTTTATGATTGTATAATAAATCATATTTCCTTGTTCTTTTGTTAGGTTATAAATTATTATGGCAGATAATCAACCACCATCGAAGAAAGGGAAAACTATATTTTCGTTCTTTAAAAAGAGAGAGAGTGGTGAGACAATGACGGAAAATACACCGCCCGCGTCAAGTAAGGATACTGCAACTCCCGATTTATGCCATCCTTCCATACCTCAAGTGGTGGAACCAATACCATTTTCTTCTTTTACTATTGAACGAGTACCCGGATTACGTACTTCGATATGTGATATTGAATCTCCTGCTCAACGAGATAAGATTAGAAGAGCATACATCAATTTTGGGCCTTATCAACCTAAACTTTCTGAGTATCGAAAGACTTTGTTTGGTAAACAATATCGGCGATTTCAATATGCTTGGTTTAAACAATTTCCTTGGCTAGAGTATTCCCCATCAAATCATAAAGCATATTGTTTTCCATGCTTTCTTTTTGAAGATAAAAATAATCCAGCTATTCGTTCTTCACTTACTACTGATGGGTTTGATAGTTGGAAGAGAGTTAATGATGGGGCAAAATGTGCATTCTTGCTTCACATTGGAGGCATATCTTCACCGCATAGCAAATCTATAGAATGTCTTCTCAATTTGAAAAATTCGGCACAACATATTGACAAAATCATTAATGCACAATCAGTGGAGGACGTTATGAAGAATCGAATGCGTCTTATGGCAAGCATTCGAGCCGTTCGATTTCTTGCACTTCAAGCGGTGGGTTTTAGAGGTCATGATGAAGGACCAGAGTCATTGAATCGGGGGAATTTTGTCGAATTATTGAAGTTCAAAGCTGAAGGGAATGATGATCTTTCAAGTATAATTTTAAATAATGCTCCAGGTAATGCCATGTACACTTCTCATTTTATACAAAAGGAGATTCTAAATATCTTAGCTAATAGAGTGAGAAAGATGATATGTGATGAAATAAGAGGAGGAAAGTTTTGTATTCTTGTGGATGAATCTCAAGATGAGTCGAAAAGGAAACAAATGGCCCTTGTGTTAAGATACATTAAGAAAGATGGTTTGATAGCTGAACGATTTTTTAATATTGTGGGGGTTGAAAACACATCATCACCAAATCTTAAAAAAGAGATATCTAATATGCTTATTCGTCACAATCTCCCTATTGAAAACTTACGAGGTCAAGGTTATGATGGTGCTAGCAATATGCCAGGTCAATGGAATGGATTGCAAGCATTATTTCTTAAGGATTGCCCATATGCCTATTATGTTCATTGCTTTGCTCACCAACTTCAACTAGCTTTAGTTGCAGCAGAAAAAGAAGAGTCTAGTGTTTGGCAATTCTTCTCTCATTTGACATGTATTGTGAATCTTGTTGCCTCTTCTCCAAAATGCTTGTCGGAGTTAAAATCTGCACAAAAGAATGATATCGAACGTATGTTGGTCAGTGGTGAACGACAATCTGGTAAAGGGGCTAATCAGATTGGTACTTTGCATCAATCGGGAGCTACTCGTTGGAGCTCACATTATGATTCAGTGAGGGACTTGATGGATATGTATGATGCAACTTGCACAGTTGTTGAGTCTCTTAAAAAGAGTGGAGCAAGTCCACAAATACGCGGGCAAGCTCGTGGTGTTTTCAAAGCTATGAAGGATTTTGAATTCATATTTATTATGTTTTTAATGTACAAAATCATGGGGATCACTGACATGCTCTGCCCAGCCTTACAACGTAAAGCTCAAGATATTCTAAATGCTATGAAGTTAGTTTCTACAACAAAAGATCTTCTTCAAAAATTGAGACAAGGTGGTTGGGAAACTTTTCTTGAGTCTGTGACGTCATTTTGTATTAAACATATGATTCATATACCGGATTTGAGTTGTCGTTTTGACGAGGGTACAGGTCGTCAATGTCAGCAGAAAGATCACATCACACTTGAACATTATTATCACTATGATGTTTTTAATGCCACAATAGATTTTCAATTGGCAGAATTAGAACAACGATTTTCCGGTGGGGTAGTGGAACTTCTTACTCTTAGTGCGGCTTTGGATCCTAGTGATTGTTTTTCATCATTTAATGTTGAGGATATATGCAAGATTGCAGAAAAATTTTATCCTGAGGATTTTGACGGACAAGATATCCATCGCTTGCGGTGCCAGTTGATGCATTACCATCTTGATGTAGGTGGTGATCCCGATTTTCAAAATGTTTCTACCCTAGGTGAGTTATGTCGACAACTTTATCTTAAGATAAAGATTGATGACTACTATTTGGTTGATAGATTGATTCGTCTCCTCCTCACTCTTCCTGTTTCCACGGCGACTACTGAAAGAGCTTTTTCCGGTATGAAACATGTTAAAACATCAGTTCGAAACTCAATGGGGGATGAATTTCTTGCCGATTGCTTGTCTCTCTTCCTTGAACGGGACCTCACTTTGAGTATTGATTTGGACTCCATGATCGATGAATTTGAATCTCTAAAGACTCGTCGAGTAAAATTTCGATAGATTTTTTTGTAATCATTGAATGTGAATATTTTAAGATTAGAGGGAACAATTTTTATTCAACTTATTTATTTGATTATGAATGAATTCTATTGTTGAACTAAGTTTTGTCATATTTTTTTTCTTATTTTTTATTTAATTTTATTTTTTATGAACTTTAACTTGGTGTTAGCCCACCCCGTCGAGCAATGCTGGCTCCGCCCTTGTCAACACAATAACTCCCCAAAAACTAAGATCAACAAGTCTCCACAAGTAACAAAAAGGAACTCAGTTCCGTGTAGATCAAAGCATCTAAAACCAAAAAGCTTCAAGCTTCCAAAAACAGCACAACTCAAACGTCAACACAGTATAAACTCGAATCAGAATCAGCTTTGTAAACTCTCAAACAAAATGTGTAAATATCAGCAGATTGTTAATGAGAGAAAGAGAGAAAATATCGGCAGGGGGTTCAGTAAATCTTCTAATAAAAATTCCCATTTTTCAAAGACCCCAAGCTCTTTATATATAAGGACGGATGATCTAAAAAAATGCTCGGTTAAATAGTTAATACCCATAAAGATAAGGGCACTGACAGGTGTAGCCATGAGCTGTCAAGGGTATAAAAGATAAACCAGATTCAAGGGCACATGCGTAAAATTGCAAGCCAACTATAGGGGCAAAAACGTAAAAACAAAGGAGACAACAAATCAGACCTCGCACAGGGCGCGTATCGAAAGCCACACACGATTTAAAAACCATTACCCAAAACGACACCAACACCTTACAACCTCTCCCATTTTAATTTTTGTGCCAAAAAATTTTAGTTAAAAAAAATAAGTTTATCTAATATGTTCTTTCAACACATTTAAAATGAGAAAAAATAAATAATCATCAAAAGAGAATAATAAAAATTATGATATGAACTTAAAATTCATAATTTATCAAATATAAGATATTTGAGATAACATATAAACATTAAAATATTTTATCAAAAAATAGACTATATATTAAATCAATATAGGAAAAAAATATGGTTTAAGATATAGAAAAAAATATATTTTAATAAAAAAATTGCAGTGTGACAACCCGCTCACCAAAATAAGGAGTTGCCAACCCGATACTCCAATAATACAGGAATCATGGATGGAATCATTCTCAGCATCGTGACAATAAAAAGAGTATACGGGATAACCACTCAATATTTCAGAAAACGGGTTGCCAAAAATTTCATTTTTATGATTAAAGAAAGCATTTTAAACAACCCATAATTGAAAAGAAAATGGAAACCCCAAAAACATATATTACAACAACAACAATTACACAATAAGAGGACCGAATATAATGTCGATCAACAGATTTACATATAATGTGCAACATGTTCATTAAGTTACATTTTACATTCATTATACAATTACAACAGTTTGGGCCACTCGCCCGAATAAAAGATCCGAACATAACTAGAAAACAAAAATAGAAGCGTCTATACAATTATCCCGTGATATCCGCAAAATGTCACGGCTCCTCAAAAGTCATCGGAAATGGCAGGTCAGTACGGGCGTCCTTGCGGTGCAGAACCTGAGCGGTTACAATATTTATGCACAACAAGAAAGAAGAACGGGTCAGGGCCCGATTTTATGTGATCACCAGATAAATAACAAGTATGACAATTATGAACAGTTAATCATGGATCATAAATATGACATTCTAACATTGAAACTTCATACAATAACTTAAAACAAGTAAATGATTATAATTTAAATTCAGTTATACAAGAGGAAATGAATAATCATAATTAATCTAAAACCTTGATCATGTTTCACCTTCATTTTTATCTTTCCATTCCTTATCAGGAATACAAATTTCTATCATGTGCTCTTTGTGGCACGTATTTCAATTGTATGCTCTTTATGGCATGTTATTATGTTCTTTGTGGCATGCATCTCAATTGTATGCTCTTTACGGCATTAATATCCATCAAGTCCCACTTGATGTTAGAATAGTTATAAATATACATATATAACGATTCTAAAACCGCCCGTCAAGGTTTTCCCACTGTGCACCCCTAAATGACCATCATCTTCCAAGGCCTATCATCAAGACAACCTGGGATCCTATCGAAATGCCGGGAAGCGGCCATATGCCCTAGGACTATATCCACCCTGCATTCACTAGCCAGGGGGCTTCACCTCACACGTGAACTTCCCTTAAGATGGCATTTAGAAAGGGTGTGTTCAATCCATTTATTAATTACTACATCATGATTAAGTAAATTATCATTTACTTTATTCGTTTCCAATTTCATTTCCATTTCATCAAATGCATTATAGTTATCTAGAGCTATGCGTATTTCGCATCATTATAATAACCTCAATGAATAATTAAACTCCCAAGTTATTTTCCCAAGCCTCCTTTTGGGCTTTATAATAGACCATCATATCTCAAATTAGCTTCTAAAGTCTCCAAATACGACATCATAATCTCCTAGACACCTATTAATTAAGTAAAGGAAAGAAACGCCCTAACCTCAATTCGCAAACCCCCGGAATAACACCCACATAACCCATTTCTAATCTAGGATAATCAACTCACTCACCTAGAACTTTAGGACTCTAAGTTTACTTCATAGAAGAAGGTTACTAGGCCCTAAACCTAAAGAAAATGAGTTAGAATTGAATTACAAAACTAACTCAAAAACAGCAGAAAAACGAATCGATTCGCCCAAAAAGAGAAGTGATTCGGACAAGTAAAATTGGCATTCTGTAAACTACCGAATCGATTCGGCCAAGCTGAATCGATTCGGTCTAAGAAGACCTGGAAATTGGACCTATGAGAATCGATTCACCCAGGGGCCGAATCGATTCGCCCCTGCGATTTTGCCAAGTTTGTCTATGGAGTTTTGGACTCCTAAATTTTTCCCAAACTGAAAATCCATCCAAACCAAGATCATTTATTGTCATCAATACATCATAAATACATCTAAATACTACCATAAACATCAATAATCATCCAAATCATCCTTTAATGATTTAAAACCCATAAATCTACAAAAACCCTAACATAGTTAAACCATGATTTATACACAATTATCCATACTAATCATCCATCTTAAATCACATTATAGCAAGTAGAAAACTTGCCTCAATCTTGCAAATTCAGATTTTTCTTGTGTAGTAGCAAGAATCCAATCTCAATCTTCAATCTCCTCTCTTTTCTCTACTCTTTCTCTTCCTCTCTCTTCTATCTAGGTTAACAAGTTCACTTAAGGGAATAAATGACTTAATCAAGACATAAATCGTGCCTTTAGTTTACAATTCTCTACTAAAGTGGTAAATACCACATTAAGATGGTTCACAACTACACATATATGTTAAAACCTGTCAAAAGTGCCCAAAACATAAAAACACAATATGGCACACATTTTGACTGTCTCGCACGTTTCGAAACTAACTATGGCCTCCAAATTATCATTTGGATATTTTATAACTCATTTCGAATCCTGGTTTCATTTTAAACCGTCAATGTCATTTAAATCTTATGACAATATAAAACTCAACATGAGGATATTTACACATACATACAGTAAATATGCAACAACTAAGTAAATATCAACTTTTAACTCATTCAATTAATATTTACTTCATTTTCGGCATTTTATATAATTACTTCGCATAGTAAATTAATATAAAATCGATTCTCAAAAGCGAGGGTTGTTACATACTCCCCCCCTTATGAGGGAATTTTGTCCCCAAAATTCAAGTGTACCTTGTAAGAAGAGATGAGGATAATTTTCCCGCATATCATCCTCACGCTCCCACGTCGATTCTTTAGCATTGTGATGACTTCATTGGACACGCACCAAGGGCACCACGTGAGACCTCAACCTACGCCCCCCATGATCTAAGAGAGCAACCGGTTGTTCTTCATATGAAATGTCAGGTTGTAAGTCAATATCCTCTAAAGGGATATGCCAAAGGGCACCTTCGCATCACTTATATTTCTTCAGAGAGGAAACATGGAATACATCGTGAATTTGTTGCAAAGGTTCCAGTAAGGTAAGTTGATACACTACTGGACCAACCTTCACAATAACTGGAAAAGTTCCAATAAAACGCGACGCAAGCTTTCCTTTCTTCCCGAAACACTTAATGCCTTTCATTGGTGACACTCGCACCAAGACTTGGTCCCCAATCTAAAACTCCATGTGTCTTCTACCCGCATCGGCATAGCTCTTTTGGCGGTCTTGGCCTATCCGAATGCGATTCCGAATGAGTTCAATTTTAAAAAAAGTATATTGGATCATTTCAGGTCCAAGGAATTTATTATCACCCACTTCCAACCAACAAGCGGGCGATCTACAGGGCCGGCCATAAAGAGCTTCATAGGGCGCCATTCCAATACTAAATCGGTACGAGTTATTATAAGAGAACCAAACCAATGGAAGGTATTGTTCCCAACCACCCTTGAAATCAAGCATACACATACGGAGCATATCCTCCAACATTTGGTTTACTCTTTCAGTCTGGCCATCTGTTTGAGGATGATAAGAAGTGCTTAACTTCAATTCAGTCCCCATCGCCTCTTGGAAACTTAACCAAAAGTGGGAAATAAAGATCTTATCTCAATCGAAAACTATATTTAAAGGCACCCCATGGATTCTAACAACCTCCGCGATGAATAATTGGGCATAGCGAGTTGTATCATAATCTGTACGCACGGGTAGGAAGTGTGCCGACTTAGTCAAGCGGTTGATAATCACCCTTATAGAATCATAACCACTCGGTGATCTAGGTAAGCCCGTAATAAAATCCATCGATATGCTCTCCCATTTCCACACCGGGATCTCCAACGGTTGCAATAAACATGTCGATCGCTGATGATCGATCTTGACCAATTAATAAGTAGTGCATTGGGATACAAACTCAGAAATATCCCGTTTCATGCCTGGCCACTAATACTGGCGGCGCATGTCTTGATACATCTTATCCCCACCAGGATGTACCATAAATTTAGACCTGTGAGATTCTGCCATCACCGCCCGTCTCAAATCCCCCTCCTCCGGAACAATGAGTCTCCCATGGAAGCGTAATCCACCCTCTGAACTTATCAAGTAGGATTCCGCTCCCTCGGACAGTAATCGGTGTATATGGTCCTGACAACCCTTATCCCTTCCTTGAGCATTTACAACCCTGGCCACAATGGTATGAGTAACAGTCATCACTAACATGAACGCTCTTACCACCGCATCCTCCTGACTGAGCTCTTTCCACTTAGTTTTCCATATATCAGCTAACTCTCCCTCAGGCTTCCTACTCAAGGCATCCGCCACAACGTTCTCCTTGCCAGGATGATAATGGATATCAAATTGATAATCTTTCATGAACTCCAACCATCGGCGATGTCGCATATTTAAATCTTTATGTGAAAACAAATATTGCAACGATTTATGGTCTGTGAAAAGACTGAATTTCTCCCCTATGAGATAATGCCTCCAAATCTTCAAGGCAAAGACAACTGAAGCAAGTTCTAAGTCATGCACCGGATAGTTCCTTTCATGGGGCTTTAGCTTGCGAGAAGCATAAGCAATATCCCTTCTCTCTTGTTGAAGCACACCTCCTAATCCTTGAAGAGATGCCTCGATGAAGACTAGATATTCTAATCCCTGTTTGGGCAATGCAAGGACTGGAGCTGAAGTTAATCTATCTTTGATCTTGTCAAAAGCGGGCTGATAAGAGTTATCCCAAATAAATCTCAAGTCAAATTTATCAAAGGGCTAACGATTTTGGAGAAACCCTTGATAAACCGACGTTAATAACCCGCCAAACCAAAAAAACTATGAATCTCGGTAGGTATCGTGGGCTGACCCTACTCCCTCACCATAACCACCTTGCTCGGATCCACCGATATACCCTGAGATGACACAACATGGCTCAAAAACTGAACTTCCTGTAACCAAAAGCCACACTTCTTGAACTTCGCATATAATTGGTGATCCCTCAATCTTTGCAAGACCAACCGCAAATGAGAAGCATGGTCAGATTATGTCTGAGAGTAAACTAGGATGTCATCGATGAACACAATAACAAACTGGTCTAGGAACTCCCGAAACACCCTATTCATGAGGTCCATAAACACGGCGGGGGCGTTGGTTAGTCCCAAGGGCATAACCAAAAATTCATAGGACCCATACCACGTAAGGAAAGCAGTCTTGGACACATTTTGCTCCCGTATCCATAACTGGTGATACCCCGTCCTCAAATGGATCTTAGATAAGTACGACGCTCCCCTAAGTTGATCAAATAAATCATCAATACGAGGCAAAGGGTATTTATTCCGGATGGTGACTTTATTTAACTCTTTGTAGTCAACACATAATCGGAGAGAACCGTCTTTTTTCTTTACAAACAATACTGGAGCACCCCATGGTGACGTACTACGCCTAATAAATACCTGCTCTAGCAACTGTTGGATTTGGTCCCTTAACTCCCTCATTTCCACAGGCGCCATGCGATATGGAGCCCTCGCAATCGGTCGAGTTCCCGACGCTAAATAAATCACAAACTCAATCTCCTAGCTCGGAGGCAATCCCAATATTTCCCGAAAAACATCTTCAAAATCTCTAATAACCGGAATTGAATCCAAGGGAACAACTACATCCTTAGAAGTCTCCTCCGCAATACAATATAAATAAGTACTAGTACTTTCTTCTAAACGAGGCATAATTACCAAGAACATTCTTGTCCCAAGACCGCAAAGACTATACTCTACCCGTAACAATTGACTATTGCGTGATACTTCACTAGCCAATCCATGCCCAAAATCACATCATACCCGACCATGTCAACGGCGAGCAAATTGGCCTCAAAGCAAAAATTACAAAGATTAATTCCTATGTTTTTACAATCAAAGATAATTAATGAACCATCACCTATAGAGGACTCAACACTAGTGAAGGTACTCTCATCAGATTTTATCAACTCTGTTGTCTGAGCAAAACTCCTAGAAATGAAAGAGTGTGTCGCACCCATATCAAATAGTACTCTACCCATATGCCCTTGAATGAGAAACTTACCCTCAATCACTGACGGTGATGGATGGGCTGGAGGAAGCATAGCCTTCTGAATGTGATAAACCTGACCATATTGTAGTTGTCCCTGCTGTGGAGGAACAACTAGATTAGGTGCCTGGGGAGAAAACTGAACATATGGTTGTTGTGGAGACCTAGGAAGCTGTCCTCCAATCAACTGAGGACACTACCTCTTATAATGGCCTAGCTCTCCGCACTGAAAACATTTGTTCATCACATTCTCCTGGTTTCACCCTTGATTATTTTGAAACTTCCCACCACCTCGGCCCTGATGGCCTCTACCTCCATTTCCACCGCTACCTGCTTGCTGCTGTGGCATTCCACCTTGACCCTTCCTATTGTTATTACCACCCGCTATGAACCCACCAAAACGTTATCTATTAGACAAATCCCCTTGGTGGGGATCCCTTTCTCTCTGCTTACTTCTCAAAGATTGGGATGAAGGAAATGCTCCTCCTCCACTCCCATTACCTCCAAGTTTTCCCCCTTGCCCTATCACTGAAGCCTTCTTGCTATTTTTCATAAACAATCGATGCTCCTGGCAATGAAGCAATGTCGCGTTCAACACATCCCCAAAGGTTTGCAAAACTAGATTGCCCAATAAATGTTATCTTATTCGCTAATGTAAACCTCACATAAACTTAGAAATTCTCCTCTCTTCCGGAGTCACCTCATTCGGTACAAAACTTGCCAACCAGGTGAACTCCTCTTCATACTCCGCAACATATCTCTCTCCCTGTACTATATCCTAAAGCTTTCTTCGCATCTCCCTTTGAACTGTGGGAGGGAAGTACTTTCGGTCAAACAAGGCCCAAAAATTAGCGATTGTCATCGTATCCCTCTGTTCTGGCGTAGTCATCGACTCCCACCAGTGTAACGCGGATTCGATAAGCTTGAAAGTAACAAGGATTTTCTTTTTCTCCTCACGACATTATACCATTCGAAGATGGAGTTGCATGTCTTTCTTCCACTGATTTGCCTTTATAACATCCGAGCCTCCATCAAATTCTGGGGAATGGCCCTTTAGAAAGGACTCCCTAACTCTTTCCCATGGAGAAGGTCCCGTAGGAGCTTGTGCATCCGGAGCCCGTTGTTGAGCTTGTGGCATTTGTTGTACCATGGCAGTCATCATTGCATTGACCGCTTGGGCCACTATATTTTCCACATCAGCAGCATTTATACTCCCCTGTGGCGGCGGCGGAGGACCATCATCCCCATTTACAACTCTATTCCGTCGAGCGGGACGACCTCTCTTAGGCGGCATCTGAGATAAGGAAACAATAGAGTTAGAATACTATATAGGACAATCTAATTTTGTAGAAGATCACAAACATAAGCAACAAAGAAGTCCTAATAATAGGATCTATATCAAGGAACGCTACGGTAGAACGTGATAAGTCCTCATAGATCCTAAAGACTCTAGAACCTGATGCTCTGATACCATCTGTGACAACCCGCTCACCAAAATAAGGGGTGACCAACCCGATACTCCAATAATATAGGAATCATGGATGGAATCATTCTCAGCATCTTGACAATATAAAGAGTATACGGGATAACCACTTAATATTTCAGAAAATGGGTTGACAAAAATTTCATTTTTATGATTTAAAGAAAGCATTTTAAATAACCCATAATTGAAAAGAAAGTGGAAACCCCAAAAACATATATTACAACAACAACAATTACACAATAAGAGGACTGAATATAATGTCGTTCAACAGATTTACATACAATGTACAACATGTTCATTAAGTTACATTTTACATTCATTATACAATTACAACAGTTTGGGCCACTCGCCCGAATAAAATATCCGAACATAACTAGAGAACAAAAATAGAAGCGTCTATACAATTATCTCGTGATATCCGTAAAATGTCATGGCTCCTCAAAAGTCACCGAAAAGGGGAGGTCAATACGGGCGTCCATGCGGTGGACCACCTGAGTGGTTACAATATTTATGCACAACAAGAAATAAGAACGAGTTAGGGCCCGATTTTATGTGATCACCAGATAAATAACAAGTATGACAATTATGAACAGTTAATCATGGATGATAAAGATGACATTCGAACATAGTAACTTCATACAATAACTTAAAATAATTAAATTATTATAATTTAAATTCAGTTATACAAGAGGAAATGAATAATCATAATTAATCTAAAACCTTTATCATGTTTCACCTTCATTTTTATCTTTCCATTCCTTATCAGGAATACAAATTTCTATCATGTGCTCTTTGTGGCACGTATTTCAATTGTATACTCTTTATGGCATGTTATTATTCTCTTTGTGGCATGTATCTCAATTGTATGCTCCTTATGGCATTAATATCCATGAAGTCCCACTTGATGTTAGAATAGTTATAAATATACATATATAATGATTCTAAGACCGCCCGTCCGAGTTTCCCCACTGTGTGCGCCCCTAAACGACCATCATCTTCCAGGGCCTATCATCAAGACAACCTGGGATCCTATCGAAATGTCGGGAAGCGGCCATATGCCTGCGGTGTAGTCATAACCACACCCGGAATTACCTACCCATCGTAGAAAATATACAACAAGCACTCATATGGACTAGTACTATATCCACCCTGCATTCACTAGCCAGGGGGCTTCACCTCACGTGCGAACTTCCCTTAAGATGGCATTTAGAGAGGGTGTGGTCAATTCATTTATTAATTACTACATCATAATTAAGTAAATTATCATTTACTTTATTCGTCTCCAATTTCATTTCTATTTTATCAAATGCATTATAGTTATCCGAAGCTATGCGTATTTCGCATCATTATAATAATCTCAATGAATAATTAAACTCCCAAGTTATTTTCCCAAGTCTCCTTTTGGGCTTTATAATAGACCATCATATCTCAAATTAGCTTCTAAAGTCTCCAAATACGACTTCATAATCTCCTAGACTCCTATTAATTAAGTAAAGGAAAGAAATGCCCTAACCTCAATTCGTAAGCCCCCGGAATAACCCCCACATAACCCATTTCTAATCTAGGATAATCAACTCACTCACCTAGAACTCTAGGACTCTAAGTTTACTTCATAGAAGAAGGTTCTTAAGCCCTAAACCTAAAGAAAATGAGTTAAATTGAATTACAAAACTAACTCAAAAATAGCAGAAAAGCGAATCGATTCGCCCAAAAAGCGAATCAATTCGGACAAGGAAAACTGGCATCCTGTAAACTACCGAATCGATTCTTCCCAGCCGAATCGATTAAGTCCGAGCAGACCTGGAAACTGGACCTATGCGAATCGATTCGCCCCTCGGATTTTGCCAAGTTTGGCTATGGAGTCTTAGACTCCTAAAATTTTCCCCAACTGAAAATCCATCCAAACCAAGATCATTTATTGTCATCAATACATCATAAATATATCTAACTACTACCATAAACATCAATAATCATCCAAATCATCCTTTAATGATTTAAAACCCATAAATCTACAAAAACCCTAACATAGTTAAACCATGATTTATACACAATTATCCATACTAATCATTCATCTTAAATCACATTATAGCAAGTAGAAAACTTGCCTCAATCTTACAAATTCAGATTTTCCTTGTGTAGTAGCAAGAATCCATTCTCAATCTTCAATCTCCTCTCTTTTCTCTACTCTTTCTCTTCCTCTCTCTTCTCTATAGGTTAACAATTTCACTTAAGGGAATAAATGACTAAATCAAGACATAAATCGTGCCTTTAGTTTACAATTCTCAACTTAAGTGGTAAATACCACATTTAAATGGTTCACAACTACACATATATGTTAAAACCTGTCAAAAGTGCCCAAAACATAAAAACACAATATAGCACACATTTTGACTGTCTCGCACGTTCCGAAACTAACTATGACCTCGAAATTATCATTTGGATATTTTATAACTCATTTGTAATGCCATTTTCATTTTAAACCATCAATGTCATTTAAATCTTATGACACTATAAAACTCAACATGAGGATATTTACACATACATACAGTAAATATGCAACAACTGAGTAAATATCAACTTTTAACTCATTCAATTAAGATTTACTTCATTTTTCGACATTTTATATAATTACTTCGCATAGTAAATTAATATAAAATCGATTCTCAAAAGGGAGGGTTGTTACATGCAGGAGCATAGAAAAATATTTGTCTCAAAATTGAGCCAACATAGAAGAATGAGATTTTTAATCTCCCCCTTTGGTCAATTTTGGGACAAGTTGAACTGAGGCTCGTAGACAAGAAATAACACAAATTACATAACTCAACTATACACATGAGTCCTAAAAACAAGATAAGATGACTCAAATAACAACAAGAGTCCTAAAAAAATAGAAGAGTACATAACTCAACTAACAACAAAGATTCCTAAAAGGCTCAACAAAAAATGTAACCTACAATAATAAAATAGTCTCAAATTTTCCCCCTGTTTGTCTCAAAGGGACAAAGGGTACGAAACAATCCTACCAAATAAAAGTTAGTACAACAAAATGAAGAAACTAAAAGGTACTAACAAACAAACTAAAACAAGTTAATTTGGAATAACATTACACTCCATTTGATAACCTACGTCATTTTTCTTAATCCACTTGATTTTAACTTTTGCAAAAGCAGTCTTAAAAGGGGCATGACCATAATTAATTTTGGAATGATTCGCAATAAAATCAAATTTTAAAGGGATATTAGGCATATTAATAACACAACTTTGTGTGTCTACTTAAACGGTTATAGAAGATTTGTCCCAAATGACCCGCTTTAAGAAAAAAATTACACTTAAACACATGACTATCATTGGATTTAGCATTAATAGGAATGCGATGTTGATTAGCATTTTTGCTTTTTCTAGTTAAATTCAAACGCTTAAAACAAAATTGTTCTAAATGTCCAGATTTGGAACAAAAATTACAATTAAAAATATTTTTTCAACACATTTTGCATTATTAGACTTAGTGGGCGGTTTTTCATAATCATATTTTTTTTTTGCATTTTACCTTTATTACAAAACTGCTCTAAATGTCCCTTTTTAGAACAAAACCCACATAGAAAAACAGTTTTAGGAGATTGATTAATCCTAACATTTTCAATTTGCCTAAAATTTCCTACATTTTCTTTATGATGTCCTAATCTCTTAAAGCAGTATTTCTCTAAATGTCTAGTTTTAGAAAAAAAAACACATTTAAGGTCAGGCTTGGCAATTTTAAAAGTCCCAACATTTTGTATTTACCTAAATCAAATTTATTTTGTCCTAGTTTCTTAAAACAAAATTTTTCCAAATGTCCAATTTTGTGGCAAAAATTGCAAAGAAAAACAGGTTTAGCAGAAGTAGAACAACCCTCATATTCAACATGTTTATAAGACAGTCTAAGTTCAGTTGAATCATGAAATTGTTCCTTATAGTTGACAATATTAGTTACATCAAATTATTTTCCTTCAAATCCTAGTCCATTTGTAGACTGGTCATAAATCAGATTCTTATTTATAGTTTTTACAGCATCACCTGAATGCCAATAACCTTTTAACTTTTTCAAAGCACCCTCTAGTTCTTTTTGCGATTCATCAAATTTGCACAAAACTTCCTTGTTTTTAGTTTCAAGAGAGTGATTGATCTCAGTTAACATGACAATCATTTTCAATAAAAATTAAACATTTTTTTCAAGTTCACCTACATGAAATTCAGATTCTTCGGTTATTAACTTGATTCGATTGTTTAAAACGTCATTTTTAGACATCAACCTAGAATTAAGTTGACTTAAATCAGTGTAGTCCTCAATTGTGTTATCAAGAAAGTTATTACTAACACATCCTTCTAAATTTGTACTCACGCACCCTTCTAAAATGACCGAGTCATCTACAATTACAGATTCATCAATAACATTAAAAATACAATCAATATTAGATATGGAAGCTATGAAAGTAGGGTGATTTGAGCAGGTGAGGTATGACATAAATTCACAAAATCTAAATCACAATTATCTATAAATAAATCAGAGTCATCAGAATGAGTAGATAAGCGGTCCAAAATGTCCTCGAACTTAAAAGCACAACGAGATGTAAAAGCCAATGAAGTATCAGAACTAGCATCGCTATCACTACCGGAAATATCATCCCACATGTTAGATAAACAAAATTTATTAGAGATATCCCAAGCATTTAAAGATGTTGTGCAAACATAAATACTTTTAAGTTCGGTTGCACCCATCGCTTGGAAAATGGCATTACTGCTTTTAATGTCATATTGTGAATAAAATTTTGCCTCTTCAAAACATTCATAAAGGGGTTTTCTAGTAGAAAAAACAGCATCACCATTTTAGCTTCCCATTTAAAAAATAGATTTTAAAAAGAGGTCAGGATATTTGCGGAACAAAAACTTTTAGAAAGTGAATCCCGTAGATTTGATACCACTTGTAACAACCTAAGGGTTACATCCTAACGTGTATTAGGTTATAAAAACTCTTTTAAAAAAATAGTTTAAATTTTAGATCTAGTCTGCTGATTTGGATCTCCTTTGTGAAAAAAAAATTAGGTTGTTTTCCTAAATAAGTTTCTTTTTAATTAAAAAAATAGTATTTACTGATTGGATTATTAGATCTGTTAAGGACTTAATAGATTTTTATTATTAAAATCAGATCTAATTAATTAGACTTTTAAACCGAGTTTAGCCTAAATTTTGAACCATTTCGATCCATACACTGTCTCGGCCTTTATTTTATATCCAAAACTCATTGGTTTGTTTATGATTTGTTAAAAAGTTATTCATTTCGTTTAAGACCAACGTTGTTTGTTGTTGTGTTTGGTGATTGAGATTAGTAGTTATGTTTTATATCTGTTGGAGTTTCTTTTGATGTTGTCGTGTTTGGAATTTGTTAACAAATATAACAAGTTACATTTTGTTCTGTTTTTTTTTTGTTTAAACTTGTTCTCTACTTTGGTTGTGTTTCACTCACACAAAGTTGATTTTAATTTCTTAGATATGTTTGTGTTTAAACATATTCTCATTTAGATGTGTTCATTTTATTTAATTTCATATCAAATCTTTGGACTGAAATTAATTGAAACTTTTAATACTAAGTCTGAGATTTTTAGGTGTGTCTTGGTAAGATCTTATTTATACCGATTTCAGTCTATGCACACTTGTTCACTAGACTTAACCATTTAGGTCAAGTTTGTAAGGACAAAATTTCCAATTGAGTCCATTGAATAGTTTTGACTTATTTTCGGAACAAAACACGTTTGAGTCATAGGTCATTTTATTATTGTCGTGATCCCACACAGACTATGACGTGTTAGACGTTGCGAAAAGCTTCAAGGAATTAATTATGTCGAATGTTTAATTGGTGCAAGTTTATTCGTCTTCAAGTTAATTGCATTCCGAGATCGTTCAGGTATGGATGCATAATTTTAATAGGACTCGAAATTTAATTTTATAAGGATAAGGATGCTATAATATTAAATAAATATTTTTAAAATGTTTTATAAGTGTTAGAAATATTTTACACTTCGTTTAAATCTGATAAGGACGGATTAGAGAAGAGTTTTATTGAGACTCTAATTCGCACGTCGCTCAAACGACATATATTGTCGCTCAAGCGAGATGCCTCTGTCATTCGAACGACATGGTCATCTCGTTCGAGCAACAATTTCATCGTTCGAGTGAGCCACCACCTTAAGAAAAATATATAAATGGCGTGTTTCCTTCAGATTTCGAAAGTGTGCATTCTGGAAAAATATTTTACGAACCAGTACGTTTCTACACATAAGTTTTTTAAGGTTTTACAAAGTAAATATATCTTTAGAGTTTCAAAGATCCAAGTTATCATTAATATATGCTATAGTGATCTTTGTGGCACCAAGAAGAGTTGTTCTACACTTGAACACTGTTGTTTTTATGGTGAATATTTGGTGGAGTTTGGTTTCAACATCGTAGACGTTACAAGCCATATTAGTGGGCACCGAGACATACGTGGACGCGTGTGTTGCGGACAAGTAACGGGGAAAAAGTACTTTCTACGTCGGCACTGTGAGAGGAGTGGTTGAAGATCAGAAGAGCGTCAAGTCTCGTGGGGATCGAGTTGTTGAGTAAGACATGTATCTATTCGTTGTAAATCCACATTCATAGTGATTGTCTGACTTGGGTCATCCGAGGTTTTTTTCCATTATGTTTTTTCTCGTACATCCAGCATTGTGAGTATTCTTTACTTTATTTGACTTGCTTTAATCATTAGATGTATGTTTAGGATTAATCAAGATAAAATTTGGTTAAGTTAAAATTGTTCACAACTTGGTGTGAATTAACAATTGGATCTAGCTATTGACATAAATATATAAAATATATTCATCACACTATAAGATATACATAAACATTCTCTTTTGCTAGAATTTCTCATATTCAAGCTATTGAAATATATATATATATATATATATATATATATATATGAGCTATTAGCATCTAAGTGCTAAGGACTAAACTTCTCCCAATTCTCAATATTGCACTACGTTTTGTGCATGGGACGTCTCGCAAGCAAAATCCAAATAAAGAACCCCCAGATACACTACTCCTGGGCAGTATTGATTATCGAGATTCATTATTCCCTCAATGCATGATGCGTATAACCCCAAATTCTTATATAATAATTAATTTATTATTCTCAATTCTCAACAGTGCACGGCGCTTCGTGCGTGGGACGTCTCGCAAGCGAAATCCAAACAAGGAACCCCCTGATACAACTCCTTGGCACTGTCGATCGTCGAGATATACTAATATATAAATATGAACACTAAGGAATAACTTCTCCTCACTCCCAA
The DNA here is from genome assembly GCA_949130495.1 of Sambucus nigra. Lineage (NCBI taxonomy): Eukaryota > Viridiplantae > Streptophyta > Magnoliopsida > Dipsacales > Adoxaceae > Sambucus > Sambucus nigra. The sequence continues at coordinate 279,494,661 of OX422215.1, read as the reverse complement.
TATTGCACTGCATTTTGTGCGTGGGACGTCTCGCAAGCGAAATTCAAACAAGGAACCCCCCGATACATTACTCCTTGGTAATGTTGGTCGTTGAGGTCCATTATGCCCTCGATACCCGAAGTACTATATATATACTCATACAATTATCTACGTTTCATTTTCACTTTAATATATTCATCACACTATTAGTCCGGTTAAAATCTCCCGGAATGAGATTCAATCAATCTTTTTATATCTCTTTACTCTAGAGATAAATATGATATCACATAATCATATACAAATAATATACTATTCACACAAGTATAATAATAACCATACCAGCGAGCTATAACTCGAGGATGCAGGTTCTCAATGCTATCATTTTCCAGGAATTACTCACTTTATCCCAGGTTACCATATATCAGACTATTATCACACTGTCATGGTAAAACAATAAATCAAAACGTACGGTAAGCGGTCATAGTTCCTCCTCGGCAGTGAGACGAAACATACCCACCACGTCTCATCCCTAATGAAAATAATCATACAATAATAAATGGACGCTATGACCTAGGGACTATACGCACCCTGATCCTCAAGCCACGGGCCTCACCCACATCGCGCAACTTCCCATGTTAGCATAGAGGGGGTATGCTTCACACACACACACAGACACACACACACACACACACACATATATATATATATATATATATATATATATATCATTCACACAACATACACATACATCACCACATCATATAAATGTATACCATCACATAAGGTATATATATATCACACTGTTTACATACTCTTATTACGCTCTTAGGCGTTAAGGAATTTATTTCCATTTATTAGCATATTTTACTCTCGATATACTATTCGTCAATAACTCGCATAAATTCCCCATTTTGTATACACTATACGATTTATCACTTGAAATTCAAATCTCACTTCTATTTGTATGAATCATCTCTCAATTCTATTTACAATCAGAATATCCTCTATATCCGTATGCACATCAATCAGCATTTATTATTCTCAATCCATAATATGGTTAAATCAATCATATGAACCTTTAAAGTTATCCCATTTGGGATTTAATTCTAAAATCCATTATCGCTAAGCGCATCCTAACTCTCTCTTATAAATCCAGAATTATTTCCAAATTAAAATTTCAATAGTAGTGGGCTTCCCCACTAGTCGATACAATAGTCTCTAAATCGGTATTCTCTCGAATTAAGTCAATATGACTCCAACAATTTCTCATAAGGGAAACTCCCTAAAAATCTCTAAAACACACTTCTCATAACTCCTATAGAGGTTCCTAATCGACAAACTCCAACGAAACGGGATGAAACTCACCCTAGAAAAACATCCCCAAAACTGCCCTGTTTTCGAGTCGATTCGGGCCCAATCCGAATCGATTCGGCCCAGCGAATCGATTCGGCCTCCAAGGTAAACCGATTCGGGTCATAAGACCTGGGCTTCTGTCTCAGGAAAAATTGATTCGGTTTGGGTCCAAATCGATTTGGTCACTCAGACCTGGGCACCTGTAACATTCCGAATCGATTCGGTAAGGGGCCGAATCGATTCGGCCTAACAGACGCTACGAAAATGGCTACTTTTCTCAAAGGCCAAAAATCCCAAAAATCATATTAATCATCTTCCAACCATTTTTATTCAACCCAAACATATATATAACATCAAGGTTCATAATATAACTCAACCCAACTAATCTATAACCTCAAATCCAGTATATACACAATAAATCTAAGATTTTACCCAAAATCTAGGTTTTAACATTTTAAAGCCAAAATCCATAATTTTGTCCACAAATCATGAAATAAATGATACACAATAATTATTTAGCAAGTTTAATCACTTGCCTCAAATTCGTAGAGTCTGATTCGTCCTCAAAATCGCGGATTGGCCGAAAAACCCAACTTCTCTCTCTTTCTCTTCTTCTTTTCTTCTTTTCTTTCTTTTCCTTTTTCTTTCTCTTTCTCTATAAGGAGAATTGTTTCTCTCGTAGTCTTAATAAGCCTTATCTCCCAAAATGCACAACTTTAAATGATAATACACACTTTAAATGACTCGGTCACTCTAATTCGAGCCAAATGATCTTAAAATATTTCAGAACCTAAATAAGCGCCAAGTACAGTCATTTCGACTATCTCGACCCTTCTAGAAACAACTGCACCCTCAGAATCATCATTCGAATCACTTTCTAACATCTTTAAATTTTGACATCAAATGCCAATTTATTTATTATCCAATTAAAATTTATTTATATCTCCCAAAAATAAATAAATTATTAGTCCAAAAATCTCAGGGTATTACAATTATGTCCCAATTTTTTTTAACAATAACTCCATCTTGGAATGATTTAGCAAAAAGAAGGAAGTTAAGGTTCATGGTTAGTTATTTAAGACCCCACATTCTCATTGGGATTTTAAATTAGAGATGGTTTTATACATTCTTAATTTAGTAATATCCAAATTGGTCTCTTCAACTCCCATGGAACTATGGAATGAGCGCAAGATCATTTTAGGGCATGTTCGTATCTGGGGATCCCTAACAGTTGTGCTACGGAATGACATAATGAAGTTAGAATCAAGGACAAAATTATGACATTTTTTTGGTATCCCAAAGGTTTTAAAGGTGGTTTATTTCATATTCCTAAGCACACGAAGGTTGTTAATTGTATCAATGTACGGTTCTTCTAACAAGATTACATAATGAACAACGTGTGAAGTAGTAAATTAGTCTTATAATAAATTACAAGATAAGAGAAGATTATCGGTGTTCCTATACCACTCGCACAGGAAGAAACACTACTTGATATTGATAATACATTACCTGCGGGTAATGGGAGTAATATCTATGACCATGTAACACGTGTCACTTATACTTAATCACAAGTGGAGCCATAGCGTATTGGGAGGGTACATCCTGACTGGTTAGTATCTTTGCGCAAACACATCGGCGAGATCCCACGAAACACAAATCAGGTCCCAATAACTATAACAAGGTATTCAATGTAAGACCCCGTATTTTTGGCAATATTTATTTTGGGATTAATTAATTAAATGAGAATTAATTGGGAATTAATCCGGGTAAAATACTAGCGAGATGTGAGCTGGTATTTGACTATATTGAGTATATATGATGTTATATGAATATTGAATTATGAAATTTGTCGTGAGATTGATATACGGAAATTTGGTCATTTTATTGGGACGCGTGTGACAGTCGCGTCAAGATAATTATTTTATTTATAAAAGTGAATTTAAATTCTATTAACCGTATGGTCGTTTTGAGTGCGCCAACGCATTCGGAAGGGTCGAGATAGTCAGAAAACACTAGCCGGGGGTTTAGTTTGGGTCCCGGGGTATTTTTAGGCCATACCGGCATCTTATAAGGGTAGTTTGGTAATATTGTATTTTTGGGAATTAATAATGACGAAAATTAGGAGTCTTTATCTGATTGGGAATAGACCCACTAAACCCACTAACCAACCCTTAATGACCCAGTAAGCTACGGGGGTTATTAGATTAGGTTTCCAAAACTTTCCCCAAAGAAAACCCTAGCCACCATAGCCACCTTTGGAGAAGAAAGCTTGTAGAGAGGGAATTCTGCAGAGAGAGAGAGAGATAATTTCCGCAGATCAACATCAAAATCAGAAATAAACTCAAGGCAAGTGATTTAATTTCGTTTAATTTCAGAGAATGCTTTTCCCATGCATAGGAATTTAATAAAGATTGAATTGTTCTTGGAGTGTTATGAAAACCCATGTATTTTGGAACTTAGAACTTGAAATCTTGAAGAGAAATTGCATGTAGAATGGTAGGTAGATGATTATTCTGATGATATTAGATATTGGATGAAATTAAAACGGATTTAATTGGGTAAATTCATGATTATAAATTCTAGGGTTTATATTCTTGAAAATCTGGGGAAAAGTGTAGAGACTTGAGGATTTAATGATGTTTAGGAGGAATTGATTTCTTAAAATATGTTAGTATGTGACCTAGGTATGTTTAGGGATGATTAGAGACCTTAAACAATCGTTGGCTTGATGTTTAGATGAGTTTTGAAGAGATACAAATGGTTAAAAACGAAACTAGGGAAATCTGGGCTCGAAACTGGTCGTTCGTTAGAAGACCTCCCCTGGTCGTTCGAACGAGCTGGTTCGAATGAGCTTCTAACGAGTTGACCAGTCGCTTCTAACGAGTGGAACTTTCTTTCGATAATCTCGTTCGAACGAGATCTCGTTAGATAGCCAAGTTCGTTCGAACGAAATCTCGTTCGAACAGCCCCGTTCGAACGAGACTTTGAACGAGTTGACAGTTTGGGCCTTTCTGGCCTGTTTTGATTTTGGGAGTCCCGTAAACTTGTTCGAGGATATAGATAACATTCCTTTGATGGTGTATTAGTATACTTGGGACATTTGGGTTATAATGAGGAGTAAATTATATAAGTGTGGATCAAATCAAATAGACAATTGAGTTGAGACGTGAGTGCTTACTACGATGTGAGAATAAATTATGGCACGTATAAATATGGACCGGGATTATATAAGTTGTATATATATTAAGTTGGTACGAGAATGCGATAAGTACTACAATTAAACTACGGAGATTACTAAGATGTGTGTTACTTAGTATTGATACATGATTTGTGTGTATGACATACCTACCATACTTGCTATCACGGGAGGTTTGCGTTCGCTTAGGGCCCTCTAATCCTTGTGTTGCCCATATTTAGACTGGTTACCTCGATGAACATAGGTCAGAGAAAGACTTATTGGGATGTTAATAAGTCCGCTGATCGTGGGAGCGTAGGTATGTGCGTGACCCATGTGATGTGACTGTGTTCGCCTCCATTATTTGTGATGTTGTCATCTGTGAACTATTCCTGAGAGATTCGGAATATGTGATCCTTATATACGTGATGTAATGGGATGGATAGCAGAGTATGTGTGCACCGCAGCTTAGTCTCGGGGAGCTTATATTGTATATTTATGTTGTGGAAAATATACACTTAATAAACTGGAACTTTCATATGGTATTGTGTGTAACTATGGAATAACATAGAGGGATAATCTATAACGAGTTGTATTACTTTTGTATGAGAACCTGAATTTACGTTAAGCCCCTATTCAATTGCGAGCGTTATAATGTTAATGGGAACCGAGTAATAAGGGTAGAACCTATGACAGTCTAGCTAGATATGATGTCACTTAGCTAGTGGTTTGTGTCATTTTAGATGGGTACTTACGTTAGGAGTGCACAGTTAGACGAGAGGTGAGAATTTCATGTGAGTGCACGTCCTAACATGTACATTGCATTTAATGTTTTAAATGTTTTTAAATCACTTGCAGGTTTTTAAAATATCTCCACATTCAGGCTCTGACCCGTTTGCTTTTAAATCTATTTTTTGTAAAACCATTTTAGGTGCCCAGCCACAAGGACACCATGCATAGGATACTCATTCAGTGGACGAGCTGTAGCTATTTGTGGAAGTTACAGGGATTTGCTTTTAGACTCTTCTATCATTTGGATTCAATCTTCAGTATTCCTCAGTTGTAGGGCATGTTGCCCAGTTCCATTAGAGTTACATTTCCATTATAGTTTTCAGACTTTGGCATGTATTGATTCAGTATTCAGTTTAATTATTTCAGTTTGTGGATTTGTAGTGAGGAGTTTTCCTCCAGACTTTATTTACATTATGTGATGGTTATTCTATTTACTTCGGTATGGTGAATGGTGTTATTATTCTTCATTACACTTGTTGCATGTTAATCAGACTTTAATTAAAATTTGGCAACTTACTTTTTAAATACTAGGTGGTTAGAAAAAAAAATATTTTCGACAGTGATGCTATTAGCTGAGCCAACTTGGCATTTTGAATTAATTTAATAAAGGAGTAGCTACCCAGTATTTAATTAGTCGGGGTGTCACAGGTGGTATCAGAGCATCAGGTTCTAGTGTCCTTTAGGATCTGTACGGCTATTATGTTTCCGCTAAGTTTCTTTGATATAGAGCCCTATATTTTAGGACTGTTGTACTCTTTTTGTGTATGCTTCGTTCTTCAGTTATTTTATGTTTATAAACAGTGAACTTATAAACTTTATTCTTATTTCAGATGCCTCCACGACGTGCACGACGAGTTCCCAGGGATGCAACGCCCGAACCCTAGCCCGCTCCAGTTTAGGGCATGATGAATGCCGCTGAGGTTGCAGCTATTGTAGCCCAAGCGGTAAATGCCGCAATTGCCGTAGTTCAGCAGGCACCACCTCAGGCGCCGGTTGCCGCGCCAGTACAGGAAAATGCATTCCCGTCTGCTTGGGAACGTGTATGTGACGCTTTTCAGAAAGCGCATCCGCCAGAGTTTGCAGGTAGCTCAGATGTGGTAGTCTCGAGCCAGTGGAGGAAAGATATGCAAAGGCACTTGAGGATGTATGAGTGCACGGACGTTCAGAAGTAGGTGCTAGCTACTTTCAAGCTAGTTGGATCTGCACTACAGTGGTGGGAGTCTATTACCACCGTGGAGGAGAGGGATACTCTCACTATTCAGGACTTCTGGGTGCGGTTTGACCGCAAGTACTTTCCGTCCGCTGTTCATACGGAAATGAGGAGGAAACTGATGAATCTGAGGCAAGAGGGTAAGACCGCGGCCGAGTATGAGGCCGAGTTCACGAATCTGTTGAATATCGTTCCGGATGAGATACCGACAGAGAAGAAGAAGATTGAGAAATTCACCGACGGGTTGACATGGAGGATCCGTCGGCATCAGTTAGGGAACCTTTCGTTGGCCACTTATTCTGATGTGGTTAACGCTGCTTTGTTACACTGCCAGGATCACCGCTTTCATATGGCTGAGGGCAAGAGATCGGGAGAGTCTAGCCATCAGGGCAGGACTGGAGGACATAGTGCCGGTGGGGCACAATCTGTTCTGGGGCGGAGTCAAGGTGAGCAGGGTTCTCAGCAGGGGGATCAGAAGAGGTTCAGATCAGGGAATTATAGGCACGGACAGGGAGGTTTCCGTCAGGGCCATCAAGGTCCAAACGGCCAACAAGGGCAGAATGGCCAGCAGTTTCAGCAGGGCCAGCAGGGCCAAGGGAGGAACGGTAACGGCCACCAAGGCCGGGGACCGCAGGGGAAGAGAGGAGGGAACTTCCCAGGGAAGTGTTTTGTTTGTGGCAAGACTGGCCATAAACGACAGGATTGTCCGGATAGGGGCAGGGCCCCACAGCAGCAGCAGCAGGGTGCTCGCCAGGAGCCGCAGAGGCCTATGTTTCCCGCCGCTCTCCCCGCACCACCACAGATGGTAGCATTGCCACCCATTCCAGCAGTCCCTGTTCAGCAGGGGCAGCTACAGTATGGACGTGTCTACAACGTCCACCAGGCAATAGTTCTACAGGCACCGCCCGCGATTGAGGGTACGTTTCCTATCCATGGCACTATAGGTGGGGTATTATTTGATACGGGGGCTACACATTGTTTTATAGCTACACATTTCGCGAGAGCCTTAGGATTGTTAGCTACGGCAGAGAGCACAGTGACGTGTGTCGACTCACCATTGGGGAGTGGGTCACTTATATTCTTTATATGCCGGGGAGTGGAGATAGAGATTGGTAGTCTGGTATTACCTGCAGATATGTTGGTATTAGATATGCATGTTCACGATGTGATTATCGGTATGGATTGGCTCGCTGATTATAGAGCCATGATTGATTGCTTCGGTGGGAGTATTGTTTTTGCCATTCCGGGGCAAGAGATGTTTGTAGTGGCGATGCCTCGCCCAGAGGGAGGCTCGATCGCTCATTTGTATTACCTAGAGGAGGATACGTCTAAGGAGGTTGTGATTCCTTTAGATTCGATCCCAGTCGTCAGGGAGTATTCGGATGTGTTTCAGGAGATACCAGGCCTACCCCCAGTCGAGAGATAGACTTTGTTATAGACCTATTGCCAAATATGAGACTTATAGCACGCGCACCGTACCGTATGGCTCCGGCAGAGATGCGAGAGCTACGAGATCAGATAGAGCAGTTGTTAGGTCAGGGCTTTATTCGCAGGAGTACCTCACCTTGGGGCGCTCCAGTTTTGTTTGTGAAGAAGAAGGACGATTCACTGAGTTTGTGTGTGGACTACCGGGAGTTGAATAAGGTCACGATACGGAATAAGTATTCGTTGCCTCGAATCGATGACTTATTCGACCAGTTGAGAGGAGATTCTTTCTTCTCAAAGATTTATTTGAGATCGGGATACCATCAGTTGCGTATCAGGGAGTAGGATGTCTCGACGACTGCGTTCTTGTCGAGATATGGTTCTTACAAGTTTCGAGTTATGCCTTTTGGTTTGACCAACGCTCCAGCAGTGTTTATGGACTTGATGAACAGAGTGTTCAGGGATTTCCTAGATCAGTTTGTCATTGTCTTCATTGATGATATTCTGGTTTACTCCTAGACAGAGGAGGAGCACACCGAGCATTTGAGGCAGGTTTTGCAGACGCTGTGTCAGAACGAGCTGTATGCAAAATATGAGAAATGCGGGTTTTGGCTAAAAGAGGTCCAGTTTCTGGGACACATTATTTCTGACCGAGGGATATCTGTTGATCCGGGGAAGGTATCCGCGGTGAGGGAATGGGGACAGCCCACGACACCGACTGAAATTCATAGTTTCTTGGGCCTAGCAGGATACTACAGGAGGTTCATTCGGGGATTTTCGAAGATAGCGGGTCCTTTGACACATCTGACTCGTAAGGGTGTGCCATTCATATGGAGTGATGCCTGTCAGTTGGCATTTGATGAGTTACAGGATAAATTGACCTCAGCACCTGTGTTAGCATTGCCGAGATCGGGAGTTGAGTATTTGGTTTACACCGATGCATCTTTGCAAGGGCTTGGAGGTGTATTACAGCAGGAGAGACAGGCCATAGCTTATGCTTCCCGTAAGCTTAAGCCTCACGAGAAGAATTACCCCACCCATGATTTGGAGTTGGCGGCAGTGGTATTTGCCCTACGGATTTGGAGGCACTATATTTTGGGGGAGAAGTTCCAACTGTTCACAGACCACAAGTCCCTACAATACCTGTTCACGCAGAAAGAGTTGAATATGCGGCAGCGTAGGTGGCTTGAGTTTGTGAAAGACTACCAGTTCGATATTCAGTATCACCCAGGTAAGGCTAACGTGGTAGCAGACGCGTTGAGCCGTAGGCCAGCAGATGAGGTGGCAGAGGTGTGGAAGGCAAAGTGGAAGGAGTTGGGACACCAGGATGCAGTGGCCCGATCTTTCATGTCTGTGATGACCGTTACACCACAGATTGTTACGAAGGTAGTACGGGCACAGGCTAATGACTCGTTCTGTCAGGAGCAGATAGTTCGATTACTAGCAGAGGGAGCCGAGTCCTATACCGTCAGCTCAGACGGGGGATTACGCTTCAATGGGAGATTGGTGGTTCCGGAAGGGGAGAAATTGCGACACGAGGTGATGGCAGAGTCGCACGGCTCACGGTTCGTGATACATCCCGGGGGGGACAAAATGTACCAAGACATGAGACGACAGTATTGGTGGAGCGGTATGAAGAGAGATATTGCTGAGTTTGTTTCAAAATGTGCCACTTGCCAGCTAGTAAAAGTGGATCATCAGAGACCGACAGGACTTCTACAGCCGTTGGAGGTCCCGGTGTGGATTTGGGAGAGCATATCCATGGACTTTATCACGGGGTTGCCTACGTCGCAAAGGGGTCACGAATCCGTTTGGGTAATTGTGGACAGGTTGTCCAAAGTCGCTCACTTTTTACCCGTAAGGACTGACTACACTACGGGACAGTATGCCCAGCTCTTCATTTCAGAGGTTGTGAGACTTCACGGTGTGCCCCTAAATATCGTGTCTGACAGAGATAAGATATTTGTTTCGCGGTTTTGGGAGAGTTTCCAGGAGGCCATGGGCACAGAATTACGATTGAGTACGGCATATCACCCGCAGACCGATGGGCAGACCGAGCGTACAAACCAAATGTTGGAGGACATGTTGCGTATGAGCATCATTGATTTCGGGGGTGGATGGGAGCAGTATCTTCCACTGGTAGAGTTTGCTTACAATAATTCCTACCAGTTCACCATTGGCATGGCTCCATTTGAGGCGTTGTACGGTAGGCCTTGTCGTTCCCCAGCATGTTGGTTAGAGGTGGGGGACAACAAACTACTTGGGCCGAAAGTGATTCAGGATACTTCGGCAAGGATTGAGTTGATTCGGAGTCGCATTCGGGTAGCTCAAGACCGGCAGAAGAGTTATGCTGATGCGAAGAGGTTTTTCAGGGAGTTCCAAGTGGGGGACCAGGTTTTGCTCAGAGTATCTCCTATGAAGGGGATTATGCGTTTCGGGAAGAAGGGGAAGTTGGCACCGAGGTATGTGGGGCCGTTTCCTATTATTGAGCGGATTGGACCAGTTGCGTATAGACTCGGGTTACCGAAGCATTTACACCGGATTCACGATGTGTTTCATATTTCCTCGCTAAGGAAATATCTCAGAGACGATTTGGCTCATTCTCACATCGCTTTGGAGGAGATTGATCTACAGCCTGATAGCTCCTACGAGGAGGGGCCGATTGCTATTTTGGACCGAAGTGAGAGGAAGCTGCGGTCAAAGATAGTTCCGTTAGTGCGTGTTCAGTGGCGACATCACAATGTCGAGGAGTCCACATGGGAGCGCGAGGATGAGATGCGCGAGCGTTATCCAGAGTTGTTTTTAGCAGGTACTTTCTAGTTCCGAATTTCGGGACGAAATTCAGTTATTAGGGGGGAAGTATGTAATACCCCGTATTTTTGGCAATATTTATTTTGGGATTAATTAATTAAATGAGAATTAATTGGGAATTAATCCGGGTAAAATACTAGCGAGATGTGAGTTGGTATTTGACTATATTGAGTATATATGATGTTATATGAATATTGAATTATGAAATTTGTCGTGAGATTGATATACGGCAATTTGGTCATTTTATTGGGACGCGTGTGATAGTCGTGTCAGGATAATTATTTTATTTATAAAAGTGAATTTAAATTCTATTAACCGTATGGTCGTTTTGAGTGCGCCAACGCGTCCGGAAGGGTCGAGATAGTCAGAAAACACTAGCCGGGGGTTTAGTTTAAGTCCCGGGGTATTTTTAGGCCATACCGGCATCTTATAAGGGTAGTTTGGTAATATTGTATTTTTGGGAATTAATAATGACGAAAATTAGGAGTCTTTATCTGATTGGGAATAGACCCACTAAACCCACTAACCAACCCTTAATGACCCAGTAAGCTACGGGGGTTATTAGATTAGGTTTCCAAAACTTTCCCCAAAGAAAACCCTAGCCACCATAGCCACCTTTGGAGAAGAAAGCTTGTAGAGAGGGAATTCTACAGAGAGAGAGAGAGATAACTTCAGCAGATCAACATCAAAATCAGAGATAAACTCAAGGCAAGTGATTTAATTTCGTTTAATTTCAGAGAATGCTTTTCCCATGCGTAGGAATTTAATAAAGATTGAATTGTTCTTGGAGTGTTATGAAAACCCATGTATTTTGGAACTTAGAACTTGAAATCTTGAAGAGAAATTGCATGTAGAATGGTAGGTAGATGATTATTCTGATGATATTAGATATTGGATGAAATTAAAACGGATTTAATTGGGTAAATTCATGATTATAAATTCTAGGGTTTATATTCTTGAAAATCTGGGGAAAAGTGTAGAGACTTGAGGATTTAATGATGTTTAGGAGGAATTGATTTCTTAAAATATGTTAGTATGTGACCTAGGTACGTTTAGGGATGATTAGAGACCTTAAACAATCGTTGGCTTGATGTTTAGATGAGTTTTGAAGAGATACAAATGGTGAAAAACGAAACTAGTGAAATCTGGGCTCGAAACTGGTCGTTCGTTAGAAGACCTCCCCAGGTCGTTCGAACGAGATTCTAACGAGTTGACCAGTCGCTTCTAACGAGGGGCAATTTCGTTCGATAATCTCGTTCGAACGAGATCTCGTTAGATAGCCCAGTCCGTTCGAACGAAATCTCGTTCGAACATCCCCGTTCGAACGAGACTTCGAACGAGTTGACAGTTTGGGCCTTTCTGGCCTGTTTTGATTTTGGGAGTCCCGTAAACTTATTCGAGGATATAGATAACATTCCTTTGATGGTGTATTAGTATACTTGGGACATTTGGGTTATAATGAGGAGTAAATTATATAAGTGTGGATCAAATCAAATAGACAATTGAGTTGAGACGTGAGTGCCTACTACGATGTGAGAATAAATTATGGCGCGTATAAATATGGACCGGGATTATATAAGTTGTATATATATTAAGTTGGTACAAGAATGCGATAAGTACTACAATTAAACTACGGAGATTACTAAGATGTGTGTTACTTAGTATTGATACATGATTTGTGTGTATGACATACCTACCATACTTGCTATCACGGGAGGTTTGCGTTCGCTTAGGGCCCTCTAATCCTTGTGTTGCCCGGATTTAGACTGGTTACCTCGATGAACATAGGTCAGAGAAAGACTTATTGGGATGTTAATAAATCCGCTGATCGTGGGAGCGTAGGTATGTGCGTGACCCATGTGATGTGACTGTGTTCGCCTCCATTATTTGTGATGTTGTCATCTGTGAACTATTCCTGAGAGATTCGGAATATGTGATCCTTATGTACGTGATGTACCAGGATGGATAGCAGAGTATGTGTGCACCGCAGCTTAGTCTCGGGGTGTTTATATTGTATATTTATGTTGTGGAAAATATACGCTTAATAAACTGGAACTTTCATATGGTATTGTGTGTAACTATGGAATAACATAGAGGGATAATCTATAACGAGTTGTATTACTTTTGTATGAGAACCTGAATTTACGTTAAGCCCCTATTCAATTGCGAGCGTTATAATGTTAATGGGAACCGAGTAATAAGGGTAGAACCTATGACAATCTTGCTAGATATGATGTCACTTAGCTAGTGGTTTGTGTCATTTTAGATGGGTACTTACGTTAGGAGTGCACAGTTAGACGAGAGGTGAGAATTTCATGTGAGTGCACATCCTAACATGTACATTGCATTTAATGTTTTAAATATTTTTAAAGCACTTGCAGGTTTTTAAAATATCTCCACATTCGGGCTCTGACCCGTTTTCTTTTAAATCTATTTTTTGTAAAACAATTTTAGGTGCCCAGCCACAAGGACACCATGCATAGGATACTCATTCAGTGGACAAGCTGTAGCTGTTTGTGGAAGTTACAGGGATTTTCTTTTAGACGCTTCTATCATTTGGATTCCATCTTCAGTATTCCTCAGTTGTAGGGCATGTTGCCCAGTTCCATTAGAGTTACATTTCCATTATAGTTTTCAGACTTTGGCATGTATTGATTCAGTATTCAGTTTAATTATTTCAGTTTGTGGATTTGTAGTGTGGAGTTTTCCTCCAGACTTTATTTTCATTATGTGATGGTTATTCTATTTACTTCGGTATGGTGAATGGTGTTATTATTCTTCATTACACTTGTTGCATGTTAATCAGACTTTAATTAAAATTTGGCAACTTACTTTTTAAATACTAGGTGGTTAGAAAAAAAAATGTTTTCGACAGTGATGCTATTAGCTGAGCCAACTTGGCATTTTGAATTAATTTAATAAAGGAGTAGCTACCCGGTATTTCGACAGTGATGCTATGATGGATTTGATGTATTCAAATCAAGTTTTGGGAGATTATAGACTTGCTGATGGGATAAAACCAATTGGGTATAAGTGGATCCACAAGAAGTAAACACATGGATATATGGGAAGGTGGAAACCATTAAGGTAAATCTTATTATAAAAGGATTTATTTAGAAAGAAATGGATCAATTATTAGGAAACCTTCTCACTAGAAGCCATACGAAAATCTATTTTGATTATTTCATACATTGCGATGTATATCAATTACGGGATTTGGAGAATAGATGTCAACACTGTGTTCTTAAATGAGGGTTTTGATGAGTGCATCTATATAATGAAATCCAGAGATTCATAGCAAGTAGATAGAAAATAAAGGTATGTAAAATTAAGAGGTTTATTTATGGAGTTAAACAAGCGTCAAGGTCTTCGAAAATTCAATTTGATCAAGTAAGTAAATCTTTTGGTTTTGAAAAATGCATGGGTGGAACTTGTGTGTATAAGAATCATGACAGAACACGGTGTTATATATGGTGCTTTAATACATTAAAGCTTATGTGATAGCTATGTAATAAATAAAGTAAAATAAAATACGTGTATCATAATTGGGCTAGAGGTTTAGTGTGTTGGACTATGTTAAGAATGACTAGACTGGTTAGGCGGAGTAGCATAACTAGGTAATTAAAATACATGCGTTAAGTGTGCACTATAGATGAAGGGTGAGGTAATCTCATGTGAGTGTGACACCAGATGAACATGAATAATTTTTCTTCATATTTATTAATGCATTTAAACACTTGTAACTGTTTTAAAATTTTTTTGGGCACTGACCCATCTTAAAAATATTTTCAAAACCTTTTAGGTGCTTAGCCACAGGACACCAGGGTTAGCTTGTCATTCCAGTCAGACGATGTTGCAGCAGCTATGGATGCATGTGGGATTTTATTAGACTTCTTTCTCCATTCTATCTAGTCATGGTGATATTTCCAGTATTTCTTATGGGGATGTCTCCCACAGTTAGACAATTTTTATTATTATCAGACTTTGTTATATTATTTCATTTATTAGTCGGATTATTGTACTTGGGATTTACGGAGAGTTTATTCAATAATTTAGTTAATTATGCTGTCATTTCTCATTATTTTATATTATGGTGAATGTTGATCTCATATGGTCGAATGGTTTAACAAAGCATGTTAATAAGTTTTTTTTTTAAAATTTGACATCGGGCTTAATAGGTTTTTTAGTAATTAATTAGTTTGCGACAATGATACTAAGAATGTACCGAAGTTAGATTCCTATTTTATTATAGTAGAGGATTGTCCACCCATCATTATAATATATGGGGCGTCACAGATGGTATCAAAGCATCAAGTTTTAGTGTCCTTAGGATCTATGCAGACTTGTTATGTTTTTAACGTTGAGTTTCTTTGACGTAAAGCCCCATGCTTTAGACTGTTGATTCATATTATGCTCGCATGTTCTTCTGCTATTATATATAGTTGTAGTGAATCTCATACGAATTTGGTTCGATTTCAGATGCCAAACAATAGGTGAGGATGAACATCTCGGTCCGAAAGGAGGGCCGTAAGGAGGAGAGGCTCAACCGGAGCTTCAGGTTGCACAGAAAATTATGACAGCTCCAGAAGTTGCCACCATTATTTCCCAAGTGATTAATTCCATGATGATTGCGATAACATAATAGTTTACCTAGGCATTACCACAACATCCAGTGGAACCAGTCGTCCAGGGCCACCTAATGCCATCGGTGTGCGACAGAGTTGGAGAGGCCTTTTAGAAGGGACATCCGTCGGAGTTCCAGGGGAGTGCAGATATTATTACAGCTATCTAACAAAAGAAAGACATCCAGAGTCATCTACATATTTTTGAGTGAAGCGACACTCAAAAGCAGATTTTGGCTACTTTTTAGGTTGTAGGAGTTGCGTTGCAGCAGTGGGAGTCAGTCACTACATTTGAGGAGAGAGACACCATGACCATTCAGGAATTTTGAGTATGATATGACCGCAAGTACTTTCCATCTGCAATTTGGATGGATATGAGGGGGAGAATCCTTGACCTTTTGTAAGAGGATCGAACTGTGGCCAATTATGAGGAATAATTCACACGTCTGGCAAACTTTGTGCTAGACGAGGTGAATACAGAGGAGAAGAGTCCTTAAATTTATTTATGAACTCATTTTTAGGATTCACCAACATTTATTGAGAAATCCGACCTTGAGGACTTATCCTGATGTCGTCAATGCCTCACTTTTACATTGTCAAGACCATTGCTTCTAACTCGTCTAAGATATTTAGTTAGGGTGATGGTAGTTATGGGCAGGGCCATTAAGGCCAGGAGAACCAGACAAGAGGCCAACAGGGCCGCAGATACTAGGGCAATAAGAAGGGAAGCCTCGCCAAGGCTAGAGGCTGCCAGATTTCCTTGGGAGGTGTTTTGTGTATAGAGATCAGGTACATGTGCGGCGTGCCAAACATGACTAAGGTTCATGAGTAGGGTGACCAATCGGGGAAATAGTTACAATAGCTTCCAGCCCTATCGGTAGTTCTAGTATTACCACATTTGTATGGGCAGGGGCAGTTTGGGTGTGTTTATCACGTTCGTGGACCAGTTTTACAGCCAGAGCAATTAATGATTGAAGGTATGTTATCTTATCTATGGGTACTTAGGGCAGGTTATTGGGTGACACAGAAGTGTTACGTTCTTTTATTTGCACTAGATTCATGCATGAGATGGGTTAAGTGGATAAAGCGCCAGTTATTATTATGAGTGCATTTTTACCATTGGGTAGATGGTCTCTCTTTCGTTCCATCTATAAGGGAGTGAGTGTGGACATTAGGATGTCATGTTTTAGTTAATTTGTTCATTTTAGAGATTTATGAGTATGATGTTATCCTAGGTATGGATTGATTGGCGATATGTAGAGCAATGGTGGACTGTTACAGTAAGGCTACCATGTTCACTATTCTAGGACAAGATGTGTTTCTTTTTCCAATGTCTCGTCATGAGTGAGAGTCGAGCACGCATTTATAATTTTTGGGGGAGGAGACTTCAGAGAGCTTAGTTGTCTCATTATATTCGGTCCTTGTGTTTATGGAGTTTACTGATGTGATTCGTGGGATGTCTGGGTTACCACCGAGACGAGAGTTTGAGTTCATTAGTGAGTTAGTGATAGTGTGAGTGCCGTATTGTACGACTCCTTTAAAAATGTAGGATTTGGCAATCCGATTTAATGACTTTCGGGGATAGGATTTTAACTGTCCCGATAATGTGTCTTGGGCCTACGAGTCTCGATAATCGACAACTCTAAGTAGTAGTGTATCAAGGGGGTGGGTTTATTTTTTGGATTTCTCTTGTGAGACGTCCCACGCATGAAAGTTAGCAAGTGTTGGGAGTTGGGATACGTTTGGGTTATAGGGAATTTGTTTGGTACATTAGTCATTACATGTGTATAGATATGACACTTTGAGCAGAGATTTATTATATAATTGGGCAAGTGGGGCCAAGTAGTGTTGTGAAGAGAGTACGAGGAACATTTTTATCACTAGTTTATAAGTAGGGTAATCAAGTATACCATTACCGTATATTCATGCAGGGCATATGGAACTGATTTTGATGTATGTAGGTTGCATTTATGGTATTGGTGCAAGTATGCATGTGCTATAGGGTGTATGGGAGCCCTGGTCACTTCGATATTTAGTATCCTTCGAAATAAAGTAACGTGTAGGTAAATGAGTGGATCCATATGCCTATAAGAAAGTTAGCAGTATATATGAAATGGTGAGGTGGAATGAACTTCGTTAGGGGAAGAAAAATAGTCCGAGCATTTATAGCAGAGAGAACCATCACACCCGAGATGGGTTAAGGAATTGTGGAGACAAAGGCAAGGGATCTTTATTACCAAGGGAGGGTCCAAAAGTTTTGGACAGTAGAGAAAATTCACACGTATTCAGTTCTGAGGGTGGTTTGTGCATCAATAGGAAGTTGATTGTAACAGATAAGGAGGATCTAAGAAGTGTGCGGTTTTGGGGCAGATGAACGGGTCACGGTTTTAGTGTACTTCCGGAGGGGGATAAAGATGTACCATATAATGTTAAATAGACCATGTGTGGGTAAGTGTGGAGCGGGACATGGTAAATTTTGTCTATAGGTGCACCATTCATTAGATGGGGAAAGTTGATCATAGTTGATCAACTAGAGTATTGTATGATTGGAGATTTCAGTGAGGGAATGGGAGTGAATACCGATAGATTTTATTTTAAGTTACCAACATCACAGATGGGTTAATATTTCCTCCAGGTTATTGGGATTAGTTGACCAAGGAAGAGAGGTTCTTACTAATTCGAGTGAATTATATAATTGAGCAGAGTGCCCAACATTTCACGATAAAAAGAGAGTGAGCCGGCACGAGGTGCCACCCAACATTATTTTGGATCAAGATAAGATCTTTATGTTCCACTTTGGCAAAGTTTCTGGGAAGCTATGGGTACGAAATTGCATTTGAGTTAGGCGGATCACCTGCAGATCGATGGGCAAATAGGAAGGGTGACTAAGATATTGGAGGAGATGCTGGAGATGTATATTCTGGACCATAAGGGTAGTAACCAAAGATTTTTGAAGTTTAACATGAGTGGTTAGGTGTTACTACGGATATCTCCCATGAAGGGAATGATGCGGTTTGTGAAAAAAGAAGTTTGCACCTAGGTATGTAAGGCCTTCCCTCATCATCAGAGGGTAGGGCCGTTTATATATAGGTTCATCTTACTAGGTCATTGTAGTAAGTTTATGATGAGTTTTTTGTGTCATCATCAGGGAGGTATCTCAAGGATGATGTGGTATATCATTGCAAGATGTTAGAGGAGCTTGTCTTGCAACCGAATATTTATGCAAGGAGAGACCTCTCGCCGTTTTGGGTCGTAGGAAGTAGGACTTTGGTTAAGATGGTACCGTTAGTGCGTGTACAGTGGGGACACCATAATGTTGTCATGAGTCGATTTAAGGAGTGTGAGGATGACATGAGAAAAAAGTATTTGGAGCTCTTTATGTCGGGCATATCCGAATTTCGGGGATGAAATTCCGTTGTTGGGGGAAAGTATATAACACCTTGAATTTTTAAAGCATTTTAAATTACACGTGTGCACGTAATTAACTTAAACCAAGAAATAAAGTGACTTAAATAAATATTAATTAGAAAATAAAAAGATTTAATATTTATGTATAATTATATTTACTTGAGTTATAAGTAAATGAAAACATGTTAGATTATATTACGTCATAAGTGAGTAAAATCGACAGGTTTAACGGTATCTCATTCGGGACATGTGGGATAGAGTCGTGTTGGTCATGAGATGAAAATTAATATTAGATAACTGATATAGTGATTTTGAGTGCACTAATGCTTCAGAATGGGTCGAAATAGTCTGAACTAGGTACCCAAGGGTTATAATTGGGTTCTGATGGCTTTTTAGGCTAAATGGGAGCCATAAAAGGGTATTTGGGTCATTTTGTATATAAAAGCTAACTTAATTTCGGTATTTGGATTGTTTAGGTTTATAATTAGGTAAGATGGATTGAAGGGACAAATATCTATCCATTTAAGAGTCAAGGGTTTTGAGAGAGGAAAGAAAAAAGAAGAAGAATTGAGAGAAAAGTGAAGAGAAAATGAATCCTGGGTGGAGATTAAGCTCATTTGGGTCGAAGAGCGTTTCCAAGAGGAGAATACAAGAAGGAAATATCAGAAATTCATAGCTCTCAAGGAACATATTAACTTACTTTAATAGTAGTTGTAGTTTCAATTATTCATGCAAAATTGGTGTAAGAAAACACATTTTTTTTTTTTGAGTTGGGAGAATGATGCAAAATTTGATTTTGAATAAAGTAACTATTGAAGATGAATCTAATGATGATAATATGGTAAATCTGATGTGATTAGAATGAAAAACATAAGGTATTGATTGATTTAAAAGAGAAAAGTGTGAATCTTGAAACTAGAGTTTAGTATTAAATTATTTATTAATTTAATTGATGAATCTATCAGAAATTTTAACGTCATTTCAAATGAATGCCATTTTATTTTTTCTTCTGAATTAGAATATGATCAATAAATTTAAATAAAGGTATGTATATTAGCTTTTCATTGAGCTTTGAATAACGTTATTTGGACTTATGTGGAACGAGTAATAGCCATTTTAGTAAAAGGTGTTTAATATGTTAGAATATCTGATTTTTATAAATTTTGACATCATTTAAAATGCATGTTATTTTATTTGTACTTTCAATTAGACTATGAGACATATATGTAAAGAATGGTATGGATCTTAGTTTTCCAATGATATTTGAATCAGGTCACTTGGACTTCTATGGAGGGAGTAATAGCCGTTTTAGTAAAAGGTGATTAATATGTCAAAATATTAGATTTGTGTGAATTTGTGATTTTTAAGAATTACAATAAGATAAGGACTCTTATATTTTTACCTATTTAAAGGGATCTCATGGGAGGACTTTTTAAAATTCATATTAACTTATTCCCAAGAGACTTAGGAAGTGTCGTAGTCTAACCGAGGATGGATTGTGTGTAAGAAACTACGTGACTAAGAGAGTAAGTGATCATGGGGGGAAATCGAGAAATCGGGTTAAGATTTTGGTATGGCTAGGTTAGTGCTTGGTTAGATTAGAATGTTGGCCAAAAGCATATAATCATTGAGTTCGACAATAAGTAAGTGAATAATTAGCTAAGATCCAAAAGTTGGGTTAAACTTTAGGATTTGATTGGCTAGTACTACGAGAGATATTACACACGATAACTGGCTTTATATATACACGTATCGAGTGTAACCAATACATATATATATGTTTATGTCTAATTGACTTTATGTGAACATACCTACTCTAATATGCTATCGTTGGAGGTTGCGTGTGTGGTCGATCCACCCTGGCGTTGACTAAAAGGTGTTGGATTGTTCCCCAGGTCAAAGAATTATTGCACGACCACTATCCATGTGTGAGGATACCTGAGTTTTGAGTATGGATAGGGTAATGTTGTTTGGTTATGACCCATGGATGTATGTCTGTGAACGCTTCCATTTTCTATTTGCGATTTTGGGATTAGTGGTAAGATTCTAAGCCGGTAGCCCAGGGATGGTATGAGATGTACTTGGTGCATGATAGCATACTAGGGAATTCATCCAAGAGGACAACTTGGGAATACTATGCATATACATATAAAAGAGTGTTATATATATGTATGTGTGTACCCAATCATCGTGTGAACGTTAAATTATAGCTAGTGTATTGTTACATTGACTATGTAACGGTATGAATATAATTGAGAAATAATACGTTAAAGCTTATGTGATAGCTGCGTGATAAATAAAGTAGAGTAAAATATGTGTAGCACAATTGGGTTAGAGGTTTAGTGTATTGGACTATGTTAAGAATGACTAGACTAGTTAGGCGGGGTAACATAACTAGGTAATTAAAATACATGCTTTAGGTGTGCACTATTGATGAGGGGTGAGGACAATCTCATGTGAGTGCAACACTAGATGAACACGAATAATTCTTGTTGCATATTTATTAATTCATTTAAACACTGGCAACTGTTTTAAAAATGTTTTGGGCACTGACCCGTATTAAAAATATTTTTAAAACCTTAGGTGCTTAGCCACAGGGATGTTGGGGTTAGCTTATCATTCCCGTCTGATTATGTTGCAGCAGTTGTGGATGCATGGAAGATCTGCGTAGACGCCTCTCTCCATTCTATCTAGTTTGGGTGATTTTTCCAGTATTTCTTATGGGCATGTAGCCTACAATAGGACAATTTTTATTATCATCAGACTTTGTTTATATTATTTCATTTATTAATTGGATTATTGTTCTTTTGAGTTATCGAGAGTTTATTCGGTTATTTATTTAATTATGTTTTCATTTATCATTATGTTCTATTATGGTGAATGTTTATCTTATATGGTTGAATGGTTTAACAAAGTATGTTAATAATTTTTTTTTAAAATTTGATACTGGGCTTAATAGGTTATTATTAATTAATTGGTTTTCAACAGTGATGCTAAGAATGAACCAGACCGAGATTCCTATTTTATTTTAGTAGAGGATTGGTCAACCATTATTAGAATAGGTGGGGTGTCATAGAAAAATTAAACCCTTATGTAGGTGATAAATCAACACCCCAAATAACTAAACACTATAAGAAAATTAGAATTTCGGTGACACCTTTATGCAACCGTAATCCCCTCTAATGTATTCCCATCCATACATAGACAAGCATGCTAGACCTTGTACCAAGCCTAAGAACAACTACCTACAGAAATACCCAGCCCAAAAATGATATATGAAGACTTGCCCCCAATAGTCAGTATAAACATAACATAGCTATGCACCCAAGTTCACTAATAATACTATGATATCTAATCTAATAGCCACCAAAGCGGTTGAATACCAAGACGACTAAACAAATTTCCAGGTCTATACAATCACGATATAAAGCAACCCCTACTCGCCGAGGTATCCAAATTTACATAAAGATCAAATATAAAGTCTATACCTCATAATCATATCACACACACCCACTACTAAATAAAGAATGAAAAAGTCTCGATGTGTAAGCCAGACTCATGTGCGTGAGCCATGAACATACCAATAACCATCCCCCTGAGGTACCCAAAAATTTAATTTCTACTAAGGACTCTTATGACTAAGTGACCTCACTCACCATGAGTGTGATACATTCCTCTAAAGGATCTATTGAGATGGAGGCTCCACTGGAGGGCTTGATGACCTTACTTCTCTGGTTGTTTCTGCTAAAATACGCATCGTTTGTCTGGCTCTCATCGTTCGTGGCTCTACTGGTCGTAATTCCCCTGGACTTACTAGTAAAAACAGATCGCATCAAGTTCTCTTGAAAACCTCTTGGGGTCATCTCTCCTTATGCGGTTCCTTTTGCTAGTGAGGTCCCCCCCCCCCCACTTGGGTCCACGCTACACTGTCTCTATTCATTAGGCCTAATTTGTCCTCGGTCTTCCAAATATTAGGGAATCTATCCCTATAATAGTTATAATGCTCCTATTAATATAGGAGGGTAACTTCAACCACTTGAGCGCAAGTAATGAAGATCGGGTTACTCAATACCATTTGCCAAAATTTTCACTCAAGGTTTCTTCCAATGCCAAAAAAGTCTTTCTCGCACTATAACTGATAATGCGAACATCGTTCTCCACTTTAATATCAATATCTCCCCATGTAAAGATAGAAACATAGTTATACTCTCCCTCATACTGTTCACCACACAGTTGCATAGATGAGGTCTACAAATATTTATTTGTAATGCCGTCATGGATGATGAGTGAAAACATTTCTCCTAGAACCATACGTCAAGAACTTGCTAAAGTTATCGTGTCCAAAATCCCATAACTCTTGAGTGAATTCGACATCATACATGGGACGTATCATAAAAGAAATCCAAACAAGTAAGACTCTCATTACACTTGGTGTATCCAAGTCGTTCATCAGGAGACAATGGCATGAAACCTCCAAAATGATCGTCATTGTTTAGAACACAAACCCTAAATGATAAATCTCTAAAGTAGTCAAAGAACACAATGCGTAAAAGTGATGTACGCACTCAAGATTCCTAGGAAACTGGAATCTGGAATGCTCTGATATCGACTATGACACCCCACAAAATCCATAAATACATTTATTAGGTCTAATACAAAAATCGCAGGAATAAAAAACATTTGGTAACATCCTAAGCATAACGAAACAACTAAAACTGAATAAGTAATAACGAGATAATGAAATGTTGAACAACACAAATCCAACTCTGATAACAATCACTGCCAATACAAATAAACCAACATGGGAATATAAAATGTATCTCATATAAATTTCCAACCCTGAATATAAGTACCACATATGAAAGTTGACTGAAAATAAAAGGGTATAAGAAGAGGGTGAGCTACACTTGCTCTAATCCTACAACCTAGGAGTAAATAAATGAAACGTCGCTAGAGATGCTCACTGTTCTAAAAAAAAGGCTCGGGAGAAAAGCCCCGCCTTAAGTTTTTACACCTTATTCTTGGTAAAACCCATAAGGCGCACTTTTTTCTAAAAACAACAATGCTTTAGTGAAACGATATCGTATTTTAAAGAATTTTTTACTAACCAGACCATTATCTCATCCAAAATAATCAAATAGTATTTTAATTTGCATATATTCAGACATATTTTTATGATATGTACAATTTTAATATTTTAATAGGCTTGTTATAGTTAAAATAATATTAAAATATATTAAAAATGCCTAAACGTCTTTTCACACCTTTTTACGCCTAAGGCCCACCTAGGCTTCTAAGGATTAAGGCTTGGACTCCACGCCTCGATCACGTCCCTCATTTTTTAGAACCTTGCCTCCAACTAACCTAGTTCGCAGGAACCACTACAACCTAACACTTGTGAAAACATATATAATAACAAATTAAATAACACAATTATGTAGAATAAGATTATAACCGAATCTGGGCCACATTATATCTACACATCTTACTCTCCTCTTTTAGTGGATTTTAAGTTATTAGTTACCCAACTCAACAACCTAAAATAACATGCGATTCTAAATCCCGAACCTATATATAGCCCGTGTGATTAAAGTTTTACCTCATTATTTTTTAATAATTACTATTACAATATTAGGTTAGTCTCTTTCATTATAAATCATATGATGTACTAAGTTCTCAACCCTAAGGTACGTATGTCTTAATAAAATAATAGGATTATATCTCAAGCACTGTTCTAAAAAACCCGCCTAGGCTTAAGGCTTGGGAGAAACGCCTCGCCTTACGCTTTTCACGCCTTATTCTTAGTAAAACGCTTAAGGCGCACTTTTTTTCTAAAAATAACAATGATTTAGTGAAACAATGTCGCCTTTTAAAGAATTTGTTTACAAACTGGATCATTATCTCATCCAAAATAATCAAATAGTATTTTAATTTGCATATATTCAGACATATTTTCATGATATGTGCTTTTTTTGTATTTTAATAGCCTTGTTATGGTTAAAAAATATTAAAATATATTAAGAAGGCCTAAACGCCTTTTCACGCCTTTTTACGCCTAGGCCCGCCTAGGCTTCTAAGGCTTAAGGCTTGGCCTCCACGCCTCAATCACGGCTCGCATTTTTTAGAACCTTGATCTCAAGTCTAACCATACTAGGATATCTCGCATCAATAATGCAATATACATGTCTCTAGTATATGTAATACACAAATTCAAGTCATGAGTATATAGGTAAGCATCCCTACCATAAGTCATAAACATCTCTAGTATAGATCATATATCGATAAAACTATCTCTAGTACAACTACAAAGTAATCACATATCATAAGAGAAAGACTCTACTCATGTCTATCATCCATTCAAAGGTACAATACCCAACATGTATAAATAAATGAAAATATTCTCATCCCCGAAAATAATAAAGGCTTATCCCTATTTAATTCAAGGATCACTTGCACATACTAGATATAGTCTTAGGCCACCCTAGACCTAAGACCTCATCACGATCAATGGATAAATTACAAAGCCTACCCATCATACATATAGCCTTCCATACCGAATACTAAGTGATGAAATCTTCCCGTACAACCATCTCAGATACAGGTACCTATACATGTGACCCAAGGAAAAAATGACTATAGCAATTTGTCTACTCACTAAGGCACTATCGTTGTTCGTGTCATATGTGCCCCCTTAGTGTAATCTCTCCTAGTAAGTTCACCACGAACACACATGAATGGCATGGATTGCACATAAAGAATCCAATAAAATATAGCCATTATTAACGGGTTGGATATCACAAACATATAGACGTACCGTCCCAATGCTATTGGTTTACATTTACAAGCCTCACTAACGGGTTAAAACAAACACATACATATCTCTAACTAACGGGTTAAGGTAAATCGTACTGACCCCAACACGACTGGGGCATAATAGCATCACTATAAAAAAGGTATAACGTATCTTTAACCTTATATTCACCCCATACTATATTAACCCTAACATATCGTATTTCTCGAATCTAGTCATAATCTCCATCTATATCAGAATTCACACATCAACAATATTCAATCACAATTAGCCCTAGTCCAATCTTCCAAGTCATCGGGTCTAGGTATCAATCCACACTTTATTTATATAAAACCATCGAATATGATAACTACCCTACTATAGGATTCTTTTGACATAATCTTAATCTCACCAAAAGCATATACACCCTATTAGTCCATCACAGTGACGTAAATAAATCCTGGCCACAAGCTCACACCTCTAAAACTTCTCCAATTCCCAATAACTAATCATTTTACTCTTGGGTTTGCAAGTTAGGTATTTAAGTAATTTGACCTAAATTAGAATACTACCTATCACCCCATCAACATGATTACAAGAGTCAATTTAATCTAAAGGAAAAATCTAAATTAACCCCAAAGCCAACAATCCAATATAATAAACTGTAAACCAAATTGTAAAAAATCTGGCAGCATAGATCAATCGATCACTACAGATATGCTAAAGTCTCCCACTTCAGGATCCATCATCTCCAATTCACAAATTTACATCACAAACCTCCATGGATGATCCAAAAATCGTCATTCCAGTCTCATATTACATCCAAACATAAAATCCATATATAATACATCAATGAATCATTATCATAACATTAAATTCTAAATTCTACAATAAGAATCAAGTAAACCCACTTTTTCACTCAATAACCCTAGAAATTCAATTTTTGTCAATTAGATTCAGTCCCCTACTGATTTAGGCATAAAAGCATAGGATTTTTGAATCATTCACACTAATAAACAATTCCTAATCACGATCTAATAATTTCAAGTCATATACATGAGAGAATCAATCAACATAGGGGATTTAACCTTAATTATTATCTTAAGTAGGTTGATTAAAAAATTGATCAAAAGGCATGATTATATTGATATTTTAATAAATAGATATAATCTTAGCGCACATGCAATTATAATCTAATTCTATATAAACTTTTCTCATATGATTTGTGGAGAAACCATGCCAAAATCCCCAATTTCATTCTCTTCTCTTAAATTTCATTCTCTCTTTCTTCGAGGATCTTATCCAAATTGTGTTTTGTGAATAATGAGGCTCCTAAGGTTTCATTAAGTCCCTGAATTTTCGAAATTGGGCTTGGGCCCAAAATGCGCTCTAAATAAATGGTCCAAAACCCATCAAGATCATATACTAACCCAATAGGCCTATAATCCACCATTTTAAACTAAAAACGGACCTTATTCGCATCGCAAAAGCTGAACACAATATATACAAAAAAAACTAACAACTCAGTTATTTAGTAATTAATTGATACGAGTCAAAATATTAATTAATAGAATTAGTGAATTATTGAGTTTTAAATTTGATATCAAATCCGATTTAATAAAAACACAAAATGTAAATAGTTACATATCACGTCACAATCAAGCACATGTAATTAATTTTCATATTTTTCATAATTAAATAATATGCATAAAAATACGGGGTATTACATTCCTGCTTTCATAGTGGGATTGCCGAGGTCCCAGAGAGTGCATGATTCCAATTGTGTCACCGTTGATAGATTAATGAAGGTGACTCATTTCCTTTGAGTGCAGATAGATTACACCACAGAGTAGTACACCAAGTTATTTTTGTCAGAGATTGTACGACTATATGGAGTACCACGTGAAATTGTATCCTGTAACAACCCGTATTTTTAAAGAATTAAAAGTGAATTAATTTGGTTAAAATTTAAATTACACATGTGACGTAATTTAATGGAAACTAAATATGATGGGTTGATTAAATTATTAATTAGAGAGAAATGATTAATTTTTATTGAATAAAATTACTAAGTGAATAGATTTATATAATTGCTGCCACAACGAGTGCTAATAATGTGACAATGAGATATCTCAACTGAATGTGGTGAGCAGATTAAATAAGGTAAAGATAGAAAATAAATTATGAGTAACTCGAATGATGATTTTTAGGTTACGATTGAGTTCAAAAGGATCGAAACAGTCAAAATAGTATACTCGGGTGTGTAGTTTGGGTCCCGAGATAGTTTTAGACATAATTCAGAACCCGATAGGGCATTTTCATCATTTTATAACTTAAGGTTAAGAGAATTCAGAGATTTTGAGTATTATATATAGTTGTGGTGATGTGAGGCTAGGGTAAAGAGATTAGAAAACAAGTGGAGGCCAATAGAAAGGAGAGGAAGAGTTTTCTTGGAGCTAAAGGAAGGGTTTTGGAGAGTTCAAGCTCATTTTATCATCATAACCACTCTTGGAGGAAGGATTAGAAGTGAAGCTCCATCAAATCATATCACTCCAATATAAGTCAAGTATTTATCTTGCAAATTTTATTAGTTATCAAACCCATGTAGAATAGGAACCTTGTATTAAAAACAATTGATGTTACACTTATAATTTGATGAGTATAATTATAATTGGGAATATGATTTGATGTAGAATAAATCCAATTACACGGAGAAACAAAAATCAAGAATTTTGGGAGTTGAATCATGGATTAAATTTGGGTTTTTGGTGAATTTATATGAAGAACCCAAAACTATAGGATTTATGATTACGAAGTGTTAAATCTAACTATATGATGAAATTGTATGGAGTTTATTCATGTTTTATGTTAGAAATCACCCCTCTATATGTCTTTGATGTTTAGTTATGTTAATTTAGAAATTGGGATGTTAGTATGTAATTTTGAGGATTTGGATAGTGTAGAAATTCGTAACAGCTATAAAAAGAAGAAGGCACCTGCTACATTTCGAATCGATTCGGGCCAAGGGTGAATCTATTCGGTAAGGCGAATTGATTTGGGCACTGGGCGAATCGATTCGGTTTGCATAGAATTGAATTTTTTCCTTTTAAACCTAGAAATTATGGATAATTCACGAGGAAACTTTTAGGACAGTTTTAACTTATAAAGAGAAATGTAAAAATGGTGGAAGACCTACAGAGGGTTTTGGTTTATAGAAATTAAGATGAGTTAATAATTATGATAATTTATAAAATATCTATAATTGATAAATGAAGAAAATTTGGAACATATTACATAGGGATGAGTGAACTTACGTTATGACCAATAGGATAGGATGGGAATAAGCAAGGATCTCAGAATTGGTGATTAGGAATATTAAAGTGAGCGGTACTTGAAATTATATAAATTGGAAGTCTCATTGGAATTTATGGTACGTCCAAAATACGAGAAATATATACTATGTACTAGTTGAAGAAATTGGGTTTTATGTATACTTATTAAAATATGAATAGATTGTGTGAATATCTATAAATATGATTTGATTATATGTGTGAACATACCTACGTTTCCTGCTATCAGGAGGTTTACGTGCAGAGGGCGATCTTACCTTGACGATTTAAGTGAGGTATGGATTAGTTCCACAGAACATAGAACTTAGGGCGGTCCACTATGTGTCGTGTATACGTTAGGTATGTGCGTATACCAAAGACTGAGAACCATGTTCGCCTCCACTGTAGTACTGATTAATTTTGGGTTTGAGGAGACATACCGATAGTCCTTATTTGAGTACGATAGATACATGGACTTGATAACAGAGTATGCCGGAATCATGAGGGGCCATTTCGAGGATGCTATAATTGTGTATATATTATATGTGTGATGAATATATATATATACTAGTGTAATATATCTACTTATGTGAAAGAGTAGAATGGATAATTGATGAATATATAAAAAGGAAATTAAGTGGTGAAACTTAAATTCAGTGATTCAATAATAAATTGAGAATAATTAAATTGTTATTAAGACCATAATACCATATGGTATGGGGATATACGTGAGAGTTTGACTTATCGAGAGTAGTCAGATACGTTAACTTGTTGGATAGGGGATACTAGTTAGGTAGAATGCATTAAGCGTGCAGGTTAATTGAGCGGTGAGGATCTTAAATGAGTGTACGTGGATAATACATGTGTAATAAATAAGTGATTTAAATAGTTGCTAAATATTTTCAAAATGTTTTACTTGGGCGTTGACCCATGTCAAAATATTTTCAAAACATTTTACGTGTCCAGCCACACGGATGCATGACTTAGAGATGTTATCGAGTGACACGTAGCTGCAACATTATGGAAGCTCGTAGGATATTTGTTAGATGCTTCACTTCATTCTTTCTATATAGGAGGTTTCATTATTTGTTGATCTGGGCGTGTTACCTTCATATTATTTATTTCAGTTGTGCAACAAACTGTATTCAGATTTTTTTTACTTATTTCAGATTGTGGTTAAATTTTTTGCTTAGAGAACCAACGGTTTATTCGGTCTCCTTTATTTAATTATTCATATATGTCGTGTGATTGTTCAGAATATATTCATGTGGGAATGGTTTAATTCATTAAATTACTGTTGCATGTGTAAATAATAAAAGATAAAATTGGCACCGACTTCATTTGGCATAGGTGATTAGTAAATAAAAAGTTTTGGATAATGATGCTAAGAATGAAAATATTAATGATTTTGATTTGATTTAATAATGGACCGATCACTCAGGATTAAAATAGGCGGGGTGTCAGAGATGGTATCAGAGCATAAAGTTCTAGTGTCCATAGAATTTGTACATCTTACTATGATTTCAGCGTAGTGTTCTTTGACTTAGAGCCATATTATTAGGACTATTGTATTCATGATTACGCATTTTAGATTCGTTCTTCTGCTTTTATAATTATATCAGCTATGAAATTATACAATTCGAATCTATTTTCAGATGCCACCTAGGATACGAAGAGTAGCGAGAGAAGCAACTCAAAATAATGCTAGGGATGCTCACCTAGAGCCACCGGAACCGCAACTACCAGCACCACAGGGGACAGTGACAACAACAAAGGTGGCGCCGATAGTGGCACAAAAGTGAATGCAGCTATGACTTCCATGGCTCAACATTTTCCTCAAGTCCAGCAACCACCACAACTAGTGGCACCAGGGTTTGAGGCACACACATGACCGATAAAGTGGCAGAGGGTTAGGGAAGCTTTCCAGAATGGCCATCCTCCTGAATTTACTGAGAGTTCTGATGTGATTGAGGCATGTCATTGGAAGATAGATATTCAGTGCCACTTGCGTATGGTTGCCTGCAGTGAGGTGAAGAAGCATATGCTTACTACCTTCAAGTTGGTTAAGGTAACATTAGAGTGGTGGGAGTCAGTCACCACCGTTGTAGAGGGGATACTATGACTATTGCCAATTTCTTGGTGCGATTTGATCGAAAATACTTCCTTCCAACTGTAGATACCGAGATGAGGAAGAAGTTTAATAAAGTGAATTAGGGTGATCGTTATATGAACGAATATGAGGAGGAGTTCACTCATTTTGCTAATTTTGTACCATACGAAGTGAACAACGAGGAAAAGAAGAAGGCAAGATTTGTGGATAGTTTGTCTTGGAGGATCCGCCAACACTTGATTGGTAATCCAACATTGGTGACTTATACATACGTCGTCAATGTCGCATCGTTACATTGTAAGGACCATCGCTTCCATGTGAAGGGGATCAAACGAGGAGGTGAGCCCAACCAACAGGGTAAGGCAAGAGCGACCAGTGCTAGTGGAGCACCACAACAACATCAATCAGGTAGACACGGGCAAGATTTCCATCAGGGGATCAGGCCAAGAGGTTCAGATCTGGGGGCTATCGACCCGAGGGTGGTTACAGGAAGGGCCAACTGTCACACCCCGCCTAATTTTGGCGTCGGCCACAACTAAAACTAAGTCGAGGGTGAGTAAATAAAATACCATTCTTAGCATGAGACATATATGAGACATAAATAAATCAATCCACAAGATAAATAATTGAATTGATAACAACAACTGAACGATAAAAGATCCATCACATGATAAACTCCAAATAATAAACTAATCTCCAATAATATAAAATTGAATACTCTCCAACCGAATCCATAATGAAATATCAGAATAAAACCCATACAACTTTGGAACCGAATGGCCCAGTCAAAACCATAAACTGTGTCTCAAAGTAAATATGAAGGAATGGAAAAACTAAACTAAATCAATACGCATAAGGTAGAACAACTCCAACTTCACCTCTAAGAAAATCCTCAAATAATTCTATACAGTTTCTCCAAATAAAAGTTACTGAAAAGTTACTGAAAAGTTACTGAAAAATTCCTGAAAAATTCCTGAAAAGTCAGAGCACCGAGCATGAATACACACTACTCCCTTCAAATAGGATCCTTGAATCCATATAGTAGCATTATATGCAATAAACATCACAATAGAGTATTATAATTAAACGAGATGAGTAAACATGATAAATATAAATCACTAACTACCCGCAGAGATCCCCATTTAAAAAAAAGTACACCAATATGATTTTAAATTCCCAAGTCCCCACGATGTTAATTTAATTATATTAACCCAATTTTATTATTGTTCTCACTTTTCATTACGGCGGTCCTCCCACCCCGAGTGGTAATCCACCAAATTGTCACACTTTCCCTTGTCAAATGGCCACTGATCCGTTTAAACTGTCGACCCCGTCCCATGATAAGGTTTCACACACGACATGACATAAATCGTCCGCTGACCCATTTAAACTGTCGGTCCCTAACACATTATGTCGCCACATCTTTTAATACCCGTTTTTATCTTAGGCATTAATTCTCAATTTTCTCAATTTCACAATTAACCAAATTCCCCACCCTTATTATCGATGTGAGATCCTCAAAATACCCCTTAGTCCCATATCTAAGGGTCCCCAAGTTATCAATATGTGTAACCCTATGTAGAAGATGAATTTTTAACTTAAATCTCAACCCAGTCTCATGCTTAGGCTATCGTAATGACGATAAAATACCGAAAATTAGGCCACCCCCAATATGATAAAAATCACGATAATCTACCCTCACTAGTCCCATACCTATAAGGCATAAATCATCTAAAGACCTACACACTAGTCTCATACCTAGAGGCATCCTAAAATATAGGGAGAACAAAAATACCCAAAACCCGTCGTCACAATGGTAATATAATAATAAATCACACAACTAAGCATAATAATCATTGTACAAAACTACACATGATAGTTCAATTCAACCAAAATTGATCCCAATTAATTATCTAAAATAAACACTGAAATTTCATCGTTAATATGTCATATTACGAATTTCATTATCTCAACACAAATTACATGAGTTATACGCCCCCAAATCCATTTATTCCAAAACTAGGGTTTTTCTACATGCAATCTACACCAACAAAACCCAAAATTCACTCATAAATCCTACGTACCCAAGGGTTATGAATATTATTTGTATAAAAAGATTTCATAAAAATAACCCCAAGTTTTAGTGTCCACTTTCTCTAATCAGATTGCTAATTGATTTTTAAAACAGCATGAAATTAAGGTTTAGGCAACACTTAAAACGCATAATACTAAAGGAAAGGAATAGAATATTCATACCTGCGATTAAGATGAAGAAAATTCTGACTACACGGTTGGATTCCTCTAAAAAAATTAGCAAAGAGACGTTCTTGAACAATGTTGAGAAAACCCAGCTTAAAGGTTCAAAACTTGGATTGAAAAAAGTTGTCCATTGGAGTTAAGGTTTTGAGGGAGGAAGAAGATGTAAAAGATGAGATTTCTACTCTTAGGATTTAGAAGAAAGTGTTTTTAAAATTCCTGAACCCGTTACTTCGTTTATATACTAAAAAGAATTTGAGTCCTAATCAAATACAAACACTCAAAAAATTATTACGGACGATTGAAGCGTCAGAATCGCTTGAAATTTTAATATGTTTTAGCGAAACGGCGAGACGGAGCTGTTGTAAAAATTCAGCTCGATCGGACGGTCGGATTTCTAAAAATATTATTTTTATCCACCTTAACTCGGATGCTCCCTTGATTTTTATACAAACAAGTTATAATTTTCAAATTTTAATCCCGATTTAAATTTCACTTAAAACCTTATTTTTATATATAAAAACAAACATATTTAATTACTAAGAATAATTAAATCCAAAATTTTATTTTTTCTCGAATTTCCCAATTAATTAATTTAATTAACTATTAAAAACACGAGGTGTTACATACTTCCCCACTAGCAATGTAATTTTGTCCTCAAAATTAGACGAGGCATAAACATAAAAAATAAATTGCGAAACATAAATTAAGGCTCACATACGCCTACTCGTTGAATGCCATAATTGGGCGCCCATACACCCAATCTTAGGCGCATCTACCCCACGAACAGCAAAATAACACACACACACACACACACACACACACACACACACATATATATATATAACAATGAAAGTAACGGCGTACCACGCGCTCTCGCAAATCACCACACGATTCTATTTCCGATAATTTTCACAACATATAAATTATCAAATCAAATTACATCGCTGCATCGATATAAGACATACCCAAAATTTATACAAATGATCTTCCAAGTAATTAACGCCCCCAAAATCAATCCTAGAGATCCTCACATCAAGCTTACTAATTCTAAACTCGATGCCTACAACGTCTTTACTACAAGACTCTATATCTCTAAGAAATACAACTAACACGTATGCAAGACCCACTACCTTTAGAAGTAAAAATCAACAAATAGGATCAAAGATCGGTAACGCGAAAGATAAACAGACTCACAACCTACGAGACCTAAGACCATGTTCTGATACCATCTATCACACCCCGCCTAATTTTGGCATCGGCCGCCACCAAAACTAAGCCGGGGGTGAGTAAATAAAATACCATTCTTAGCATGAGACATATATGAGACATAAATAAATCAATCCACAAGATAAATAATTGAATCAAACTCAATCGATAACAACAACTGAACGATAAAAGATCCATCACATGTTAAACTCCAAATAATAAACTAATCTCCAATAATATAAAACTGAATACTCTCCAACTGAATCCATATTGAAATATCAGAATAAAACCCATACAACTTTGGAACCGAATGGCCCAGTCAAAACAATAAACTATGTCTCAAATTAAATGCGAAGGAATGGAAAAACTAAACTAAATCAATACGCATAAGGTAGAATAACTCCAACCGCACCTCCAAGAAAATCCTCAAATAATTCTATGCAACTTCTCCAAATAAAAATTCCTGAAAAGTTAGTCAACGCACGAGGTCAGAGTCCCGAGCATGAATACACACTACTCCCCTCAAATAGGATCCTTGAATCTAGATAGTATCATAATACGCAATAAACATCACAATAGAGTACTACAATTAAACGAGATAATTAAACGTGATAAATATAAATCACTAACTACCCGCAGAGATCCCCATTTTTAAAAAAATCACACCAATATGATTTTAAATTCCCAAGGCCCCACGATGTTAATTTAATTAAATTAACCCAATTTTATTATTGTTCTCAGTTTTCATTATGGCGGTCCTCCCGCCCCGGGTGGTAATCCACCAAATAGTCACACTTCCCCTTATCAATTGGCCTATGATCCTTTTAAACTGTCGACCCCACCCCATGACAAGGTTCCACACACGACACGACATAAATCGTCCGTTGACCCATTTAAACTGTCGGTCCCTGACATATTATGTCGCCACATCTTTTAATACTCCTTTTTATCTTAGGCATTAATTCTCAATTTTTTTAATTTCACAATTAACCAAATCCTCCACCCTTATTATCGATGTGAGATCCTCAAAATACCCCTTAGTCCCATACCTAAGGGTCCCCAAGTTATCAATATATCCTACCCTATGTATAAGAT
The DNA here is from genome assembly GCA_949130495.1 of Sambucus nigra. Lineage (NCBI taxonomy): Eukaryota > Viridiplantae > Streptophyta > Magnoliopsida > Dipsacales > Adoxaceae > Sambucus > Sambucus nigra. The sequence continues at coordinate 279,459,097 of OX422215.1, read as the reverse complement.
GAATTTCTAACTTAAATCTCAAACCAGTCTCATGCCTAGGCTAGCGTAATGATGATAAAATACCAAAAATCAGCCCACCCCCAATATGATAAAAATCATGATAATCTACCCTCACTAGTCCCATACCTAGAAGGCGTAAAGCATCTAAAGACCTACCCACTAGTCCCATACCCAGAGGCATCCTAAAAAATAGGGAGAGCAAAAATACCCAAAACCCGTCATCACAATGGCAATATAATAATACCAATAAATCAAACAACCAAGCATAATCATTATACAAAAGTACACATGATAGTTCAATTCAATTAAATCTTAACTTCATCAAAATTGATCCCAATTAATTATTTTAAAATAAACACTGAAATTTCATCATTAATACGTCATATTACAAATTTCATTATCTCAACACAAATTACATGAGTTATACGCCCCCAAATCCATTTAATCCAAAACTAGGGTTTTTCTCCATGCAACCTACGCCAACAAAATCCAAAATTCACTCATAAATCCTACGTACCCAAGGGTTATGAATATTATTCATATAAAAATATTTCATAAAAACAGCCCAAGTTTTAGTGTTCACTTTCTCTAATTAGATTGCTAATTGATTTTAAGAAAAACATGAAATTAAGGTGTAGGCAACACTTAAAACGCATAATACTAAAGGAAGGGAATAGAGTATTCATACCTGTGATTAAGATGAAGAAAATTCTGACTACATGGTTGGATTCCTCTTGAAAAATTAGTAAAGAGACGTTAGAACAATGTTGAGAAAACCCAGTTTAAAGGTTCAAAACTTGGATTGAAAATAGCTCTCAAATGGAGTTAAGGTTTTGAGGGAGGAAGAATATGTAAAAGAGGAGATTGTTGCCCTTAGGGTTTAGAAGAAAGTGTTTTTAAATGTCCTAAACCCGTCACTTTGTTTATATACCAAAAAGAATTTGAGTCTTAATCATTTACAAATACTCAAAACATAATTACGGACGATCGAACCGTTAGAATCACTTGAAATTTTAGTATACTTTAGCAAACAGCGAGATGGAGCTATTGTAAAAAATTCAACTCGATCGGACAGTCGAATTTCTAAAAATATTATTTTTATCCACCTTAACTCGGATCCTCCTCCGATTTTTATACAAAAAGTTATAATTTCCAAATTTTAATCCCGATTTAAATTCCACTTAAAACCTTATTTTTATATATAAAAACCAACATATTTAATTATTAAGAATTATTACATCCAAAATTTTATTTTTTCTTGAATTTCCCAATTAATTAATTTAATCAACTATTAAAAACACGGGGTGTTACACCTACAGGGTCCTCAGCAACAACAGGTTCCTTATAGCCGCGAGGGCCAAGGGAACAATGGGGGAGGTAAGTAGGGTCAACAGCAGGGTCAGTACTGTCAGGGAAATTAGGGCTAGCGTCTGAGAGGGTTTCCAGGCCAGTGCTTTATTTGTTGAGAAACGGCCCACAAGAGGAAGGATTGCCCACAATAAGGGAGAACTCCGCAGCAGCAGGGTGCTCCGCAAGAGCATCAAGCACAGAGGCCACCTGTGGCACTAGCTCCACCCACACACCATAGTAGGGATAACTTCAGTATGGGTGTGTCTATAACGTCCGAGATGCCACCATTCAACAGGCCCCATAGGCACCACCAGCGGTAGCGGGTACGTTTACTATATATGGGGTTGTGGGTAGTATTTTTTTTTATACTGGGGCATCACACTCTTTTATAGTGACTAGATTTACACGAGCTACCGGCTTATTAGAGACAGCTGGTAAGTCTCCTTATGTGTGTGGAGTCACCGATGGGTAGTGGGTCGCTTATACACTCGATTTGTAGAGGTGTGGATATCGAGGTGGGTAGATTGTGTTTAGCTATCGATCTTCTTGTATTGGATATAGAGGGATATGATTTTATCTTGGGGATGGATTGGTTAGCGGGTTAGAGGGTGATGGTAGATTGTTATGGGAAGACTATTGTATTTGCGATACCAGGATAAGAGATGTTCTTAGTAGCGATGGCTATTCCTGAGGGAGGGTCAAGCACTCATCTATATTACATTGAGGAAGAGACCACACAAGAGGTGGTAGCTTCATTAGACTTGATTCCATTTGTGAGGGAATTCGAGGATATTTTCTAGGATATACCTGAATTATCGCCTAGTCGAGAGGTTGATTTTGTTATTGATCTCGCACTGGGTACGAGACCTATAGCTCGAGCGCCCTATCGCATGGACCTATATGAGATGCGTGAGTTGAGAGATCATATTCATCAGATCTTAGGGTAGGGTTTTATTTGATGGAGTACTTCACCATGGGGTGCACCGGTGTTGTTTGTTAAGAAGAATGATGGGTCGCTTCGATTGTCTATTGACTATAGAGAGTTGAATAAGGTCACAATTCAAAATAAATATACACTGCCTCGTATTAATGATCTATTCGACCAACTGAGGGGAACAACTTACTTTTTCAATATTGATTTACGGTCTGAATATCATCAGTTACACATCAGGGAGGAGGACGTCCCTAAGATTTCTTTTCTGACACAATATGGGTCCTATGAGTTTAGGGTGATGCCATTCGGACATTCCAATGCGCCAACAATGTTTATGGATCTTATGAACTAGGTTTGTCGAGTGTTCCTTTACTAGTTTGTTATTATGTTTATCGACGATATTCTGGTTTAGACTTATTCTGAGGATGATCATGCCGAGAACTTATAGAAGATTTGACTGACACTTACAGAACACCAATTGTATGACAATTTTAGTAAATATGGGTTTTAACTTTGGGAGGTATAGTTTTCGGGCCACATAGTGTCTGAGAAAGGTATAGTAGTTGATTCGAGTAAGGTATCGGCGGTGAGGGAGTAGGACAGCCCACGACACCAACCAAGGTTCACAACTTTTTGTGGTTGGTAGGATATTACTAGAGGTTCGTTAAGGGTTTCTAAAAAATTATGGGTCCGTTGATAAATTTGACTCGTAAAGGGGTGCCATTTAATTGGGACGACCATTATCAGTTAAATTTCGATGATCTAAAGGAAAAATTGTCCTCAGAACCCGTACTTGCACTAACTACGGGGGACTAGCATATTGTGTCGAAACTGATGCATCATTGTAGGGACTTGGGGGTGTATTGTAGCAAGATGAGAGGGATTTAGCATATGCATCATGTAAACTTGAGCCCCATTGAAAGAATTACCCCATGCATGATTTGGAGTTTGTAGGTGTTGTATATGCCTTTAGGATCTAGAGGCACTATTTATTGGGCGAGCAGTTTACTTTATTCACGAACCATAAATCTTATCGGTATTTGTTCACGCAGAAGTATTTGAACATAATGCAAATGAGGTGGTTGGAGTTTGTGAAAGATTACATTTGATATTCAGTATCATCCTGGGAAGGCTAATGTGGTGGCTGACGCGCTAAGTCTAAGATGAGTAGGTGAGCTAGCAGTGGTTTGGAAAGCGAAGTGGAAAGAGCTTTGACACGATGATGAGACTGATATGGCCTGTATGTCTGTATTAGCTATCATGCTCGAGATTGTGGTGAGGGTAGTGAAAGCATAAGCAGAGGATAAGTTTGTCTAGGATAGAGTTCGCCAGTTACTAGTCGATGGTATAGAGGGATACTCGATCAGTTCAGAGGGTGATTTACTTTTTAATAGGAGATTAGTGGTTCCATAGGGTGATGATTTACAAAATTCAATGATGTTAGAGGCTCACGGCCCCGGTTTGCAATACATCATGGTGGGGATAAGACGTACCGGCACATGCGCAGACAGTATTGGTGGTCAGGGATTAAATAGGACATAACAGAGTTTATCTCAAAGTGTGATACTTCCAGCTAGTGAAGGTAGACCACCAGAGACTGACATGGATGTTACAACCATTAGAGACTCCTGTATGGAAATGGGAGAGTATCTCCATGTATTTTATCACTGGGTTGCCGTTATCACAACGAAGTCATGATTTTATATGGGTAATAGTGGATCGATTGACCAAGGTGGCTCATTTTCTTCCAGTTCATACTAATTTTGAGAAAAAGTTGTATGCACAGTTATTTATCGGTGAGATAGAATGATTGCATGGGGTCCTGCTTAATAATGTGTCCGATTGGGATAAGATCGTTTTATCCCCTTTTTGATAGAGTTTCGAGGAGGTAATGGGGATAGATTTATGATTAAGTACAGCGCATCAACCACAAACAGATGGGCAGACCGAGAGGGTTAATCAGATGCTTAAGGATATATTACGCATGTGTATACTCAATTTCGGGGGTGGATGGTGTGACACCCCACCTAATTAATACCGGATGATCAGTCCTAAATCAAGTTAGAACTGGTTTCTCAATTGGTCCATTCTTAGCATCACTGTCGTCTTTTTAATTACTAACCACCTAAGTGAGAAAATAGACTTGTGCCAATTTTTATCTTTCAATTAATTAAATGAAACTCATGTGGAACATACAATAATACACAATCACAGTTAACTGAATTAACCATCCACAAATAAAATACCTAACCGAATAAACCATCGGTCCAAATATCCAATACAAGTAAGGACAAGAAGAAAATCTCAACAAGTCTAATGCTAGTAAATGAACTGTGAGCGACATGCTCAAATAACTACTAGAGAGTCTCTACACGAAAGAAAGAAGGAGGCATCTATCAAAAACACCGCAACATCCACATGTGCTGCAGCAACTGATACCTGGAATAGAGTCAAGCCTGGCGTCCCTGTGGCTGGACACCTAAAAGGTTTTTAAAATTTTTTATAGCAAGGGTTAGTACCCAAAAACATTTGAAAACATTTAACAAATGATTAACTTGCAGTAATAAATAAATATGCATGCTCTTCATATTTTAGTTAGTGCCGCACTCTCTTGAGGACTTCCTTACCCCTCCTCTAATGTGCACTACTAACGCTTCCATTTAATTTACTAAGTCCTACGCTCTTGGCCCAATACTTATGTTATCCCTTGCAATTAACCTAATCTAACCGAGTATGCCTTAAATCATGATTTTTAAGTTATTATAAACATCAACTTAATTTAGTCATTACCCTTTTTAGTTTCATATAACACTCACACCTGTTATGCTCAAAATACATTTTTCACTATGTATTAATTATCCCATATATAATTATTTACCTAATTATATATTTAATCAAACTGCATTATTCACAAACATACTGAAATAACATTTAATTCTAACATCCAGCCGAGTAGAAATACTCACAAAATATAAATTCTCTAAAGTGCTATTCCACTAGGTATGTTCACCTGACCTAGTTACCCTAAGTCAGAATTTCTCCCTAACTTGGTTATTACATAAATATTAGAAGCGGTCATATTCCTTCCCTGAAAGTGAGATGCCCCTCACCCATATAACGGACGCTATGACCTAGGATTATACTCTCCCTACTCCTCAAGCTAGAGGATTCATCCACTACGCTCAACCTCCCCCTATAGCACTAGAGAATATAATAATAACAATAATATCTATCACTGATATTATAGCACACCAATATATATACATATACTATCGCACACCGTATATATATATATATATATATATATATATATATATATATCCCGGCTATACCGTGTGCTGTCCGTGACACAAGCCTATTCCATTTTATAATGAGTTTGTGGCCCAACTCGAAATATTAATTAATTTTCACATAAATTTCTTTTGGTACCACCCTAACCAATATATCCGGACTTACTTTCATGGCCCGAATTAACATTACCCGAGTCTCAATCCCCGACTCTAAATTATTTAGCCGTTGCCTAAATAAAATTTATATCTCGGTATTGCTCAACCGTTATGCCCGGACTTGTTCCCTATGTCCATAATTAATCCTTTCGAACAAACTTCTCATAATTCAATCTTAGTGTGTCACACCTAATTTATCCAAAACATTTTTTAAATTATGATGTCACACTAAGCCATCTTCAAATCCTAATTAATTTTATTCACTATTAATTAGATTTTAAATCCATGTATTAAGTACTCATAAAATTTAAGACATGGAAAAATATTAAATTAAATTTATCTCCATATAAAGGAAAATTGTGCGAACTGCCAGAATCTGCCGACCATCGATCGATCGACCCCAGACCTTCTATCGATCGATCGAGTAGGTCTTCGTCTTCTTCGCGAAGACAGATTCAGCCATGGACGAATTTTCCAAAACCCTAGTTTTCTCTACCAGCAACCTTAAGCCCTCTTAACATTAATACATGTTAGAAACATTATTAGGGACCTCCAGAATGTCCACCAACATTATTAATCCGTCCATTAACTACAATTTCTGTATTTAGGGAAAAAATTCATCTTTAACCCTTTACCCATTTACAACCCAAGTTCTGTCATCAAATCCGTTTCTAATTATCCAGATATCATCCTACCAGATATATATTAACATACAAATTTCAGATTTTTACATAAAACCTTACCCAAATTTCGTAAATCAGATTATTATCTTCAAAATTAGATTATGCCATTAACACCCAAAACGAATTTCCTTAAATACACACATCACATGAATATGAATTGAAATACATTTTTACATGCTATAGAAAGTTAACACTTGCCTTAAGGTTCATAGAGTCTGAATTTGGAGATGAGTTCCAAGGTTGAAGATGACCCTTGTTGGCTCTCTTGTGATCCCCAAATCTGCCTTTAACTGCTGTTAGGGTTCCTTAACACACTAACCCTTTTCCTAAACTCACATCATCCGTTTTCTTATTTCTTATAATTCATTAATTTACCTAAATCCCTTTTTTTGCATAATGGGCCAAGCCCAATTGACCCAAATGCCCCCGTGTGGGCCCGACTATGTCTAAAAATACCCCGTGACCCGTTTACTACCCCCGAGTACACTTTTTCGACTATCTCGGCCCATCCGGACTCAACTGTATACTCAGAATTGGCATCCGAATTAATTTGTAAAAAATACTTATCCCCCCACCCCTTTTTAGTCTACACCGACTCCCGGTTGAGATAAGTGCATACCTTGTCATTAATACTCGAAATGACATAATTACAATATTACTATTCACTTAGTAAATAAGTTTTCCTTAAATATTAATCATTCACTTCCCGATTAATGTTTAAATGAACTTTTCCTAATTATTTCAATTAAAAATTACGACTCACAAGTAATTTTCAATTCCCGAATTAATTAAATATTTAATGCATGAAAATACGGGGTGTTACATACTCCCCCCTACAAAGGAATTTTATCCCCAAATTAGATCATACGTGTGATGAAAAGCTCTGGATATCGTTCCCTCATATCCTCCTCCCGCTCCCAGGTATACTCGTCAACGTTGTGATGACCCCACTGTACTCTAACTAGTGGAACAACCTTGGATCGTAACTTTCGCTCGCTTCGGTCCAGAATAGCTACCGATCTTTCCTCATATGAGATGTCTGGATGTAAATCAATTTCCTCGAGTGGAATGTGCCACAAGGCCCTCTCGCTCCTGCGGTATTTCTTCAGCGATGCCACATGGAACACGTCGTGTATCCGCTGAAGGTGCTCTGGTAATCCCAGCCTGTAGGCTACAGGCCCCACTCTCTCGATAATAGGGAAAGGTCCCACATACCTCGGTGCTAACTTACCCTTCTTGCCGAACCTCATCATCCCTTTCATAGGGGACACCCAGACCAATACCTGATCCCTAACTTCTAACTCCACATGTCTCCGTGAAGCATCAGCGTAACTTTTCTGCCTATACTGAGCTATCCTAATCCTCCCTTGGATTAGCTCTATCTTGGCAGATGTCTCCTGAACAATCTCTGGCCCAATAGTTTGTTGTCCCCCACCTCTAACCAACAAGCGGGTGAACGAAAAGGCCTCTCGTATAGTGCCTCGAATGGTGCCATGCCGATCGTGAATTGGTAAGAGTTGTTATACGCAAACTCTACGAGAGGAAGATATTTCTCCCAACCTCCCACAAAGTCTAGTATACACATTCTGAGCATATCTTCCAGCATCTGATTGACTCTCTGGGTCTGTCCGTCAGTCTGTGGGTGATAGGCTGTACTCAAACGTAACTCCATGCCCATGGTCTCCTGAAAACTCTGCCAAAAGTGGGCCACAAAGATCTTGTCCCTATCCGACATAATATATATCGGTACCCCATGCAACTTAACAATTTCTGCTATGAATAGCTGCGCATAACGCATCGTCTCAAAGTCTGTGCGAACCGGCAGGAAGTGGGCCACTTTGGTCAATCGATCCACAATGACCCATATGGAATCGTGACCCTTTTGCGATGTCGATAACCCTGTAATGAAGTTCATGGAGATGCTCTCACATTTCCACACGGGAATTTAAAGTGGCTGTAGCATCCCTGATGGTCTCTGATGGTCAACTTTCACAAGCTGACATGTGGCACATTTCGAGACAAACTCTGTTATGTCTCGTTTCATTCCTGTCCACCAATACTGCCTCCTCATATCCTGATACATTTTATTCCCACCGGGATGTACCGCAAATCTCGACCCATGAGACTCTGTCATAACATCGTGCCTCAACTCCTCATCTTCTGGCACAATCAACCTCCCATTAAGGCGTAAGCCTCCCTCTGAGATGATCGAGTAACCTTCTGCTCCCTCAGCTAGCAACTGGCTCACCCTATCCCGACAGGTCTGATCCTCTGCCTGAGTCCTCACCACCCGCATAATGATCTCAGGTGTGATGGATAGTGCTGACATACAAGCCCTGGCTACGTCATCCTCATATCGAAGTTCTCTCCACTTCTCTTTCCAGACTTTTGATATTTCCCCAGTCGGTCTCCTACTCAATGCATCTGCTACCACATTAGCCTTACCACGATGATACTGAATATCAAACTGGTAGTCTTTCACGAATTCTAGCCATCGCCTCTGTCTCATATTCAAATCCTTTTGAGTGAAGAGATACTGAAGTGATTTGTGATCCGTGAATAACGTGAACTGCTCCCCCAGAAGATAATATCTCCATATCCTCAAAGCAAAAACGACTGCTGCCAACTCCAGGTCGTGAGTGGGATAATTTCTCTCATGGGGCTTTAGCTTCCGGGACGCATAAGCTATAGCCCTTTCCTCCTGCTGAAGCACACCCCCAAGTCCCTGTAAGGATGCGTCAGTGTAAACCCGATACTCTAATTCTACTTTCGGCAATGCAAGCACAAGTGCAGATGTCAACTTGTCCTTTAACTCATCGAAAGCTAATTGACAATGATCATTCCAAGTGAACGGTACCCCTTTCCGGATCAGATTCGTCAAAAGGCCCGCAATCTTTGAGAATCCTTTGATGAACCGCCTGAAATAACCGGCCAATCCCAGAAAACTGCGCACTTCAGTCGGTGTCATGGGCTGTCCCCACTCCCTCACCGCCGATACTTTACTCGGATCCACCGCAATACCCCGATCTGACACCACGTGGCCAAGAAACTGAACCTCCCATAGCCAAAATCCACACTTACCCAATTTGTCATAGAGCTGGTGCTCCCGCAATGTCTATAACACTATACGCAGATGCTCTGCGTGCTCCTCCTTGGTGTGCGAGTAGATTGGGATGTCATCAATGAACACGATGACAAACTGATCGAGAAAATCCCTAAAAACCCTATTCATGAGGTCCATGAACACTGCTGGTGCACTGGTGAGCTCGAATGGCATCACCCTGAACTCATAAGATCCATACCACGATAGGAAAGCGGTCTTAGGAACATCCTCCTCTTGGATACGTAATTAATGATACCCTGACCTCAAGTCAACCTTAGAGAAGTAAGACGCCCCTCTCAACTGGTCAAATAGATCATCAATCCTAGGCAATGGATACTTATTCCGTATCGTGGCCTTATTCATCTCTCTATAGTCCACGAATAATCGTAGTGGGCCATCTCTCTTTTTCAAAAATAACACCGGTGCACCCCACGACGATGTACTCCGTCGAATGAAACCCTGACCCAGAAGCTGCTGAATCTTCTCCCTTAGTTCACGCATCTCTGAAGGGGTCATACGGTATGGGGCTCGAGCTATTGGCCTCGTCCCCGAGGCTAAATCGATTATAAATTCAATTTCCCTGCTAGGTGGCAACCCTGGTATCTCCTAAAACACATCCTCAAAGTCTCTCACCACTAGGATTGAATCCAATGGGATAGTCACCTCCTATGAGGTTTCCTCCTCAATGTAATACAAGTGTGTGCGTGACCCTCCCTCCGGTAGTGGCATTGCTATTAAGAACATCTCTTTCCCTGGAATGGAGAACACGATGGTCCTCTCGTAGCAATCTACCATCGCCCGATAACCTGCCAACCAATCCATACCCAAGATGACATTGTAACCCTCCATATCTAACACTAAGAGGTCCGCTGCTAAACTAAGTCTCCCAATCAAAATGTCCACACCCCGACAAATTGAGTGAATCGTAGCCCCGTAGCCTACTGGCGACTCTACACACATCCGAAGACTACTCGCGATCTCTATTAGTCCGGCCCGTTTAGCAAAATTTAATTTAATGAATGAACGTGATGCTCCCGTATCAAAAAGAATACTACCCTCATAACCTTGAATGAGAAACATACCCTCAACTGCTGGCGGTGCTTGCTGCGCTGGAGGATTGGGAACATCCCGGACGTTATACACGCATTCGTAGTGCATCTGTCCCTGCTGTGGTGGGGCTGGTGCTGCTGGTGGTAATTGCCCTCGTTTCCCCTGTTGGGCCTCCTGCTGTTGACCTCTGCCCCTCTGTGGGCACTCTCTCTTGAAATGTCCTGTCTAGACACAAATAAAACAGCGTGTATGACCATCCCCTTATCGTTGGTCATGTTGGCCCTGACGCGGCTGCCCCTGGCCCTATTGGCCTCCCCCATTGTTCCCTTGGCCCTCACGGCCCTGAGGAACCTGCTGCTGCTGATTCGATCCCGGCTACCCCTGCATGAACCCCTGTCCTCCCGGTCAGAACCCACCAGGCTTAAACTTCTTAGCCTGATTCCCTTGCTGACTGCACGCCTGTTGCTGAGCACCACTTGTGTCACTACTAGTAACTTCCTTGCCCTGTTGGCTCGGCTCCCCTGTTCTCTTACTCCCCTTCGCATAGAAGCGATGATCCTGGCAGTGTCCAAGTGAGACATTAACAACGTCTGTATACATCACTAACGCCGGATTCCTAATCAAGTGTTTCCTGATCCGCCAGGCTAAACCGTCCATAAACCTCGATTTCTTCCGCTCCTTGTCGCTCACCTCATTTGGCACAAAGTTTGCTAAACGGGTGAACTCTTCCTCGTAGTCTGCCACTGATCGGTCACCCTGAACTAAATCACTGAATTTCTTTCTCATCTCAGTCTCTACTGCTGGTGGAAAGTATTTGCGGTCGAACTGCACCCAGAACTCTGCTATCGGCATCAAGTCTCGCTCCTCGGCGGTGGTAACTGACTCCGACCACTGTAAGGCAGCCCCCGACAGACGAAATGTGGCAAGCATCTGTTTCTGTACCTTGGTACACTCCAGCATGCGGAGATGGCGCTGAATGTTCTTCTTCCAGTCACAAGCCTCTACTACATCTTTGCTACCCCGAAACTCAGGTGGGTGACCCTTCTGGAAGGTCTCCCTAACTCTCTGCCAAGATGGTGGCCCCACTGGAGCCTGAACTGCTGGTGGCACTGGAGGCGGTGCCTGGGGCTATGGAAAGTGAGCTTCCATAGCTCTCATTGCTGTTTCGACCGCCTGGGCCACTATCACTGCCACCTGAGTAGTGGAAATCAACTCGGGTGGGAGGTGGTGGTGGCGGTACTTGTGGCTCCTGGTGAGCCTCCCTGATCTCATCCCTAGCCATAACCCTCTCTGCTCTCAGTCTCCTCGGTGGCATCTGAAATAGATTAAATCGCATAAGTACATAGTTTACACAAAAATATTCACAGTAGAAATACGATATCTCACAAGAGGAAAATGAATCAACAGTCCTAATAATAGGGCTCTATAACAACCGAGTGCTACGCTGAAACGTAGAAAGCCGCACAGATCCTAAGGACAATAGAACCTGATGCTCTGATACCATCTGTGACACCCCGCCTAATTAATCCTGGGTGATCAGTCCTAAATCAAGTTAGAACAGGTTTATCAGTTGGTCCATTCTTAGCATCATTGTCGTCTTTTTAATTACTAACCACCTAAGTGAGAAAATAGACTGGTGCCAATTTTTATCTTTCAAATAATTAAATGAAACTCATGCAGAACATACAATAATACACAATCACAGTTAACCGAATTAACCATCCACAAATAAAATACCTAACCGAATAAACCATCGGTCCAAATATCCAATACAAGTAAGGACAAGAAGAAAATATCAACAAGTCTAATGCTAGTAAATGAACTGTGAGCGACATGCTCAAATAACTACTAGAGAGTCTCTACACGAATGAAAGAAGGAGGCGTCTATCAAAAACCCCGCAACATCCACATGTGTTGCAGCAACGGATACCTGGAATAGAGTCAAGCCTGGCGTCCTTGTGGCTGGACACCTAAAAGGTTTTTAACTTTTTTATAGCAAGGGTTAGTACCCAAAAATATTTGAAAACATTTAACAAATGATTAACTTGCAGTAATAAATAAATATGCATTCTCTTCATATTTTAGTTAGTGTTGCACTCTCTTGAGGACTTCCTTACCCCTCCTCTAATGTGCACTACTAACGTTTCCATTTAATTTACTAGGCCCTACGCTCCCGACCCAATACTTATGTTATCCCTTGCAATTAACCTACTATAACCGAGTATGCCTTAAATCATGATTTTTAAGTTATTATAAACATCAACTTAATTTAATCATTACCCTTTTTAATTTCATACAACACCGTGTTATGCTCAAAATACATTTTTCACTATGTATTAATTATCCCATATATAATTATTTACCTAATTATATATTTAATCAAACTGCAGTATTCACAAACATACTGAAATAACATTTAATACTAACATCCAGCCGAGTAGAAATACTCACAAAATATAAATTCTCTAAAGTGCTATTCCACTAGGTATGTTCACCTGACCTAGTTACCCCAAGTAAGAATTTCTCCCTAACTTGGTTATTACATAAATATTGGAGGCGGTCATATTCCTTCCCTGAAAGTGAGATGCCCCTCACCCATATAACGGGCGCTATAACCTGGGATTATACTCACCCTACTCCTCAAGGTAGGGAATTCATCCACTACGCGCAACCTCCCCCTATAGAACTAGAGAATATAATAATAACAATAATATCTATCAATGATATTATAGCACACCAATATATATACATATACTATCGCACACCGTATATATATATATATATATATCCCGGCTATACCGTGTGCTGTCTGTGAGACAAGCCTATTCCATTTTATAATGAGTTTGTGGCCCAACTCGAAATATTAATTAATTTTCACATAAATATCTTTTGGTACCACCCTAACCAATATATCCGGACTTACTTTCATGGCCCGAATTAACATTACCCGAGTCTCAATCCCCGACTCTAAATTATTTAGCCAATGCCTAAATAAAATTTATATCTCGGTATTGCTCCACCGTTACACCCGGACTTGTTCCCTATGTCCATAATTAATCCTTTCGAACAAACTTCTCATAATTCAATCTTAGTGTGTCACGCCTAATTTATCCAAAGCATTTTTTAAATTATGATGTCACACTAAGCCGTCTTCAAATCCTAATTAATTTTATTCACTATTAATTAGATTTTAAATCCATGTATTAAGTACTCATAAAATTTAAGATATGGAAAAATATTAAATTAAATTTATCTCTATATAAAGGAAAACTGGGCGAACTGCCAGAATCTTCCGACCATCGATCGATCGACCCCAGACCTTCGATCGATCAATCGAGCAGGTCTTCGTCTTCTTCGCGAAGACAGATTCAACCATGGACGAATTTTCCCAAACCCTAGTTTTCTCTACTAGCAACCTAAAGCCCTCTTAACATTAATAGATGTTAGAAACCTTATTAGGGACCTGCAGAATGTCCACCAACATTATTAATTCGTCCATTAACTACAATTTCTGTATTTGGGGAAAAATTTCATCTTTAACCCTTTACTCATTTACAACCCAAGTTCCATCATCAAATCCGTTTCTAATTATCCAGATATCATCCTACCAGATATGTATTAACATACAAATTTCAGATTTTTATATAAACCCTTACCCAAATTTCGTAAATTAGATTATTTTCTTCAAAATCAGATTATGCCATTAACACCCAAAACGAATTTCCTTAAATACACACATCACATGAATATGATTCGAAATACATTTTTACATGCTACAGCAAGTTAACACTTGCCTTAAGGTTCATAGAGTCTGAATTTGGAGATGAGTTCCAAGGTTGAAGATGACCCTTGTTGTCCCTCTTGTGATCCCCAAATCTGCCTTTAACTGCTGTTAGGGTTCCTTAACACACTAACCCTTTTCCTAAACTCACATCATCCGTTTTCTTATTTCTTCTAATTCATTAATTTACCTAAATCCCATTTTTTGCCTAATGGGCCAAGCCCAAGTGACCCAAATGCCCCCGTGTGGGCCCGGCTATGTCTAAAAATGCCCCGTGACCCGTTTACTACCCCCGGGTACACTTTTTCGACTATCTCGGCCCATCCGGACTCAACTGTATACTCAGATTGGCATCCGAATTAATTTCTAAAAAATACTTATCCTCCTCCCCTTTTTAGTCTACACCGACTCCCGGTTGAGATAAGTGCATACCTTGTCATTAATACTCGAAATGACATAAATACAATATTACAATTCACTTAGTAAATTAGTTTTCCTTAAATATTAATCATTTACTTCCCGATTAATATTTGAATGAACTTTTCCTAATTATTTCAATTAAAAATTACGACTAACAAGTAATTTTCAATTCCCGAATTAATTAAGTATTTAATGCATGAAAATACAGGGTGTTACAGATGGGAACAGTCTCTTCCTTTGGTGGAGTTTGCGTATAATAACTCCTACCAATTTACTATCGGCATGGCACCATTCGAGGCATTATACGGTCAGACTTGTCGTTCGCCTACTTGTTGGTTAGAGGTAGATGTAATAAACTATTAGGGCCTGAGATGATTTAGGACACCATTGGTAAGAATGAGCTGATTCGAGGGAGCATCCGAATATCTCAAGATAGACAAAAGAGTTACACAGATGGAGACAAGAGATATATTGAGCTTGAGGTTGGTGACCGGTATTGGTGTGAGTGTTTCCTATGAAAGGAGTGATTATATTGGACAAGAAAAGGGAAATTGGCATCGAGATATGTGGGACCATTTTCGATCATTGAGAGAGAATACCAGTGACTTATAGATTGGGATTAACAGAGCATCTTTAGCGGATTCATGATGTGTTTCACGTGTCATCACTGAAGATATACCGGTAGAGTGAGAGATATTTTTGGCATGTTCCACCAAAGGAGATCGATTTGCAGCCTGACATCTTATATGTGGAGATACCTGTGGCGATACTTGATTGTAGTGATTATAAATTGCGGTCAAAGGTGGTACCCTTGGTTAGAGTTTAGTGGGGGCACCATAATATAGACGAGGGACATAGGATCCAGAGGATGACATACGTGAGTAGTATCCAGAGTTATTTCCCACAGGTATGTCCATATTTTGAGGATGAAATTCTCTTGTAAGGGGGAAGTATGTAACAACCCGTATTTTGAAAGAATTAAAAATGAATTAATTTGGTTATAATTTAAATTACACATGTGAAGTAATTTAATGGAAACTAAATATGATGGGTTGATTAAATTATTAATCGGAGATAAATGATTAATGTTTATTGAATAAAATTACTAAGTGAATAGTAATTATATAATTGCTGTCACAACGAGTTTTAGTAACGTGATAATAAGATATCTCAATCGAATGTGGTGAGAGGATTAAATAAGTAGAGATAGAAAATAAATTATGAGCAACTCGAATGATGATTTTGAGGTCACGGTTGAGTTCAGAAGGATCTAAACAGCCAAAATAGTATACCGGGGTGTGTAGTTTGGGTCCCAAGATAGTTTTTGACATAATTGACAGCCCGAGAGGGCATTTTCGTCATTTTATAACTTCGGGTTAAGGGAATTTCGGTATTTTGAGTATTATATATAGTTGTGGTGATGTGAGGCTACGGTAAAGAGATTAGAAAACAAGTCGAGGCCAGTAGAGAGGAGATGAAGAGTTTTCTTGGAGCTCAAGGAAGGGTTTTGGAGAGTTTAAGCTCATTTTGGCATCACAACCACTCTTGGAGGAAGGATTAGAAGAGAAGATCCATAAAAAAGGATCAAATCAGATAGCTCCAATATAAGGCAAGTATTTATCTTGCAGATTTTATTAGTTAACATACCCATATAGAATAGGAACCTTGTATTAATAACCGTTGATGTTACACTTATAATTTGATGAGGAAAATTATAATTGCGAAGAGGGTTTGATGTAGAATAAATCCAATTACATGGAGAAATAATAATAAAGAATTTTGGGAGTTGAATCATGCACTAAATCTGGGTTTTTGATGAATTTATATGAAGAACACAAAACTATAGGATTTATGATTATGAAGTGTTAAATCTGACTATATGATGAAATTGTATGGATTTTATTCATAATTTATGTTAAAAATCATCCCTATATATATCTTTGATGTTTAGTTATGTTAATTTAGAAATTGAGATGTTAGTATAGAAGTTTGAGGATTTGGATAGTGTAGAAATTCGTAACAGCTATAAAAAGAAAAAGGCACTTGCTATTCGGCCCTAGGGTGAATCGATTCGGTAAGGCGAATCGATTTGGCCATTAAGTGAATCGATTCGGTTTGCCCATAATTGAAATTTTTTCCTTTTAAACCCAGAAATTGTGGATAATTCATGAGAAAACTTTTAGGACATTTTTAACTTATGAAGAGAAATGTAAAAATGGCAGAAAACCTACGACATGGATTTGGTTTATTGAAATTAAAACAAGTTAAAAATTGGGATAATTGAATTGATAAATGAAGAAAATTCGGAACGGATTGCGTAGGGATGAGTGAACTTACGTTATGACCACTAGGATACGATGGGAATAAGCAAGGATTTCAGAACTGGTGATTAGGAATATTAAAGTTAGCGACACTCAAAATTATACAAATTGGAAATCTAGTTGGAATTTATGGTACTTCGAAAATACGGGAAATATATACTGCGTACGAGTTAAAGAAATCGGGCTGTGTGTATACTCATTAAAATATAAATAGGTTGTGTGAACATCTATAAATATGATTTGATTATATGTGTGAACATTCCTACATTACTTGCTATCAGGAGGTTTATGCACAGAGGGTGATCCCACCTTGACGATTCCAGTGAGGTCTGGATCAGTGCCCCAGAACATGGAACTTAGGGCGGTCCACTATGTGTCGTGTATTAGTATGATTGACAAGTCGTTTGGGTACATTGGTATGTGTGTATCCCAAAGTCTTAGAACCATTTTCGCCTCCACTGTTGTATTCATTAATTTGAGGTTCGAGGAGAAATACTGAACCAATAGTCTTTATTTAAGTAGGAGAGATGCATGGACTTGATAGCAGAATATGCCATCATCACGAGGGGCCATGCCGGTGATGCTATAATTGTGTGTATATATATATATACACACACCAGTGTAATATGTATACATATGTGAAAGAGTAGAATGGATAATTGATGAATATCTAAAAAGGAAACTAAGCGATGAAACTTAAATTCAGTGATTCAATAATAAATTGAGAATAAATAAATTGTTATTGAGACCATAATACCGTATGGTGTGGGGATATACGCGAGAGTTAGACTTATCTAGAATAGTCATCTACCTTAGCTTATTGGACAGGGGATATTTGTTAGGTAGAATACGTTAAGCGTGAACATTAGTCGAGAGGTGGGGATTTCAAGTGAGTGTACATGGATAATACATGTGTAATAAATAGTTGATTTAAATACCTACTAAATATTTTCAAATTTTTTTACTTGGGAGCTGACCTGTGTCAAAATATTTTAGGAGTCTAGCCATAGGGACTCCCAACTTAGAGATCCTATCTAGTGACACGTAGAGGCAACATTGTGGAAGCTCTCAAGATATTTCTTAGACGCTTTAGCTTGTTGTTTCTAGATAGGATATTTCATTATCAGTTCATATGGATGTGTTTCCTTCAGACTATTTATTTATTTCAGTTGTGCAGCAGACTACATTCAAATTTTATTTACTTATTTCGAATTATGGTTGGATATTATTCTTATAGAATTGACGGTTTATTCGGCTTCCTTTATTTAATTATTAATATATGTCGTGTGATTGTTCAGACTATATTCACGTGGGAATGATTTAATTCATTTAAATTATTGTTTCATGCGTTAATAATAAAAGATAAAATTGACACCAACTTAATTTGACATAGGTGATTAGTAAATAAAATGTTTTCGACAATGATGCTAAGAATGAAACCATTAATGATTTCGGTTTAATTTAATAATGGACTGATCACCCAGGATTAAAATTGGCGGGTGTCATATATCAGACCATGATACTACGTTGATATCTCAATTCTGGAGGGGCTTTTAAGATGCTATGGGGTTACATATGGATTTGAGTACGATATTTCACCCTAAGTTAGACGGTTAGACTGAGCGAGTGAACTGGATTTTAGAGAATATTCTTCGGGCATGTGTTTTGGATCTTAAAAGGAGTTGGGATCAACAATTACCACTCGTGGAGTTCTTTTACAACAATAGTCATCAGGAGACTATTAATATGGCACCCTACGAGGCATTATAAGTCATTGGTTAGAGGCAAGGGAACACCAAATTTTTAGAACAAACCTTATTTAGGACACCTCATAGAAGGTCTCACTTATCCAAGAAAAATGAAGACGACACATGATCGATAGAAGAGTTATGTCGATAATAGAAGGTGAAAGCTGGAGTTTCAGGTGGGGGACCAAGTGCTTTTTAGGGTCTCCCCGATGAATGGAGTTGTCAGATTTGGGTCCAAGGGAAAATTGACACCCTAATATGTTGGTTCTTTCATGATAATGGATAGGGTGGGCCCGGTGGCGCATCAATTAGCCCTACCCGATCATCTACAACGAGTACAAGATGTCTTCCACATGTCGATGTTGAAAAATTTTCTGAGGGATGAGGACGCCTATCAACATATCGACCTCTGTGGGGTTGTGTTAGAGCTCTATGTGAGCTATGAGGAGCGACCGCAATGAATTCTAGGTAAGAGTGAGGGGACTCTACGATCGAAGGTCATACCGTTAGTTAGAGTCTAACGGGGATTCCATAACGAGGAAAAATATACATAGGAGATAGGGTACGACATGCGGGGGAGATATCCGGAGTGATTTTAGTTAGGTATAAAATAATTCAAATTTCGGGGATAAAATTCCTTATTTTAGGGGGGGGAAAGAGAATGTAATACCCCGTAATTTAACTGCTTTAAGTTAAATAAATTATAAATTATTATATATTTCCAACTGTGACATATGATGTCAATATTTAAATATGTTATCTTTTTTTTACGTTTGTGTGTTATTAGAAATTTAAATCAAATATAAAATACGGTACTAATTATATAAGTTGATAAATAATTTAATTATCAAATTAAGACAGTTCGTAAGTAGATCTTAGTATAATATAGTGAGGACTTTTGGGGCATGCAGAATGGTGAGTTAAGGCATAATATAATGGGTTTTTGGTCCTACGAGTTGGTATTGGACTTGGGCTTTGTTGTGGGTAGCTTATAGATGTAAAAGATCATTTGGTTAACTTTAATTAACTATAAACCATTTGGACATAAGCCCTAGATCTAGAGAGAGGAGGCAACTTGGAGAAGAAGAGAATTAGGACATTGTGGCTTAGATTTTATCCCTTTCAATCAAGGCATGTTTACTAATTAAAGGATTTTGATTATTTTTTTGTTATAATGTAATTATTCATTGAATTTTTTTTTTTTTTTGATTAGATACTGATTTGGAGATAAATGAACTAATTTGGTAATCAAATTAATATCATAATTAGATTATTATTCATGTTCTTGCCGTAGGTTGATTTTGATTGAATTCTTATTGAATTAGAGATAAAATTAATATGAGAGAGTTAAAAGAATATTAAGCATTTATAAACGTGGGAAAGCTCCTTGATAATGTAATGAATTAATCTTGAATTTGAATCAAATTGATCTAAGATGAAATTCTAGAGGTTCTTGTATAAAATTAGAATTTATACCATTAAATCATGTTAGAATCATGTAAAAATCTCAATCATAGGCCATAAATGATGTTGGGACTATGTATGATTATTATGATGAATTAAAAGCTTAGAAGTTCGTTAATGAATGATTTTTGAGGTAAATTCCAATAAGGAAGAAGATGGAAGTTTTATGGGATGATCGATCGATTGACCATGGTCGATCGATCAATCCGTTTAGGTTAGGCCAAGGCATGGTTAGAAATGATTTTATTGGGTTTGATACTTAGCATCTATTTGGAGATTTTGTTTTCTTAGTTATAAGAGAATAATTAAGTTAATGAATCTGAAGGTAAGTCTTAAAATCTTTATGTGATTAGGATTAGTTGTCTTGTGTTTTATGTGAAACATACTGGGTGTGAGTTCTCGTGGAATATTAGAAGGGATATCCTAGCAAGGGGCTCTAGACGGAGACCAATTCATTACCTCGGTAGATAGAGACGAGATTTACCCTGGTCATAATTACCCCAAACACCATGTGATAAAAGTAATCGTTGTATCTTGTGGATATGTACACAGGGGGATCCTTTCATATAACTTTTGGGTATGGGGCTATATGACTGTTGTAAAGGCCTAGTGGTTATCCCTAGTAGACACTTTGATGATTAGGTATGGGACATCCTATAACTATGCCTAGTACGGGTGAGCGATCCTCGAAGACAATAGGAATATGAATTCATTATGTGAGGGCTAGCGAGTAGCCCATTTATGATGTATGTGGTATGAGCCGTACTTATCTGGATTTAGACTTAAAGGCTGTCTGCTTTTCCTTGATATATTCATATACTTGAGATGTGTAGAAACTGTAGTAATGGAACCTTTACCTATATTCAGTTGAGATGAATAATACATAATCACAGGGTTCACTTGGATTGGGAGTATATTCTTAAGATATTTAGGGTTGGGTGGTTGGGATACCTTAAAAGCAACTAAAATATGTGATAAAGATGTGTAGTTATATTATAGCCCAAACTCAGTTATAATCCTACTCTTCGTAAACTTGATATTAACATTGTTGTTGATTTATCTTTTCATGACATAGCAGTCGGTGTTGCCTCACCCCTGATCCAGTATTATCATCCTTTCAGTTGCTGCTCAGATAGGATGTTGATCCTGCATGCTCATTCTTTTATTCTTATCTATTTATCTGTTATCAGATTTATGTTTATTAATATAGAGTTAGTTTCATTATTAATTTTGGTATGTGATCTTATTATAAGATAATTTTAGCATGTGATGATTTTATTACTATTGGTTGATTTTGTATCAGAATTATTGTGGTTTACCTCTATCATGTTCAATTATTTACATTATGCATTTAATTTTAGTTCGAGTCATGCTTAGAATGATACCCAAATATTTAGACTCTTATTTTATTTATTTTAGCCTTGATCAATCTAGATTAGATTTTATGTGGTGTCACACCGGTATATTCATCATTGTCAGAATAAAAGTCAGTGCAGTCCATGTGTTCGTACTATTCAAGTCGAAAAACTCATTATGGTGATTTTCGGATAGATGAAAGGTGGTGGAAGAGAGAAACCACTTTTTAGAGCATTGATATATGACTTTTACCTAGATAATAACGGAAAGAGGGAGTTATCACATCTCTTCTTCTAAAGCTTGTTTTCTAATGAAGAAGAAAGACCATATTTATAGCCAAAATGTGCCCACGTGGGCACATGTCAATTTTGTTGTGGATACATGTGTCCAAATTTTTTTGGTGACACATGTTCTAAATTGGATGGCATGTGTATATAATACATGTTACACCGTCCATAATCAAATAAATGTTTAGTTGATGCATAATTAATAAAATATACGCATGGTATGTTGTACACGCAGAATAATATATGAATCGCATAAACGCATATGGTGTTACGGACCCTTATTAAAATTAATTATTTCTAGTCTGATTTAATAATTTAATAGGAGGTTTGTCGTTAATCCCCTCCTACAAATTCACTAGTCAACCATTAACTAGGCTCGATTTTTAAAATATTTCCCCCATGTTTACCAAAACACCCCAAGTAAAAAATCATTTAGGTGATTTCCACGTTCTCCTCCCCTCTCTCTCTCTCCCAATATATATATATATATATATATCCGTCTATCTATCTATTTGTCCGTCTGTCACCCCAAGTCAAAAATAGGTAATTTCCATGTTCTCTCTCTCTCTCTCCCCCCCCCCCCCCCCCCCACACACACACACTCTAATTACCTACCTACCTCCTCTCTCTCTCTCTCTCTCTCTCTCTCTCTCTCTCTCTCTCTCTCTCTATCTATCTATCTATCTATCTATCTATCTATCTACTGCAACAACCCGCCTAATTAAATATCGGGTGATCAATCCTTCATTTAATTATATTAGAATATCCAGTTAGTTAATTCTCAGCATCACCATCGAAAATAATTTATTTATTAATCACCTAATAGTTAATTAAGCTAAGTGTCAAAAACTTTTTCCATTTTTAATTAAATTAAAACCATTCCACGACACGGAATAATAAAATGCAACAACACATCACAACTGAATTAAATACAATAAGAATAAGTGTGACTGGAATAACTTTGCAGTTAAATTATAACATTTACACTAAATAAAACTGATATCCACAATGCTTACATAAATAATTACAACCTCTAGAATCCTGGGCGACAAGGCCTTAATAAAGTAGACGCTACAAATGAGTGAATCAACAGAAAGGAAACATCTAAACAAAATCCGCATCTCTGCTAGTAGCTATAATCCATCGGAACAACCATAATCTAAGCTAGGCATCCCTGCTGCTGGATACCTGATGTACGAGATATAATAGAGAAGAGAACATGAAAGGAAATGGATCAGAGCCCGATTGTAAAAGACTTTAAAAAATAGCAAGTGTTTAATAATTACAATTAAGCATTTATTATGTACATGTTAGTTTCTCAGGATCTCTCTTGAGAATTCTCACCTCTCATTTAGAGTGCATACCTATCGTATCTTATTATCTTCCTAGTTAAGGTTCCCTCATAATTAGCCTTAATATCACTATGATTCTAACCCATATCATATTCCCATATTTCCCATATAATACGTATATTAATTATTCATATTCATTTCTCTTTAATATGAAATAGTCTTATTACAACCTTGGAATTAAGTGTTCACTTATTTAATTGAATTCAACTTTCATTATTTAATTCTATCTACAACATTAGACAATAGATTAAATCACAGTTTATATTTTTAATCTACAATTTCCCACAGGAAATTACATCTCTATATCTACAATGTCACACAGTAGATTACATCGCATTATATATATATAATATCACACTAATTATATATATACTAATACGAAACCTCCCCTGTCATAGCTGTGGTGCATGCATACTCTGCTATCATGTCATGATACATAATGTCACTATATAGAGGACTATTGATTTTATTTCTCTCACGAATCATATCATAACACAAATATATTAGAGGCGAGCATACTCTCCAGCCAAATGGGTCACACACATACCTACGCTCCCATTTAACCGTCGAAACTATCTCTACATCGATAGCACGTGTCCAAGGTCTTATGCTGAGGGAACGAACATAAAATCCCCTCCCCCCAATTGGGCGCACAAGAATAAGACCGTCCACAACGTGAAACCTCCACCCCGATAGGTATGTCATACATACAAATAATAATATAGGTATTCATCACACCTATATAAATATAACATCCATAAGACATTCAGACAACAATATGATAATTCACATACGTAGTATTTTTATCTATCAAATCCTACGTATTAAAGATTATGACTTTACTTCTTTATTTTATATTCTCGAGCCTTACTCATTAATTGAAGATTAAATAAGTATCCCTTAACCTAATTCAGTAGGTAAATGTCTACACCCTTCTTGTACATGTCATCACAACTTCCAAAATTCTATGAATTAGACTCATCTTTAATTGGTTTAATTCTCGATAATCCTTAATTCATTCTTAACCCTTCATTCTATCTCTTAGGGTTAATCCCACATATTCCTAAAATTATACCGGTAAATAATAACTTTTGTTACTACTAGTCCCAACCTTAAATTATCATTTATCCAATTTAAATCCCAAGTAACATAGGTCTCGATAAAACCTCATTCAATTAACACTCATTAATTTCCCCTCATTCAAAAAACCCAAAAAATAATATTTTCTGGGTCTTAGGTATATCCTACTGCCCTTTTCTAAATCCCAATATTTTCAATAAATCATCACCGAAGATTTCTCAAAGTTGGGATTAAATAAAAAGTTAAAAAGGAACAAAATCACATTTTCCAGGGGAGTCGATCGATCGACTGTTCCTGATCGATCGATCGATCATTCGATCGATCGACAGTCTTGAGTCGATCGATCGATTGACCAGATATTTCCCATTTTTCTGCATTGTTTTTCCTACAGGTTTCATACTTTTTAATCATCAAAACCTTTATCAAATAATTCCAAACTCCCCAATATTCACTCCATATGATATACCAAGATATATAAATGATTTCTAATAATCAAACCACGTAAAATCATCAAGAAGTTTGAATTTAAAACATACTATTTCCAGAAAACACATATTTATATATATATCCATGAACATAATATAAATCCAATTTTTCTTCACCAAATGATTCCCAAAATCTCATAATATTCAGATCATATATCATTATATATGGATAAGTTCTAACGTAACCAAAATCATTTAAACATCATTAACATACATCAATTTACTCAAATTCCATTTTATTCTCAAGAATCTATAATTTTTGACTTTATCATAAATAAGAGTGTAAATCCCAAATTTCTACACAAGATAATATAAAATTCATGGAGTTTATTCTATAATTAAAAGATATCACTCCTAGATAATATCCATTTCAAAGATCCATTTAAAATTATCACAAATTTATCTTTGTTCATGCAAATTTTTTGAATTTTACTAACTATCCTAACATGGACAATATAAAAGCTAAGATTTCAATAATTAATCACTTGCCTCTAATTCGTAGGTCTGGTCCATTGGGGATGATTGTCCACTGGTGGTCCTTCCTTTTTATGTCCAGCCTCCGGTGGTGGTGGTGTCTCTTGGTGCAAGGTGGTTGTCCTTTGGTTTCCTAGAAAAGTCTTTTGTTCTCCCATAGAAAGTCTCTAAATCTCCCCTAAACCTTTTCCTCTTATTTTTGGTGAATGAACCTAAGATCTCTAATCTCTTTACTTATAAAATAATTCAGATTTCCCTAGTTACTATTCACCTCCCTCGTAAAATGATCGAAATACCCCTCCGGGGTGTCCTTTCGGTTTTAAAGTGCCCTGAGACCCAAATCAAACATCCAAGTAGACCTTTTCGACTATTTGAATCCTTCCGGACACTTAAGCACAGCCAAAAAGACCATTTGTATGACATAATAATAATTCACTTTTATTTCATTAAATTATAATCCTGACACGACTCAAATGCACGTCCCGACTTAATTACCATAATTGTCGTACACATAATTCACGACAATTATATAAGGTCATAATCAATTGTAAAGTCATAATCATATATATTACTTTAATCACTACGTAATATTCAACATAAGTCACATATTACTTTATTCTCGAGTAATATTTAAATCCGAATTAATTTCCAATTATAACACAATTAATTCTAATTAATCCCATTTTAAAAGTCATTAAAAATACGAGGTATTACATCTATCTATCTATCTATCTATCTATCTATCGTGCACATTCGTGATGACGAGAATGGAAATTTTGGCTACCGGGTTATCTTCTCTTTTCATTTTTTTCCAGGTATCACATTTTTTCGTTTCTTTTTTATGTTTTGGTATTAGGGGGGAAAATGTATAATGGTGGGTTGTTTTCAATTGATTGTGGATTTTATGTTTTCAGTGGTGATTTTTGCTGTAGTGATTGGCGAGGTTTAACTAGAAAGATTTTTTGGGGAGGATCGAGAGTGTTGAGTAAGAACTGAAATGGGTATGAATGTGAAAATGATCGAAAAACCTCCAGATTACTATTTTTTTCATTGAAAGTAAATATTTTGTGTCTGTGAAAACCTTTTGTAATTACGATTTTTCTCAGATGATAAATATTTAATGCCAATGAAAACCTTCGTATCACCATTATTTTTTCGTCACAATAAATATTTACTGATTTGATTGTAAATCATTATTAATCTTCTTCTTGTTGTTTTGTATTTATCATATTAAATATTTACTATAAAGTCAATGTTATATTTGTTTGCGTATTGTTCTAATAATAAATATTTTTTAAAACACTAAATAAAAAATGTTTGAGGAAAATCATTATAATTTTTGTATGGATAATATTTGTTAACATAGTAAATATTCATTATATGTACAATTTTTTTCTTTAGAGTTTTATGGTGTTAATGAATATTGTTTAATAGATCGCGGTGAGTAAGTTTCAAAAATAATAATTTTGCAAAAAATGGATTTGGAAATCGAATGTTATACCCTTTAAAAGATAGAAACATGAGTGAAAAAGGTTTAACCGCTTGAGATAACATCCCCCAATAGTTATGGATGCGTGATTGAAAATGGGTAAATTGGTCAAATGAAAACCCCAAAAATTAGGATTAGGATTTATATGATCTTTGACTAGTCAATGGAACTTATTTATGAAAAATCTCTTCAAATGGGACCTATATGTAAGAGTACCTAAAAATAATATTTCCTCGAAAACATGTGGTGACAATTTCATAAGATGTCTATGTTGATATGATTGATTAATATTTATGCACGAAAACTAATTTTTGCAATAAGAATATCACCTAGAATGGGAGGACCCCTCATGGTATCAAGTGGGTAAAGAAGGTAAAGGCGACACCACCACAACTTCTTTCTCATGATTTTAGTACATTAATTTTTTTTTCTCACAATCTGTGACAACCCGCTCACCAAAATATAGAGTGGCCATCCCAATAATCCAATTTAATAGGAATCATGGATGGAATCATTCTCAGCATCACAAAAAAATAAGAAGTATACAGGATAACCACACAATATTTCTGAAAACGGGTTGCCAAAAATTTTGTTTTTATAATTTAAAGAAAGAAATTAAACAACCCAATACTGAAAAGAAAGTGGTAACCCCTAGATTATATAGTACAATAATGACAAGTAAACAAGAAGAGAACCGAATATGATGTCGATCAACAGACTCATAAAATAATACTAAACAAGTTCAATAATTTACATAATACATTACATTAAACAGTTACAAAGGCTTGGGCCTCACGCCCGAGTAATGACCTGATCTTAACTAGAGTGTAAGAATGATAGCCTCTATTGCAATATGTCCCGTAATACCCGCAAAGCATCACGGCTCGCCGAAAACATCGGAATATGAAAGTCAGAATAAGCGTCCTTGCGGTGGAGCCACCTGAACGGATACAAGATGCATGCATAACAAGAAATATGAACGGTTCAGGACCCGATTTTATATGATCACCAGATGAATAAAAAGTATGACAGTTATGAACACATATTATGCAAAAAAGATAAAAGTCTAACTACACTGTTTTAAAGCATTAACTAATGGAATCAAATGATCATATAATTAAATTTAAACTATGCATACGAATCTGATTAACATTAATTAAAAACTTCCATCATTTTGTACTGTTTCATTTCATTATTATGTCCCTTATCAGAAACTCATAATCACATATTTTATGCTCTTACTAGCATTCCATTCCTTATCAGGAATATAATCACCATCAAATGCTCTTTATGGCATTTTATTGTGTTCTTTATGACACTTCTCATACATCAAGTCCCACTTGATTAAGAATTGCTATATTCATATACATATAACGATTCTAAGACCGGCCCTCCGAGTTTCCCCACTGGGTGCACCCCTAAATGACCATCATCTTCCAGGTCCTATCAAACAAGAAAACCAGGGCACCTATAACGCAAGACGTCGGGAAGCGACCATATGCCTGCGGGAGAGTCAAGACCACACCCGAAATCTTCTCACCAGCGCAGAAAACATAACATAATCGCTCATATGGCCTAGGACTATATCCACATTACATTCATTATCCAGGGGGCATCACCAAGCATGCGAACTTCCCTTATGATGTCATTTAGAGAGGTGTGTTTAAGTAAATTAGCATTTTCCATATTCATGATTAAGTAAATTATCATTTACTTAATGAATCAATATCATTTCCATTTTTTTGATATGTGTGTTCCATTTGTATGAAACCATAATCTTTAATATCATCGCAATTATATTCGGAGCCATATGTACTCTACATCGTCATTACATCCTCGAAGAAGTGAATAACTCTCAATTTTCTCCAAACATTTTAGGGGGTTATCATACCCCCCCCCCCCCCCCCCCCAAACTAATATACCTTAATGAACGAATAAGCTTTCAACTTATTCTCCCAACATTTGTTTTCGGTATTATTTTGAAACATCAAGACTAATGTAGCTCAATTGAGCTTCTAAAATCTCCCAAACATAACACTACAATCTCCTAGTCTCATAATAATCAATTAAAAGAAAAGAATGCCTTAACTTCAATTGGCATACCCCCAAAACAACCCCATATAAATCATTTCTATCCTAGGGTAGTTACACCACTCATCTAAGACTCTAAAACTCTAAGTTTAATTCATACAAGAAGGTCCCTAAATCCTAAGCCTAACGAAAAAGAATTAAAATTGAGTTAGAAAATTAACTCAATATTGCAACACTACCGAATCGATTCGCCCGGCCGAATCTATTCGGACTAGAAAGCGAATCGATTCGGACCAGCCGAATCGATTCAGATGGATAGACCTGACTATCTGTAACTTACTGAATCAATTTGGGCCGTCCGAATCAATTCGGACCCTTCAGACCTGGACACTGCCCCTCTAGCGAATCGACTCGGCCAGGCCGAATCGAATCGCCCCTGCGAATTTGTTAAGTATGGTTTTAAGGGTTATGAACCCTAACTTCCCCAAACCTCAAAACTCCTCCATTTTAAACATACCCAACAACATTTATCTACCCAATATCATCCCATCATGATTCATTCCTATTATAATCCATAATTTCATCATCAAAACTAAAATTAGGGTTTATTCCCATAAATCTCATTTTTGATCCATAAATGCAAATACACAACTATCACACAAATTATTCATCTTAAACCATATATTATCAAGTAGAAAACTTGCCTTGATGTAGGAATCTCATATTTCTTTGTGTAGTCGCAACAATCCATATTCAATCTCCAGTTTTTCTTCTTTCTCCTCTTTTCTCCCAAGCTTTCTTCCTCTCTCTTTCTCTCCTTTTCTCTCTAAGTTTAAGACACAAAAATGAGGAAATTAGGGGACTTGGAAGACTAAAATCGGGGCTTAAGTCTAAAGTTTCCAACTTAAGTGGTTAATACCACATTAAAATTACTCACAAATACGCATTTAAGTCAAAACCAGGTAAAAGTGCCCGAAATACAAAAATGCAATATGGCACTTATTTTGACTGTCTCGCACATTCCGGGACTAACTAAGCCCTCTAAAATGGTATCCGACAATTTTATTAATTACTTCGAGTTTCGGTTTCATATAAACCTTAATGTCATTTAAAACATATGACACCATAAAACATACAACTGAAGAATATTTACTTTCTCATGCAGTAAATATGTAACAATCCTGTAAATATTAACTTTCGACTCATAAATTAATATTTACTCCAGTTTCAACATTTTATAAAATTTTCTCATGCGGTAAATTAATATAAAATTAGTCTCCTAAAAGCGAGGGTTGTTACAACTTAATATGATAGAAATATTACATTGAAATTATTTTTCTAATGATCAAATCTCTCTAAAATATAGAATTCTAAAATATAAAAACTATTACACCACCTTACAAACTCCTCCATATACATCAATATTTTCAATAACAAAAATAACCTAATTATTACAACCAAATCGAATCTAGGAAAATTAATTACGGATAAACCACCTTAGGATCAATGTGTAAAATAAAATTAGGTAACCATGATAGAGGGAATAATAAGAATCCTACAAAACTATGTTGGTACAAAATATACATATCCATGCATACATTTTCTAACACGCAAACATAGAGTTTTAATGGTGGACAACATCATTTTTATAAAACATTATCAATTTATAATCGGGGCTCTGGTACCAATTGATGGGGATTGATATCATAAAAAAATTTGATGGACAAAATCTTTGATTAATTATGTTTCAGAAAGTAAATAAAAATAACTAGATCTAAAGAATACATCTAGGGTTCGTATCACGGTACCTTGGCGGATCTTGTAGGTGATTCGAAGTAGGATAATAATTTGATGAAGAGATTGATGTTTCTACCCTTATTTAACTTTCAAATCCCTCATTAGATGTGCAGTTGTCCTTAGATTTTCTAATATATGATCTACCCATAGTAAGCTAGGTGTGTAGTTAGTTTCGGAGATTAAAACTTGATGAAATATGAAAATAATCAATTTTTTTCTCCTCACCCCTTCACGCTTTAATTCTTAAGTGTGATCATACTACTTATACCCCTTATCTAGATCCATATATGTGAGCACTTGAAGTTGGTTTGGGCTAATTAGGGTTTCTGGAGATTTTGGGATTGCTACTTGGTAAATGGACTATACCAGGGACCCAGGTTAATAATTAGATTGACTTACAAATAGAAATATAAAAATACCATATCACACCCCCCGACATATTTTCTTATGCATTTAAGTGTAATTAATTTAACTAAATAATTACAATTGTACTCCAATTTAATTATCTCAGAATTACTCGAATAATGAGATGTTATTTGCAAAGTATGATTGAACATAATATTATTCCCTGAGTAAAGCATATAATAAATGCTTGGTGAAATTATATTTAATGCTAATCGATTTTGTCCAACACCTTATTTATTTAATGATCTCAAAATTAATTTATTTGACACTCTACCGGATATAAATCCACTAGCAAAGTTTATTGATAGAATCAAAACTTATAAGTTTATTAAGGGGGCATCACAATTTTGGATACATGGTTTTAAGAAAAAAGCCCCCAATAATATCCCATTTAGTTTTAAACCCATGTGCCTATGCATCTAACACCCAATTCGTCTAGTTGACAGTTAATTGTCCTCGTTTTATAAGGATTACTAGGTTGTTATCCGATGCAATCTTTCTCACAAAATTATCACCCCCCTTATTCGATCCTTTCGACCAGGTCATACATACTCTTAATGTGCTTAGCTCTTTTGTGGGTTATATCTTCTCTCGATCATTCAATCATTTTGATATTAACACATTTTAGTCTAATATCCAATTAAACTAAAGAAAATTCACCTAAGCCACTTAGAAAGTTACTCATCTATATATCCTCTTTAAATGCGTCGGAAGTGGAAACAACTTCAGCATCTATAGTGGAGTCAGCAATACATGATTGCTTCACACCCCTCTAAGTAATAACTCTAACACCTAGAGTAAACATGTATCTCGAGGTAGAATTATTGGAATCCTTATCCAACTAAAAATGGGTCTTTATGCACCAAAGTTATAAGAATCTTAATTAAGTAAACCAACACATAATCTAGTCATTTTTAAGTGCTTGAGAATGTATTTTACTGCAATCTAGTTCTCCTCACCTGGGTTATATTGTATTCTACTAACCATAATAGGTAGAAAGAAGATATTTGGTCTTGTACATGACATAGCATAATTGAGGATTCCCACTGTTGAAGTATAAGGTATATTTCTTATCCTCTCTATCTGATTAGGTCTCTTAGGATATTGATCCTTTGACATAGTGATTTTCATACCCGAGATCAAGAAATCCTTTATTGGAATCCTATATTGTAAACATTATGGGAACATCATTGATAGAAGTGTCTTGTAATAAGCCCAACTTCCTACTTTAGAATAAGAGTGCGGTTATGTAGTCAAATTTATATAGACTTAGGAGAAGCTAGGCATACCCTTGATAGAAGTGTCTTGTAATAATCCCAACTTCCTACTTTTTTAATGACACAAAAACTTGATTCCAAGGATATGACTAGCTTCTCCTAAGTCCATATAAATTTGACTACATAACCGCACTCTTATTCTGTATAGTACACCCTTATCATTCCTAATTAGGATAATATCATCCACGTCTCAATTATATTCATAACGGTACATAATCAACGTAACTACACACTAGTTATAATTTAATGTTCACACGATCAATTGAGTACACACACACACACACACACACACACACACACACACACACATATATATATATATATATATATATATATATATATATATATATATATATATATATATATATATATAACACTCTTTTATACGTATAAACATAGCATCCCCGAGATGTCCTCCCGGATTCATTCCCTAGTATGCTATCATGCACCAGGTACGTCCCATACCATCTACGGGCCACCGGGTCGAAACTTCACCACCGATCCCCAAATCGCAAACACAAAACATAAGAGATCATAAACATACATCTTTGGGTCATAACCATGCCACATTACCCCAGTCGGACTCGAAACTCAGCTATTATCACACACGGATAGTGATCGTGCAATAGTACTATGACCTGGGGAACAATCCAACACATACTTGTAAACGCCAGGGTGGACCCCCCACTATGCACAACCTCAAATGATAGCATATTAGAGTATGTATGTTCAGATAATGTCAATTAGACACACACACACACACACACACACATATATATATATATAGCATGGTGTTTTCACTACTCATAAGTTTGGAGGACACTTTGTGGTGAGGATTAAAGCCACCTGGACACGAAATGAAGGGCTGAGATAAATTTGCACCTAACACATACCCCACCCTACCTCATCCGAGCCCCAAAACCCTAACCCATTAGCCTCCATCTTCTCATTCATCTGCATCTCCCCCTCTCTCCCCCACCCCCCACATTCACGAACTCTCCCCTTTTCAACACAAACCCTCCCAACCCTAACACTCACCACCTCCTCCTTCCACCATTTCCCTACTCCTCCACCGCTGCTCTACCCCTCCACCGCCGCACACACGCACAAATGAAACAGGTATACTCTTCTTACAATTTTTCAATTTTGTTCATTTATATTGTTTAATTTTTTCACATTTATTATATTTTTTTTGCAGATCTAATGTTTTTGGTTTGCAGATCTAAAGTATTTCAATTATTTCTTGATCTAATTTGTTTTATGGTTTTGGTGTTAGGTTTGCTAGGCAAATACGAGAATGATAAATATATGGATTGATTTTGGGTAAGTTTTTGCAGTTACTACAAATCACATCTAGATGGGTACTACAAATATAAATATATGCTATGATTTTTTCACTAACCATTTATATGGGTAAAACAAATCACATTTAGATGGGATTTGATCTAGAGATCTGAAAATATGTTATGATTCTTCGGGATTCGTAGTTTATTGGCCCTTAGTTTAAATACGTAGATCTGAATTTCTTAGTTTATTGACCATTGGTATGATTCTTATGTAGATTTAATTTCATATTTAGGTTTTTGTTTGATTATTTTGCAGTTGCTACTTTGGGTACCATTTCGCTCACGGTCCTTCTAGCAAATGGTTAGTAGCGAGTTTCTAAGTTCATGGTGGGGAGTATAGTTAAAGTTCAAGGAGGTATGATATTCTAAATAAAAGTTTTATATTTAATTAAATTCATGCCTTTGGCGGTGCCCCTATTTCAGGTTGCATACAAGCTTGACTTTTCTTTTAAAAAGCTCTAAATGCATTTTTCCACACAGTTAACCAAACTGATAAAAAATTATAATGTAATTCATCTTCTGGGCCAATGATTTCTAAGAAGGTATTGATATGATGTATTTGATGATTTGGTTTATAGGTTTTAAAT
Organism: Sambucus nigra; assembly: GCA_949130495.1. Taxonomy (NCBI): domain Eukaryota; kingdom Viridiplantae; phylum Streptophyta; class Magnoliopsida; order Dipsacales; family Adoxaceae; genus Sambucus; species Sambucus nigra. The sequence goes on along the minus strand of OX422215.1, from coordinate 279,424,831 downwards.
CATTGGTCTTATGGCTTGATTAGTTTTAACTTAATGGGATTCAAGGGCATAAATCAATAGTCCTTCTATTGATGACTTTAAATTATCTTATTAATAGTCATATGACCACTCTCTTCTAATATTAAGTGCATCATCCAGTTAGGGATTCCTTTTGTAGGTACAAATTATTACAAGGTTTCTTATGCGAATAAAATTGTTGACAAATGTACATCATACTATATTTGGACAACTCCAACTTTATTCGCTTACATGTTACATTATTTTTTTTCATGTTATCAGGAGTTTAATTCAGGGACACACTTAGTTCCTTTTGTTATTCCTACGGTAAATTGATCAGGGTTACTAATTGATGGGTTATATATAGTTTATCAAGTATTTTTCTATGATTTTGGCTTACTAGTGGAGGTTTATCTACATTAATCTGAGTCTACTAAGCATTTTGTTTGTTTTTACTTGCAATTTTATGCCTCATAGATTTTAGACCGATGCTGGATTGTCTTTGACATTATGTCATTACCAAGTTATGGTGTTATAAGTCATTGTTAGTATGTTATAACCGATTCCTATTTTTAAGAAACTATATTGGCCCAGCTGTGCAATAACGGTCACTTTAACGGTGTGCAGAAACTATATTGGCCCAAGATACTTATAACTATGCAGTAACTTCATTAAAGCTTACTTAAATGCATTGTTGTTTCAGTTACTTTCCAAAGTTTTACACATTAATATTAATTAAATCTTTGAAAGTTAGCTTCTTGAAGTATTTAATCATCATCTTGCTTTTCTAAAGTATTTAATTGGTTATTTTTGAGTTTGATATTTGATAGGTGGTTGTGTTATGATTGGGATTTTAGTTTCATTTAGCATTGATTGATAATCAAGATCAAGATCAATAGAAGCTAAAGAGAAGTGATAAATAATTTCATTTTTTTGTTGCTTCAATCACATGAATTTATGTTCATCATTCTTCACATTAATACTAGGAATAGTTTATATTTGGTTTTAGTTTCTATGTATGACTTGAGGCACGCATACAACCGAGGATAGAATCACACCTTATATTATTTTCTTTTTGCATATCTAATGTTTTTTGCAGATCTACGTAGTTTGTTGTCAAGATCTTATATTATTTTGTTCTTCTACCTCTCACATCTCCATCTTAGTCCCAAATTTTCCTTCGGTTGAAACCTTCATGCTCTCTAACTCCAATCGCACATATCAAGGCAACCGACAATCACCATTCATTACCACTGCAGGTCTTCTATATATTTTATTAAGTATTATTTCATTTAGTCTTCTCTTCTTAATATATCAGGTTTGTTTTTCCACTAATTTGGTGTTTTTCATTTTTCAACTAATTTGATGTTATAGTTAGGGGTAACAATTCAGGTTAGTCGTGTCATTTTCGAGTTGCATTGATTTTGAGTTGAGCATAAGTTTTGGGTACTCTTAAATCTACACAAGTTAATCGTGTCATGTTCGAGTTATTACCGTAAACGGGTTATCGTGTCAAAAATTGCCAGCCCTAGTTACAGTACTCTTTTGTCCTTGCTCGCCTCTATTTCTCCGCGGGTCTAAACTCCCCCTTAAGATTTACTTTATCATTCTCTCTCCATTTTCTGTGTTATTTGCTTATTCTTTTGGATTTGAGATACATAGATTAGTTGGATTATCACATAGTTTAACTATAAGTTCAGATGTATTGTTCACTTTTATTCAAATTTAACGTTGATTTTTTCTCTGATATGTCACTTTTATAGGGAAAAAATTTCTTTGATGTGTTTGGAAGATGGGTACTATGAGGCTCTTTGTGAGTATTCTATGTTTATGTTTGATGGCTTAGAGGGGTTACAGCTAGACTTTAACATAGGTTGAAAATAAATAGTTACTTCTAACTTATACTGCTAAACAAGGTGGATTCATCAAATGTATATATGTTGCATATGTGCAGCAGTTAAATAGTTACTTCTAACTATTGCATACTACTAAATAGTTACTTCTATGCTGCATATTTTCTGCATACTGCATATATGTTGCATACTTCTAATTTTTGCCGCATGCATATAGGCATCAGCTGTATGCATATATGCACAACAATATATATGTTGTGTATATGCATACAGCAGCATATATGTAGAAGTTGTATGGATATTATGAACTCGAATACAAGAGTCGTATGGATATTATAGGTGGGATAAAGTCATTAGTCTTTCTTAAATTGTTGCAAAACTAGCCTACATGGAATATCATCATTGTAGAAATTTCAAGCCGGTGGTAATGAATTTTATGTTCTCTTAAATGGATGATATAATTTACGCATATGTGTATTCACGTTATAGTATTTTTTGGGATTTCGTTTTAGTTTCCAAATAATTAACTGGAAAAAATGATTTATTTCTTCTAAAAGAATAAATAGTCCATGATATTCTATGAGACAAAATTGTGTTTAACGATCGCAAGAAATTAACATATGGCACCTGAGCTTTTGTAATCATTACATAAGCTAATATAGCGTTTAAATGGTCTTAGTGTTCAAATCGCTAAAAGGTTAGGTTTATATTGACCTTTTTTCGTCTTCGATCTAAAACAAATTTAATTTGATCTTTTTTTGCCTGGATCGAGCAGGTCTGATGGTGTTACCATCAAGGCGTTTTAATGGCCTAAATAACTTGGGCTGGGTACAATGGTTCCTGAAGCAAGTATGGCAGAGCCCACAAAAAGTGATCCAAGTTCCTAGATTTACCTGACTATTTCGAAATGGTCCTGAAACAAGTGGTACAAAAAAGGAGGTTCAAAATTTTGCAGCTTTTGAGAAGCATACTAAATAATGCAGGTCTAAACTGATGGTAAAAATGGGTTTTGTTGAAGTATTTGTTCTGGCGATTCCAGGTCTTTATGTTTGTTTATATATTCTTTGTGATTCATTGTGTATTTGGGTTGTCATTTAGTGATATCTCTAAGAAATTAGGCAGTTACAAGATTATAGTTCGAGTCAAAAGTCAAACGTGATGTCTTCTCCCACCACTCTGAGAGAATTTTGGTTAGGTCATTCTCAAATGCCATTTGATTTTCTCAAAAACAGAAAGGATCACCCTGGACAATAGAATTTCTTAACCAAATTAAATAGCAGAGCAACGCAATGTCTTTCAGGTGATTTTATCTGCCTCATGTTTTTAGTACTCTGTGAATATATCAAAGGCTGCCAATAGAAAAATTCCATCTATTCTTGAACTCTGATGAAAATCTTTAACCGCAAGAGGAAAAAGCGATCTATACAACCATTGAGTTCATTCAAGAATGAGAAGAGTTCGGTTTACTTACCTCGATAATCAACTCTAATTGATAGAAGACCAACTTGGATGCTATCTTTTGCAACAAATGGAAGTAGGGGCCAAAGTGAGTTGGTCTGGAGTGATAAGATTGCTGACTCACTGAACCATGCTGATTCACTGAACTAAAGAATCTAACATTGTGTATGATATATTGGCAAGGGAAAAATAAATTGTATAGATCCACTTTTCATTTTGGTTTGGGTTTGTGTTATAAACTGGTTTCTAAATTTTCTAAACATCATTGGGATCACGTATAATAATCTTGGATAATTGGAGTGAAACCAGTTAAGGCAGTTTGATTCTAATATCACATTGTATCCCTGGTATCCCCATGTTATATAAGCAGTTTGATTATAATATAAGCATTACTCTTCTAGGTAATGTTATATAAGCTCAGTTTGATTCAAATATACAATTGCCACTGTAAATTTTGATGGGAATTATTTACATCAATTATAAACAGTTGCCACAGTGCATCTGTGTAGTAGCCCATAATAGCCATAACTTTTCTTAAAGAAATGATTACTTGGGATTGTGTGAATATATCTATCACGATAGCTTTAACAACCACTATTGATAGTAATGTACTCAGACATGTATTAGTCTACTATAATTTTTGGGTTTACATTTTTTAATGTTATATTTTTCACATTTCTTCTAATGGTGTGAAGTTGTGATAAATTCGAAATAGGAAAAATCAAAGGCATTGAGGGTGGTAAGTAAAATGAAAATTTGGAAACTTGGGGGGTTTCTAAACATGAAAAAACAAGGATAAGTTTGCAGATTATGAGTTTGCACTGGAAGTTAAATATGGGATTGCATAAAGCTTATGTGGCAACTACATAGAATTCTATTTTAAGGATGGAAAAAATATTCTAATTTGTGGTGTAACACTTGACCTGATGTTAATTCATTTTGATTCAAATAGCTACCATGTCATATTGAATATATGACTTTTGCAATGTACAATAGGTGTGATGCACTATTTCTAATTGAGGTATTGATTTTTTTAATTTGTAGTGTCTTTTTTAGGAATTTTTATATTATTATTTATTGGAAAAAATAAGATATTGATTTGTGATTTTGAATTATTATAAGCAGACTTTGGTGAAAACTTTGGTGGTGTTTGACATGACTGGATAGTTATTTTTCCAAATTTTACAATGGTTAGAATTTTGTCATATTTTTATTTTTCACGTGCTTGTGCATCGCACGGGCTACCACTAGAGATATTGTTATCTTGTTGTTACCTTTTTTTAGTGAAAATTGTGAATAAGTGTGTTTAATTGGCATGAACACGACTCGACAAAACCTTTTATAAGTCTACTCATATTTCTTATCTTAAAACTCTTATCAACTTCTACCAACATATTTATCAAACAATTACATGACTTTACTCATTTTCTTAATATAACAATTGTGTGCACATCACTTGGCCATATCAACGTAATAATACATGTACTTTACGAACGTGGTGCTGAAATTAGATCTTTATTTTTAGTTATGATAAGTGGATCATATTGTAGTACCATGCCATTGGCATGAGAATTCAAGGAATTTTTTTATAAATAAATAACATATATGGGTTTTTTGTATAAATAATGTTTAATCGACGATTTTGTTTACATGGTGTCCCGAGTGGACATTTTGTAGTGTTGTTGGGTTATTTTTTTGGTCCTAAAAATAGGTGGATAGATAAACAAAGCAAAATTTTTGCAAAAATTCTAAAATAGTGTATATTTTTTTATTATAATATAAATATTTTTACAAAAAAATGTAGTTAGTTTAATACTTTGTAAGTATTCGTCGCGCCTTCAGAAAAATTGATCACGATAGATACTACAATACAAAACTTTTATGACTTGACCACGATTGATACTTTGGAATATTTCGTCATGCCTTCAGGCACGGGCATACCCTAGTGTGTGTGTGTGTGTGTGTGTGTGTGTGTGTGTGTATACTAGGGTATGCCCGTTCCTGAAGGCACGCGAATAATTTTAAGAAGTATAAAGTCGTGTGTTGGTGCGATGGCAAGTGTCATTTCCCAAGCTACGGTTAGCCTCATGTTCGAAACATGAGAGTTGCCTCTCCATATATAAGGGTAAGGTCAACAGACATAAAAAAATTTCTAAAATTTCACAACAGCGGTTAGGTTTAAAAAATATGACACACGCAATAACATGATACGAATTGATACGAAGTTATAAGCTAATAAAATTTCAGATCATACCAACACAAAACCAAACAAAAAATAATTTCAAAACATAATGGGTAAGGTTTGTATTGACCCACTTCAATCGTTAAGAACCATTATGATTAAAATAGTATTATTTATACCAGTGCCTAAAGGATCTAAAATTATAAACTTAATATGGTAAGAAATAAATTTTCTGTGTCTATTGTACTACATGCAAGTATTAAATAAAACTTGTATATTGTACTCACTTCAATGTACTCGCTTTAGTGTACTCGTTTAAGTATTCAATAATGTAGTAACCACCACCTTTTTTTGTGGAAGGAAAAAAAAACTCATAAAATTTTCTTAAATTATGACTTCGTCGCATAATAATGCGGGTAGCAAAAATATTAAGGAAATAATTCTAGAGAATATAAAAAGATGCCAACTCAGACACCAAATCATACAACATAATGAGTTTTATTCGACTATGTAAACCCAAGACATCGTATTTTTAATAGGGATAAACATACACATATACACTTTTGTACACAATTTCCATACACAGTGCATTAAAATGCTATACCTTGTTATTGTGAGTCCCGCCAGGACACAGAGTACAACCCCTTATAGCCTTGTCTTAATAGGCATGTATGAAAAACGTGTATGAAAGTGTGTATGTGTAGTGGTACTCTTTTAAAAGGGGTCACCGAAGGATGTTACTGATGATAAACTCTGTCGCCATCTCAGAAGCTCTAAAAAAGTCTTTACCCGTTATAGCAATCATTATATAGGCATTGAGTTTTACAGATTTAATGGTCCACTAAATACACACCAGGAAAAACTGAGATGAATAGTAACAACCACATGATAATAATTGAACCTAGAACAAAGAATATAAAGAAAAATATTCAAAATAAACAGAACCATAACTGAATTAAATGAAAATAAATTAAATGCAAACACATTTGATCTCCATTTTTTTATCACAATTCACATGAGAAAATTAGCTTCATTTCATCAAAATAAAGACGATCCAAGTAGTTCCTTTACATACATGTAGCAAAGAATCACTCTGGAGAAAATATATTCAAAACATTACCTAAATAGAAAATAATGGGATTATTTTGATTTGTATGTACCTGATTAGACAATAGTAAACTACGTATAAAACTAATGAAAGTTGCTTGGAACGACATAATAGTAGACGAACATAAAAACTTTAATGAACATAAAAAGTAGCCGACGATTTGGCAGCTGAATAGAAAATGAACTCTGTACTTTTAAAGTAGAACTCCCTTGAAACCTTGGGTTATTGTATCAGAAACGGCAAGATCCTTGGTCATCTTCCCTATCTCCACCGTCTCATTGCACTCGTCCTTTAGCTTTTGAACAACTTTTCGTTGTTATCAAGTTTGTCCCGATGTTAAGGCCTCGTGTCCATGCAAATATGGAAGTAATAATGTTTGTATTGGTTTCTTTTCCCTTGTGATACCGCTGAAAATGACAGGTTATAGTCCCATGAGCAGCCTCAGGTTCTAATGTCTTCCTATCAGAAGATAACAAACAGATACCATGAGGCCCAAAGAACCATATTCTTGAGCGTGTAAATCACTTTGTACATCTCCATCATAGCTTTTTCATGCCCAAACATGTGAAGGAAGTTAGTACATGAACACAACGTTTCCAATTGAATGACTAAAAGCAGAACTATATAGAGTCCATTCTAAAAATTCTTAAAGATGCGAGCTTATTATTCAATAGAGATTTAATGACATATATAATAGTTATTTATTCAAGTACAGAGGTAAGTTCTATACTAAGGTGGGTTACAATTTAATAATGAAAAGTAAAACTCCATGAAAAAAATGCCAACCAGTTGTTAAAGAATCTTATACAATTAAGAGAGAAAATGGCAACAGCTTCTCTGGGTTCTTCAACTCTAACTCGGTCACAAATAAGTAAGTTAGGTAGAAGTCTTAAGCTTCAATTTGTAAGATTCCTAAATACTTAATCTTGTCAGCAAAAATATGAAGTCATGCCTCTAAGGAAAATTATTCATATAAACAATATTATAAACATTACACTAAATGTATTGTGGTCAAAAGCAACTTGAACTACTCTACATAGAAATCTTAGCTGCATTTGTAGATTAAATGAAACTCGGTTATTTGTGGATCATTGACAACATTTTAAGGACGCAACGTGTTTGTGTATAATGAAATGAGGATGAATGGTGAAATCTCAATTTCGAAAAGAGACCTAACACTCCAACATGTGTGTATAATGAAATTGTATGAATGCTTCTTCATTGGGTTCCTATCCACAAAACAATATAGTCATGATAAAATGGTCACTGGCAGTCCTAACCTATATTGCCTCATAGATAATGATTCTGATCAGATTTCTAATAAAATAGTTGTAATACCCCGTAATTTTAAATGACTTTTAAAATGGGTTATATTTTAAATTAATGGATTAATTAGATTTAATTATTAATTAATTCATTCGGGTTTTATCCGGACGGTGGATATTAAAATGGATGATTCTGAATATTACTTAAAGTTATTTCGGTAATATATGAATGTGATGTCATTGATATGACTGTATGATATAAATTTGGTAATTTATATTTTTAGTCAGACGCGGTATGGGACGTGTCGGGACTAGTTTATTAAATTAAAAAGGAAATTTATTTTCTATCGATCTAATAGTCATTTCGACTGCGTCGTTGCATCCGGAAGGTTCGAAATAGTCAGAAAAGTCTATTTGGATGTTAATTTTGAGTCTCGGGTCATTTGGAAATGAATAGACAACCCGAAAGGGCATTTTGGTCATTTTTCTAGGGGGATGAATAGTGATTACGGATTTGGCACTATTATAAGTATTGGTAGATTAAGTGTATGGGGGTTATTCATCTCCTCTTCACAAATAAGAGCAACCATCTTCCTAGAGAGAGTGTAAGAGTGCTTGGGAAGGGAAAATCCACTTGGGAAGGAGAAGAACAAGAACCAAGGTTCACCACCACCAACCACCACCGGAGTTTGACCGGAGAAGGGACAACCAACTGAAATATACTACACCAAAGGATCAGACCTACAGTAAAGGCAAGTGTTTGATAATGGAAATTTAAGTTTGTATATTGTCCATGTTAGAATAATATGAAAAGATAAGATTATTATTGTTTGGAAGAAATAATGGAGTATTAAATGGATTTCTGGAAAACTGAAATGATATAGGAATATAACTCATGTTTTAGGATGATATTAATCCATGAAATAGTCATGAATATGTTGAAGAAAAATCTGAAATACCATTGTAGTGTTCTTGAAGTTAATATGTTGATGATTTTCTGGAAATAAGGAGAGAAACATGCTTTTAATCCAATCCCTTGAAGATTCTAGGATGTTTAGAGCATTGAAAATCGTTCATATATGTTGATATATCATGTAGAAATATTTATAACTCATTTTGGAGGTTAATATGAAGGTTTAAATGAGTAAAAATGGTGAAACCCGTAGTTGCAGAAAATGCAGAAAACCAGGCTTGGACCTGAGGGATCAATCGATCGACCCCTGCCTTCGATCGATCGACCTCCCCAGATTATGTAAAGTTGTTTCTTTTTTTAAATGTTAATTCTTATCCCAAACCTTTTGTGGATCTTTGGTGATTATTATTTGGATATTATGGACCTAGAAAATATCAGTAAACCCTTGATAAGATTTGAATTAAATTGATTTGGATTCGAGTGATTTAAATGATGAAAATTATATTGAATGGAATTTCGGTTGCTAGATTCATTTGTTAAATTTCCAAATGGGGATGTATGAGGATTTAAGATAGGACCAGTAGGGGTGATTGAATATAACACCTGGGTATCCTTAAGTTTACAAGAGGGTTTAATCCAAAGTGAAAGAAGATGTGTTTATAAGAGATTTGAAACTATCGATTTTAACCTTAATGAAAAGGGGAATTTAACTCGTAGTAATTCGGGAGAAATGATGTTATGGACCAGTAGGATATTAGTGAATTCTTACTGAATATATGTTGAAGAAAAACCTATTTGAATCTTGTGTATTGAGTGAGGGTAGCCTTAGGGTTACAATTTGAACATCAAGGACTGAGAGTAAACTCATTATTGATTACGCAAGGACTGAGTGTAGTACAAGAGCGTAGTGGTATGACTCCTGGATAGAGATGGGAGTTTAAAAAACTTTTGGGTTGAAAGAGGTATGAGGTTATCCCGATCGCATAGTTGTAGTTGTCGGACCTCCTCGATCGACAAAGTTAAGTAGTAGTGTATTGGAGGGGTTCCTTGTTTAGATTTCGCTTTGCGAGATGCTCCGCGCATGAACCTTAATGACGTCGGGAGTGGAGAGATGTTATAGGATGCGAGGTTAATTAAATTATGAAGTAAAGATATAATGTGTTAATACGTGGGATTTAAAAGGGATATAATGCTACGTATGGGAAATATCTTTGGGTAGTGATAATTACCTTATTGATATTATATTATAGGTATGATAATACCTATTTGATTGATTATCGATTTATGTGTATGACATACCTAGCTTACTTGCTATCGGTGGGAGGTTTGCGCGTGAGGGCAGTCATATCCTGATGAATCCATGGGATCTTTGATTTGTCGCTCGAGAACATAGGTCTATGAAAGACTTATCGGGGAGTTGATAAGTCGGTTGACTGTGGGTACGTAGGTATGTGCGTGACCCATGGATACGAGAACTATGTTCGCCTCCAATTTGTTTGTTGTTGTTTGTGGTTCGTGGAATCTTACCGAACCTGTAGTCCCCTATTCGGAGACCTGCGATGATGGGACATGATAGCAGAGTAATGCATTGCACCACAGCTGTGACTCGGGGTGCCGTATTATATATGAATATATATATATAATGGATTAAATGATTAAATGGATATATATTGTGGTTAAATCTATCTACGGTGATAATTGTAGATAACGGTGAATAGAGAAAGATAATGGAATTAAGTTAATGAATGTTTATGCTTATAGAATTGAAAATCTTCACTCATGATAATGAGAAACGATTCATATAAATGAGTAATGATTCATGTTAATGAGAAACTAATCATATAAAGAAGAGATGTAAATGAATAATAACGTGACGTATGGTATGGGACATACGGGGATTATGATATGGGAATGGAATTTATATATGGAGACTAGAAAAGAGGAACCATTAACTAGGAGGTTAATAGGAAACGTTAAGTGTACACTCTAGTTGAGAGGTGAGAATTGCAAGTGAGAGTTGGATATAACATGTACATAATAAATGCTTTATTGCACTTGTTAAATACTTGTTGTTTTAAAAATAATCTACACATTCGGGCTCTGACCCGTTTCCTTGCATATTTTCTCTTATATTGTATCTCTATATCAGGTGTCCAGAAACAGGGACGCCAACGTTAGCGGATTATGACAGGCTATGGATTTATGGAGTTTTGCCTAGACGCCTTCCATCTTTTGATTCACAGTATTCTTAGTTAGGGCATGTCGCCCAAAGGATTCAGTTATCTTTTCTATAGAGGTCAAATATTATTGTATTCGGAACTTTTTAATACATTTAACATTGTTGGGATTATTGTAAAGGATTTATATTATTGGGGAATGTTTATTCCAATTGCATTTAAATTCTTTTGAGTTATTTATTGTGTTATCAGTGTTGTAGAATAAAATATGTTGGGTTATGCTTAAACTAAAAATGGTTTTGTTGAAATGTAAATGTGGAAAGTTTTTAACACCAGCTTAATTGAGTTTTGGGTGAGTTGTAAATGTTTTCGACAGTGATGCTAAGAATGAGCCAACTGTATATTCTGTTTTAATTTGGTATGGGACTGGCCACCCGGTATTTAATTAGGCGGGGTGTTACAGGTGGTATCAGAGCATCAGGTTCTAGTGTCTTTTAGGATCTGTACGGCTTACTGTGTCTTCAGCTTAGCGTTCTTTTATGTAGAGCCCTATGAGTAGGATTATTGCTTTTCTATTTACGCCTACAAAGGTACGATGACTGTGGTTGAAGTTGCTGCAATTATCGCTCTGGCAGTCAATGCTGTTGTAGCTGCTATTCAGCAGGCTCCCGCACCGGCATCGGTTGCGCCACCCGCGCAAGGGCAAGTGTTTCCTACTGCATGGGAACGAGCGAGGGATGCCTTTCAGAAAGCGCACCCACCTGAGTTTCAGGGAGGATCAGATGTTGTGACTGCTAGCCAATGGAAGAAAGATATCCAACGGCACTTGAGAATGATCAAATGCACTGAGGTTCAACGTCAGATACTAGCCACATTCAAGCTTGTAGGGGCAGCTTTGCAATGGTGGGAAGCTACGACCACTATGGAGGAGAGGGACATAATGACTATCCAAGACTTTTGGATACGGTTTGATGGGAAGTATTTTCCTTCCGCCATCCATACAGAGATGAGGAGGAAGCTACTTGATTTGAAACAGGAAGAGAAAACTGTGGCGGAATATGAGGAAGAGTTTACGAGATTAACTAATTTGGTGCCAGCTGAAGTACCTACTGAGGAGAGGAGAGTCCTAATGTTCACTGATGGGTGGAACTATAAAATGCGACAACATTTATTGGGGAATCTTTCATTAAGTACGTATGGCAGATGAGGGCCATTGGACGAATATCGGAGATCGTACTTAGGAGTTTATGATGTATGTTCGAGTATGATGACCGTAGTAGAGGTCACCCCTATTATGGAAAAATTGAGGAGAGTCATCGGTAGAAGTTCTTGAAATGCGTGAATTGTGTATGTTCCCTAATGAAGGCAATATATTGAAAGGCTTGGGTATATAGTGGAATGTGATTAACTAGAACTGAAAATTTGGGGTAAAATTTTTCTTGACTCATCGGAGCAAAGTTATAATATTGGGATTCAACAACCATCACCCGTAAATGAGGGTATGTTTCCTATCTAAGGAAGTATGAGGCGTATTGATTTTTGTAGTGATTGATATTGTGAGGGCAAAAGGGTTGTTAAACTCATCCTATGGCATCATTATTTACGTAGACTCGCTGAGGGGTGTGGGACACCTTTATATTACATGTTATCACGTGGGTTTGATTTGTATCATGGGATTACTTACCTAGAGCATGTCCGAGTGTGATGTGACTATCGACATGCATTGACTTGTGGTATATGAAAGCGTATGTCTGCATCTTGTCTTCTATAAGAGAGTAGATGCGTAGACTCTATTTGAAATCGATAAAAACCAATTTTTTGTTTTTAAAATCGATAAACCTGATATTATTTTTTTTAAAAACAAATTTTTTTTATATATATTATTGACTAAGGACCTTAGGAGTTTCGATGACCGACTACTTTAGGAAGTAGTGTATCGGGGTGGTTCCTTGGTTGGATTTCGCTTGCGAGACACCCCACGCATGAAACTAATAACCGTTGGGAGTCGAAATAAGTTAGGTCTTTGGGAAACGAGTTTATAACCATTACGAAACTTTTAATATTGAAAGCGGTACGAGAGGGTGTATGGGCGCCCTGGATGATTGGATTGTAGTATTTTTCATAATTGTGAATAAGGTAAGTAATTGTGACTTCAGGATTTATTTGTTCACTACGAGCGGATCATTTATTTTTCCCAACGTTTGTCACGAGGACGGTATAGGGAAGATTGGGTAAAGTTTAAATTTGATTCAGTTGAAACTATATGGTGAGGCTTGGCGTATAATGATTAGGCATAAATTCTTCACATTTATCCCCTTAATTTCTGTATTTTTATGATCCCGTGCGGTGTAAATAGCTTGGATTTATCTCATATCTATGATACTAACCCTTTTTGGCAAGTATTTCGTATTTTGTGTATCTCTTATGTGTTTTACAGATATTTCATGCAAGTTAGTGCCAAAGAGAACTCAAAATAGAGAAAGAAACCAAGAATCGGGGAGTTGAGGGGCATTTTCGTAATTTTGTAGCCTTAGTCCGGAGGTGGGGCCAACTATAAAGTTGAAGAGATTTCAATTACAAGAACACTCGAAAAAACGGTATCTCAATCCGAGCTACGATGAAGAAGTTATGCCCATTTGAAGTTGAGAAGAAATCCAAGAAAAAAGCTGTCAGACCCGAACCGAAGCTGAGAAAAAAAAGAACCAGTCTGCCCATTTGTCACGCTCCAGACCCGTTACGAAATTAGTCACGCTTTCTAAGTGTGACAAATTAGCAGATACGAGATTTTTATTTTGTGCTTATCTTTTAGCCAAAAGAGTTTTATGTTTTGGGGACTCTTCTAAACGACCCTTAGCCTATATATTTAGTCATTAGGACTCTTTTTATTCAGATTTCATTCATGTAAAAGCTTCATAACAAGTAGGAACATCAAGGGCACAAATTACTTCAAGAATTCATTGTTTCGGGTTTGTTTTTGCAAGTTTTAATTCAAAATTCTTGTTCTTTATTATTGTTCTTGCATGCTTTACTTTCCCATTAGATTCAACTTGTTTCCGCATTTATAATACGTAATTACATGTTTCTAGCTAATTTCATCATGAATTCCTACACATGCAACGTTATTATTTCATGCATTAGTCCAGTTAACATGTCCGGCTAGGTTTTTCAAGGTTGGGATGCATGAACCCAACCTGATGTGTTAGTGCATGTGTATAACGTCGATCCGCTGAATTTAATGATTAATTTAAATCGTATCGCGTAATTTCATAAGAATTGTAGATCTTTATATCTCGTTTGCCTATGGGTACTCGTGATGATTTAGAGTACAATTTGAGGGTAATTACCGCGATACCGATTTACTCATCCTCAGATTAGGTATGACGCGGGCTTGAACCTCGTATACATAATGCTTGGGAGTACTAAATTCCGGGTTTGAATTAATCGGATAAATTTATGATCAACGTTATCACTGCATTACACTAGGGTTGGGGGATTGTATTCCCATCCTGTTTTCTCATCCATTAGTTAAACAGTTTCAAATCAAACCTTCATTCTTAATCTAGATAATTTAGTTAATTGCATTTTTCATTATAGTTTCATAATTGCATTTAGTTTAATCCATCTCAAAAAGCAAAATCAATCTTTTCATTCCTTTTTAGAGTCATCGTTAGGATTCCTCCATCTTATCCCGTCGTCACAACTTCGTTGTCCTTTTTCCCTGAGGATCGATACCCGACTTGTCGGATTATTACTTGAACGATAGGCTTGCACTTGAGCCTAGAGAGCACACACTTTAGATACACATTCTGAGTCGTGTCATATAACATCGATAGGGACTTTGTTAATGTATTGTATGGGCGGTACATCTTGGATTTCTTGCGATGTGAGATTTATATTCAGAGTTGACCTTACCGGTATGACTTATATTCCTGAATTTCGGGACGAAATTCTGTTATAAGGGGGGAAGTATGTAATACCCCGTAATTTTAAATGACTTTTAAAATGGGTTATATTCTAAATTAATGGATTAATTAGATTTAATTATTAATTAATTCATTCGGGTTTTATCCGGACGGTGGATATTAAAATGGATGATTCTGAATATTACTTAAAGGTATTTAGGTAATATATGAATGTGATGTCATTGATATGACTGTATGATATAAATTCGGTAATTTATATTTTTAGTCAGACGCGGTATGGGACGTGTCGGGACTAGTTTATTAAATTAAAAAGGAAATTTATTTTCTATCGATCTAATAGTCATTTCGACTGCGTCGTTGCGTCCGGAAGGTTCGAAATAGTCAGAAAAGTCTATTTGGATGTTAATTTTGAGTCTCGGGTCATTTGGAAATGAATAGACAACCCGAAAGGGCATTTTGGTCATTTTTCTAGGGGGATGAATAGTGATTACGGATTGGCACTATTATAAGTATTGGTAGATTAAGTGTATGGGGGTTATTCATATCCTCTTCACAAATAAGAGCAGCCATCTTCCTAGAGAGAGTGTAAGAGTGCTTGGGAAGGGAAAAGCCACTTGGGAAGGAGAAGAACAAGAACCAAGGTTCACCACCACCAACCACCACCGGAGTTTGACCGGAGAAGGGACAACCAACTGAAATATACTACACCAAAGGATCAGACCTACAGTAAAGGCAAGTGTTTGATAATGGCAATTTAAGTTTGTATATTGTCCATGTTAGAATAATATGAAAAGAGAAGATTATTATTGTTTGGAAGAAATAATGGAGTATTAAATGGATTTCTGGAAAACTGAAATGATATAGGAATCTAACTCATGTTTTAGGATGATATTAATCCATGAAATAGTCATGAATATGTTGAAGAAAAATCTGAAATACCATTGTAGTGTTCTTGAAGTTAATATGTTGATGATTTTCTGGAAATAAGGAGAGAAACATGCTTTTAATCCAATCCCTTGAAGATTCTAGGATGTTTAGAGTATTGAAAATCGTTCATATATGTTGATATATCATGTAGAAATATTTATAACTCATTTTGGAGGTTAATATGAAGGTTTAAATGAGTAAAAATGGTGAAACCCGTAGTTGCAGAAAATGCAGAAAACCAGGCTTGGACCTGAGGGATCAATCGATCGACCCCTGCCTTCGATCGATCGACCTCCCCAGATTATGTAAAGTTGTTTCTTTTTTTAAATGTTGATTCTTATCCCAAACCTTTTGTGGATCTTTGGTGATTATTATTTGGATATTATGGACCTAGAAAATATCAGTAAACCCTTGATAAGATTTGAATTAAATTGATTTGGATTCGAGTGATTTAAATGATGAAAATTATATTGAATGGAATTTCGGTTGCTAGATTCATTTGTTAAATTTCCAAATGGGGATGTATGAGGATTTAAGATAGGACCAGTAGGGGTGATTGAATATAACACCTGGGTATCCTTAAGTTTACAAGAGGGTTTAATCCAAAGTGAAAGAAGATGTGTTTATAAGAGATTTGAAACTATCGATTTTAACCTTAATGAAAAGGGGAATTTAACTCGTAGTAATTCGGGAGAAATGATGTTATGGACCAGTAGGATATTAGTGAATTCTTACTGAATATATGTTGAAGAAAAACCTATTTGAATCTTGTGTATTGAGTGAGGGTAGCCTTAGGGTTACAATTTGAACATCAAGGACTGAGAGTAAACTCATTATTGATTACGCAAGGACTGAGTGTAGTACAAGAGCGTAGTGGTATGACTCCTGGATAGAGATGGGAGTTTAAAAAACTTTTGGGTTGAAAGAGGTATGAGGTTATCCCGATCGCATAGTTGTAGTTGTCGGACCTCCTCGATCGACAAAGTTAAGTATTAGTGTATTGGAGGGGTTCCTTGTTTAGATTTCGCTTTGCGAGACGCTCCGCGCATGAACCTTAACGACGTCGGGAGTGGAGAGATGTTATAGGATGCGAGGTTAATTAAATTATGAAGTAAAGATATAATATGTTAATACGTGGGATTTAAAAGGGATATAATGCTACGTATGGAAAATATCTTTGGGTAGTGATAATTACCTTATTGATATTATATTATAGGTATGATAATACCTATTTGATTGATTATCGATTTATGTGTATGACATACCTAGCTTACTTGCTATCGGCGGGAGGTTTACGCGTGAAGGCAGTCATATCCTGATGAATCCATGGGATCTTTGATTTGTCACTCGAGAACATAGGTCTATGAAAGACTTATCGGGGAGTTGATAAGTCCGCTGACTGTGGGTACGTAGGTATGTGCGTGACCCATGGATACGAGAACTATGTTCGCCTCCAATTTGTTTGTTGTTGTTTGTGGTTCGTGGAATCTTATCGAACCTGTAGTCCCCTATTCGGCGACCTGCGATGATGGGACATGATAGCAGAGTAATGCATTGCACCATAGCTGTGACTCGGGGTGCCGTATTATATATGAATATATATATAATGGATTAAATGATTAAATGGATATATATTGTGGTTAAATCTATCTACGGTGATAATTGTAGATAACGGTGAATAGAGAAAGATAATGGAATTAGGTTAATGAATGTTTATGCTTATAGAATTGAAAATCTTCACTCATGATAATGAGAAACGATTCATATTAATGAGTAATGATTCATGTTAATGAGAAACTAATCATATAAAGAAGAGATGTAAATGAATAATAATGTGACGTATGGTATGGGACATACGGGGATTATGATATGGGAATGGAATTTATATATGGAGACTAGAAAAGAGGAACCATCAACTAGGAGGTTAATAGGAAACGTTAAGTGTACACTCTAGTTGAGAGGTGAGAATTGCAAGTGAGAGTTGGATCTAACATGTACATAATAAATGCTTTATTGCACATGTTAAATACTTGCTATTTTAAAAATAATCTACACATTCGGGCTCTGACCCGTTTCCTTGCATATTTTCTCTTATATTGTATCTCTATATCAGGTGTCCAGAAATAGGGACGCCAACGTTAGCGGATTATGACAGGCTATGTATTTATGGAGTTTTGCCTAGACGCCTTCCATCTTTTGATTCACAGTATTCTTAGTTAGGGCATGTCGCCCAAAGGATTCAGTTATCTTTTCTATAGAGGTCAAATATTATTGTATTCGGAACTTTTTAATACATTTTACATTGTTGGGATTATTGTAAAGGATTAATATTATTGGGGAATGTTTATTCCAATTGCATTTAAATTCTTTTGAGTTATTTATTGTGTTATCAATGTTGTAGAATAAAATATGTTGGGTTATGCTTAAACTAAAAATGGTTTTGTTGAAATGTAAATGTGGAAAGTTTTTAACACCAGCTTAATTGAGTTTTGGGTGAGTTGTAAATATTTATATTCTGTTTTAATTTGGTATGGGACTGGCCACCCGGTATTTAATTAGGCGGGGTGTTACAATAGCAAGATGTTAAAACAATATGAAACATGAACATAGACTCACCTTGCCGTTGTGTCAAACGTCAAGCGTGCTATGCGGGTATTGAGCCTTACGGAGGTAGTGTTAGCTGCAAAAAGAGGAATATTGTAACACATTAGAACTAATATGGACTTGAGGTTGTAACCAAATTTTCAAACCCCCATATTGCCTTTAAATATGAAATTAAAATCCTTTAAGAATTAAAGAAATATTAAAAGTGGAACAATATTTCTTTACAAATCCCTCCTTATACGTGAAGTACTAAAAATTTATGTAGAATATAAATGTATATCTATGAATTAAAAACGACCAATTCACTACTCAAACTTAAAATAGGCATAATCATTATAAACCTTGGTTCATAAGCAATGAATACCAAACTAAAATGAGAAAAAATGTTGTCACTTAGGTGATGTTGAAAAAACATCAACCTTTCAAAGCTTTAAAAAACTTTCAAAACTCTCAAGAATAACCAACATGCCTATTTCACTACATAAATTACATGTGTTACTACTATGAATTTTTGTGCAAAAGTTGCTCGGAAAGTAATAGAGCTCGGTTTAATCTATAAAAAAATGGCATCAGAAGACTTTCATATAGCACTATAAAATTCATTATGAGATTGAAGGCTAATCAGCCTTCAATGTGGCTCGAAACATAAAATATGCTGACAAAGCTTTTCTCGATGAAGAGAAAAGACAGAATGTAATCACGGTTTTTAGATTCAAACGTCAAAAGAGCGATGCCGAAGGCATTTTTGAAATACAAATAAAATGAAAAGATCTCAAAACCTTGATATATTGACCATTGTTCAAAAATTAAGAGAACATTGCCCAAGGAACATAACTGATGATTATTTGTCAAGCGGACATAAAGGTTTATTCTGAGTGCTTGCAATTTGTGTGTCCCAATGTAAAATAAACAAATAAGAACATAGTTGTTGCTCTAGCATCTGACAAATAATTGACGAACACAGCTGTTACCTTTAACTTTCATAGTCGTTTACTTTCGTAGCTGTTTATGATTTGTTTGAACTGCTGGAAATCTAAATACCCATGGAGGAGAAGGCCAAGGCTAAAGACTTGCACCCAAAACTTCTAGCAGTAATGTCTTTCTTTTCTGCACTTGGTGCCACTGGTGGAGTAATATCCCTGTTAACTTTCGATAAACCCATCTTTGAAAGTCCTCATGTTATCACAGGTTTGATCGGCTGCCAAATGAATAAATAATCCTATATGATCATGATCTTCAAGTCTTTGCAACAATATTAGAAAACCTCAAAGTGTAGAAATCTAAACTAAAAAAAATGAGTTGTTAGATTATTGCTTGAAAATATTTATTCATACGCGATGTTGTAATTTCTGCAAAATGAGTTGTTAGATTATGGCTAAATTGTTGATTTGAATGTAACATAAGCGATGTTGTAATTTTTGGAAAAAAAAATAAACACTACTTGAGAGGCATGTTGAGTCTGTTAAAGAAATAAAGAAAGAAGAGTCTTCAGTATGTATTACTTTCTTTCACAATCCGAAGGCATGTTGATACATGATCATGAGGATGTTATCAGAAAGAATGCATATGAAATTGAGTAAAAATACCTGCAAGGCCATCCCATACATCTGACTCCTTCAAAGATTGAGCACGTCCACCGCTATCTCTGTCATGGTAAAATCATTTCCATATTTAACCCATTTATCCAGAGCATTACTAAAAGACAAACCGAGAACATCCATGATAGCTTGAACAACGCCAAAGGATCTCTTTTTCGTTGAGATCTTTTCCTACTAACATCTGTCCTAGTATCTGATAACACCAGCCCTTTTTGAGGTCCGTCCACATCCTCATCATTGGTCGCCACTCCAGAGATTTCAGGCTCAGAAACTAATTTTTCATCATTTTTGTCCTTCACATTGAAGTCTTGAGCCACATCAAAACCAGATTCCATCTCAGAAAACGTATTCTCCAAATCACCATTATCTTCTCTGCAATTCTTCATGCCAACCTATGAAGAAAACGAACCCCCCCCCCCCCCCCCAATAAAGGATTCTGAATGATCATATGGGGTGCTATAAAATCTCTTAAAGAAGAGGGATTTATTAGATGTTACTCGCGGAGGCTCAACAAATCTGGCATTATCTCCTATACAAAACATTTCATTTTTTGATCCAGAATAGCAAGCTCGATATATTCTTAGGCTCAATGAGCGGTCCCTACATACAGTTGAAATTATAAAGAAATAAGAGTATGTTCTACAAACATAGTATACTCACACCATCTATACAAAGGAATGAAATAGTGTAGAACTCGGTACATAATGGAGAAACACAATATACTCACACCATCAACTCAGATCTTCTGGCGTTCTGTTAGCTTCCAGATCATCAATATCGAGTTAACATTGACTTGGTGGAAAGGTCCATATAGTGCTTTATGACCTCCTCCAGTGAGTAAACATTGAATTGTTGGCATATTATACGGTACTCAATCAGACCATCCCTGGCAAATCTTCCCCGCCGCATGTCAAAACAAAGCTCAATATACTTGAACATAATCTTTTCACGTGTCTTTTGCCATGTCCGATACCTTTTTGAGCTGATCAGAGCATGAAGCGCTTGCAAGGCATCTTGGTTCTGCCCAATATTGATAAATTCTGCAGCGACCAATCGCCAAACCATAAGTCAATTCATATAGATAAAAATTAATTTATGTAAGCAGATGATGTAAGCAGCTGTGCATACATCTTGCTCATTTTAATTTTGTCAAACTGAATCAGAATGCCATTTCTTCCATATAAGTTTTTCTGCTTACATTTTGCTACCAACAAAATGAATCCACTACCGACCTGAAAGTCATGTTTGAGAAATAAATATAGCTTTGACAACTTAGCTAATGTGAGCAATAAAGGACCAAAACTTTAGTTGCACAAATATCAGGACCTGAAAATTGACCATTTATAAGAATCTCCTGCTAATACAGTGAATTAAAAAGAATTATATGTGCATATATACATGAACAAAAATATATATATGTAACTATGTAGCTCTATACATATAATTACGAAATTGACACTAACCAGATCCTCAGCTCTAATGATACAAAGATAAGACACAGACATTTCTAACATATAAAGCATGTTTGAAGTAGCAACCTGAGGGAAATGTTACAAATGAAAAAACTTGTTGAAATACCTATTAAACAATTTATAAAACACCTTAAAAGCAAGAGTTTATATATGAGGAAGCATTCAAAGATGAAATAAAAAAGCTCATAAAAGGATTAAAAAGTTGAAAAACACTTATGTTGTGCCTTGCTTGTAATGAATATTCAACTCTAGGAGGCATATTAATAATTATTACCCACAACTAACATCTAAAGATAAAAACATGGGCTGGTAAAGTATTTGAAATAACTAATTGTATGCCCGTGCCTGAAGGCACGCCGAAATTTTCTAAAATACGTAATCGCAAAACGGAAAAAATTTCCACAAAGGCTTAATTACATAACAGCAAAATTTTCATTCCCCGATAAATAATTTAGAAAATTGAGACATAATTTTCTCTATTTATAGGACTACCCACAGTGTTTAGGAAATAAAAAATACAACAAAAAAATATAAATAATCCGTCATGGTCCTCGTGAATATCTTATGCTATCCAATTTTATGAATAATGATATATCGAGTGTCGAATTCCATACGTACTAAACTACCCAAATTATCATTCAAGCATCCTCAGTAACAACAATATAACCTATTAACAAAAGCCAACCGTCAAGAATGTATTTACTTTAATACTGATATTAACCAACAGATGGATCTCAAGATGGATTAAATCGAATTCAAGTAACCTAAAAAAAATGACTCTATTAATGAATTGAATTGAAGTATATTGCATTAGCAATGAAATCTCTAACAAATATTTCATTAGAAATGAATACAAACTCATAAAGCAAGCAAGCATCGCCGATTCACTCATTTGAGTCGCCCTAACAATACGCCATTCAGCACCATCTTTCATCAATGCCATCTCGTTACATGGTCTGTAAATCCCAAAACATAATACTCCTATGTTTGCCTACTTCAATTGTATTCCTTCTCATTCGGACTACAATTAAATGTGTCATGCTCACCATCAAACAGTTGGTGGTACCATATATTTGTACCAACCGAAGTTTATGCAAATAAGTAAAAAATAGAGAAAATAATGAAACACAATTATATTTATGTGGCAGCATTTTAATACCTTATACTTTGATACCGACAAAATTATAATTTATTAGGTATCTCTTGCCCCATAAAGATGTCAATATTCACCTGGAATCTTCTTCGTAAACATATCAATGTGGATATAGCTGTGAGTCACTGTTTAAAGAAACATAAACAGAGACTTTGATCAGTAAAACTGAAAATGGAGTATTATAATGCAAGTTGAGGCTTTGATCCATAGCACTGTGTTTCCACGTGGAGTAGAATTGTTTTTCCACATGAAGACTCGGTGAGATAATAAGATGGAAAACTCACCATCATTTTCTTCGGGTTAGATCGCGGCTCAGTCCAATCAAAGACACCCTAACTGATTATATATAGAAGATTTGAGCGGCACCTAGTTTTCACTATACTGTAAGCGAGAGAAAATTTGTGATACCATTGGTGATTTAGGGTCACGGAATATAGTTCAATAACAGTTATAATATCAGTTGTATAGTTATTGAATATTAGTTATTGAATAATATCAACTATAGGTGAATAATATAACCTATGCAGCTGATATTAGTTGATACTTTTTTGCTTGTTGAGAAGATATAAGATAGTGTGTGTGTGTGTGTGTGTGTGTGTGTGTGTGTGTGTGTGTGAGAGAGAGAGAGAGAGAGATAGAAGAGGGGAGGGGGGTTGAGTGGACCTGAAAAGGATGTCAAAGGAGATATAGATGTGAGCATGGCTGAGATCATAAGTTGTGACACTGCACACGTACATGCCCATTTTGCCTGGAACCTTGGATTTGAATAATATTTTTTGTTTGGTCATCGTATTGTATAACCAAAACTCTGTTGATTGTGTCCCTGTTTTATCAGCGCTTGTGTTTGTGCAATTTTGTTCACTCAAACGACAAACCTAACTTTATTGTGGAAATTATTGGTGAGGAGCTTTCGGGTGTGGATCTGCAAGAAGAAAACATGCCCGAGATTCATACAGAGAGAAACAAAAGTAAGAGTTAGGAACACACATACAGAGCAGCAAAGCAAATAACATATCAGTCAGATCTAAAAGATATTTCAAAAATTCACTCTAATCTTCATAAACGTTCCATACGAAAACAAAAGGCAACAAAAGAAAAAATTTACCTATGATTCAGATCTGCAACATGAGAGGGAGAATAATATATACAATGTTGGAGTAGGGCGGGGAATGGCGCGGGAGGCTTTGGTAAGGATGAGGGCATGGGAGGGCAGTATATTAAGACTTGGTATCGAAAGAGAAATCTTTGGACAAATGCCCTGGGCGATCGTACATGTAGCAAATAGTAGGGGGCACACTAACAAACATACACTGCTTCCAAACATACAAATTAACCCATAAAACCAACCCACGGGTCAGACCATTACTAGACACTACCAAAATGCAAGAGGGGAAGAACATTGAGGAAAATATATAAGGAAATACAACAGCTCCATTTTTTCCAACAGGCCCATCCAATTAACATGCTACTCAAGAATTCAGATAAATAAAGGATAACAATATATGATAAAATTTCAGGGTGATACCCCCAATATATATATGATTAATCAAGTATAAGGGAGTATTTTTTTGTGTCTTTCAATCGAACAGAGCGAGTAGTAATATCGCTTATGATTAATCAACTAAAACAATGGGGACAAAGATCAAACCGCAAAGCCAATAATTTAAAATGCAGAGAATTTTAGTATAACTGAAGTTAACAAATGGAATGTGTTATAAATATCATATTCATTAAGGAATACTGAAATTCGTTAATTATGGATGTACAATAGTTTACAAAATTCTCCACAAACATATGTTAACGGATACTGAAATACTAAAATGTGTTCGAGAGAAATGTTGAAATTCTCTGTTATAAAAACATCATTTTCGTTAAGGAACAGCAGCCTCGTACAAACTAATTAGAATATTTATACGACTTGAACTTGTTTAGCAATGTTTCAGCAGCCACGTAGTGAAAGATAAACAAAGGACTACTTGTTAGTTATAATGTAATGAAAGCTATGAAGAATCTCTTCTGGATAATATCATTTTGAGGGATTGAGGGTTTGAAAGTTATACTTGTGCAAGAGGAAAAGATGAGATGGCTTACATTGTTAATAATTGTATTTCAATTCATTTGGACTCCTTCGTAGATACTTTCATTCCTGCTTAACCAGATATACCAAAGCATAAAGCCAGGGATGATCTCACAAAGAACTTTGAAATAATCTTCTTTAGGGTTGATCTCTGTACATGAGTAGAAATAATCTGCTTAACCAGGGATGATCTGCTCCACTTATAATCTGCATGACCAGAAGCCAGGGATGATCTCAGTACATGAGTAGAAATAAATCTTCGAATAAATCATGTCAGCAGATATAATTTATAGTTAAAATCAGTACCTATAATGAGTTTGAACATGTTCTCTAAATTAGTACCTAGAGTCGAGTAGGTACATTAGGCCTTCCAGTTTTATAAACTAAAATTAAAAATATGAAACACGTATTCACTATATGTCAAAAGTAACACATACTTGAGATAAAATACTCCGTTTCTAAGACAAACATATCAAATTGTAAATCCAAAGCACATACTCCATTAGACAGATAAATGTCTTTAAATGAAATGGCCAAAACATTTACCGATGTTAACTCCTGTGCAAGATCATAAGATTCACAGTTGAGTGAGAAGCATAAATTCTAGTAATTAGGGTCCACCAAACTTACCGAGGGCAGAGGGTGCCATGCCAGTAATTAGGGTCCACCAAACCAAAATCATTCACTACTATTGTTCCTTAAGCCCTGCAAAATAATACATACATGTTAAACAAATATCACACTTGATATCTAATATCTAATATCACATACATACATACATACATACATACATACATGTTAAACTAATGTCTACCTGTTATCTAATATCATACATAAATCCAAAAAATACCTGTTATTATACCTGTTAAACTAATATCATACCTGTTATCTGATATCTAATATCATACCTATTAAACTAAGGCGAAACGAAGAAAAATCACCATCTAACATTGCAAAATAATTAGTATATTATGTATTCATGAACCAAAGAAAGAAAAACATACAGAAAATTGAACATTCTATAGATCAATGAAGCCAAAGAAACCAACTTATCAATAATAAAGGTCATGTCTAACAGGGGAAGTCCAGATATTGCGAAAACTTAAGACCCAAACATCAAGAAGAAAATAGGGAGGTAACATATTACATTGAAGAACGAACCGCTGTTAAGAAATGTGACCAATATAGAAGTTGACCAAATTTCCAGTTTTAACATGTCACAACTCGAAGTAGCCGAAAGGCCTTATCGCAGTGACCAAATTTCTAGTTTTAACATGAGAAAAAACAGGACATACATATAATTTTAAATTTAGGTTGGGAAATTAATGAAATGCGAACAATTTAGGTTAGGAAATGTAACTATGAAAATATCTAATGAAGTTCGGATTTACAAACGACCATAACTAATTTTAAAATGCCAATTATTTTAATAAACATTGGCTTTGAACAATATCTCTATAAAAAGATACATTTCATATAAACTACATAGACCCTCCAATCTAAAGAGAACAGATTTTATCCTGAGTAAAATTGTAGTGATAGCTATATATGGTTTTGAAATAGGGCAGGCATATTCCACCCCCACAAATAAAATAACACCCCAATCTTCCAAAGCTTCTATATTTAATTTCCTTGTTTCATTATATTGCAATATAAATAGAATTATCAAACATAAAGATGTATGATATTGGATAGCAGGGCCAACTAAATAGAAAAATTTCGAATGCCAAATAAATTCTACTAAAAATTTGTTTCTTCCACTTCTAATATCAATTAAAAAGTTAATAATTATAATCAATCAAGATCTTTAATTTCCAAATCTGCATAAGCACACAGTACTTAATGAACCCAAGTAATAAAATGAGGAAGATATAGATGCATGTACCGATCAGTCAATCGTTAGAGAGAATTAAAACCCCATAAATGATCAATATTGCCTAAAAGATACGTAAATACCCCTCTCGCCAAGTGGGCACTGAGTCTTTTTTTTTTCTAGAATCCAAGAATCACACGCGTGCGTCACCAAGGCATAGAGTGCTGCAACTAAACACAAATTGTACGGCGATCATAAGAATTACAAATGGCTTTCTCTTCTGCACCAAGATAGCACCACATATAATTACAAATGTACCCAAGTTGGGATCATGGGATGAATTGTACTCAAAGGTATCCATTTAAATATTTGTATACATTATCACATAACTACTTGAGTATGCTAGTTGCTAATTAGGATGGGAAAACATAAATGGAAATACATAACAAACTCACTATTAAACTGACACCCCTTAAACAAATTTCATTATCCACACTTGTTATACATTATAAAAATAAAATTGATTACCTCCATTCAATAATAAAACAAAATACTTTTACATTTTCAAACTATTCATTTCCCACTTTTACAATGAAAAGAGAATGATTAAAGAGAATACCCACACTTTTAGGCATTTTGTCAAACATATAGTATGCCATCATGTAAGTATGTTAACAAATGTGTAAGTATGCCATCGTTGAAGACATCATCAACCAAACATATAAGCAGGATCACCCCAGAAGAAAATACTATAGAGTAAAAAATAGTAAATGAACTAATACGCGCTAAACCTCGCACATTAAATGAACTAATAAGCTTTAAACCTCGCATAGATTATCTGCGTACAAAAATGATCCCAAAAGAGGAGAAAATAAGTGCGCTGAAAGTAAAAAAAAAATCATGTCCTTGATAAATAGGCCACAAATCAATTAAGTGCGCTGAGGCACATGTTGTTGTCTCACCAACCACAAAAAGTCCATAAAACGTCTAAACAACTAAATTGGAAACAAATGATAAAAGAGGATTCAATTTAGGTGTAATTTCAAGATGTTGAGGCATAGGTTCTGAACAACTAAATCGGAAACAAATAACAACGCAAAATTAGAGTGTTACATAACAAATAAGCAAAACTAATAAACATTACAAACTAAGAGAAGTAAATTTAATACCCAATAAGGAAACATTAGGAAGCTATTTGAATCAACAAAACATAATTATGTAAAAAATCCAAAACAGTTTACATTCACACACAACATGCAAAGTCAGTTTGAAAACAGAAGCCACAAACAAAGTGCGTCAAATGAAAATAATTAATAAAAATTTTAAAAATAACAAATGAATTTTGCATTTCAAGTTACTACATGTGAGCGTATCTAGAGAGCTTTAATGATTAGGGTTCAATCCGCAAAAAAACAACATAAAACCCATCTTAGAAATGCAAACACCAAATACTAAAACCCAAAACAAAATATAAAACCTATGTAATGATCATTTTCACACTCTTGGAAATAAGTATCCCCATCCTGATCATTTTCACACTATTGGAACAGATAGCACACTCTTAGGTATTGTAATACAATAAAAACTTAAGGAAAATATAAGTTAAATACACTTAGGTATTGTGCCAAACACTTGAGAGATATACTAACACTTAATATATTTGCCTGAAAAGCCAAGTGAAAGTCCTGCCCAAATGCTTAAGACAATTAATAACATAAATTCTTTGAAAACAGAATCATTTGGAATTTTCCTTATCTCTAGGCCTGCTATGGGTTGCGTTGTATGTGTATATACAACTTATTATAATCTTCTACTGCTAATCAATATAAAAGTGAAAACCTTAATAGAATCTTCTACTACCAACTGAAGTTGAAAGCCTTGCTGCAGCTACAAAGGCAACGTAGGTGGGATCTCCAACTCTTCAAGAACGTTATGAAATATTACGGTCCTCCCTATAAGAACTTTTACTGACTGGAATCGTATCGAATTCCCAGGTGCAGGATGGTGAACACCTGATTCTCCCAAGTTATGGTAGATTAAAAGAGAAATTGAGTGAAGCGATAACACCTGAACATCAAACTACAATACAACTGTATAAACATTTACTTGAAGCTGCAGAATCATGCGAGGGGTTGAGTGGAAGGTCATTACGAAAGCTTCCACTCTTATCGGATGTAGGACTTACCAATCCTTGCCATTATTAGGGAACCTTCAGAGATACCTGATTGATTGAGTACGATCAATTTTTTGTCTTTAAAGATCATATGTTTGTACATTAAGAGAACTTCCATATGTCACCCTACCAAGTTGTATTGTACAGTGATAGTACCTATAAAGCTGAAAACCATAATAGTACTAAATATATGGTATGTTTTGAGAAACCCCAAAGATATCAGTAGAACTCTAGCCATGAATAAAGATCCATGAATACATGAATTTTTTTATGTAGGAAAAGAAAATATAAAAATTTAAAAAAAAACTACTATACCAACATAAGGTTCAGTATAAATCTTCAAAACCATAATCTTCAAAACCACATAATCTTTAAAACCCAATATAATAGAATCAGAAGAACAAATCTTCTTGAAATGTTAGTAATAATCAAAAGAACAAAAAATAAAATCAAAGCATAGAAATGTAAAATCAGAAATGTAAAAGCATAGAAATGTAAAATCGGAACAACCGCGTACCATGACGGTACCCACGGCTCAAAGATATCTTGGGCCTCTTAAGAATTTCAGTTGCTTTGAAAATCAAAGCATAGAAGTTGTTTAATTTTGTGCTTTTGTAGGTGTATCGTAAACCTAAAATCAAAACCACAAAACCCTAAAATCAAAAATCAAAACCATTCAAAACTTACCTAAGAGAAGAGGCGACGTGGAGAGAGGTGAAGTTGTTTAATTTTGTGCTTTTGTAGGTGTATCGTAAACCTAAAATCAAAACCACAAAACCCTAAACTCAAAAATCAAAACCATTCAAAACTTACCTAAGAGAAGAGGCGACGTGGAGAGAGGTACGGTGCAGGCGTATGCACAGCGAGGAGAGAGGTGCGGCGGCAGGGGAAGTAGGTTTTTTGTGGAGTGGAGGTGAGGGGGAGAGAGAGAGAGAGAGAGGGTGTTCTTGTGAAATGAGGTTCGGGGAGAGAGAGGGCGTGCTTTGGTAATTGCTATTTGCCAGCAATTGTGTAATTTCCTATTTTATCCATGGATTTGAATTTTGGGTAAAAGAAGGAAAGGAAATAAAGGGTTAAAAAAGAGGGGGAACTCAAATATGTAAGGGGTAAAAATGGTAAGAGGGGTATTTTAATCTCAACCATTGGATCGTTATCTTGTTGGCTTCGATCTAAACCGTGAAGTGTCTTCCCATCTTATGAATAGTGAAAACACCATTGTAACTTATTATATATATATATATATATATATATATATATATGTGTGTGTGTGTGTGTGTGTGTGTGTGTGTGTGTGTGTTCCAACTAATTAAAAATAATTACATTATATTTGATAATATTAATTGTGGGCACACCATATAGTCTAAAGATTAAATATGAATTGTGGATACGCCATACACCTCATTCTTTTTCATTTCTTTTTTTTTGGGGGGGGGGGGGAGGTCACGTTATATTTGGTAATATAACTGTTGATGTAAAAAATTAGATCACTCTAATTATTCAATCACAGATAAATAAATGAGACAAAGAATTTTAAAGTGGTTCAGCCTTATATGAATGGCCTGCGTCCACTATTATGTTATTGCTGAGTGTTTGGAAATTCTCGATTACAAGTACTATCAAGAAATTCCGGTCCCTTTGAATGAGGGTCATACAAGGTATTTATAGCCCTTAGGCTGTACATGAAAGGGTGATACATTAAATGATATACATATGAAAGGTTAACTCATTTAATGCTCTTCAAGCGTGTGCGTCAAGATGATAAGCATTTAATGAATAGTTGAACTATTGATTATCTGGCAATCAATGTTGTGGTCGAGATGCAGCTCGAACCGCCTTAGTTGCTTGTCGTTCAAGAGTTCCTCGGAGAGCTGGAGTTCCTCGGAGAGCTAGTGTTCCTCGGAGAGCTGGAGTTCCTCGGAGTATATTTGTTGCTCGGAGTGAGTCTGACTTCATCGGGGAAATAGACTTCCTCGTTGCTATTGTGCCACGTAGATCGACATGTGTCTTCTTGTGATTCGTCTATATCAGCATACTAATTTTGGTATCAACAATAACATTCCAAAAATATATAGTGGGAAAAATACTAATTTATAACCTCAAGCCTAAAATTAGGTACCAACATAGTGTAAAAAATGTTTGGAAAGAAAATATGAGCAAATATATCGTATTAATAAATTAAAAAGAATATTTGAAAAAAAGCAAAACAATGTGCGACCAATGAAAAAAAGTAAACGATGCATGTTATAAATATTGATGAATTATAAAATATCTATAAACTAACCATGCATAATATAGATATTATCATCATAAAAACACAATCCACCAAATAGTACACCAATCTCAACAGAACGAGTACAACCCAAAAATTAATCCGACCATAATCCAAACCCAATTGGGTACAATCCAAGCCACCCAGATCAAAAATATGCTTGACTTGCCACCGGAACCCATCAAATCAAACAACAACCATCAATCTCAGAAGATACCCATCTAGCCTCCAATACAGCATATCATCGCAAGACCGGAGACACCATCAACAACCAATGAATAGATTAATATGGGATTGGAACATTACGCTATAATCTAGTTTAGGATACATTAGATTCTTTATATTTGATTATGAACATAAATGACTTCTCAATATAGTCTAAATTTATACTAAACAGGACCTACAAAACCAAAGGGAGCTATCCATGTTAATCTTCACCAAACAGTACCTAATATTTGACAAACACGTTAATCGTCGCTAATTATACGCAAAATGAGCTTTGTTTCTAAGAAAAATCCAAATTAAGGCATCCCAATATTCCTACAAAGATTACAACGAAACCAACATCCTGAAGCACCATAGTCATGTTCACATATGAACGTAGATTTTTCGTGTGTAAATACATTTTGGCTTCAATGCTCGAGTGAATTCCCCATCGATATTGCGGGTCTCATCTGCGCTAGCAGCAGTAGAAGAATGATTATATGTAAATATTAGGACAGTCAAATAATTGAACCAAACTGGTTGGTGGGTTGGTTTGGTTCAGGTTCTAAAAATCATAATGTGTTTACTAAACAAATTAAATATCACGGAACAGAGAAAGATTAATAAAACTTCTTCAACAATGACAACTTATTTCTTCAAGCTGACACCTCCATAAAAAACCACACAAATAAAATATCAAGCCAGAAGAAAAACAATTATATTTATCTGGTTACAACTGATATCCATGTTCCTCATATAATACTTTCACCTTCAAATACATGCTCTGATGATTGAAGAAACTAAATCAAAAGTAAATGAGAGAGACATACTCTGAAGCCAAAACTCCATTGCGTACACTCAACCCCTCAACTAACATTAAAACCCCAAAAATTTCATATTGGAAACATCCAAAAATTGAAACCTAAATAAGATATATGATGGTGTTAAAAGTATGAAATGAACAATTCCAATAGCATTAGTATTTTCTCACCTACATACCAATACTCAGCTCGCGAAGATACCCAAATAGATCTAAAAACTGCATCAGTCTCACAATAGATCTAAATTACGAAAAAAATACTTAAAATAACTCCATTCTCATAAACTCGTCATTTGAAGCAATAGATAAGTGTTTATGGGTATTCAAAGTGGGGAGGGGTGGAAAGAGAGAGAGTGTGTGTGCGCGTGTGTGTCTGAGAGAGAGAGAGAGAGAGAGAGGTCTCGTACCTGTGAGGGTTTCTGTTTATTCAAAGTATCCAAACTCAAAAAGGTCCACTGTTTTCAAAACACGTACAAAGTGATAATCCAAAGTAACGGCTTCATGAAATGGGTTGAGAACCCAGCAATTTGGCATCATTTTTTTAGTTATATCACCTATTGAATTGATTTTTTCATGGTCTTTGACAAATCGGTATGCTATCAGTTTGGATACTTTATATAATAACTGTATAACAAATCTGAGAATGAAAAAATATAAGAAAATAGATAGGTATATACCTATTATATATTCCACAACGTTGTAGTTGTTGGTGTATCCATTGTTGATATGGTATTAACAGATGGAGAGATAATATGGTATGAGAAGAAAGCCAAAGGATTATGTACAGCAAATTTCGGGAAGGAGTATGTAGAGGAAGTTCGAATTTTTATTGGGATTATGTGAGTTTAAAATTAAGGTCAGCGGAGGATGATGGAGGGAGAAGATAGTGGGTTGGGTTTTAAAAAAACGTGTATGTTTCTAAACCGTCCCCAGAACGTGGGCTAGGTGTACATGTGGATATTTTTTCATATAAGAAATTCTAAATTCTAAGAATTTAGGGATGGAATTTCTGAGAGTTCTCAAGTAAGGACTACATATATATATATAGTGGTTTCCCTCGATACATGTGACTCCCCGCCTAATAAAATACCGGATGATCAGTCCTATACCAAATTAAATAGGAATCCCAGTTGGTTCATCCTTAGTATCACTGTCGAAAACTTTTTAAAACTTACTACCACCTAGTATTCCAAACGCTGGTGCCAAATTTTATCTTATTAATTAAACCAAACAGTACATGCGGAATTAAATATAAACTATTCACACAACTGAATTAAATCAACTGAATAATTAATTAAATAATTTGCCGAATAAACCATCGGCCACCAAAGTGAAAAAAATCCAATACAAACATCCAATACCCGAATAAATACATCTGAAAACTGTACCGATAAGTCTGGGCGACAAGCCCTAAATAAAACTGAAACTGATAAATGATTCCTACTCTAGGAAGGAATGAACGATGCGTCTAATCCAAACTTCTGCTAGCATCCATATATGCCGCAGATCCGTGTCCCTGTAATAGAATATCAATCCTGGCGTCCCTGTGGCTGGACACCTAAAAGATTTTGAAAATAGTTTTATAGCAAGGGTTTGAACCCAAAATATTTTGAAAATATTTAGCAAGTTAATTAATTGCAGTAATTTAAAATGCATGAATGCGCTTCATATTTAAGTTAGTGTCGCACTCTCTTGAGGACATTCTGACTCCTCCACTAATGTGCACACCTAACGGTTACCTTAACCCCACCTAGTTGTACTACCCCATCCAACTAGTCCTGGTATAACCTCCCCTTGCCATACTACTCTAACCCGAGTATAATGATTCATGAGTTACAAGTTATCTCACCAATTAACTTAATTAATTCCTTCTTAAATAATAGCATATAATCGTGACACGAGTTATATAAAGTATATACATCACACACTATATTATTCCCCGCATATAATATTTACTACAATTATATATGTACCACTACTAAGAACAACCACGCATATATATATGTACATCCATCCCTCCGAGTATACCCTCAACGGATGATTCCCTTTAAAGTGTTATCTTACTAGGTGTGCTCACCTAACCTAGATACCCGAGTTGGAATCGCTCACCAACTTGGCCCAAAATATAAACGTAGTGGAGGCGGTCATATTTCTTCCCTGAAAGTGAGATAAACCCCTCACCCATATACAGCACGATATATCTAAGGATATACTCACCCTACTCCTCAACCTAGGGGATTCACCCACATCGAGCAACCTCCCTTGATAGCACTAAAGTATATAAATTAAATAAATATCGAGTCACTGATATTTAATAGCACACACAATATATACACACGTATATATACTATCACTACACTGTATATATATAATATAAATCTCGGCTTTACCGTGTACTCAAAAACTCATAACACTAGCCCGTAATATCCCGAGTCTGTGGCCCGACTCAACTTAATTAATTTTCTCACTTAGTAATTTATCATCTCCCCGAGTCTATGGTCCGACTCTAATTTATTCAATTCACAGATCAATTAATATTATATTTTCCCGGGTCTATGGTCCGACTCTTATATAAATACTCTTCACAATAATTTATATAATATTTACCCGAGTCTATGATTCGACTATGATTTAATTAATTTACACATTAATTAATTATTATAAATCCGAGTCTATGGTTCGACTGTAATTTTATTAATTTACACATTAATTAATTAATACTAATCTGAGTCTATGGTCCGACTCTAATTTGATTAATTTGCACATTAATTAATTTAACACTTGGTGTCGCCCAACCATTATACCCGGACTCGCTCACTTGGCCCGTATCATAGTTAATACCGGATTCTATACTCCCCCCCCCCCCCCCACCCACCCAACTAATTAATTACACCTCGATTCCTTTAATAATGTAGTGCCACTCAACTACAATATCTGAACCTTTTTCCTCGGTCCAAAACCAATATCTACGAACTAATTCCCAAAATTTAATCGTCCCGTGACATATAATTATCACCCTCCTAAACCCAATTATATCCCCTTATAATTGTTAAGGAATATGTGTCATATATGAATTTATCACTAAATAAAAGTAGGGGATTAAATACTAAATTAATTTCCCTTATATATATGAACGAACAGGTATTCGTCTTCTCCGGCTTGCTGTTTCAGCCATTAATGAACCCTTAAGCTTTTGTTTCTTCCCAAACCCTTACCCAAATCACAACCAACATATTCTCCACACAAGTAAAGATTCTAAACACCCTAGATACCTTAATCCATCATCAAATTTATACATAACCCTAAGTATATCAGATTTGGATTTTTCATCTGGGTTTCCTTTTTACCGAAATCAACCTCATCATTCTCAATCAATTTAAACACTAATACCTACTGTAATCCACCCTACAATTCAATCTTAACAGTCCCCAATCATTACCTAACATCCGTTGAGTAATTAAATCTAACCATTACTCTACTTTCAGAAAAACCCAATTTAATTATGGCTACACACCCAAAACGAATTTTCATATACACATACTATGATATGAATTGATTATCATCAATTTAAGAACAACAAAAGTTAACCACTTGCCTGAAATTGTTCATAGGGTCTGATCCGTTGGTGTAGTGAACGTGTTGATGAAGAACACCCCAATCTCTCCCTTAATTTGTCTCCAAAAAGTTTCCAATTTGTTTCTAGATTTGATTCCTCTGTGTCTCTCTCAAACCCTAGGTTTAGAATTCTAGCTACCGTTCAACTTTTCCCCCAATTAGGTTTAAAATCCCTAATCCCGTTTTAGGCCATACGGACCTAATTAAAATGGCCTAAATCACCCCGTGTGGGCCCGGCTATGCCCAAAAATGCCCCGAGACCCGATTACTACCCCGGGTACTCTTTTATGACTATCTCGACCCATCCGGACTCAACCGCACACTCAGAATTGTCATCCGAAATACTTTATAACATTCTCCAATTTTGAGCTCAAAATGTGACACACATTAATTCGAACAATTTAACTTAAAGTCGCTAAATATAAATAAATTCTTCCCACTCAAATAAATTCTCTAAATCATAAATTTAAGTTTCTCCAATTTAAATATTTATATTTCTCCTAAAAATAATTACATTTTAAATCCTTAAAATTACGGGGTGTTACATTCTTCCCCCTTTACAAAGGAATTTCATCCTCGAAATTAAGATAAGCCTAGTGCTCTAAGCTTCAAATATCACTCTCTAGTCATGTGCCTCTAATCTCACTATATTTATCTCTCTCGCTTCTAACTATAAATTACACAAATATGCATTTTAATTAACCAGGGCGCCCATACACCCTGTACCCGTGCTTGATTGCACAAAAGTTACCTTGATTAACCCGGGTGCCAATACACCCTATTCCCATGCTTTACCGCACAAAAATTACCTGACTATACTAGCCATGACCCGTAATATAACTTCAAACCCGCAGTGATATCACATATATATAATGGTCGGGGTACCCAACCCATGTACTAACGACCAAACATCTCCCCACTTCCAATGTTGCGCTAAGTTTCACGCGTGGGACATCTCGCAAAGCGAAATCCAAACAAGGAACCCCCCCCCCCCCCCCGATACACTACTACCAAACATTATCGGTCGTTGAGATCCATTAGACCCTCAATCCATAGTACGTACCCCTAAATACTTGTCTCTTAACACAAAAGTACATACGCCTACACTTATGCTAAAAAAGACAACATAAAATACCGCGCCCTTACTATCACTATTTCTTGCGCAAAATAATCCCCGAGTTGTCTCTCCCTACTCGAAAATAAATCTAATTACCCTGATTCACTTTAGTAAATACCCCTACTTACCGGGACAAAATGTGAGAACACAAGACCTCACTATGTGTCTATCGCACCACACAATACAACATATATACACACACACACATATATACATATATATATATATATATATATATGCTAGATGCCCTCTCAAGTGAAACCTAGTACCAATCACACCCTAGGGTAGCAAACACCAAAACTTACCCCCACTATTTACAATAGTTCAAATCCATCGCTATTCAGCCGATATAAAATTTTGCTAACCTACTTCCATAATTCTCGAAAGTAGTAACCCCTCCCATAATACCAAATCCCATTTTTTTGCATACCCCCACTCTCTCGGGGTTAAAATTAAATAAATATACTATCCCATAGAAATATATATGTAATATGGTTGCTATAGCCAACGCACCCACTAAATTCGACTTACCCGCGAACTCTAGGGAAAATAATTCTTATTTTGTGACACCCTCACTGTCACCCAAAACGTACCCCATGCCCATAGGATAAAAAGATAATTACATCCATACTCTATTTGCAATGGATGATCCTCGGGTTTTAGAGAAGCTTCCCCCTGCCCGAACGCACCCATGATTTGTTGTAGTGGCTGCATATCCAGGACCCCATCCTGTAGTTGACCCCTTCCTCGCTGAGGATAATCTCTCTTCATGTGTCCCGCTTCCCCACAAACAAAAAACCTCCTAATAAATTTACCCTGCCACTGATCCCTTCCTTACTGGCCTTGTTGGAAGTCCTGGCCATCCTGTCGATAGCCTCCAGACCTAAATCGCTTGGCCTGATTCCCCTGCTGGGGATCCTGCACTTGATGTCCCCCTGTCTACTACTGGGATACCCCACTCGTACTGCTCCCTCCCTCTTTATCCGAATGACTGGGTTCCACTCCCCTCCTACTTCCTTTCATGTGGAACTAATATTCCTGACAGTGCTGGACTGCTGCGTTAATGATATCTGTATAAGCTACTAATGTGGGATTACCAATCAAATGTTGTCTGATACTCTAGAATAACCCATCCATGAACCTTACTTTCTTTCTCTCTTCATCGCTTACCTCATCCGGTACAAAATTTACCAAACGAGTGAATTCTTCCTCGTAATCGGCCACTGAACGGTCCCCTAGTGTTACCTCTCTAAATTTCCTCGTCATTTCAGTCTTAACTACTAGCGGAAAATATTTTCAGTTGAACCGCACCCAAAACTCATCAATAGTTACTGTATCCCTTTTCTCAACTGTGGTGATCGACTCCCACCACTGTAGCGTTGCTCCCACTAACCTAAAAGTGGATAGCATTTTCTTATACACTTCGTTGCAATCTACCATGCGTAGGTGATGCTGGATATCTCTCTTCCACTAACACGCTAGCACCACATCTGAACCCCCTCGAAACTCTGGTGGATGGCCTTTTTGAAAGACCTCTCGTACTTGCTGCCACCCCGACGACCCCAGGTGGGACTGAACATCTAGTGCCACTAACACTTGTGGATGATCTTGTGGAAAGTACATTGCCATAGTGATCATCGTTGCTTCAACTGCCTGCACCACTAATTCAGTTACATGTGCTGTCGAAATCATCTATGGCAGTTGCTGCGGTAGTTCTTGCTCCTGATGAGCCTCTCTACTCTCATCTCCCCTTGCTGCCCTAGCTGCTATCTCTCTCCTGGACGGCATCTGAAATGAGAATCAAATTGTATGAGTTCACCTTCAAATATATAATAATTGGCAGAAGAACGTAAATGCGCATATGTATAAGAATACAACAATCCTATGATAAGGATCTACATCAAAGGACGCTAAGTTAAAACGTGAAAAACCGCACAGATCCTAAGGAGACTAGAACCTGATGCTCTGATACCATCTGTGACACCCCACCTAATAAAATACCGGGTGATCAGTGCTATACCAAATTCAAACAGGAATCCCAGTTGGTTCATCCTTAGCATAACTGTCGAAAACTTTTTAAAACTTACTAACGACCTAGTATTCCAAAAGTTGGTGCCAAATTTTATCTTATTAATTAAACCAAACAGTACATGCGGAATTAAATATAAACCATTCACACAAGTGAATTAAATCAACTGAATAATTAATTAAACAATTTGTCCAGTAAACCATCGAAAACCAAAGTGAAAAAAATCCAATACAAACATTCAACACCTGAATAAATACATCTGAAACTGTACTGAGAAGTCTGGGCGACAATCCCTAAATAAAACTGAAACTAGTAAATGATCCCTACTCTAGGAATGAATAAATGATGTGTCTAATCCAAACTCCTACTAGCATCCACATATGTCGCAGCTCCGTGTCCCTGGAATAGAATATCAATCCTAACGTCCCTGTGGCTGGACACCTAAAAGGTTTTGAAAATAGTTTTATAGCAAGGGTTAGAACCCAAAATATTTTGAAAATATTTAGCAAGTGAATTAACTGCAGTAATTTAAAATGCGTGAATGCACTTCATATTTAAGTTAGTCACGCACTCTCTTGAGGACATTCTCACCAATCCACTAATGTGCACAGCTTACGGTTACCTAACCCCGCCTAGTTGTACTACCCCGTCCAACTAGTCCTGGTATAATCGCCCCTTGCCATACTACTCTAACCCGAGTATAATGATTCATGAGTTACAAGTTATCTCACCAATTAACTTAATTAATTCCTTCTTAAATAATTGCATATAACCGTGACACGAGTTATATAAAGTATATACATCACACACTGTATTATTCCCCGCATATAATATTTACTACCATTCTATACGTACCTAAACTAAGAATAGCCAAAAATATATATATGTACATCCATCCCTCCGAGTATCCCCTCAACGGATGATTCCATCTAAAGTGCTATCTTACTAGGTGTGCTCACATAACCTAGATACCCGAGTTGGAATCGCTCACCACCTTGTCCCAAAATATAAATGTAGTGGAGGTGGTCATATTCCTTCCTTGAAAGTGAGATAAATACCTCACCTATATACCGGACGCTTTAACCTGGGGATTTACTCACCCTACTCCTCAACCTAGGGGATTCACCCACATCGCGCAACCTCTCTTGATAGCACTAGAGTATATAAATTAAATAAATATCTAGTCACTGATATTTAATAGCACACACAATATATACACACATATATATACTATCACTGCACCGTATATATATAATATAAATCCCGACTTTACCGTCTACTCAAAAACCCATAACACTAGCCTGTAATTTCCCGAGTTTGTGACCCGACTCAACTTAATTAATTTTCTCACTTAGTAATTTATCATCTCCCCGAGTTTATGGTCCGACTCTAATTTATTCAATTCACGCGTCAATTAATATAATATTTCCCCGAGTCTATGGTCCGACTCTTATATAAAGACTTTGCATAATAATTTATATAATATTTACTCGAGTCTATCATTCGACTCTGATTTAATTAATTTACACATTAATTAATTATTACCAATCCGAGTCTATGGTCCGACTCTAATTTGATTAATTTACACATTAATTAATTAAAACCAATCTGAGTCTATGGTCTGACTCTAATTTGATTAATCTGCACATTAATTAATTTAACACTTGATGTCGCCCAACCATTTTACCCGGACTAGCTCACTTGGCTCGTATAATCGTTAATACCCGATTCTATACTCCCACCCCCCCCCCCCCCCGGTAACTAATTAATTACACCTCGATTACTTTAATAATGTAGTGGCACTCAACTATAATATCCGAACTTTTTTGCTCGGTCCAAAACCAATATCTACGAATTAATTCCCAAAATTTAATCGTCCCATGACATACAATTATCACCCTCCTAAACCCAATTATATCCCCTTATAATTGTTAAGTAATATGTGTCACATATGAATTTATCACTAAATAAAAGTATGGGATTAAATCCTAAATTAATTTCCCTTATATATATGAACAGGCCGAACTGCCAAAATTCTAGGACCATCGATCGATCGATCCCCTGGGCCGATCGATCGATCAAACAGGTATTCGTCTTCTCCGGCTTGCTGTTTCAGCCATTCATGAACCCTTAAGATTTTCTTTCTTCCCAAACCATTACCCAAATCAC
Source organism: Sambucus nigra (assembly GCA_949130495.1). Taxonomy (NCBI): domain Eukaryota; kingdom Viridiplantae; phylum Streptophyta; class Magnoliopsida; order Dipsacales; family Adoxaceae; genus Sambucus; species Sambucus nigra. The sequence goes on along the minus strand of OX422215.1, from coordinate 279,383,915 downwards.
AACCAACATATTCTCCACACAAGAAAAGGTTTTAAACACCCTAGAGACCTTAATCCATCATCAAATTTATACATAACCCTAAGTATATCAGATTTGGGTTTTTCATCCGGGTTTCATTTTTACAGAAATCAACCTCATCATTCTCAATCAATTTAAACACTAATACCTATTGTAATCCACCCTACAATTCAATCTTAACAGTCCCCAATCATTACCTAACATCCTTTGAGTAATTAAATCTAACCATTACTCTACTTTCAGAAAAACCTAATTTAATTATGGCTACACACCCAAAACGAATTTTCATATACACATACTATGATATGAATTGATTATCATCAATTTAAGAACTACAATTGTTAACCACTTGCTTGAAATTGTTCGTAGGGTCTGATCTGTAGGTGTAGTGAACGTGTTGATGATGAACACCCCAATCCGTCCCTTAATTTGTCTCCAAAAAGTTCCCAATTTGTTTCTAGATTTGATTCCTCTGTGTCTCTCTCAAACCCTAGGTTTATGAGTTTCTAGCTGCTTTTCAACTTTTCCCCCAATTAGGTTTTAAATCCCTGATCCCATTTTAGCCCATACGGGCCTAATTAAAATGGCGTAAATCACCCCGTGTGGGCCCGGCTATACCCAAAAATGCCCCGAGACCCGATTACTACCCCGAGTACTCTTTTATGACTTTCTTGACCCATCCGGACTCAACCGTGCACTTAGAATTGTCATCCGAAATACTTTATAACATTCTCCAATTTTGACCTCAAAATGCGAAACACATTACTTCGAACAATTTAACTTAAAGTCGCCAAATATAAATAAATTCTTCCCACTCAAATAAATTCTCTAAATCATAAATTTAAGTTTCACCAATTTAAATATTTCTATTTCTCCCAAAAATAATTAAATTTTAAATCCTTAAAATTACGGGGTGTTACATTCTTTCCCCCTTACAAAGGAATTTCGTCCTCCAAATTAAGATAAGCCTGGTGCTCTAAGCTTCAAATATCACTCTCTAGTCATGTGCCTCTAAGCTCGCGATATTTATCTCTCCCGCTTCTAACTATAAATTACACAAATGTGCATTTTAATTAACCAGGGCGCCCATACACCCTGTACCCGTGCTTGACCGCACAAAAGGTGCCTTGATTAACCCGGGTGCCAATACACCCTATTCCCATGCTTTACCGCACAAAAGTTACCCGACTATACTAGTCGTGACCCGTATTATAACTTCAAACCCGTAGTCATATCACATATATATAATGGTTGGGGTACCCAACCCATGTACTAACGACCAAAAATCTCCCCACTTCCAACGTTGCACTAAGTTTCATGCGTGGGACACCTCGCAAAGCGAAATCCAAACAAGCAACCCCCCGATACACTACTACCTAACATTGTCGATCGTTGAGAACCGTTAGACCCTCAATCCATAGTACGTACCCCTAAATACTTGTCACTTAACACAAAATTACATATGCCTACCCTTATGCTACAAAAGACAACATAAAATACAGCGCCCTTACTATCACTATTTCTTGCGCAAAATAATCCCCGAGTTGTCTCTCCCTACTCGAAAATAAATCTAAACACCCTGATTCACTTTAGTAAACACCCATACTTACCGGGATAAAATGTGAGAACACGAGACCTCACTATGTGTCTATCGCACCACACAATACAACATATATACACACATATGTATATATAGACTAGATGCCCTCTCAGGTGATACCTAGTACCAATCACACCCTGGCGTCGCAAACACCAAAACTTACCCCCACTATTTACAATAGTTCAAATCCATCGCTATCCAGCCGATATAAAAATTTTCTAACCTACTTCCATAATACTCGAAAGTAGTAACCCTTCGCATAATACCAAATCCCATCTTTGTGCATACACCCACTCTCCCGGGGTTAACCCTAAAGAAATCTATTATACCATAGAAATATATATGTAATATGGCAACTATAGCCAGCGCACCCACTAAATTCGACTTACCCGCGAACTCTAGTGAAAATAATTATTATTTTGTGACACCCTCACTGTCGCCCAAAACTTACCTCATGCCCATAAGATAAAAAGATAATTACCTCCATACTCTAGCTGCAATGGCTGATCCTCGGGTTCTAGAGAAGCTTCCCCCTGCCCGAACGCACCCATGATTTGTTGTAGTGGCTGCACATCCAGGACCTCATCCTGTAGTTGACCCCTTCCTCGCTGAGGATAATCTCTCTTCACGTGTCCCGCTTCCCCACAAATGAAACACTTCCTAATAAATTTACTCTGCCACTGATCCATTCCTTACTGGCCTTGTCGGAAGTCCTGGCCATCCTATCGATAGCCTCTAGACCTAAATCGCTTGGCCCTATTCCCCTGCTGGGGATCCTACCCCTGATGTCCCCCTGTCTACTGCTGGGATACCCCACTCGTACTGCTCCCTCCCGCTTTATCCGAATGACTGGGTTCCACTCCCCTCCTACTTTCTTTCATGTGGAAGTAATATTCCTGACAGTGCAGGATTGCTGCGTTAACGACATATGTATAAGCTACTAATGTGGGATTACCAATCAAATGTTGTCTCATCCTCCGAAATAACCCATCCATGAACCTTACTTTCTTTCTCTCTTCATCGCCTACCTCATCCGGTACAAAATTTACCAAACGAGTGAATTCTCCCTCGTAATCGGCCACTGAAAGGTCCCCTTGTGTTACCTCTCTAAATTTCCTCGTCATTTCAGTCTTAACTGCTGGCGAAAAATATTTTCAGTTGAACCGCACCCAAAACTCATCAATAGTTACTGTATCCCTTTTCTCAACTGTGGTGATCGACTCCCACCACTGTAGAGTTGCTCCCACTAACCTAAAAGTGGCTAGCATTTGCTTATACACTTCGTTGCAATCTACCATGCGTAGGTGATGTTGGATATCTGTCTTCCACTAACACGCTAGCACCACATCTGAACCCCCTCGAAACTCGGGTGGATGGCCCTTTTGAAAGACCTCTCGTACTTGCTGTCACCCCGACGACCCCGGGTGGGACTGAACATCTAGTGCCACTAACAATTGTGGATGATCTTGTGGAAAGTACATTGCCATAGCGATCATCGTTGCTTCAACTGCCTGCGCCACTAATTTAGTTACCTGTGCTACCAAAATCATCTCTAGCAGTTGCTGCGGTAGTACTTCCTCCTGATGAGCCTCTCTAGTCTCATCTCCCCCTGTTGCCCTAGCTGCTATCTCTCTCCTGGATGGCATCTGAAATGAGAATCAAATCGTATGAGTTCACCCTCAAATATAAAATAATTGGCAGAAGAACGTAAATGCGCATATGTATAAGAATACAACAATCCTATGATAAGGCTCTACATCAAAGGACGCTAAGTTAAAACGTGAAAAACCGCACAGATCCTAAAGACACTAGAACCTGATGCTCTGATACCATCTGTGACACCCCACCTAATAAAATACCGGGTGATCAGTCCTATACCAAATTCAAACAGGAATCCCAGTTGGTTCATCCTTAGCATCACTGTCGAAAACTTTTTAAAACTTACCAACCACCTAGTATTCGAAAAGTTGGTGCCAAATTTTATCTTATTGATTAAACCAAACAGTATATGCGGAATTAAATATAAACCATTCACACAACTGAATTAAATTAACCGAATAATTAATTAAACAATTTATCGAATAAACCATCGAACACCAAAGTGAAAAAAATCCAATACAAACATCCAACACCTGAATAAATACATTGGAAACTGTACTGACAAGTCTGGGCGACAAGCCCTAAATAAAACTGAAACTAATAAATGATTCCTACTCTAGGAATGAATAAACGATGTGTCTAGTCCAAACTCCTACTAGCATCCACATATGCCGCATCTTCGTGTCCCTGTAATAGAATATGAATCATGGCGTCCCTGTGGCTGGACACCTAAAAGGTTTTGAAAATAGTTTTATAGCAAGGGTTAGAACCCAAAACATTTTGAAAATATTTAGCAAGTGAATTAACTGCAGTAATTTAAAATGCATGAATGCGCTTCATATTTAAGTTAGTCACGCACTCTCTTGAGGACATTCTCACCCCTCCACTAATGTGCACAGCTAACGGTTACCTTAACCCCACCTAGTTGTACTACCCCGTCCAAATAGTCCTGGTATAACCTCCCCTTGCCATACTACTCTTACCCGAGTATAATTATTCATGAGTTACAAGTTATCGTACCAATTAACTTAATTAATTCCTTCTTAAATAATAGCATATAACCATGACACGAGTTATATAAAGTATATACATCACACACTGTATTATTCCCCACATCTAATATTTACTACGATTATATACGTACCACTACTAAGAACAACTACACATATATATATGTACATCCATCCCTCCGAGTATACCCTCAACGGATGATTCCCTCTAAAGTGTTATCTTACTAGGTGTGATCACATAACCTAGATACCCGACTTGGAATCGCTCACCAACTTGGCCCTAAATATAAACGTAGTGGAGGTGGTCATATTCCTTCCCTGAAAGTGAGATAAATCCCTCACCCATATACTGCACGCTATGACCTGGGAATGTACTCACCCTACTCCTCAACCTAGGGGATTCACCCACATCGCGCAACCTCTCTTGATAGCACTAGAGTATATAAATTAAACAAAGATCTAGTCACTGATATTTAATAGTACACACAATATATACACAAATATATATACTATCACTACACCATATATATATAATATAAATTTCGGCTTTACTGTGCACTCAAAAACCCGTAAAACTAGCCTGTAATTTCTCGAGTCTGTGGCCCGAGTCAACATAATTAATTTTCTCACTTAGTAATTTATCATCTCCCCGAGTCTATGGTCCGACTCTAATTTATTCAATTCACGCGTCAATTAATATAATATTTCCCCGAGTCTATGGTTCGACTCTTATATAAATACTTTGCACAATAATTTATATAATATTTACCCGAGTCTATGATTCGACTTTGATTTAATTAATTTACAGATTAATTAATTATTACCAATCCAAGTCTATGGTCCGACTCTAATTTGATTAATTTACACATTAATTAAGTAATACCAATCTGAGACTATGGTTCGACTCTAATTTGATTAATTTGCACATTAATTAATTTAACACTTGGTGTCGCCCAACCATTATACTCGGACTCGCTCACTTGGCCCGTATCATCGTTAGTACCCGATTCTATACTCCCACTCCCCCGGTAACTAATTAATTACACCTCGATTCCTTTAATAATGTAGTGCCACTCAACTACAATATCCGAACCTTTTTCCTCGGTCCAAAACCAATATCAACGAATTAATTCCCAAAATTTAATCGTCCCGTGACATACAATTATCACCCTCCTAAACCCAATTATATCCCCTTATAATTGTTAAGGAATATGTGTCACATATGAATTTATCACTAAATAAAATTAGGGGATTAAATCCTAAATTAATTTCCCTTATATATATGAACAGGCCGAACTGCCAAAATTCTGGGACCATCGATCGATCGATCCCCTAGGTCGATCGATCGATCAAACAGGTATTCGTCTTCTCCGGCTTGTTGTTTCAGCCATTCATGAACCCTTATGCTTTTGTTTCTTCCCAAACCTTTACCCAAATCACAACCAACATATTCTCCACACAAGAAAAGGTTTTAAACACCCTAGAGACCTTAATCCATCATCAAATTTATACATAACCCTAAGTATATCAGATTTGGGTTTTTCATCCGGGTTTCCTTTTTACCGAAATCAACCTCATCATTCTCAATCAATTTAAACACTAATACTTACTGTAATCCACCCTACAATTCAATCTTAACAGTCCCCAATCATTACCTAACATCCTTTGAGTAATTAAATCTAACCGTTACTCTACTTTCATAAAAACCCAATTTAATTATGGCTACACACCCAAAGCGAATTTTCATATACACATACTATGATATGAATTTATTATCATCAATTTAATAACTACAACAGTTAACCACTTGCCTGAAATTGTTCGTAGGGTCTGATCCGTTGGTGTAGTGAACGTGTTGATGAAGAACACCCCAATCCGTCCCTTAATTTGTCTCCAAAAAGTTCCCAATTTGTTTCTAGATTTGATTCCTCTGTGTCTCTCTCAAACCCTAGGTTTAGAATTATATCTATCGTTCAACTTTTCCCCCAATTAGGTTTAAAATCCCTAATCCCGTTTTAGGCCATACGGACCTAATTAAAATTGCCTAAATTACCCCGTGTGGGCCCGGCTATGCCCCAAAATGTCCCGAGACTCGATTACTTCCCCCGAGTACTCTTTTATGACTATCTCGACCCATCCGGACTCAACCGCGCACTCAGAATTTTCATCCGAAATACTTTATAACATTCTCAAATTTTGAGCTCAAAATGCGACACACATTAATTCGAATAATTTAACTTAAAGTCGCCAAATATAAATAAATTCTTCCCACTCAAATAAATTCTCTAAATCATAAATTTAAGTTTCTCCAATTTAAATATTTCTATTTTTTCCAAAAATTATTAAATTTTAAATCCTCAAAATTACGGGGTGTTACAATACGTGCATATATTTAAAATCGGCTATCGTTCATAATATCTTTCATAACACTAGCCTATCCAATCCAAAAGTCCAACCCAACTTCCCGATCCTAGATAATATTCACTTACTTATTGTCAAACTCAATGTTTATATACTTCTGGAAAATATGCTAATCTAACGAAGCACTAGCCTAGCCATCCCGAAATCCTAACCCGATTTCCACCCGGGATCATTTACTCTCTTAGTCACATGTTTCCTTACACAAAATCCATCCCCAATTAGCCTACGACACTTCTTAAGACTCTTGGGAATAAGTTAATATGAATTTAAAAATTCCTCCCACGAGCTCCCTTTAAATAGATAAGAATATAAGAGTCCTTATCCCATTATAACTCTTAAAAATCACAAATTCGCACAAATCTAATATTCTGGCATATTAAACATCTTAAACTAAAACGACGATTCCTCCCTCAACGGAAGTCCATAGTGACCTGATTCAAAGATCGTTAGAAAGATAAGATCCAAACCTATATTTTATCAATATCTAATAGTCTAATTCAAAATACAAATAAAATGGCATGCATTTGAAATGACATCAAAATTTGCAAAGATCATATATTCTGACAGATTAAACACCTTTTACTAAAATGGTTATTACTCCTTTCATAGAAGTCTAAATGCTTGATTCAAATCTCATTGGAAAGATAAGATCCATAACTTTCTTTAAATCTATGGTTCATAGTTTAATTCAAACTAAAAATAAAATGGCATTCATTTGAAGTGACGTCTAAATTTGTGACAGATTCGTCAATTAAATCAATAAATAATTTAATATTAAACCCTAGTTTTAAGATTCAGACTTTTCTACTTTTAATCAATAAAGAACTTATATTTTTCGTTCTAATCACATCATATTTATCATACTATCATCATTAGATTCATCTTCAATAGTTACTTTATTCAAAATCCAATTTTGCATGGTTCTCCCAACTCAATAAAAAAATTGTGTGTTTTCCCTACACCAATTTTGCATGAATATTTGAAACTACAACTAACATTAAAGTGAGTTCAATGATTGCCACGAGAGCTATGAATTTTTGAGATTTTCTTCTTGTATTCCTCTCTTGGCAACGTTCTTCAACCCGGATGAGCTTGATCTCCATCTTCACTTTTCTCTCCTCTCTAAAAACCCTAGACTTTTGAATGATTAGATAGCTACCCTTTCTATATACCTTACCTAAATATAAACATAATTACTTCAAATTCAAAAATCAAGTCAGCCCTTATGGTTAAAATGACACGAATACCCTTTTACGACTCTCGTTTAGCCTACAAATCCCCTGGAACCCAATTATGATCCCTGAGTACCTATTTCTGACTATTTCAACTCATTCTGAACCATTGGGGCACCCAAAATTGACATCTGAGTTATCTAACATTAATGTCCATCTCATGCCCAACACGACTCTATCCGCGTGTCTCGAATGAGATATTGTTAAACCCGTCGATTTTACTCACTTACGACGTAATATAATTCAACATGTTTTCATTTACTTATCACATAAGTAAATATATTTATACATAAATATTCACCCTTTTTATTCCCTAATTAATGTTTATTTAAATCACTTTATTTCTTGATTTAATTAAATTATGTGCACACATGTAATTTAAAATACTTTAAAAATGCTGAGTTTTACATTTTCCTTGGAGTTGGCACTAGCATTGGATACACTACAAGGAAATTTTATGGGATTGACTTCTCCAACGATGGTAAAGGTGTTATGGGAGAAGACATCACAGTTTTTTAGCCAGTTGAGTATTCAAGGACAAAGTCATTATGTGGAAGCTACCAAAAGATGGATGGTTAACTAGGTGGATGTGTGGACCACCAGAAGCGGGATAATGTCGAGATACGAGACAAGTGTTTATTGTTATGAATCAATGACATGTTGTAACGGTTAAGGAGAGTGTTTCATCCCAGCAAGTGAAATAAGAGCGAGTTATCATCAGTGGTACAATCGGGAGGAGAATATCTCGAGGCATCATTCTATCATAATATGGAGCGGGCATGTCATTTATGAATTTTTGGCTATGCCAAGGGATAATTCATTATAATTTACAATGAAATCTTGTTGAAGAGGGAATGTTGTAGTAGTATTTTCCACTACACCCAAATCTGTGATTAGGAATGGTTTATGCCCTGCATTGAAGTTTACCAAGAGTGGGTATTAAAATATTATTGGAAATAGGTCATTTCTTCGTTTGATGCTAAGAGAGGGGTACATTTTTTAAGGAATTTTTTTTTTTTTTTTTTTTTTGGGGGGGGGGGGGGGGGGATCCCAAGCTTTGAGAAGTAGTCACATGTGTTATTATTTTCTATACATTCCATTAGTGATTGGTTGTACAATAATTGGTGAGCCCGTATTGTTGATACAATGAAGTGATTATTAATATGGTTTGTATCGATATAGTGTTCCTGGCAGTCGAGATGGTGGAACACCGAAGACATTTGAAGAATTACAGTGTTTAAAATCCTAATGTAGAAATGGGGGATTATACCAATTAATTTTAATGAGAATCGGGAGTTGCAAAGAGGGAATGGGACCATTTGGGGTCATTTGAGTTATTGCGATCAAACAGATTAGAGGTATGAGCAGCAAGCTATTCGTGTTTGGAAAACCTTAAGAATAAGGTGTTCATAGTATAGCATGTGAAATTTGTCAGAGCAGGTATAATATTAGGCATTGTTAATGATATCTACATTGTGGGAATGGTGGAGTTCGGGTTCCAATAAGAAGTAGGAAACTCGATGGTAGTTCCTCTTAAAATGTTTAAATAGGATCAGACCGGTATCATTTGACCTCACCTTATCACCGATAGTGTGCATGATGCTTTTTACGGGTACAGAGCGGAGGGAGTCCTAAAGTCATAAGTAGTTGTTTTGACTGTTGGACTAATTTGGTTTAGAGCATATCCAAAAGCAATTTATGAGGAGAGAGACCATAGGGTATGTTAGGTCATAGATTGAATAGATTATTTTAAGGTAGTATGAGGACGCCACGGGAGAGATATTTTTAGACTTTCAAATAGGAATTTGATGAATTTTAATTTCGAGGAAGAAAATACCTATTTAAAAGGGGAGGAATATAATATCGCGGATTTTTATGCCTATTATTTTTTTCTTAAATATTTTAAAATTTGTGTGTTAATTAATTTGAATTTGAAATTGGATTTAAGACACGGTAATTCATTAAATAAATTAATTAACATTTGGACTTGTATCGATTAATTACTAAATAACTGAGTTGTTAGTTATTTGTTTTTAGTATATTTGGTATTCAGCTTTTAGAGTGCGGAGAAAGGTTCATTTTTAGTTTAATATTGTGGATTATAGGCCTATTGGGTTAGTATACATACTAGGTGGGGTTTTAGATCATTTAGATACTATTTTGGACAATTTAGTTAAGGGCCCATTTTGGCCCCTAGCCCAATTTCAGAAATTAAGGGACTTAATGAAACCTTAGGAGCCTCATTATTCACAAAACATAATTTCGGGAAGCTCCACGAAGAGAGAGAGTGAACTTGAAGAGAAGATAACGAAATTTGAGATTTTGGCAATCGTATGAGGCAAGTTTATATAGAATTAGATTATGATTTCACGTGTGTTAAGATTATAATTATTCATTAAAATCTCAATATAATCATGTTTTAATCTGAATTGTTTGATTAATTTGATTAATTTTGTAATTAACCTATTTAAGATATTAATTAAGGTTAAATCCCCCTTTATGTTGATTAATTCCCTCGTGTATATGACTTGAAATTGTTAGATCGTGATTATTAATTGTTTATTAGTATGAATCATTCAAAAACCTCTATGTTTATATGCCTAAATCAATAGGGGACTGAATCAAATTGATAGAAAGTGAATTTCTAGGGTTCTTAAGTGAGAAAGTGAGGTTACTTTAATCTTATTATAGAATTGAGATTTTGATGCTATGATAAGGATTCATTTGTATATTATATGGAAATTTGATGTTTATATGTAATATGAAACTTGAATGAAGGATTTTGGATCATCCATGAAGTTTTGGGGTATGAATTGGTTAATTAGAGATGATGAATCCCGAAGTGGGAGACTTCAACATATCTATAACGATCGATCGATCGATCGAAGGTTGGTCAATCAGTCGACCCTGCAAGATTTTTGACAATTTGGCTTTATAGTTTATTATATTGTATTGTTGGCTTTGAAGTTAATTTAGGATTTTCCTTTAGACAAAATTGACTCTTGCAATTATGTTGATGGGGTGATAGGTAGGATTTTAATTTAGGAAAAACAATTAGATACCTAACTTGCAAACCCAAGAGTAGAATGGGTAATTATTGGGAATTGGAAAAGTTTTAGAGGTGTGATGTTGTGTCTGGGATTTATTTACGTCATTATAATGGACTATTGGGGTGTATATCCTTTGTGTGAGGTTAGGACTGTATCAAAATAATCCTAGAAAAAAGGTAGTTATCATATTCGATGGTTTTATAAAAATTAGGTATGGATTGATACCTAGACGCGGTGCCTTGAAAGATTGTACGAGGGCTAATTGAGATTGAATATTATTAATGATTGCCTAATGTTATATTATTTATGCCCAAACTTAGGCCTTGTTAGGCCCAATGTATCATAAATAATGAGCTTTAAGAGTCGTTTTCATAATTCAAAAGAAAAATACAAGTTTAAAAATATTTGAGTTAAAAACGAAATTTTAGCAATCCCAAGGTCAAACTAATAATTTTAAAACTTTATGGGTCCAAAAGTAATTTTAAATATTTATTTAGGAGAAATAAAGTTCTCTCAGAAATTTGGTTGAATTCCTAGTTGAAACGAGTGAATTATGATGTTCGGGGGCTAAAAGACAATTAGGAGTAAAAAGGTAATCTCATAAACATTTATGACCCTAAATTTGAACTAATTATTTTTATTTTTCATTTTTACAGGTACCCCGAGAGTTTGAATAATAAAGGAGTTGATATGCAAAAATTACTAGGATACGTCGCGACACAACATGGTTGACATATCTGTACTAAATGATTTTTATAAAATCGCACGAGCGTTCGTTGAGGTCATGCCATATCTTTTTGAAAAGATCTTTAAAGACTCACAACTTTCAAGTTCATGCGAAAATGAAATTTGAAGTTTTGGGAGTCAAATATGCGATTAAAGCTGGTGGTGTTAATAGTGATGAAAATTGGGGATAATAATTAAAAAAAGATTTCCCAATTGTTTCCAACTCTTCCCAAACCCCGGTGAGATATTTACCAACTCAAATACAACCAATTAAAATAGTTTCAGCACAATCCAAATACCTCACCTCATGATCTATAAAAATGAGTATTGGTCTCACTTTTTCACACATAATTTTTGGGAGCATTTTTTGGGAAGTCAAAGTTTTATAATTTTTGGAAGAATTTTCTCTATTATTGTGAGAAAACTCTTTGTAAATTTGATTTATTAAAAAATATACTCATTCATGCAATTTATTTTTCTCTTTTATTATGGTAAAGTTTATCATAGTTAGCTAATATTATCACGTTATTTTAGTTGTTGTTTATTCCCTACTCATTTTAATTGTTATAAAAAATCCGGTATTCATTTTAAAATGATACGAGAGTGCATTTTAAAATATTCAAAATTATTTTGTCAAATCAAGTGTTGAGACTTAAAAATAGTAATTTTTCATGTATTATATTTGGACTTTGATTATTTTATAGTCCATGCTTAAATACATTTGCGAACTTTAAAACTTGTATTTTCAAAAATGAATATGGATTTTATTCGTCTATTAGAGACGTTAAAGATATTTCGAACATAACCGTTATATTTTTCGAATTAAAAGCGACGAGTGTCGATTTAATTTGAGTTATAAAAAGGGAATGACAATATTAAATTAGTGTGCAATATTAGTTACATGATAAATGGACCACGAATCCTAATTATTTCCATATTATTTATAACTCTTGTGTGTTGCTCCCATATTTAAGTATTTTTTTTATTTAGCTTACTTCATAATTTTAGTCTTGATTCTCTACCCATTTATTTTAGTTGGACAGTTGCAATTATTTTAAACGTTAAAATCGGAAAATCTCTGTGGGTTCAACCCGTACTTGTCGAAGTATTCTATAATAGCCCATGTACTTGCATTCATAATTTGACATCAATCTTTTGACGGCGTTGTAGGGGATTTGTTAAATTTTTCTAAAAAAATTGTGACTTTCGGACTAGTTTTTTTTTTTACTTTTTGCATTTTTGTTAAAAAAATTCAAGAAAAATACAAAAATCAAGAATAATCCAAAAATAAAATAAATATTTTTGAAAATTTTTAGATTTCTATTTCCCGTATGCAGTCCGTAAAAAGATTTAAAAATAAAAAAATAATAAATAATAATTTTTATTTCCAATAGTAATTTTTTATTTCCAGAATATAAAAAAATAAAAATAAAATAAAATTTTCTTTCACAAGTGTGCTTGGTTATTTTTCCAGTATTAAATAGGGGTGTTCGCGGTACGGTAAAAACTCGCACCGTACCGTTTTGTACCGACAAAAAATGGTGATGGTTTACCTTTTTTTACTTACCGAAAATCGAAATTACGGATTTTTTTTGGGTTGGTTTTGGTTTATACATCTAAAAAACCGATTTATCGAAATTTTCGCTTTTAAAATACTAAAACATGATTTTTCAAATTTACCATACTAGTATAGCTAAACCAAAATATTTTATTATTTCATTTGTTTTGTTAATAATTTATTTTTCATATTAGTGTAAATCATTATTTTAATTTGTTATTTACCATTTATAGATGCATGAATGTTAATAATTTCAAAAATAAATGTATGTAAATTTAAAAGATGTGAGATCAATTTATATAAAAATGTTTGCATATAATTATGATTTTTAATATACATTTAAGTGATGTGAGATCAATTAAATATTTAATATATGAGATCAGCTAAAGTTTTTATATAAATATAATTTTTAATATATATTTAAGCTTGTGTACATTATAGTGACTGCGATGAGTTTAGAGCAAAAGTTAGTAAGCCTCTATATAAGTTCCTAAAGTCCCACATCGGATGAATCGTTAACCAAAAGTGTTGCTAACTCTCTATATAAGGAGTACCCAACTTATTAGAACATAGGCTAGCTGTTAAACCAAAGCCAATTCATGGCATAGTTAATGCTATATATTAACAATAAATATTTATTATTTGTTTTGGGACTCAAATTTTGGGACCTGTTAATAAATATTTGTTATTATTATTTATTGAAATTTTGGTGGACTTGAGTTATGGGAGCCCTTTAGTTCTCTTCTGCTATTGTTATCACAATAATTTCAGAATTACCAAAAATACCGATTTTACCGTGGTTTAGAGTGTACGATTTTGGTTTATAAATCATTGTATCGGCCGGTATAATTGGTAATTTCAGTTTTTATAAATAAAAGTCGGTTTGGTTTTGGTAAACTCGTTTTACCGACCAAACCGACCGATAATCAGCCCTAGTATTAAATACACCACTAGTACTTGTGTCGGATGTCATTTTCATTTTATTTTATTATTTTTTTGTGTCGTACTTTACGCTTGTTCTAGTTTTTTGTGTTATTTTTTAGTAGCACATTCAAAAAAAATATACAAAAAATACAGAAAAAAGGGTAAAAGTGAAGAAAATTTTGAAAAAAGTGTGCGACAATGAGCGGATATGAAGAATACTTGTGTGACACCCCGCCTAATAAAGTACCGAGCGATCACTCCTATATCAAATTAAAACAGGAGTCTCATATGGATCATTCTTAGCATCACTGTCGAAAATCTATTTTAATTACTAATAACCTATTAGGCTGGCGTCAAAATTTTACTTTACTACTCTTTTCAAACGACTAAACTTTAAAACATTCACACAGTTTATGTAAATGAAACTGAAATAAAATAAAAAAAACCGAACACTCGGTTCGAATTATACAACCATATCGAATGTCTCACAAAAAGGCGATAAAAGAATAAATAAATGATGTTGGGTTACTTAACCGAATGTGTACACAATACCTCCTATCTAGATTACAAGAATGGAAGCGTCTATCAAGAACCTGCATTCATCCACAGCTGCTGCAGCAGACGTCTGACTCGAAAGAAGTGCCATCCAGGCATCCCTATGTCTGAACACCTATATAATATATATATATATATATATATATATATATATATATATATATATATATATATATAGCAAGAGAGGGAAAAGTAGATAAACGGGCCAGAGCCCGAGTTTGAAAAATATTTAGCAAGTGCATAAATACTTTATTTTTTTAAAAAGGTTTTATCTCATATTTAAATTGGTATCGCACTCCCATGAGATACCCCTCACCTCTCTTCTAATAGTGCACACCTAACGCACCAGTCTAGAACATTCTAGTTAAACTACCCCGCCTAAATAATCTAGTTCATCCGTCTACTAGAAACTTCTACAACTCGAGTAGTATGGGTTAAACTTCTCTCCATTATCAACACTGCGCTAAGTTCGTGCGTGGCGTGTCACGAGAAGCAAAATCCAAACAAGGAACCCCCCCCCCCCGATACACTACTACTTGGCAAGGTTAATGGTAGAGATCCATTAGGCCCATAGTACAAAACTAATATGTAAATGCATACTTATATATTAATTTAAATATCGCACTCATTCTTATATACATCTTACCATATGCATTCGGATAATATCTACCGGACTGAGGTGTATTCTATACTTGTCTTTATAAGACGCATCCGGATCTAACTCCCGGACTGAGGATTCATATACAAAATATTTACCAATTCACTTTCATTTTCTTTTTATCTCAAAACTTTCCATTTCCTTTCTTCTATCTAGGAAATGTATTTAAAAGCCAATTTTATCATCATAACAATGTTTTTCCGTTTCATAACATCCCATTTCCCTTCTTCCATCCAGGAAATGTATTTAAAACCAATTCATTTATCCCATTTCCCTTCTTCCATCCAGGAAATGTATTTAAAGCCAATTTATTATCATAAATTGCCTTAATACCAATAATGTCCCACATTATTGAGAATGGTTATATTTCATATCATATAACGATTCTAAGACCGACCCTCCGGATTTCCCCACTGGGCGCGCCCCTAAATGGCTATCATCTTCCAGGGCCTATAAATCAAGACAACCTGGGATCCAACAACGCAAGTCGTCGGGAAGCGGCCATATGCCTGCGGGGGAGTCATAACCACACCCAGAATTACCTCACCATCACAGAAAACATACAATAATTGTTCATATAGCCTGGGACTATATTCCCCTGCATTCATTAGCCAGGAGACTTCACCACACGCGCGAACTTCCCTTATGATAGCGATTTAGAGAGGTGTGTATCCATAAATTATCATTTATGAAAATCATTTTTCCATTTTGAAATCATTCATATTTTACATTCTCAAAATCATTTATTTTCAATGATTAATTACCAACTTTATAATGAACAGGTCTTATTCTCATAGACATATATATTACCTTGTTCTCATGCACAAGGAATATACCATATAATACACATCCGTATCATATTTTATATATACTTTAATCACATAGTATACATACTATATATTCCTCCTCGAATATATATATATGGCCATAATTTCCAATCACATCTAGCGATGACCAATAATCCCAAAGATTCTATCAAAGAATCATAATCATGCATCCATATACGCATGATACTAAACCCAAAGTATTTCCTCACTTTGATAAATAATACATACCTTAATCCCAACTAAGGACTTATTGGATATCTCCAATTATAACACTCCACACTAAGTGAATATATATCTATATTCCCAATTTATCCTAATTATCTCATAGGATATACTCAATCCACAATTGATTATAACTATGTTTCCTACACACATAATTAAATAGGCCTAAATGCCCACTAAAATATCCCCGGGGATTATCCTTCCACGAACAACTTAAATTTAGTGGGTCGTGGATTTCATTTCCATGAACCCAAGGACAATATCTCGTCCATATAATCACCTAGAGGTCCCCACCCCAACTTAAGAACCCTAAACCTTCAAATTCTATAATTTCTCTATTTTCCTCGAAAATATAGTTTAAGGGTTACACATTAAAACCCTCACCTTGCCCTCCTAAATTTCCTCAATTAAAGGACTATATGCTCCTAAAATATCCCTTATGTTATATCATAAATAACCCCGAATCAATTAGAATTGTAACTCATCCCATCCAATTCACCCTAGGAAAATTGCCTAGCTCTTAGAAGGTTCGATCAATCGACCCCTGATCATCGATCGATCGACCTCTGCCAGTTGATCGATCGATCATGCCGGACAGCTTCTTCTTCGAGAAGCTATTTTCGGCCATTAAAGCTTCCCCCAAGCTTTTGTCGCCTCTCCCTACATCCTACAACCTCAACCAACAACATCTACACATGTAATAAGGGTTCTAAACGTCCTAGAACCCGAAATCACCAATTTCTTTCAATTAATTTCTAAGTTTCTTCAATTAGGAAATTATTAGGGTTTATTCGTTTTAACTCCCGAAAACCCGTTTTATCCACGAAAACCCAACCCAAAATCTTTAGGGTTTGTTATACCAGCAATGATATGAGAATTTATGCTCAAAAATAAATAAAGCAAGTAAACACTTACCTCGTGGATAAAATCTAACGATCCCGAGTCGAGTCCGACGGAGTTTGGCCCGAGATCTCCCTTTTCTCCTCTTTTTCTTCCTTCCTCTCTCTCTTCTCTCTTTCCTTATCTTTTCTTCCCCTCTCCCTCCTTATATAAGGAGAAAAGGGTTTATACCCCTTAAAAATCAAAAATGACTCGTTTACTCAATTACGAACCCGTTTAACACTAAAATTCTCCGAAACTCAATTTCGATAATCGAACACTCTTTTCTGACTACCTCGTCCATTTCGAGACTCACGGCACAGTCGAAAGTTCCATCCGAGGTAATTGATCGCAAATCACTATTTTAACCCAAAATAACTTAATGTGGGTTTTCCAATTAAAATCTTACCTTTTGTCGCTTTACTCAATGGCGACATATAATTAAAATGCTCCGACATATTGGCTTAATCCCAAAAGCAAACACATCACCCATCGACAATCATCTAATCTTCGAAAATCCCAAAAATTACTATTTTGGGAAATTCTTCAAATCCCAATTCACACCCAATTATGGAATTTAATTATCACCAAAAGGACGGATTGTTACATACTTCCCCCCTTACAATGGAATTTCGTCCTCAAAATTCAGATACAACCTACACCGCAAATCTTAGAATTGCTCCAAATCCTAATATCGCAAGGGGAACGATACTAACCCAATGGTTCCCAACCATACACTATACGGCTACCACAGTCGTAAAGTGACTCCAATAGCGTCACATTGTACCCATCATTCTAGTGCCTCATGGCATAATCTTTAAGTTTATATGTTACGTCCCTCCTATTTCAAGCGGTATATAAACCAACTCACTAAGGTGGCCATACACCTTTTTTAACCCGTGCATATCTGCACAACCATTATGAACATCTGACATGAAACACTCACTCTAAATAAGGGTCTCCTTTCCTAGGTGTAATACTCACACATGGGTCCTCCCAACCCACGAAATTCAATTCTCCTTACATTAGTGCCACTAACTCTATGGAACTTACATCCTAATAATGCTACGTTCTAAGCATTACCCTACCTATGCGGAACGAGTGAAATTCTAAGTATATCCCTAGTGCCCAAGGCCTCCCTCAACTTTCGACATTTGCTTGGTTTCATGCGTGGGACGTCTCGCAAAGAGAAATCCAGACAAGGAACACTCCCGTTACACTACTCCCTCGCGTTGTCGATCATCGAGATATAGCGACCTAAGGCATACCAGCGGGACGTCCTAAATCCTACCTCGCTCACCTACGAACGCATTTCTATTATTCTATCCTCCCACCTGAGCGAAAAGGAAAATCTAACTAATCGAAGTGCCAATTCTCTGTAAAAGCGTTACCATCGCCATACCCAAAATATACTTACTCAAAATTTTCCTTTCCATGGAGGCGTGACTATAATCCTCAAATCAATTTCTCTAAGTCCTACTCCACCCACCCATTTGTGGCGAGAGGACCACTTTAGTGCTTTTCCCTAGCACGATATTTCCATAAACATACCATCATCACATGGCTCATAGTCTATAGTGTTTCATCCACACTATATGACTTATCAACAAAACCCATATTCTTGCATCTTATAACATCTCTCCACTCCCGACGCCGTTAAGCTTCATGCGTGGAGCGTCTCGCAAAGCGAAATCCAAATAAGGAACCCCTCCACACACTACTACTTAACTTCGTCGGTTATGGAGGTCCGTTATTTTCGAATATGCAACCGGGATAATCCTACCCCCTCTCTCAACCAAATGTGGTCTGAGCTCACGACTCTATCTAGGAGTCACACCACTAAGTGCTGGCACTAACTCTAATTCCTTGCGCAAATAATGATGATCTTAAACTCATAGCTCAACCATAATTCGGACACACCTAAAATCACATCTATAAGGTCGCCACATACTCAAATCATGATAATAAAACCTCTACTCATCTAAGTTCCATTTATACACACAATAAAGTCGAACTCAACCTGTATCCAGGTGAGATATCGCAACAACAACCTGTTGCACCCTCGAACCGTGGACACGATAGTCTTGCATTCATTAGCCTTCTATCACTCCGAATATACCATAACATATTATACTCACCATATTACCATACTCGTATGATACATATAAAACGAGTATCACAAACCAAATATAGATATGTATTCAAAATATCAACACCCGCCTTTATGGCGAATGAAGGAAAATAAAACTCCGCTACCGCGGAAAATACATAGATATACATTATATAATATTATCGAGACCTCCACAAAACTCAAATTACACACACGATTCTAGGGCTAACGAAACACCGTGACTTTATCTAGCCACGCCAATTATACCTCTTCCTTCTGAGGTGAAACTCACAACCATAACTTTTCCCTGCTCCTTACAATCATCTTACTAGTCCTCTTAACTTCTCCGTTAAAAGGAAACTCCACTACAAGATTCAACCCAATTCCAATAAATTCCCTGGGTGGATGTCCACCAATGGGTCCTCACACATACACATTCTCCATATCACTATTTATCCACTGTCGACCTCTTATCGATCCTTATGTGAATAATCCAAAACAGCATTCTTCTCATTCCTGCTGAATCATGGGGACTCATGGTTAAAACTGTCCGTAAGATCCCTTTCGAACCCTTAACTTCAGTGGGAAATTCAACTTTAGTACCATTCTCTACTACAACGGTACTGCGGTACTCATAACTACTATACTTTAGTAGTCGTTGCAGTAATCCTTAACAATTACCATAAGGGGAGTGACCTCTACAGCGGTCCTAATCCCCCAACTTCTACCACTCGCCCCAGCTAAGCCCCACCTCCTGCTGTCCTCATCACGGCCTTCCTTGGATGCTCATCCTCGATCGGCACACGAACCTAGAATGAAAGCGCAAAAGATTTATGCAATCTTATACTATAGCAGGAGAACGAAATCTCACAAGAGAAATCAACAATCCTAATCCTCATGCTCTATATTAAATCAAGAGCAATGTTGAAAGCGTAGTACGTCCGCACAGATTCCTAAGGACACTAAAATCTGATGCTCTGATACCATCTGTGACACCCTGCCTAATAAAATACCGGGCGATCACTCCTATATGAAATTAAAATAGGAGTGTCATATGAATCATTCTTAGCATCACTGTCGAAAATCCATTTTAATTACTAATAACCTATTAGGTTGGCGTCAAAATTTTACTTAACTACTCTTTTCAAACGACTAAACTTTAAAACATTCACACAGTTTATGTAAATGAAACTGAAATGAAATAAAATAACCGAACACTCGGTTCGAATTATACAACCATATCGAATGCCACACAAAAAGATGGTACAAGACTAAATAAATGATGTTGGATTATTAACACGAATGTGTACACAATACCTCCTATCTAGATTACAAGAATGGAAGCGTATATCAAGAACCTGCATACATCCAAAGCTGTTGCAGAAGACGTCTGACTCAAAAGAAGTGTCATCCAGGCATCCCTGTGTCAGGACACCTATATAATATATATTTATAGTAAGAGAGGGAAAAGTAGATAAACGAGTCAGAGCCTGAGTTTGAAAAATATTTAGCAAGTGCATAAATACTTTATTTTTTGAAAAAGGTTTTATCTCATATTTAAATTGGTATCGCACTCTCATGAGATACCCCTCACCTCTCTTTTAATAGTGCACACCTAACGCACCTATCGAGAACATTCTAGTTAAGCTACCCCACCTAACTAATTTAATTCACCCGTCTACAAGAAACTTCTACAACCCGAGTACTAAGGGTTAAACTTCTCTCCATTCTCAACACTGCGCTAAGTTCGTGCGTGGGGTGTCCCGCGAAGCGAAATCCAGACAAGGAACCCCCACGATACACTACGACTTGGCATTGTTAATGGTAGAGATCCATTAGTCCCATAGTACAAAACTAATATATAAATACATACTTATATATTAATTTACATATCACATTCATTCTTATATACATCTTACCATATGCATCCGGTTAATATCTCCCGGACTAAGGTGTATTCTATACTTGTCTTTATGATCTTACTCCCGGACTGAGGATTCATATACAAAATATTTACCATTTCACTTTCATTTTCTTTTTATCTCAAAACTTTCCATTTCCTTTCTTCTATCCAGGAAATGCATTTAAAATCCAATTGTATCATCATAAAAATGCTTTTTCATTTCACAACATCCCATTCCGCTTCTTCCATCCGGAAAATGTATTTAAAACCAATTCATTTATCGTATCTCCCTTCTTCCATCCAGGAAATGTATTTAAAGCCAATTTATTATCATAAATTGCCTTAACACCAATAATGTCCCACATTATTGAGAATGGTTATATTTCATATCATATAACGATTCTAAGACTGACCCTTCAGGTTTCCCCACTGGGCACACCCCTAATTGGCTATCATCTTCTAGGGCCTATAAATCAAGACAACCTGGGATCCAACAACGCAAGACGTCGGGAAGCGTCCATATGCCTGCAGGAGAGTCATAACCACACCTAGAATTACCTCACCATCACAGAAAACATACAATAATCGCTCATATGGCCTGGGACTATATTCCCCTGCATTCATTAGCCAGGAGACTTCACCACACGCGCGAACTTCCCTTATGATAGCGATTTAGAGAGGTGTGTATCCATAAATTATCATTTATGAAAATCATTTTTCCATTTTGAAATCATTCATATTTTACATTCTCAAAATCATTTATTTTCAATGATTAATTACCAACTTTATAATGAACATGTCTTATTCTCATAGACATATATATTACCTTTTTCTCATGCACAAGGAATATACCATATAATACACATCCGTATCATATTTTATATATACTTAATCACATAGTATACATACTATATATTCCTCCTCGAATATATATATATATATGGACATAATTTACAATCACATCTAGCGATGACCAATAATCTCAAAGATTCTATCAAAGAATCATAATCATGCATTCATATACGCATGATACTAAACCCAAAGTATTTCCTCACTTTGATAAATAATACATACCTTAATCTCATCTAAGGACTTTTAAGATATCTCCAATTATAACACTCCACACTAAGTGAATATATATCTATATTCCCAATTTATCCTAATTATCTCCTAGGATGTACTCAATCCACAATCGATTATAATTATGTTTCCTACACGCATAATTATATAGGCCTAAATGCCCACTAAAATATCCCCGGGGATTATCCTTCCTCGAACAACTTAAATTTAGTGGGTCATGGATTTTATTTCCATGAACCCAAGGACAATATCTCGTCCATATAATCACCTAGAGGTCCCCACCCCAACTTAGGAACCCTAAACCTTCAAATTCTATAATTTCTCTATTTTTCTCAAAAATATAGTTTAAGGGTTACACATTAAAACCCTCACCTTGCCCTCCTAAATTTCCTCAATTGGAGGACTATATGCTCCTAAAATATCCCTTAAGTTATCTCATAAATAACCCCGAATCAATTAGAATTGAAACTCATCCCATCCAATTCACCCTAGGAAAATTGATTAGTTTTCAGAAGGGTCGATCAATCGACCTCTGCCAGTCGATCGATCGATCATGTCGGATAGCTTCTTCTCCGAAAAGCTATTTTCGGCCATTAAAGCTTCCCCCAAGCTTTTGTTGCCTCTCCCGACATCCTACAACCTCAACCAACAACATCTACACATGTAATAAGGGTTCTAAACGTCCTAGAACCCGAAATCACCAATTTATTTCAATTAATTTCTAAGTTTCTTCAATTAGGAAATTATTAGAGTTTATTCGTTTTAACTCCCGAAAACCCGTTTTATCCATGAAAACCCAACCCAAAATCTTTAGGGTTTGTTATACCAGCAATGATATGAGATATTTATGCTCAAAAATAAATAAAGCAAGTTAACACTTGCCTCGTGGATAAAATTCGACGATCCCGAGTTGAATCCGGCGGAGTTTGGCCCGAGATCTCCCTTTTCTCCTCTTTTTCTTCCTTCCTCTCTCTCTTCTCTCTTTCCTTCTCTTTTCTTCCCCTCTCCCTCCTTATATAAGGAGAAAAGGGTTTATACCTCTTAAAACTCAAAAATGACTCGTTTACTCAATTACGAGCCCGTTTAACTCTAAAATTCCCCGAAACTCAATTTTGACAATCAGACACTCTTTTCTGACTACCTCGGCCATTCCTAGACTCACGGCGCAGTCAAAATTTCCCTCCGAGGTACTTGATCGCAAATCACTATTTTAACCAAAAATAACTTAATGCGGGTTTTCCAATTAAAATCTTACCTTTTGTCGCTTTACTCAATGGCAAAATATAATTAAAATGCTCCAAAATATTAACTTAATCCCAAAAGCAAACGCATCACCCATCGACAATCATCTAATCTTCGAAAATCCCAAAAATTACTATTCCGGGAAATTCTCTAAATCCCAATTCACACCCAATTATGGAATTTAATTATCTCTAAAAGCGTGGGTTGTTACAACTTGTTCAATCTAGCCACGAGCATAAGGAACTCTTGGGGACGGCTGAAATGCAAGCATTGTTTTCCCCTGATCGACGTCAACTTAAACTTCAGCCCACGTAAACACGAAATCGTAAAAAGGTCACGCCGCCTTCACTCATAAGTGGTTAATTTCGTATTTAAATTTGCACATTGCATAAATTGACTTAAGACAAAATCTGTGTGAAAGATAAGGTGGGAATATCATCACCCTTCCTTAGCTCAAAAATCAATAATTAACCAAGTATTTTCATATCTCGAGCCATCACATATAATTTAAAATCAATTAGACGTTAGCCCTAGAGTATCACATAGCTCATAGGAAACCTCTTAATGACGTAAGAACTAAAAGTTACTCCAACGCAAACTTGTCAAATCGGTTTCATTCACCTTATATAGGATCGGTGGTTTTTAATGTGTCTTCGTATTTACCACCTACCTGGAGGTGAACTAGCGATTTGAGGTGATAACCGTGGTTCTTCATCTTTTAAATTCTCATTTGTCAAAGAGTAGGAGTTGTCTAACTAGGATGATTAAGTCGGAGACCCCCTTGTTGTCGATTAATCTCGGGAAAACTTAATTTTAAATTAAAATTCTCCTCACCTAAATTAGATAATTCAATTTACTTTGTGTTAGCTAGGAATTATGTGGGTTGAGTCAAATTATTTGCTTTTAATTTTATTCAAAAAAATTCTAAATTAAAACAAAAAATCAAAAACGATAAAAAAAAGAGAGAGACATTTGAGTGAGCTCAGTGTATGCAAAGTTGGTGTCGAGATCATACCGGTTATTTGTCAAGTGTGGAGTCTAGCATTCACGATACTTACGTAAGTAGATTTTCGATATTCATCGAGATGG
This sequence comes from Sambucus nigra, assembly GCA_949130495.1. Classification (NCBI taxonomy): domain Eukaryota; kingdom Viridiplantae; phylum Streptophyta; class Magnoliopsida; order Dipsacales; family Adoxaceae; genus Sambucus; species Sambucus nigra. Next base: position 279,359,212 of record OX422215.1, on the reverse strand, counting down.
GACACGAGTTAGCACCACATTCCCTTAAAGATTACCTTTATCTGACTAGATCTAGTCGACCTTCATTCATATGTCTACACAAGCACAATGCGAATAATTTTCCATTCCATTCGGGAACAATCCAATTGTTTCCCCGTGTTTCGAGGAATCAAAAAAGAGGCCCCCTGCCTTAATGCTTGTGAATTTGAGGAGATATATGAGACCATTAAATACCAATAACTCACCGACGTGATTGTTATACTTAAATTTTTCTTGTTCTCATTTAAAAAAAAAGCAAAAATGTGGTTTAACTCATTAGAACCCGAATCCATCACCACTTGGAACTAAACGAGTGTTGCCTTTTTGCAAAAATTCTTTCCCAGTCAAAAGACAGCGTTGATATGTCACGCCATTAACACATTTAGTGAAAAGTAATGTGAAGTCTTTTGGATGTATTTGGAGCGATTCAAGAACTTGCTACTACAATGTCCGCACCATGGGATTGAGATGGGACACCAAGTCCAAATTTCATATGAGGGGTTCGATTGTAATACTCAAAATATGCTCGAGTCACTATGTAATGGTGATTTTACCAAGAAAAATAAGGCCTACGAATGTGTATTCTTAGAATCCAAGGCAAAAAGTCCCAACAATGACACAATAGAGAATGTAGGTTCACCACGCCCGATGAGGGTTTCGCTCACCATATCGAACAAAGTTCTGATTTAAATGCCAAAGTGGCCACCTTGTCACGATGTTTAGATACTTTAGAGACGAGTAAAGGGGTAACCCATGCCGCATTCACAACCATCCAACACGTAGCCACCCCCATGTACCTGCGTTGTGACATGTTTGATAACGTGGTCTAAAATATCCCCACCCTTTCGGCTAACAAGTTTTTAGCCGAGCAAGCAAATGCCTTCTACCAAAGTCGGTCGAAGTATGACCCGTATTCTAATGCGTAAAATCATGGGTGGTGAGACCACCACAATCTTTTGTGGTCTAAAGGTCGGTACCAAGGAGGTGTTGATTAGTCTTCAGGTGGCCCACCCCCGGGTTTCTAAAAGAATTCCCTCTGCACCATTGTATCCTTCATCCTAAAAGATCCAAGCTATACAGGATAAGGTGAATTTTCTTGATCAAAGTACCCTCCAATTCCAATATTTCACTTAAAGTGTCCTCCAATCCACCCAATAGATCTTGCATGCGAACACTCAATCCATAGACAAACTCGAGGTTCAAGTGATCCAACTAGCAACCGCGTTGAGTGAGAAGACCAATGGAACATTCCCAAGTCAACTTGAGCCCAATACTAAAGGGAACATGCCTAAAGGTTAATATTTTATTCAAAACAACGTCGGTTCATCACAAACCCAAAAGGATTTCAAAATCATCATCATGCGTAGATCTAGTAAGGAAGTTGAAAATAATGTCTCACCACCCACCGAGAGTGAATCCGACAAACATAAGGAAAAGTAAGATCCACTTGTGGATCTAAATTCTTCCCCACCCTTATCTTTTGATCCACCTATAGAGACCTATGTCCCAAAAGCTCTGTTTTCCTAACGTTTGGTGCCAAAAAATAAGAAGGCATAAGTTGATAAGATGTTAAAAGTGTTCATGCAAGTGCAAATCAATATCCCACTGCTTGACGCTATACAACAAGTCTCGTCCTATACCAGATTTTTTAAGGAGCTTTGTACCTTCAAGAGGACCACCAGCATTCAATGAAACCATGTCTCACTAAGCAAGTAAGCTCGATCATTTCCTATAAAGCTCTCATAAAGCGTAAGGATCCACCGAAACCTATGATCTCTATCAAGATAGGGGAGAATCACTTTGAGAAAGCTCTCTTAGACTTAGGATCAAGAGTGAACCTTCGGTCATACACCGTGTATGAGAAACTAGGTTTGGGGGAGTTAAATACCATTAAGATGACCTTATCCTTATCCTAAAGATACATTAAGGTGTCTAGAGGTGTTATAGAGGATGTATTGATCAAAGTGGGGGACTTTGTCTTCAGGGTGGACTTTGTGGTCTTAGACACGCAACACGTACTAAACTCATCCACGCAAATACCGATGATCCTTGATCTACCCTTTCTTCCACTTCGAAAGTTGTCATTCGATGTCATAGTGGCCAACTAAACCTCTCATTCTAGAACATGACCATGGGTTTGAATGTGTTCAATTTAGATAAGCCTTTATCCCATGAAGGAGAAGATGAAGTGAAATATGTCCGAGAAGTGTTTGATGTCACTACCCCACTGGTTCGTAACACCAAAAATTTGAATGCTTGGCCACCTGATTTGTCTCTAGATATGAGTCTTGAATATTTTGAGGAATAATTCGACCCGGTTGATGAGGATCTTACTATATAAGTCCAATCATTCTTAGACTCATTTCGTCACTTAGAGGAGAGTGACTGGGATGATAGGATAGATCAAATCATTTGTTATAAATCAAACCCAAATCATTTGAGAGTATGCCAACATGGGAGGTTTTATATACCAATCACGAGGTGGTTTAGATAATCATTTGTGTGTTTTTGCTTCGTGACACATGTTTTATCATGCTCCATTGTCTTTTTCCTTCATGTCCACTACCCGTTTTATGTGAGTGTTCCGATGAAATTGAGGACATAACTAGAGTGTTATCCAATTTAGATCCCAATTTATTCATTCTCGCGTTTGAGGTCATACGAAATTTCATTATGATTCTTTCTTTGGGTGTGAGCATCTATGCTATAATGTAACTGAGCATCACCATAATTTCACTCATTGCATTCATGACCATGATGTTTCACCTCTGAACCTTCTCTTCAGACTCTGTAAGTTTCTTTTTTATATTGTCATTTTCAGACTGAAACAGGGGGCTAACCTTACCCAAGTCCTTTGTCTCAGCATGATAAGCATGCAGCTTATTTAGTTCCTCCTTCATAGAGGAGACCACATCTTTCAAGTCTTTAAGGTCGTCCTTAATCTTGGCAACCAAGGCAGACTGGTTCTTATAATCCTTGGTCCTTCTCTTCAAGGCCTTATAAACATAGATAAATGCTCGGCGAACTTGGTCGTTTGCATCCTGTCCGAACAGATTATCTAAATTATAAGAAAAGGACAGAATATCCTCGACAACAAGCTACATTAGCATAAAAAATATAAAAATTAAGCAAATATTCATAAAGTAGCATTCAAAGCATTGCTAACATATTATGAAAAGAAATGACTTCTTCATTAATGTATAACAGAACGAGCTAAGCCCTTACAATCCGACAAAAAAAGAAAAAGGAGTATAAAGTTCAAATAAAAATACTAAAAACTGAAGGCCTTATTCCTTCACATATTCCTCAGCCTCAACTTCCTTCCCCTTCATGTCCACCTCCTTGGCCTAGTCCGTAGGGTTGCTGACGGAGGACTCCTCATCGACCTTTAGGAGAGGGCCGAGGTGATGCTCGATAAAGATCTATGACTCAATAAGGAACTCAACTATCACTAAGGCTTCATTTTAGCCTTTCTTGAAGCTAGACTTTTGTATATAGGCCAGTTGGAACCTGGCATCAGCGTAAACCTCCTCCCATCCCTTCCTAAGCTAACCACTTTGGATGCATGGAACTCGACAACCTCAATGGCTAACTGAGAATTATTTGTCTTTTTCTGTGTTTCTCAACCTTCAACAGGTTATTTTAGGCATTCGGTGAGGCCATGGACTCGATGGTGGACTTTTTCTCTCGACTATAGACCTCTTGGGCCTTGGACATAGCCTCTTAAGATTTCCTTAGGGCCTCACTCAGTGATCATTTATCTTAGAATGGTCCGAGCGACCATCCAAGAGGGTATTAAACTCTGCCAAGAACTATAAAACATAGATACATGGCAAGTGTTAGGCATATTAATAATAAATGAAAAGACCAGACGAAAATAAGGGGGAGCATAGTTCTCACCATGGAGAGAGTCTTGGAAGCACGAATGGTAAGTTGGTCAGGATCTAATAACTTCGGCTACTCGCAATCCGCAGCGAGCATGACCCCCTTCAGTAAACCATAGGCCAAATATGGATTTTGGGCCACTAACATGGCTTGGGAGGATCTGGGAAGGTGGGAGGAACATCATTTATGTTAGAATAAGGAGGGATCATAAGGGATTTTCCTTCTCCTTATTATGTTCCATGATGACTAGACCTCAATCATCAACTTTGCAGGCTTCGGGTTCAGTCCTCTTCTGAAACTTAACTTTGGGGGAAAGAGGGACATCATCATCATCTTCGATAAGAAGAACCCTCATCATGGGAGGAGCCATGGAATTCTATTTGTGTGGGAGGATGGAACTGATGTCAAAAGACTCCAATAAAGAAGAGACTTCTCATCGGGAATGGGAAGCTCAAGGACATCGTCTACCGGGCGAGTAGTGTAGCTGCCAGTAGTGTTGGTTTATTCCTAAAAAAATGAAGTTGATCGTGGGTGATCACCTCCAAAACGATACTCTCTCACCCTCCAAGACTTTAATAGCTTAACACCGTTAATGTCGTTGATGGAAGGATCCTTGTTCTTCTTGCAAGTTCCTCAAAGACACAACAAAGGGCATTATTAGCAATAATAGAGCAAAATGATAAATAAAAAATAATTGAATGAGGAGCAAGCATTAACCTCTTTCACCCCTAGTTTGGGCATGAAAACCCAGAGTATTCTTCGCCCTTAGGGAGCGGTGGATGTTCCCAATTTCTATAAGTAAACCCCTGATCCCAATATCCCTCATTGAAATTAGGGAGGTTCATGACCAATACTCCGTGGGACTTCTTCGCCTTCAAGTAAAGAAGGTCATCTGTGGTGTGGAACCAGGTATAGCAATACTTAATCTCAAGGATACTAAGGTTGGTCCCATAGAGCTCATTTATTCTATTCACACAATTGATGATACACCATGTATTAGGGGAACACTGAGCTAGGACCACCCCAAAGAAATCGCAAAATACCAAGAAAAGAGGGTTTGGTGGAAAAGTTATTCCCCCCAGACCATGGCAAGGGTATGAATCCAGTCCCCCATCAATGGCGATGATGTTTATGGGCATGGGGGCCCAGTCTATTGTAACCCAAGAAGGAATAGAATAAGTTTTCCTAAAGTCATCTACGATATTGACATGAAGAGTGTTTGCCATTTTCAAAAAAATAAATTATGACAACTGAAGAAAACAGAGATAGGAATGAAGAAAGCTATGAAGACAAGGAATAATAAAGATGAAGAGAAAAACTTAAAAGATGAATGAATACAAATGGAAGGAACTATGAAGTCTTTTTGTTATCAAAAGAAAGGGAGAGCCAAGTGACAACTTGGATATGAGTATGGGACAAACAATGTTTAATGGATATATACAATCATAAGAAACTGGAATCAAAGAAGTTTTCAGATCTTCATTTCCCTCTAGGACGAGCGTACCCCTACAATATAGGGCCTATTTATGAGTTTAGACCGCTGGAAGAATCCATTAGAGTGGATCAAATAATTCGACCTCTAATAAAAATAAAATCCTCTGGCCCAATATATTTGGCCAGGAATTTAAGGGGCAATTGTGGGGACCAAACCATAATCGGACCCAGCTCGAGCCTGTCCGACCAAGCCCAACAGCGCTTGAGGCACGCTTGGCCTAGTCTACTAATAAGAAGGATTAATACAAACATTTATCACGTGAATAATTATGAAGTAGCTAGAATTTAAAAAAGCTCACATCAGTTACACATAATTTCGGACGAGATATTTAGGGGATCACCACACGAGCCAATATCAACCCAAGGGAGTTCCTTGAATAATAAAAACACTATAGTTTTATACAACTATAAATATATACCACACCCCAGGGCCAAGGTGGATGTAATTTTTGTACTTTGAGAGAAGCTAATAAAAATCCAGTGACCTCTCTGGGAATGTAGGCAATTTGTCGAACCGCGTATATTTTTATGTTATGTGTGTGACATTTGCATGTCCTTTCTTTAATTTCTTTCTAGACTTCATTAATTGTGTTTATTTTCACCCATATAGACAATAAGTTATATAAAGTACATGTGATTTTTTTACCTTTTTTAAGAAAAAAAAAATGTAATTTATACATGAAATTAAATAATATACATAATTTTTTACAATATACACGTGCTAAGTTTGTGTATACCCTAACATATAAGATATATATTAAGGGGTGATGGAATTTATTCCGGAAAAAATATGTAGGTGGACTAGAGCCAAAAGAATAATATTGAACAAATACTAAAATGAAAAACTCCCCAAAATGATATTAAATGTTATTATAGGTTTATAATATGTAATTACTTTATTATAAATATTTTTGACTTAGTTTAGATAGAATTAATTTTTATTGTTGGGATTCGTTTTATACCAGTGTTGTGTTTTTTATTCTTTCTAAATCCTTGAACCATTTAAATAGTATAAATGAACAATTTTTTTTCTTCTTTTCCAAATCAAGTGTTGGCTTGTTGTACAACTTCGAAGGAAGAAAATCTCAGTCTTTTGTATGTGTTTGTGACAAACAACTTTGAATGCCACGTATGACTCTTTTATTATACTTGTGGACCCAACAAAAGAGAGAAATAAGTGTGTTTCCTTTGTACTTTCTGCTAGGTTGTGTGTTTCTTTGTATATTCTTCTAAGTAGGCCAGTGTTGTTCCACGACAGTCTATCTAGAATTTCTCATCAAAATTTATAAATTATGGATAACTTATAGTATCTCCAATGTTAATGTGGAGTGAAAAAATATAAGGTGCCACGTAGGATTAATAAACTATGAATTAAAAAAATCTCCAATAATGAATGTGAAGATGATGTGACACAATTTAATATTCACATTGTGAAAAGCAAACTCCATCTTGTTATTTTCACTTTCTCTCCATATTTTATAAAATAAATTAATTATATACATATGTCACTCAAATTTACTTTTAGATATTTATATTAGAAATGATTTTTTATTTTAAATGTCGTGCATGATTTTTTTTACTAGTATGCGCGAACGATTATAATAATATATATAGCTAATATATGACAGTATTTTAAATTTGGTATGATTTCTAGCACGCTTTCCTAAAATTACTAAACAACACTCATACCCGTGACCTCCAAAATCCAAAGTTTTAGTAACCTGAACATAAGTTATATGTAGCTCCATTGCCAAGAATAATGAAAAAAATTGAAATAAAATCACAACATAGACGGAAACGCGAAACAAAAAACGAATTAACACCTGTGGTTATCAATATGACAAGAAACAACAAAACAAAAATGGAACGAAAGATTTTCTAGCATCTAACTAAACAAAGTAATAAAATTTTGAAACATAAAATGGGCAATGATATCCTTTAATGGCTTAAAACAATAGCCAACTTGGTTAGGTCAATAAGGAACAAAAAATCAAAATGGGCCTGATCCAAACTAATTACTGAATAAAAGCGGAAGCTAAAAACGAAACCTTTCTCTAGATTTTTTTCCATTTTTTGAGGAGAGAGTGATCTTGAGAATAACCTCTTGGTGCTCCTCTAGCCCTATCTTAGTGGGTTTCATTGCAGCATACACCATTTTTTTCTTTTCTGCACAAAACAAACAACAATCACAAAACTATTAAAATACTTACAAAAGTTTAAAATGAATTAAAATCCATAGCAACCATTGTAAAGATAAAATATAAATTTGTAAAATTTATCATAATACCTTTTTCATACAAATAATAAATAAAATTTTCAAACATTACATCAAGATGCTTTTTTTGTATATTTGAGAAAAATGTTTAGGGTGCATTAGAATGCCAAAGTGAAAAAAAGTTTTATGTTTTTAACCATCCAAATAACATTTTCATAATTGAACGAATATGTAAGAGCTCATAGAATCTGTAGTGACTTATCAAACTAATACATCCTAGTCTCATTATGGATCCAACATCAACACAGCTAAAGAAATTTTCAAAAATGAAAAAGTAAAATAGGCAATAAAATGAACACCTAAAAGGAAGTGAGCAAATATGTTGTTCACTTTTTCGATAGTTTTCTCAATAACCAAAAAATGCATATAAGTACAAAGGGCTTACCTGCTCTTGATAATTCAACATATGCACATGGTTCTCTTTGATTCTCTATATTTGTCACTCCATCACTCCCTCCCAAATTAACATGGTATGGATGCCAAAAAACATAAAATGAAAAAAAAACCATTAAGTAACAGAGGAACGTAAGACCATATACTTACCAATTATTTGGAACTTCAAATATTGTTAATTAGATTAAACCAAAATCAAATAAAACAACTAAAAATTAAAATAAACAATAAAACATTAATGATATGACAAAAAATTCACCTAAATGGAGGAATCACATGGAGCTTCTACTAAATCACATAATTATACCTTATTATATATAAAAAAAATGTAAAAAACAAATACTTAAAAAAATAACCAAGTAAAAAATAATAGATTTCCAAACCTTAAAGATCCGAATCCGGACTAAACGTTGGCGAGTGAACCTTGGATTGTGGATGATCTATTCGTCATTTTTAAAGTTACGAATTTAAGCACATATATGATTCTTTTTTTGACAAACCTTAAAGAAAAAATAATTGAATTTTGCAGATTGAAGCACATATCTGATCCTTTATTTTTTGCGAACCTTAAAGAACAAAAAATAATCGAAAAAAGAAGAAAAATAGGATGAGAGGGAGACTACGAGAGAATCACTGGTTTGATATTCCCTTAACAGTATGAAGAATGGTGAGTCTGAAAGGTGGTCAGAATAGTGGTTTTTTAGAGGGATTTGTGTTGTAGGTTTGGTTTTTAGATTTGAAGATATAGGGTTGATAATCAGGAGAGAGAACAGAAATGAGAAGGGGGAGAAATGGCTTTTGGATCTCAGTAGTAACATATTTTAATATAATAGGAAACTTTTTTTGTTCTTGTGCACCATTAATAAGGGAAGATATATAGATACAACATGTTAAAGTTGCATATGATTGTATAAAGAAAAAAATATGATAGTGTAATGAATGTTTTATGGTTTTAATGATTTATTTATTAATTATAGATGGTAATTATTTTCATTGAATATAATTAGATAGATATAAGATATTGGTAATCCAAAAGGTAAAATAATTCAAACATGGGTTATTTTGAGTTTTCCCTTAGCTTTTGTGACCAGTTTTGCAATACACTCCCACTTTTTTAAAAATTTGCAATACACTCCCATTCTACTAACCTTCCATCCAAATTTTTAGTACTATTTAGATTTTGTGTTTTTTCCCCACTTTTATGACCAGTTTTGCAAAAGACTCCCATTTAAAAAAAATCATTTGAGCCTCAAATTATTAGTAGTTCAATTTATTTTATTTTTATATAAAAAACTTCAGTGGAATATATTTAAAAAATTCGAAACTTTTTCAAAATGATCGAAACAAGTTTTAAAAATAAAGGTTTTGGAATAAAATAAAAAGGGGAAATTTCTAACAGACATCTATGAAAAAGTCGGAATAGTGTAACTTTTATTTTAAAACATAAATATTTTAAAAAAAACTGTTTTGACTATTTTAAAGCTGTTTTTTAAAATAAAAACTATTTTTATACCTATGAGTGCAAAAAAATCACAATAAAAGAATCTACGAAAACAATCACAAATGGAAGAAAGTAAATGGAAGCACACACAACAACGATGTAAGTGATTCGACAACTTGCTTACGTCCACGGAAAGGTTACTTGTTCTTATTAAGTGTCTCTCAACGATAACAATTTTCACCCCTTTGCCCGAGTCAGGGAGTACTATTTATAAATGTGTTTGTTACAGAGTTTGAGTTGTTTAAAGAACTCCATCATAGCACGTGGATTGTCCATGAGGTGATTGAATATCTCGGTCGAGAATCTTGGGACCTGATTTGACCATGTCTAGGGGTATCCTTCTTTAACTAGACTACCCGTGTATAAATTAAGTCATGATTTGGGTCGGGTCAAACTATTCAAGTTATCCTAGTTGGCTACTCTCACGGACATGTAAGAAAATGGGCTCCCACAATTGCCCCTGAAGTCTTTGGTCTACTAACTATAGGCCAATAGATTTCAACTGGGTAGGAGGCCCAAGGCCTTAAAATATAGTGAGAGTATATGATGGAATCTTTGTAATAGCAAGGCTTGCACAGGGGGCACCCTTGTTTTAAAAAAAATTAAAGCGCCAAAATTTTTTACTCAACCGTTCGTTCACTATTTCGTGTCGTTCTTGCGCATACTTCGTTCCTAAGCTTCTCCTCTGCTTTAAAAACCGAAGTCCTCCTTTTTCTGTGCTTTCCCAAAGCTTCGTTACTGCCTGTAAGTTCTAGTCTTCCCTTTTCAGTTCTTTTTCTTTGTATTAACTAGTTATTGTAGCTAGTGTTCCTTCTTACTTGGTCAGTTATGGCGATGTTAGATGATAAGCCTGTAGAAGAGTTTAGGCGTAAGTATAACATCCCTGATTGGGTGATTATTGATTGTTCCCTCTTCCTTATAATGTTCGTGATGTTAATGGGGGGAACTGGATTCACATCCTGTTGATAACTCAAGGGGGTTTGACATTCCCCCCAAATGAGTTATTTCTTAGATTTTTTAGGTACTTTTCCATTGTTCCTGCCCAATGTTCCCCCCAACGTGTGGAAGATAGTAAATGGAGTCCATAGAATAAATACACTCTATGGGACAAGGTTGGGTCTTGTTGAGATATGTTACTGCTACGTGTTCTCGAAGATCAAAGAAGGTCTGTTACATTTGAAAACCAAAAAATTTGAGCGAGTTTTGATGGTGAATCTTTTGAATTCCCACAAAGACTACTAGGAAAGTGGGTTCATTGCTAGGAACTGGAAGCACCCTCCACTGTTGGAGGGGGAAAGACCACGTGGCCTTACGATTTTGGAATACGGAGAGGTTAAAATAGGTCGATTCTTCTTTTTTCCTTTCTTCTGACTTCTTATGATTTCCTCCCCTTCATGTGGTTGATAGTCCTCTTCCTTGTTATTGCAGCTCATACCAAAAATCAAGAACTTGGTCCTAAGGACATTAATGCTGACGAGCTCCTGAACGCCTGGAATATCAAGGAAAGATTAGCTGACGGTGAACATCTAAGGTCGACGACCTTTCTTTTAGAATATAAGAACACAAGCACCAGATTTATTGCTCGACCAGTACATGAGGTTCCATCTTTGAAATCTTCAGAGGTAGGTCCTTCTGATCCAGTTATTATTGAAGAGGAAAGTTCTAGATAAGAAGAAGAAGAAGAAGAAGAAGAAGAAGAAGAAGAAGAAGGAGAAGGAGAAGGAGAAGAAGAAGAAGAAGAAGAAGAAGAAGAAGAAGAAGAAGAAGAAGAAGAAGAAGAAGAAGAAGAAGAAGAAGAAGAAGAAGAAGAAGAAGAAAAAGAAGAAGAAAAAGAAGAAAGAGAAAGAAAAAGATAAGAATATAGCTCCTTTGGTTAAGAGGATGAAGTTAAATCTTCCTGATGATGACTATGCGATCCTTTCTGACAGGATTCTAACTTTGAAGGTTTCTGCGAAAAACTCTTCCAAGGTTTTTGCAACAGACTCTTCAGATGGGAAGTGGTTCTGGCCCATCTAATAAGGGAAAAGAGCAAGAGAATAAGAGATAGAAGAAAATAGAAGAAGAGAGAGAGAGAGAGAGAGAGAAGGAGAGGGTTGAGGCTAAGAGGAAGTTAGCCCTATAATTTTATGGAGAGCCTGCTTTCCCTAGCCTTGAGGGGGATAGTGTGGGTGATTCCCCCTCTATGTACCCTGATCTCCTGAAGAGGTTGATGCTCGCTACTGATCGCGAGCGTTCCTCTAGACTAGGGCCAGCTCAAATCGCCCTCAAGACTGTACAAGAGATGGCTCTGGTAAGTCTTTCTTACTTATTTCTTTTTTTTTTGGCTCTTTCTATTTATGTTTTGATTCTCTGTTGTTACCTCTTGTTCACAGATATTGTCTGATTTTACTACTCTTCTATATAATTAATTTGATAGCTTCAGAAGAGAGGAGGAGCTGAAGAAAACCTTAGAGGCTGAGAAGGCGGTATTTTTCAATGCTCTCCAAGAGTGGGAGCATGAAAAGAATAAGATGTCTAAGGCCTACGATACTCTTGGGGATACTTAGAACGTGATGATTGCTGAGAAGTCCGAACTGGTGGAGGCCAATAAAATTTGACTGACAAAGTTACCAAGCTGGAGGGCAATCTTTCCCAAGCCAGGGATGATAGCTATCGTGAGGATTTTTATAAAGCTTATGAGGATACAGAGCACCATATGGATTATGCTTGTAAGGTCTCGTTAAAAAAGGGATGGGACCAAGGTTTAAAGTCTGCTGGAACTCCTACTAATTCTGATTTTTTCAGTCTTTATTTTCCAATTCCCGACCCTTATATTGAAGAAGAAAAAGAAGAAGGATAAGGAGGTGACCATGCTACTGGAAACACTAAAATTATTCCTATTACGGTTGGCGGGAGTGCTAGTGTTGACCAGGAGCAGTAGGTGGTCGACAAGGGGAAAGCCATAGTTAAGGGAAACTAGGTGAAAGACTAGGGCTCTGTAGACTAGGAGTTTTCATTTTCCTTGTACAATTGTTAGTCTTGTCATTTTGTACCCATATTTTTTAGAACTTCATATACTTGGCCTTTGGCCTTATTTTTATGTTGTATGGCAATGGAATTCTTCTCCTTTATGATTTCCCAAATGCCAATATACTTGCTTCTGGTTTGGTGTGTATCATTTGTAGTCTGCTGATTTAGATCGCTATATTTCTCCCAATTCTCAACTGGGAATAATTATTGGACCTGACATCAGCCTCCAGGCTCGCAAAGCCTTTGTGAAAATTTACAAGTCACTAAGAGGGAGGAACGAGAAGTACAAGAAGTAAGCTGAAGTGATTTCCTAACTAAAAGACAATCTCCAGAAGATAGAGGAAATATGGGCCTCTGTTTAGGAGGACGTAAATTCCTTGAGGGCCTAACTTTTAGAAAGGACTGAGGTCGACCAAGTGAGCGAAGTCCTACTTTCTGAAAATGATGCTTTGAGAAAAGAGGTTGCGAGTTTGAAGTCTTTTATAGGTATGATTAAAGACAACGTCAAGAAGCTGAGATATTTATTCAAGGTGGGACCCAGAGAGGTCTAGGGAGAAGATTATAATGCTAGTTGGACAGATGCCCCAGTAAAACTTAAGGAGGCTAAAAGCATCGCCTTTTTTCGAGGATGGGTAAGTGCTCTTAAGGAGGCGAGAACTCCAAAAAATCTAATCTTTGGTATAAGTACCAGATTGAATGTCCTGCATATAGCCATAACCCCTTCTCAAAAGATGATGAATGGATCCCAACCGATGATATTCCCTCCTAACTCTTGGATCAAGATCTTGACGAAGATGTCAAAGAATTTGTCCCAAAGCCAGATAATGGTCAGGGGGCGATTGTAGCAGAATATATTGCTCGTTGTCCTGGCCCTTCTTAGGCCTTTATATATTTCTTTTTGGTCTGTGGTTGTAACCTTGTATTCTAATAAAGAATTTTCGTACGTTTTGAGTATATGCTGACTAAACATGTTTTGATTTTATTTACTCTAAGGTTACATAGTGCTTTTGTTGACCAAAATGATATTGATTTATTGATTCGTAGGCTTTAGGCTCAAACTTAGTTCGAATCATTTTGGGCGTTTGCAACCGACTAAATGATGTTTAAGTATTGTCATTCTTCCTTTTATATGTTTGAACATTCTCCCAATCCAATGTGCCTAAGCAGTATCATTTCATTCACTTTACCTTTTAGGTCGTGTCGTCACACGTCCTTAGGCCTAAGTGAGATAATGGCGAGAATGTATCTGGCTAGTGGGAAATCCGCCCGAGCAGGCTTTTTTCGACCAACAGATATTGGCCACCAACTAGAGTTGGCTTTATTGCTTAAGGGTCCCCTATAGGACTTTTGTTATTGCCGGTGCAACTCATGAGGCCTCTCTCATTTCCAACAAGGTCCTGAGGGTAATTTGAAGTGTTTGTATTTAACTTATTAACCCTGTTATATATGCATAAAGGAGTTATCATTGGAAAATGTGCAAATTAATGAGATATAATTAAGATAAGTTAAGCAACCAACGTAAAATTTAAGAATAAATAGGCCAACCCTGAAAAACATCGCTAATGTCGTTTAACACAAGGTTAAACTGTATAAGCAACTCCGAATGTTTGTTGGAGAAACCCTTTTCTTTTTGAAAATAAAAATTATAAACAAGATGTGTTTACAAAGAAACATATGTACGAGAGTAATTAAGATTGTGTAATCAGTTTTTAAAACTAAGGCAGTTTCAAAAATTCAGCACACTTAGAGAATGAGATGAGTAGATGAAGATAATCAACACAAAGATTTTAACGTGGTAAAACCTCTCCCAACAGAGGAAACATCCACGGTGACTTCTAAGTCACAAAAACAAAAGTCCACTAATAACAAAAACTAGTTACAAACAATACAACATGCAAGCACACAAATCAACCTATTCTAAGTTTAGGAATATACCCCCTTGGTTCCTTCTAACTTCTGATAGATCTGATTTGTTGATGATGTTCTCCAGTTTGCTAACTTCCTTTGCTTTAGCTTCTTTACGTCGACTCAATGATTTCAGATCTTAAACACAACACTTCCAGTGTAGTAGTGTGTTAAGTGTTTGTGTAGTGATTCCTATACACATGCATGAACTCACACACACTTAGATTTACAAACAGTCCTATAAAAATTACATATACAGTCTATATGCAGTGATTTTAATTTATTTCTTTCTCACGGAACTCAAATCCTTTTGACCTTTAAAGATAACCCAGATTCCACGGAGATCTTGCTTCAAAAATCGGACAAGACCTTAATCAATCTCTTTTGAAAACATTTATGAGATTGAAAACCCTCCAAGTGCGAATCCAACTAGGTCAGAATCAAGTTTCGTAAGAAAAGAAACCAGAAAACATTTTCAAAACCAAATCAGTACGATTTTCTTAAATCAAGTATAAAAAATGCAGATCTAGTGAAAATGTAACATATAGTATGTAGATCTAACGTTTCTATGAAAAAGAAACTAGATCTTCACAAAAATGTTTAAGTTGTGTACAAGATCTAAAGATCACGAGGTTACAGCAACACAAGAACAAACCTCTCTCTCTCTCTCTCTCTCTCTCTCTCAAACACTCAGGTTGTGTTTGGGTTTGAATATGCGAAGGTTTGTTTCAGAGAAGGTGAACTGTTTAGGGTTAGGGTTAGGCTAACAGGTTTTTCTTTCTCTCTCTTCTCTCTTTTTTTCTCTCTTCTCTCTCACTTCTCTCTTTTCTCTTCTCTCTTATTTTTTTCTCTCAGAAAGACGAATGACAAAAAGTTCTCTAAGGTTGAGAAGTGAAGGGTATATATAGTGCCTGGGGAAGGTTCTGGATGATCGAGGCAAATCAATGGCTGTGATGAAGTCTTGCAAGGTTTGACTTGATCCTATGGTTATAAAACAGCGGTGGATTAAGATGGTTCTGATTGGTTCAAAAGGTTTGCACTGGGATTAACTAAGAACGCATGCAGACCCTTGATAAGGAAAGATCCAACGATCACCAATGCAACTGGCTATCCTCTCACATAACAAACACAAACTAACGCACCAAAAGGATGACAAGTGTTGGCTGGTAAGTGGCTCTTACACGCGCATCAAACTAATTACAAAACATCACCCTGAAGTCTCTAGCGCTTTGAGATCGTACCCAACCAAACATTTCAGTGAAAAATGAAGTTTCCAAAATAGTATATAAACCCCACAAATTTTATAAACCAATTTTATTAATAAAAACATTTATTCAAAAATGCTTAAAAAAATGTTTAAAAAGGTTTAAAATTATTTAAAAATTCCCAAAAAATTATTAAAGCTCTAATTCAATGGGAATTAAACACACACTCAATTTTAGGCAATATTAACACATGTATGCACTTCTAATTGTGTGTTGTGTGATTCATTTTATACCATCATTGATCTTTGAAGAGGATTAGAGAGTTAGGTTCTGAGGCTTTTTGGATTCTAGGATAGACTACCAATTTTGTCAATATTTCCAAATTAGTTGAGCACTTATACAATGTAGACTTAAGCAAGTCAAAGGTATAAGGTGCTTCAAACCCGCCCTTTATTCATTGCAAATTGTCTTATAAAGTAACAAAAAATAAAAATTCTGCTAACTTAAAAAATAATAAAGAAGATCTAAAAGTAGAACTTCTTGAGATTGATTGCATTACATGCTCTTGGTATCTCCCTTCCCTTAAGCGTTTCCGATTGATATGCTCCTTGGAGATCATCTCTGATTATAATATATGGTCCTTCCCAGTTTGGTCTTAGTTTGTCGTTCGATGGTTTTACAGCACTGTCGAGGACTTTTAGCAAGACATAGTCCCCTGTTGAAAACTTCCTTGGATTGAATATTTTGTTGTATTACTTGGTTAGTTGTTGTTGGTAGGATGCCAACTTGATCAAAGATAGCTCATGTCGCTCATCTGCTAGGTCAAGTTCAGTATGTAGTGCTTCATCATTGAGGCCTTAATCGACCAGAGGGGTTCTCATAGTGGGGAGACCTGCTTTCAGAGGCTTGACAACCTTTATGCCATAAGCGAGGGCGAATGGTGTTTCCCCGATTGGTCTCATGGGCGTTGTGTGATAGATCCATACGAAATGAGGGAGTTAGTCCACCCAAGTGCCCTTAGCTTTTCCAATCATTTTTTCATTCCATTGATCATGGTTTTGTTGGAAGGCCATCCCCTCGATCCTCGCGGAGGGTGGGACGGAGAAGAGTGGGCATCTTCAACGTCGAGAGGATCTTGGTCCTGCACATTCCTCTCGGGAGCGCTTCGGCCGGCATCAGTGATGAGGTGAAAAATGTAGAGAGATGGAGTCGCCAGTCTATTTTACTCAAAACAGATAAAAGAAAAGGGAGACATCCCAAAAGATAACATCCAAAGACATACTGATACATACGAAACCAAAAAATGATTCGAAAAGGGTCCGGAGGCTAAGTTACGAAACGGGAAGGTGTTAGGCACCCATTTCGCCCTTACGGTCTCTCATGGGTTATTACTATTTTTCTTTATTTCCCCGTGATATGTGTGCATGTGTATATATAGTGGAGATAAGAATCATCGACTTGTATCATGGAAGAGATAAAGCGAGCCATCTATAGGAATGTTCTTAGAAGTAATATTAGAAAAATAGGATTTACGTGATTATCCTAGCGTTGATCGTTATAACGGAACGATAACACATATGGAATAATACACCACTAAGAACAAATATACGTATATATAAATATATGGAATCTAAGAGAGTTAAGTTTAAAGAATATAGAAAAAAAATAGGAAAAGGTAGGAAAAGGACTCGAGACTCGAGTTTTAACCCGAGATGCCTGCGTAGTCTATAGAGGCATCAAAGTCCACATAGTCCGCATGCAAAACGAGGGATAGGGTTTATCCCATAAATCCAACCAAAGACTTCTCTTATATGTGTGTGTGTGTAAAAAAAGCGTTTTAGTTGTGAGAAAAGTGTGAGAATTCCCGTTTGGAATTTATGAGAAAACCCTCTTTTTCTTATTTTTTGGGTTTTATTTATATGAAAATAAGAGATGTACAATAATAATAGATAAAAATTATATTAGGATATGTGAGATGAGAGAATAAAAGTGCTAAGTAATAAAATAAATTAATGCGAATTTAGGAGAATTTAAAGAGAGAGTTGAGAAAGTTGGACCTTCTTGAAGATCTTGAGCTTGAGCTTAGATATTGGAGAGCATCCCTTGCACTTGGGTGATGATGGAGGGTACTTAATTCACCAAGTTTGATGAAAAGGTGATTAAAGGTGAATATTAGAAAGGGATTTGGATGTGAAAATCACGTTGACTTCCAGAGGGGTTTTCTGAGCTTGCTGAGAGTGATAGATTTCATATCTTCTTTCTTTTGGAAGGGGGTTAGGCCCTCCTTTTTATAGGCCCATGGCATTTCCGATCAACATAGCCCTGGTCCTGCCAATCCGCAGGTGTGTTTAGGCACACTTCCGATAGGCAGGGTTTAGAACATGCCGTTTGGCAGTCTCTTTCAGGTTCTTTCGGAAAATCGACCGTAGAGCGCAAACCGTTGATCTGAATTGCGCATAGGGAGAACCGTTGGAAAGGTAATTCAGACACCTTAAAAAGTCCTTTGGGAGTCTCCCAGGTTCAAGAGTTGACTTTGGGTTAAATGTGGCTTGGGAGCGTTCGTCGTTCCTTTAGACGGGGAATCATCGGACGCAAATGGATCGTTCGCCCGCCTGGTAAGTCAGAATCATGCATGGGGCAGACCGTTGGAAAGTTTAGGATATATACTTCGACATTACAAAGATCTTGACTTGGTTTAGGGAGTTGACTTGGTCAACCAGTGCCTGGAAGTGTTCAGTGACCTTTCGGGGTAAACGGATCGTTCGTCCGTATCGTAAGTCAGAATCGCACATGGGGTAGGCCATTTGAAAGAGGTTTTAGTGCCCTTTAAAGATTCATTTAGTCTCGATCGAGATAAAGAGTTGACTTTGGTCAAATGAAGCCTAGGAGCGTCCGAGGACCTTTTGATCAAGTTTTGGTGGAAAATAGGTCGTTCGTCCGCACCGTAAGACAGAATCACGCATGGGATAGATCGTTAGAAGGGGTTTTAGTGCCCTTAAAAGATTCATTCAGCTTAGTCGAGCTAAAGAGTTTGAATTTTGATCAAATGTGGCCTGAGAGTGTTCGATGGTCTTTAGGTCAGTACTCGGGGTATGACTTAGGTTTGTAGCGATGATGGGAGGTGCTAGGGAACCTATGGAGAGGTTAAGTGGTGTTAGAATGGGGTGTCTACAGAGACACCCCCTCGACGGGTGAGTTTGTAATAAACGTTAGCCGTCGAATAGACACCACATGATACCTTTTAAAAAAAGATGACCAATTCAGAGTGTCGAGACCAATTTTGAGGACCTGGGGATGAGGATGACCAATTCCGCGGGTCGAAGCCAATTTTGAGGGCTTAAGGATGAGGGTGACCGATTATGTGGGTCGAAGACAATTCTGAGGGCTTGAAGATGAGGGTGACCGATTCTGCGAGTCGAAGCCAATTCTGAGGGCTTGAAGATGGTGATCGCTTCTACGGGTCGAAGCCAATTCTGAGGGCTTGAAGGTGAGGGTGAATGATTCTGCGATTCGAAGCCAATTCTGAGGACTTGAAGATGAGGGTGATCGATTATGCGGGTCGAAGCCAATTCTGTGGGCTTAAACTGAGATGACCAATTCTACGGGCGAAGCCAATTCTAAGGGCTTAAATTGTGATGACCAATTCTGCGTGTCGAAGCCAATTCTGAGGGCTTGAATTGTAATGACCAATTATGCGGGTCGAAGCGAGGACTTAAATTAAGATGACTAATTCCGTGGGCTTAAATTGAGATGACCAATTATGCGGGTCGAATCCAATTTTGCGGGCTTAAATTGAGATGACCAATTCTACGGGTCGAAGCCAATTTTATGGGCTAGAAGATGAGGGTGACCGATTCTGTGGGTCGAAGCTAACTCTGAGGGCTTAAATTGAGATGACCAATTCTGCAGGTCGAAGCCAATTCTACGGGATTAAGTTGAGATGACCAATTCTA
Organism: Sambucus nigra; assembly: GCA_949130495.1. Classification (NCBI taxonomy): domain Eukaryota; kingdom Viridiplantae; phylum Streptophyta; class Magnoliopsida; order Dipsacales; family Adoxaceae; genus Sambucus; species Sambucus nigra. The sequence goes on along the minus strand of OX422215.1, from coordinate 279,339,574 downwards.
TGGGTCGGAGCCAATTTTGAGGGCTTAAATTGAGATGACCAATTCTGCAGGTCGAAGCCAAAGTCTGCGGACTTAAGTTGAGATGACCAATTCTACGGGTCGGAGCCAATTCTGAGGTCTTAAATTGAGATGACCAATTCTGTGGGCCAGAAGATGATGGTGATCGATTCAGCGAGTCGAAGCCAATTCTGAGGGCTTAAAGATGAGGGTGACCGATTCTGCGGGTCGAAGCCAATTCTGAGGGCTTGAAGATGAGGTGATCAATTCTACGTGTCGGAGCCAATTCTCCAAGCTTAAGTTGGGGTGAGCAATTCTGTGGGGTGAAGCCAATTCTAAGGGCTTAGAGATGAGAGTGGCCGATTCTACGGGTTGAAGCCAATTCTGAGGGCTTAGGGATGAGGATGACCGATTCCGCGGGTCGAAGCCAGTTCTGAGGGCTTAAATTGAGATGATCAATTATGTGGGTCGAAGCCAATTCTGAGGGCTTAAATTGAGATGACCAATTTTTCGGTTCGAAGCCAATTCTGAGGGCTTAAGTTCAGATGACTAATTCTCTGTGTCGAAGCCAATTCTGAGGGCTTAAATTGAGATGATCAATTCTGTGAGTTGAAGCTAATTCTGAGGGCTTAACTTGAGATAAAACATTCTGCGGGTCGAAGCCAATTCTGAGGGCTTAAATTAAGATGACCAATTATGCGGGTCGAAGCCAATTCTGAGGGCTTAAGTTGAGATGACCAATTTTGCGGGTCAAAGCCAATTCTGAGGGCTTAAATTGAGATGACCAATTCAGTAGGTCGATGCCAATTCTGAGGGATTAAGTTGAGATGACCAATTTTGCGGTCGAAGCCAATTCTGAGGGATTAAGTTGAGATGACTAATTCTGCGATGAGGGCTTAAGTTGAGATGATCGATTTTGCGGAGATTAAGTTGATATGACCGATTCTATAGGTCGATGCCAATTCTGAAGGCTTAAGTTGAGATGACTAATTCTTTGGGTCGAAGTCAATTCTGAGGGCTTAAATAAGGAATAGCCAACTCTGAGGGCTTAAGTTGAGATGAACAATTATGCGGGTCGAAGCCAATTCTGAGGGCTTAAGTTGAGATGACCAATTCTGTGGGTCGAAGCCAATTCTGAGGGCTTAAGTTGAGATGACCAATTCTGCGGGTCGACGCCAATTCTGAGGGCTTAAGTTGAGATGGCCAATTCTGTGGGTCGAAGCCAATTCTGAGGGCTTAAGTTGAGATGACCGATTCTACACGTCGATGCCAATTCTGAGGGCTTAAGTTGAGATGACCAATTTTGCGGGTCGAAGCCAATCTTGAGGGCTTAAATAAAGAATAGCCAACTCTGAGGGCTTATGTTGAGATGACCAATTCTGCGGGTCAAAGCCAATTCTGAGAGCTTAAGTTGAGATGACCAATTCTGTGGGTCGAAACCAATTCTAAGGGCTTAAGTTGGGATGACCAATTCTGCAAGTCGAAGCCAATTCTGAGGGCTTAACTTGAGATGTTCCCAGGGAACTCTGTCGGTCAAATTATCTCATGATTTTGATTTGACTTAGGGAGTAGATTGTTGGGGAAATACTCATATCTTTTGGAGACTTTGCAGAGGAATAGCCAATCTCATACTATAAATTACACTGGGGAAGTGATTAGGTGGTCCGGGGTTTGGACGTATTGCTCGGGGAAATTTGAGACCTTTGGGGAATAGGAGATGATCCGGAAGTTTGGGATGCTTTAGGGGTCCTCCGGGGACGTTGCCGGGAGGAGATGCACTTGGGTTTTGAGAGTTTCGATGGGGAAATAGGGGTTCCACTTAAGGGAGTGCAAAATTTTCTTGGTGAAAAATTTTCTAAATCCTTTTCGAAATTTTTTGGAATCTCCTGAGGATTTTTCAGGGTTTTTTGGTATTTTCTGGGAATTTTCGTACGAAAGATAGGGGGTGTCAGTGGCACGGACTTTTGGACTGCCTCGAGAAGGTAAAGGGTCAGTGTCGATCGGCATGACCCTTGGCATCCTATAAAAAGGGGGCAAGTTCCCCTCATTTTTCACAGCTTCTTGCCTTCTCTCTTTCTGCGATTTTCTTTTGTGAATCGTTCAAATATTTCGTAATCTAAAAATGGCCACTTTTGTGCGCACTGCATTACACCGGGAGTGGTTAGCTTTTGACGATTGGGCGAACGTGGAATGGAGATCCAGGGCGCCTCTTGCTTTGGGGAGCGATAACTCTTTTGACGCAATCGAGCCGGTTATGAATGAGCGGACCTTGCTACGGGAGCCCTCGCATCATCGCTCTTCGAAGGTGGTGAACCCTGGCGGTTATGTAAGTAAAATGAGCTTTGGCATTTGTGACACCCCGACTAATTAAATACCGGGTAGCTACTCCTTTATTAAATTAATTCAAAATGCCAAGTTGGTACAGTTAATAGCATCACTGTCGAAAACATTTTTAATGATTACTAACCACCTAGTATTTAAAAAGTAAGTGCCAAATTTTAATTAAAGTCTGATTAACATGCAACAAGTGTAATAAAAAATAAATACACCATTCACCATACTGAAGTAAATAGAATAACCATCACAAAACGTAAATAAAGTCTGGAGGAAAAATTCCTCACTACAAATCCCACAACTAATAAGTAAACTGAATACTAAATCAATACATGCCAAAGTCTGAAAGCTGTAATGGAAATGTAACTCTAATAGAAATGGGCAACATGCCCTACAACTGATAGATAATGAATCTGGAATCCAAGTGATAGAGGCGTCTACAAGCAAATCCCTGTAGCTTCCACAAACAGCTACAGCTCGTCACCTGAATGAATATCCTATGCATGGTGTCCTTGTAGCTGGGCACCTAAAATGGTTTTACAAAGAAAAATAGATTTGAAAAGCAAACGGGTCAAAGCCCGAATGTGGAGTTATATTTTAAAACCTGCAAGTGCTTTAAAAACATTTAAAACATTAAATGCAAAGTACATGTTAGGACGTACACTCACATGATATTCTCACCTCTCGCCTAACTGTGCACTCCTAACGTAAGTACCCATCTACAACGACACAAACCACTAGCTAAGTGACATCATCTCTAGCTAGACTATCATAGGTCCTACCCATATTACTCGGTTCTATTAACATTATAACGCTCGTAATTAAGTAGGGGTTTAACGTAAACTCAGATGCTCAATATGCAATATATATATCACTATCAGTTAACTCGCTATATTTCTCGAAGCAATACCGTAATTATATTCACAACATTAACATGAAGGTTCCCATTAATTAAGTGTATAGTATTCACATCATAAATATACAATATAAGCACCCCGAGAACTAAGCTGCGGTGCACACATACTCTGATATCGATCCCGGTACATCACGTACATAAGGATTACTTATTCCGAATCTCTCAGGAATAGTTCACAGATAACAACATCACAAATAATGGAGGCGAACACAGTTACATCACATAGGTCACGCACATACCTACGCTCCTACGATCAGCGGACTTATTAATATCCCAATAAGTCTTTCTATGACCTATGTTCATCAAGGTAACCAGTCTAAATCCGGGCAACACAAGGATTAGAGGGCCCTAAGCGAACGCAAACCTCCCGTGATAGCAAGTATGGTAGGTATGTCATACACACAATTCATATACCAATACTAAGTAAACACACATCTTAGTAATCACGTAGTTTAATCGTAGTACATATCGCATTCTCGTACTAACTCATAATTATCACAATTTATACTATTCCGATTTATAATCCTACGCGCCATAATTTACTCACGTCGTAGTAGACACTCACGTCTCAATCCAAACCGTCCATTTAATATAACTCTCGTATATAATTTACTCCTCATAATAACCCAAAAGTCCCAAATCCATCAATACATCATCAAGGAATGTTAACTCTACCCTCGAACAAGTTTACGGGACTCCAAAAATCAAAACAGTCCAAAAAGGTCCAGACTGTCAACTCGTTAGAACTCTCGTTCGAACGAGACTGTTCGAACGAGATTCCACTGTCAACTCGTTAGAAGTCTCGTTCGAACGAGGCTGTTCGAACGAGATTCCAGTTCGTTCGAACGAACTGTACCTTCTAACGATATCTCATTCGAACGAGATATCGAACGAAATCCCTTCTCGTTAGCAGCGACGGGTCAACTCGTCAGAAGCTCGTTCGAACGAGTTCGTTCGAACGACCTGGGTAGGGGCTTCTAACGACCTGCCAGTTTCGTCCCAGATCTTCTTAGTTACGTTTTTCATCCATTTCTACTCCTCAAATCTTCTCCAAAGTTCGTCCCAACAATGTTTTAAGTTCTCTAATCATCCTAAAACATGCTAAGGTCATATCTAACATCTTTTAAGGCTTTATTGCGCCCTATACATCATTAAATCACAAGATTCTATATTTTTCCCCAATTTTTATAAGAACCTGAACCCTAGATCTTTATCATCATCAAATCCCTGAATTAAATCCGTTTTTGTTACAACCAACGTACATTAGTACCAGAATAATCATCTCTATGTAATTCTACATGCGATTTGTCCTCAATATTCAAGTTCTAAATCCAATTAACATGGGTTTTCATTCAACTTTCAAGAACAATTAAAATTCTTCAATTTCTAACATGGAAAGGACATTCTCTGAAATTAAATGGAATAAAGTCACTTGCCTTGGTTGTCTCTGAGTTTGGTGTAGGTTTGATGAAGCTTTTCAGCAGAATTTCTTCTCTCCAAGGTTCTTCTCCAATAGTGGCTTAAGGTGGCTAGGGTTTGATTCGGGGAACTTAGAAAACTCTTCTAATAACCTACGTAGCCTTCTAGGTTAATATGGGTTGGTTAGGGGCTTAGTGGGTCAAATCCACATTAGATGTAATTAACCAATTTTCGTCACTTTTAATTTCCCAAAATACGAAATTACCAAAATACCCTTTATGATGCCGGTATGGCCTAAAAATACCCCGGAATCCAAACTACACCCCTGGCTAGTGTTTTCTGACTATCTCGACCCTTCCGGACGCGTTGGCGCACTCAAAACGACCATACGGTTTATAGATTTTAAATTCACTTTTATAGTCAAAATATTACACCGTGACGCGGCGGTCCCACGCGTCTCAACAAAATTTCTAAAATGCCGTATATAAATCTCACGACAAATTTTATAATTCCAAATTCATATATAAAACATGTATGCACATAATCAAATACCAACTCGCATCTCGTTAGTATTTTACCTTGATTAATTTCCAATTAATACGCATTTAATTAATTAATCCCAAAAATAAATATAGCCAAAAGTACGGGGTATTACATACTTCCCCCCTAATAACTGAATTTCGTCCCGAAATTCGAAACTAGAAAGTACCTGCTAAAAACAGCTCTGGATAACGTTCACGCATCTCATCCTCGCGCTCCCATGTGGATTCCTCGACATTGTGATGTCGCCACTGAACACGCACTAACGGAACTATCTTTGACCGTAGTTTCCTCTTGCTTCGGTCCAAAATAGCAATCGGCCCCTCCTCGTAGGAGCTATCCGGCTGGAGATCGATGTCTTCCACAACAATGTGAGAATGAGCCAGATTATCTCTAAGGTATTTCCTCAGCGAGAAAATATGGAACACATCGTGAATCCGATGCAAATGCTCCGGTAGTCCAAGTCTATACGCAACCGGTCCGATCCGCTCAATAATAGGAAACGGCCCCACATACCTTGGTGCCAACTTCCCCTTCTTCCCGAAACGCATAATCCCCTTCATAGGAGATACCCTGAGCAAAACCTGGTCCCCTACTTGGAACTCCCTGAAAAATCTCTTCGCATCAGCATAACTCTTCTGCCTGTCTTGAGCTACCCGAATGCGACTCCGTATCAACTCAATCCTTGCCGAAGTATCCTGAATCACTTCCGTCCCAAGCAGTTTGTTGTCCCCCACCTCTAACCAACATACTGGGGAACGACAAGGCCTACCATACAATGCCTCAAACGGAGCCATGCCAATAGTGAACTGATAGGAGTTGTTGTAAGCAAACTCCACCAGTGGAAGGTACTGCTCCCATCCACCCCCAAAATCAATAATGCACATGCGTAGCATGTCCTCCAACATCTGATTTGTGCGCTCAGTCTGCCCATCAGTCTGCGGATGATAAGTTGTACTCAACCGCAATTCCGTGCCCATGGCCTCCTGGAAACTCTCCCAAAACCTCGAAACAAATATCTTGTCTCTGTCAGACACGATATTTAGGGGCACACCGTGAAGTCTCACAATCTCTGAAATGAAGAGCTGGGCATACTGTCCCGTAGTGTAATTAGTCCTTACGGGTAAAAAGTGAGCGACCTTGGACAACCTGTCCACAATTACCCAAACGGAGTCATGACCCCTCTGCGATGTAGGCAACCCCGTGATAAAGTCCATAGATATGCTCTCCCACATCCACACCGGGACCTCCAATGGCTGTAGCAATCCTGCCGGTCTCTGATGATCCACTTTTACAAGCTGACAAGTGGCGCATTTCGAAACAAACTCAGCGATATCTCTCTTCATACCGCTCCACCAATACTCGCGTCTCATGTCTTGGTACATTTTGTCCCCTCCGGGATGTACCGCGAACCGTGAGCTGTGCGACTCTGCCATCACATCGTGTCGCAATTCCTCCCCTTCTGGAACTACCAATCTCCCATTGAAGCGTAATCCCCCGTCTAAGCTAACGGTATAGGACTCGGCTCCCTCTGCTAGTAATCGAACTATCTGCTCCTGACAGAACGAGTCATTAGCCTGTGTCCGTACTACCTTCGTGACAATCTGTGGTGTAACGGTCATCACAGACATGAAGGAGCGGGCCACTGCATCCTGGTGTCCCAATTCCTTCCACTTAGCCTTCCACACCTCTGCCACCTCGTCTGCTGGCCTACGGATCAACGCGTCTGCTACCACGTTAGCCTTACCTAGGTGATACTGGATGTCGAACTGGTAGTCCTTCACAAACTCAAGCCACCTACGCTGCCGTATATTCAATTCCTTCTGCGTGAACAGGTACTGTAGGGACTTGTGGTCCGTGAACAGTTGGAACTTCTCCCCCAAAAGATAGTGCCTCCAAATCCGTAGAGCAAATACCACTGCCGCCAACTCCAAATCATGCGTGGGGTAATTCTTCTCATGAGGCTTAAGCTTACGGGAAGCATAAGCTATGGCCTGTCTCTCCTGCTGCAATACACCTCCCAGTCCTTGCAAAGACGCATCGATGTAAACCAAATACTCAACTCCCGGTCTCGACAAAGCTAACACAGGTGCTGAGGTCAATTTGTCCTTCAATTCATCGAATGCCAACTGACAGGCATCACTCCAGATGTATGGCACACCCTTACGAGTCAGATGTGTCAAAGGACCTGCTATCTCTGAGAATCCCCGAATAAACCTCCTGTAGTATCCTGCTAGACCCAAGAAACTATGAATCTCAGTCGGTGTCGTGGGTTGTCCCCACTCCCTCACCGCTGATACTTTCCCCGGATCAACAGATATTCCCCGGTCGGAAATGATATGTCCCAAAAACTGGACTTCCTTCAGCCAAAACCCGCACTTCTCATATTTTGCATACAACTCGTTCTGACGAAGTGTCTGCAAAACCTGCCTCAAATGCTCGGCATGCTCCTCCTCTGTCTGGGAGTAAACCAGAATATCATCAATGAAGACAATGACAAACTGGTCTAGGAAATCCCTGAACACTCTGTTCATCAAGTCCATAAACACTGCTGGAGCGTTGGTCAAACCGAAAGGCATAACCCGAAACTCGTAAGAACCATATCTTGATAAGAACGCAGTCTTCGAGATATCCTCCTCCCTGATACGCAACTGATGGTATCCCAATCTCAAGTCAATCTTCGAGAAGAAAAAAGCTCCTCTCAACTGGTCGAATAAGTCATCGATTCGAGGCAATGGATACTTATTCCGTATCGTGACCTTATTCAACTCTCAGTAGTCCACACACAATCTCAGTGAACCGTCCCTCTTCTTCACAAACAAAACTGGAGCGCCCCAAGGTGAGGTACTCCTGCGAATAAAGCCCTGACCTAACAGCTGCTCTATCTGCACCCGTAACTCCCTCATCTCAGCTGGAGCCATACGGTACGGTGCGCATGCTATAGGTCTCGTACCCGGTAGCAAATCTATAACAAAGTCTATCTCTCGACTAGGGGGTAAGCCTGGTATCTCCTGAAACACATCCGAATACTCCCTGACTACTGGGATAGAATCTAAAGGAATCACTACCTCCTTAGAGGTATCCTCCTCAATGTAATACAGATGAGCGGTCGATCCTCCCTCTGGGCGAGGCATCGCCACTACAAACATCTCTTGCCCCGGAATGGCAAAAACAATGCTCCCACTGAAGCAATCAATCATGGCCCTATAAGCTACGAGCCAATCCATCCCAATAATCACATCGTGAACATGCATATCTAATACTAACATGTCTGCAGGTAATACCAAACCACCAATCTCTACCCCCACTCCCCTGCATATAAAGAAAATAAGTGACCCACTCCCCAATGGTGAGTCGACACACGTCACTGTGCTCTCTGCCGTAGCTAATAATCCTAAAGCTTTCGCGAAGTGTGTAGCTATAAAACAGTGTGTAGCACCCGTATCAAATAATACCCGACCCATAGTGCCATGGATAGGAAACGTACCCTCAATCGCGGGCGGTGCCTGTGGAACTGCAGCCTGGTGGACGTTGTAGATACGTCCATACTGTAGCTGCCCCTGCTGAACTGGGACTGCTGTAATGGGTGGCAATGCTGCCATCTGTGGCGGTGCGGGAAGAGCGGCGGGAAACATAGGCCTCTGTGGCTCCTGGCGAGCACCCTGCTGCTGCTGTGGGGCCCTGCCCCTATCAGGACAATCCTGTCGCTTATGGCCAGTCTTGCCACAAACAAAGCACTTCCCTGGGAAGTTCCCTCCTCTCTGTCCCTGCTGTCCCCGGCCCTGGTGGCCGTTACCGTTCCTCCCTTGGCCCTGCTGGCCCTGGTGAAACTGCTGCCCATTCTGCCCCTGTTGGCCCTGATGGCCGTTTGGACCCTGATGGCCCTGACGGAAACCTCCCTGTCCCTGTATGTAGTTCCCTGACCGGAACCTCTTATTATCCCCCTGCTGGGATCCCTGCTCATTCTGTCTCTGCCCCTGACCATATTGTGCCCCGCTGGCACCATGTCCTCCAGTCCTGCCCTGATGGCTAGACTCCCCCGACCTCTTGCCCTCGGCCATATGAAAATGGTGGTCCTGGCAGTGTAACAATGCAGCGTTAACCACATCAGAATAGGTGGCCAGCGATAGGTTCCCTAGCAGATGCTGACGGATCCTCCAAGTCAACCCATCCGTGAACTTCTCAATCTTCTTCTTCTCTGTTGGTATCTCGTCTGGAACGATGTTCAACAGATTCGTGAACTTGGCCTCATACTCGGCCACAGTCTTACCCTCCTGCTTCAAGCTCATCAATTTCCTCCTCATTTCCGTATGAACAGCTGACGGAAAGTACTTGCGGTCGAGCCGCACCCAGAACTCCTGAATCGTGAGAGTATCCCTCTCCTCCATGGTGGTAATAGACTCCCACCACTGTAGCGAAGATCCAACTAGCTTGAAAGTAGCTAGCACCTGCTTCTGAACATCCGTGCACTCATACATCCTTAAGTGCCTCTGCATATCGTTCCTCCATTGGCTCGAGACTACCACATCTGAGCTACCTACAAACTCTGGCGGATGCGCTTTCTGAAAAGCGTCACATACACGCTCCCAAGCAGACGGGAATGCATTAGCCTATACTGGCGCGGCAACCGGCGCCTGAGGTGGTGCCTGCTGAACAACGGCAATGGCGGCATTTACCGCTTGGGCTACTATAGCTGCAACCTCAGCGGCGTTCATCATACCCTTAACTGGAGCGGGCTGGGGTTCGGGCGTTGCATCCTTGGGAACTCGTCGTGCACGTCGTGGAGGCATCTGAAATAAGAACAAAGTTTATAAGTTCGCTGTTTATAAACTTAAGATAGCTGAAGAACGAAGCATACACAAAAAGAGTACAACAGTCCTAAAATATAGGGCTCTATATCAAAGAAACTTAGCGGAAACATAATGAGCCGTCAGATCCTAAAGGACACTAGAACCTGATGCTCTGATACCACCTGTGACACCCCGACTAATTAAATACCGGGTAGCTACTCCTTTATTAAATTAACTCAAAATGCCAAGTTGGTACAGTTAATAGCATCACTGTCGAAAACATTTTTAATGATTACTAACCACCTAGTATTTAAAAAGTAAGTGCCAAATTTTAATTAAAGTCTGATTAACATGCAACAAGTGTAATAAAGAATAAATACACCATTCACCATACTGAAGTAAATAGAATAACCATCACAAAACGTAAATAAAGTCTGGGGGGAAAACTCCTCACTACAAATCCCACAATTGATAAGTAAACTGAATACTAAATCAATACATGCCAAAGTCTGAAAGCTGTAATGGAAATGTAACTCTAATAGAAATGGGCAACATGCCCTACAACTGATAGATAATGAATCTGGAATTCAAGTGATAGAGGCGTCTACAAGCAAATCCCTGTAGCTTCCATAAACAGCTACAGCTCGTCACCTGAATGAATATCCTATGCATGGTGTCCTTGTAGCTGGGCACCTAAAATGGTTTTACAAAGAAAAATAGATTTGAAAAGCAAACGGGTCAAAGCCCGAATGTGGAGTTATATTTTAAAACCTGCAAGTGCTTTAAAAACATTTAAAACATTAAATGCAAAGTACATGTTAGGACGTACACTCACATGATATTCTCACCTCTCGCCTAACTGTGCACTCCTAACGTAAGTACCCATCTACAACGACACAAACCACTAGCTAAGTGACATCATCTCTAGCTAGACTATCATAGGTCCTACCCATATTACTCGGTTCTATTAACATTATAACGCTCGTAATTAAGTAGGGGTTTAACGTAAACTCAGATGCTCAATATGCAATATATATATCACTATCAGTTAACTCGCTATATTTCTCGAAGCAATACCGTAATTATATTCACAACATTAACATGAAGGTTCCCATTAATTAAGTGTATATTATTCACATCATAAATATACAATATAAGCACCCCGAGAACTAAGCTGCGGTGCACACATACTCTGCTATCCATCCCGGTACATCACATACATAAGGATTACTTATTCCGAATCTCTCAGGAATAGTTCACAGATAACAACATCACAAATAATGGAGGCGAACACAGTCACATCACATAGGTCATGCACATACCTACGCTCCTACGATCAGCGGACTTATTAATATCCCAATAAGTCTTTCTATGACCTATGTTCATCAAGGTAACCAGTATAAATCCGGGAAACACAAGGATTAGAGGGCCCTAAGCGAACGCAAACCTCCCGTGATAGCAAGTATGGTAGGTATGTCATACACACAATTCATATACCAATACTAAGTAAACACACATCTTAGTAATCCCGTAGTTTAATCGTAGTACATATCGCATTCTCGTACTAACTCATAATTATCACAATTTATACTATTCTGGTTTATAATCCTACGCGCCATAATTTACTCACGTCGTAGTAGACACTCACGTCTCAACCCAAACCGTCCATTTAATATAACTCTCGTATATAATTTACTCCTCATAATAACCCAAAAGTCCCAAATCCATCAATACATCATCAAGGAATGTTAACTCTACCCTCGAACAAGTTTACGGGACTCCAAAAATCAAAACAGTCCAAAAAGGTCCAGACTGTCAACTCGTTAGAACTCTCGTTCGAACGAGACTGTTCGAACGAGATTCCACTGTCAACTCGTTAGAAGTCTCGTTCGAACGAGGCTGTTCGAACGAGATTCCAGTTCGTTCGAACGAACTGTACCTTTGAACGATATCTCGTTCGAACGAGATATCGAACGAAATCCCTTCTCGTTAGCAACGACTGGTCAACTCGTCAGAAGCTCGTTCGAACGAGTTCGTTCGAACGACCTGGGTAGGGGCTTCTAACGACCTGCCAGTTTCGTCCCAGATCTTCTTAGTTACGTTTTTCATCCATTTCTACTCCTCAAATCTTCTCCAAAGTTCGTCCCAACAATGTTTTAAGTTCTCTAATCATCCTAAAACATGCTAAGGTCATATCTAACATCTTTTAAGGCTTTATTGCACCCTATACATTATTAAATCACAAGATTCTATATTTTTCCCCAATTTTTATAAGAACCTGAACCCTAGATCTTTATCATCATCAAATCCCTGAATTAAATCCGTTTTTGTTACAACCAACGTACATTAGTACCAGAATAATCATCTCTATGTAATTCTACATGCGATTTGTCCTCAATATTCAAGTTCTAAATCCAATTAACATGGGTTTTCATTCAACTTTCAAGAACAATTAAAATTCTTCAATTTCTAACATGGAAAGGACATTCTCTGAAATTAAATGGAATAAAGTCACTTGCCTTGGTTGTCTCTGAGTTTGGTGTAGGTTTGATGAAGCTTTTCTACAGAATTTCTTCTCTCCAAGGTTCTTCTCCAATAGTGGCTTAAGGTGGCCAGGGTTTGATTCGGGGAACTTAGAAAACTCTTCTAATAACCTACGTAGCCTTCTAGGTTAATATGGGTTGGTTAGGGGCTTAGTGGGTCAAATCCACATCAGATGTAATTAACCAATTTTCGTCACTTTTAATTTCCCAAAATACGAAATTACCAAAATACCCTTTATGATGCCGGTATGGCCTAAAAATACCCTGGAATCCAAGCTATACCCCCGGCTAGTGTTTTCTGACTATCTCGACCCTTCCGGACGTGTTGGCGCACTCAAAATGACCATACGATTTATAGATTTTAAATTCACTTTTATAGTCAAAATATTACACCGTGACGCGGCGGTCCCACGCGTCTCAACAAAATTTCTAAAATGTCGTATATAAATCTCACGACAAATTTTATAATTCTAAATTCATATATAAAACATGTATGCACATAATCAAATACCAACTCGCATCTCGTTAGTATTTTACCCGGATTAATTTCCAATTAATGCGCATTTAATTAATTAATCCCAAAAATAAATATAGCCAAAAGTACGGGGTATTACAGCATTCCTTTATTGTGGTTTTCTTTTTTTCTTGAATTTTGACAAGGTTATTCTTTTGAGAGTCTGATTTTTCTTTGTCGACTATGCGTGCCCGCGGAACGACGGGGCTTAAGGATGTCTGGGAGCATCTTTCACCTGTGGTGCATTGGGTGGTATCATCAGCAGGCTTTGGGAGGTTGGCGTCTGTACTGGATGAGACGCCTCGTTCGACGACGGTCTTATGCTCTCTAGGGGAGAGGTGGTGGGACACTACCCATACCTTTCATTTCGACTTCGAGAAAATGACTGTGATATCTATAGACGTGCAACAGCTGATGGGGTTGGATTGTGATGGAGAGCAGATAGAGGTGGATCACTCTTTATGGGTGAGGTCGGAGGCGGTGCAAGCGGCGCTCGATGAAGTAGGGAGGATAGTGTCTGGGGACTCCATTCGTCTGTCGCTACTGAGGGATGTTTTGATGGGCAGAGTGATTGATGTGGAGGATGGGCTGCAGGTGAGGCAGATGGCTCGGTTATTTATTTTGCTGGTGATGGGGGGATTTTTGGTGGCGTCGAGCGGTGATGTCGTCCACTTATGGTTTTTTCCATACTTAAGGATATTTTCGAACATCCCCCTCTATGATTGGGGGAGCATGACTTTGGGGACCCTTTATTTTTCTTTGGATGCATTCAGCCGGTGCTATCGGCAGTCTTTCACTGGAGCCACGTATCTTCTTGAGGTATTCTTTAATTTGCGCATTTTCCTTTCATGCATTCGCATTTTCCTTATGCGTCTCTTTTTATTACGGATTTTTTTCTTTGGCAGACGTGGTTCTATGAGGTGATTGGGTGTAATACCCAGCTAATTTCCCTGAAGGATGAGACCGTTGGGAACTTTTGCCGGTTGTATCGGTGGCGGAAGGCCAATCGGCAGTCGAGGAAGTCTCTTTCTCTGGAGACGATGCGTCAGGTCTTGAATGGCCTAACCAATGATAGGGTAAGAGTTTTTTATTCTTCAGTCTTGGTCTTTATGCGCTCTGATTCCATATTTCCTTATATCTGCTAGGGATTTTTCAGGTGACCTTTTACCCTTAGGGGGTGGCTGTTCAGGACACACGGTTGACTGGAGTGAATGCGCTGATGAGGAGTTTGTTGGCGCATGAGTTTGGCCACTCATGGTATCTCGAGGAGAGGGTGGTTCGTCAGATTTCTAAGGAGGAGGTGGTGGTGCCACTTGTGAGGCCTCCTCTATCTATTAGGCGGGAGCGGCTGTTTCCAGAGGATGTGAGGATCGCGGCGATGATTGGCGAGTCCTATCTGTTGTACACTGATACGGTTGTGCCGTATGATTATATGGACTTTGTGATGAGCTAGCTGATGGCGCCCAGCATATATGATGCACTGCCCTTCCCTCCTACGGGTTCGAGTCATCCAGTGGGGTCCTCCCACAGCGGTGGTGGTCCATCGACATATGCAGCGGTGGTGACTTCAGAGGTCCCCTTTATGCGGTTGCATGCTCCTTCGTACAACATTCGGCGGCCTGATGGAGGGATGGTGCCTATGCTGCATCGTCCTCACGCGATGGACCCGGAGGAGTTGGGCTTGACAGAGGAGGTTCTTCGTCCTGAGGTATACCTTTTTGTTCTTCTCTTTTCCTTTTTTCTTTCCTAGCTTCTTTTGACCTTTTCTGCTTGATACTGATTTTGCCTTTTCTTGCAGCAAGTTCGGGTGTCCACCACTTGGTTGAGGGACATTAGAGACTGGATATCTTCTGCGACTGCCCATATTCGGGACGCGGTTCCTGTTCCTTCGTGCTTGGTGATGTCTGCCTCATCCGAGGAGGAGTCTGGTTCGGGTAGTGGTGGTGCGTCATCTCGCCGCAGGGGAAAGAGAGCGCGTCGTAGGGGTGGGAGTTCTTAGAGAGAGAGAGAGAGAGAGAGAGAAAGAGAGAAAATGTGGGTTCGGGCTGAGTCTCATTCTTTTTTCTTTTCTTTTTTCCTGCAAGATTGATGTATCAAAGAGAAATATCTATTAAATGAAGTTTTTTATTATCTTCTATTAAAGATGAATGAATGAATGTACGCATATGCGCTTTTTACTTTGCTGCTGACACCGTAGAAAGAAATATTTTTGGAAGTTTTGAAGGAAAGTTTTATTCGTAACGAGGAATTATATAAAGATGAAAAAGGGAATTTGAAATTATGTTTTAGAATATCAATTTATTTTTATTGAGTTTTTTTATTTTGACAAAAGAGCAAAAGGAAAATTTCTAAAAACAGGGGGTTGACGATCGGCAAGCACCTTGTCCTGCCTATCAGCAGGTCAGTCCAATCCTATCATTTCAAATCTTTGATTGGTACCCTCTTCATCCTTTAGTACCTTGTGGGGGAGGGATTCCTCCAATTTTTGCAGGGGTTACGTCTTTTTGTGGGGGTTTTCAAGTATAAAAAGGGGTAAGGGTGGAGTTCTTTCATCACACCTTCATATTCTATCTTTCTTATTCTATGAGATGGCTTTCCCTAGTAGTGTTAAGTTTGCCAACTACCTCGAGACTTTGGAGGCAATGTCCTCCTATAATGTCGACTACGATGCTTTCAACATGCGTTGAGCCTCTTTATGGCGTAATCGGCCCATAGAGTGGAACATGCTGATGGCGGCGGTACAATTTTGGTACCCCGAAGACCATGTATTCCGCTTTGGCTTGAAAGAAATTTGTCCGACTTATGAGGAATTTTCTCCCATATTGGGAGTAAATCCTATTGTGGCGACTGTTATGCCTGAGTTTTCCCGATCTCCTCGAGAGCTGTTGGTTGTACTTCTCCGTGTCTCTCCCTCGGCAGGTAGATCCTTGATCACCATAGGAATGATTTCTCTTTCGGCGGTGTTACGGTCTGTGCATTTGCAGGAGGTTGGTAATGCTGGATATATCGGAGCCGTTGTTCTGGGCTTGGTTTCAAAATTTTTATTGGTGATTGGGGAACTGCTAGTGGATCCACAACTTCTAGCCATCACCTCATGGATGTTATACCATCACAATCCTACGGCGGTGATACTAGCGGAGACTCTGAATGTCCTGGATGGCTGGCGAGAAGGTCGTTCTGACTTTCTAAGGGGTAGCCCAGTAATGTTGTTTATTTGGTTGTCTAAAAGATTCCTATTGGTGACTCCTTCGGAATATCCTTTGCCAGTTGTACCTAACTTATTTTCACGCCATTTCATCAGTGTTGGTCTGGATATTGAGAGCTGGGAGAACTGGTTTTTAGAGCATGGGGCTCTAAATTTGTACTAGTCAGTGCCTTGGTGGGGACAGCTGTTGCCTATTCTGGAGCTGGGGGAATACCCGTATGTCCGGATGGTTGGCCTCAGGCAGACCTCTTTCTATTTATCTTGGCAGCTTCTGCGCTAATTTGGCTGGGAGCAGGTCATGCCACCTCGGACACTAGATTTCTTTCCGGTAGAAGATCTGACAAAGCGTCTGCGCATGCGGCTTGGCTCTTTGTGGGAGAGTCAGCGTCCGTCGTCTCGTCCCTCTCAGTCTGTTGGGAGAGTTTGGCACATCCCTAGGGATTATATGAAGTGGTTATAGAGAAGAGTAGTTAGCAAGATGTTGGCAGTGGTGACTGGACAAAGGTGGCTTATTTTATCTGATACCATGGAGGGAGGTGTGGTAGTTTTTTCGAGGATGGTTCAAACTTATCAGTCCATGGAGCGTCTGCGGCACTCCATTAGGCAGGGGAAGCTTGGGGATCCTAGGATGTAGATGATAATGATGGAGCGGGCTCCTCTGGTAGCTGTGGGTAGGACTTTGGGGGGAGTTTGTTTTGTAATGGGGAATAAATCTGAGAATTTATTTGGGTTTTTAAGAAGGTATGGGGAGGGAGTTATTCGTTCCTTTTCTTATGTAATTGCACTGTAATTTCTCATTAGTGAAATAAACAAGTTTTTTATCATCCAACTGTGCCTTTTGATGAATTTTGTATTCCTGAATTATCTATATCGATTGCTAAGGCATGCATAATCCTTTTGTTCAAGTATATGTTAGAGTGAATTGTCATTCTCGGAGATAAGAAAAGAATAGTTTTTTATGAAAAAGAAAGGGTCGTGCTCATGTAAGATGGATGAGCTGCCTACGTACCTCTGGTGGTTTTTAAAAAGTTTTAATATGTTTGAAAATGGCTTTTGCAGAGCATCGGGCCCATGTAGTTCTAGGTAGAGGAAAATGAAGAGATTTTTTTTTATAATTGAAAAGGATATAAGAAGAGACGTAGCGCTCCGAGATTTCATACTAGGGGTAAAATTTCTTGAGACGGTCCAGGTTGACTGGACGAGCCATCTCTTCTCCATCTAAGTCGATGAGCATGGCGGCACTGCCGGACAAGATCTTCTTGACGATGTATGGGTCGCTCCAATTGGGCTTGAACTTCCTCCTGGGGTACCAGATGGGCTCTACTATTTCTTTGAGGGCTAAATCCCCTTCTCAAACACCGCGGTCTTTGACTCTCTTATTGAATGATCGCGCTATTCGGAGATGGTACCCTTATATGTGATATAGAGCTTTCAACATCCTTTCGTCCAAGAGTGACAGCTCATCGAGATGGCTTTAATGCCAGTCCTCCTCACTGACCTTGCTTTCAAGCATGATACGTAATAAGGGTATTTCCAGCTCCACAAGTAGGACTGCTTCCATGTCGTATACTAGAGAGCCCCAGTAGAGGTTCAGATTGAGGTTCAATAAACCCATAGGGCGTATGGGATTCGATCGGCCCAATCTCGATAGCTTTCAGTCATCTTACTGATGATGGCTTTGAGTTTCTTGTTGGCGGCTTTGACTGCACGATTGGTCTGAGGAAGGTTGGGAGAAGATTTATATCTCTGAATCCTATACTCGTTGACCACTTTTGTGACTTCTGCCTCGAAATGCAACCCGTTATCTGACACTAGCTCGTACGGGACACCATATCGACATATGACATTTTTCTTGATGAATTGGGCCACTTTCTTGGCGTTTAGGACTGCGTATGACTCAACTTTGACCCATTTAGTGAAGTAATCAATGGAAATCATGATGAACTCATGCCCGTTGTAGGCCTTGGGTGTAACCTTCCCGATAATGTCGATGCCCCAGGTGGAGAACGACCAGGGAGATGTCATGTTGTATAATTCTCGCGGAGGCAAGTGTTGAAGGTTAGAGAACTGTTGGCATTTGAAGCATCTCCGGACATAGGCGGATCAATCCTGGATCATGGTGGTCCAGTAATAGCCTTGTCGAATGATCTTCTTAGCAAGCATGTGACCGTTCATGTGGGTTCCGCATTCCTCGCTGTGGATTCTCTGCATTACCTCTTTAATATCAACCCCTGCGATGCAGTGTAGATGGGTGCTATTAAAGTTTCTCTTAAATAGTGCTTTATGACAGATGATATACTAGGCGGCCAGTCTTTCGAGAGTTACCCGGTCCTTCTTGTTGGAACCCTTAGGATACCTGCCATGCTTGAGAAGGTGCCAGATATCATAATAACAGCAATTGGATAGCTCTAGATCTTCTTTGGTGATGAGCTCAATGTGGTAGCAATGGGTTGGTTTGCCTTGCTTTTCAACCAGGAAGGGGGCCATTGTCATTCCTTCGGTCATGTCGACCATGGAGGCTAGGGTAGTAAGGGCATCAACTAGGTTATTCTTTGCTCGAGGTAGGTAATGGAAGGCGATATCTTGGAATTGGGAGGCTAGTTCTTCTAAGTGGGCATGGAAGGGTTGGATATTCTCGTCCTTGACTTTCCATTTTTTGAGCACTTGACCAATGATGAGGGAAGAATCCCCATAAACATCTAGGTATTGAATACCTTTCTTGAGAGCAACCTTGAGGCCTATCGTACACGCCTCGTATTTAGTCACGTTATTGGTGTAGGGGAAATCCAATATGATGGTGATAGGAGTGTGGGAGTCATCTGGGGCGATCAGAAGTATCCCAATGCCATATCCCTTTTTATTGACAGCACCGTCAAGGAACATTTGCCATCGAGGGTCGTTTCAAGCAGCGTAGAGGATGTTTTCATTTGGGAATTTAGAGACCCAACCATCAGCTTCTTCCATGGGGTAGTCAGCGAGGTAATCAGAGATGGCTCTTCCTTTCATGGATTTTTGCGTGACGTACACAATATCAAACTCATCTAAGAGCATCAACCATCAGGCCATTCGGTTGGATAAGGCGAGTTTCTTAAGCAGGTACTTGATGGGGTCCATTCGGGATACAAATTTAATGGGGAAGGCGAGCATGTAGTGTCTTAATTTTTAGGTGACCCAAACAAGTGCGACGCATGCTTTTTCCAAAGTAGTGTAGTTGACTTCGTACCTAGCCAATTTGTGACTAACTTAGTAGATAGATCTTTCTTTACAGGAATCTTCAAGGTATTGGGCTAGTAAATCCCCAACTGCAGTGTCGGTTATGGTTAGGTATAGGAGCAAAAGGAGACCAGGTTGTTGTAGCATGAGTACCGAAGGTTGGGTTAGGTATTGTTTGATTCGATCAAAAGATTTTTGGTAGGCCTCATTCCAAACCTTGGTTGAATCCTTCTGAGTATTTTGAAGATAGGTTCGCAGATGGAGGTAAGTTGGCTGATGAACCGGCTGATGTATTGTAATTTCCCAAGGAAACCATGGACTTTTTTTTTCATTCAGGGAGGTGGCATCTCAAGTATGGCTTTCAGTTTGGCAGGATCTGCTTATATCCCTCTTTCACTGACCATGAATCCCAAGAGTTTTCCCTTTGTAACGCCGAAGACACATTTTTGTGTATTGAGTCTCATCTGTTATCATCGCAGACGTTCGAATAAGTTTCGGAGAGCGGGGACATGACCGTTTCAAGTTTTGGATTTGATAATCATATTATCCACAGAGACCTCGACCTCTTTGTGAATTAGATCGTGCAGGATGGATGTAACAACCCTCTGGTAGGTATCCCCAGCATTCTTGAGACCAAATGGCATAACAGTGTAGCAAAAAGTTCCCCACGGTGTGATGAACGCGGTTTTTTCTTGATGACCGAGGTGCATTTTGATTTGGTTATACACGGTAAACCCGTCAACGAATGACTTGAGAGCATGACTGACTGTGTTGTCCACGATCATGTCGATATTGGGTAGTGGGTAATCATCCTTTGGAGAGGCTTTGTTCAAGTCTTGGTAGTCTACACACATTCGAACTTTCCCTCCTGATTTCGGGAAAAGACACTATGTTGGCTAGCCATGTGGGGTATTCAATCACACGAATAAATCCCACGTTCAACTGTTTGACCACCTCTTCCTTGACTTTGAGCGATCATTCAGTGCGGAGCTTTCTCAGCTTTTGTTTAACTGACTTATAATCTGAAAGAGTGAGGATCTCATGCTGACCTATTTCAGGATTAATTCCGGGCATATCGTCGTAGGACCATGCGAAGACATCCACAAATTCTTTCAATAATTCTTCGAGTTGTGCGCGTTCATACTCGTCGAGGGTAGCCCCTATCCTAATTTCACGCAGATGGCTACTAGAATCGAGGTTAACAATGACAGTCTCTTCTTTATTAACTTAAACGTGGTTATGTTGTTTGTTATTAACTTGATTTAGATCGGTTAAGAATTATTCATTTGCAAAATCATCATCATCAAAAGTTTGATTAGAATCTAAGCAATTAATGTAAGGCACAGCAAGATACTCAAAATCTTCGTTTATTTGATTAATAGGAAAAACAGCATTGAGAAGCTCATCAAAGGAGGTCTCGATTACATTTGAGCAAGGATAAACAACAGAAGAAGAAATGGGGTAAACATTGGGGTTAGGTGAGATTTCAACAAGTAAAACGGGCGCAGCATGCCAGTTGAGGAGAGGCATATCAGCATCTTTAATCAAGTGGGATGGATCCAGTGATGTAGTGCTTGAATGAACCATGCAGAATGTCATCCCCAGTGTCTGCAAGTTGAACGAGTCCTTGGAGTCACTTTCCTCAGTCTCTTAGGTATCTTTGATGAGCGGTTGTACATGGTGTTGGGAACTTTCGGCCCATGGGTAGCTATCTTGGAAAAATATCTCCATTCCAGGCTTTATTTTCTTGTTTGTATGGTCATACCATGGTTCTGGAAAGTCACAAAAGGGGAATTCCTCTCCCTCTTTGATGAATCGTCCATTCAAGGAGTCACTTGGGATAGTCTGAATGAAGTCTAGTCTTCTCTTTGGTCGAGATTGGCAGATCATTATGACCTCTTCTTCTGATGGTTGATACCCCAAACCACAAGGAGGGAAAGCTTTCTTTAGTTCAATGGGCTCAAGTATCCTTTGATGTCTTTGTCCTAGCCCCAGTTCGGGCATGAAGTCCATGTTTCTAAACATCTTGATCATATTGACGTTGCCATGAGGGTCATATTCTGGACAAACCCTTTCTTTGAAATTGACCCCTGTCGGTAGTAGAAGTGGTTAAACTTCAAATCTTGATAGGAGCATATCATTTGATCCGTGTTGTATCTCAAGGATTGAATTGCTGGTGTTTTCACCCTCGGTATTATCGTCGTCGCCTAAAATGGTGATGACTCGTCCATCGGTAAAGAACTTTAATTTTTGATGGAGTGAGTAAGACACACCCTTGATACTGTGGAGATAAGGTCGTCCGAGCAACAGGTTGAAACAAGTTAGGATGTCGATAACTTGGAATTTAATGACAGGGTTTATAGGGCCAGCCCCTATTACAAGCTTTATGGATCCCATAATCTCCCGACGGGTATTATCGTAGGCACGTACAACAGCGGAGGTTGGAGCGAGGTCACTTTCCTTCAGTCCTAAGCATTTGAAGGTTCTTAATGGGAAGATATTCAGGGCGGATCCGTTATCGACAAGAGAGTGGTACGATCTTCCCCATAACTTCGACGGAGATGTTGAGTGCATGATTGTGGTTTGGCCCAATTCTGGGGATTTTTTCTTCGAAAAAGGATAGCATTCGGGTAGAGGTCAAGGATCTGACTAAATTTACCGCTTCTTGTGGTGTGGTAGAAGGAGGAACTGTGGGTCCAGTGAACAATTTGATCAAAGCATTTCTGTGTAGCTGGGAAGACATGAAAATCCCCTATAGAGTGATGTTAGCTTAAGTTTTCTTCAGTTGATCGAGGATCTTGCTCTCCTCGAGGGTCATCTCTGGCATAGGAAGGTTTTTAACGCCCTTCCCTTTGTCATTGGTTGGTGGTAAGTTTGGGATCTAGTAATGCCTCCCTGATCTGGTCATGTGATTTACTGAAGAAGGGAAGAATATGAACCCTATTTTTTCATCGATCTCGGGTTGTTCTGCCACTTTATTTATTTCTCTGAGGAGCTCCTCAAATGATATTATTCCACACATGTCGGCTACCAGGCCAGTTTTCTCGAAAGCTTGCTCTTTATTCGAATCTTCAAATTCTTCCCCCTATTCGTGGCAATAATTCTGTCTTTCCATTTAAAGTCAATCCATTCCATAACCTCAATGGATTCTTCATACAGGTCTTCCCATTCTATGGGGATATATAAGGGTGAAGGGACCAAGCATCCTTGTAGCTTCAGAGTATCAAGTAACTCGGTCATACTGCAAATATCGTTGGTTTGCCTGAAAAATTCTACCATGAACAGGACAATGTCATCTAGGTTGACTTCATCGTTTGGTACCACCCAACTGTCTGAATCTCGGGCCCATTTTCGTGCTTCCAAGAATAGCGTACTGAACCTCTGGCAATCAATGATCATCTGTGAGGGAAATTTCAGCCTGAACTCTAGGAGTTGGTTTAACACTTTTGATAATTCCATACTTCCATCTTCAGAATGGGTACGGACAACGATGCATACTTTGGTAAGGAGTGACAGTGCTTGATCAGCAAGGCTAATAGGGTGTAGGAGGAAATATGGACAGGTTTGGAGAGGTTTGGGAGAGTGAATGGGTGTCATTTGAGTTGAAGGATCAAATTCAGGGTTTATTTCTAGGAAGATAGCATTGGTATGATTTGGGAGTGGGTTGTGAGTAGTTTTTGGCTTAGGATTTGCTGGTGGGGGCAATGGTACCCCGGTCAATTAGAAATTGGATTATGTTTCGAAGGTGAGAGCATTGGTCGGTGGTATGATCAGCGGTTTGGTGAAAGGTGCAATGGGCATCTACTTGAAGTTTCTTGGAAGTGGATTTGGCAATGGGCGGGGGTCCAAGGGTTTGATAAGGTTTCGATTTAACAAGTCTTGATAAACTTTGGAGAGGGTAGTAAGGAGATCGGTGTATTCCTTTCGAACTGGGATAGGGCTTCTTTCTGGTGCCCACGAAGTGGTTAGTTGAGAGATGTTATTGATGGTTGAGACTGCAGCACTAGCAAGTTTATCATATTTTCTGGGGGTGAATTGTCCGAACACTTTCTTTGGCTCAACCTCTGTCTTAGAAAGACCTTCTTCAATTTCTACTCCTACTTCTCTGAGAGATCAGAAATGGATATAGTATTGTCCTCCCATTGTTGCTCGAACATGGGGAAAGAAGTTCTTCTTCACTATGTTGACTTGTTCTTCCTTGGATGGCCGATTAGTCATGATGGCAGCCTTTTCCCTCCATCGAGCTATGAAGTTACTGACTGATTCCCCAGAGTTCTGTTTGAGAATCTCTAAATCATGGTGGGTGACCTCAAGCTCTTCGTTGTATTTGTAATACGACATGAATTCAAGGGCTACATCCTCCCAGCTATGGATTCTGGACTCCTCGAGAGACAAAAACCATCGGAGGGAACTATCCTTCAAAGTTTGCTAAAATAATTGGGCCAGCATTTCTTCAGAAGCCCATAGGAGAGTCATAGAATGGTGATAACTGGGAAGATGAACAATCGGGGGTCCACTTCCTCCGAATTTATCGATATTTGGCATCTTAAACTTCTCGGGTAACCTCGCCATAGGATAAGGAGACATATGGGTGTAGTCCATGTAATTCCCAGAGATTCTGACTTGGTCAAACTTCTTAGTTAGCATCTTGAGATCTTCTTTGACCTAAGAAGCTGGACAAGGTTTGGCATAAGAAGCTGGGCAGGCGGCGGCCAATTAATAGAAGGGGCACATGGAGCGTGCTGATACTCTTCGGGAACCCAGATATGTTCGGGTGGACCCATGGCATGAGGGAATAGGGCCTCGAGCTCTTAAGGAATAGGAACCTAGTTTTGTTGCATCTCTCAGACCTCAGTCTAAAGGTTGTCAATCTTGAACACGAGCTGAGATAAGACTACCGCCAGATCTGGCTGCACAAATGGTACTTAATCTGTTTTCTCCATGGAAAGTGGATGGATACCGGACTCAGAAGAAGTAGCAGGAGAACGGATGAAACTCCGGGGTGATTTAACTTAAGACCGAAGCCAATAAGGAGGCAGGGCAAGGGCGTGCGATCGACCTGAGAAGGCGTAAAATGGGATTTATTTTTGACAAAAAGGGTGAAAATATTTTTGACATATTTTTTCTTTTTGAGATCGAAAGACAAAATATTTTTGGATTTTTGATAGAGGAAGGAGAAATATTTTTGGATTTTTGATACAGAAAGGAGAAATATTTTTGGATCTTTGATAAAGAAGGGAGAAATGTTTTTGGGAGACGGGTCTCAGCATGATTATTATTATTATGTCTTACTTGTATTAAATTCTCTTAAATGTAAAATAAAATGTCGGACGGTACCCGAGCCTGGAAAAGTTGGGTTTGTAACATATGTAAAGTTATGGCTGGACTTGTAACCAGGCTCATAGGCAGGGTCCCATTTTACGCGAAAATTTGGGTGGCAGGTCGACCCGGAATTTCAGCAAAGTTTCGGGTCGAAAATGGTAATCTAACATGTGTCTCCTAAGCTTGACACCTATATTCAGGTATGCAGTTGGTTTGGTGAATTGGAAAGGGTTCCCCCCTTTGGCGTGGCTTCCACGATATACGTCTTACTTTTGAGGGCAATCAGTACATGTGGATAAGCCATTTGATATACCTGAGTGTACGTGAGTTGCCTCACTATATACCTCGTGGGGACGGTATGTGTGAGAGCAAATTCGATATACTCGGCATACGTGAATGAGTTCCCTGCGATATACCTCCTTTCATGACTTCATTCAAGCGGTACGATGCGGGGGAATCGTTCGATATACATCGAATGTACTTGGCCAATGGAAGGTGAGAGTCATATCTCTTAGGCTAAATGTGCCCTACCGGGCCAACGCCCATCACGAAGTGACCCTCCTAGACAAAATTTGGCCAATCACAATGTTGTTTCGATGATATCGTGTGAATCATGCATGATTATCTTATTAGTATCTTATGAGAGTATTTTTCTTGATCATGCCCAACAGGGAGCAAAGTACAAGTACTAATGGTATACCAAGTATGGATGGGTGATGCGTGCAACATGTGGACATATGTGATCCTAGGTGCATGTGGTGTGAAGTGTACATGGAGAATCTTCTACAAGTATGTGAATAGAAGCATAAGCATGAGGTACACATAAATAGTTAAGGGAAACATGCAAAATAGGGGAAAATATAAGGAAATAAAACACCTATGTAAATAGACTCTAGCCCTTAAAATAAAGTCCCCAGGGAAGTCGCCACTGTGGACATCCCCCCAATCCTCACGGTGGGTGGGACGGAGAAGAGTGGGTGTCTTCAACGTTGAGAGGATCTTGGTCCCGCGCATCCCTCTCAAGAGTGCTTTGGCCGACATCGGTGATGAGGTGAAAAATCTAGAGAGATGGAGTCGCCAGTCTATTTTACTCAAAGCAGACAAAATAAAAGGGAGCTGTCCCGAAAGACAGAATCCAAAAACATACTAATACATACGAAACAAAAAATGATTCTAAAAGGGTTCGAAGGCTAAGTTACAAAATGGGAAGGTGTTAGGCACCCATTCCGCCCTTACGGTCTCTCATGGGTTATTGCAATTTTCCTTTATTTCCCCGTGATATGTGTGCATGTGTATATATAGTGGAGATAAGAATCATCGACTTGTATCATGGAAGAGATAAAGTGAGTCATCCATAGGAATGTTCTTAGAAGTAATATTAGAAAAATAGGATTTACGCGATTATCCTAGCGTTGATCGTTATAACGGAACGATAACACATATGGAATAATAAGCCACTAAGCACAAATATACGTATATATAAATATATAGAATCTAAGAGAGTTAAGTTTAAAAAATATAGAAAAAAAAAGAGGAAAAAGTAGGAAGAGGACTCAAGTCTCGGGTTTTACCCCGAGATGCCTACGTAGCCTATAGAGGCATCAAAGTCCACATAGTTTGTATGCAAAATGAGGAGTGGGGTTTATCCCATAAATCCAATCGGGAACTTCTCTTATATGTGTGTGTGTGTAAAAAAAAGTGTTTTAGTTATGAGAAAAGTGTGAGAATTCCCGTTTGGAATTTATGAGAAAACCCTCTTTTTCTTATTTTTTGGGTTTTATTTATATGAAAATAAGAGATGTGAAATAATACTAGATAAAAAGTATATTAGGATATGTGAGATGAGAGAACAAAAGTGCTAAGTAGCAAAACAAATTAATGCGAATTTAGAAGAATTTAAACAGAGAGTTGAGAAAGTTGAACCTTCTTGAAGATCTTGAGCTTGATCTTGGATATTGGAGAGTAGCCCTTGCACTTGGGTGACGATGGAGGGTACTTAATTCACCAAGTTTGATGAAAAAGGTGATGAAAGGTGAAGGTTGGAAAGGAATTTGGATGTGGAAATCATGGGGACTTTGAGAGGGGTTTTCTGAGCTTGCTGAGAGTGATGGATTTCAGATCTTCTTTTATTTGGAAGGGGGTTAGGCCCTCCTATTTATAGTCCCAGGGAATTTCCTATTGGAATAGACCTGGTCCTGCCAATCGACGGGTGTGTTTAGGCACACTGCCGATAGGCAGGGTTTGGAACCTGCCATTTGGCAGTCTCTTTCAGGTTCCTTCGGAAAACTGGCCGTAGAGCACAAACCGTTAATACAAATTACGCACAGGGTGAACCGCTGGAAAGGTGATTCGGAGACCTTCGAAAGTCCTTTGGGCTGCTCTCGAGTCCGGGAGTTGACTTTAGGTCCAATGTGACTCGGGAGCATTCGTCGATCCTTTGGACGGGGAATCGTCGGACGCAAATGGATCATTCATCCGCCTGGTAAATTAGAATTACGTACGGGGTGAACCGTTGGAAAGGTTAGGAGATGTACTTCGACATTCCAAAGAGATTGACTTAGTTTGGGGAGTTAACTTTGGTCAATCGGGGCCTGGAAGTGTTCGGTGACCATTCAGAGTAAAATGGATCGTTCGTTCGTCCGTACCGTAAGTCAGAATCGTGCACGGGGTAGAACGTTGGAAAGGGGTTTTAGTGACCTTTAAAGATTCATTTAGTCTCGATCGAGCTAAAGAGTTGACTTTGGTCAAACGAAGCCTGAGAGCGTCCGGTGACCTTTTGATTAAGTTTCGGGGGAAAACGGGTCGTTCTCCTCACCGTAGTCAGAATCACGCATGCGATAAACTGTTGGAAAGAGGTTTCAGTGCCCTTCGAATGTTCATTCAGTCTTGGTCGAGCTGAAGAGTTTTACTTTTGGTCAAACGGAGCTTGGGAGTGCCCGATGGCCTTTAGGTCAGTACCCGAGGTATGACTTAGGTTTGTAGCGATGAGGGGAGGTGCTAGGGAACCTACGGAGAGGTTGGGGGGTTAGAATGGGGTGTCTACAGCTTTCGTTTGCCTATTTCTTTGAGGATAAGCCACAGAACTGAAGTGGTACTTGATGATTTGCTTGTCGTAAAAAGCTTGAAATAAACCACTTTCAAATTGTGTACCATTATCAATGATGATGGTCCTTGGTATCCTAAAGCGAGTTATGATGTTACTCTATATGAACTTGGTCATGTCAGAGTCTCTAATGTTTACTAATGGTTCTGCCTCCACCCATTTGGTGAAGTAGTCAGTGGTGACCAACACATACCTGCGATTTCCAGATGCAATAGGTAGTGGCCCCACGATGTCTAATCCCCATTGAGCAAAAGTACATAGACTAGTAAGTGATTTTAGGTCGCTGGGGGGTTGGTGAATCATAGGTGAGTGCTTTTGGCACTTTTAACATTTACAAACATATGCGCTAGTGTCTTTTTACATGTGAGCCCACCAATATCCTTCTTTGATCGTTCGAAAGGCTAGTGATCTTCCACCTACGTGACTCCCACATATGCCTTCATTAAGTTCACTAAGTACTTGCTCGGCATCTTATGGGTGAACGCACTGGAGGTAGGGGCCTGTGAATGACTTCTTATGAAGTTTCCCTTCAAGGTTAAGGTAGAAACGAGCAGCCTTGACTTTGATTTAATGGGTCGGCCTCTTATTGTCTGGCAGTACGTCGCTCCGTAAATAATTGATGATGAGGTTCATCCAACTTGGGGCTTTATCTATGAAGAGGACTTGCTCAGCTACGATGATCGATACTGGGTTGTTCGAGGAACTCAATATGGATTGTCCTTTTTAAGTCTGAGTTAATTATCGAGCTTATAGTGTTGCTAAAGCATCTGCGTGACTATTCTATCCTCGCGGGAATTATTGAATTTCCACTTGCTCAAAGTCCCCATGAGTCCTCTTACTACATTGAGGTATGTTTCCATTCAATTATCTTTAGCATTGAAGTCTCCACTTACCTGCTTGGAGACCAGTTTGGAATCACCGAATACATTGAGGCATTTTTCCCCTAATAGTTTGGCTTTTCACAAATCCATGATCAGCGCTTCATACTCAGCTTCTGTATTGGAGGCTTCAAATTCCAACCTAATTCCCTGCTCAATTATAGTGTCTTTTGGGGTAATGAGAACAATCCCCACTCCTTCCTCCTTGGAATTTGAGGCTTCATCAACATACAATGTCCAATCTCCTGTGAACTTAGCAATAAAATCTACTAGCATCTGTCCCTTGATTGTCGTTCTGGGCTGAAAGTGGATGTCAAATCTCTCGAGTTCAGTCGAGCACTTTGAAAGATCCCCAGCAAGGTTAGCCCTTCGTATAATGACCTTGAGTGGGTAAGAGGTGATTACCGTTATGTAATGGACTTCGAAGTAGTGCTTCAACTTTCTTGAAGTTATCACTAAGGCATAGGAGAGTTTTTCCAGAGGCAAGTACCAATGTTCAGCGTCTAGGAGCGTCTTGCTGGAGTAGTAAACTGAATGTTGTTCTCCCTCCTTTTCACATACTAAGGCAAAGCTCACAACATGGTCTGATACTGTCAGGTAAAGATACAGTTGTTCTCCGTCGTTCGGAATTACCAGTAAGACTTGATCTCTCTCGGAGCTTGCGAACAATTGTCATTACATACTAGGCCTTTGACTTTCTTTAAGAGCTGGAAGAATGGTCAGTAATGTTACGAAGACTTGGAGATGAAGAGATTGAGCGCTGCGAGTATCCCAGTAAGCTTCTGAACATCTCTTAACGTCTAAGGGGAATGGACCCTGGCGATAGCATCGATTTGATCTGGATTGGCCTCAATTCCCCTTTTATTCACTAGGTAACCTAAGAATTTATCTGACTGGACGTCGAATGAACACTTACTTGCATTAAGCTTCATTCGATACTTCCTGAGGATTTCGACGGTTATTGCTAGATCAGAGAGACGATCGGCCTTGTTCTTACTTTTAATGAGCATGTCGTCGATGTACACTTATATCGTTTCTCCCACCTATTTGCTATACATCTTGGTTACCGATCTTTGGTAATTTACCCTGCGTTCTTGAGGCCAAATGGCATGACCATATAGCAATACAACCCAATCGATGTTATAAAGAAGGTCTTATCCTGGTCGGGAAAATTTGATGATATCCTGAGTAAGTGTCAAAGAAGTTCATCCTCTCGTGTGTCGTTGTGGCATCAACCAGCTGATCTATCTCCGGGAGAGGGAAGCTATCCATAGGACATGCCCGATTGAGGTCGGTAAAATCAATGCACACCCTCCAATTTCCATTGCATTTGGGTACCACCACTGGGTTGGATAACCATATAGGGAACTGCACTTCCCTGATGGATCTGGCATCCAGTAGCTTCGACTAAACCAAAGGCTAAATTGTCACCTTTGAGTCGGCCAGCCTTATCACAGTCATTGACCGTGATAAGACCGTGATAATGGTTTGTCATGGTCATTGACTGTGATAACTTAGAATGTTGTCACGATCAAAGACCTTGACTGGTCCATGACAACTCTTTTAACAAAAAACCCTAGACGCCTCTTCTTCTTTTTTTCCACTGTTTTATTTCCCTCCTTTTTTCTCTCTCGCACGACTGTTCTCTCTTTCTTTACGTTTTCAGGTATTTTTTTTCTCTCTCTCTCTCTTTTTCCTTTGTGTATGTGTATGTTTGTGTGTGTAGGTTTGCGCGCGTGTGTGTGTGTGTGTGCGTGGGTCTGCGTGTGTGTGTAGGTGTGTGGGGGTGGGGGTGGGGGGTGTAGGTGTGTGTGCGCGGGGGATGGGGGGTGGGGTTTGTGTGGGTGGGTGGGCAATGTGGGTGTTTGTTGGGGGGGGGGGGGGGAGGGGGCAGTGTGTGTAGGTGTGTGGGGAAGGGAGGGGCGGTGTGGAGGGGGGGTCTGTGTGTGTTCGGGCTGTATGTGTAAATTGAAATTGAATTAGTATTGAAATTTAATTTGAATTGAATTGAATTGAAATTGAATTGAACTGAAATTGAAATTCAGTTTCAATTTAATTGAATTTGTATGTATTGGTATTGATATAAATTGAAACTGAATTTGAAATATTTATAAATTGAAATTGAGTTTGAATTGGTATTGATTTTGGTATAAATTGGTATAAATTAAAATTGAATTAGAATTGGTATTGATATTTCTATAAATTGGTATAAGTTTTAGTTCTCATTCGTATTTTAAACTAAATGAAACATACTTTAAATTACATAATTAAATAAAATCTCTCGAATTGTGATAAGACATAATTAAATGAAACATACTTTAAATTACATATAGTGAGCATGGATACTAGCCTTCTAGTTCTTATGCGTACGCATTTAATAGCTCTTAGACCGGTTCAAGAGTTATTACCCCTGTAATGAGATATCACGAATTGTCCCGTGTGGATAGTTTGGGACTGCATAGTTTCTGTATAATAATATTCTTAGTGGCTTAAACTTATTACTTTTGGGGGAAGTTCTGCAGTTGTATCATAATGTTCTTTAGGTACATACTAGATGATGCGATGTTAAGTGTTATTTCAATTGATAATTGAAATAATACTCACACTTACAAATCTATGTCGTGTACTTGGAAAACTATGGGGATATGCTGCCGAATTTTTATCAAATTGGAATAATGTGCATGAGCTCTTAAGTATATTAAGAAATATGCAGTCTTGGATGGGATAGGAACACTCACCCTTTAGAGGAGATAGAGGAAATATAAATTAATATTATAAATTGAATTTTAATTTTAATTTTAATTTTAATTTAAAATTAAAATTGAATTTGGTATTTTAAATTGAAATTGAAATTGAAATTAGTGCTAGAAATTGAAATTGAAATTGAAATTGGTACTTGGTATTCGATTTTTGGTATAGTGCCTATTTGATTTTTGGTATTCAATTCTGAAATTGAAATTTGGTTTCTCTCTCTAATTACAGTAGCGGTCTCTCTCTCTCTCTCTCTCTCTCTATATATATATATATATATATATATATATATATATATATATACACACACACACACACACACACACACACACATAGAGATTGTTGAATTGTTTGGGATTCTTTAATTATTGTTGACTAGTGGATGTGAATATTTAGATTGCCATTGAGTTGGTTGACCCTAGGAATTTCTATTAAAAGACATTATTATTTGCATTGTTGTTTTGAATTCTTGAATTGTTGTTAACTGATAAATTTGAACACTTAGATGGATATTAAGTTGGTTGGCCCTAGGCATTCTCTAATACTTAGGGTTGTTATGTGAAATGAAACATAACAATGTAGAAATCGAATATAAATAAGATATAATTAAGTGAAACATACCATAAATTTTATACAACAAGTAATAGGTAATAAAGGGAACCGCAATAGATAGCCATGTGTAAATTTACATTAAGTCAACTTCTTATATAACACTTGATTCGGGGGTGCATGCCTGCATGTATTCTCATTTGAATGCTAGACATAACAGTTATGTAACATTTATAACTAATTTAAATTACGTATAGTGCGCATAGAAACTAACCTTCTAGTTCTTATGCGTACACATTCAATAAATGATTGTTTATACTAATGGGAACTAAATGTTCGCACTTTTGTTTATACTAATCCACGAATATACGATTCTTACCCATAATAGGTTATTGTCTGTAGTAGCTGTGATGGGATATCCTAAATACAAAGAGTGGATGGGTGTGATAAATAAATTAGGGGATGTGTTTCGCAGAGGTGCTAATGAATTTGTGAAATAAACAAAGAGATGTCATGATGATTAAAAGTTTCCGTGTCTGTGTGCTAGGTGTAATAATGATAAAGTGCTTGAGTGAAAAATAGTTCAACTTCATTTGTTATGGGGTATGCAAGATAGTTATCGAATTTGGGTTTTTCACGGGGAATCGAAAGTTCCTTTTGTCCCCAAGCAACTTTTACAACAACCTTAAACAAGTAGGATAGATGCACAAGGGGGAGGATGACATTGTAGATCATAATACGCTAGAGGATTTAGTTGATAACGCTTATGGAGTTCGCAAAGTGGAAGATAATGAGGTCATTGACGATATACAAGGTTCAGGTGCTCATAAAGATATCGGGATAAACCTTGACGATGACTACCAAAGTTTAAAATTTAAGGCAACCCAACCGTTATACTCTGGTTGTGAGAAAGATCAAACAACTTTATATACCACAGTTGGTTTGCATAGTTTGAAGACCCAATATGGTTTGTCTGGCAATAGCATGATAGGAATTTTGAATTGAGTGAAGGGCTTGCTACCTGTTGATACCAAAAATTGTCAATTTGCATGGACTATTCAGATACTGACACTTGTTGTAGAGAGGGAGATTAATCCTAGTCATTAAGTATGAAATACCGACCAACGCCAGGAATACCGACCAACATCAGGGATGTCGAACAATAATGATAGGCAAACACCAACAGTTGTATACATTAATGATTGTACATATGTAAATGTCTATGATATAAAGACATTCAATCCTTTGGTATTCTAGCTCTTGTACACCCCCTGGGGGCTATAAATACATTGTAAACCCTACATCCAGGGAGACACAAAAAGAGAGGCAATTGAATAATCCCAAGGCAATATACAATAGTGGATGTAGGTTCTTCCCTTAAGCCGAACCACTTTAAAAATCTCTTGTCTCTTATTTTTATTTATCTATGTTTAATTAATTAGCCTAGTCTAGTTTTTTGCATCAACAGATTACCGACGAACGTCAGGAATACTGACCAACGTCAGGGATGTTGACCAACAATGACAGGCAAACACCAACAGTTGTATATATTAATAATTGTAGAGATTTAAATGTCTATGATATAAAGACATTCCATCATTTGATATTCGAGCTGTTATACATCCCCTGGGGGTTATAAATACATTATAAACCCTATATCAAGGGAGTTACGAAAAGAGAGGCAATTGAACAATCCCAAGGCAATATACAATAGTGGAAGTAGGCTCTTCCCTTAAGCCGAACCACTTTAAAAATCTCTTGTCTCTTATTTCCATTTATCTATGATCAATTAATTAGTCTAGTCTAATTTTTTTCATTAACAGATTAGCGCCATCTGTCAGAAGGATATTTCTAATGATCTTAATAAAAAAAAAACATCTAAATGGATGAAATTCCTGAGTCAAGTCTCAGGAACGAATGCATCCCGCCTGCTCCTTCATTTGCAAATAATTTAATCGGGATTCTGGCCAGTCTTTCAAGAGGCCAAGAGGCTATGCAAGATACTATCAAGCAACTTTCACAAACCCTTCAAGTCGGAGAACCTGCTCTATCTGCTTAAGGAAATATTCCACCACCACCACCAAGAGGTAGTCGGCGCAACCACTCGATATTAGTAAGAGATGTCTCCTATCATCCAAGGTCAACTTTATTACTCAGGGCATCAAAATCTTTTCATACACAGTCTTATTCTCCAGAGAGGCCAAGTGCCTTAGAAAGATTAAGTTGTGCATCTCCTTTCAATCGTTTGGGACTCAGGGGGAACATAAATGTTACTGGGGCCACAACTGCAAATACCATACGGCCATTTGATCAAAGGGAAAACATGGCTCAATTTAGATCACATGCACGACGAACTGTTACTCGGATCGAGCAACGACTTCAGGAAGAAAGCTCAGCAACTAATAAAGTTGCAACACATAAATTTGGTGCTGCCAATGATGCATAGAAAGGCTTCATACAGAGATTGGATGAGAAAATGTGACTATGTGATAATTGATTAAATTCGCAAATATCTAATTTGACACACTTATTTAATTAGAGTCTATTTTTAAACAAACTAATTCAGCCCCTACACATGCATCTAAACATCATAAGAAATTCAACCCATGCATGAAAAATAAAGACGGCCGATATAGGAAAAAACCCCTTTCGGGTAAAAACCTTTTATAACACTTTGAAGAATTCACAAGACCTTTGACTTACATACAACCTGATAATCTCCCACAAGTGTGTAATGCACGGTGCCTTCAGTAAATCTTCAAAGATACGAGGGACAGCGAAATACCCTCCAGGCATCGGTTCGTCATCTTCGGCTCATCGACACGTAGAATGACTACGCTCGGCATCCACCGATCAAATATGGAGATCCCTTCTCCACAGAGGTTGAACAAAAGTAAAGTTGTTCTTAAACACCAAATAATTCACTAAAGCATATGGGAGTTTTGTGAATTAAAAACAAAAAGGATTAAAACCCTAAAGGAAGAAACCAAAAATAATTCTGCTTTTGCAGTATTTCTGTTCGTCAAAACGATGTGACTTCTTAATGAAAACGTTACCATTTAATGAGTATTTATATAAAAATGCACCGCCTCAAAATCCGAGCTCGTTCGAACGAGAAGCATATGTCGCTCGAACGAAGAACGTGTGTCGTTCAAACGACATCGCGCGACTTCCAATCTCGTTCGAACGAGATGCTGATCTTGCGCGAACGACCTGGGCGTCAAAATCGAGGTCCACTTCAAAACTTAGAAAAAATACCCATCCTCAATATTTGACGAAAAAGTCTGCTCCAACACTTAGAAAATATTTTGTAAAAATCTCCCAAAAGCTCTAAGTGAAAAGTAAAGGTATTTAAAACATAACCTACCAAAGTAAACTTCGCGGAGTCTTGAATGATGAAGAACTTAAGTAATTCGGATCCGTCTTTGATGTAGATGTCTCTTGAATGCTCTTTGACGGTGTAGCGGTATATGACATAATAAATTGATAACGGACCTATAAAAATACGTCCTTACATTGGAAGACAGAATGGGAGAAATAACGAAGATAAGAAACCCACTACAAAGAAGTTTTGTAAAAGGGTCTCCATTTGTGCAAGCAATTGTGGATTTCCTTACTCCAGCAAAGTTCAAGGCTCTAGTAGTAACACACAAATATGATGGAAAAACTGATTCAGGCCTCCATATAGAACAATACCAGGTAGCTGCTGATATTTATGTCGTCCCCGACGAAATGAGGTGTAGAGCATTTTTTGAAACCATTACTGGATCTGCCTAAATTTGGTACAATGGTTTTCCTTGGGGACAAATTTCTAGCTTCAACCAACTAGACAAACTATTCATTAACAACTTTTTCTTTAGAGCAAAGCATGTGAAAAGGGTGGCACACTTACTTAGTGTGAGACAGAAAGAAGGAGAGAGAACCAGAGATTACATCATTTGTTTTAATAACAAGAAATTTGAAGTAGTAGATTATGAGGAGAAGACTGCAATAACTGACCTTATGAGTGGATTGCTCCCCGGAAAACTGTATTACACTCTTGCTAAGGATCATCCGAAGACAATAGATGAATTGATGGCTAAAGCAGCAAACATCATGAATGTCGAGGAAGCAATGGCAGCCAAGCGTAGCTCGAGCAAAAGAGTTGATGGAAAAAATGATAAGAAAGATCATAAAGACCCTAAAGAACATAGGAATCAAAACAGAAAGGAGTTTTGGAGCGACTCAAGAAGTAAAATGACTATACTCCATTAACCATGGGAATTCACGATGTTTTGGAAGAAATCAAGCATAATAAAGATGTGTATTGGCCTGATAAGTTGAGAAGTTCCCCGACCAAGAGAGTAAAAACTAAGTACTGCGAATTTCACAGGGATCACGGTCACACGACGAAACATTGCATAGCTCTTCAAAATGAGATTGAAACTCTCATCCGAAAAGGAAAGCTGAATCAGTATGTTGATTGGCAGAACAACGAAGGAATTCAGCGTAGATCAAAATCTCCTTGCAAACCTAGAGAGGAGAAGAAAAGAACTCATGAAAATGATCAGGATGATGACGTTGAACTCCCAAAAAAATCTAGGCAACCAGAACGTGAGGTATTCTGTATCAATTTTGGTTCTTTTAATTGCCAAATGATTACAGGTGGAGACACAGGAGGAGGGGATCATACAGCAGAGCAAAAATCTTACCTCCATGAAGCATAAGATTGGTCGTACATATAGAGGATCAACCTTGAAGAGGAAGATCGACCAAGGAAGGTTAACAAAGACAAACTGGTAATTGGTTTCTCTAAAAATAACCTTTCAGGAGTACTGTATCCTCACTACGACCCATTAGTAATCAAAGTCAGAAAGGAAGAAATCATTGTCTCTAGAGTATTAGTAGATAATGGCAGCTCAATGAATATCATATTCTATACTTGTTTCAGTAATTTGGATTTTAAACTCAACTAGTTAGAACCCTATCATTGACCACTAATAGGCTTTGCAGGTGAGAAAGTCTTCCCTTTGGGAACCATTAAAATGGAGGTAATGATAGGCACCTGTCCAGCTAGCAGAACAGATAAGATCCATTTGTTTATAATGGATAAAAACGTCCATTCAGCTTATAATATAATCATGGGAAGAGTAGGGCTAAAGAAGTTCGAAGCAGTACCATAGACTGTTCATCAGTGACTAAAACTCTCTACTAATTTTGGGGTGGGAATTGTGAAAGGTGATCAGAAAGTAGCTCGGGAGTGTTACTATTCTTGTGCTGAGTAAGAATACTTAGAAGAAATAAAGAAAAGAAACCACTACCTACCAAGTGGATACTCCTGAGCTTGATGAAGAATCTGAGGTAGAAACGTTAGATCCAATAGAGGAAACAGAGTTGGTAAAGGGACAGATTGTGGAAGCAACTGAAAGCATTGTGTTAGATGATGATAAATCAGAGCACATCAATCAAATAGTGACAACATTGGATCCTGTTTTTAAACAGGAACTGGTGAGCTTCCTTAAACAGATAAGGTACGTGTTTGCCTGGAGTCATGAAGACATGCTTGGGATAGATCCTAATTTTCCTTGTCATGAAGTAAGCCATATAGGAAGAAGTCAAAAAGTTTCATAAAACATCTTTTATTAATGAAGTAAAATACCCAGATTGGTTGGCCAATGTAGTTATGGTCAAAAAGAAAAATAAGTGGAGAATGTGTGCAGACTTCACAGATTTAAATAAAGCATGTCTAAAAGATAATTTTCTTTTGGCCCGAATAAATAAACTCGTGGATGCAACATTAGTACATGAGCTACTCAGCTTTATGGATGCTTATTCGGGTTATAACCAGATAAAAATGAAACTTGAGGATATGGAAAGCACTTCTTTTATCACTCCCCGAGGAACATACTCTTATAATGTTATGCCTTTTGGTTTGAAAAATGCAGGTGCTACATATCAAAGGCTGATCAATAAGGTGTTTGAGGTGCAGATAGGGAGAAGTATGGAAGTTTACGAAGATGATATGCTTACAAAGAGCAAAAAGGCATCCGATCACATTACCGACCTCAATCAGACTTTTGATCAACTTGGGAAGCACTAGATGATGCTAAATCCGACCAAATGCATTTTTGGAGTGCAAGAGGGAATGCTCATCGGGTACATAGTAAACCAAAAGGGAATCGAAGAAAATCCAGACAAGATCAAGGCTCTAATTGAAATGCAATCTCCAACTTGCAAGAAGGACGTGCAAAGACTGACCCGATGAGTAGCAACCTTGAATAAAATCGTGTCCAGAGCTATAGATAGATGCCTACCGTTCTTTAAGGTAATCAAAAAAAGCTTTGAATGGAATGAAGAAAGCTTACGAGGAGTTGAAGAAGTATTTTGGGTCACCTACATTGCTCTCCTGACTAATCACAGGAGAAAAATTGTACCTGTATTTAGCTATCTCTGAGTCAGCTGTGAGTTCCACATTAATTCAAGAAGAGAAGGGAGTTTAAAAACCCATATACTATATCAGTAAGGCTTTCCGAGGAGTGGAAATCAGATACCCTCGCTTGGAAAAATTGGCATTGGCATTGATTGAATAATCTAGATGCATGAAACCCTATTTCCAAGCCCATATAATCATAGTTTACATTGATATGCCTCTAAGGCAGGCTTTGCATAAACTAGAGAAATCTGGTAGATTAATGTACTGGGTTATGGAATTGGGGAAATATGATATCATATATAAGCCAAGGTCTTCTTCGCAAGGCCAAGCAGTAGAAGATTTCATAGTGGAGTTCACTTACTCTGAGGTCCCGGAGCAATAAAGTAAGAAGGTAGAACAAGAATCAAGAGAAAGTAATGTTACCAAGAAAGCTCCTTAAGAACTTTCTTCAGAAGAAGCGATTGCAGACCTACCAGACTCCTCTTCCCGAACACGAGAGATGACCAGGAAGTATGAAGAAGCCAAGAGAAAAATATTCCACTACGGGAGTTTGACAGATCAAGCATTCGATAACAACGTCCCCATATGGAACTTATATGTTGATGGGCATCTTGTTCAACCAGCAGTGGAGTACGTATAATACTTAACACTCCTGATGGTATTGATATTGAGTATGCACTACATTTTCAATTCCAGGCTTCAAACAATGAAGCGGGGTACGAACCTCTGATTGTGGGCCTAAATTTAACCCACTCATTGAGTGTCGAGCAAGTTATGACACACAGTGACCAAACATTGCGTTTATATGGAGTCAAAGGAGAACTGTGTAACACCCCGCTAAATTCTGGCGTCGGCTGCCACCAAAATTAAGCCGAGCATTAATAAATTAAATATCATCCTTAGCATGTGACATATGTGAGACATATAAATTTAATCCACAAGTTAAAGTATTTAAATAAATCCCAAAGATTAAATACATCAAACTGATTTATCATCAAGTGTGATATAAAGTCCGTCACATGAAGTCTCTGAATATCTGAATTAATACAATAAAATAAGTCCAACTGAAATCTCTTAAAACAACTTTGGAACCAAACGGTCCATTTAAAACCCAAATAAAGTCTCACAATAAATATGACTGGATAGGAGAAGAAAATAAATGATAAAAGCGATAATATAATTTCAGCTGCACCTCCAAAGGATCTCCAAAAATATCTATGCAGCTACTCCAATTTAATTTTCTGAAATATTAGTCAACGCATGTGTCAGAGCCAAAGCCTTGCGCATGAATACCGGCCACTTTTCTCAATTAGGGTCCTTGAACCCATACAATAGTCTATACATATCGACCATAACAATAGAATATTTTAATTAAAAGCAAGTCTATAATTTTTAATGATTTTAAATTTTCCAAGTACCCACCCAAGGTTTAAATGTGCCACACCAATATTATTTTAAATTTAACCCAAACCCCATGATGTTAAAGTTTCTGAATTAATCAGGATGAAGTGTTCTCACTTTATTATTAGGTATGGCGGTCCTCCCGTTGTGTGTGATTTACACCAAAGTGACATTAATATTACCACACATCCCCTTGTCAAGTCCGCCGTCTGATCCGTTAATACGTGACCCTCGCGATATGACAAGGTTCCACACACACACACACCTCCCCTTGTCAAGTCCGCCGTCTGATCCGTTAATACGTGACCCTCGCGATATGACAAGGTTCCACACACACACACACACCTCCCCTTGTCAAGTCCGCCGTCTGATCCGTTAATACGTGACCCTCGCGATATGACAAGGTTCCACACACGACACGACATAAACGTCCTCTGACCCTGTTAAACTGTCGGCCTTGGACAACATGATGTCGCCATAAATTTTAATACCCGTTTTAATAATATGGTATTAATTTTTCAAAATTTCTCACACTAGTCATTCACAATAAATTTTCACCACCCTTAATAGCGATGTGAAAATCCTCAAAATATTCCTTAATCTCAATTAAAATTTCCCAACACATAATTTCATCACATAATAAATAAATAATGATTTAAATAATTTACTTCAACTGGATATAAATTCTAGATTATCACATCAACGGTAAAAATGGATAATTTACCCCACCCCAATTTATATAACCCGCATAGATTTATTTTAATTAGTCCCATACCTAATTATCATAAATCACAACTAAGGCCCACTTTAGTAGTCCCATACCTAACAAGTGTAACATAGCAAGGGGTGAAAACTAATTATCTAAAAATATCAACTTTCTCAGAATATTTAATATTTTAATATTTCATAATTGATATAATCAACAATCTATGATAATATTCCCAACAATATTAATTTCCCAATAAATGATTTTTATCCAAATATAGGAAAATTAAGAACAAGTATTTATAATAACCTTACCAAATTTATTATTTATCATAAGTTCCATAAATATTATTTATTTCCTTAGCACCAATTATTTTTGTGGTTTTAGGAATTTACATAAACATCCAATTTAAATTTCTAAAGGGTCCTCTACAAGTCAAAAATATTTTTGAGGGTCCTCAACATGCCCATAATAATTTTAAGGGTCCTCAACATGTCCATAATATTTTTAAGGGGATGAGAGATTCGGGTTCTCCTCGAAAAATTGATCGAAAAGCTCTCTTGCACATCTTTGAAATAATTTTATTTTGACCCCCAAAAATAAGCTTGAAAAGTGTTTTAATGGTGTTTTGGGTTTTGGGGTTGGAGGAAGAAGAAGGGAGAGAGAGTTTGGCTGCAAAAGTTTTGCCAAAGGGTGTGTTTTCAATCCCTAACCCGAGCCCCCTTTTTATAGTAAAGTTTGAGGGTTAAAAAAATAAATAAAATTTGTCAAAAAGAAAAGTGGTCTGACCTAACAGAAAAATGGTTTAAATCGGATTTAAATGATGTTTTTTGGAAATATCTAAGAAGAGAAAGTTGTTCAAAATTAAATTTTGAGTCGGTATGGTGATTTTCAGAATTTTTTGAGCACTTTTATTTTTTTGAATAAAATAATAATATTTTATTTATTTATTTATTTTTTGACTTTTGACCCCATGGCACTCTTAAGCCTATTTTTAGCATCCCATAAATATGGTAAAATTATTTTTTAACCCCAATAAAACGTCCGACAAAAATCACGCAAATTCGTATTCTGCGCGACACATGCTGACAAAAGTCACGTTATATGAACCATGACCGTGTCACAATCATTGCTTGGAATTTTTGTATCAAACTTAACCAACATATTTATTTAATCAAAATCATTAAATCCAAAATTTATATATATATATATATATATATATATTTTGAATATTCCAATTTGTATTTAAAAATACCTATTTAAAAAATTCGGGTTGTTACATACTTCCCCACTAACAAGAAATTTCATCCTCGAAATTTGACGAAAACTACAATGCATAAAACAATATAAGGCTCATATATGCCTACCCGTAAAGTGTCAAAAATCGGGACCCCATACGCCCAATCCTAGTCACACAAAATTTCACGGTCGAAAATATAGTGTATATAATCTATATATGTACATAACTACGAAAATAACGGCGTACTACGCACTCTCGCGAATCATCACACCAAGGTCCTCAAATTTCTTCATATCACAAAATCGATACTTACCATAACCAACAATTTTCTCTAACAATACTCAAAATAACTCTCATCTTCCAAATTACCTCTAAAGATATTCGCGTAGAGATTATAAATTCTAACATCAATTATCACAATCACCACAAAACTCCAAGTTATCTAAATGCTAACGCATCCTTCTCATCGGCATTTCTATTTCCACACATCGCTAACAAGTATGCTAGAACCACTATCTTAGAAGGTACAAATCAGCAAAAGGGAATCAAAGATCGGTAACGCGGAAGCTAAACAGACTCATAACCTACGAGACCTAAGACCATGCTCTGATACCATATGTAACGTCCCGCTAAATTCTGGCATCGGCCGCCACCAAAATTAAGCCGAGCATTAATAAATTAAATATCATCCTTAGCATGTGACAGATGTGAGACATATAAATTTAATCCACAAGTTAAGTATTTAAATAAATCCCAAAGATTAAATACATCAAACTGATTTATCATCAAGTGTGATATAAAGTCCGTCACATGAAGTCTCTGAATATCTGAATTAATACAATAGAATAAGTCCAACTGAAATCTCTTAAAACAACTTTGGAACCGAACGGTCCATTTAAAACCCAAATAAAGTCTCACAATAAATACGACTGGATAGGAGAAGAAAATAAATTATTAAAGCGATAATATAATTTCAGCTGCACCTCCAAAGGATCTCCAAAAATATCTATGCAGCTACTCCAATTTAATTTCCTGAAATATTAGTCAACGCGTGTGTTAGAGTCAAAGCCCTGCGCATGAATACCGGCCACTCTTCTCAATTAGGGTCCTTGAACCCAGACAATAGTGCTATACATATCGACCATAACAATGGAATATTTTAATTAAAAGCAATTCTATAATTTTTAATGATTTTAATTTTTCCAAGTGCCCACCCAAGGTTTAAATGTGCCACACCAATATTATTTTAAATTTAACCCAAATTCCATGATGTTAAAGTTTTTGAATTAATCAGGATAAAGTGTTCTCACTTTATTATTAGGTATGGCGGTCCTCCCGCCGTGGGTGATTTACACCAAAGTGACATTAATATTACCACACATCCCCTTGTTAAGTCCGCCGTCTGATCCGTTAATACGTGACCCTCGCGATATGACAAGGTTCCACACACACACACCTCCCCTTGTCAAGTCCGCCGTCTGATCCGTTAATACGTGACCCTCGCGATATGACAAGGTTCCACACACGACACGACATAAACGTCCTCTGATCCAGTTAAACTGTCGGCCCTGGACAACATGATGTTGCCATAAATTTTAATACCCGTTTTAGTATTACGGTATTAATTTTTCAAAATTTCTCACACTAGTCATTCACAATAAATTTTCACCACCCTTAATAGCGATGTGAAAATCCTCAAGATATTCCTTAATCTCAATTAAAATTTCCCAACACATAATTTCATCACATAATAAATAAATGATGATTTAAACAATTTACTTCAACTAGATATAAATTCTAGATTATCTCATCAACGGTAAAAATGAATAATTTGCCCCCACCCCAATTTATATAACCCGCATAGATTTATTTTAATTAGTTCCATACCTAATTATCATAAATCACAACTAAGGCCCACTTTAGTAGTCCCATACCTAACAAGTGTAACATAGCAAGGAGTGAAAACTAATTAGCTAAAAATACCAACTTTCCCGGAATATTCAATATTTTAATATTTCATAATTGATATAATCAACAATCTATGATAATATTCCCAACAATATTAATTTCCCAATAAATGATTTTTATCCAAATATGGGAAAATTAAGAACAAGTATTTATAATAACATTCCCAAATTTATTATTTATCATAAGTCCCATAAATATTATTTATTTCCTTAACACCAATTATTTGTGTGGTTTTAGGAATTTACATAAACATCCAATTTAAATTTCTAAAGGGTCCTCTACAAGTTCACAATATTTTTGAGGGTCCTCAACATGTCCATAATAATTTTAAGGGGGCCTCAACATGTCCATAATATTTTTAAGGGTCCTTTACAAGTCCAAAGTTTATTTAGAGGTCCTTTACACAAATTGATCCATAATAACACTAATTAATCCAAACAATAACAAAATTATAATTTTTGGACAGAATTAAATTTATTTACAAAACAGCCCAATATTATTTTCTTCCATTTCTTAAGTTCTAAATTTTAGTTTTGAACCCATGAGTTTAATTTACGCTATAATCAAGACATATATTACTAAAGGAAAAGAATAGGATAAACATGCCTGATTTTTCGGATGATGAATTTGATGAGAGATTCGGGTTCTCCTCGAAAAATTGATCGAATTGCACCTCTTTGAAATAATTTTATTTTGACCCCCAAAAATAAGCTTGAAAAGTGTTTTAATGGTGTTTTGAGTTTTGGGGTTGGAAGAAGAAGAAGGGAGAGAGAGTTTGGCTGAAAAAGTTTTGCCAAAGGGTGTGTTTTCAATCCCTAACCCGAGACCCCTTTTTACAGTAAAGTTTGAGGGTTAAAAAT
Source organism: Sambucus nigra (assembly GCA_949130495.1). NCBI lineage: Eukaryota > Viridiplantae > Streptophyta > Magnoliopsida > Dipsacales > Adoxaceae > Sambucus > Sambucus nigra. The sequence goes on along the minus strand of OX422215.1, from coordinate 279,294,913 downwards.
ATAAATAAAATTTGTCAAAAAGAAAAGTGGTGTGATCGAACAGAAAAATGGTATAAATTGGGTATAAATGACGTTTTTTGGAAATGTCGAAGAAGAGAAAGTTGCTCAAAATTAAATTTTGAGTCGGTATGGTGATTTTCAAAATTTTCTGAGCACTTTTATTTTTTTGAATAAAATAATAATATTTTATGTATTTATTTATTTTTCAACTTTTGACCCCATGGCACTCTTAGACCTATTTTTAGCATCCCATAAATATGGTCAAATTATTTTTTAACCCCAATAAAACGTCCTACAAAAATCACGCAAGTTCGCGTTCTGCGCGACACATGCTGACAAAAGTCACGTTATATAAACCATGACTGTGTCACAATCATTGCTTGGAATTTTTGTATCAAACTTAACCAACATATTTATTTAATCAAAATCATTAAATCCAAAATATATATATATATATATATATATATATATATATATATATATATATATATATATATTTTTTTTTTTTTAATATTCCAATTTGTATTTAAAAATACCTATTTAAAAAATTCGGGTTGTTACAAATTGACAACCAGGTGTTTATCTAAAGTGATGGAAGTCATTGCAAAATTATCAACTGTTCAGATGGACAGAATCCCAAAGTTAGAAAATGCCCGAGCTGATGCTCTTGCTCAGCTAGCCTCTACTACCATAATTGAACTCCGACTTTCCAACCTTAAGCGACATAACAGCCACACATCAAAGCTGGACGAATCAAAGCAACATAAGTGTTTAAAGATGGATAAAAATAAGTGTTTAAAGCCGGACAAAAATAAGTGTTTAAAGTTTACATATTGTCAAACTGGACAACTGGACAAAAATAATTACATCCACATAAGTGTTTAAAGTTTAAAGCGTGACTAAAATTCTTAAAGCTTACATATTGTAAAACATCCACACATAATTATAGTCACATCCACACATACAATAGTGTTTAAAGTTGGACAAAAATAGTGTTTAAGCATGACAAAAAAAACAGTCTACATAGTGTATAAACTGGACAAAAAAAATAGTCGCTTCTTATGCTCCCAAAACAGCCACAACCCTTTGCAATTAATCCAACGAATCAACCCTGCATTAAATTAGAATTAACTTTCAAAACAATTTAAAATTTATGAAACATGTGATAAAAATTATCAATATTATTTACCTGGACTACGGTTTCACCCTTGGTCTCCAATAGATTTATATCTTCGGTTAATTCAAGTAAACTTAACTAACTCATCATCACCTACAAAGATAAGTAGGTAAAATACAATGAAATAAATATAACAATTAATTAGCCCTCACCTACAAAGATAACGTCTTCCATAATTTTTACATTTAGCCCTTTCTCTACCGTCATCTTTAATTGGAAGCATATCAAAGTATAACCATACCTGAGACCAGTGTTCTCTTTTACGATTAACTTTATGATCATCTCCCATTGATTAAACTTTAATTAGAACATTGATTGTATGGGCATCATCATCTTTATAAAAGTTGTCCTCTCCAATCCCCTCCTCATCCATCTAAAACAAGGATAACATGAAAATAAAGATAACAGTATGAGCAAAAATTACAGTAGCAAACCCAGATATTTATAAACCAATCACAACAGAAAAAATAAATCAACTGGTTCAATCTAAACTACTCATTTGTGGAAATAAATAATTATAAATCTCAACTGGTTCAATCTAAATAATTATAAATCAAAATTTTCAAAATAATTATAAATCTCAACTGGTTCAATCAAAATAAATCTCAACAGATGGAAATAAATCTCAATAGATGGAAATAGATCAAAATAATTATAAATCAAAATTTTCAAACTAACCTCATCATTTTCATTCAGATCTGATTCAATCTCAACTAGTTTCTTTGAGGTATCAAAAGTAACTTTTAATTTCTTCTTTGCATGCATTTAATAGTGGAGATAACGATTGTTTTTTGTAGGGAAAAGCCGTCCGGGGTTGAGAGATGAGGTGCAGTGGGAAAAAGTGTCCGGCTGCGGAGAATGAAAGATGAAGAGAGAGAGATGTTAGGGTCAGGGTTCATGGAGTTAGAGAGAGATACGTGTGGCCGTGAGTTAGGGTTCGTGAGAATGAGATGTGTGGCCGTGGAGTTAGAGAGATGTTAGGGTTCGTGAGAATGAGAGATGTGTCCGACCGTCAGTTAGATATTAGGGTTTTAACATTTAAGTTGTGATTGCTTCATCTTTTGACAAGTGTATGGTTAATATCCATTTAATTTTTAAATGGGTTTAATTAGGTGTAATTGGGTCGTGTCAATTGGGTTCAAATCGTGTTAAATGGGTCATGTCAATTGGTTCAAATCGTGTTAAACGAATCGTGTCAATTAGGTAAATTTCGTGTCAATTTTGGGTTAACTTTTTTTTATACGAACACGACATGACACGGCACGACTTCGTGTTAAAAAGACACGAACACGACAAGTCGGGTTTTTCGGGCCAATTTCGTGTGGTATTGTCGTGTCGTGTTAAAATTTGTCACCCCTACGTGAAAGCCTCTGCCAATGCTTCAAAATTCTTGATTGATCTATGGGGAAGCCTTTTAAACCACTTCTGTGCTACATCGTGTAGGCTAGAAGGGAATATCCTGCACATCTGTGTTAAAAAGACACGAACACGACAAGTCGGGTTTTTCGGGCCAATTTCGTGTGGTATTGTCGTTTCGTGTTAAAATTTGTCACCCCTACGTGAAAGCCTCTGCCAATGCTTCAAAATTCTTGATTGATCTATGGGGAAGCCTTTTAAACCACTTCTGTGCTACATTGTGTAGGCTAGAAGGGAATATCCTGCACATCAGTGCGTTATTGTGGCTCCATAAGGTCATCGCTTGCCGATACTGCCTAATATGGTATGTAGGATTTGTTTTTTCCTCATAGACCTTGAACCCGGGGACAATAAATTTCTTGGGGGCTCTTCGCGTTCGATTTTCCTTGAAAAAGGGGTCTTCATCTGAGAATTTAGAGCTCTTCTAGCAAGCTCTCTAGTTGATCTGGCTCCTCGGTGCGCCAGATGTTGGTCCATTTCCCTACGGACCAGAATCCTTAAATCCTCACTTGGTCGATCGTTGTTCCTGTGACGCCTTTCTTGGTGGCCACACTCTAATCGTGCTTGCTCTGATCTGTCACGTTTAGTTCTCTTCCGATCACGATGAATATTCCTTCCTCAACTGGGGGAATCTCACCCTGAGGGCTAAGATTCATGTCTCAACGTCGCCTTGTGTTTCTGGATATCTCTCTCCATTCTTTCAAGTTGCCTCTTAAGGTGAGCATTTTCTTGGCAGTGAGTTGCCTCTTCTTGTTTCGAAGTCGGGCTTCATAGGCATCGACCAACCTAGAAATCTGAGTGGACCTTGGAGGCCTATGACTCTCTTCTGAAGGTTGTCTTTCTTGGCGAAACCTTAGGTTTGTATGTTGGTGAATTTCAGACCTGACCCTAGAGGGGTTGGCTCTTCCCGAATATCACCGGCTTATGGAATATTCCTGCTGTGGTGAGACATTGTTGGCTTTCTGGTAATGAATGCTTTCGTAGGAACTCAAGTCGTTTCCCACAGACGACGCCAATTGTGAGTGCAGAAAAATTCACAATAAAAGAATCTACGAAAACAATCACAAATGACAGAATGTAAATGGAATCACACACAACAACGATGTAGGTTGTTCGACAACTTGCCTACGTCCACGAAGAGGTTACTTGTTCTTATGAACTGTCTCTCAACGATTAAAATTTTTCATCCATTTGTCCGGGGTCAGGTAGTATAATTTATAAGTGTGTTTGTTACAGAGTTTGAGTTGTTTAAGGAACTCCATTATAACACGTGGATTGACCATGAGGTGCTTGAATATCTCGGTGGAGATTCTTGGCACCTGATTTGACCATATCTGCGAGTATCCTTCTTTCACTAAACTACCTGTGTAGAAATTAAGTCATGATTTGTGTCGGGCCAAATTATTCAAGCTATCCTCGTCGGCTACTCTCATGGACTTGTAAGAAAATGGGCTCCCACAATACCTTTTTATAAAAAAATAGTTTTTTTTTTCTGTATAAAAACTATTTTTTTTTATAAAAAGATGTCTTCCTTGGAAAACTGTTTTTATATAAAATAAATGTTTTTATTGCAAACAACTTTACATTATTAGACTTTTTTTTATTAAATAACAAATTTGATGCTAATTAAAAAAAAACTACACTTTATTTATTAGTTTAACAAACAATTTTTCATTTTTATAAAACGGTTAACTCGGTATAAAAAATAGATTCTTGTATGAAGAAAAAAACTATTTTTTGATAAAAAAAAGTTTTTTTTATAGAAAACTTTTTTTAAAAAATAGTTTCCTATAAAAAAAACTGTGATGGTTTTAACGATCTATTAATTGTTTAAAAAATATTTTAATAGATTTTTCCACTTTTAATTTATAGAAAACAGTTATTTTTTTTTTAATTGTAGTACAATTTTGCGAAGTCACATACATTGTTTTATACTATTTTGATTTTTTTATATGAAAAATGTATGTTGGTTATAAAACCAAACTTTATTTATATTTAATTTTCTAACTGTTTTAGATAAATAAAAATTTGGTACAATTTATTAATGTCAAATAATAATTACAAAAAATTATTTTTAATATCAAGATGGCTATTTTATTGAAAAACATCTTTTTTATAACGGACATATATTTTGACATATTTTACTTATTTAAATTTATAATATTCCGACTTTTTAATAGATATCGATTATAAATTTTCTATTTTTTTTTTCATTTTTCCATTTTTTGGACTTTTTCCAATTTTTTTGAAAAAGTTTCGAGTTTTTTAAACATATTTCGATGAAGTTTCTTTATATAAAAAGAAATTGGATGCTAATAATTTGGGCGGAAATAAATTTTTTTAAAATGAAGAGTTTCATAAAATTGGTCAAAAAAAGTGGGAAAAAAATATAAAATATAAATAATACTAACGGTTTGATTGAAAAGCTAGTAAAATGGGAGTTTATTGTGCATAACAAATGTTATCACCGTCTTAAGGTATCAACTAGATTTAAGCCCCGCGCGATGCGCGGGTAGTTTCTAGAGCTTTTTGTAATTACAAACCAAAGAAATAGTCTTTAAACATATATCAAATCTCTCAAATCAACACCAAAGAGAACATGAATAATATACAAATGGGAAATTAAACAGATTTGAAACATGAACAATACGTTATAATTAAACATAAAATAGAATATAAGGCCTTCTCCCGAATTGTACCTCCATTAGGAAGTTGAAATCAGTTTATGTTATTCCTTGGACATAATGAATCAAACATAATTGTATAATACTTAGTGTCCCATAAAAAATAATTCTGGATATTCATAATAGACTAATAGGAATTGCAAATAACCAAGGGGAAATTTATATGTTAATAGATGTATAAACTTGAAATAATCATAAATAGAATTCATCCAAGTGAAGAGGAAGATGGCTTTAAGGGTTTTTATCTTTCATTGAGGCTTCATTGTGACAGAATGACCTGCAAGAAATCAAAGCAACTATAGTAAGTGAATGCATTGTTACATAAAAGTGATGTCTATGTGTAATATCTAAATATCCATTAAAATTAAGGCATATTACGTGTCCATGTTTGGGATAAATTTAATAAGAGAAATAAGTTTAAAATATGTTTTTTTAATACAACATCCCCAAATCAATCCCGACATCACCAAAACATTGTACATAATTTGAAATTTTTTGTACACGTATATAGGCCCAACCAAAGAAAAATTTGATATACTTTTGGTTTGAACTTTTTCAATGTATATTTATACTTACATGTATATATAATATGCATACAACTTAAATGTCATTTCCAAATCTACATATAAAATCCCCTCCCTTACACCCTTAAACAGAACACATACCACATGCACATAATCCCATCCCTATATGTACTATGTAGGGTGCTTAGAGATAAATTTATACATCCTTTTTTCCAATCTTAAGCTTGCTATTATGTATAATATGAAAATTTATGGATGAAGAGGTGGGCTTATCAAATGAAATATTTTAACCATTTTGTATCATATTTTTACACCAGAAAATCTCTATTCTCATTTTGAGATATATTACAATAGAACAAACATCTTGTGTGCATTAATCATTAACAAATGTATGGAATTAATAAAAAGGAACAATAAAAGAACATAGTAAACTAAAATTAGAAGGTAAGGAAAAATGTACGAACTTTCTTTTTCTTTAGTATCTCATATGGTGTGATGTTTCCTCCTAACAGAAATTTTCAACCGGTCAAACATGGTTGATAGAAATCTACTCACTCAACAGTGTTAAGGAATGTACTACTATACTACAAAATAGTAAAGAAAGATTAAAATTGAATGTATAGAAAGAAAAAGTAGGAATCCCATTTCAGACATGTAAGACAACCGACTAAACCCATTTCAGGCAACCTTTTCCCACACATATCTGCCATTGTCGATCTGTTACAAATGCAATTTATACACATTTATTGTGAAGGATGTGATTGTAAAATGAGGAAAGAATCTCACATGTGGTTGCAACACTGAAGGAAGAAAGATTCCAAAGGGGTAATAGGCCCAACAGTGTGGGCTTTTAAGGATTAAATCATCCATAACCTGTCTAGAATAAGCAAACCAAATGAGAGAAAAATCACAAATCTATAGTTATAAATTCAGATACGTAGTATCAAAACTCTAATAATCTAAATCTAAACAATTAAAAATGGAACTTGAGACATACATGTGAGGTTGGTGAAAATGGTGGTCTTGCGCTGACAGAGGAAGAGGGATAATAAATGGGAGCAGTCGTTGAATGGGAAAAGTCGTGAGGTTTTATTGAGGGGAAATGGAGTTGAAGAGACTGAGCAGAAATGGACCTCTAATTGCACACTTTCTCTTCCCCCAACGTCCACTTGTTGGATTTTTTACCTCTCTAATTAAGGCTTCGCACTGTTATCAAGCTTTTTTCCCCATCAAAATATAAAGAATGTTTCATATGAGTAATAGTTGCCCAACTTAATTGTGATGCGACGTGGCAGACTCTTTAAAGAGACACCAAAATTATATTATGTTATTAGATTGAAATATAAATTTTTTTATGGGACATATACCAAATAGTCCCTCGGACATTTTTTAATACCCATTTAGTCCAAACTTTTTTATTTTGCCTCAAAAAGTCCTTTGCCACATATTTTGGAGAGGGAGTGCCGCTGGCGCGGACCTCTAAAAATAAGAGGATATTGAGTGCTTGAGGGACTAAATGGGTTAAACTAAAAATATATGTCCTTTTTAAAAAAAATATATTTATAGTAAGGACTATTTAATAATTGACCCTTTTTTTTTTATTTATACAAAAAATTTGTACAAAATCGTTGGTACAACGTATCGTATTCATATTAGTTTATGTCACGATATGTGATTTTGTATAAATTCTGTATGCGCGAATCAGTAATCAGTAATCATTGAGGTTGAGATAGTCTTACGCATGAAGAATGATTAATGACACCGCCATATGAAATACTAGCTGTTTCCTTCCGGCACACAGACTCGGAGACAGTTGTCAACTAATATCTGTAATACGTGTGAGAGAGAGGGGGAGGAAGATATTTTGTTTGACCTTGAGAGAGGAGACGAGATAGATAGAAAGGCATAGACATGGAGGAGAAAAATATTGAGAAGAAGGTGATGGTGGCCATTGATGAGAGTGAGTGTAGCTTTTACGCCCTCAATTGGACCCTTAAGAATCTTCGCTCTTCAATCCCAAATTCCGGTCTGCTCATATTCACCACACTCCCGCTATCTGATTTTAGTTATATCTATGCTTCCTCTTACGGTTATGTTCGTACGTCTCTCTCTCTCTCTCTCTCTCTCTCTCTCTTATATTATTGTTCCTGTTAACTATCTAGGGATTTTTGAATTTCCTACTCTATTTGAACTGATTAAAGAATTCGCAACTTAATTTTATATTATCTTTGAATTAATTTTATTTATATAGTTGTTTGACTCTATAAATTTCATATAAATCATTAATGAATGATTTATATATATTATTTACATACTATTATAGTATCCTAAATATAACAACCCAATATATGTCTCTGTCTCTGCCCTAGAGTAGATCTACCTCCTGCTTTTTTTTGTTGATTTATTTAGTGCTGATATGTGCAAATTAGTAATCTGTTTTTGGTTCTAACCTAATAGCATTAGGTTGCGTATAGATGTTTTTAGGTTCAAGAACTAGCTGCGGATATTGGCCCCAACTTAATCACCCAAGTCAAGCCCATGTGTGGGGTTTTAACGCAGAATGTCTTAGTGCTCTCCAGAAACATAACTGTTGCTGACCAAATTCATATTTTTCAAACTTCTGTTACTTAAACCAAACTTCATTTTGGACAATAATAAAAATTAGACTGCACTATTCTAAATGTGATATTCAGGCATTCTCCTTGATTGCACAAGTCTAAACCACATAACAACTCCATTAGAATGAATATGTATGCAATGTTTCACTGTGCTGGCAAAATGCTCCTTACCAACATTTAGCCTCCATGATTTCTAAGTACCAATGCATGGGAATTCAAATTTGGATACCCTAGCACTAACATAATGGCACAAGAGAGACCGTTGGAGGAAATCTACGGAGTCAGATCAGGCAAAATTCAGCCAGTCCGCCCAAACATCCAACGAGCACTTTCCATTTCAGGAAAGTTCTTGGGTTGTAAGAACTTGGGCCTCTTGAGTTGTTTGTAGATCCAATACTACTTAAAGACATATTTATCCCATTTTTAGTTAATTTTCAGTATTATGAGGGCATTTGGGTACTTGTTGCCAACTTGCCATTTTTAGAATATTATGGGGAACTAGAGTTTTATCCAATATATTTTATGTTCCGTACAGCCAATTGCACAAAAGAAATCACTCGAGGAAGGCCAAACTCTCTCAATAACATACTTTGATCTCATAGGGAGCACTACAATGCTTTATATCAGGCTAGGGATGTGTGCAGCCAAGTCAGGGCAGCTATAAAATAAGCTAAAAGGACAAAAGGCCTTGTTTGGGTTGGGTTATTCTACAAGCCATGTAACTTTTAGTTGTTATTTATTGGTTTTCTTTAAGAGAATCATTATACTTTAATAAAGTTTTGTCTTTGTTTAAATGAGAACTTATTTATGAGAATGTCATGACATAGTATGAAATGTTCTTATAAACAAGCTATGTTAACTTTTCTTTTTATCATGGTATCCACTAACTCCATTTCTTTCCCCGCCCATCGTCCCTGTATTCCAAGTCGCTAACCTAAGTCTACTATCTTAGACTAACGTTTTTTTTCGCACTAATTCAGATTATTGCAAGAAATCTTGCCCATTTCTTATCGCACCCGGGCGTCGATGCGACGCCCCGTAACTATTTTTCGAGTCACCCGGCGGGGTAGGCACAACATTCCTTGATTATTTTTCAAGACACCCGGTGGCAGGCGCAACGCAACGCTCAAGGGAAATACCCTAGTATTAGCGCATATATATATATATATATATATATATATATATATATATATATATATATATATAGATAGATAGATAGATAGATAGATATATAGATAGATAGATAGATAGATAGATAGAGAGAGAGAGAGAGAGAGAGAGAGAGAGAGAGAGAATTCATGTTCATAAGGATCTGACAATGTTTTACGCTAGTTGTCCATCTATCTAACACAACCCTCCTCCTTTATCCGGGCTTGAGATCAACACTGTCTAACATAAATATAAGAAGTTAAGCACGACACAGGCGGAGTCATACAATGAAACTTTGGGAGAGAGAGATTGAAATTGAAAAAAACAATATCTGAGAATCAGTTTGGGTTTGAAAATCAGTTTGGATTATTGCTTGGGAGGTCAACAATGGAAGCTATTTATTTATTGAGGAGATTAATTAAGGGTATAGGGTGAAAAAGGACATTCATATAATTTTTATAGATTTGGAGAAAGCGTATGATAGGATATCATAAGATATAATATGGCGGATTTTAAATAGAAAATGAATGACAAGTAGATATATTGATGTGATCAAGGATATGCATGATGAGGCCATAACTATATAATAAGATCAGTTGGAGAAAGTAGTGAATTCTCAATTGCTATAAGTTTGCACGAAGGTTCAGTACTAAGTCCTTATCTCTTTGCTCTTGTCATGGATAAGTTGATCAGAGAAATACAAAATGAGCTGCCATTGTGTATGTTATTTGAAGATGATACTGTTTTAATTGATGAGAGTAAGATGAGGATTAAAGTTAGATTGGAATTGTGGAGACAAACGGGACAATGATTATTTTCGTATTTAGAATCGATTATCCAAAAAATTGAAGATATTAATGATCATGATACTTATAGGATTAAAGCAAGTTGGTTTAAGTGGAGAAGTGCTATCGATGTGGAGAAATTTTTTATAGAAAAATTATTAGACCCGTCATGCTATATGGGATTAAGTGTTGGACAACCGAAAAACAAAATGTACAGAAAATGAACGTGGCGGAGATGCGAATGCTAAGATGGATTTGTGGTAAAACTCGAAAGGATAAAACTAGAAATTAACAATTTCTTGAAACTGTAAAAATAGCACCTATAGAAAATAAATTGAGATAAAATCAGCTTAGATGGTTTGGACACGTCAAGCATAGAACAATGGATGTCCCTGTAAGGAAGAGTGATGTAATTAGTATTTTGATGGTAACGTAAGGGGTAAAGGTAGATCCAAATTGACTTGGTGGGATATTGTAAAAAATGACATATATCTTGTGGATTAGCCGAAGATATTGCGCTGAACAAGCGGACCCCAAGTAATTGGGAGAAGACTTTGTTGAGTTTAGTAGCTGTCATAACATAGTATGAAATTTGGTGGTTAGAGTTCAACTTCTGCGCAGAAGATCAGATTTTTTATAGAACTTGTTGAGTTGAACTTGACACACCTCCAGTATAGTTGTCGTACGATCGAATTAGTTGACATTGACTACGAAAACATGGTTGACGGTTCAAGAAGATCGTACTAATACACCAGATATGTAGTGAACATGATCAAGATGAAATTGGGTCGCTCAACCTCACGATCTGGTTCGCGAACACACCCCATTTGTCGTCGCACGACTCAGTTTGTAATATGGTCCTAGAATTAGCGAATTAGGCCATCATTTGTCATCTTGGTTTCAGCTCGACCCTGGTTTTGCACACTGTTCAATCAAACAGCAATTGTCATTTTCTTCTCTGGGTAGGAAACACTACACGATTGATCAAGTGTAACCCAATGTTCTATTGTACAAGGGCGCTTGTTTTGGGCTTTACAGTGATAAGAGGAGATACAGAAATTACAAGAGGAGAGAGAAATTGCAGGAGAGAGAAAAAAGCTGGAGATATCTTAAACTTGTGTTATCTCTACAGAGAGATTTGGTTATTTATCCAAAAATAAACACCCCACTCATTACGGAGACTACTTATTTAAATTTAGTAATCTTAAATTTAAATTCAAACTCTCTTTTTATCGCCAGACAGTCGACAAAGTTAATTGGGTTGGGTCCTGCCCACATGGGCGATGGGTCAAACCCCGAATTTCCAACATTTCCCACTTGCACATGCAATGATATGAATTTAATACTTCTCTTTCTAAACTCATTTAAACTCATTTGAACCAACTCATACAAGTCAATGGAACATGAGACCACTGGGAGTACCTTCATTTTGGGAGCTCTAAACCAAACACTGTTAGAGCCATCATAGAACTATCGACCCCAACAAAAACAGTATCCCATGCACATCGAGACTAAGCACCTCCGATCTCTTAAAAAGAAAAAATGAAAAATGTTCGACTTCACTTTACTATTCGAATACGAATCATATATTCACACCTTCTTTGCATTCATCCAATGTTCTAGAAGTTGTCAACAGCGAATATATAACAGAGGACGTACTTCCAGATAACTTTTCCTTTCACCCTCATGTCCCAAAAGGTCGAATTGTGCATAGCCGAAGGTTACACCATGCCAAAGTAGCAACGCTGATATGATACTTCATGTCATGGTCAAAAGTACATAGGGTACAAGGTCAAGTCATTTACTATGATCCATGGAACTCACGCAATGAGGAAATAGAGATCCATTCACTGATCTCACTAATTCATCGTCGAGCATGATATACGTGCTATAGTGGAGTCACTTTTTCTCAAGGAGTGATGTCGCTGATTGAATCGTTAAGTGGTCAGCACCAAATCCATATTTGATTCCACTTTTATTGTTAGTTTTCATCAGCAGACAGCATATGTATCAAACAATTGTCCCACATCAAAATATGTAGAGTCCAACATTAACGTAAGTTTATCTGTTCTGGCTAGTACATGTTGCGCTTTAGTTAACCTCTTCAGCTGATGATGGTGCCTAATGGTTTGTTATTTTGATGTCTTTGAATTTATTGATGCTTGTGGTTATGAAGCTTCGGCAACTATAAACTGTTATGCTATATCTTGTTTTCTGCATTGCAGCTCCAGAACTGATAACAAATCTCCAAGAAAATCAAAAGAAGGCTGCTCTGGCTCTTTTAGAAAAAGCCAAGGATATCTGCAGTAAATTTGAGGTACTTCTTCGCCACTGGACTCATTGCTGTTCCTTTTGAGTAGTTATTCTAGTGATAAATTCAATATTATCTCAAAATCAATTCAAACTTTCATTCCATATTCCTGCTTGTCTTTCAGTTCTTGTTTTCTTCATAATATTTTTTGATGTTTTCACCTGAGGTTTATAACTTCTTTGTTTGCTGCAGATAGTTGCAGAGACAGTGATGGAAGTTGGAGATCCAAAAGACACCATATGTGAGGCAGTGGAAAAGCTCGATATCCAACTGCTTGTGTTAGGCAGTCATGGTCGAGGGGCTTTGAAGAGGTATGTCTTATCAAGGGTTTATTGCTCTTCCGTGAGAATAAACTTTGTGCTCATTTGGTTTGAGTTTTTGTAGTTTAATAAAAATGATAAATTCTCATAAAGTTTTCCTAATTTATGTCAAGAGTGTAAAAAATCAGATGTTAATTCATTTTCTAAAACGTAAACTTAAGATATACCAATTTAGATTTCTAGGTTAGCTAAAAAACCCTCAAAATCAAAGAATCTATGCATTCATGCATTTTTCGGAATTTTGTACAAAACTCTTTGAGCTTGTCACGAATTGTGACAAATGATATGAGAATTTACAAAAGACAAACAGAGAATAGAAATGAAAAATGAATTGGTTTATTTCTGTAAAAATCTGAGATTGAATCAGGTTTTCCTTTCTACTTATAGCAACAACCCTTCCTCATCGTAACAACATAACAAAATTAGTTAGTTACTCTAACGAATTAACAATTCCTATCCTAAAAAGACTAATATACCCTTCATACAAGAGAATTTACACTAATACCTATCTACAATTAAGGCAGTTGTGACAATTGCCTCTTCAACAAAATCCTTGTCCTCAAGGATTAAAAAAAGGAAAACGAGGCAACATTGAGTCCCAGTCCTCCCAAGTTGCGTCTTCTGGGATGGTGTTGACCAGTCTTCTTTGTAGTATAGCTACAGCTTCTGCTAGAATTTGACCTTCCCTTCCTATCATTGGTAGTGTTGGCTGTACCGTCACTTGAGAGCCCATCTTCTTTTTCAATTGTGAGTCATGGAAGACGGGATGAATGCGAGAGTCTTCAGGTGATTTTATTTTGTAAGCTACATGTCCTATATTTTCTAATACAGTAAAGGGCCCATAGAAATGAGCGGCCAACTTCACGTTCCTCCTCAATGCTATAGATACCTGTCTAGCCTTGGGTAAACTTCATCTCCTACCTCGAATGTTCTTTCATATCTACCCTAGTCAGCATAATGCTTCATTCTTTCTTGGGCTTTAATTAAGTTCTCTCAAATTATCTCCATCATGACTCTTCTCTCTTGCAACATGTCTTCCACTCTAGCCACTGTTGTGTGTAAATCTGTAGGTATTGCCAATTGAGGAGGTACTAAACCATACAAAGCCTCAAACGGTGTCATCTTCAGGCTGCTGTGATAATTGGTGTTATACCAATATTCTGCCAATGCTAACCACTTCTTCCATTTGTAAGGTCTGCGCCCAGTCATGCATCTTAAGTATGCCTCTATGCATTGGTTCACCCTCTCCTTTTGGCCATCTGTTTGAGGGTGATACGCTGAGCTGAGGTGCAGTTGTGTCATCAAGCTTTTGAATAGTTCCTTCCGGAATTGACTTGTAAATATCGGATCCCTATCCGAGACAATGATTGAGGCAGGCCATGCAATTTGTATATATCGTCTAAGAATATCTCCACCACTTCGCTAGAAGTGTAAGGTTGCTTCAAGGCAATAAAATGCCCATATATAGTGAATCTATCCACCACAACAAGAATAACTGTCAGGCCCTCAAATTGGGCAAGCCTTCAATAAAGTCCATAGATACATGAGTTCAAGCTTGAGTTGGCACAGGCAAGGGCTGCAGCAATGCAGGGCAGGCCACATGTTCACTTTTATTTCTTTGACACACATCACAGCTGCTCACTCATTCTTTCACCTTCTTTAAACCAGGCCAATAAAAATGTTGTTTTGCTCTTCTATAACTGCCTTCTATACCCGAATGTCGCCTCAATGTTGAACCATGTAAGGCTTGGATAATATTTTGTCTCAAACTGGTTGTGTTTCCCACATAAATCTTCCCTCTTCTTCGAATAATTCCTTGGACCATTGTACATTGTGCTACATTTGTGGAATTGATTAACAGTTGAGGAATCATTTGCTTAGCTAGAGCATCTCCTTCATAGCTTTTCATCACTTCTTGCATCCACATGATCACTGTTAAGCTAGCTGAATCCATCTCTCTCCTAGACAGTGCATCTGCAACACTATTGTCTACACCTTTTCTATACTTGATCTCATAGTTTAATCCCAATATCTTTGTCAACCACTTCTGTTGCAACACGGTGGTGACCTTTTGCTCCATGAAGTACCTTAGGCTTTGATGGTCAGTGATAATAATTAAGTGATGCCCAAGCAAATAGGACCTCCGTTTTGTAACAACCATGATGATGACTGACATCTCTTTTTCATTGATTGACAAGTCCATATTCTTTGCCCCAAAGGCCTTGCATAGAAATGTAATAGGCCTATTTTCTTGCATCAGTGCACTAGCATCAGTTTCCACCACAAATGTTTTTGTAAAACCGGGCATAGTTAACACCGGAGCATTAGCCATGACTTGCTTGAGTGCTAAAAATGATGATGTGGCTTCCTCACTCCATTGAGATGCATCCTTCTTCAAGAGATTGGTTAAGGGTCTACTAATTATGCCATAATTTTTGACAAACTTTCTATAGAATCCTGTTAACCCAAAGAATCCTTTTAATGTCTTTACACTGGTAGGTAAAGGCCAATGTTGCATTGCCTCCACCTTGGAAGGATTAGTACTCACTCCTTGCCCAGATATGATGTGGCCTAGGTACTCTGTGATCCTTTCCAAAAGAACATTTGCTTCTCTTTGCATATAACTGCTGACTTCTGAACACCTGAAAAACCGTTCTCAAGTGCTCCATATGTGCATCCATATCAGGGCTGAATGTTAATATGTCATCAAAGAATACTAGGACATACTTCCTTAGATATGGTCTGAAAATTTCAGTCATAAGAGACTGGAAAGTTGCTGGTGCATTGGTGAGCCCTAAAGGCATAACCAAAGAGTGCTTCTAAATGCTGTTTTGTATATATCCTCCACATAAACTCTTATCTTATGGTAACCAGATCTAAGGTCAACTTTAGAGAAAGCCGAGGCACTTGCAATTCATCTAAGTTCTTCAATGATAGGCATAGGGAACTTATCCTTGATAGTAGAATCATTCAATTTTTTAAAATCTACACAAAATCTCCATGACTGATCCTTCTTCTTCACTAGTAGCACATGTGATGCAAATTGACTTGTGTTAAGTCTAATAATGACGCTGTCTTAACATTTATTGTACCAACCTCTCAATCTCAGTTTTATGGAAATGGGGGTATCTATAGGTTCTCTGATTTGTGGCTTCAGTCCCAGTTTTTAAGGGTATATGATGGTCATAAGATCTATTTGGGGGTAAACCTTTTGGTGCCTCAAACAAGTCATTAAATTCATCTAATAATGAACTCAGTTTCGTATTGTTTGTTACCCCAGTAGCAGCTTCTTCGGTAGCAAACATCAGGTGGCCTATGTATAATTGATCCTCACCCTTCAAGGCTGCCATCAGTGTTGTAGAATTCATCATCTGTAGCTCTGCATCATTTGTACACCTTTTCAAAATAATCTTCTTGCCGTCTTGTTTGAATATCAGTCTCTTCTGCTTGAGGTCAAGCAAAACTGGACTGACACTCTCTAGCCAATCCACTCCTAATAACATATCACATCCTCCCATTTGTAAAATCCCCACTTCTGTTTCAAACTCATGTCCTTGAACCACCCATTTAAACTTGGTGCACTTTTCATCACTTGTGATCTTGCTTCCATTAGCTATAATGATGGATTGATTGGGGCTTGGTTCTATATGGCAACCACTGACTGATGCAATTTTGGGATCGACAAAGCTGTGAGTGCTCCCAAAATCTATCAAGATGGTAATAGGTCGTTTCTTGACAAACCCTTTTAATATGATGGTTTTGTGAGCTATGCTGCCAACCCAAGATGATAATGAGATCCTAGCCTCTTCTTCCTCTTGAATCAATTCCTCAAATTCCTCAATCTGATTTGGTTTCTCCCCTTCTTCATCACCCGTTAAAATGAAAATGGTCCTTGATTTGCACATATGCCCAAGCTTATACTCATCGCAGTAATAGCACAAACCTTTTTTCCTTCGGGCCCGCATCTCTTCATTGGATATCTTTCTAGAAATGGTGGGTATGGTTGGAGTAGATGTAGAGCCACTTTTGGATCCATTGGTGTTACGATTGTAGTTTTTGCTACTGGTCAAAGAACTTGGGATTGATTGAGAGTAAGTAGGGTTGGGTTTGTTGATAGTTTTGTTTTTTCTGGACATTACATCTAGGGCTTTCTCCTTATTTCATCCTTGTGTCCACTGAGAAAACTGGTTGCCCAATACTTTCTCGTCTCTGGCCATACTCCGAAACTACATAGGCCTTCAATTCTTGAAATTTGTTCTCATAATCCAAAACAGAGTTGCACTGCACTAATTTGTTGAATTCTCCCAACAGATTCTCATGCCCTCCCCCTTCAGCAAACTTAATCAGCACTTCTTATAATAATTGCTCCCATTCAATCCTTTCTGTCAAGCCCATGGCTTGATTAACAATGGTTATTTGATTAATTTGGAAAAATTAGGGGTAGAAGATAGAGTTAGAGAAGACGGAGAAATTAGAGATGAGAAGGATACAGAGGAATGAAGAAGAGAGAAAATTGTATTACTTCAATCCATGACTTACAACAGATTACATCTCAGCTATTTAACAATGAATTCACCACTAACTAACAATTAACAACTTGACAGTTGGCTGACTAACCGACTAATATAGTTCGTAACTGACTTAACAACCAATTGGAACAATATCAAAAGGATTCTGACATTGGATCTCCCTTTCTAAATCCTTGACCTCAAGGAATAAATTGGGAAAATCTGTGCGAGATTTGAGCTGCATCCTCCCACGTTGCATCACTGGGGCCAGTACCAAACCATTGAATTAAAAGCTGAGTTATTCCGGCTAATTAAATGACGATCCAGTACAACTATCAACCACAAATTGGCCTTAGTCATTGATAATGGGAAGTTGTTGCACTGGTACAGTACTATCTCCCACTCCCGTTTTCAATAATTGAACGTGAAAGATGGGATGTATAGTAGACAATGTTTAAAAAGGCGTTTGAGGCTTATGCCTCGAGGCTTGCCTCTAGGCGAGGCGGACAAAAAATGCCTCGAGGCTTAAGCCTCAGGATTGAATTTGAGGCTTACGCCTCAGTGCGCCTCACGTCTTTTTGCCGAGGCGCAAAAACAAAAAGTCTTGTTTTTTTTTTTGTTTTAAAACTGCACTTAACTTATACTATTTACTATTGTAGCTTGAGAGAAATTTTAAAAAAATAACCAATATGTTAATGAAATTTAAAAAACTAATTTTGTAAATTTGATTTTGTTTGAAATAAATGTACTAAATTAACTTCAATATGACTTTTTTTTAAAAGTTTTCTGTTTTTTGGTTTTCAACTTAGATTAATATGTTATCTTTAACTAAACTGAATATATATTAAGAAACTAATATATTTTAAAGGTTGCTGTTTTTTTTAATAAACTTAGGTTGATACGTTTGATTATTTTTTTAATAAAATTGCTGTTTTTTTAATCTTAGCTTGAAAATCAATGTTTTTTAATAAATTTGCTTGTTAAGTTGCATTGATTAATTTACTGTCATATTATAAAATAACCAATATGTGAATGAAGCTAAAAAAATGATTTTGCCAATACGATTTTGCATTGATTAATTTATTGTCATATTGTAAAATAACCAATATGTTAAAATTGATTTTCTCAAATTCCTTTTTTTTAAAAGTTATCTCGAGGGAACAAAAAAATGTCAAACTATGTGAGAAAGTCCTCAAGGATGTTTTTTTTTTGTAGTTTTATTTTATATTTCTTTGTTATTTTATTTTTATGGTTTTATTAGTATTTTGCTCTTTTTCTTTCTTTTCGGTGAGGCTTACGCCTCAAACGCCTCAAGGCTTACGCCTCGCCTCTCCGCAACTAAAACGCCTCGCATCGCCTTTTGCCTTTTTAAACATTGATAGTAGAAGGTGGTAAATCCAGCTTATAGGCCACTGTTCCAATTTTTTGTAGGATTTTAAAGGGGCCATAAAATCTGGGTGATAGATTAAGGTGTTGCGTCTCAGGGCTAGGGAGGTATGTCTATGTGGCTGCAATCTTAGATACACTAGGTCACCCGCTTCAAATGTTCTTTCAGTTCAATGTTTATCAGCATATATCTTCATTCGATTTTGAGCTTGTTGTAAATGTTCTCTGAGTGCCTGCATCATATGCTTCCTTTCAGTCAAGAACTGATTAATGTCGGAGTGAGTAGTGTGAGTGGCTTGTGGGATAGAGAGGTGTGGGTTTTTGTATCCGTATAAGGCTTCAAATGGGGTAGTTTGGGGTAACTGGTATTATACCACCAGTCTGCTAAAGATATCTATCTGGACCATTGTTTAGGTTTGTCAGTGCACATACATCTGAGGTAAGTTTTCAGGCATTGGTTTATTCTCTTAGTTTGTCTATCAGATTGAGGATGGTAAGCTGAAGAATGGTTAAGTTGGGTTCTAATGAGTTTGAAAAGGTGAGTCCAAAAGGAGCTAAGAAAGATGGGATCTCTATCAGAGACAATGGTAGAGGGTAGGCCATGCAACTTATGAATGTGATCAAAGAAAAGTTATGCAATGTGTGAAAGGATGGGTCAAGGAAATAAAGTGAGAGTATTTAGTGAATCTGTCAACTATCACTAAGATAGAGGTTTTATGGTCTGATTTTGGGAGGCCTTCAATAAAGTCCACATAAATATCATTCCATGGTTGGGTTGGGATGGAGAGGGGTTGTAAAAGGCCAGGATAAGGGACATGCTCACTCTTGTTCCTTTGGCAAGCATCACACTCAACAATGGTCTTCATCACTTCTTGTTTGAGGGTGGGCCAGTAAAAGAACTGTTCAATTCTTTTAGTGGTCACCCTTACACTTGAATGGCCCCCAGAGCTTGAGTGGTGCAATTCATGTACAATCTTGTGTCTCAAGTTCCCTTGGCAGCCAATGTAGAGCTTGCCTTGGAATCTAAGTGTATCCTGGTTGTAAGAATACCCCACTACCTCTTTTGGATTGTTGATGATCTTTATAATCAACTGCCGGGCTAATGCATCACCTATTAAACTGGTCTGGACTTCTTTATACCAGGCAGATTGCACTTGTGATAGTGTTTGTAAAGTGGCCGACTCTTCTTCCCTTTAGATAGGGCATCTGCAACCCTATTAGAGACGGGGTAGTCAAGGCTTAGCAATTTAGTAAGCCATTTCTATTGCAACATAGAAGATACCTTTTGCTCCATTAGCTACTTTAGGCTTTGATGATCTGTTTTGATTGTCAAATGATTCCCAAACAAGTATGGCCTCCACTTTTGAACAACATAGACAATAGCCAATAATTCTTTTTCATAAGTAGATAAGTTCCTTTTTGAAGGAGGTAGCTGTTTACTCAGAAAAGCTATAGGCTTACCTTCTTGCATCAAGACTGCCCCAATATCCTCAGTGCAAGCAATTGTTTCAAGGACAAATTCCTTCCAAAAATTTGGCAAAGCCAACACAGGGGTAGTGGCCATAGCATTTTTAAGAGTGTTGAAGGCACTGCCCCCATTTAAACTGGTCCTTTCTTAATAGCTGTGTAAGAGGTCTGCAAATGATTCCATAGTTTCTCACAAATCTTCTGATATAAATAGTAAGGCCCAAAAATCCCCTTAGAGAGCCTTGATATTTTTAGGAACAAGCCAATCCAACATAGCTTCCACCTTGTGTCTGTCAGCTGCCACACCTTGTTGAGAAATAATATGACCAAGATACTCAAGCTGTTTTTGCCCAAATGAGCATTTACACATTTTGGCATAGAGTTGATGGTGTCTCAGTAGTTCATGGGTCAATTGTAGGTGCTTGTAATGTGTATCTAAATTGGGACTGTACACAAGAATATCATAAAAAAAAACTAAGATGAATTGCCTTAAATATGATTTAAAATGATGGAAATGGATCCCTATTTTAGGGATTTTTAGTCATTTTATTTTTTTTGTATTTTCTTTAATTTTGTTATTGTATTTTTCTTTCTTTTGCTTTGTTATTTAGAGATAATGAGTAGTAATGACATTTTTGTAATTAGTGACTTAGCATGGAGCCTAAGCTACTCCTCCCTTTTAAATACCCACTTGTAAGCCTCATTTGCGGTAGACTTGAATTTTGAGAGTGATTCTCTCTTTAAATTGGTGTTTAGATAATTTTAGGAGCCTTTTGATGGGTGGTTTACGTCAAATTGGTATTAGAGCGGGTGAAGCTCCACATTGGTGTTAGTGTATCGTTGTATTTTGTATCAAATTCGTGCACTACTCTTCAATGGCTCCCAAGAAATCCAAAAAACTAAAAGAGGAGATTAAAAAACGAACAAGAGAGAGTGTAATTACAACAGTAAATCTATACCCATTTCCAAAACGCTAATTAACCTTAAAAATTCCTACACACAACCCCTGCCCTTCCCCACCCTCTACACCAAACCCACCACCCCGAAAATCCAAATCTTGAACCTTAATTTTTTCCAAAACCCAAATTCATTCCACAAACCCTCCATTTAAGATCCAAGACAACCCACTTTTAAGGTTTCACCTACCATTTTACAATTCAATGTACAATTTACAAACCCTAGCATCCAGCCCTACAAAATTCCTCCACACTACCAACCCCAATCCCCCAACCCACCACCCATTTTCAAATCCCAATCATAAAAAAAATAATGTGTTCACCCCGATTAACTCTCGAGGCTCAATTCAAGATCACCGTCGGCTAGTCCAAGGTTGGTTGCTCGACCCAATCATTCTTCCACCCTCGCTCACCCAATCGGGTCAAATCAACGATAAAAAATTCCCTCCCAAGCCGGTTGATTGCAAGAAAGATAGAAACGACGAAATTGGATTGAGTATTTGACAATTTTGATGAGGATGGTTGGGTGACTTGCATGTACTTTTGTGAGTCGGAAACATTTGATTTGGGAGATTTTTTTTTCAATCTTTGAGAGAGGGAATGATGATTTTGTTGAGGTTGGATCGGAGGTTATCTCTCTTGGAGTTGATTTGGATATTGTAGGTGATGTTTTTGGTGGTGGGTATGTGGACCCATTCGTGGTAGCTTTTGATCGTTCGGAGGAAATTTTTCGCGGCATAGCATTAAGGAGGTTCATTGCGGGAATCTCGGGTCGCGATTTTGTTGGTTGGTCACATTTGGATTGTGTTCCTATTCTCCTGGGATTCATAGCAAGCCGGTACAAGGGGCGTTTTCGAGGATGACTCTTCTTCCTAGTGACGAGCTTTTCGAAGCCGGGGAGAGTGATGAAAATGGATCCCTATTTTAGGGATTTTTAGTCATTTTATTTTCTTTTATTTTGTTATTGTATTTTTCTTTCTTTTGCTTTGTTATTTAGAGGTAAGGAGTAGTAATGACATTTTTGTAATTAGTGCTTTAGTTTGGAGCTTAAGCTACTCCTCCCCTTTAAATACCACTTGTAACCCTCGTTTGAGGCAGACTTGAATTTTGACAATAGAAAATAGTGCTTCTCTCTTTAAATTGGTGTTTAGATAATTTTAGGAGCCTTTTGACGAGTGGTTTACGCCATAAAAAAAGTGTTCATTAAAGATTGAAGTGAGGCAGGTGCATTGGTGAGGCCAAAAGGCATTACCAAGAACTCATAGTTACCTTCATGAAAAACTAAAAGCAGTTTTAGGACATCTGGATCATGCACACGGATTTGATGGTAACCCAACCTCAAATCCAGTTTTGAAAACACACTAGCCCCCTCTAATTCATCCAATAATTCTATAATGACAGGGATGGGGAATTTGTCTTTAATACTGAGCTGGTTCAATTCTCTATAGTCAACATACATTCTCCATGTGTGTTCCTTCTTTCTTTGGGAATGCAAAAGGGCTACTTGAAGGTCTTATAACTCCATAGTTTAACAAATCTTTCACTATTTTTTCAATTTCTGTTGTCTGCACATATGGATACTTACATGGTCTCAAACTGATAGGTTCCTAGACGAGCACATATGGTATATGATGGTCATGTGCTCTTCTAGGAGTTTAAGCCAATATGCTCTTTGAAGATGTCACTGAATGTTGCTAATAATGGCTGGAGTAAAGGTGGTGTGTTGCAGGCTGTCACCATTAGTGATGATGCTGAATAACTGTCCCATAATTGCATAGTCTCCAGTGTCACAGATTTTTTTGCATAGCTTTCCCACTAATCAACTTGAGTTGCCCTTCTTCAGTATTTCCATATTTCCACACAATTGCACTTTAGTTCCCTCTCTACTGAAAGTAAGTAAGAGTGTGCTGTTTGAAATTGAATAACACCTCTCCTAAGCTTTCTAACCATTCTATACCCAACACCATAATTTGAGTAGCCTGAGGAGTTGAACTCATACCCTTGCATTTGCCAATTAAAATTTTGGCACATGGAATCACTGACCAGTTTTTCCCCATCAGCTGCAACCCACAACTTATGTGTTGGAACTATGTTGCATCCAATCTGTTTGGCTGTAAAAGGATCCAAAAATTATGAGAACTCCCAAAGTCAATGAGTATATTAAGATCCTTTTTCTTGCTTCTCCCTTTATCATAATAGTTTGGTATGAAGGTGATCCTGACATAGCTTGCAGTGATATAGCCACGTCCATTCCCAGTTCATCTGTCTCGTCATACACTGTGGTTTCTAGTTCGTGTGTTTTCACTGTCACTGGTTCCTCACCAGTTATCAACATATGAATGGTCATTTTCTTGCATATTTGTGACCATAGGTGTAGGGCTCATCACAGTGGTAGCATAGACCTTTTGTCTTTCTTTCTTGTATTTCTGCTGCAGGAATCTTTTTCACGGGTAATGGGTTGATCGGTTTGTTTGAAGAGTTATAGTTGTTCAAGGCTTTGGTGGTTGATGTACGGTTGGTGAGGTTCTTGAAATTTTGCTAAGTGGTTTGAGGTTTCTTGGGATTAAGGGCTGATTTTTGTAACTTGGCTAAACACACAGCATGGTTTAGGGATTTTGGTTCTGATATTTTTACTAGTACTTCTACTTTATGCGTGAGCCCATTCAAAAAACTGGAGATGAAGTACTCCTCAGAGAGACCCTTTTGCTTTGTCATGACAAGAGGTTTTAATTCTTCAAACTTCATCTGGTAATTGGTCATTGTGTCTTCTTGCTGCAGTTTGTTGAACTCAGCTACAACAACATTGAATCCTCCTGGTGCAAATCTTGCACACAATCTTCAGAAATTGATTGGAACCACGTAGCTGCAGTCCCCTCCATGTGTAAGGCTACAAATAAAACTTTCCTTTCCTCAGGTATTGTGTTAAACCAAAAGAACCTTTGGAGTTGTTGAAATCCCCCTTTAGGGTCATTCCCATTGAATTTAGGGTATTCAATTTTTGGTCTCCTATACCATGCATACCCACCATGACTTTGAAATTGACCTCTCCTTCCTGGATCAAGGTCCACTGTCTTTGTTGTTGATTACCCATTTGACGACTACCAAGTATTCCCTTTTGATTGTCTATGGCCCTAGCCAACTTCTCATTGATCTGATCAAATTTCTCATCAGATTTCGTGGATTGTAGTAGGGTCACACTGGCCATTAAAGATTCTAAAGAATCTAGCCAACTCTGTAAATGGGCCTGTACTCCTTGTTGCTGCTGAATTTCTGCTACGGATCTCTCCAATTGCATGCGTCTGGTTTCTGTCATGTTTTGTTTGGTTTGTTAGGGTTTCAGTTAATGGTTTGGTTTCAATTTTGAACAGAATCGAAGGCTCCTCTGATACCACTTGTCAAGCCCATGGCTTGATTAACAATGGTTATTTGATTAATTTGAAAAAATAAGGGATAGAAGATATAGAATTAGAGAAGAGATTAGAGAAGATGGAGAAATGAGAGATGAGAAGGATATAGAGGAATTAAGAAGAGAGACTTGTATTACTTCAATCCATGTCCTACAACAGACTACATCTCATCTATTTAACAATGTATTCGCAACTACCTAACGACTAACGACTAACAACTTGACAGTTGGGTAACTAACCGACTATAGTTCGTAACTGACTTAACAACCAATTAACAACCAATTGGAACAATATCAAAAGGATTCTGAAACTTTCCTTCCCTTCTTGATAATCAAGAAACCATATATCAGCCTTCCCTTCGAAGTACATCGTAGCATACCAAACCTTCTTATCTTCCTCCATGGGATAAACTTGAAAAAATTTCTTGCATTTCTTGATCCACGATCTTGGGTTACTTCCGTCAAAACAGGGGAAATCCACCTTTGGTGGTTTGGTGAAACCCCTATCTTCATTATCATGCCTCTGAAAATGCCCATTAACTCTGTAATTTTCAGCTTGTGGGTGATTTTGACTACCCCCACTGTTTCCTTCAACAACCCTAGTGTGCATTCCTTCCAAACTGGTATGAATCGCAGCAATCATTTGTCTCAAGTTGGCTTGGCTAGCTTGCATTTTTCTCCTTATTTCTTCTAACTTGTTATCAAGCTCTCGAATGGATATGGAGTATGCTTATCATCGATCTTCTTCAAAGATTCCTGTACTTTGTAACGTGTTCCCTCCGCCATGGTTGGGATCCAGGATCAATGCTCTGATACCAGATTTGTCATGAATTGTGACAAATGATATGAGAATTTACAAAACACAAACAGAGAATAGAAATGAAAAAATGAAAAATGAATTGGTTTATTTCTGTAAAAATCTGAGATTGAATCAGGTTTTCCTTTCTACTTATAGCAACACAACCCTTCCTCATCGTAACAACATAACAGAATTAGTTAGTTACTCTAACTAATTAACAACTCCTATCCTAAAAAGAATAATAGACCCTTCATACAAGAGAATTTACACTAATACCTATCTACAATTAAGGCAGTTGTAACTTGTGACAGAGCCAACATTGGTTATTACCTCATCTCTCCAGATATATGTGTGGCTGACATTTGGATTCTGCTTTTGGCAAAAATTTTTGGGATGAATTGATTTGCTCATATTCTATAGAAAACATCTCGGAAAATCGGAGTAATATTATATTAATATAATGAACTAATCAGAACATTGTTTCCTGATAGCCTTCGAAAAAATTGGAACTAAAGTACTCTCACTGTCTGACACTTCCTCTTTGCATCTCTTTGGCTGATGATAGACTGTATAATTAGCATGATTTATTAATGGTGCGTTTAGTCATAAAGCTCTCAACACTTGACAACTTTTGTGTCTTAAAATTTAATATAACATAGTGCATGGTCCCATAGTGTTATATAACAGTGTGTAAATTAGTCATATTTGAAAGTTTGTTGCCATATTAGAAAATATTTATCATATTAGAAAATATTTATCATATTAGTTACAATAGCTGCTAATATAAGGACCATGCACAATAGCGCAACCATCACCTTAGAGGCATTGAGAAGTTCTCTATTTATAGATTTGGCATGAATGTTGGCATCACATTATTAAAAAAATTACGCTGATTACTGGAGTTAATTAGATTTGACATAAATGTTGGCATCAAATTATGCTGGCAACTAAGAGTATCATAAGATAAATTTGGTGATATAAAAATTTTTGCTTAAATTTTTTTACAAGTAGTATTCAACTAATGGAGTTATTATATATATATATATATATGAATGATAAACAGGTTTGTTTTGGGTGTTTGGGTTAAAAAAGTAGATTTATTGGTATTTGGTAACAGGGCTTTTCTGGGAAGCGTAAGCAATTACTGTGTTCACAATGCCAAGTGCTCAGTTCTTGTTGTGAAGAAACCAGTCTAAAGGGCTAGAGCCTTTTGTAATCAGCGGAAGCGATCGTGTAAAAAAGAGTGTGTTATCTGTTCACAAGCGTTAAACGTGGTAAATTTGAATGTTGTGTGGGAAGGCAATAATATATATAGCATGGAAATGAAATAAGTGCATTTCAATTCATTTTCACTCTCTCTCTCTCTCTCTCTCACCCACCCCCACCCCCACCCCCACCCCATGAAATAAGTCCATTTCAATTCTCTCTCTCTCTCTCTCTCTCTCTCTCTCTCTCTCTCTCTCTCTCTCGCGCGCAAACACACACCATGTATGTTTATAAATAAAGGGGAGAGTGAGAGATGGTAACTAAGCCTTATTTATTAGCCCATCAAGTCTTTTTTCTGACCTCAGCATGCATTTGATATTGTCTCTTGAGGAGTGTTTATATTTGGTTTGTATTTCTAGACATTAAAATTCATAGCTTTGTATTTACATATCCAATATTTGTAAAATTTGCACTTTTGAAAATTACTATTCAAGATCTATCAAACATGATTCATATTGAACATTTAATTCTGTAAAATTTAAAAATTAAAATAAATTAACAGTTCAAGTGATTCTAATGTTGCTTAACCTTATTGTCAATTTCGAAATAGTAAAATTCATGCTTCATTGTTCCAAACTTTCAAAAATTAAAATTATCTAGGTAATTTTTTTTAATAACATAGTTTTTAATTTTATTTTTAATATTTGTAACTCAAGAAAATTATTTTTTATAAGTAATGTAGGAGAGTTATAATTTGATGGAGATTAATCATATGGAGAAATAATTGTTCGAAATCTGCTTAGTTTATTGATATTTATTAATAATGTTGTTCAAAATTGCATTCAAAACAGAACTTTAAAGGAAAAATACATAAGGAAATTTCTACTGCCGAAAAGTATTTGCGTCCACCTCCTGACTGCTCTCTACTGATAGTACAACTTCAAGTTCTCAATGTTCCATGTGCAGGGAAGGGCTCGACCTTCATGATCTCTCAACCCGTAAGTTCTCTGTCGGAGAATGTGTGCCACTACATACGGTCATTCCCAATTATCTGTCAACTTTTCGTGATCGGGGTTCTTGGACGACAGCATCGCCTTTCTAAGTTTTAGGTCGCAAACCTAAAACGTTTGATTCTTAACTCTTCTGTTGTAGTCGCGACCTGCTCTCTATTGCATTGTTGCAATCCTCAATGCTCCTTAGATTTAAAATAAACAATATAAGAGTCCAAAATAATTGAATATCATTCTAAGTAAGGCTAAAAATAAAACTAAATGCATAAAGTAAATGACAAAGAGATAAGAGTAAACCACATAACTTATGATACCAATACCCAACAACATTAAAACCATCATTAAGAATTACAATCGTCTCATGATAAATCCGACATGAATTCAAATAGTAATACCGACTCCAATAAAAACTAAATACAAAATCTAACACAATTGGAATCTAAAGTAAAGTAAAGTGAGTGAGCACAAAGACTCGATACCTACATATAGATCAACAACGCGAGAGAATACAAATGCATGAATCATGGCGAGGCAGCAACGGCGGCGCAGGTCCTGAAAAACATAATCAATGACAATGTAAATAAGTCTACAAAGAATACAAATTTAATGAAATTTAGGCTACAATAGTAACTATGCATTTCCCTCTCATATTTTAGTTTATTTTAATTTAACCCAACCCAAACAAACCTAAATATATCACGCGTCTAGCCCCAAGCCCAAGTGAACCCAATGCTTAATTATTATTCCTCGTAATTGAATATAATTAAAGGTTCCATAATCAATATCAATATGGAAAGAGTCTCTATGTCTAACATCCACATAAGTACGGTTCCTGACACGCACAATTAAATGGGATGAGCACGAGCACACACATAAAGAAGACCTAAACCCTATCGCCTCTGGGGAGGTACTAGGTATAGCCATAGGCCGTCCTGCACCTATAACCTCACAACATCAACGGGTACTTTTAGCACGTAGGATCGGGGTAAAATGACCAAGGTAAAACCCGTCGCATCATTGGGGTACTAGTGCAATCGTCGTCGTACGTGCCCCATCAAAATTCCTCCTAGTTTGTCCTCAGATCAAAGAATAGCAATCCAAATCATACAAAGATCTATTCCAGAATTCTTAAATTAATTAACCTTTCTTAAATAAGAATTAAAAGTCCAATAAGTCCCAAAGTTGTTTAATTGAGATTCTTATCTCGTTCAAACGAGATCCCACAAGTCGTTCGAACGAAATGAACGCATAATTCATCTTCTCCAAAACTCCAAATCTGCCATTGTCAATACCAAAACCTAAATCTGAAGCCTCTAATCATTACAAAACCCATCATCCTCTTGATATAAGTTATCTAACATCATTACTAACCTATATTTATAAGTTTTAAATATTAATATCATGATTTAAAGGTTTAATTTCAGATTATAGCCTTAAGAACCCTAGTTTCAAAATTTCTTAAATAATTCTCATATTTTAATCAATTCGTGAAATGAATCAGAGGGGCTTATGCTTGATTTAAGGTATAGAATTTAATCCTAACAATTATAATCAAAATCTAACTTAGATTTGTATGGATTTATTCTAAAATCAGTGTTTAACATTAACATTAACATGAACATGAACATGAACATGAACATTAACCTTAAATTAACCCTGAAGTTATTTACGAAATTAGGGATCAATTATCCGATTATATATCAATTAGTTTAGATTCACATGAATAATTACTATTATAACACAAAGACAATTAAATTTATATACTAAGTAAACTTTCATTAGTATTAGGTTGAATCCAAGCCATGAACCTCCAATTGCCTCATCTCTGTAAGCCTTAGGGTATCTATCAAAAGTTGCTAATGTGCATTAGGTTTAGCCTAATGATTCCCTAATTGTATTACCCACGAAATTATTCTGAGGCACTATATGGGCCTTAAACCAATGAGCTCAAATCCACCTCCAAATGTTCCAAAAATTCTACCCGAGCCATATACTAACCCAATAGATTTAAAATTCATTATTTTAAGTCAAATACAGACATTCTACAAGTCCCGAACTCCAATCGAAAATATACCAAAAAATCAATTAATTAAATATTCTATAAACTAACATTTGACGGTACCATTTTTTTTATTAAAAAATTTACATTGTTGATAATAGAGAGAAAAACCCTCTTTAAGTGGCAAGAACAAGGGCTTATATAACACCCGACAAAAAAAAGAGAGAGAGCCTATTCATGAGCAAATATAAAATTCGGGATCCGAAAATTTTCCATCCTAGTCATTCCTTAAAGCTTTGGTGGTAAGTCTTTTATGTTAGGGGAGGACCAATTCTATTTTATAGAGCAGCCATAAGTAGCCTGAAAATCTACGAGGGAATTCCCTTCTCTGTAAATGTGACTAACTTCACCTTCCAATGATAGGTTAACACAACAGTTTGAGTGATACAAGAAAACAATCTCCAAGGAGTGGCAATAATTTTATTCAATATCTACCATCGCCTTGGAATTTGATTTAACTATGAGCGGATACATGTGTAAATCTTTATAGTGCCTCAAACCCTCCAATACGCCTTAAGCCTCAACCACTAGACGAGTAGAGATGTTAAAATTGGCATAAAATCCCCACAAGAATTCGCCTTTATCGTTTCTCAGAACTCCTCCACCACCACTTTCCCCCAATTCCTTTTAGAGAAGCTATCATTGTTTAATTTCAACCAACGCGAGGGGGGGGGGGGGGGGGGGTCCCATTTAACAGGAAAATAAGGATGCACCTGATATACATATAGCCTTTGTAGTTTCTAAAATGCAAGTTGAAAAGGTCCTTAATGTCAACAATACGTTTTGGTATGTATATTTGGGTTCCCTCGTACTTGCTTTTATCTCTAGCACACCATAGAAACTAGCTAATAAAGGCAAGGAGGATTTAACAACCATACCTGTTGTTGCTTCCGTTGAACCACCACGACATTAAATTAGCTTTGAAACCCTTACCTATCCGCATAATCTCTATCTTATCACTAAAATGCTTCCAGACCTTTAGAGCAACCTCGTCCCCCGTAAAAACATGGTCAATAGATTCTTCTTCTGAATTTTTGGATCACTAACATTTAGAGGGCTCTTTAATCCCAAAATTTCTGATAGTGTCATCCAGGGGAAGGAAGTGCCGAATAGCCCTCCACAACATTTTGGAGATTTTGAGGGGGACAAGCTTGCTCCAAATAAATATATTGGACCAACTAGAAGGATTATGCTCGTGCAACAACGTAACAACTGATTTGATTACGAACATACCTGAAGTAGTGTTAGTCCAGATAAGCTTATCGATAGCACTGCCATTCACTGTAGCATTGAGGATCATCTGAGCAGTTAGTGATAATATTTCTTATTAAATTTTAGGATGTCCCAATTCCCATTGTCGTCCCATAAGTCTTTCACTTTACAATTTTCGGATCTGAGATGGTACCAGTTCAAATACGAATTATTTAGTTGTTTATTAGTTAAGCGCGACGTGACATTATAAGAAACTACTTCACGATCGGTAGAACCCGACACCAAGGGAATTATCTAAACAATGAAATTCTCGATACCAAATCCCCGACCGTTCCATAGTCCCCCATCATACTAAGTCGCTTCTAAATATTTAATTAATGATTTATCGTGTTTTAAATCCAATTCCAATTACGAACGATATAACACATATAAAGTATAAATAGTGACATCACATGTCACTCCATACAAATATATAATTTCACAATTTAATTATATCTCATCCACATCTGGTTGTCTCACGTGTTTATTATTTTCCTTTCTCCCATCAGTGCAGAACTTATATGTGAGCGTGGTAGAGACCTTGTCTAACATTTCCTCAATCAACATCTTGACATTTTGGTCCAACTGTAACCGATAAACAAACCTCCTAAAGGTCCAAGATGGTATTAGATTCCCTTTACATTCCATAACACTCCTTATTGTGCAATATATCTCTTTAATAATATTAATTGCTACTCCAATGTCAATAATATATAAATATAAGCAGTAAGGAGCGAGGAGAGTAGTATGGTGAGATTTCTAAATTATATTCCCCCAAACTATCATATGTAAAAGATAGTAAAAGTCGGTGAGGTTCTTTTGCTCCAATGTCTTCTTCACATGACGAGTCCACATTTTGGTTATTATTTCAGCCCAAACTTCATCTATGCTAGGATATTCTCATCCTTAGTGGGGAAATACCGATCTCCCAACATTTGCTAATCGGTAATCTGGACGGATGATTTCGTTTGAGATTTCAACGCAAATTCCATGAACCGTTATGTGGAAATAAGTCTTGTAGACGCCATTTAATTCACTCTTGTAATGGAATTCCCATAAAAGTTAGGATTGACACATTTCGTGTCGACAAACGTCTAACCACCCTCGCGTAGAAAATTCATCAAATCAATCTGACATGTTTGCTTGAATTGATGCACAATATACTGCCCTTTCAAACTGAACCATACTTGTTTTGAAATGAACATTATAAAGAAGTTGGAGTCTTGAATTTAATAGGTTTTGGTTTGACGTACTTAGTGCGGGGACGTTTTGAAGATGAAATCGACGTTTTAAGTGGAAACAAAGAGTCGCAAAGGCGCAACGATTCTTTACATCACATTTAATTTAAACATTAAACTTGAAAAGAATATGAATCTAGTCCTAAATATGGGGTATAGTATCAAACCAATATATACAAATAACAGGTTCTCAAAGACACTAAAATTACCAAATTAATTAGAGTTTTTGACATCCAATCAATTAATAAATTGTAGCTTTATCAAACTTACATGAGAACAACTCTAATTAATCAATTGAATCTCAAGAATTAGATTGTTTCCTTCATTGATTAGGTTGTTAGGAAAAAAATAACAAAAAACCCCCAAAGTCAGGATTTCAGACAAAACCCTAACCCTAGAGTGGAGTCAAGAAGCTTACTTAATGATTCAAGAGGATAGATGATGTTAGATTTCAGTGTAGTAGGCTTAAATTGAAGGGAAATCTACTCTTAAGGTCTCTAGAACACTTCAAAAGTAAGATAGAGAAAATGTTTGTTGGTGTAAAGGGTTAAAAATGAGGTTTTAAATCTTTATAAAACCCAATTCGTTAACGAGAACCAAATGCTTGTGCTAATGAGAGAGCCTTCACTAAAGCAAAACTAATTTTCATTGGTCGCGACCTCGACCAAATATTTTTTCATCCTAAACTATTATTTTCAATGAGGAAATACACATTTTTTTTGCGATTTGTGCGTAATTCCAGATAAATTAAGTCCACTAAATTCATTGCAATGATGTACCATATTCACGGGTTGCGCCTTACTTCGCTGAGGCGAATTAGCATTTCGCTGAGCGCGCGAGGGGGTAGATACTTAAATTTTCCAAATCAAAGGAAAAATTCCAAGTATAGTGTAACCATGTATATTAAGGTTCATCTTTTCAAGCACATTGGTTACTAATCATAGAATATGCGTTTAAACATCATAATCAAGGTTTATGGTTATGTCACATACATCGAATAGAGATGAATAGGCATTTAAAGGATTAAAACATTTTCAAGTTTGATTAATTATAGGATATACTTAATATAATTTGTGTGAAGAACAAGAGTGAACACATTTGAGCCTTTGATGATGAAACCAAAACTAAAGTTCAACGAAAAATACTTTTGGAAAATCAACTTTGATGTTTATTATGAATAAGTCCCATTTTCCTTGAAAGTATAAAATTTTACTATCGCTTTTTTTTTCCCTCATTTTAAGCGATTTATGACTAAAATCTTCCAGTCTTGTATCATTGGTGTTACTTGATTTTCGATAGATATAATTCTTTGAAACATCGCTTACCAAATGTTTTGCTTGTGACGGCTATCACACAAGCACAAGAGTCGAAGAACTATTTTCAATTTTCAAAAATAGCTCACACACACCGAGTTGCAACCCAAACAATGTCATCTTTTATGATTTTTAATGATTTTGAATTTTTATTTCAACTATAACCATGAAGAAAACTTCTCACATGAACAAGACATAAATATGACACTCCCTTTTCATCGAGAAACCACTTTGTCTAGTAGAGGTTGAGGGAACCAATTTAGGATCCATTTTGATTTCGAAATCTATCATTGTTATACTTTCTAATGCACACTTAATTCAGACAAGGCGATTTGGGATTAGTTCGAATGCTGAATGAATTTTAAATCACTTTGTCCTTGTTGTTGTGAACATGACGATGATGTTTTCCTTGAGTACCTTCTGATTATTCCTAATAAAACACCTATTATTCCTAGAATTGCGAGAATACAAGGTCGGATTGTGTAAAAAGATTTTTTTTTTCCAAATATGACCCGCATTATGACAATGATGGTACTTGATCAATTTAAATCTAAAATCACGTGATTGTACATCGGGAAAAATCTTCAAAATTTTTAGAGTAATCACCATAATTCTTTGAAAATAAGTTTTAAAAAATATGTTCATTTGATGGTCAAGCATCGACACAAAATGCAACTCCATTAGAAATTTATTGTTAGCTACAATCTTGGTCTTTAATAGTCGTTTCAACCTTTTTTAAAATCTTGACATTGTATTCTTTGAAACTTCAAAACTTCCTTTTCAAAAGTGTCCAAAGAAATGGTTGTAATATCCCGTACTTTTGGTATTTATTTAAATGATTGTTAACTGTGTGAATAAGTTAATAATTGAGAAGTTATTATTACTTGAGATAATTACTAAGAAGTTAATGCATAGTTAGACGATGACTAAATTTTCATATTATATGATTTGTTTTGTGTCGCATATTATGTTTAATTAATCTGTGTAATTAATTAACTTGTAGTATATGTGGTTACATGTAAAATAATATGTATATATTTTATTTTATGTTGTGAGGTATTACTGTGTGTTATGTGATATTACAATATGGAGTGGACTCTAGAATGGTACGGAGGCCTGGCTACGTGTTCTATTTATTTCATGTTGTGCCGGGGGAAATGTATATCCTAATGCTAAGTTATGAGTTATTCTTATTAGTGTTTTGTGCTCATTTAAGGGTAAAAAAATAGCTTATTATAGACTTAAGTACTTAAGGGAGATTAACCTCATTAATTAATTACTTTACACATAACAAACAAACCCTTGCAACCTTAGACGTCTTAGGAACAACTTAAAGAGACTTTGGGAGAAGAGGGACAGTGATCATTGCGTAGAGACTCGTTGTTCATCGTTTCAGGCAAGAAATATCTTGCCCTATATCACTTGTTAATCTGTAAATTATTTATAATTTCATGATATGTGTTTAATTATGGGATTTAGAACACATGCTTATGATTGAATCTGTTTATCTTAATCATGTTATTTAATTGGGTATATTAAGATTAATGTTAATTAACTCTCTTTTGAAGATTTGTATTTTTAGAGAGAAATCTGAATGAGATGGTTTTAATACATGATTTTGTAATTAGAACTCATGTTTAGGATTTATTTTTTTCCGCAATTGAATCCTTTGCTAATTTCAGGATTATACCTGAAATCATCTGTGATTATGATTATATTGCATGTTAAAGATTGAAACTTGATTTACGTTGGATAATTGATGAATTGAGCCTATGATTTTGTTTAGTTAATGTTAAATACCTTACAAAAAAATTAGGAGTATAAAAAATCATGTTTTTGGGTTGGAAGACTTGGTTTGGGGGTAGTCTTGAAGGTCGGTTTGGGCATTAATGGAGGATTGGGGAAGACAAACTTCGTTTTTAGACCAACGTGGGCCTCTGCCCCGAACCGAATAAATTCGGCCCTTATGATCTGTTGAGGTTGGGTCATGAAAAGGATTGCGGGATTATTATGGGTTGATTCGAGTTGTTGAATCTTTTTCTACTTAAGAGGTGATTGGTAAATTACATTAATTAGGTTTACTAGAGTATAAATCGAGATACTAAATATGTTAACTTTAATTAAGGTAGAAGAATGGATAATATTTTATTTTGCTTATTAAACCAACATTGGGGATTCGAACCATTGTGGGCATATACATGAGTGATGCGATACCTTATTGTTAACGAAAATGTATTTTATCCCTAATTAATTAAATTAGTTTAATTAATGTACATTTTAGTTTAACTTAATATATTGATTTTGATGATTCCAAACATATTTTTATTAAGTTATATCTGTTTATGACTCAGTGAGTTATAGTTATATTCCAAACATATTTTTATTTTGAGTGAGTTATATCTGTTTATGGTCGAGTTTTATTTTCATGACTCAGTACGCCTAGACTCTACTCAATGACATATCCGAGTAAAGGATATGTTTATGCTTTATGGAGGCTAGTCTCTTTAGTAGCCTTATACATACTCAATGTCTGTTACAAGTTTTTTTTTGGCCGAATGGTTATATTCTTGGGCCCTACAAATGTCAACTCATGAAAGAACCCCCCTGCGTGTTGTCCTAGGCTGTTTAGCCTTTGCAATCTTGGGTTCTAATCTTTTGCAAAGAGATAGATACTATTTAAATATCTGTGAATGAGCTTAGCTTATTCACTTTGGCCGAATGTCTCTATTGGATTTTGTGCTGTCAGATTTTTTTGTACTTATCTTGACGATATGACATGGGGCCATGCCATTTGCGTGGAAATTTCTTTTTGGCCATACTTATTTACTGAGAAGCCGAAACCCTTGCTTTCATAATAGCTGTAGCCGATTTGGCCATTGCAAGTTATGATCTCTTGCACCTTGACTAGCCTTAAGGCTATATCTGACAAATGGACTGCCTACAGTTTCGGAAATTGGTGTTTTTTTTTTTTTTATCCAAAATGTTAACGTTTATATCTGTTCGAAAATTCATCAATATATTTATTTTTGTCCGAATTGATTTTTAACGTACATATCTGTTCTAAATTTTTTATTTCAGTCCGGAAATTCTGATACATATATCTGTTCGCAAATTTTTTATCAGTCAGAAATTTTATATATATATATATATATATATATATATATCAGTCAGAAATTTATTTTTACAAACATCTGTTCCGAATTTTTTTATATATATCAGTTCGAGAGATATTTTGTTTGTACAATATACATATGTATACCTTTATATATATATATATATTTACATATATATATTCTTGGCTTTTAATATATTTTAGCCTTCGTCATATCAGTTGACCGAATAGTACTTCAGATATGGATTTGTTTTTGAAGACCTCTCTTAACCTTGGGAACCACACATGTATTTACACGTTGATGGATGATTTGATAAAGTTTTTTTTTACTAAAAATGTTCTCCAAATTTATTAAATATTTTATATTCCTTTTTCTTCTAACCTCTCTCTCTCTTGCAGAACAAAGTCTACTAACACAAATAATTATGAGAATGGTTCATCAGATATGATTTTCTTTCTCAAAGATATTTGAGCATTTAATGCTCTCCCATTCTCTCTCTATCAGTTCACAATTAATGCTCCCAGTTGAAGCTGAGTTCAGCTCATGCTTTCTCCAACGGCTATTTTCTTTTAGGCTACAAAGAAGACCAAATTCAGTTGGAAAGCACATACACGAAAACATCTACAAGAGAGCATCCAAAAAATTTATTCAGCTCCATATACTCACAAAAAAAAGAGAGCAACTAGAATTTATATTCAGCTCATACACTCGTTCAAGAATAGCATTGAAGTGGACACTCAGATTTGAGATAGCAATAAAGTTCTATTCAGTTAATTGTTGAAGAAGTAATTGAAGAGCAAAACAATCTTTATCTGCTACAAAGATTTCAAGTGAAGACTTGGGCCAAAATCAAATTTATTTGAGAAGTCTCAACCAAGAAGAAACTCGGACCCATTTTGTATCTTTAAAGAGTTTCAGAAACTGTACATCATTTCTACTCCATTTGTGTAAATATTTGAAGCTTGGGTTTTTAGCTTCGGTGGTTGTACTAGTAGCTGGTTTTTGCTGCTCGGTTGTACAAGAGGTGGTTTGATCCTACCTTCAAGTGGATCAGGACTAGTGAAGCGCGGGAGACGAAAACTTGCTCTTGGCGCGTGGACGTAGGCCGGGTTTTGGCCGAACCACGTTAAAAATACGGTGTCATTTATTTTCAGCATTTAAATTTATTTATATGCTTGTGATTGATTAATTTTATTTTTAAGCCCTTTACTTGCAAGATATTTAAATCTGAAAATTTGGTAAAATTATTTTAAGATTAAAATAATTATTTTCGTAATAATTATTAATTCCAGAATATTAATTTTTATTATCTACGAAAATTATTTATAAATTTATTTGAATCTTATAATCATAAAATATAACTTGTTTAATTTATTGAGAGTATTTATTTGATATTCTTGTGTGAATCACTTTAGATTAAATCCAGAATATAAGATACGAAAATTGATTATTTATTTATTGGATGTTGTAATCTCTTGTTTAATCAATTGAAAGTATTTATTTGATAATTTATTTATTGTGTGTTTCACTTGCAATTTATTTAATCTGAAATTTGTATTAAGTGTTTTAAATTAAATATTTTCTGAAATATTAATTAAACCCGAAAAGTTTGTAAAATCTCAATTCACCCCCCCTCTTGAGTATTTTTCTGGGCAACAATTGGTATCAGAGCTGGTGCTCTTCTTATATATTTTGATTTAACAATCATAGAGTTAAAAATCATGACAAACTTTTCTGTATTTATTTTAAATACTGCACTTTACATTTTTATTATTTGTATGCTAAAATGTTTGTTCTCTTGTAGCTACTCCTTGTTTCATTATTTGAAAAGAAAATGGATGAGCAGTGAACCATATGTTTCCAACTTTATTTTGAAGGAAAAGTTCCCTGAAAATTCTGATTTTGATGCACTTAGTAAAAATATGTGCACCCCTTGCCTATATGCCAATATTGATGAATCAAGCATTGAGGAATCTATTACTCCCTGTCTCATGGCAATTGGTAATGAAGAGGTACAATCTAACCTTTGCATTAGTAATGATGAATCATATTCTACTGATAGTGCAAATCATGATATTGAAGATGATATTGTTGATGATTATGATGAATTACAAGATGCATTTAATGAGTTATATGAAAATTATGAAGATATTGGAAAGAAATTTATTGCACTGAAAAACACTCATTCCAAATGTGATTTTGTATCAAAAGATTTTGATAATTTAAAATTAGAAAATGAATCTTTAAAAAGTG
Source organism: Sambucus nigra (assembly GCA_949130495.1). NCBI lineage: Eukaryota > Viridiplantae > Streptophyta > Magnoliopsida > Dipsacales > Adoxaceae > Sambucus > Sambucus nigra. The sequence goes on along the minus strand of OX422215.1, from coordinate 279,255,964 downwards.
AAATTAAATCTTTGAAAAAAGAAAAATATGTTAGTATCCCTAATTCTTTTGAATCTGAAAATATTGAGTTGAAAAAGGAAATTGAATATTTGCAGAAATCCGTAGACACATTTACTAAAGGAAATGATTATTTTCATAAAATTATGGAAAATCAAAGAATTCGGTTTAATAATAATGGTATTGGATATGAGGAAGAAAATGAGAAAAAGAATTATTCTAATTTATTTAAAAATGATGCCTCATCTAGTCATTCTAACTCTTTATGTTCATATTGTGGTAGACATACACATTATTCCAAATTTTGTAAATTTAGAAAAAGAAAATATAATACTAAATTAGCTTGGATTCCAAAAGAAACAATCATGTATGCTAACCCTAATTTGCCACACTCTTTTTGGGTTCCAAAAGATAAAGTTTTTAGGTGCAAAACCGGTATTGGGACTTGAACAAAAATTTATGAGAATTCAATTAGTGTTAGATTTTTTATGTCTCTTAAGTTGAACACATTCTTTACTTGATAAATGTTGTGATATATTGTTTTCATATCTAATACACTTATTTTCATGAAATATTATTTCATATGATTTTTGAATTTTATATACTTATTCATGAATAGTGATCTGATTAAATTCATGTTATTACTAAATGTATCAATTGTTTGAAAATGTGAATACCCTCACTTTCTGTCCAAAACAATGTATACTAAGGATGACAAATTATTTATATACCTTGATGAATAATATTTTTTTGTATATGATAAAATTGACATTGATGATTATTATTTGTTACGTACATTCTAGTATGTCATAAGTTGCGTATCATTATTGTTCTTGATGATTATCTCTTATTATGAGCTGGAATTTTTGATAAGAAAATGAATTCTGAAATTTTCTATTTAATATTGCTTTATGGATCTAACACATTCTTGGATGGAAAAGAGAAAATCTTTAAAGTTGTGTAGGTTGCATTTTGAGATGGAATGTGGATTTTCAAGGCATATGATTTGGTCATATTACAAATTTCAAGTATCATTGCCTAATGTTGGAAATGCCACACTTGGAAGAAATCTTTATGAATATATCTTTGGTATTGGTAAGGTGGTAAGGAGCACCCTTCTTGAAATTAAATCATATATTTGTTGATGATTTATTTTATGATATATTTCCATGCATAGAATATTTGTTATAACACATGAGTGTGTTGATTGAGTATTTAGTATTCACGTGTAAATTTGTATATTCATTATTTTTGATGATTCTGTATTATATCATTCATTTGATTTTGATCATTATTTTATAAGAAAATTCATAATCTTTTGAATTACATCTTGACATATTTTTGTGAATAATAAGATTGGATCAATTCATGATTTTATTGATTATAAATCTGAAACGAAAATGTCATTTGAGAATATTATGTCATTTGTATATTTGTTAGTCATATGAGCTACTCGTTTATTTTATGATATGCACTCATTAAATTTGATGATATGATCATATTAATCTCAATGAGTTAGTTTTATTGCATGCTACATATTTTGTACCATTAATTAAATATTAGTGACATTGCATGAAGTATATAATTTTTTATAGTTAACATTTGTGTTACTTGTGCTTACTTGAAAAATCAGATGTTTATTAAGATTTTTTTTTCATGGCATGTTATATGAACCGATTAGTTGAAAGGTATTCTTTTATAAAGAACATTTTTTTTGGAACAAAATGACTCTTATAATGTTTGTGCTTAAAAATCTGGAAATATATTGAAGTTGATTAACTTATGTCACTTTCATTATTAAGAAATTTATTTGATTGATTGATTTTGATGTTCCTGAACAAATTGTTTGGTATTTGTTGAAAATCTGAATATATTGATTTTGTGTCGAGCTTCTCGTTATTAAAAATCTGAAATTATTGAGTTTAATTTCTTATGGCCTCATAATATGTTTCATTCTTAAAATATGATTTTAAGGACTTTTCATTGATAGGCTACATCTTATTAGAAGATAACAATTGAGAAAGAAAATATTGATAACATTTTATCTCATGAAATAGATGCACCAAATATATTTGCATATATATGCCTTAATTGGTATCCCTTAGGGGGAGATAAAAGTTTATTGAAATTTATTTTATTACTTGCTCGAAAAATGCTTGATCATAACTTTGATATATTATTATGGATTTTGCAATTTAGTTGATTATTCCGAGAATTTTAGCTTGTATCTTGAAAACGGCAAAGCTTGAGCAAAATGCTATATATTTTTTTTGCTATAGGCCGCTATCTTCTAACTCGGGTGTGCCTTATTTCAAATTATTTGTAAACATCGAGTTATGAAATACTTATTTGTTGTGCACTTGAAAGTTTATATCATGACGATTTACATATCAATTGATATGCGCCTATTGAAAATTTATGTTGCATTTTTTTTAGAATTAATTTATGCACATTGATATATCTCTCATAATTACACTATTTGAGAACATTGAGTTGTGATTCCTATTTATGCGTAAAAAGTTGTTCCGAGAAATTATTGTGTGCAACGCACGGTTTGTGTGACTACAACTATTGGTATCATTTATCATTTTTGTGACTTATGCATTATTTGATGTTATTCCTATCTATCTCTTGAATCAAATACATGTTATGTGAGAATAATATGTTGAATATGTGCTTAATAAAAATTCATGGTATTCATATATGTCCTTTACAATTTTTGGTTGAATCCCATGCACGAATTATTTTTGATAGGGGGAGCTTCGCCCTTTTTACTCGTGACACTGAATTTATTTGAAATATCTTTTTGATAATGTCAAAGGGGGAGAAATATTTATGATTCACTATTTATGCTTAATATTTCATTTTATGAATATTTGTGAATCATTGTTTGTCATCATCAAAAAGGGGGAGATTGTTAACGAAAATGTATTTTATCCCTAATTAATTAAATTAGTTTAATTAACGTACATTTTAGTTTAACTTAATGTATTGATTTTGATGATTCCAAACATATTTTTATTAAGTTATATCTGTTTATGACTCAGTGAGTTATAGTTATATTCCAAACATATTTTTATTTTGAGTGAGTTATATGTGTTTATGGTCGAGTTTTATTTTCATGACTCAGTACGCCTAGACTCTACTCAATGACATATCCGAGTAAAGGATATGTTTATGCTTTATGGAGGCTAGTCTCTTTAGTAGCCTTATACATACTCAATGTCTGTTACAAGTTTTTTTTTTGCCAAATGGTTCTATTCTTGGGCCCCACAAATGTCAACTCATGAAAGAACCCCCCTGCGTGTTGTCCTAGGCTGTTTAGCCTTTGCAATATTGGGTTCTAAGCTTTTGTAAAGAGATAGCTACTATTTAAATATCTGTGAATGAGCTTAGCTTATTCACTTTGGCCGAATGTCTCTATTGGATTTCGTGCTGTCAGATTTTTTTGTACTTATCTTGACCATATGACATGGGGCCATGCCATTTGCGTGGAAATTTCTTTTTGGCCATACTCATTTACTGAGAAGCCGAAACCCTTTCTTTCATAATAGCTGTAGCCGATTTGACCATTGCAAGTTATGATCTCTTGCACCTTGACTAGCCTTAAGGCTATATCTGACGAATGGACTGCCTACAGTTTCGGAAATTGGTGTTTGTTTTTTTTTATCCAAAATGTTAACGTTTATATCTGTTCAAAAATTCATCAATATATTTATTTTTGTCCGAATTGATTTTTAACGTACATATCTGTTCTAAATTTTTTATTTCAGTCCGGAAATTCTGATACATATATCTGTTCGCAAATTTTTTATCAGTCAGAAATTTTATATATATATATATATATATATATATATATATATATATATATATATATATATATATATATATATATATATATATATATATATATATATATATCAGTCAGAAATTTATTTTTACAAACATCTGTTCCGAAATTTTTTATATATATCAGTTCGAGAGATATTTTGTTTGTACAATATACATATGTATACCTTTATATATATATATATATATATATATATATTCTTGGCTTTTAATATATTTTAGCCTTCGTCATATCAGTTGACCGAATAGTACTTCAGATATGGATTTGTTTTTGAAGACCTCTCTTAACCTTGGGAACCACACATATGTATTTACACGTTGATGGATGATTTGATAAAGTTTTTTTTTTACTAAAAATGTTCTCCAAATTTATTAAATATTTTATATTCCTTTTTCTTCTAACCTCTCTCTCTCTTGCAGAACAAAGTCTACTAACCCAAATAATTATGAGAATGGTTCATCAGATATGATTTTCTTTCTCAAAGATATTTGAGCATTTAATGCTCTCCCATTCTCTCTCTATCAGTTCACAATTAATGCTCCCAGTTGAAGCTGAGTTCAGCTCATGCTTTCTCCAACGGCTATTTTCTTTTAGGCTACAAAGAAGACCACATTCAGTTGGAAAGCACATACACGAAAACATCTACAAGAGAGCATCCAAAAAATTTATTCAGCTCCATATACTCACAAAAAAAAGAGAGCAACTATAATTTATATTCAGCTCATACACTCGTTCAAGAATAGCATTAAATTTGACACTCAGATTTGAGATAGCAATAAAGTTCTATTCAGTTAATTGTTGAAGAAGTAATTGAAGAGAAAAATAATCTTTATCTGCTACAAAGATTTCAAGTGAAGACTTGGGCCAAAATCAAATTTATTTGAGAAGTCTCAACCAAGAAGAAACTCGGACTCATTTTGTATCTTTAAAGAGTTTCAGAAACTGTACATCATTTCTACTCCATTTGTGTAAATATTTGAAGCTTGGGTTTTTAGCTTCGGTGGTTGTACTAGTAGCTGGTTTTTGCTTCTCGGTTGTACAAGAGGTGGTTTGATCCTACCTTCAAGTGGATCAGGACTAGTGAAGCGCGGGAGACGGAAGCTTGCTCTTGGCGCGTGGATGTAGGCCGGGTTTTGGCCAAACCACGTTAAAAATACGGTGTCATTTATTTTCAGCATTTAAATTTATTTATATGCTTGTGATTGATTAATTTTATTTTTAAGCCCTTTACTTGCAAGATATTTAAATCTGAAAATTTGGTAAATTTATTTTAAGATTAAAATAATTATTTTCGTAATAATTATTAATTCCAGAATATTAATTTTTATTATCTACGAAAATTATTTATAAATTTATTTGAATCTTATAATCATAAAATATAACTTGTTTAATTTATTGAGAGTATTTATTTGATATTCTTGTGTGAATCACTTTAGATTAAATCCAGAATATAAGATACGAAAATTGATTATTTATTTATTGGATGTTGTAATCTCTTGTTTAATCAATTGAAAGTATTTATTTGATAATTTATTTATTGTGTGTTTCACTTGCAATTTATTTAATCTGAAATTTGTATTAAGTGTTTTAAATTAAATATTTTCTGAAATATTAATTAAACCCGAAAAGTTTGTAAAATCTCAATTCACCTCCCCTCTTGAGTATTTTTCTGGGCAACACTTATAACCATATATATATATATATATATATATATATATATATATATAGTGATGTGTTATATATATGTAGTTTGATTTGTGTGATCATGTAGTTACTCTTGGTCAATTTATCAATTGGAGTTTGTTGAGAGGTTATGACTAGATACCTCACACCTGGCTGTTAACGCAAGCCATTGTGGAGGTTATTATGTTTGATCATGCGTTCATGATGGTTACCGCTTCATGATAAGAGAATGTTGGTAGACTCGATCCATCATGCGGTGGTATTACTGCGTAGTGATGTCCCCGTTCGTATTTGTGTTTGCTTAATCTTGTTAGGCGAGGGACTCCTACAAACTTACTGATAGAGATAGAGACACGGGATGGTACCCAAAGGTAGTGACCTTCGTGTGAATATATTGTGAATATGTATGAAAGAGATACTTTACTCTAATGATGGACAATTAAATTATATGTTACAATCATGTGTTATTTTATGTGTGACATTGCGGGAATCGGTATTTGGGTTATATTCTCACACATGTAGTTGGTTACATCTCTATTAAATTTGAGTATCGGTTGCTTACTCACTTAGTTTAGATATAGAGAATCTTATAGTAGCATATGTCTTAGGTTGGGACGTGCTCTTAGTAATTCACTTAAGAGAGGGGTGATGTATATATTGCATGTGAGATCCGATGGGGTGGCATGTTTATTGTAAATGAGTCGCATGATTTACACTATTAATATTGAGGATATTTTTTGAAACTTTCGAGATCTGACCTTAATTATATAAAACTATTTTAAGGCATTCATAGACATGATAAACATGGCTGAGGAGAATTCAGACTTGCAGTTCCACTTCGACTAGAAACTTCAGTTATTTGATTTTAGTTTAGGTTGCTACTCTTTTCAGTATTTTTGTTTAGTTTTATTTCAGAGACTGTATGGACCTTGAGGCCCAGTTATTTATTTTAATTATATATTTTGAGAAGGGAGTTATTCAGATTATTTATTATTGGATGTTTTGAGATATTATTCATTTAGAGTTGTTATCATTTTATTTATGGCATGTTATAAACGATTTTAAATTCACTCTTACTATTTATTATTTGATGCTGAGAATGATATAAATTGTTTGGAAAGCCCTATCTTCAGCATATTAGCCTGACCGGCTGTTATGTAGAAAATATGAGTTATTATAGTTGGTATAAGAGAATTCAAGTTCTAGTGTCCTTAGGATCTGTGTTGCACTTGTTATATTATGTGTTGCGTTCTTTAATTTATAGAGCCCTATTATTAGGTTTCATTCTATTATATTTCTAATTGTTAGCTAATACATATTTGGTTTTCTTTTAGATGGAAACAATCAATGTACTAGAGCACGATATAATGAAGAGAGAGACACTTTGCAGGAGCAACAACCACAATCGCAATAGGCGCCATCAGTAGCATCCACAACAGATCCAACTGTAATTTATACCCACTTAGTCACCATAACGATGAATGCCGTCTTACAACACCTCCAACTGCCACCACAGTCATAGCCATAACTACAGGTGGGGGTACCAGTTAAGTAGTAGAGTATAGTTTTGGAGAGAGCACGTGGGGACTTTGTTAAGGGAAACCCACGAGAGTTTGCTAGAATTACATATATCATCATGGCATGTTAGTGGAGGAAGGACATATAGACACACTTGAGGATAGTAGAGTGCTCGGTGGTCCATAAGGAGATGTTAGCCACATTCAGATTGGTTGGAAAGGCGTTGCAGTGGTAGGAGTCGATTACCATGATAGAGGAGAGGGACACAATGACCATCATGGATTTTTGGGTCAGGTTTAATGACAAGTACATCCAACTGGAAGTTAGCGGTGAGAAGAAGAGGCGGTTTCTTATTCTCAAGTATGAGAACCGCAATATAGCCGAGTATCAGCAGGAGTTTACCACTCTTTCTTTATTTGCGCCAGATGAGGTAGACACGCAGGATAAGAAGACGGAGAAGTTCATCTTCGGGTTAGCATGGCGCATCAACTAGGCCATTTTTGGGAACTCGGATTTTACCACTTATACACAGGTAGTGAAGGCCACTTTGCTTCATTTCCAGTACCATAGGGAGTTTCAGAAATGCAAGGGCAAGAAGAGTACCAACAGAGATTCATCTAGCCAGCAAAGCAAGAAAAATGGAGGTGGTTGATCGAGGGCGAAAAGTAGCGCGTGTCAAATGCTGATCGTTGTTTTCTATTCACATCCTCAATACAAAATACCTAAACTTATGACTACACTCAACTGGTGAGTATAGCGGCCAAGTCCGGGTATCGAAAATATCCACTGAGACGAGTTGCTAGAATTTAATTAATTTAGTGCTCCGAAATAAAAGCGTAAAAGGTGATTACAAACTAAAAAGGAAAAGATGCATAAAAGGGAAATGATTATTCTAGGCGAGGGAAATTGAAACTAGATTAACAAAGCGGTAAAATTATAGGTTGCGCCGAATATCGTTCACCCGAGTTAATCTGTATAAAATGGATACATGGGTCGACGACTTATTTAGAATGCGTCTCGTTTTGATAGTTAATTGAACCAAGGGTTGTCACGCCCCTAAATCCGCATAAAAGCCTAATAAGATTTTGGCGTCAACAAATGCCCCGAAAATTGTGCACGCAAGGTCGTAAGCACGAGACATACATGATATGCCCCATCAAATCTCCTAGGCGCAATAACTAGGACAACGCACCCGAAATAGACCCGTAAACACCATCACCAAAGCAAAGCAACGCGTCAACCCGAGTGAGTTCAATTCAAACACAACCTAATTTAAAATTCGCTAGAAAGCATGTTAAAAACGCGGTAAATAAACGCGATAAAGTTACACTAGAAATGAAGTAAAGAAAGCATGTGAATCTAATTAACAAAGCATGTAAATCTAATTAATCAAAGCAAGAATTATTGGAAAACAACTATATTAATGGAGAGGAAGATGAATAGTGCAACTTACAACCCAATTGGGTGTCAAACCAAGAAGAATCAAAGAAAAACTCTTCAAATCCCCCAAACCCTAAGCTATTCTACCCTAAAAATGATTCTAAACCTTAATATATGATATTTACACAAAATTTGGTATTTATAGTAGGTTGGAATAAAAGAAAAGAAGAAAGAAAAGAAAAGCAAAATATCTCCTAAAAACAGGGGATCGATCGATCGACCCAAACCGTCGATCGATCGATGGTGCCCACGTTGGCTGAAAAATGAATGATCGATCGATCGATCCCTTTGATCGATCGATCGATCAAGCAGGTCTCAGCCAAGCTGCATGCTGTTTTGCATGTTTGTATTTCCCGTCCGCTAAAATCGCCGTAACTTCTTCGTTCTGAATAGGAATCACGCACCATTCACGGCTACGCGAAGCTTGAGAGGAGGGATACAACTTTCGTGAAGATGATGGTCCAGGTGACCAAAATTTGAATTGACTAAATTGCCCTTGAACGTGCGATCGTGTACGAAAATTGAGCAGAATGCGTCCGAACTTCACACTTAGCATCCAAATACCTATAAAAGCTCAATTAACCCCTGCAAAACATGTTAACATAGAAATCCGAGGTTCTCTGGTTAACGAGCATAAATATAGGGAATAAGATACCCGAGGGGGATAAAATGCGTAGGTTCGAGGGATGAAATACGCAATAATTGCGTCGTATCACACCCCCTAACTTACACATTGCTAGTCCCTAGCAATGAAATAGGATGCAACAAGAACTTCAAGCAAACCAAAAGCAAGAGATAGTACAAAAGTATGGTATAAAAGCATAAGGCCACTTTCACGGGTGATTCGATTGCATTTAGCGTATGCAATAAACCGTTAAACCCCAAGGCCACCCTAGTGAACGAGTGTCGTCTCGTGAGGGTTTTCAGGGATGATACCCACAAACATCACATCGTTTCCTCAAAATATGCCCAAACCAATATGCGACAAGCCCAACAATAGCGAACAAGATTTCATACGCATTATTAGCACATTGAACGAATTCAAACAAAAGTTCGAAATCATCAACATTATAGAATGCACCTTATAGAATTGAAACCTTAAAATGTGGGAGGGGAGTGAGCACATGCACAGTACGATTTGGCAAAAACTTATATAAACAGGATAAACATTAAAGGAAGAATACATTCAATCCTCACGGGCATTACACTCATCAAGCGAATTCACCCGAAACAGGGAGGTAACACACGGAACATGCGGGCATACAGAGTAAATGTAAATGGAAACTAGGCCGCACACATGTCACAAATGAAGAACGCTATTTATAAACTGAAGAATGTAATCTCAATGAAAGGATACCGCACATTAGAGGAGGCGAAATGCATTTTCAAAGATTATCAAAACTATTTAAACCTTTGAATTACATCAACTTAAGATCACATAGGACTTGTATAGGGTTGTAATGTAGTCTAGGCTAGGGTACGAAATGAAGGAATGCATATACGGATTCAAAGTGTTCGGGATGAAAACTCGGGATAATGGAAAAATGGGGGCAATATCAAAATTGGAAAACAAGTTCCAAAAAGGCATTATATATATCATCGGGGAGAGTAATCAAAGCTTATTGAACTATATACAACATTTACAACTTTCTCTTTCTTTTCTTTTCTACTTTTTCTCATGTTTTCTTTTGTTTTCTTTTGATTTTTGCTTTCTCTTTTTCTTCACTTTTTCACTTCTTTCTTTTCTTTACTTATCAAACTATCATATGCCTAAATTGCAACCAACATCACAACAACATCATTCAATCCCATGTAACATTACAAACAAAGGTATGGAAAGTGTATGTATGGGCTAAAACTCCAATTTGGAGTTGGTTATGGGAATGGGGTTATGAAACGAAAGACTATATTTAGGCTCAAAGGGGTTAACGAGGGTAAACATATAAGGGTGAGGTCAAGGCTAATATGAGTGATATAACAAAGAGGGCCTATGATCATTTCCAAAAGTTTACACAATTCTCGAATCAAAACAATATATGAAAATCATGATCAAGTAAAACATTTCAAGTATGAACTCAATTAATGAACGGTCAAATGAAAGAATAGTAAGATTACCAACGAATTCAACGTTTTCAAAGAGAAAATAATAGTGTATACACTCATAAACGATGAAAGGTACAAAGTTTACTCGGTGTAAGTATGTACAATGCAACAAAAGATTATCGAGTTATAAAAATCTTAAACCAAATCAATATAACAAGAAAAGTGCATGTGCTCATGGGATTAAAGTTTAATTCATGAAGCTATTCATAATATCAATAATCGAGACTAAAGTCTAATAACTTCTAAAATCGAGAACATGCATCATTGGGTTGTCTATTGGATCGGGCAATTATTGAAATTTATCATCGGAAACAAAGGCAAACTGCTCAAAAAAGGAGAAAAAAGAAAGAAAATATTTTTGAAATTTTAAATTTTTCTAAGAAAAGCATACTAAGTAACTAACATGTGAGCAAAAACATTGACTAAATAAAGAAATGGATAGAATATCCCACACCCCCTAACTTAAAACTTGACATTGTCCTCAATGTGAATTAAGAACCAAGTTAAGAGAGGAAAATAGCAATATTACCCAAAATTGGAGCGATCCCCATAAGAACAAGTCCAAAGAATCTACAAAATAAGTTAGTACCGAGCATAGCAAAAGCAAATTACGAAAAGTTAACTAATTACATTAGACTAAAATAAAAAGAAAGAAAAAAAATAAAAAGAAAGAAAGGTAACTATATACAACCTACTATTTAGGCTTCACACTAACTGTACACTAGAAGTCTAAATAGCTGAGGGTCCACCGTAAAAATGATTTGACTTTGGAGGATAATCGGTGTACCCTCACTCTCAAGCATGCCTTTCGAAAAATATGAATTTCGTTTGAACAACGGAAGGCATGTGTAAGGCGGAAGAAATGAACCATCACCAATTAAAAGTTTTGGAGGGACGATGGGGGGTTTGGATTGAACGGGTGACAAAAACATGTGGGTGGCGAGAAAAGCCGAATATCCTCCCAAGGATTTTGAAATTGGAATGGGAGGCGACGCACACGAAGGCACGAATGCGATCGTGGAAGGCGACTCGAGCAAGTACTCCTCATCGACGAAAAGGTTTAAAACATTAAAGTTTGCAACCGAATCATCGGGTACTTGTGATGGTGTGATAACAGAGAATGAAAATGGGGATGAAAGAAATTCAAACTCATGAGATGAATCATCATCGCATGAAGTTTGAGTTTCGAATGAAATAATATCATTTTCAATGAAATATTCTTCTTTGGGGGCCAAAGAAGAAATCATTTCATTGCAAATAGATATTACGTCATTTTCATCGTCACTTTCAATATCTATAATGCAATGGGCAAAGTCTAGAATGGTTTGTTCCAAAGTAGGTAAAAGTACCTCATTTGGTTCAAAACATTCCTTGACTTCCAAAGTCTCGGAAGCAAAATCGTCGTCGGACTCAAATAATAAATCCAATTCATGTTCCCAACAACAATTTTCTTCCCGATAATGATTTTCAATTTTCTCATTTTCATACATACGCAAGCCCTCACTGAATGTCATGGGTTGAGGTGCGGATGCATGAAAATGGGAACTTTGAAAATTATCATCGGACTTAAACAAAAACTCATTATTATAGGAATTTTGAAAACTATTCGAATTCGTTTCAAAATTCCTATTATAAGGAGGTAAAGGCCCAAAATCATTATCATCATCATCATCATCAAAATTCCAATAACCTAAGTTTTGACTTTTGTTATACTCGCTCAAAGTCATATTTGAATTTGTTATACTTTGGGATTCTAAGTATTCACCGAAAGTCATAAGTTTACGAGACTTTTGAGAATTATAACAATGATTACCGAAAGAATTGGAATAAGACATGCTTACCCCAAAAATGGCTCGAGTGGCGAATTCCACAAAGTAGGTGAGCGCGGGAAAAATTCAAGCGTTTCTAAGTGCTCAAATGTGGAAGTCCTGCAAAAATATTAGTAAATAATACAAATAGAAAGAAAATACTATGAAATACTAAATCAAATAAAGTCTAAAACAAACTCGTCCCCAGCAACGACGCCATTTTGATCGAGGGCGAAAAGTAGCGCGTGTCAAAAGCTAATCGTTGTTTTCTATTCTCCTCCTCAATACAAAAAACCTAAACTTATGACTACACTCAACTGGTGAGTATAGCGGCAAAGTCCGGGTATCGAAAATATCCACTGAGATGAGTTGCTAGAATTTAATTGATTTAGTGCTCCAAAATAAAAGCGTAAAAGGTGATTACAAACTAAAAAGGAAAATATGCATAGAAGGGAAATGATTATTCTAGGCAAGGGAAATTGAAACTAGATTAACAAAGCGGTAAAACTATAGGTTGCGTCGAATATCCCTCACCCGAGTTAATTTGTATAAAATGGATACATGGGTCGACGAGTTATTTAGAGTGCGTCTCGTTTCGACAGTTAATTGAACCAAGGGTTGTCACGCCCCTAAATCCGCATAAAAGCCTAATAAGATTTTGGCGTCAACAAATGTCCCAAAAATTACGCACGCAAGGTCGTAAGCACGGGACATACATGATATGCCCCATCAAATCTCCTAGGCGTAATAACTAGGAAAACGCACCCGAAATAGACCCGTGAACACCATGACCAAAGCAAAGCAACGCGTCAACCCGAGTGAGTTCAATTCAAACACAACCTAATTTAAATTAGCTAGAAAGCCTGTTAAAAACACGATAAATAAACGCGATAAAGTTACACTAGTAAGCAAGTAAAGAAAGCATGTGAATCTAATTAACAAAGCATGTAAATCTAATTAATCAAAGTAAGAATTAATGGAAAATAACTATATTAATGGAGAGGAAGATGAATAGTTCAACTTACAACCCAATTGGGTGTCAAACCAAGAAGAATCAAAGATGAAATCTTCAAATCCCCCAAACCCTAAGCTACTCTACCCTAAAAACGATTTTAAACTAATATCTGATATTTACACAAAATTTGGTATTTATAGTAAGTTGGAATAAAAGAAAAGAAGAAAGAAAAGAAAAGCAAAATATCTCCTAAAAACAGGGGATTGATCGATCGACCCAAACCGTCGATCGATCGATGGTGACCACGTTGGCTAAAACATGAATGATCGATCGACCGATTCCTTTGATCGATCGATCGATCAAGTAGGTCTCAGCCAAGCTGCATGCTGTTTTGCATGTTTGCATTTTCCGTCCGCTGAAATTATCGTAACTTCTTCATTCTGAATCGAAATTGTGCACCGTTCGCAGCCACGCGAAGCTTGCAAGGAGGGCTACAACTTCTGTGAAGATGATGGGCCAGGTGCCCAAAATGTGAATTAACTAAATTACCCTTGAACGTGCGATCTTGTACAGAAATGGAGCGAAATGCGTCTGAACTTCACCCTTAGCATCCAAATACCTATAAAAGCTCAATTAACCCCTTCAAAACATGTTAACATAGAAATTCGAGGTTGTTTGGTTAATGAGCATAAATATAGGGAATAAGATACCCGAGGGGGATAAAATGCGTAGGTTCGAGGGATGAAATACGCAATATTTGCGTCATATCAGTGGTACTCAAGGAGCCCAGTAGTCCAAGGGTCCTCAGTCAAGAGAAAATCACCCCAAGAACAATGGTTAAGATGACCATAACATGAAGAGCCATCAAGGCCAAGTACAGTAGTCCCAACACGTCCAATAGGGCCATAAATAGTAAACTAGAGGCCACTAAGGCCAAGGGCAGCAGGTTCAACAGCAGGGTAGGCACCAGTTCCCTGATCATTTTTCACTTGCGGGAAGGAAATGTAGCCAAGAGGTACCATTAGGGAAAAATCAGGTGGCATAGGAGGAAGGAGGTTAGCTTGGGTATCAAGAACCCTAGGGACATCGTCAGTAGTTGCCAGCCTTACTAATTTTTGTAATGTTAGTGAAACCAACACCACTAGCCTAGCCTCAAGGGCAACATCAACTATAGCATGGGCGAGCTTGTGTTGATTATTTTGGGAGGTCCATTGTCTTTTCCATTACAGGGTAGGAGATATACATGGTTGCGATGGTGCGCTAGGAGGGAGGGTCGAGTAAGGATTTTTATTACAATGAGAAGGACACTTTCGAGGGAGTCAAGTGTCTTTGGACTCTATTCCGATTGTTAGGAAGTTTTTGGATGTGTTTCAGGATATTTCGGGGTTACTACCGAGTATAGAGATTGACTTCGTGATTGATCTTGCTCCGAGCATGAGACCTATTTCTCGAGCACCTTATCGTATGCTCCTTTGAAGATAAGATATATTCGAGACTAAATTCAAAAACTTTTTGGGTAGGGATTTATTCGAAGGAGTACTTCGCCTTAGGGATCTCCAGTCCTATTCGTGAAGAAAAAGGATGTATCGTTGAGGTTCTGTATTGATTACTTGGAGTTGAAAAAGGTCACTAGACAAAACAAATATCAATTATCCCGTACTGATGACTTGTTCGACTAGTTGAGGGTAACTTCGTACTTTTTAAAGATTGATTTGAGGTCGGGGTACCATTAGTTGAGGGTTAAGGAGAAGGATGTTCCTATGATGACATTTTTGATGAGATATGGGTTATATGAGTTTATGATTATGCCATTTAGGCTAACAAACACACAGACAATGTTTATGGATTTAATGAACAGGGTGTTCGGGAGTTCTTGGATCAGTTTTTTATCGTGTTCATTAATGACATCTTAATTTATTCTCGGATTGTACATGAGCACGCTCATTATTTGTGCATAGTTGTATATATGACGTGAGACCACCATCTCTATGTGAAGTTCGATAAATATCGATTTTTTGTGAAGGAGGTGCAATTCTTGGGTCATATCATGTCTGTGGAAGGGATATCGGTGGACCCTAGTAAGATTTGACAGTGATGGAGTAGGGACAACCCACAACACGTACAGAGGTACGTAATTTTCTGTGATTGGCAGGTTACTATCAAGTTAACTTTAGCTCTGGTGCTCTCTTTACCCTGAGGTGGGGTGGAGTATATGGTATATACCGATGCGTCCTTACAAGGACATGGGGGTGTGTTGATGCAGGAAAAGAGGCCGACAACTTATGCTTCTCGCAAACTTAAGACTCACATGGGGAATTAACCCACTCATGATATGGAGTTGCCAGCAGTGGTATTTGTTGTTCGAATTTGAAAACACTATCTTTAAAGTTTTAGGGGTTGTTTTTAAAGAGTTTGCATTTAAAAGTTTTCAAAATATTTTAAAAAATAATTTTTTAAGAATTTTTGATAAATCTCATTAGCTTAATAGAATTAACTGATAGGTCATTAAACGAGAATCAATGGCTCATTAGAATGAGGTTCCCTCTTAGGTCTCTCTTGAATGTCATTCAAAGTTTCGTTGGAAACCGTTCGAACGAGATTAGGTACATATTTTGAACGAGGTGGCAGTTCATTCGAACGAGTACACGTGTTTTTGATTTTTAATAAAAAAATTTCCAAAATCTTTAATCCCTATCTATTTGCAACAAATTTCCCTGTAAAATGAGACGCGAGATTAGACTTTTAAATAAGCCTTTTTAGAGTTCTTTTTGTGATCAAAATTTATAATTTTATCATCAAAACCCCTTGAATCTTTGAGGATCAATTTTCCAAATCAAGAAGAACACAATAAAAAGTTCTAAACCCTCATAGAGAATTTCTCTAGTGTTGATTTATGGAGTTTACGCTTTACTACTGAAGAAGAAAGGAATTGCGATCACTGAGGCTGATCGATGGATACCAAGACAAGATCTGCGTGTTGTGGGTGGTGCTGTACATCATCGTTTTATATTTAAGATTCGAAGATATTATTGCGTTAAACTTAGTGAATCTTTAAGTTGTCTATAAGTCTATCGTTGTTTGATGAATCTTAAATAGTGTTGAATTAAAGGTTTTGCTAAAAAAGAATTTTTCCTCTTCTTCTTCTTCTTCTTCTTCTTCTTCTTCTTCTCGGTCTAGAAATTTAATTTGTTTATTGGCTTCTGATCATCATTGCATGTTCACTTTAATTAAATCAAGATAAAATTTGGTAACAACTGAATTTGTGTGTTTGGCCTAAGATAAGTGAATCCATGTAATTTATTGTGACTAAGATAAGAGCTGGTTACACTAATTTATTGTGGGATCCTTAATTTTAGGATTATATGGATAATTTGTATAATAGGTTACCTATTTTTGATGGGTCAAATTATGCTTATTGAAAAGCTCGAGTGAGGTCGACACTGAAGTCGATTGACGAGAGAGTCTGGCTTATTTGTAAAAGCGGGTGGACACCATCCACTGTGACTAACGACAATGTCAAAAGTGTAAAACCTGTCACTGTACGGACAAAGGATGATTTTAAATGAAGTAATTTTACCTCCCATGGCTTGAGCGTAATTTCTAGTGCAGTCACAGCGGATGATTTTTATCAGATTATGACGTGTACTACGTATAAAAAACCATGGGATACTCTCCAACTCATGCACAAGAGTACCAACGTTGTGAAAGCTTCTAAGCTACAAATTCTCACCACACAGTTTGAAACTATCACTATGCTAGAATCTGAGACTTTTGATGATTTTTATGCTAAATTATCTAATAGAGTCAATTCTAGTTTTAATTTGGTTGAGAGCATTCTCGAGACGAGAGTTGTGAAAAAGATTTTGAGATCATTGTCGTCCCGTTTTATCCCTAAGGGCACGGTCCTTAATTCATTGGGAATTTTAGATATGCTTAGGTATGAATAAGTCGTAGAGGACCTTCAAACTTATGAAATCGATATGTACCCTAACATTCAAAAGGTGAAGGAAAAAGGGATTGCTTTGAAAGTCCATTATAAAAGGAAAGAGGAGGTTTCATTTGACTCAAAATTTGATTTTGATCTTGCCTTTCATGCAAAAAAGTTGAAAAAATTTCTCAAACTAAGAAAATAAAATTCTTCCAAAGAAAATAAAGTTTTTGAGAAAGATTTTTTTAAGTTGGGCAAGAAAGTTTTGAAATAACTAGAGGAGAGTACCCTAAGAAAGACAATGAGAGATGCTATGAGTGAGAGAGTAAGGGTCACTAATCTCACGAGTGTGCTACAAGGTTAAAGAGACAGGTTAAGGGCAAAGTTTCCGTTAATGCCACCCTTAGTGATAGCGATGTCGAGTCGGTGGATTCCGAGGGCGATTCACCGTATGGATGTAACTTCACCGCGTTCACGGCCAGTCATTTTAGTACATTGAGTACGTCTCACGCTGATGGACAATGTAATTTCACCGGCGATGCAACATCCACATAGACTTACGACGTTGTTTATGAGGAGAGAGAGTGGTGTTATATCGGTTTCCTAAGTCTATGTGGACGACATAGTTTTTAGATCCACGTGTTCCCAACATGCTCATACGTTTGAGGAGGAGATGAAGTATGAATTGAGATGAGCATGGTTTTTGAGCTTACGTTCTTCTTAGGTCTCCTAATGCATCAACTTGAGGATGGGATACTACGAACCTAGTGAAGAAGTTTGGTTTAGACTCCGCTAAGTACCCCTATGAGTACATGGAATAATCTTAACAAAGACACTTTAGGCAAGGACATAAAGCAAACCCTTTATAGGAGCCTGATAGGTAGTCTTCTCTACTTGACTGCTAGCCGTCCCGACATTGACTTTAGCGTTGGAATTTGTGCGCGTTACCAAGCATCCCTGAAAGATTTTCACTTGCTCAAACTTGTATGTATCATCAAATATGTGAGTGACACTCTTTTATTCAGTATTTTGTATTCCTTTGATGCCGATGCCCGTTTGTTCGCCTATTCGGATGCTGATTTGGCCGGGGATGTTGATGGTTATAGGAGCACCTCAGGTGGGTGTTTTTACTTTGGAAGTGATCTTGTCTATTGGTTGAGCAAGAATAAAAAATCTATATCTTTGTCAAAGACGGAGGCCGACTATATAGTCGCTAGGAGTTGTTGCACACAACTCTTATGGATGAAGCAAATGTTGGAAGATTATGAAATTACCCAAGGCACAATGAGTATTTCATGTGATAATACGAGTGCAATTCATATATCCCATAATTCGATCCAACATTCCCGCACAATGAAAATTAGGATACGTGAGCATTTCATTCGTGATCTCGTTGAGAAGAAATTCGTGTCTTTGAGCTTCGTGAGCACCAAACTTCAATTAACTGATATTTTCCCGAAACCTTTGGATGCACTTAGATTCAAAAATCTTAGGAAATCTTTGGGCATTTATTCCGTTGATTGAGTTCTAGTACTTTGTCTAGTGTAGGGTGATTGTCATGTTCATATAATTTGTTCCTATTGCTATATTGTATATCTATTATATTTTTATGTATTTATATGCATTTATTTTGGAAAAAACTTGAAAAATCCAAAATGTATTCGGGTTTTAAGAAAAAGTTTGAAAAAATCAAAAAAGATTTTATTTTTGATAAATTTTTTGAAAAAGACAAAAATAGTTTTTTTTTTCATTATATATGGATGTGCATTTAAGATGTTCAAAACACCCCTACATTCCATCCATTCATGTGACTTCATGGTGTTTTGAGACATGGCTTCATTTCTTTAGTGTTCTTAATAATGAGTGGATAATATTTCGTTGTTCATTGATGATTACTTTCTTTATGCTATACCCTTTATTACCTTTATTGAACACATGCACGAACGTTTTGAACATTGTACTTGCTTATCATGGGTCTTATGTTGTATTCTCATCTCAATAGTCCTTAATAACGAACCAAATGTACTAGATAAGTTGTGCTCATAAGAACCGTGCCCGAATTTTATTTCCAAGAATTTTTTTTATGTTAAGTAATGGAAAGGGGATACGAAAGAGCAAATTCTCTTTGCGTTAAAATCCGCCATTTGCAAAAAGAGCCTAAATAATTAACGACAAAAAAAAACAAAAGTGCCAATGCCATTTTTTTCCACTAATGTTTCGCTACACAGTAGCATTATGATATCATCAAAACTTTAAGAGTGATTTCTTAAATATGTTAGATTTTGAGGATGTTATAAAGTACAAGATCAATGGGTTTGCATAACGGACTCTCTTGAAAAGCATTAAATAGTTTGGCATTATTGCTTTGAGAAGAATTTAAATTCATGGCATGTTGCATAGGTCGAGTCAATTTCATTTTGTTCAACATTCTTACACCTAAGGTTGAAATTAAGTTCCTTCTTTACAAATATCTCATGAATTCGTGCAACTTTGTTACCTATGCCTATGTTGATTTGCCCATGGAAAATGTTCACACAATTATATTCCACTTTCTTGATTCAGTTTTTTGTGTTAATCTATGTTGTGATGTATTTTGTGCCTATATGTACTTTTTATACTTGAAAAAATAAAAATAAATTCAAAAATAGTTGGTATACTTCTTTGAAATTTGATCACATATATTTAATTGCTTATCTTTGTAATGTTATTTCATTTAAATTTATGTGATACTTATTATTCATGATTAGTTTCTAACTCATTGTCTATTACGGACAAAAAGGATGATAACAAATTAAGGGGAAGTTCATTTTTTCTTAAACTCATACGCATCACGGTATTTCTTTTGTTTCTTGTGTGTAGGCCATTCCGCCTTGATGACGATTCATAGACCACACAAGATGAATAATTTCAGTTGAAAACTTATACAATTATGAGCTTTTGTTTCTTGGTTTAGGAGGGCATTAATTGTATTAGTCTTAAGGGTCAATTTGGCTTCGGTTTGTGTTTTTGTACCGGAATAGCCAAATGGGGAGATTTGTAAAAGCAAAATTTATAATTGCTGATTTTATTTTTATTTGGCTTATCCCGTCACACCCTTGCACCTTCATGATTGTTCTTAAGTCTTCAAAGACAAGAAACGTTGGTGACATTTTTAAAATGGAAGATCATATGTCACACCATAATTCAAGAAGTGTTATTAACTGATTTGGTAAAACCTTAAAATTTTCAGGGTTTGGTTTTAAAAGTTTTCAAAAATAATTTTTTAAGATTTTTTAAAAATCTCGCCAGCTCATTAGAATGAACTGATATGTCGTTCAAACGAGATTCAATGGGTCGTTAGAACGAGGTGTCCATGTTCGAACGAGATCTAGAATGTCTCCTTTTGGATTTTATCTAGAATGTTGTTCGAAGTTTCGTTGGAAGCCGTTCGAACGAGATCAGGTAGATCATTCGAACGAGATCAGGTAGATAATTCGAACGACGTGGCAGTTCATTTGTACGAGTACGCGTGTTTTTGAATTTTAATAAAACCTTTTCCAAATCTTTAACCTCTATCTCTTTGAAGCAACTTTCCTATAAATAGAGATGTGGGATTAGACTTTTAAATAATCTTTTTTATATTTATTTTTATGATCAAACTCTATATCTTTCATCTAAACCCCTTTGATATTGGAGGATCACTTTTTAAAATCAAGAAGAACACAATAAAAATTTTAAACCCTGTAGATAATTTCTTTAGTGCTAATTTTTGGAGTCGAGGCTCTACTATTGAAGAAGAAGGGAATTGTGATTCCTGAAGTTGATCGGTGGATGCCGAGATAAGATCTGCTTACTGTGGATGGTGCTGGATAGCATCATTTTCTGTTAAAGATTCGAAGACACTAATGCGTTAAACTTAGTGGAGCTTTAAGTTGTCTGTAAGTCCGTCGTTGTCTATTGAATCTTAAACAGTGCTGAATTATAGGTTTTTCGAAAGAGATTTTTTCTCTATTTCTTCTTCTTCTTGTTTTCGTTCTCGTTATTATTCTTCTTCTGGAGATTTAATTTGTCTATTGTCTTCTCATCATCGTTGCATGTTCAATTTGATTAAATGAAGATAAAATTTAGTAATAAGTGAATTTATGTGTTTAGTCTAAGATACATGTGAATCTGTATAGCCACCTTACTTCCTTTCTCAAGGTCTATTGATAGCAATACTTCTAATTGATAGAGTTTTCTTATAATAATAGTTATTGGTTCAGGATTGGCATAGTTCCATTTCAAGCCTTGTATGGGAGTCCTTGTCGTTTACCCACATATTGATTAGAGTTGGGGACGAACAAGCTTCTCGAACTCGAGTTTGTTCAGGACACCTCAGAGAAGATGGAGATGATCAAAAGTAGGATTTGAACTACCCAGAGTCTGTAGAAGACTCATGAAAATGCATATAGGAGGCACCTAGAGGTTTCTGTCAGAGATCAGGGGATACTTAGAGTGACTCCCATGACAGGAGTCATGAGATTCGGGATGATAAATAAGTTGATCCCCGGTATGTGGGTCTATTCACAATCATTAAGCGGATCGTAATATTTTTGTATTGTTTAGCCTTATCGGATCATTTGCAGAGGGTGCATGATGTTTTTCATGTCTCAATGTTACAGAGGTTCTTTAGATATGTGTTAGCGAATCAACACATTGATCTCAGTGAAAAAGAGCTTCAACTCGATGTGAGTTATGAGGAGAAGCTAGTTGCCATTTTGGATCGAAGGGAGCAGAAATGTTGCTCCAGGGTGATTCCTTTAATGCGTGTCCAGTAGGGGCATCACATCCTCGATGTGATTCAATGTGGGAGAGGGAATATGAAATGTGATATAGGTATCCATAAAACTTCTAGTCAGGTGCATATTGAATTCTGAGGACAAAATTCTTTTATTAGGGATGGAGACTGTAATACCTCGTACCTTTGGTATTTATTTAAATGACTGTTAATCGTGTGAATA
This sequence comes from Sambucus nigra, assembly GCA_949130495.1. Lineage (NCBI taxonomy): Eukaryota > Viridiplantae > Streptophyta > Magnoliopsida > Dipsacales > Adoxaceae > Sambucus > Sambucus nigra. Next base: position 279,233,703 of record OX422215.1, on the reverse strand, counting down.
AGTTAATAATCGTGAATTAATTATTACTTAAGAAAATTTGTAATAATTTAATGCATATTTAGATGATGATTAAATTTGCATGTTATGTGATTTATTTATGCCACATGTTATGTTTAATTAATTGGTGTAAATATTTAACTTTGACTATATGCAATTACAGTTAGAACAATACGGACGTGTTTTATTTTACGCTGTAAGGTATTATCGTGTGCTATGTAGTGTTACCATTTGGGGAAGACTCTAGAGTGATACGGAGGCTCGATTGCGTATTTTATTTATTTTAAGCTGGGTCGGGGGATAAGTATACCCTTAAGCTAAGTTTCAGGTTATTTTAAGTAATGTTTGGGATCATTTAGGGACCCGAAAATAGGCATGTTATAAACATGCTGGATTAAGAAGTATTTAAGGGATATTAACCTCATTAATTAATTACTTCACAAATAAGAAACAAGTCCTAGCATCCTTAGACTTTGGGGAAGAGCTTAAGGAGACTTTAGGAGAAGAGGAATAAGGATTGTTGCGTAGAGACTCGATGTTCATCATTTTAGGTAAGAAATATCTTGTTATATCAGTTGTTAATCTGTAACTTGTTTATAATCCCATGTTATGTGTTTAATTCTAGGATCTGGACTGCATATTTAGGATTAAATATGTTTATCTTAATCATGTTGTTTAATTGGGTTAATTGGGACTACTGTTAATTAACTCTTCTTTGAAGACTTATATTATTGGAGATAAATAAAAATTGAATGATTTTGATATATGATTTTGCGATTAGAACTCATGTTTAGGATTTAATTTCATTTGGAAATTGAATCCCTTTATTAATTTAAGGACCGAACCTAAAATCATCTATGATTATGATTTTTTTGCATGTTGAAGATTGAAACTTGATTTAATTTGGAGAAGTGATGAATTGAGCCTATGATTCTATTTAGTTAATGTTAAATCCCTTATAAATGAATTAGGAGTACAAACAATTATGTTTTTGGGTTGCAAGACATGGTTTGGGGTAGTCTTGAATCTTGGTTTGGGCATTAGTGGAGGATTCGGAAAGACAAACTACGTTTTTAGACCAACCTGGGCCTCTGCCATGAACTGAATTGATTCTGCCCCTGTGATGGGTTGAGGTTGGGTCATGAAAAGGATTGTGGTATTATTCTGAGTTGATTTGAGTAGATGCATCTATGTTTACTTTAGAAGTGATTGGTAAATTTCACTAGTTAGGTTTATTAGAGTTTAAATAGAGATACTACATATGTTAACTTTAATTGAGGTAGAAGATTGGATAATACTTTAATTAATTGTATAATCTGGCATTGGGGATTAGGTTAATTAGGGGCATATAAGAGAGTGACGCAATACCCTAGGTGGTGCGCTTACAAATTATCGCCTAAATTATATGCAGAATCTCTCTCTTTTCTGGGCTCACCGCCAGGTGACACATATCCGGTCCGCATAAGAGTAGGACTGTATATATATATATATATATATGTACTTTGATTTATGTGAATGTACTGTTACTCGTGGTGGATCTATCGATCGAGGTTGTGACCGAAAATTGCTCCCCTGGTTATTGACATAGGCCGTTGTGGAGGGCGTTATGTTTGATTACGCATTCAGGATGGTTATCGCTTTGATACTAGATAATGTATCTAGACTCGATCCATCGAGCAAGTTTGGGTATGAGACTAGACGACAGTGTTACTGCATAGTGATCTCCTCTTTTTTATTTGTGTGATTTCTTAAATTCGTTAAGTGAGGAATCCTAGAGACTTACTGATAGAGGCATGAGATTATTCCCAAAAGTAGTGGTCTATGGGTGAATATATATGAAAGAGATACTTAAGTATGGTGATGGAAAATTAAACTATATGTTACAATCTTGTGTTATTTTAGGGGTGATATTACGAGAATTTGTGTTTGGGTTTTATTCTCACACGTGTAGTTGATTACACCCCTATTGCATTTGAGTATTGGTTTCTTACTCTCCTAGTCTAGATATAGAGACTCTTAAAGTAGCTTATGTCTTGGATTGGGACATGCTCGTAGAATTTCACTTAGGAGAGAGATTTCATCCGAGAGTCGACAAGGTGACGTGTTTATTGTAAATGAGTCGCATGATATACACTAGTCATATTGATGATATTTCTTACAACTTACAGGCTTTGACCCAAAATATATAAATTTATTTTCAGGCATTCATAGACAGGATCAATAGGGTTGAGGAGACTTCAGACTTATAGTTCCACTTCAACTAGAAGCTTCAGTTATTTGATTATAGTTTAGGTTGCTAATCTTTTCAATATTTCAATTTTGTTATTTCGGAGATCGTATGGACCTTGAGTCCCGTCTATTTATTTCAATTAGATATTTTTAGAATGGAGTTATTTAGACTATTTGTTGTTGGACATTTTTAGATATTATTTGTTCAGAGTAATTTATCGTTTTCATTATCACATGTTGTGAATGGATTTAAATTCACTTTTAGTATTTATTGTTTAATGATGAGAATGATATGAATTGTTTGACAATCCCTATCTTCGTTATATTACCCTGGCTGACTATTATGTGAAAAATAGGGGTTATTATAAAGATAAAATCATCTTTTTCAAGGTGGACACACAATTATAAACAACTTCTTAGCTTCAATGAGTTCATCAAAAAATTCTTATACATTATTAAAGCATAAATCAAGGGCTTTAATTCTCAGGGTGAAGATAATATCCATGAGATTATATAATTTGATTAAATTCATTTTTTTCTTGTACAATAATAAGTTTCACATATTATTTTAGAAAAACTTTTGATTTTAAAACTAGATTATCATAAGAAGTGTGTAGATTATCTTCTTCATTATCACTATCGCAATTGACATAAACATTTTTTAATATCAATAGAGTGATTCAAAAAATCATATGGGGTTACAATTCTAGTGAATGCATAAGTATTATGTAATTTAATCAAGTCGCCAACACTGTTAAACATACTTAACCCCATTAAAATCACATTGGATCTACCTTAAGTTGTTTAAACATACAAAGTGAGGAACCGCTCTGATACAAGTTGAGAGTGCAGTGTGAGCGAAACCTAAATAAAGTGAAGGTACCCAAATATAATTATTGTCGTATAGAAGAGATATTTTGTAGTAATTTGTTTTAGGTATAAAAAATACATCCATGGTCTACATGATGAAAAGCTTACCAATTAGATAACATCGGATTTTATCTTCAAATATTGGTAATTTAATCTAAATGCGTAATAGGTAAACAATCACACAACATCAAGTTGTACGAGAAACGTCCCACAACAGAAAAAAAACCTTCAACCAAACGATAAGTGTACTATCGTAGAGTATTACAAACATAATTTAATGACTTACAATTAAATAACACATTAATTGACTATAAACTCTTTCTCATCATATCCTTTGAAGAGAGAATCAATAACTGAAGATATCTACACAACCACAAATGGTTTTGGACTCACCCATTGTCTTTTAAATCTACACCATGAAATCAAAATCCTCTTAGAAGTACAAGAATAACTTTATTGAGAAGACACCAATGCTTAGATTACCATTTTCTAGAATGTGAGTTTTTCTAAAGATTTTGAAAGTGTTTAATATGATTTGGATTATTTAAACCTCACAATGTGTTTTGACATGTTCACACAAGTCTCTCATGAGAAACAATACATGTATTCTTTTCCAAGAACAAAGGTAGAAGTTTTTAAGCTTCAAAAGGACTTGTGATCAAAATTTTAAATCTAACACCCTCATGAACACAAAGAAAAATGTGAAGAAGAAAAATAATGGTTTAACTCTTTAAAGTACTTAAATTCAAAAATAAATCTCACAAAACTTTCCTCTTTGATTAAGTGTCTTTGCTTTATATGAATTTCTCAATATTTTCCTTCAGAGTTATGACAAAGATGTGTATTATGATATCAATTCCTCCATATAAATCATAAGTTTTATAAAGTGGAAGATAATACTAGGACAAATGGGGAGGGTGATATCAAAAGAGAGAATAAATTACTTGAGTTCAGAGAAGATTTGGTTTATAATAAAGTTTTTATAGTTTCCAAAAAGATATATGTGAAATATCTACTTTAGCAGACAACACTCGCGACTAGTGAAGCTGGAGGTCACTAAAGAGGATGTCTACATCGTCGAGGCAAGTTGTCGGCGAATGAAGTCGCGGTGATATAAATAATATTTGGGGTAAAAAGTCTGGTTGATCATGCGACCAACAAACTCAGGCATTCGTAAAACAAAAGTCATATTTTTCTAAGGGGAATGGTTAATGAAGGTCCCCAAACTTTAGTTAGGGTGATAGAAAGATACAAAAGTTTGAACCTTACTCAAACCTTCATATGATATACTTATGAAAATAAATTTAAAATTTTATTTTACAATATAAACAGTATACTTGCATATGTATATGACCTAAAACTGATAACCAAACCAACAAATGCACACATAAATTAATTTTTCATTCTAAGAAAATCTTAGTTTGAATATGACTAAGTGTTAAAGTCTTTTGAGAAGTACAAATATCTCAACCAGGTGATAATATCAATATGTGATCTTATTAATGTGGGGCTGAGAAGTCAAAGCTTATTTGGAGCAAATGTAGCGTAGTTGTGCTATTTCGGAACGACCTCAAGGACCAAAAGACACAAAATATAATACGATAAACCAATTATGCATGGGGCACATGAATATACATATACTCCTATATATTTGGATTGTGTTTTTGTTATTGCTGTGATTTATTTACTTATGTTATTACGAGGTAACATATGGGTACTATGTATGGTTATCACTCTTGGTATATAGTGAAAGTTAAATTATTATGTTGTAGCCTTGGAGTGAAGTTGGGTAGCTTACTTTATAGTCTTGGGACTTGGATTTATATGTGTTAGCTATGTCTAGTAGAGTTGGACTTCTATCTTCGATATACCTTAGGGAAGGTGGAGTGAGGTACTTTGATGTGAGTGCAGACGGAACGAGATGAGACATAAATGAGTTGCATTTAATAATGGTCAGATAACATAAGATATTTCTTGAAAATTATTGGGTTTAACCTGCTTTAATTTCCTAAAAAGTAATTTTCGATGTTCATAATCCAGAACAATAGGGTTGAGAGATTAAACATTCATTCAGATGATTAGACAACGATTTATCCTTAGAGTAGGACTTGTTATTTCATTCGGTGTTTCCTTTTATTTAAGACTCTAAAGTTAATTATTTACTTCAAAGTTATTGTTTATGGGTCCGTGGTGGATTCTACAGTTGTTATTGATTTCGTTTAAGATATTCACAATTATGGAGATTTATTAAGTTATAGGATTATGTTTTTTGGACTCATAGTTATTATCTCATTTTATTTATTCCCATAGTTTATATTATTTTTATGAATGGTTGTTTATTTATTTATTTATTGTTATCATTGATGCTAAGAATGGTATAAATTATTTACGTCCCTTTTTTTGGTATTTAGGCTTGACCACCTGACATGTGGAAAATACAGGGTATAACATTGACTATAGCTTTTTTGCAACTAGTCTTTCCTTATATCTTTGAACTTCACCCATTGAATTATTCTTTGTATTGATCACACATTTGACTCCAATGGCCTTTTGGCCTTTAAAAAAATCGATTACGATCCCATGCATCGTTATTTTCTATAGCTTTGATTTCTTCATTCATTCCATTTGTCACTTTCCTTCTCGAGTTGTGTCACATTTTCAAACTTTATTAGTTCAAAATCTCCAAAAAGGAAAAACATATTCAAATTATTAAAATTGACCTCCTAGATTGTTTCATATATCTCTTTAAGAATCCTCATTTGCGGTGTTCTTTCAGTTGATCTTTCTTGAGAAGATGTTGGAGTATCTTGTTGATGAGCGGGGAACTTCACTTTCTTAATATCCATCTTCCAATAAAAGGAATACATTATAATATTCTTTTGGATTGTCTCAATCCTATAAACTTTATTCATTTAACATGACATCACGACTTATTACAATTTTACCGATGCTTGGATTTTATAGCTTGTAGCCTTCTGAGCTTTGATCATATTCGATGAAGATATACTTCTCTCTTTTACCATTTAACTTTGCTCTCTTCTCATTTGTCACTGCAGGGATTTATATTATTAAAAAATATTATGCCGAAGAACTTTGATGGATCTTGCTTCAGAAAGTAAGAAAAAATAACTTGATCTAAAGAACAAATTCAGGGTTGAAATCATGCATCTTGTAGGTGATCTAATATATGATAAAGATTTTATGAAGAGGTTGATGTTGCTGCCTTTTTTGTTCTCGAAATCATTCATTAGATGTGTAGTAGACCTTAGATATTCTAGTATATGATCCCTCCAAATCAAGTTATGTGTGTGGGAACTTCCGGAGATGAAAACATGATAAAATATGAGAGAAATCATTTTTTTTCCTCAGCACCTCATTAAAACATGAATAGTATTTCTCTCTCTCTCTCTCTCTCTCTCTCTCTCTCTCTCTCTCTTTCTCTCTCTCTCTCTCTAACCTTTAGGTAACAATGCATTTCCCTTTTTCTAGACCCATATATATAAATACATGAAGTGGGCTTGGGCCATTTAGGTTTTCAGAGAGTTTGGGCTTACTACTTGGCAAATGGAATAAACTAGGGACCCAATGCTAATAATTAAATTGTCTTCCAAACATAAATATAAAGACACAACATATCATTCCCCATAATATATTTTCTTCTCTTTTTAATTGTAATTAAGTCCATTAAATAATTAAAATTTCACTCCAATTTAATTAACTGAGAATTGCCAGATAATAAGGCGTTTTCAAAATTGGATAATACATTATATGATTTCCCGCATAAAACAATCAACACCCTATTGATGAAATTTAATTTTTCTTTAATTTATGTTCATCAAAATCTTATTTATTCCTTAATCTAAAACTTAAGTTATTTAATACTCTATCGTATATAATATCATTGTCCAAGTTTACTGGTAGAATCAAAACTTATAAGTTTATCAAGGGGGTATAAAAATATGAATATCTACCAAATGCGGATTAATCTGGAATATATTTAAATGAATTGAATCATTTAAATAGATTTCTCTCATATAGGAAAGATATTTGATGAAGATTTTGATGTTGATTTTCCATGGTCCGAGCGCAGATTTCACTGGAATATGATTAATGATTGCCTAATGTACAAAGATTTTGACCAAATGAATTGAATCTTGATCATAGAAAATCAAAGAAATAATTATGTGAATATTCTAATCCTCATAATCCTTGTGGTTAAGAATTTATAAACCCTTTACAAACTTGTGAGATTGTGCAGTTCTAATATAGTCAACACTTAGACATGAATCTCATATATGGTCATATTTAATACATTCCTGATGTACCACAATAATCTTCCTTGAACTACAGATAAGTTCTTAAACTACCAAACATTTTCCCATAGTCAAGGCAAATGATTAAGACTATACAAGTAACTTTACAGATATGATGTCACTCCTTATCTAAACTGAGAACTATTTAGTTGTGCTAGAACCAAAATTCAAGTCTTCTACGATTAGGTCGAACCCAGTTTAATGGAATTCCTACTAAGTCCAATCGACCATCATGCATACAATACAATTAAAAAAATATAAGCCATTCTCATAAATATGATTCTCATTCCAAAATGAACATATCAATCCTTTATTAAAAAATAAACATCATTCATGGTTTTATTAGAAAATAAATATCATACATGGTTTAATGAATAAAACTCCAACATGCATGTGCACATATGCAATGCTTCTAAAAATACGCAAAGGGGGACACGTGGTTTTCTTCTAACCCAAGACTCTTGTGGTATCATATCTTTAACAAAACTAGTTGGGCACCGTTTCAACAAATACAACGAACAATCAATTACTTCAACATAAAATTCTCGAGATATCTTCATGCATTTTAACATACCCCGAGTCCTGTTAAGAATGTTAATATTCTTCCTCTCGAATATCTCAATTTTTTGGCGACCTTGGGAATCATTAAAAAATAACAAATTCCATTTGCTTTAGAAAATGTTTTAAAATCATTTGACGTGAATTCAGCCCCTCAATCGGATTTAAGGGCCTTGACATCATAACCACTATGTTTTTTTTAACAAGTGCTTTAAATTTCGTGTAGCTCCATACACCTCCAATTTTTGTTTAAGAAAATAAACCCAAGTTTTGTGGTTAAAATCATTAATGAATATAATAAATAGTTTCTTTTACCAAATGGGAATGGATTAATTGTTCCACATACATCGGAACGAACAAGTTGGATTGGTTGTGTTGTTATTGTAAATGACTCTTTTAAGAAGCTATCAAGAAATTGTTAGCCAAAAAGACACCCTTCACAAAGGTTGTAAAAATGATTAATGGAAGGTATTTACCATCTTCTTTCTTGTTAGTAATTCTAAACATCCAAAATTTAAGTGCCGGAGTCTCAAGTGCCAAAGCCATGAGCGATCATTGAAACAAGCCTTCAAACACTCAGCCATGTGTAATACCTCTTATTTATGAGAAATTATTTTTATACTAATTTGCCATGCGGGTTAATTATATAAAATAAAGGAAGTTGGAGTAAATATTATTTAAAGTGATTTAAGAGATAATATTTACTAAATTTTGCATATTTACTGTTAAGTGATTGTAAATAACATCATATTATGTTTTGTTGCGTCGTTGTGCCTTAAGCGACGATTTTGATTTAAAATGATGTTGGAACATGAAGTAAAATTAGAGTAGAGTATGGTATTAAGGGAATCAAGAGCCTAGGTTAGAAAATGAGTGTTCGGGCTTAGGTCGGGAATTAATTAATTAGCTGTTAGAAGGAGGTAAGTGTAATACCCCGTATTTTTATGATATTTATTTATGGGATTAATTAAATTAAATGTGAATTAATTGAGAATTAATCCGGATAAAATATTAACGAGGTGTGAGTTAGTATTTTATTACAATGTGTATATATGGCAATATATGAATATTGGAACTATCGAAATTGTCGCGAGATTGAAATACGGTAATTTGGGAAATTTTGTTGGGACGCGCGTGACAGTCGCGTCAGGAATATTTTTATTTGAATTAAAAAGTGAATTTTATTTTTATCACCCGTATGGTCATTTTGAGCGCGCCAACGAACCCGGAAGGTTAGAAATAGTCAGAAAATACTAGCCGGGGGTTTAGTTTGGGTCCCGGGGCATTTTTAGGCCATACCGGCAACCCAAAAGGGTAGTTTGGTGATTTCGGAAATTGGGTAATTAAAACCCACGAAAATTAGAAATAAAAATCTGACTTATTCTTTATCCACTAAACCCACTAACTACACTAAGGGACTTAATGGGCTACGGGAGAAGTTAAGAAATAGTTCTAATTTGCCAAAAACCAACCCCCACCTCCATTGTCATCATCCTTAGAAGAAGAACTTGTAGAGAGAGAGAGAGAGAAGAGAATTCTGCAGAGAGAGAGAGAAAGAACAACTCAGCCTTCAAGATTCAACATCAAATTCAGAGAAAGATTAGAGGCAAGTGATTTAATTATAATTGATTCAATGCTATGTTTTTCCATGTTTAGGATAATCATCAAATTTATCTTGGAAGATTGATTAGACCCATGAATTTGAGGATTAAAACTATGAACTATGGTAGGAATTGCATGTAGAAACATTCTGGACGAATTATGTATTCAAAACAGAACCATTGATGATCTAAAAACGGATTTTAGAAGAAGTTTATTAATGTTCTTGAAAGAAATAGAAATATGGAATTCTTGATGAAGTTTTGATCTAAACAAAGCCCTTGAATGATGAATTATTGGTTTTAGAATGTTAATACTGTTGTAGGATGATTGTATGATGATATTATAACGTTATATTAGAGTTTCATGCTCGTTAATGGTGTTTTGGGATGATTTGAAAACTGCAAAACGAAGCAGTCCGTAGCCATACCTGGTGCGTTTGATCGATCGATGTTCATCAGTCGATCGATCGACCACCATCGATCGATCGAAGGAAAAGGTCGATCGATCGACCTTCCCAGAATGAGTAAAGTTTTCCCTATTTAATTTTAATGACGTTAACCCTTGGGAAATATTATTAAAGACCTTATGAATACCCTTAAACTTAAGGAAGACCAGTAGGCATGGCTATGAAATTTGGACCTTAATAGAATTCAATTTGAGGAATTATTCTAAATCTAATGAAATTCGATAAGTTAGATAATATTTGGGTTAAAAGTGTAAATTTGAATAGTTGATGAAATGAGGTTCGGGGCAAAAGTAAGGACCTTAGGAATGACGATGTTATATGTGGGAATAATAGGAACTTAATAATCTATTTAAGATAGGTTTTAAGTATAAGAACTATGACGTGTGACGTGTCGGCAGTTTAAACTCTATATTATCGAGAGACTTAATATATATATATAAAATTGGAATAATGGTATAAGGATGTAGAGTATACCTTTAATAATATTGAGATATCTAAGATGTGTGAATGCTTAGCATATGATTTTATGTGTATGACATACCTACCATACTTGCTATCACGGGAGGTTTACGTTCGCTTAGGGCCCTCTAATCCTTGTGTTGCCCGAATTTAGACTGGTACCTCGATGAACATAGGTCAGAGAAGGACTTATTGGGATGTTAATAAGTCTGCTGATCGTGGGAGAGCATGTATGTGCCTGACCCATGTGATGTGACTGTGTTCGCCTCCATTATTTGTGATGTTGTTACCTGAGAACAATTCCTGAGAGATTCGGAATACGTGATCCTTATGTACGTGATGTACCGGGATGGATAGCAGAGTATGCGTGCACCGCAGCTTAGTCTCGGGGTTCTTGTATTGTATATTTATGACGTGAATAATATACACGTAGATAATGGGAACTTTCATGTTGTTATTGTGAATGTAATTATGGTAATGTTTTGAGAAAACATAACGGGTTAACCGATAGTGAATTGTATTACTAATTGAAAATCCGAGTTTAAGTAAAGCCCTCTTTTTAATTGATAACGCTAGAATGTAATATGGGAATCGAGTAGTAAGGGGTAGAACTTATTACGGTTTGGTTAGATATGGATGTCACATGAATGGGTACAGGAACGTTAGGAGTGCACAGTTAGACGAGAGGTGAGTATTTCACGTGAGAGCACGTCCTAACATGTATTTTACATTCATTGTTTTAAATGTTATTAAAGCACTTGCTGGTTTTAAAATGATTTCCACTTTCGGGCTCTGACCCATTTGCTTTCAAATCTATTTTTGTAAAAACCATTTTAGGTGCCCAGCCACAAGGACACCATGCTTAGGATTCTGATTCAGGTGACGAGTTGTAGCTGTTTGTGGAAGTTAAAGGACCTTGCTTGTAGACGCTTCATATATCTTGACTCTATATTCAGCATTTATCAGTTGTAGGGCATGTCACCCATTTCTTGTAGAGACATTTCATTTTATATTTCAGTTATTCAGACTTTGGTTTGTAATTAATTCGGGATGCAGACTTGTTTTATTTCTTTTCATATTGGGATTGTGGTGAGGAGTATTTCCTCGAGACTCATCTTTACTTGTTGATTCATTATAGTTGGACTTTATCGTGAATGGTTGTGTTACATTTCTATATTTCATTTATTGCATGTTAATCAGATTTAATTTAAAATTTGACAACTCACTTTTAAATACTAGGTGGTTAGTAATCATTAAAAATGTTTTCGACAGTGATGCTATTAACTGGACCAACTTGGCATTTTGTATTGATTTAATAAAGGAGTAGCTACCCGGTATTTAATTAGTCGGGGTGTCATAGGTGGTATCAGAGCATCAGGTTCTAGTGTCCTTTTGTTTATGCTAAGTTCTACAGCTATTTTGAGTTTATAACTGCGAACTTATAAACTTCATTCTTATTTCAGATGCCTCCACGACGTGCACAACGGGTTCCCAGGGATGCAACGCCAGAACCACAGCCCGCACCAGTTCAGGGCACGATGAATGCCGCCGAGGTCGCAGCCATTGTGGCCCAGGCGGTAAATGCCGCACTAGCCGTAGTTCAGCAGGCACCACCTCAGGCGCCGATAGCCGCGCCAGTTCAGGCACATGCATTCCCGTCTGCTTGGGAACGCGTACGTGATGCTTTTCAGAAAGCACACCCTCCGGAGTTCGCAGGTAGCTCCGATGTGGTAATTTCGAGTCAGTGGAGGAAGGACATTCAACGGCACCTGAGGATGTATGAGTGCACCGATGTCCAGAAGCAGATACTAGTTACTTTTAAGCTAGTGGGGTCAACACTGCAGTGGTGGGAGTCTATTACCACCGTGGAGGAGAGACATACTCTCACTATCCAAGAGTTTTGGGTGCGGTTTGACCGCAAGTACTTTCCGTCGGCTGTTCACACGGAGATGAGGAGGAAGTTGATGAGCCTCAAGCAGGAGGGTAAGACTGTGGCCGAGTATGAGACCGAATTCACTGATCTTCTGAACATTGTTCCGGATGAGATACCGACAAAGGAGAAGAAGATACAGAAATTTACGGACGGGTTGACATGGAGGATTCGTCAGCACTTGTTAGGGAACCTCCCATTAGCCACTTATTATGATGTGGTCACTGCCAGGATCATCGCTTTCACATGACTGAAGGCAAGAGGTCAGGAGAGTCCAGCCATCAGGGCAGGACTGGGGGAAATGGTGCCAGTGGAGCACATTCTGTTCAGGGGCAGAGACAGGGTGATCAGGGTTCACAGCAGGGAGATCACAAGAGGTTCAGGTCGGGAAATTTCAGGCACGGACAGGGAGGTTTTCGGCAGGGCCATCAGGGTCCGAATGACCATCAGAACCAGCAGGGTCAGAATGGTCAACAACAGTTTCAGCAGGGCCAGCAGGGCCAGTGGAGGAACGGTAACGGCCACCAGGGCCGGGGGCAGCAGGGACAGAGAGGGGGTAACTTCCCGGGGAAGTGTTTCGTTTGTGGCAAGACTGGCCATAAACGCCAGGACTGTCCTGATAGGGGCAGGGCTCCGCAGCAGCAGCAGGGTGCTCGACATGAGCCACAGAGGCCGCTTTTTCCACCTGTTCTCCCAGCTCCAGCCCAGGTGCCAGCATTACCAGCCATTCCAGCAGTTCCTGTGCAGCAGGGGCAATTACAGTATGGACGTGTCTATAACGTCCACCAGACAGCAGCTCCACAGGCACCACCCGCGATTGAGGGTATGTTTCCTATCCCTGGCACTATGGGTCGGGTTTTTTTTGATATGGGGGCAACACATTGCTTTATAGCTACACATTTTGCGAAAGCCTTAGGATTGTTAGCCACAGCAGAGAGCACAGTGACGTGTGTAGACTCACCATTGGAGAGTGGGTCACTTATTTTCTTTATATGCCGGGGAGTGGGGGTAGAGATTGGTAGTCTGGTATTACCTGCAGATATGTTGGTATTAGATATGCATGTGCACGATGTGATTATCGGTATGGATTGGCTCGCAGATTATAAAGCCATGATTGATTTCTTCGGTGGGAGCATTGTTTTTGCCATTCCGGGGCAAGAGATGTTTGTAGTGGCGATGCCTCGCCCAGAGGGAGGTTCGACCGCTCATTTGTATTACCTAGAGGAGGATACCTCTAAGGAGGTTGTGATTCCTTTAGATTTGATCCCAGTTGTCAGGGAGTATTCCGATGTGTTTCAGGAGATACCAGGCCTACCCCCAGTCGAGAGATAGACTTTGTCATAGACTTATTACCAGATACGAGACCTATAGCACGCGCACCGTACCTTATGGCTCTAGCTGAGATGAGGGAGTTACGGGATCAGATTGAGCAGTTGTTGGGTCAGGGTTTTATACGGAGGAGTACTTCACCGTGGGGTGCCCCTGTGTTGTTCGTGAAGAAGAGAGATGGTTCACTGAGATTGTGTGTGGACTACCGGGAGTTGAACAAGGTCACGATACGGAATAAGTATCCGTTGCCTCGAATTGATGACCTATTCGACCAGTTGAGAGGAGATTCTTTCTTCTCAAAAATTGATTTGCGATCTGGATACCATCAGTTGCGTATCAGGGAGGAGGACGTCTCGAAGACTGCGTTCTTATCGATATATGGTTCTTACGAGTTTCGGGTTATGCCTTTTGGTTTGACCAATGCTCCAGCCGTGTTTATGGACTTGATGAATAGGGTGTTAAGAGATTTCCTAGATCAGTTTGTCATTGTCTTCATCGATGATAATCTAGTTTACTCCCAGACAGAGGAGGAGCACGCCGAGCATTTGAGGCAAGTTTTGCAGACGCTACGTCAGAACGAGCTATATGCAAAATATGAGAAGTGCGGGTTTTGGCTGAAGGAGGTCCAGTTTTTGGGACACATTATTTCCGACCAGGGGATATCTGTTGATCCGGGGAAGGTATCCGCGGTGAGGGAGTGGGGACAGCCCACGACGCCGATAAAGATCCGTAGTTTCTTGGGTCTAGCTGGATACTACAGGAGGTTCATTCGGGGATTTTCGAAGATAGCGGGTCCTTTGACACATCTGACTCGTAAGGGTGTGCCATTCATTTGGAGTGATGCCTATCAGTTGGTATTCGATGAGTTGAAGGACAAGTTGACCTCAGCACCTGTGTTAGCATTGCCGAAACTAGGAGTTGAGTATCTAGTCTACACCGATGCGTCCTTACAAGGACTTGGAGGTGTATTGCAGCAGGAGAGTCAGGCCATAGCTTATGCTTCCCGTAAGCTAAAGCCTCATGAGAAGAATTACCCCACTCATGACTTGGAGTTGGCGGCAGTTGTATTTGCCCTTCGTATTGGGAGACATTACCTTTTGGGGGAAAAGTTTCGATTGTTCACGGACCACAAGTCCCTACAATACCTATTCACGCAGAAGGAGTTGAATATGCGACAGCGAAGGTGGCTTGAGTTTATGAAGGACTATCAGTTTGATATCCAGTATCACCCGGGGAAGGCTAACGTGGTAGTAGACGCGTTGATCCGTAGGCCAGCAGATGAAGTGGCAGGGGTGTGGAAGGCCAAGTGGAAGGAATTGGGACACCAGGATGCAGTGGCCCGATCGTTCATGTCTGTGATGACCGTTACACCGCAGATTGTCACGAAGGTAGTAAGGGCACAGGCAAATGACTCGTTCTGTCAGGAGCTGATAGTTCGATTATTAGCAGAGGGAGCCGAGTCCTATACCTTTAGCTCAAACGGGGGATTACGCTTCAATGGGAGATTGGTAGTTCCGGAAGGGGAGGAATTGTGGCACGCGGTGATGGCAGATTCGCACGGCCCACGGTACATCCCGGTGGGGACAAAATGTACCAAGACATGAGACGACAATATTGGTGGAGCGGGATGAAGAGAGATATTGCCGTGTTTATTTCGAAATGCGCCACTTGTCAGCTAGTAAAAGTGGATCATCAGAGATCGGCAGGACTTCTACAGCCATTGGAGGTCCCGATGTGGATGTGGGAGAGCATATCCATGGACTTTATCACGAGGTTGCCTACGTCACAGAGAGGTCACGACTCCATTTGGGTAATTGTGGACAGGTTGACCAAAGTCGCTCATTTTCTACCCGTAAGGATAGACTACACTACGGGACAGTATGCCCAGCTCTTTATTTAAGAGATAGTGAGACTTCACGGTGTGCCACTAAATATCGTGTCTGACCGAGACAAGATATTTGTTTCACGGTTTTGGGAGAGTTTTCAGGAGGCCATGGGCACGGAATTACGGTTGAGTACGGCGTATCACCCGCAGACCGATGGGCAGACCGAGCGTACAAACTAGATGTTGGAAGACATGCTACGTATGAGTATCATTGATTTTGGGGGTGGATGGGAGCAGTATCTTCCACTGGTGGAGTTTGCTTACAACAACTCCTACCAGTTCACCATTGGCATGGATCCATTTGAGGCGTTGTACGGTATACCTTGTCGTTCCCCATCATGTTGGTTGGAGGTGGGGGACAACAAACTACTTGGGCCGAAAGTGATTCAGGATACTTAGGCGAGGATAGAATTGATTCGGAGTCGCATTCGGGTAGCTCAAGATCGGCAGAAGAGCTATGCGGATGCAAAGAGGTTCTTCAGAGAGTTCCAAGTGGGGGACCAAGTTTTGCTCAGAGTATCTCCCATGAAGTGGATTATGCGTTTCGGGAAGAAAGGGAAGTTGGCACCGAGATATGTGGGACCATTACCTATTATTGAGCGGATTGGACCGGTTGCGTATAGACTTGGGTTACCGGAGCATTTGCATAGGATTCACGATGTATTTCATATTTCCTCGCTAAGGAGATATCTTAGAGACGATTTGGCTCATTCTCACATTGCTTTGGAGGACATAGATCTCCAGCCTGATAGCTCCTACGAGGAAGTGCCAATTGCTATTATGGACCGAAGTGAGAGGAAACTACGGTCAAAGATAGTCCCGTTAGTGCGTGTTCAGTGGCGACATCATAATGTCGAGGAGTCCACATGGGAGCGCGAGGATGAGATGCGCGAACGTTATCCAGAGTTGTTCTTACCAGGTACTTTCTAGTTCCGAATTTCGGGACGAAATTCTGTTATTAGGGGGGAAGTATGTAATACCCCGTATTTTTATGATATTTATTTATGGGATTAAATAAATTAAATGTGAATTAATTGAGAATTAATTCGGATAAAATATTAACGAGATGTGAGTTAGTATTTGATTATAATGTGTATATATGGCAATATATGAATATTGGAACTATCGAAATTGTCGCGAGATTGAAATACGGCAATTTGGGAAATTTTGTTGGGACGCGCGTGACAGTCGCGTCAGGAATATTTTTATTTGAATTAAAAAGTGAATTTTATTTTTATCACCCGTATGGTCATTTTGAGTGCGCCAACGAATCCGGAAGGGTAGAAATAGTCAGAAAACACTAGCCGGGGGTTTAGTTTGGGTCCCGGGGCATTTTTAGGCCATACCAGCAACCCAAAAGGGTAGTTTGGTAATTTCGAAAATTGGGTAATTAAAACCCACGAAAATTAGAAATAAAAATCTGACTTATTCTTTATCCACTAAGCCCACTAACTACACTAAGGGACTTAATGGGCTACGGGAGAAGTTAAGAAATAGTTCTAATTTGCCAAAAACCAACCCCCACCTCCATTGTCATCATCCTTAGAAGAAGAACTTGTAGAGAGAGAGAGAGAAGAGAATTTTGCAGAGAGAGAGAGAAAGAACAACTCAGCCTTCAAGATTCAACATCAAATTCAGAGAAAGATTAGAGGCAAGTGGTTTAATTATAATTGATTCGATGCTATGTTTTTCCATGTTTAGGATAATCATCAAATTTATCTTGAAAGATTGATTAGACCCATGAATTTGAGGATTAAAACTATGAACTATGGTAGGAATTGCATGTAGAAACATTCTGGACGAATTATGTATTCAAAACAGAACCATTGATGATCTAAAAACGGATTTTAGAAGAAGTTTATTAATGTTCTTGAAAGAAATAGAAATATGGAATTCTTGATGAAGTTTTGATCTAAACAAAGCCCTTGAATGATGAATTATTGGTTTTAGAACGTTAATACTGTTGTAGGATGATTGTATGATGATATTATAACGTTATCTTAGAGTTTCATGCTTGTTAATGGTGTTTTGGGATGATTTGAAAACTGCAAAACGAAGCAGTCCATAGCCATACCTGGTGCGTTCGATCGATCGATGTTCATCAGTCGATCGATCGACCACCATCGATCGATCGAAGAAAAAGGTCGATCGATCGACCTTCCCAGAATGAGTAAAGTTTTCCCTATTTAATTTTAATGATGTTAACCCTTGGGAAATATTATTGGAGACCTTATGAATACCCTTAAACTTAAGGAAGACCAGTAGGCATGGCTATGAAATTTGGACCTTAATAGAATTCAATTTGAGGAATTATTCTAAATCTAATGGAATTCGATAAGTGAGATAATGTTTGGGTTAAAAGTGTAAATTTAAATAGTTGATGAAATGAGGTTCGGGGCAAAAGTAAAGACCTTAGGAATGACGATGTTATATGTGGGAATAATAGGAACTTAATAATCTATTTAAGATAGGTTTTAAGTATAAGAACTATGACATGTGACATGTCGATAGTTTAAACTCTATATTATCGAGAGACTTAATATATATATAAAATTGGAATAATGGTATAAGGATGTAGAGTATACCTTTAATAATATTGAGATATCTAAGATGTGTGGATTCTTAGCATATGATTTTATGTGTATGACATACCTACCATACTTGCTATCACGGGAGGTTTACGTTCGCTTAGGGCCCTCTAATCCTTGTGTTGCCCGGATTTAGACTGGTACCTCGATGAACATAGGTCAGAGAAGGACTTATTGGGATGTTAATAAGTCTGCTGATCGTGGGAGCGCAGGTATGTGCGTGACCCATGTGATGTGACTGTGTTCGCCTCCATTATTTGTGATGTTGTTATCTGAGAACAATTCCTGAGAGATTCGGAATACGTGATCCTTATGTACGTGATGTACCGGGATGGATAGCAGAGTATGCGTGAACCGCAGCTTAGTCTCGGGGTGCTTGTATTGTATATTTATGACGTGAATAATATACACGTAGATAATGGGAACTTTCATGTTGTTATTGTGAATGTAATTATGGTAATGTTTTGAGAAAACATAACAGGTTACCCGATTGTGAATTGTATTACAAATTGAGAATCTGAGTTTAAGTAATGCTCTCTTTAAATTGATAACGCTAGAATGTAATATGGGGATCGAGTAGTAAGGGGTAGAACTTATTACGGTTTGGTTAGATATGGATGTCACATGAATGGGTACAGGAACGTTAGGAGTGCACAGTTAGACGAGAGGTGAGTATTTCACGTGAGAGCACGTCCTAACATGTATTTTACATTCATTGTTTTAAATGTTATTAAAGCACTTGCTGTTTTTAAAATGATTTCCACTTTCGGGCTCTGACCCATTTGCTTTCAAATCTATTTTTGTAAAAACCATTTTAGGTGCCCAGCCACAAGGACACCATGCTTAGGATTCTCATTCAGGTGACGAGCTGTAGCTTTTTGTGGAAGTTACAGGACCTTGCTTGTAGACGCTTCATATATCTTGACTCTATATTCAGCATTTATCAGTTGTAGGGCATGTCGCCCATTTCTTTTAGAGACATTTCATTTTATATTTCAGTTATTCAGACTTTGGTTTGTAATTAATTCGGGATGCAGACTTGTTTTATTTCTTTTCATATTGGGATTGTGGTGAGGAGTATTTCCTCGAGACTCATCTTTACTTGTTGATTCATTATAGTTGGACTTTATCGTTAATGGTTGTGTTACATTTCTATATTTAATTTATTGCATGTTAATCAGATTTAATTTAAAATTTGACAACTCACTTTTAAATACTAGGTGGTTAGTAATCATTAAAAATGTTTTCGACAGTGATGCTATTAACTGGACCAACTTGGCATTTTGTATTGATTTAATAAAGGAGTAGCTACCCGGTATTTAATTAGTCGGGGTGTCACAGTAAGTGTACTTTTTATATAGTGAGCTAGTCTAGGACTAGGGGAAAGTAGGGTTATATAATTTTGAACTTTTAAGATTGGGATGAGGTAATATTATACTTGATGGCTTATAGGGTTGTCGTTAATTCATGGAGACTAGTACGAAGATAATTGAAAGTTGTGTTTTATGTCTTTAAACACACATGGCTCCGAATGTTATGTAATACACATTTTAAATTGGCATACCTTGTGAATATTGATTTGAATATACATACTTCTCTAAATGTTATCATAAGGGAAGTTACGCGAATGAGGTGAAGTCCCCTGGCTTGTGAATGCAGGCTGTATATAGTCCTCGGCCATAGGACCAGTGGTACATTATGTTATTGTTTTATTCGAAGTGAGGTAATTTCGGGTATGGTTATGACTCACTGTCTAAGGTATATGGCCGCTTCCCATGCGACGCGATTTAGGATTACGAAGGTGGTCTTGGTTATAGGCCCTGGAAGATGATAGCTATTTAGGGGACATCCAGTGGGGTGACTCCCGAAAGGATGGTCTTAGAATTGTTATATTGTGATTATAACTATTCTCAAGAAAGTGGCATCTTATAAATGGCTAAAGCATTTTATAAATCAACTGTATGGAATAAGTTTCCTAATGAGGAATGGACTTATGAAGTCATATTGTGCAAACTTGAAATGTAAGATTATTAAATTGGAATTGAGTTATTTCTCTTGCATTAACGAATAGTTAATACTATTAATGATATTGCGCTAGGATGTGCACTTAAATGAGAGGTGAGGAATATCCTTATTGTAAGAGCGAGTTAGACTTGTTTATGATGTTAGCAATTCATAACTGTCATGCATTTTATTCACATGAATATCATATCAAACCGTCCCCTGACCCGTTTATATTTATTTGTTTTGTATGGATCCCATTTATGCCCAGGTTCTCCGCCACAAGGACGCCCGTGTTAATCTCTCCTTCTCAGTGTCAGGGAGCTACAACATTTTTGCGAATGTTGTAGGATTTTTGTTATAGACGCATCCATCTTTTGTATACTCTAGTTATGATCAGTCTGAATATTCGAGCGTGTTGACCAAGTTTTGTACTTGCTTATATACTGTGATATTCATTTGTAATACTTGGTGTAACATGTTTGTATTGGCCTGTTAACTGACAGCTTATTCGGTTATTATTTTGAGGAATGGTTGTAATTCGTTATATGTTTATCCACCATCTTTTATAATTTGATTGTCTAAATGGTTTTTATTAAACTCACAAATTTTATTGACATCCGTTTTCTAAAATAATTGATGGTTATCTCGTATTATTATGGCTAAGATAGTGATGCTAAGAATGGACCATCTATGACCATCTATGATTCCTGTATTTATTGGAGTATCGGGCTGGCCACCTCTTATTTTAATAAGCGGGGTGTCACAGATGGTATCAGAGCATCAGGTTCTAGAGTCCTTAGGATCTATGCGGACTTGTTACGTTTTATCGTAGTGTTCTTTAATATAGAGCCATATTGTGAGGACTATTTTATTTGTACATGCTTGCGATCTTCTGTAATGATAAATTGATTTATATTGTATTCTGATTCAATTATTCTTCGTCTCAGATGCAACCTAGAAGAGGTCGCCCAACAAAGAGAAATCGAGTTGTAAAAGATAATGTAGAACCCCCACCACCGCAAGTACGATTAATGCGGCGGAGGTGGATAATATTGTTGCTCAGGCAGTCAATGCTGCAATGACTGCTATGGACCAACAGTTTCCCCAAGCCCAATAACCGTTAGTACCGAAGGTGCAAGCCCATGCGGGACCCTCCCCATGGGAGAGAGTTAGAGAATCTTTCTTAAAAGGTCACCCTACAGAATTTTAGGGTGGTGCCGATGTGATAGTAGCAAACCAGTGGAAGAAAGATATGCAACGTCATCTTCGAATGGTAGAGTATAGCGGGGAATGGAAATAGATCCTTGCCACTTTTGAATTGGTAGGAGCAGCTCTACATTGGTGGGAGTCAGTGACCACTCTAGAGTAGAGGGATACCATGTCTATATCGGACTTCTGGGTTTTATTTGACCGAAAGTATTTTCCTCCAGCAGTCCAAAAGGAAATGAGGAGGAAACTCCAGGATGTTGTTCAAGGGGAAATGTCAGTTGAGAAATATGAAGAGGAATTTACTCGTCTAGAAAGTTTTGTGTCGAAGGAAGTAATTCCGGAGGAGAGGATAATATCGAAATTTATTGGGGGTTTGAATTAGAGAATAAGACAGCACTTGTTGGGAAATCCATATTTGCAAATGTTTGGGGACGTGATGAATGCACCCTTGCTCCATTGCCAAGATCACCATCTGCACGTGAAAGGGAGTAAGAAGATTTAGGATTCGGGTCAAGCTAGTAAGCAAGGAGGTAATGGTGTTGGTAGAGCACTACCCTCATCACCGGAAATTAAACAGAAAGAGAGGGAGACCAGCAGGGAGATTCATCCAAGAGACAACGTTTTGGGGGTTTTAATTTCAACGGAGGCAGTTTTAGGCACGGTCAGGGTGCCCAGCAGCAACAACAGGTGGACCAGCAAGTCCAAGCAGGCCGAGGTAATAATGGGGGTCGAGGCCATCAGGGCCAAGGCGTGGGGCAATTTCAAAATAATTGGGTCGTTATCGAGAGAATATGGCGAGTCACTGCTTTCAGCGTGGGGAACCAAGTCACTTTAAGAAAGCTTGTCCACAATTGATCGGGGGACAGTTGCCTAGGGGTCCTCAGCATCAGCAGGTGCATCTACAGCCAGCAGCTCCTATTCCAACTGTCCCTCTACAATAGGGGAAATTATAGTACGGACATGTGTATCATATTTAGGATGCTTTACTTCCTCCAACCCCGCCCGCGCCGCCAGTTATTGAGGGTAAGTTTCCCATTCACGGGTATGTGGGTCGTGTGTTATTTGATATGGGCGCAACACACTCATTTATTGCTAGACATTTTGCTCAAACGACGGGGTTGATTAAGTCTACGAAGAGTACCTTTACTAGTGTCGAATCTTCCATAGGTGATGGTTAGCTTATCTTATTTGTTTGTAAAAGGGTAGGAATAGACCTTGGTAATTTACGTTTTGAGGCTGATTTACTTGTCCTTGATATGGTCGGGTATGATATTATATTGGGTATGGACTAGTTAGTTAAATACCGTTCTATGGTAAATTATTATGGGAGGAATATAGTCTTTGCCATTCCGGGGCAAGAAATGTTTCTAGTGGCTATGCCTCTTTCGGAGGGAGGTTCGAGCACTTACTTATATTGTATAGCGGAGGAGACTTCACGTGATATAGTCATTTCCTTAGATTTGATTCCCATTGTTAGAGAATTTGAGGATGTTTTTCGAGAGATTTTAGGTTTCCCCCCAAGTCGTGAGATCGAGTTTGTAATTGATTTAGCACCGGGAACTCGGCCGATTACTAGAGCTCCTTACCGTATGGCTCCTGTAGAAATGAGGGATTTAAGCGATCAAATTCAGCAATTGTTAGAGTAAGGGTTTATTCGACATAGCACGTCGCCTTGGGGTTCTCCTGTGTTATTTGTGAAGAAGAGAGATGGTTCCCTCCGGTTATGCGTTGATTACCGGGAACTGAATAAGGTCACCATCAGAAACGAATACCCATTACCTTGGATCATTGATTTGTTTGATCAATTAAGGGGAGCGTTGTACTTCTCTAAGATAAATTTGAGGACTGAGTATCATCAGCTACGAATTCGAGAGCAGGACGTGTCGAAGACTGCATTATTGACTAAATATGGGTCCTATGAGTTTTTGGTCATGCCTTTTGGGCTAACCAATGCTCCTGCTGTATTTATGGAACTTATGAATAGAGTGTTTCGGGACTTCCTAGACTAATTTTTCATAGTGTTTATTGATGACATTCTAATCTATTCTTGGACCGAAGCCGATCATACCGAACATTTAAGATTGGTCCTACAAACTCTACGGGATCATCAATTGTATGCCAAGTTCAAGAAGTGTGGTTTCTGGTTACAGGAATTGCAGTTTTTGGGTCACATTATGACAACCGAGGGCATTTCGGTAGACCCGAGTAAAGTTGCTATGGTGAGAGAATGGGGTTAGCCCACGACGCCCACTGAGACTCATAGTTTTTTGGGTTTGGCGGGTTATTATCACCATTTCATTAAGGGTTTTTCCAAGATCGTTAGCCCTTTGACGAACTTGACCCGGAAGGGAGTGAGATTTGTTTGGGATAATTCCTGTCAGCTAACTTTCGATGAGTTGAAGGATAAGTTGACTTATGCTCCTGTACTTACGTTGCCAAGATCGAGAGTGGACTACTTAGTTTTTACTGACGCATCTCTGCAAGGATTGCGAGGTGTGTTACAACAAGAGCATCGGGCTATTGCTTATGTTTCTCGCAAGCTAAATCCCCATGAGAAAAATTATCCCGTGCATGATATGGAGCTTGTTGTGGTAGTGTTCGCCTTGAAGATATGGAGATATTACCTCCTGGGGGAGAAGTTTAGTCTTTTCACAGACCACACATGGTTGCAATATTTATTCTCGCTGAAGGATATGAAGTTAGAGTATTAAAGTCTGGTATTAAGGGAATGAAGAGCCTAGGTTAGAAAATGAGTGTTCGGGCTTAGGTCGGGAATTGATTAATTAGTTGTTAGAAGGAGGTAAGTGTCCTTTTTATATAGTGGGCTAGTCTTATACTAGGGGAAAGTAGGGTTATATAATTTTGGACTTTTAAGATTGGGATGAGGTAATATTATACTTGATGGCTTATAGGGTTGTCGTTAATTCATGGAGACTAATATCAAGATAATTGAAAGTTTTATTTTATGTTGTTAAACACATATGGCTCCGGATGTTATGTAATGCACATTTTAAATTGGCATACCTTATGAATATTGATTTGCATATACATACCTCTCTAAATGTTATCATAAGGGAAGTTAAGCGAATGAGGTAAAGTCCCCTGGCTAGTGAATGCAGGGTGAATATAGTCAACGGCCATAGGACTGGTGGTACATTGTTTTGTTGTTTTATTCGAAGTGAGGTAATTCTGGGTATGGTTATGACTCAATGTCGAAGGTATATGAACGCTTCCCACGCGACACGATTTAGGATTGCCCAGGTGGTCTTGGTTATAGGCCCTGGAAGATGATAGCTATTTAGGGGCGCATCTGGTGGGGTGACTCTCGGAAGGATGGCCTTAAAATCATTATATTGTGATTATAACTATTCTCACGAAAGTGGCATCTTATAAATGGCTAAAACATTTTATAAATCAGTTGTATGGAACAAGTTTCCTAATGAGGAATGGACTTATGAAGTCATATTGTGCAAAATTGAAATGTAAGATTATTAAATTGGAATTGAGTTATTTATCTTCAATTAATGAATAGTTAATACTATCAATGATATTGTGCTAGGATGTGCACTTAGATGAGAGGTGAGGATTATCCTTATTGTAAGAGTTAGAATTGTTTATGATGTTAGCAATTCATAATTGTCATGCATTTTATTCACATGAATATCATATCAAACCGGGCCCTGACCCGTTTATATTTCTTTATTTTGTATGGATTCCATTTATGTCCAGGTGCTCCGTCGCAAGGACGCCCGTGTTAATCTCTCCTTCTCAGTGTCAGGGATCTACAACATTTTTACGGATGTTGTAGGATTTTTGTTATAGACGCATACATCTTTTGTATACCCTAGTTATGATCAGTCTGAACATTCGGGCATGTTGCCCAAGTTTTGTACTTACTTATATATTGTGATATTCATTTATAATACTTGGTGTAACCTGTTTGTATTGGTCTGTTAACTGACAACTTATTCGGTTATTATTTTGAGGAATGGTTGTAATTTGTTATATGTCTTTATATGTTTATCCACCATCTTTTATAATTTGATTATCTAAATGATTTTTATTAAACTCACAAATTTTATTAACATCCGTTTTCTAAAATAGTTGATGGTTATCTCGTATTATTATTACTACGATAGTGATGCTAAGAATGGACCATCTATGACCATCTATGATTCCTATATTTATTGGAGTATCGGGCTGGCCACCTCTTATTTTAATAAGCGGGGTGTCACACCATGCCCAAGGGAGGATCTAAGATTCATCGAAGGGGCGGGCTAAAATTAGTAATGGACCTAAGAACTTTTGTCAATGGGGTAGAAGTCCTGACCAATTATCTTATGTTTTTGTATATATTTGTCAGTATTATTTATTTTTATTTTTCAGCAATTTTTAACCCTTACAAATTTGGGGATTATTTTTCAATAACATTTTAACTCCAAGTAGGATAACGGGTAGCAAGGTGTCTCAGGAAATCAATTAAAACTAAAATAAAAATTAAAGAATTATCATATCAATTTAATTTAATAAAACTTGAGAAAAAAAAACCCTCTTTACTTATTAACTCACGTAAGGAACACCAAAACTACATGACAAGACAAAAGAAATTATTTATTCCCTTCTTACTCAAATTTCTTAAAAGACAAAAGACAAATCAATAATTAAACACCATTAACATTTATTAGCAACCGAATAAATATTTGATTAATTAAGCTCAAATGAAATTATTATATTCTTGAGTATAAAACTCACAAGAAAGCTTTATCCCACTCAAAACTACTCATTTTGGCTTATTTAATTCTCACCTTGATTTTGAGAATTTGGGCTAGTATTGGGTAGTTGGGGTGGACTTCATTTTTCTTTTGATCACTCAAGCTCTTAAGCGGGTTAAGTTAACTTCTGACGAATTGAGATAGTTTGTCTATTCAGATTTTTTTTTTCAATTTGGGAGGGGTGGGCTACAACCCTGGTGGGCCCACCCCTGGATCCACCCTTGGCCATGTCACTTTCAATATTCAACAAAACATTCGATTTCTCGATATTGGAACCTTTACAATGAGATTTCTGGAATGATCTTTTATAAAATGTGTCAACACCTAAAATTGGTTTATGGATTTGTGTCTTAGATAAATGCACTAATCTTAGACTCGCGATAGATAAAAAGAGATTAATCGTAGAAATGCTAATCTAAAGTAAGAGCAATAGAGAACAAATGAGAGAAAATAGATAGAGTTCGGGTTTATGTGGTTTGTCCCAATGCAATGACTACGTCCACATGTGCAACATATGTTTTTATTAGATTCAATTGGCAGTAGCCATGGATGAAAGTTTTATTGCAAGCTTGTTTCTCTCTCTCTAGAAAATGGTAGCATAATAGTAGTAAATTCCCTCCCTCCCTCCCTCCCGATCGATGTATCCCTAGCTTGAAGATAATGCGTAATATTTGTGCGTGACATGAGTGGGCCTAAAGAGAGAGAGAATGTAGTGGAGAGAAAAAGAATATTGGGCGATAGGTGGCATGCCTTTACAGGTTAGGCAAGTACACCTTTTGACATGACTTTATGAAAAAGAGTGATGGGTCCCCGTATTCCATCAATATGGGGGAATAATAAACCTTAGATTCCTCATGCTTATCTCTTGAGTGCTACTGACATCATCTCACTAGTAGATATCCACCTGTACACAATGTGAGTGGTCTGTGAGTTAGCAAAGCTAAGCGGACTCTGCCTGTCATAATGGGGCCGACTAGAATGCACTATACAACCACAAGTGGACCTGAGTCGACCTCATTATCTAATCATAAGATACATCCTTTTTCTCATAAATGGTCTTTCAATGTCGCTTTAAATTTTTAACAAAACATTTGATTTCTCAACATTGGAACCTTTACAATTAGATTTCCCGATCGATCTTTTTATAAAATAGTTGTATTTTCTCATCAAATTATCATAACCTTTCACCAAGAGTAGCTCTAAACTCAAAATATTATTTTTTATACTCAACACATAATAAACATTGGAAATAAATTGTTGGTTTTCATTCTTCATCGTATCCAAAAGTGATGTTTCCATTCATCGATTCATTGAGTTCATCAAACATATTTTTTCCTTTACACGTATGGTTGCTAGCACCGGTGTCGAGATAACACTCATTCTCATATTCACTTATCTCTTCTTTACATGTCAACAATAAAGTTGGCTCCACCTCATTAATTTTTTTCTCGTCCCAATCATGATTTTCCTACCCCCTCAAAGGGAAAGGTCCTTCCCTTTTGGGCCGGTGGTTCTCTCTTCAATATTTTTGGAAGCACGTCGGTACTCCAAAGCATAATGACCATACTTGTGACAATTGTAACATTGAACTTGCTACTTATCATGCCCCCTTTTATATGGTTTCGAATTATTTACTCTTACACACCCTCTTGTTGTTGAGATTCTTGACTTCTCGCTCCTTTGTAAAAGGAGTTGCGACCTCATATTTGTCCCCTTCCTCGGTCTCGTGCATATTCACGTCCTCAATCTCTTTCGACTATAATCATATTTTTCTTCTTTCTCCACAAAAGAAAGCTTTGTTTGTAGCACTTGTTCAATAAGCCCTTTTTTTGCTTCTCAATCATTTCTTCATAAACTTACAATGATCCCCTGAGTTCATCAATGGTCATGGGACTCCTAAATACCTACAACAATATACTCAAGTTTTGGATCCATTGAATGCATAATTTTTCAGTTACTCAAGTATCATTCAAATCTTCATCGTTACTTCTCAATAGATTGATAATTGTCAAAACTCTTGAAATATAATCCGAAATTGTTTTAGACTCCTTCGCATCCTGGACCAGAAACTCGCTTCTTCACAAAATCCACTCTTTTGAACGACTTTTGGAAAACCTCACACATCTCTTTGGCGGTGGTTGCGTTAGCAACCTTCTGTGACATGGCATCATCCAGACATTGATGGATGGTCGTGACAGCCTTTTGATCTTTTTTTTTTCTTGTGGCTTGCAAGATATCCTTTTGTGCTTGAGTCAACTCATCTTCATTTTCAGGTTGTTTATAGTATTTGATCACAAGGGCTTGCGATCCTAAAATCGCCTTCATAGGGATGCACCAATTCTCATAATTATCTTTCTTTAGGAGATGGATTTGTAATTGAAGTTCTCCATTTGCCATTTTCATGGTAGCCACTAAAGAACCTAAGCTGTAATGTCACTTTGTTGAAAAACAACAGAGCTCAACACACAAATCTGGGAGAAAAATTGAGAGTATACTTTTTTATTTTATTTTAATATACTCACTTTTATTTCATTTTTCTTTAACTTACAATTGCCCAAATGAACACCAATATATATTTAGTGTCTTTGGAAAGCCACTAGACTAAATTTAATGATTTAACAAAAAAGATACATCCTTTGAACTTTTATGATTTTAACCTTTCAAATATATGACTCTTGATTTTATATTTTATTTTTAACACCAAAAATCAAGGTTAATTTCCTAACATGTGAAGCTTCCTCTTATAGCTGAAGTTCTAACGTGAATTCGTTTGAAGTGCACAAGCTAAGTCTTGAATCTGTTTTATATTCGGCAAATTCCATTTGTTATTACACATACATAATTCAACAGAAATGAATTGAAAATATAAATATGGGTACATTTGTCTTTATCGGCTTTATATGAAGTGTAAATATAACAAACTGATTTGTCATTTTGATTCCATATACCATATCTGATAAGGATCCTAAGACATGATCACCTACCAGTACTGTTTTAATCATATTACTTTACATAATATTATTCATCTGTATATAAATTGCAGTTCCCACCGTCTTTATTTTTTCATACCTTGTTGAACAGGTGGGAGGACTTAATAATGGAGGATATGGACGGAGCAACATAAGTTTGAAAGGGGACAAAAACAAACGACAAGCTGAAAAGTTAGAAGAATAATAAGAGGTGGTCAGGGAGAGGTTGGGGGTTCTATTTTTCTAATATTTAATATCCTGAAATTGACACCACTCCATTTAAAGTAAAGAACTAGTGGTTCCCAGAATCGCGTTTTAACAAAAATAAGCACCCTCCGACCATTCCTACTTTTATTAATTCATCAGCTAACCCTTTGTCAGTAGAACCCACTTCCGACCTTAACCTTTTAAACTTATTTCATTTTGTTAAGCATCATATAATAAAAAGTTTCTCAAATATTTTTTAATATATATTTAGTTTAAATTTTTTATTTTGTATTAAAAATTTTCGTATTTTTTTATCTTTAAAGAGTCACGCCAGTGGCATGATAAAGCCTTTTTGACATGATGAAGAACTTTTTGGTACAAAATAAAAAAATTTGGATTATACATGTATTAAAAGAAGTTCAATGAACTATTTGATATATGCTTCTTTTCTTAAACTTAATTATTGGACTTGGCCACGGGAGTATCATAGTGAATGAATTTTTTCCTTAATTGCTAAAGGAGTAATCGTAATTATAAAATCGCACGATAAATTTAATAATCCTACAACCGTAAAAGGCCTAAAAAAATATTAAACACGGTTTGTCACAGTATTATATTTGTGTAGTAACGAATTTGTTTGATGGACTAAATTAATTTATTAGAGAAATAAGGTAAATGTTATGTTTATTTTTATATTTAGATTTTTAGGATAGTGATTTTTAGGATTAGAGAAATAAGGTAAATGTTATGTTTCTTTTTATATTTAAATTTTTAGTATAGTGATTTTTAGGTTTATAAATTTAGTCCTTGTGGTATAATAATATTTATTTGTGGTTCCTTTAAAGTTAGGACACAAAACATAATTTAATTTGTTTTAATTAAATAGTTATTTATATTTATATCCTTTGTCATACTCATTTAAAACTCATTTTAAAAATAAACACATAACTCCACCTCCACTCCCACGTCACCCCACCCCACCCACCGGAATCCTCGTTGGAACGCCGAAATCCTGGCCGGAGACCGTCGGAATTCGCGTTGGATTGTTTCTCTCTCTATTCGTCTATTTCTTTCAATTTTTGGTCCGCGTCAGCGGCACCATTGACAGCGTCGTAGAAGAAGGTTTTTTGCTGAAAAATATAGTGTTCACCCGGAAAAAATAGAGTTTTTTTCGAAAAAAATAGAGGTTTTAGTGAAATAGTAAATTTATTGGTTTCGATTTTTTTGTCAAAAATTATCAAATATGGGTGTTGGATAGATCTCGACGAGTAGATTTCAAACACATAAATTTTGTGAATTTTGAATTTGTAGATTTGAAGTTATGAACTTTTAAAAATTTGATTATTTTTTTTATGAGTTGTCAAATGGTATATTGGTCATTTTCATGATATTTTTAATACACACACTAAATTTATAAAATTATGTGAAGTGTCATATTTTTATTCAATTTGAATTAGATTGGACATATCTCCCAAACCCCCTTAATTTATATAAATGTGTAGGGAAAGCGACAATTTAAAGCAAAGTCATTTTATATGGTTCGAGCTCTGTTTATTAATTCTATTATTACCTAAATTTTGGATGTATGTTGATCTTGATTCTTTATACCAAGTCACAACAACAACAAGAATAAAAGAAACATAAAATAAGGGCTGTACTAAAGACAATTCCACTTTTTCTCCATAATGCTTAGCACCATATAATACTTAAAAATGATTGTATATTATTTTTAGCACCATATAATGCTTAAAAATGATTTTATATTATTTGTTAAAAAAAATAGTGTTGTGGTGCAAATGAGAAAAAAATGAGATGCCTTTAGCATAATTCATAAAATAAAGGCTTTTATTTACATCTTAATTATATGAATGCTTGGGTCCGCGTAAAATTTAACACACTTTCATGTCAAATATCTAGTCAAATATATAATTCCAGGACACCTTTTTTAACCAACCCGACCTCGTCGTCCCTATTCGTACTTTGCACATTCAATTTGTAGACATCTTCCAAAAGTCAAAAGAACTTTTTTATCGCAAAAACATATTTTCATTCAGTATCATTTTTTAATAAAAACAACAAAAGGCAGATACAAACTACATTTATTCTAATAAAGTGCACGTGCATTCACATGTACCATAACGTTTCTTTCTTTAGTTCACATGCAACTCACCACTTCTAATCGTACCAACCCTCAAACTTAAATCCTAAAATCTATAAATTCTGAAAACACCATAAATCTTTTAAAAATAAAACTTAAGCCCCCCAAAAATTTAAACTCCAAATCCTAAAACCTAAAAAATCATAAACCCTTGGCTTTCTTAGATTACATAAGTCATTTAAATTTTAGGACCAAATGATCATTTAAATTCTTGACTAGTTTGCACCTTTAATCAACATGCCTCTCTCCCCTCTAGTGTAAAATCTTTAAACTCAAATGTTTCCTCTCACATTGTTTACACCCCCTCCAAAAGTTCTTGTAGAGCTAGGTCATTCACTCAATTTCATTTGAATGATTTTAACATTATGAAAAAAGACTCTGTCACTCCTCTTAATTGCGCCACACTAGCAGCTCTAGTTCGAGTCTTGTGTCTCTAAATAAATATCTAAGAAATCATTGAAAATGTAAGAAAGAATATTGCAATTTGAAAAAGACGAGACTAGCAAAAAACTTATCGATGCGAAATTTGACAATTTTATGGAGCAGTAAAGAATGCAATTGAGTCCGATCTTCAAATAATTAGGGAAGGGTGTGGTCAATTCACCCAAGAGTAATGTGAATAAGTCCAATTTCATGAAACAAGCTCATAAAGCGCCTAGATGACTATATTAGTGAAAACAAGAAGAGATACAATAATCCAAAATTGGGTGCCAAGGATCGAAAGAACAAGTAACTTTGTTAATTGTTGTTTTTTCCTGTTTTGACAGAATCTTATCCCATTGAGCAATGCTATGAGTCCCCCCAAACTCCTCCAAATCATCCCCAAATAGCAATAAAGTGTTGTGCCCTAACGGGACCCATACCACAAGGTACAACACTTATTGCTGTTTGAGGGACGATTGGGGGGAGTTTTTTTTGGGAATCAAAGTGGTTCTTTATACCATTAGTTTGTTCTCTTATTTTTTTTGTTGTTTGTAGAGTCTATTTCTCTTACAAGGTCCTCCATTTTTCTCTGTCTTTTGTCTCGAGTTTTAGATTTGTGAGCCGTATCTGAATCCACATCTAAACTTTAATTTTATGTATGTACCTCATTGTGAGCGTTGTATACGACTAATTAAATACCGGGTAGCTACTCCTTTATTAAATTAATTCAAAATGCCAAGTTGGTCCAGTTAATAGCATCACCGTCGAAAACATTTTAATGATTACTAACCACCTAGTATTTAAAAAGTAAGTTGTCAAATTTTAATTAAAGTCAGATTAACATGCAACAAGTGTAAAGAAGAATAATAACACCATTCACCATAACGAAGTAAATAGAATAACCATCACAATAATGTAAATAAAGTCTGGAGGAAAACTCCTCACTACAATACCACAAACTGAAATAACTAAACTGAATACTGAAACAATACATGCCAAAGTCCGAAAAACTGAAATGGAAAGATGTCTCTAATAGAAATGGGCAACATGCCCTACAACTGATAGATGCTGAATTTGGAATCCAAATGATAGAAGCGCCTAAAAGCAAATTCTCGTAGCTTCCACAAACAGCTACAGCTCGTCACCTGAATGAGTATCCTATGCATGGTGTCCTTGTGGCTGGGCACCTAAAATGGTTTTACAAGAAAAATAGATTTGAAAGCAAACGGGTCAGAGCCCGAATGTGGAGATATTTTAAAAACCTGCAAGTGCTTTAAAATCATTTAAAACATTAAATGCAAAGTACATGTTAGGACGTGCACTCACATGAAATTCTCACCTCTCGTCTAACTGTGCACTCCTAACGTAAGTACCCATCTAAAATGACACTAACCACTAGCTAAGTGACATCATAGCTAGCTAGACTGATATAGGTTCTACCCTTATTACTCGATTCCCATTACATAAAAACGATCTCAATTAAATAGGGGTTTAACGTAAACTCAGATGCTCAATATACAATATATATCACTATCAGTTAACCCGTTATGTTTTTCTCAAAACAATACCGTAATTATATTCACAACATTAACATGAAGGTTCCCATTAATTAAGTGTATATTATTCACATCATAAATATACAATACAAGCACCCCGAGAACTAAGCTGCGGTGCACACATACCCTGCTATCCATCCCAGTACATCACGTACATAAGGATCACATATTCCGAATCTCTCAGGAATAGTTCACAAATAACAACATCACAAATAATGGAGGCGAACACAGTCACATCACATGGGTCACGCACATACCTACGCTCCCACGATCAGCGGACTTATTAACATCCCAATAAGCCTTTCTCTGACCTATGTTCATCGAAGTAACCAGTCTAAATCCGGGCAACACAAGGATTAGAGGGCCCTAAGCGAACGCAAACCTCCCGTGATAGCAAGTATGGTAGGTATGTCATACACACAAATCATATACCAATACTAAGTAAACACGCATCTTAGTAATCATCGTAATTAATTGTAGTACATATCGCATTCTCGTACCAACTTAATATATATGTAACTTATATACTCCCCGTCCATATTTACACGCGCCATAATTTATTCTCACGTCGTGGTAAACACTCACGTCTCAATCCCATATTAACCATTATTTAAATCACTCGTATATAATTTACTCCTCATAATAACCCAAATGTCCCAAATCTATCAATATATCATCAAAGGAAAGTTATCTCTATCCTCGAACAAGTTTACGGGACTCCCAAAATCAAAACAGGCCAAAAAGGCCTAAACTGCCAGCTCGTTAGAAGTCTCATTCGAACGAGGCTGTTCGAACGAGATTTCAGTTCGTTCGAACGAACTGTACCTTCTAACGAGATCTCGTTCGAACGAGGTTATCGAACAAAATTCCCTTTCGTTAGAAGCGACTGGTCAACTCGTTAGAAGCTCGTTCAAATGAGCTCGTTCGAACAACCTGGAGAGGTCTTCTAACGAGGGACCAGTTTCGGCCCAGATTTTCTCCAATCTCGTTTTTCATCCATTTTAACACCTCAAACCTCTTCCAAAGTTCACCCCAACAACGTTTTAGGGTCTCTAATTCATCCTAAACATATTAAAGTCACCTCCTAACATGTTTTAAGGAATTAATTCGTCCTAAACATCATTAAATCACAAGTCTCTACACTTTTCCCCAATTTTTCAAGAACATGAACCCTAAAAATATTAGATCCTTAATTTATTCAATCAAATCCGTTTATGTGTCTTACAAGATATATCAACATCAGATTAGTCCTCTAAATATGATTCTACGTGCAATCCTTTCATCAAAATTTAGTATTCTACCTCTAAACTCATGGGTTTTTCATTATCTTCCAAGAACAAACATAAATTTGAATTATCTAACATGGAAGGAACATTCTCTGAAATTAAATGGAATTAAATCACTTGCCTTGAGTTTATCTCTGATTTTGATGTTGATTTGCTGAAGTTATCTCTCTCTCTCTGCAGAATTCCCTTTCTACAAGCTTTCTTCTCCAAAGGTGGCTATGGTGGCTAAGGTTTTCTTTGGGAAAGTTGGAAACCTAATTTGATAACCTCCGTAGCTTATTGGGTTAACAAGGGTTGGTTAGTGACTTAGTGGGTTAAATCCACATCAGATTTACTTCACTAATTTTCGTCATTTTTAATTCCTCAAAATACAAAATTTTCAAAATACCCTTTATATTGCCGCTATGGCCTAAAAATACCCCGGGATCCAAACTACACCCCCGGCTAGTGTTTTCTGACTATCTCGACCCTTCCGGACGCGTTGGTGCACTCAAAACGACCATAAGGTTAATAGAATTTAAATTCATTTTTATAAATAAAATAATTATATCCTGACGCGACTGTCACACGCGTCCCAATAAAATGACCAAATTGCCGTATATCAATCTCACGACAAATTTCATAATTCAATATTCATATAACATCATATATACTCAATATAGTCAAATACCAACTCACAACTCGCTAGTATTTTACCCGGATTAATTCCCGATTAATTCTCATTTAATTAATTAATCCCAAAATAAATATCGCCAAAAATACGGGGTATTACATACTTCCCCCCTAATAACTGAATTTCGTCCCGAAATTCGGAACTAGAAAGTACCTGCTAAAAACAACTCTGGATAATGTTCGCGCATCTCATCCTCGCGCTCCCATGTGGACTCCTCGACATTGTGATGTCGCCACTGAACACGCACTAACGGAACTATCTTTGACCGCATCTTCCTCTCACTTCGGTTCAAAATAGCAATCGGCCCCTCCTCGTAGGAGCTATCCGGCTGGAGATCGATGTCCTCCACAGCAATGTGAGAATGAGCCAAATTATCTCTAAGGTATTTCCTTAGCGAGGAAATATGAAACACATCGTGAATCCGATGCAAATGCTCCGGTAACCCAAGTCTATACGCAACTGGTCCGATCCGCTCAATAATAGGAAACGGCTCCACATATCTCGGTGCCAACTTCCCCTTCTTCCCGAAACGCATAATCCCCTTCATAGGAGATACTCTGAGCAAAACCTGGTCCCCCACTTAGAACTCTTTGAAAAATCTCTTTGCATCAGCATAACTCTTCTGCCTGTCTTGAGCTACCCGAATGCGACTCCGAATCAACTCAATCCTTGCCAAAGTATCCTGAATCACTTCCGGCCCAAGTAGTTTGTTGTCCCCCACCTCTAACCAACATGCTTGGGAATGACAAGGCCTACCGTACAACGCCTCAAACGGAGCCATGCCAATAGTGAACTGATAGGAGTTGTTGTAAGCAAACTCCACCAGTGGAAGGTACTGCTCCCATCCACCCCCAAAGTCAATAATGCACATGCGTAGCATGTCCTCCAACATCTGATTTGTGCGCTCGGTCTGCCCATCGGTCTGCGGATGATAAGCTGTACTCAACCGCAATTCCGTGCCCATGGCCTCCTGGAAACTCTCCCAAAACCTCGAAACAAATATCTTGTCTCTGTCAGACACGATATTTAGGGGCACACCGTGAAGTCTCACAACCTCTGAAATGAAGAGCTGGGCATACCGTCCCGTAGTGTAGTCAGTCCTTACGGGTAAAAAGTGAGCGACTTTGGACAACCTGTCCACGATTACCCAAACGGAGTCGTGACCCCTCTGCGACGTAGGTAACCCAGTGATAAAGTCCATGGATATGCTCTCCCACATCCACACTGGGACCTCCAACGGCTGTAGCAGTCCTGCCGGTCTCTGATGATCCACTTTTACAAGCTGACAAGTGGCGCATTTCGAAACAAACTCAGCGATATCTTTCTTCATACCGCTCCACCAATACTGGCGTCTCATGTCTTGGTACATTTTGTCCCCTTCGGGATGTACCGCGAATCGTGAGCCGTGCGACTCTGCCATTACATCGTGTCGCAATTCCTCCCCTTTCGGAACCACTAATCTCTCATTGAAGCGTAATCCCCCGTCTGAGCTAATGGTATAGGACTCGGCTACCTCTGCTAGTAATCGAATTATCTGCTCCTGACAGAACGGGTCATTAGCCTGTGCCCGTACTACCTTCGTGACAATCTGAGGTGTAACAGTCATCACAGACATGAAAAATCGGGCCACTGCATCCTGGTGTCCCAATTCCTTCCATTTGGCCTTCCACACCTCTGCCACTTCATCTGCTGGCCTACGGTTCAACGC
Source organism: Sambucus nigra (assembly GCA_949130495.1). NCBI lineage: Eukaryota > Viridiplantae > Streptophyta > Magnoliopsida > Dipsacales > Adoxaceae > Sambucus > Sambucus nigra. The sequence goes on along the minus strand of OX422215.1, from coordinate 279,196,512 downwards.
GTCTGCCACCACGTTAGCCTTACCCAGGTGATACTGGATGTCGAACTGGTAGTCTTTCACAAACTCAAGCCACCTACGCTGCCGCATATTCAACTCCTTCTGCGTGAACAGGTACTGTAGGGACTTGTGGTCCGTGAACAGTTGGAACTTCTCCCCTAAAAGATAGTGCCTCCAAATTCGTAGGGCAAATACCACTGCCGCCAACTCCAAATCATGCGTGGGGTAATTCTTCTCGTGAGGCTTAAGCTTACGGGAAGCATAAGCTATGGCCTGTCTCTCCTGCTGCAATACACCTCCAAGCCCTTGCAAAGACGCATCGGTGTAAACCAAATACTCAACTCCCGGTCTCGACAATGCTAACACAGGTGCTGAGGTCAATTTGTCCTTTAACTCATCAAATGCCAACTGACAGGCATCACTCCAGATGAATGGCACACCCTTACGAGTCAGATGTGTCAAAGGACCCGTTATCTTCGAAAATCCCCGAATGAACCTCCTGTAGTATCCTGCTAGGCCCAAGAAACTACGAATTTCAGTCGGTGTCGTGGGCTGTCCCCACTCCCTCACCGCGGATACCTTCCCCGAATCAACAGATATTCCTCGGTCGGAAATAATGTGTCCCAAAAACTGGACCTCCTTCAGCCAAAACCCGTATTTCTCATATTTTGCATACAGCTCGTTTTGACGCAGCGTCTGCAAAACCTGTCCCAAATGCTCGGCATGCTCCTCCTCTGTCTAGGAGTAAACCAGAATATCATCAATGAAGACAATAACAAACTGATCTAGGAAATCCCTGAACACTCTGTTCATCAAGTCCATAAACACTGCTGGAGCGTTGGTCAAACCAAAAGGCATAACTCGAAACTCGTAAGAACCATATCTCGACAGGAACGCAGTCTTCGAGACATCCTCCTCCCTGATACGCAACTGATGGTATCCCGATCTCAAATCAATCTTTGAGAAGAAAGAATCTCCTCTCAACTGGTCGAATAAGTCATCGATTCGAGGCAACGGATACTTATTCCGTATCGTGACCTTATTCAACTCTCGGTAGTCCACACACAATCTCAGTGAACCATCTCTCTTCTTTACGAACAACACAGGGGCACCCCACGGTGAAGTACTCCTCCGAATAAACCCCTGACCCAACAACTGTTCTATCTGATCTCGTAGCTCTCGCATCTCTGCCGGAGCCATACGGTACGGTGCGCGTACTATAGGTCTCGTACCCGGTAGTAAATCTATAACAAAGTCTATATCTCGACTGGGGGGTAGGTTTGGTATCTCCTGAAACACATCCGAATACTCCCTGACAACTGGGATAGAATCTAAAGGAAACACAACCTCCTTAGAGGTATCCTCCTCTATGTAATACAGATGAGCGGTCGATCCTCCCTCTGGGCGAGGCATCGCCACTACAAACATCTCTTGCCCCGGAATGGCAAAAACAATGCTTCCGCTGAAGCAATCAATCATGGACCTATAAGCTACGAGCCAATCCATACCGATAATCACATCGTGAACATGCATATCTAATACCAACATGTCTGCAGGTAATACCAAACCACCAATCTCTACCCCCACTCCCCGGCATATAAAGAAAATAAGTGACCCACTACCCAATGGTGAGGACACACGTCATTGTGCTCTCTACCGTAGCTAACAATCCTAAAGCTTTCGCGAAATGTGTAGCTATAAAACAATGTGTAGCCCCCGTATCAAATAATACCAGACCCATAGTGCCATGGATAGGAAACGTACCCTCAATCGCGGGCGGTGCCTGTGGAACTGCAGCCTGGTGGACGTTATAGACACGTCCATACTGTAGCTTCCCCTGCTAAGCTGGGACTGCTGGAATGGGTGGCAATGCTGCCATCTGTGGCGGTGCGGGGAGAGCGGCGGGAAACATATGCCTCTGTGGCTCCTGGCGAGCACCCTGCTGCTGCTGCTGTGGGGCCCTGCCCCTATAAGGACAATCCTGTCGTTTATGGCCAGTCTTGCCACAAACAAAACACTTCCCTGGGAAGTTCCCTCCTCTCTGCCCCTGCTGTCCCTGGCCCTGGTGGCCGTTACCGTTCCTCCCGTGGCCCTGCTGGCCCTGGTGAAACTGTTGCCCATTCTACCCCTGTTGGCCGTTTGGACCCTGATGGCCCTGACGGAAACCTCCCTATCCGTGCCTGTAGTTACCTGATCTGAACCTCTTCTGATCCCCCTGCTGAGAACCCTGCTCACCCTGTCTCTGCCCCTGAACAGATTGTGCCCCACCGGCACCATGTCCTCCTGTCCTGCCCTGATGGCTAGACTCTCCCGATCTCTTGCCCTCAGTCATATGAAAGCGGTGATCCTGGCAGTGTAACAAAGCAGCGTTAACCACATCAAAATACGTGGCCAACGAAAGGTTCCCTAACAGATGCTGACGGATCCTCCATGTCAACCCGTCGGTGAATTTCTCAATCTTCTTCTTTTCTGTTGGTATCTCATCCGGAACGATATTCAACAGATTTATGAACTCGACCTCATACTCGGCCACGGTCTTACCCTCCTGCTTCAGACTCATCAATTTCCTCCTCATTTCCGTATGAACAGCGGACAGAAAGTACTTGCGGTCAAACCGCACCCAGAAGTCCTGAATAGTGAGAGTATCCCTCTCCTCTACGGTGGTAATAGATTCCCACCACTGTAGTGCAGATCCAACTAGCTTGAAAGTATCTAGCACCTGCTTCTGAACATCCGTGAACTCATACATCCTTAAGTGCCTCTGCATTTCCTTCCTCCACTGGCTCGAGACTACCACATCTGAGCTACCTGCAAACTCTGGCGGATGCGCTTTCTGAAAAGCGTCGCGTACACGCTCCCAAGCAGACGGGAATGTATTTGCCTGTATCGGCGCGGCAACCGGCGCCTGAGGTGGTGCCTGCTGGACTACGGCAATTGCGTCATTTACCGCTTGGGCTACAATAGCTGCAACCTCAGCGGCGTTCATCATGCCCTGAACTGGAGCGGGCTGGGGTTCGAGCGTTGCATACCTGGGAACTCGTCGTGCACGTCGTGGAGGCATCTGAAATAAGAATAAAGTTTATAAGTTCGCAGTTATAAACTTAAAATAGCTGAAGAACGAAGCATACACAAAAAGAGTACAACAGTCCTAAAATATAGGGCTCTATATCAAAGAAAGCTTGGCGGAAACATAATAGCCGTACAGATCCTAAAGGACACTAGAACCTGATGCTCTGATACCACCTGTGACACCCCGACTAATTAAATACCGGGTAGCTACTCTATTAAATTAATTCAAAATGCCAAGTTGGTCCAGTTAATAGCATCACTGTCGAAAACATTTTAATGATTACTAACCACCTAGTATTTAAAAAGTAAGTTGTCAAATTTTAATTAAATTCAGGTTAACATGCAACAAGTGTAAAGAAGAATAATAACACCATTCACCATAACGAAGTAAATAGAATAACCATCACAATAATGTAAATAAAGTCTGGAGGAAAACTCCCCACTACAATACCACAAACTGAAATAACTAAACTGAATACTGAAACAATACATGCCAAAGTCTGAAAAACTGAAATGGAAAGATGTCTCTAATTGAAATGGGCAACATGCCCTACAACTGATAGATGCTGAATCTGGAATCCAAATGATAGAAGCGTCTAAAAGCAAATTCCTGTAGCTTACACAAACAGCTACAGCTTGTCACCTGAATGAGTATCCTATGCATGGTGTCCTTGTGGCTGGGCACCTAAAATGGTTTTATAAGAAAAATAGATTTGAAAGCAAACGGGTCAGAGCCCGAATGTGGAGATATTTTAAAAACCTGCAAGTGCTTTAAAATCATTTAAAACATTAAATGCAAAGTACATGTTAGGACGTGCACTCACATGAAATTCTCACCTCTCGTCTAACTGTGCACTCCTAACGTAAGTACTCATCTAAAATGATACTAACCACTAGCTAAGTGACATCATAACTAGCTAGACTGATATAGGTTCTACCCTTATTACTCGGTTCCCATTACATAAAAACGATCTCAATTAAATAGGGGTTTAACGTAAACTCAGATGCTCAATATACAATATATATCACTATCAGTTAACCCGTTATGTTTTTCTCAAAACAATACCGTAATTATATTCACAACATTAACATGAAGGTTCCCATTAATTAAGTGTATATTATTCACATCATAAATATACAATACAAGCACCCTGAGAACTAAGCTGCGGTGCACACTTACTCTGCTATCCATCCCGATACATCACGTACATAAGGATCACATATTCCGAATCTCTCAGGAATAGTTCACAGATAACAACATCACAAATAATGGAGGCGAACACAGTCACATCACATGGGTCAGGCACATACCTACGCTCCCACGATCAGCGGACTTATTAACATCCCAATAAGCCTTTCTCTGACCTATGTTCATCGAAGTAACCAGTCTAAATCCGGGCAACACAAGGATTAGAGGGCCCTAAGCGAACGCAAACCTCCCGTGATAGCAAGTATGGTAGGTATGTCATACACACAAATCATATACCAATACTAAGTAAACACGCATCTTAGTAATCATCGTAATTAATTGTAGTACATATCGCATTCTCGTACCAACTTAATATATATGTAACTTATATACTCCCCGTCCATATTTACACGTGCCATAATTTATTCTCACGTCGTGGTAAACACTCACGTCTCAATCCCATATTAACCATTATTTAAATCACTCGTATATAATTTACTCCTCATAATAACCCAAATGTCCCAAATCTATCAATATATAATCAAAGGAAAGTTATCTCTATCCTCGAACAAGTTTACGGGACTCCCAAAATCAAAACAGGCCAAAAAGGCCTAAACTGCCAGCTCGTTAGAAGTCTCGTTCGAACGAGGCTGTTCGAACGAGATTTCAGTTCGTTCGAACGAACTGTACCTTCTAACGAGATCTCGTTCGAACGAAGTTATCGAACGAAATTCCCTTTCGTTATAAGCGACTGGTCAACTCGTTAGAAGCTCGTTCGAACGAGCTCGTTCGAACGACCTGGAGAGGTCTTCTAACGAGGGACCAGTTTCGGCCCAGATTTTCTCCAATCTCATTTTTCATCCATTTTAACACCTCAAACCTCTTCCAAAGTTCATCCCAACAACATTTTAGGGTCTCTAATTCATCCTAAACATATTAAAGTCACCTCCTAACATGTTTTAAGGAATTAATTCGTCCTAAACATCATTAAATCACAAGTCTCTACACTTTTCCCCAATTTTTCAAGAACATGAACCCTAAAAATATTAGATCCTTAATTTATCCAATCAATTCCGTTTATGTGTCTTACAAGATATATCAACATCAGATTAGTCCTCTAAATATGATTCTACGTGCAATCCTTTCATCAAAATTTAGTATTCTACCTCTAAACTCATGGGTTTTTCATTATCTTCCAAGAACAAACATAAATTTGAATTATCTAACATGGAAGGAACATTCTCTGAAATTAAATGGAATTAAATCACTTGCCTTGAGTTTATCTCTGATTTTGATGTTGATTTGCTGAAGTTATCTCTCTCTCTCTGCAGAATTCCCTTTCTACAAGCTTTCTTCTCCAAAGGTGGCTATGGTGGCTAGGGTTTTCTTTGGGAAAGTTGGAAACCTAATTTGATAACCTCCGTAGCTTATTGGGTTAACAAGGGTTGGTTAGTGACTTAGTGGGTCAAATCCACATCAGATTTACTTCACTAATTTTCGTCATTTTTAATTCCTCAAAATACAAAATTACCAAAATACCCTTTATATTGCCGGTATGGCCTAAAAATACCCCGGGATCCAAACTACACCCCCGGCTAGTGTTTTCTGACTATCTCGACCCTTCCGGACGCGTTGGCGCACTCAAAATGATCATACGGTTAACATAATTTATTTTCACTTTTATAAATAAAATAATTATATCCTGACGCGACTGTCACACGCGTCCCAATGAAATGACCAAATTGCCGTATATCAATCTCACGACAAATTTCATAATTTAATATTCATATAACGTCATATATACTCAATATAGTCAAATACCAACTCACAACTCGCTAGTATTTTACCCGGATTAATTCCCGATTAATTCTCATTTAATTAATTAATCCCAAAATAAATATCGCCAAAAATACGGGGTCTTACATATTTTTGTTTTATTTGGATATATGTTGTTTGGACATGTATAATTTTGCTATAATAGGTACAAATATACTTATGGGCAGTGGTAGTGGCAGTGGCCATACTGTCTAACAGTTTTTTTAAAAATTTTGTCCAGAATTGTCACGGTAAAAAATCGTGACAATTTTTTTAGGTTTTGTCACGGGTTTGTCATAGTCTTTGACTGTGACAAAACTTGTCAAGGTCAAAGACCCTGACAGGATCGTGACAAGTCTAATGAACTTATCACGATCTTTGACTGTAACAAGTCCATGACAAAGGCAGTTATCATCCCTAGACTTATCACAGTCAAAGACCTTGACAAGTTTGTCTTGTCATGATTTTAGACCTTGACAAGTCGACTGTTTTGGTGTAGTGTCTTAGGTAATACTTCTCTCCATGATTTCACTTGCACATATTGTGGTAGAAAGAGTCACCTTAAGAGGTTTTGTTTTGATATTAAAAGCGGTCCTAGGAAGTCTAAGGGTAGAGTCACCAAAACCTAAGAGCATCACTTTACACTTATATGGGTTAGGAGATTCGATTTTGAGGCTTTACATAATAGACTTTATGATTCTCATTTACTTGCACATGATACTTCCCATGTTAGATCTAAAAGATGATTGTGTTAACTTTTTTTACATACACTAGATGTGCTTCATCATACATTCTTAGTAGTTATATGTTTGTTAGTTATATTCTAGTTTATGCTTTGTCACATATGTTTGCTAAATTCATGACCAGGGTGTCTTTTTTATTGGGTCTTATTGAAAAATAAAAAAAGATTTTGTTTGTCCCTTGAGTTATCTTTGTTTTCTTTTTAAAATTTATTATAAAAATTTAAAGACTCAAAAAGATTTTTTTGTGTATTTTAGTTTTATGCATTTTATGTGGCGTATCCTTGTGTTTGAATCCTATATCACTTTTCGCTTCCATGTGGCTAGAACTTTTGGTTATGAATTTCAGTTCTTTAATTGTTCTTTATCATGATTGCATGGAGTAGTTTGTTTTGGATTTGTCTAATGGATTCTCTTTGTATATTCCTCCACACATATATGCACGATCTCTTTTGAACTTTAACTTCACATGTATATTTAAGCTAAGTGAGATGTTCTCCCATCAATTTTGCCATCTACATGTTTGTGACTATGAGAGACTTGTGCATGTAAGAACTGTTGCCCGTGAGCTTTATTTGAATTGTATAAATAATATATGAGGGTGTACAAGAAAGGGTTACGATATGAGCAAATGTTCTTTGCATGAAAGTCACCGTTGTTAAGAGACCAATAAAAGATTAAAGATAATAAAAATAGAAAAATTGCCAAAAAGGGGCCAACTTAATTTAGCTTGATCTTTCAAAAGAAATAAGTTCCAAAGAATTGAGAGTAGAAAAGAAAAGAAAATATGCAATATATTTTGAGGATTTTTAGTTGAAGATCAACGGGTTTTCACAATGAATCCTAGTTATGCTTATTTTTTCATGACACTGTTGATTTGTAGAATAGTTAAAATTCTAGGCTTGTGTGCATTCTGTTTGTTTCTTCTTTGAGTTCACGTTATCTTGTCACATGAGGCTAAATCTTAGTTGATAAAGTTTTAAAATCAAATATACTCATTGGACATATTAAAGTGATTGGATCATAATTCTTTTGTCTCTAGTTCACACCTATTCATTCCGTTTACCACATATTTATTTAGACACATTTATGCCATATGAGTGTGAAAAGCTTATTGTGTTTAGTTTCTTGTGTGGTATATATATATATATATATATATATATATATATGCGTGTGTGTGTGTGTGTGTGTGTGTGTGTGTGTGTGCTTCGTTATTATCTTTTTTATGTTTATATATATAGTATCGTTTATTTTTGAGTATTTTCTTTTACATCTAATCCATGTATGATATTTGTTGATATCAACATCTATCTTGTTGCGATTTTTCATAGATATCCTACGCTCATTTTAGATCTTTCTAGTTGATATCATTTTGCTATTGCTTCAGAATTGTTATATATTGTTTTTTATGTGGATTAGTTGTTCTTGTGTTGCCATGCTTCTTTGTTGTCTCTTGTATCACTATACAACATTGCATGATATACCTAATTTTCTATTATTCTTATCCCTTGTTTCATTTAGGGGGAGAATTGAATTAATCACAGAGAAATGGGTCATTTTATGCACCTTACTCTTTGCCTATTCCTCAACAAAAAGGGGGAGAAATGGTATCTAATTCTTTTAATTTGGGAACATCTAACTTATGGGGAGGTGTCTTTCATAGGTAGACAATGTTAGTCAAAGGGGGAGGATTTAATATTGTTATATTCCCTGTTGATACCAAAATTAATATACTGATATAGACGAATAATAAGAAGATACGTGTCGACCTACGTGGCACAATAGCAACGAGGAAGTTTATTTCCCCGACTAAGTCATACTCACTCCGAACAGCAAGTACACTCCGAGGAACACCAACACTCCGAGGAACACCAACACTCCGAGGAACTCCAATACTCTGAGGAACTCTTGAACGACGAGCAACTAAGGCGGTCCGAGCTGCATCTCGGCCACAACATTGATTGCCAGATAATCAACAGTTCAACTATTCATTGAATGCTTATCATGCAGACGTATATTCTTAAAGGGCATTAATTGTTTACCCTTTCACATGTACAACCCAAGGGCTATAAATATATTGTATCACCCTCATTCAAAGGGACCGGAATTTCTTGATAGAATTACATATCGAGAATTCCAAAACACTTGGCAATAACAGAAACAGTGGACGTAGGCCATTCTTATAAGGCTGAACCACTTTAAAATTCTTTGTCTCATTTATATTTATCTGTGATTAAAAAATTAGAAGTAATCTAATTTTTTACATCAACAGATTGGCGCCGTCTGTGGGAACGACTGTTGTTATCGTTTTTCACCAAAAATCATTCATCATCAATGGCAGATAATCCGGAATCCAGCAATCGAAATGCTGGAAATGCTGGAAATCCTCCAAATCCCTCTGCACCTCCAGATCTAGCTAGAATTATGATAAATCTGGCTCAAGGACAAACCGCCATGCAAGAGACAATGCGGCAACTCATACAGACCCTTCATGGCGGTGCACCTGCACATTCGGGACAACGAAGTGGTCAGAGGCAAACCTATTTACTTTCTTTACGATCCAGGCGTACAGATGCGTATCGTAATGAGGAATCTGATGATTTCTCTTATCAACCTGGGCGAACTTCATCAATACGGGCTATAGATACTGAGCAACGTATCACTCTCTCTCCAGAGAGACCCAGTGCCTTGGAGAGATTGAGCAGGGTATCTCCTTTCAGTCGATTAGGCCCTAGGAGGAATAGGAGTCCACCTAAGACCATGTCGAGGAGTTTTCGACAACCATCAGATCTAAGAGAAGGATCAGCACAATCACGACCAGTTGCTCGTCAAGATAGATCTCAGGAGGCCACATCAAAGCAATCAATTGCTCGAACTAACAAGCCCGAGGAAGGAAATGATGCGTGGAAAGGTTCCATTCAGCGGTTGGAGGATAGATTGGGAGAAATGGCTAAGGCGAAGAATCCCCTACAACAAACTTTTGTTCAAGGGACACCTTTTGTCCAGGCCATTGTGGATTTCCCTACCCCGTCAAAGTTTAAAGCACCCGTGGTGACCCCCAAATATGATGGAAAGACAGATCCTGTTCTACATATAGAGCAATATCAAGCTGCTGCCGACATCTATACTGTCCCCGACGAGATGAGATGGAGAGCATTCTCAGGAACTCTTACTGAATCTGCCCAGATATGGTACAACAATCTTCCTCGGGGTAAGATTTCAACTTTCTTTTAACTGGCCGAGTTGTTCATCGGCAATTTCTATTTTGGAGAAAAGCCAGTAAAACGAGTAGCACACTTGTTAAGTGTTAGACAAAAATCGGGTGAGAGTACTAGAGATTACATAACTCGTTTCAATAATGAGAAGCTGGAAGTCATAGATTATGAAGAAAAGACAGCAATTACCGCCTTGATGAGTGGGTTGTTGCCTAACAAGTTGTATTACACTTTGGCCAAAGATCCACCTACAACTATGTCGGAGTTGATGGCAAAAGCGGACAAAATCATGAATGCCGAGGAGGCTATGGATGCAAAGAAGAATATGGATAAAGAAACCAAGGTGGAAGTCGACAAATCTAAGAAGAATGAGCATAAGGGCAATGGCGGTGACAAACATTCCAAGAATAATAAGTTGTCATGGGAAGTCCTGAAAAAATTCGGTAATTATACTCCTTTGAAAATGGGTATTAATCATGTCTTGGAAGAAATCAAGAATAACGAGGAAGTAAAGTGGCCAAAGAAACTGAGGTCAGACCCTGACACGAGGAATAGGGAGAAATATTGCGAGTTCCATAAGGATCATGGCCATATGACCAAAAATTGCATAGCTCTTCAGAACGAGATTGAAACACTCATCCGAAGAGGGAAGCTAGCAAAGTATGTTGATAGGGGAGGCGAAAGAAGAAATAATGACCGAACTAGAGAAATGTCAAGATCTCCTCGTCGAGCAGAGGAGAAAAAGAAGAGAAACCATGAAGATGATCCAGATGATGACCCTGATCTTCCCAAGAAACCAAGGCAGCCAGAACGAGAGGTATTTTCAATACGCTTTGGGTCATTTGATTGTAATGTCATTACAGGAGGAGATGCAGGAGGAGGAGACCTTACTGCAGAAAGAAAATCTTACCTCGGTGAGGCTCAGGCTTGCTCGTACACTCAACGGATAAATTTGGCTGAAGAGGATCGCCCGAGGAAGGTAAACAAAGAGAAGTTGGTCATTGGTTTTTCAAAAAACGACCTTGCAGGTGTTCTTTACCCTCACGACGACCCTTTGGTGATCAAAATGAGGATGAAAGAAGTAGTGATTTCAAGGGTTCTGGTAGATAATGGTAGTTCGGCAGACATCATGTTCTACTCATGCTTTGACAGTTTAAATTTAAAATTATCTCAATTGGAGCCTTATCACAGACCTCTCCTGGGTTTTGCTGGCGAGAAGGTTTTTCCACTTGGGACGATCAAGTTGGATATATTCATTGGAACTTGGCCTGCTTGTCGAACAGAAAGAATACGCTTCTTTGTGATGGATAAGAATGTGCAATCAGCTTACAACATCATCATGGGAAGGGTTGGTTTGAAGAAGTTCGAAGCAGTTCCATCTACAGTACATCAGTGCTTAAAATTCCTAACAAATTTTGGAGTAGGAGTTGTGAAAGGTGACCAAAAAGTAGCTCGAGAATGCTATTATTCGTCTACCGAGCAAGAGGAGCTTGAAGAGTCAAGGAAAAAGACCACTACCTACCAGGTGGATGAAGGTACAGAAATTGAAACACTGGATCCTAGAGATGAATCCCAACTTGTAAAAGGACAAGTGGTGGAATCTACAGAAAATGTTATTCTGGACGATGAACACCCTGAACGAACAACTTAGATAGGTTCGTCGTTGGATGCTTCGATAAAACAGGAGTTGATAACTTTCTTGAGAAATATAAAGAAAACTTTTGCATGGAGTCATGAAGACATGCCAGGAATAGATCCAAATTTCTTATGCCATGAGCTTAATGCGAATACGGAGATCAAGCCTGTAAAGCAGAGAAGAAGAGTGTTTAGTCCTGAGAAGAATCAAGCCATACAAGAGGAGGTCGAGAAGCTCCAGAAAGCCCAATTCATTGAAGATGTGAAATATCCAGACTGGTTAGCAAATGTGGTGATGGTAAAGAAGAAAAACAATAAATGTAGAATGTGTATTGATTTCACCGATCTCAACAAGGCATGCCCAAAGGATCACTTTCCATTGCCCAGAATTAATCAACTAGTGGATGCTACCTCGGGACACGAGCTGCTCAGCTTCATGGATGCTTACTCTAGTTACAACCAGATCAAAATGAAACCTGAAGATAGGGAAAGTACTTCTTTTATTACCCCTAGGGGAACTTATTGTTATAATGTTATGCCTTTTGGTTTAAAAAATGCTGGAGCGACATACCAGCGGCTGATGAATAAGGTTTTTGCCAAACAAATCAGTTGCAATATGGAAGTCTATGTCGATGATATGCTGACAAAGAGCAAGAAAGCTGCTGATCATCTAGTTGACTTAGGTCAGACCTTTGATCAACTGGATAAATACCAAATGAAGCTCAACCCGACGAAGTGCACCTTTGGAGTACGAGAAGGAATGTTCCTCTGGTACATCGTCAACCAGCGAGGCATTGAGGCAAATCCAGAAAAGATCAAAGCTCTTTTAGGGTTGCGATCTCCAACGACGAAGAAAGAGGTGCAGAGTCTTACAGGACAAGTTGCAACGCTCAACAGATTTGTATCCCGAGCAACTGATAGATGCCTCCCATTCTTCAAAACACTTCGAAAAACTTTTGAGTGGAATGATGAATGTGAAAAAGCCTTTCAAGACTTGAAGAAATATCTGGGAGCACCTCCACTGTTGTCCAGGCCAGTAATGGGAGAAAAGTTGTACTTGTACCTGGCAGTATCAGAGAATGCAGTCAGCTCGGCATTGATCAGAATAGAGAATGGAGTCCAGAAGCCAATTTATTACACAAGTAAGGCTTTCCGAGGTGCAGAGATCAGGTACCCAAAGTTGGAAAAATTGGCATTGGCATTAATTGAGGCAAGTAGAAGAATGAGGCCATATTTCCAGGCCCATACCATCGTCGTGTACACCGACATGCCATTGAGACAAGCCCTTCATAAACCAGAAAAATCAGGGAGACTGATGTACTGGGCAATAGAGCTCGGGGAATATGATATTGTGTATGAACCCAGATCATTATTAAAAGGGCAGGCTGTAGCAGACTTTATAGCAGAGTTTACATATCCTGATACCCCCGAGGAATAAAAGTTGCTCACTGATCAACCTGTGGATGTTACAGGATCAACAAACGCAAGCTCAGACCAACTCCGGTTGGTAAAAGGGCTTGTGGATATTGAAGGATCATCAAATTCGAGCTCAGACCAACTCCGGTTGGTAAAAGGGCGAGAAGAGATGATCGACGAGGAGCGAGAAATATCAGGGGAAGATGAAAGGAAACAATAAATATTTCACCGAGGAACTCTGTCAGATAAGAAATTTAAAGACGAGTTACCTACATGGAGATTATATGTAGATGGGTTATCTTGCACAACAAGTTGTGGAGCGGGGATTATTTTGAAAACCCCAGACGAGATTGACATGGAATATGCCTCGCGATTCCAATTCAAAGCCTCCAATAATGAGGCTGAGTATGAAGCCAAGATAGCAGGTCTTAATTTAGCAAAGATTATGGAAGCACAACAAGTGATGGTATTCAGTGATTCTCAATTAATTGTGAATCAGATGATGGGAACATATGCATTTAAAGGAGAATTAATGGTCAAGTATCATGCAAAGGTGATGGAGTTGTTGGCAGAATTTATTGATCAGAATACCAAGAATGGAGAATGCACAAGCAGACGCACTGGCCCGACTAGCATCAGCTACTCGTACCGAGCTGCGAAGAACGATACCAAGTGAAGTATTAGAAAGTCGGAGCATAGATGAAGACCTGACGATGAACATTATTACCCTTGATTTAGGACCATCCTGGATGGATCCCATCAGGGCATATATTGAGGAGGGAGAACTACCGGAGGATAAGCTCGCTGCCAAGAAATTAAAGTTTAAAGCTGCTCGGTATGTACTAACTAATGGTGTTTTGTATAGACGAGGAATTATGGTAGGTTTGCAAAGATGTGTACATCCCTCCGAGGTGAAAGAATTGATTGAAGAGATCCATGAAGGGTCCTGTGGAGCCCATGTAGCAGGTCGAACACTTTTGCAAACGGTGATGACACAGGGATACTATTGGCCAACGATGAGGACTGATTGTATAGCCTATGCTAAGAGATGTGATAAATGCCAACATTTTTCCTCCATCCGACGAACTCCACAAGCATTGTTGACACCCATAACTTCCCCTTGGCCATTTGCCATGTGGGGAATGGATTTGGTTGGACCACTGCCAACGACCCGAGGAAGATTCAAGTACCTCATCGTCGCAGTGGATTATTTTACTAAGTGGGTAGAAGCTGAACCTCTGATTGATATGACATACGAGAAGGTGTACCAATTCATTTGGAAGAACATCATCTGCCGATATGGTCTCCCTCATGCCTTCATCACAGACTATGAAACACAATTTGATAACGAGGAGTTTGCCGCCTATTGTCATCAGTCAAACATTTTGAAGGTTCATTCAGCACCAAGCCATCCTCAAAGCAATGGACAGACTAAAGTGACGAACAGAACATTACTAAATGGTTTGAAGAAGAGGCTAAGTGAAGCTAAAGCTAATTGGATTAATGAGCTACAGTCCGTATTGTGGGCTTACCGAACAACTCCCCGAGCAGCAACTAGAGAATCGCCATATATGCTGGCGTTTGGAAGTGAGGCCGTAATACCTGCCGAGTTGGGTCTTCCAACACACAGAGTGCTGAATTTCAATTCCCCAATTAGAGAATTAATGAGGAGATTAGATTTGAACATGCTCGAGGAGGTTAGAGAAGAGGCATCCATTAGGAATGCTGCTTACCAACAACGAACAGCCATGTTCTACAATAAGAGGGTGAAAAAATGCGACTTGAAAGAAGGAGATTACGTGCTAAAGAAGGTCATTCAAAAGCACAATAAGTTGGAAGCAAACTAGCATGGACCTTACCGAGTTACAGAAGTTTTTCGACCAGGAACTTACCGAATAACAACTCTAGAAGGAGAGGAATTTAATAATGCATGGAATGCTGAACACCTACGCAAGTATTATCAGTGATGTAAAATGTAAAGCAGTTCCATCAATATGAATAAAATGACGATATTTCGCCATGTTCTCTCTTTTTATTGAAAGTTGTTTGAGGAATACTAGTGTGTAACACTACGCTGCTCGACAGTAAAAACAACACGATAGTTCAAGCTCAGACCAACTCCGGTTGGTAAAAGGGCGAGAACACGATAGTTAGAACTGAGACCAACTCCGGTTGGTAAAAGGGCGAGAACAAACCATACTCCTTTGGTTAGGAGGCGTACACTAGCTCAGACCAACTCCGGTTGGTAAAAGGGCAAGTGAACATGATAGTTCTAACTCAGACCAATTCCGATTGGTAAAAGGGAAAGAACACGATAGTTCAAGCTCAGACCAACTCCGGTTGGTAAAAGGGCGAGAACAAACCATACTCCTTTGGTTAGGAGGCTGACACTGGCTCAGACCAATTTTGGTAAAAGGGCAAGTGGACATGATAGTTCGAGCTCAGACCAACTCCGGTTGGTAAAAGGGCGAGAACAACATCAACATTTCTAAAAATTCCAACGTGTTTGGTTAGGAAACAAGATATGCTCTCAAATGCCAACTTATGTTGGTCGGGAGGTAAGATTATTACATAAAATACAAAAGTTCCTCGAAGAACAAAATATTCCAAACTGAACCAAGTATGGTTGGTCGGGGGTCAAAACCCACTAACTGTAGTTGGTCGACGAGGAGAAAATATTCCAAACAGTACCAAATATAGCTGGTCGGGGATAAAAACCCACTAACTATAGTTGGTCGATGAGAACAATTTAACAACCTTGGTTGGTTGGAAGAATTTTAAACATTTTTATACTCATTACTTTATTATTAAGTGATCGAGCAACATTACTAATACTTGTAACTTTTTTACTAAGTTGGTCGATGAACAACACAATATTGTTATGCAAGCACAAATATAAAGTGTTTGACAAATACAAGACAATAGAAATACAAATTTGCAAACAAAAATGAAACTCTTTCATTAAATTCAAAATGAATTACACAAATTTATTACATTGATATTAAATTGTGTACTAATTATTACATCAGAATTTCCTATTCTACTGGTCTTTTCCCTTCTGCTTTTGAAATAGGCTCCTCGCCAGCGGGAGGATCTTCCAGGCAAAGGGGATAATTAATGAAGTTAATATCTCGAAGCATTTGGACGTTCTTTACTGAAGGTGTGTCCAGTAGATGCTCGGGACGAGATACCTCGATCTGAGAATGAAGATTGTAGTCACCGAGGTATTTTGCAATTAAGCTCCGAGGAATGGTACGAGCTGGGATCCATTCCATGTCCAAATTATACGGTGGCATAGGCAAGTCAAGTACCCCAGGATCATAATAGTCCCACAGGTAGTGTCCTTGTTCGAGCTTCAGCACGCCCAAGGCATTCAGCCAACCTTGCTTGTAGCCCTCATTATTGGCATTCTGGATACGATCATCTAAATGGAATAGAGCTTCGTTGTATCCAGCCATCCAGAACTCCCTGGGCTGTTTGTGAAATTGAAATGTCAATCTTTAAAGCTTCTCGTGAAGACTTTGGATGAAAAGTTCATTAGTCGCCAACGCTGATGTCTTTGAAGAGAGTTGTTGTTCCAGTTCTATAATTTTCTTTGACATGTCAGACAAAGCTTGGTTCTTAGCCATTAATTGGAATGCTTGATTTTCCAACGTTGATCGAGTACGATCTTCTTCAACAGTACGATGAAGAACTCTTTATCCTCCTCGAGCAGGTCGAGAACTTGGTTCCTCGACAACATTCTGAGCAGCTCTTCCTCGTCCACGAGAACCTCTTCCTCGTCCCCGAGTAACAGTAGAAGGCCCAGCTCTTCTCAAAGCCTCTAACTCTTCTCGCAACTTGGCATTTTCCACTTCTAAAAATGAGAATCCATCATCAGTGACCGGTACCAAGGTAGTGGAAGATGAAGCAGCAGACCTCGGCTGAGCTAGTTCTTTTGTAGATTGTTGTTTTCCTGTTCCAATAGCTCAGCGATTTGCCTGTGCCCTTCGGCATCTGCTTTCAATGTTCTCTCTCTCACTTCATAGCCAGCAAGCATCTTGTCGTAGACTTTTTCACCAAGTTGTTTGAGTTTCTTCTCATACCCTTCATGCAAAAGAGCTGAAGACTCTTTATACTGCTGCTGAAGTTCATCGAGAGTACCTTGCAAGTCTTCAATCATTTCATAATAATCCACATTATTAGCCACAGCTCGGTCAAGTAAGCATTTCAGATACTAATAAGCTTCGATTGCCGTCCTGAGCAAGGATGTCGGCAACCTCTGATGCACTCAGGTTTATGTGACCAGCATTATAATATTTATGACATTTCTTCATCAGCTTTGTATCATTAGTAGATAGCAGATCCCTCCTGGCCAGAAACTAGCAGAGAAAGAAAAAGTAATCATCAAAAAGAAGATCAAGACAGAGTACAGAAGAGAAAAGAGACAATCATATGGAAGAAAAGAACTCAAATTTTATTAGATCATAGTGCAGAGTTACAAAGATCTTGGTTACACTTAAAAAAGAAGAAAAATAGAAAGAGAATACCGAACAACTTCACACCTTTTCCTTGTCTCCCAAGACTATCTCGGGAGGCTGGGATGAGGAGCTCGGTTGCTCGGTGGGAACAACGAGTTGGTCGGCTAGAGCTGGAACTTATTCAGGAGGAGCAGGCAGAGATGAAAGCTCCTCGTCAGCAGGCTGGGTAAGGATGAGATCACCCACTACCATTGAAGATTCTTCGGAGGCAACTTCGTCCTCTTCTTCATCTTCGATGGTTGGGGGAGGACCAGGGAGATGTTGTTGAAACAGTTCTGAGTCCTCATTAACTTTCAATTCTTGTAAGGCAGCAACCCAGCCATCTCGGAAGTATTTTAAACTCCCATATTGCACCTGAGTCATCATTGCTGCTACCCCCCTGTCCCATCCTTTATCCCAACCGGTGCGGAAAGATTTTTTCACCACCATCTTTCTTTTCATTTTCTACGAGGAGAGCTTCTCGGATAGAAGATCCTCGGTGGCCTTCAACTTAGCTTCCACCTCTTCCTTCTGGTGGTTCACTTCTCGCAGAAGGGATAATTCTTCTTCTGCCATTCTCATCTTGTCTTCAAGCTCCCCAAAGTTCTTGAGCTTCTCATCATATTTCTTTTTCTCTCCTTCCAAATCTTTCACTTTATTTTCCAGCTGCACCTTTTCTGCCTCAACTGCAGCCAATTTCTTCTCCCAATCAGCCTTATCCTCGTCATACTTTGACGGGACTCCTTCAAAGACTGGGCCAAACCTAGTAAAGCATCCTCCACTCCAGACGAGGAGCTAGAAGCCTTGATCGCTTCATCTTTCTTCACAATGGTGTTGAAGCAACTCACCAGCTGAAAAAGGATATAATGATAAGTCGGTACAGAGATATACGTATTGATGAAAGGAAAGAAAATTCAAAATGAGATAAACTTACTGAAGCAATGTGACGAGTAGCCAAGGATGTAAGCATATCCCTAGACATACTCTCCTCAATTCCTTGAACCTCAGCAATGGTCCAAGTCTTTATCGAGCTCATTGCAGAGCTCGGGGGAATAATAGTTGGAACACCAGCTCCACTAACTTGGAGCTGAGGAATGGTTTCAGTCAAATTAACCAAGGAGGATTTCTTCAGTCTCCTCGGTGGCATTTCGACAGTTTCAACCAAAGAAGAGCTTTTGGTTGGGGAGATGGTGACCACTTCCACAGGTGCAACCTTCTTGCTCGGAGCCACTGGGGGCTTCTCGGCAGTCTTTTGAGGAGCAACAGAAGGGGCAGCATCTACTTTCTTTGTCCCCTTTGGGACATCAGTCTTATTTCTTTTCCCATCTCCAGCAAATGTAGTCTCCTCAAAGAGAGCAGGAACCCTTCTTTTGCCCATCCTCTGACTCAAAGGAATATGAGAATCTGATGAAGAATCCTCAGGAGCTGGTGCTGGCTCACCAGTGTTGATTACAGGGCGAGCAGTAAAAGAGGTTGTATAACTCCTATACTGCAACAAATATGAAGCAGACCTGATGTGCTCGTCTGCAAATTTTTGATGCAAACTCCAGATATGTTTCAAATGCTTAATATTTACTTCTGATTCTTTTGGAGTTTTTCTTTTACTGTCAACTGCAAACAAATACATAGTGAAATATCATTCACACATTTATTCAAACATAATGAAATCATAATTTCAAAAATAAAATTAGATGAAAATAACCTATCCCATTGCCATATGGAGGGCATCTGGGACCTTGATATACTTCATCTCCAATCAAAGGGGCATGTTGCCAATTTTTGATAACTACCCCATGTTCAAAATAATCCCTATTAGCATCAGGGAGGTTGACTACTAAGGCCCTATTCAAAAATATAGTTTTTAAATAAAAAATATTATCTAGAACAACCCATATGTAACAATACATAATCTCAGGAATTCCTATACGAGTTCCATGAGTTTGATTTAACCTATACACCCCATTAACTATTCTCCATGTGTTGGGGGCTATTTTTGCAGGGACACCATCGAAATAATGACAGAACTCTAAGCACAAAGGGTTTGGTGGAAAAGAAAATCCACATTCGGCGATAAAGAGGCTGGGGAACCAGTGTCCCTCAGCCAAACGAAAGTAATCTAAAGGCTCAGAAAGATCCTCCAGAGTTACCCAAGATGGAATAGAAAAATCAGAACAAAATTTCTCAAGAGATTCAATAACATAAACCATGGTGAATAAAAGAAATGAAGAAGAAGGAAGAAGATCTTACAGGAAAAAGTAGATCTGTTGACGAACAAACGAAGACAGGGATGAACGCACAAGAGAGAGAAAGACTATGAAAAATTCGAAAGCAGAAATTGGAAAAGGTAGAAGATGATGGGATTGCCAATGAAGTTTAAATAATTTTCCTTGGGAAACGGCGAAAGAAATGATTACAAAAAAGAAACTATTATGCTACCGGCGGCTAAAAGGACAAAAGTGAGCGAAGATCGAAGCGCTTATAAAAATTCAAAAAAGGCGGATTCTACGAATTTGGAAGACATTCGAACACGGAGAAAATACTCCTAAAAACCAGGAAGGTCATTTAATATTTCCATATACCGAGATAGAATGTTGCATATTCCTCGAAGTTCGAAATATGAAACATTGGGGGCTTCTGTTGATACCAAAATTAATATGCTGATATAGACGAATAATAAGAAGACACGTGTTGACCTACGTGGCACAATAACAACGAGGAAGTTTATTTTCCCGAATAAGTCATACTCACTCCGAACAGCAAGTACACTCTGAGGAACACCAACACTCCGAGGAACTCCAATACTCCGAGGAACTCTTGAACGACGAGCAACTAAAGCGGTCCGAGCTGCATCTCGGCCACAACATTGATTGCCAGATAATCAACAGTTCAACTATTCATTGAATGCTTATCATGCAGACGTATATTCTTAA
The DNA here is from genome assembly GCA_949130495.1 of Sambucus nigra. NCBI lineage: Eukaryota > Viridiplantae > Streptophyta > Magnoliopsida > Dipsacales > Adoxaceae > Sambucus > Sambucus nigra. The sequence continues at coordinate 279,176,007 of OX422215.1, read as the reverse complement.
AGGGCATTAATTGTTTACCCTTTCACATGTACAACCCAAGGGCTATAAATACATTGTATCACCCTCATTCAAAGGGACCGGAATTTCTTGATAGAATTATATATCGAGAATTTCAAAACACTTGGCAATAACAGAAACAGTGGACGTAGGCCATTCTTATAAGGCTGAACCACTTTAAAATTCTTTGTCTCATTTATATTTATCTGTGATTAAAAAATTAGAAGCAATCTAATTTTTTACATCAACATTCCCTATGAATTTAATGGTGTGTTTAAGTGTGCAAGTTTTCATCCATGCGGAAATTTTTTTAATGCAAAGCTTCTCAACATATGTGTCGGTCAAGCGTCTGTATTTTTTATTTTTGGGTGGGATTGGGTCTTTTAGATAAGATTGATGGTCCATAGGTTTTTAATTTGGTTTTATCCCGGAATAGCCAAAGGGGGAGATTTGTAAGGACAAATTTTCAATTGAGTCAATTTGTTTGTGTTGGCTTAATTCCGGACAAAACTCCTTAAGTCATAGGATATAAGTTATTTTTGACCTTTAATGCCTATGACATTAGTGTTGAAGATGTAGTGGCCAAGTCAAAGAAGATCACATCCTATGCCATGTCTCGTGCCTTGTGTTCGTCATCAACAATCCAAGGATCTCTCATGTATGAATGCTTATATTATGTTTAGACTTGAAAATTTATTATTGGGTGTTAGAATTTTTGTCAATTTTTTTTGAATTCATACTATCTAAAGATTTTAGTCTCGGACACCTTTTCGTAGAAAAATCATAACTAATTAAAAAAATAAAAAAAATACGAAACTGGTGGCCACACGTTTGTATTGAAACTATCTAGAATTCATGGCCTAAAATCTCATTCAAATGACCTCATTCGAACGACTTCTAACGAGATTTTTCTTTGCGTGCACTGACATCTCGTTCGAATGTCGTTCGACTCGTTCGGACGACGAGACAATTTTTTGTGGAAAAATGTCAGTTTTTATCCATAACCTCCCTCTACATTTGCCACCCATTTATGTAGTGCGTGAGTTAACTTTTTTACAGACTTTCTCTAAACTTTGAGAGCAAACACTCTTCCAAAAAAAGTTCCTTGAGTTTTTATTAATCTTTAATGGTCTCACTACACCAAAATGACAAAATTATCACCTTTTAGCCGACCACCCTTGTCAAGGTCATTGACCGTGATAAAAAAATACGCGTTTTTTGTCACGGTCATTGACCTTGACATGACCGTGACAAATAATTGTCACGGTCAATGACCATGACAAATTCACTTGTCACGGACTTGTCACGGTCATTGACCGTGACAATTCTTTAAATAATTGTCACGGTCAATGACCTTGACACGACCGTGACAACTTCTGCAGTAAAAAAAGCCCTACCCTTCTTTTTTCCCACCCTTTTTTGGTTTCCCCCCCCCTCTCTCTCTCTAAGCGATTTCTGCTCTCTCTCTCCAAGGTATGTTTTTTTCCCTCTATTTCTCTTTCATTTCTATATGTGTGTGTATGTGTATGTGTGTATATATATGTGTGTATATGTATGTGTATATGTGTGTGTATGTATGTGTGTGGTGGGGGAGGGGGAAGGGGGTAATGGGGGTGGGGTGGTGCAGGTGTGGTGGGTGTGGGGTGTGGTGGGGGGAGGGAGTGGGGTATGTGTATATGTGTGTGTATGTGTGTGGTGGAGGAGGGGGAAGGAGGTAGTGGGTGTTGGGGGGACGGGGGAGGGGGTGGGGTGTTGGAGGTAGGGGGGAGGTGGGGTGTGTGTGTGTGTACGTAGGTGTGTGCATGTGTGTGTGGCGGGGGGAGGGGGGCAAGGGGTGTGGTGGGGGTGGTGTGTGTGTGTGGTGGGGCAATTTTAACAATTGTATAACTTTAATTAAGAAATTGTATAACTTTAATTGTAATTTTAATTGTATAGTTTTAGATGAAAGTAAATTAATAATTAGTGCCAATTTCATATGAAAGTAGGATTGCCCCTCATTTTAAATTAGTAAATTAATAATTGTATACTTTAATTGATGAAATGAATTAATTGAGTAGATGAATTAGAAGGATTACGGGTTACACATTTGTTGTTGAAATTGCTGTTGGATTATTTTGTTTAGTAAATGTTGGGTTGGTTAGTTTTAAAAGTGGCATGACCATTGGATTATTGTCCATATGGGGGTGGAATTTTCCAACTTTTTTTGAAAATTACTTTGTATATCGAACAATATATACAAAGTATGATAATTAAATGAAACATACTTGAAATTAAATGTGTATATGTGTGTGTATATATGTGTGTGGTGGTGTGTGGCGGGGGAGGGGGGCAGGGGGTGTGGTGGGGCAATTTTAACAATTGTATAGCTTTAATTAAGAAATTGTATAACTTTAATTGTAATTTTAATTGTATAGTTTTAGATGAAAGTAAATTAATAATTAGTGCCAATTTCATATGAAAGTAGGATTGCCCCTCATTTTAAATTAGTAAATTAATAATTGTATACTTTAATTGTTAGTTTAATTGATGAAATGAATTAATTGAGTAGATGAATTAGAAGGAGTACGGGTTACACATTTGTTGTTGAAATTGCTGTCGGATTATTTTGTTTAGTAAATGTTGGGTTGGTTAGTTTTAAAAGTGACATGACCATTGGATTATTATCCATATGGGGGTGGGATTTTTCAACTTTTTTTGAAAATTACTTTGTATATCGAACAATATATACAAAGTATGATAATTAAATGAAACATACTTGAAATTAAATATGTGTATATGTGTGTGTATGTGTGGGTATATATGTGTGTGGCGGGGGAGGGGGACAGGGGGTGTGGTGTGGCAATTTTAATAATTATATAGCTTTAATTAAGAAATTGTATAACTTTAATTGTAATTTTAATTGTATAGTTTTAGATGAAAGTAAATTAATAACTAGTGCCAATTTTATATGAAAGTAGGATTGCCCCTCATTTTAAATTAGTAAATTAATAATTGTATACTTTAATTGATGAAATGAATTAATTGAGTAGATGAATTAGAAGGAGTACGAGTTACACATTTGTTGTTGAAATTGCTGTTGGATTATTTTGTTTAGTAAATGTTGGGATGGTTAGTTTTAAAAGTGGCATGACCATTGTATTATTGTTCATATGGGGGTGGAATTTTTCAACTTTTTTTGAAAATTACTTTGTATATCGAACAATATATACAAAGTATGATAATTAAATGAAACATACTTGAAATTAAATATGTGTATATGTGTGTGTATGTGTGTGTGTATATATGTGTGTGGTGGTGTGTGGTGGGGGAGGGGGGCAGGGGGTGTGGTGGGACAATTTTCTCAATTGTATAGCTTTAATTTTCTCAATTTTATAGCTTTAATTGTAATTTTATTTGTATAGTTTTAGATGAAAGTAAATTAATAATTAGTGCCAATTTCATATGAAAGTAGGATTGCCACTCATTTTAAATTAGAAAATTAATAATTGTATACTTTAATTGTTAGTTTAATTGATGAAATGAATTAATTGAGTAGATGAATTAGAAGGAGTACGGGTTACACATTTGTTGTTGAAATTGCTGTTGGATTATTTTGTTTCGTAAATGTTGGGTTGGTTAGTTTTAAAAGTGGCATGACCATTGGATTATTGTCCATATGGGGGTGGGATTTTTCAACTTTTTTTGAAAATTACTTTGTATATTGAATAATATATACAAAGTATGATAATTAAATGAAACATATTTGAAATTAAATATGTGTATATGTGTGTGTATGTGTGTGTATATATGTGTGTGGTGGTGTGTGGCGGGGGAGGGGGGCAGGGGGTGTGGTGGGGCAATTTTAACAATTGTATAGCTTTAATTAAGAAATTGTATAGCTTTAATTGTAATTTTAATTGTATAGTTTTAGATGAAAGTAAATTAATAATTAGTGACAATTTCATATGAAAGTAGGATTGTCCCTCATTTTAAATTAGTAAATTAATAATTGTATACATTAATTGTTAGTTTAATTGATGAAATGAATTAATTGAGTAGATGAATTAGAAGGAGTAGTGGGGGTGGGGTGTGGTGGGGGGAGGGGAGAGAGGGTGGGCTATGTGCATATGCGTGTGTATGTGTGTATATATATGTGTGTGGTGGGGGAGGGGGGAAGGGGGTAGTGGGGGTGGGGTGGTGCAGGTGTGGTACGGGTTACACATTTGTTGTTGAAATTGCTGTTGGATTATTTTGTCTGGTAAATGTTGGATTGGTTAGTTTTAAAAGTGGCATGACGTTAGATGTTTTCAACTATTCCACATTAGAGATTTTCAACTAATTTAGACATATTTATTTACGTGTACGTGTGTGTAGTGGGGTTGGGGTAGGTGTGTGTGTCTATGTGTACTAATAACATTTTTTTTATCTGTACTAATAACTTTTTTTTACATCAAATGTCTCCTTCTGATATTAAGTTGAAGATGATGATGCTGTTTATGATGATGTCGTCTAGGCTCGGTGGTAGCGGAGGTGACGAGTGCTCCTCCGCCCCTAGGCTTCCCAAATATGAAAAATTTGGGATTACCATCGAGAACAAATCGGAGCTATTAGCGAGATCCCTCGAGCTGCTAAAGACGGTCATCGGCTCGGGGTTTATGAGTTGGAAGGAGGTGCCATATGAGCTCAAGCTAGCTATTTGGGCGGCACTACAGGTAATATATTTATATTTATATGAATATTTCAATTTCAATTTTAATTTTAATTTCAATTTCAATTTCAATTTCAATTTCGATTTCGATTTCGATTTCGATTTCGATTTCATTTTATATTTATATTTATATTTATTCGTAACTAACATTGAATTTGTTGGACAGGAACAATTCAACTTGGATCCAAAGCTACGCGATTCCGTCTTGGAGCAGTTGAGGGAGCAACACAAGATGTGAAAGAAAAATATGAGGACACGATACTTTGGGAAAACACGAGAGTCCATTATACAATGGCGTGGATCCGTCCCGCCCAAGGTGCCGATCTCATTGGAAAAATGGCAAAAGTTCATTGACAATGAGATCGAGGATCGACAAATGGCATCTCGCCAATCAGGGAGGGAAAATCGGGTAAAAAAGACGGACGTGCACTACTCCGGTCGGACCTCTTACGCCGAGGTGGAGCATAGGGTGAATGTAAGATTTAATATTTTTATAACTACAGAAATATATTATTCTTCATTATTTTACTTTGCGGGGCCGATACTAATTTTACTTTATTTTATTTCAGAGGGTAGGGAGTGGGTCAGGGGGTAAGCCACATAGGCTCGATACTTATGTAGCTCTTCGGACGAAGAAGGGGAAGGACAAGGAGGTGTCCCCGAATGTCACGACGACGATTGTAAGTAATTCGACAGTTTAATTTTTGTTAATTACGTTATAATTTTTTAGTTTACTTATTTTACAAATCATGTGCTTTTTGTCGTTTCAGGCAAAGCTTAAGGAAGTGCATGAGTCGTAGTCTGATGCCGACAAGGTGTCTTTGTCCACAGACGGACTTAGCCAAGTGCTTGGCTCTGATCGCAAGGGGAGGACAAGGGGGGGTGAGCTCGTGGATGGCCAAATCTAGGATCATCGGATCAGAGACGAGCGACATCGGGTTGGCTCGAACGGTGGATTCACAGGACGCAAAGCGGTCCCGTTTGGAGGCGACGGTCGAAGATATGTGCATTCATGAAGTGTACGTTGGGCGAAGACCGTAAGGGAAATGGGAAAGGTAAAGGGAAGGAGAAGGTGGTGGAGGAGGAGGAGGAGGTGTGGGAGAACGAGGCGCAAGAGGACGAGGATGTGGACCTCGCTGCTTCTTCACCGTCACATGCGTATTTCGATGATCCACTTCCTTATTTGGATCCCTTACCCAGACCATTGTCGACACCTGGTTGGTCGAGCGTTTTCATATTGGATGTATTTGATGGCCAGTGGATAGGGCGGGGGTTGAGGGATCCGAATATCGTCAAGGATGGAATAGTTCATGGACGTGCGCTTCAAGGGATCGAGTCTAAAGTGATCGTCACGCATGTGATACCCGGGAAGGAGAACTCCCTATTGTGGTTGCGCGAACAATGCGGCACCATGTATATTAGTGGGTGTGTCAATTCTTATATCGTGTGGCCAACTCACCTCCTCACATTTACCCAAGACATGTAGTAACATTATTTTTAAGTTTGTCCATTTTAATTATATTTGGATTATATCGTCATGTATATTATTTCTATTTTGAATAATTGGATTATATCATCATGAATATATATTTGCACTATCTTTAGTTTATTTGGATATATGATGTTTGAATAGGTACAACCAACGTTGTTATAACAGGTACAAATATACTGCTGGGCAGTATGTTATACTGCTGGGCAGTGGCAGTGGGCATACTGCCCAGCAGAATTTTTTAAAATTCTGCTCAGAATTGTCACGGTCATTGACCGTGACAAGTCCTTGACAAATCTTGTCACGGACTTGTCACGATCAATAACCGTGATAATTTTTTTAAATATTATCACGGGTTTGTCACGGTTATTAACCGTGACTAAACTTGTCACGGTTCATGACCTTGACACGATCGTGACAATTCTAACGAACTTGTCAAGGTCAATGACCGTGACACGTCCGTGACAAAAAAATTGTCTCGCCCCGAATTGTCATGGTCATTGACCTTGACAAGTCCAACTTGTCAAGGTCAATGACCGTGACAATAGTGCAGATTTAGTGTAGTGTCTATCTTTCAAAACAAAAACCAAGTTTACATCCAATTCATTTTATAATCCAAGTTTCTACTTTATATATGCTCGAGATCATTTTTGGCACCGAATTTTATTCTCTACACTATTTAGATTATTTCTTGCAGTGGATTCCATATTCGTGGTGTACATACGGTGGACTCCGTGTGTTTTACGATAGCAGTGCCCCATCGGTGGACTCTGAGACATAGGTGGAATCCTACGTTATCACTAGGCATATGTTGAAGTAATAAAGAACTTCAAGGCTTGCAAGGGCGTCGTGTTGTTGTGTAGGTATTCTGTCATGTTCCGTACTTAGTGGGCTTATGGCTGGGCCATCCGAGGTTTTTCCCGTTGTGGGTTTTCCTCGTACATCGCGACATTGTGATTATGCTTATTTTCTATTGAAAATTCATTTATATGAATGCTCAGGTTTAACAAGATAAAATTCGATTTAAACGCAAAAAGTTTCTTAATTGGTTCTTAATTAAATTGGGTAATTTTAGTTTACTATAATTAAGATCAGAATATTTAAATTGGCAAAATTCATGTTTGGTTTGATTTGCATAATTTAGAACTTGAATTGAAGTTTTGCGTAAGAATAGAAAATAAATTTGAACAAATTAAGATTCAGATTAATTCGTGAACCATACATTTAGAACTTAAAAATTTGAATTTTTCGGGAACCTACGTTCCAACAAGTGGTATCATAGTATATACTGAGAATTTGGCGTTTTTAAATTGGTATCAGAGCATATAATGTAATGACCCCACTTTTATATGTTCATATATAGTTTTAAATGTTGAATTATTATTACATATGATATATAGATAATGTTAATTTATTATTTTTAATCTAATCCTCCCTTCATAAATAACGAAATACCAAATTAGTTACAAACATAAAATTTTAAAGTTTTCGGTAGGAATGTTCATATTAGAGACTAGTTTTGAACATTATAATATAACAATTGACTTGAGGTAAAAACTAAAAAGTTATAGATATATGAATTAGGTTTGTAACACAATAAACGGTGTGTTAAACGGAGGTTCGAGCATGAATTTATACCAAAATTATAAAATAAGGGCAAATCTGTCCATCCTTTAAGCCGTATTTTGTCATATTACGACACCATGTGTTATATTTTGATTGGTTAGAAGGGGAGACTGGTTTGTCCAACTTAAACACTTTGAAATAACCTTCTTCTTCTTCTTCTTCTTCATCAAAATCGATTAAATCAAAGTCTTATAGCATATCCTAAGCTAAATGATAAGTTTTGGGGTAGAAAATGAAATTTTATGAAAGTTGAGGGACTTGATTTTAAATAAAGAAAGTTTGAAGGACTAAAATGAAAATATAAAAAGGGACATTTTTTAAATAAAATATTTTCAAGGACCTCTAAGAAATATTGAAAATGTAGGGTGTAAAATTACTAAAATACCCTTTATGTGTAAAATAACCCTTATACCCTTAATAACTTGACACCTCGTGCTTAGTTTTAACACCTCCACCGCACAAGTGTCACCCTTAAAGGAAAGGACATAACACATGTCATGCAATTATATAAAGATGATAGACGTGTCGTCATTCGGTGAATTAATACTGCAAGACAACTCCGTTACGTGACACGCTAATGCCGACTCACCAAAATGAATGCTTAGTCATCGAGACACGTGTCATCACCCAGATAACTTTGAGAAACTATAAATAGAAGCCTTATGATCAGTTCTTACATGAAATTAATTCGAAATAGAAAAAAGAAATAGTGAGAGAAAGTGTGAGAAAGTTTAAGAAGAAGTTTCGTCTTAAGATTAACGAGCGATCCAAGACTCTATATCTGTAACTTCGGATTTCTGTTCTAGGTTAGTACTCTGTGACATTACTTGCGTATTTTGATTATATGATATTATGAAAACTATATTTATTTTGTGAAATGTTTTATCCTCAAAATACATCTGATACTAATGATTCCGTCGTTTGTTATATGTTTATATCTCTCGATATAAACATTTGATTTTGAATTCTGAAGTTATTGATTCGGCCTATGGAAACTCTCTTACTATGTTGGACTTTACTACCGGGTGAAAATATTTAGGTGGTATCTTCCCAGCTAGTTTATCACTGGTGTACCCTAAATAAGGAATTTTTCAGATATCATGATTTTCTGTCTGTGTTGTTACTATGTGAAAACATTTGGTAACACTATCTGATCTGTCTGGGTATTAGAGCGTACATGGCCATTAAAATAAAATTGAATAATTGACATATTGCTCAATTGTTTTATCTATTATGTTCTGAACTATTTATTCTAAAAGTAGTTACTATCAATTACTTTATATATGCTACTGCGAATTCCCGTCTATATATTTATGCCTTCTATTCTAAATTGAATAGGTATCAATTTTTTGAAAAATCATGGAATATCAGGAGATTAAATCTCACTCGGATTTTAGTCGATGTTGTATAAATAACCATTTTTAGAAAATAAGTAGACTCGTGGAGAGAACATACGAGGACTATGTTGAAGATTTAGCTTTTAGAGCTCCTTTTGTTATTTCATTTCTTTTATCATTTAAAACATGTCTGGCTCTATTGTAATAAGTTTTTAAATTTTGTCTTAAGTTGTAATTCATCGTTAGTTTTAATATAAATTAAGTTTCCTTTATAAAGCTCTGATGACGTAATTCCTTTACTTTCGGTATTTTTTGGTTCATAACCATGTGATTGTATTTTCATTGCACTTATTTAAGGAAACAATTTAAGTCAGAATATACGGTGCCCTGGTGGCATGTCAAGACACTCGATCCCTACTACTATTTTGGGTCGAGGTCATGACATAGGTGGTATCAGAGCCTAGGTTATGAACCCGTAGACTACTGAACCTCAGTTTTGAATGTTAAAGGGATAATATTAGATATCCGACTTATGTGATAACCTTCCATATATCTTACAGTCTATATATAATTTCTTATATACAATTGTTCTTCTAATTTCTAATCTTGAGATAGTATAATACATCCTATGCTTGGCCATGATTGTAGGAAATGACCAAGAGAATATTAACTGTGAGAACTAGTGGTTCATATATGGAAGGACTGGAAGGTGCATACGGCGATTGAGAGTTTGGCAAAGATTATGGAGCATCAGGTGAATAATGGAGCACCAAGGAATCTTGAACTAACTAGCTGTACCATTGAACTTTTCAAGAAGTTGCATCCGCCTTCTTTTGAAGGTACTCTTAACCCTACTGAAGCATAAAGTTGGGTGATGCAGACGGAAAAGATGCTGGATGTTCTTAAGTGTATCGATGAACAAAGGGTTTTATTTGCAACGTTTATGTTATAAAGTGAAGACGAACATTGGTGGAGAATGACTAAGAGAATACACGAGGAGAGGAATACTTACATAAGTTGGAATTAATTCTTAGTGATCTTCTATGAGAAATATTTCCCCAAAACGGTGAAAGATGAAATGGCAGCTGAGTTCATAAGTGTAGTGCAAGGGAATATGAAAGTTAGTCAATAAGAGGCAAAGTTTATTGATTTATCCCGTTTTGCACCTTATGTTGTGATAACTGATGTTTTAAAAGCCAAAAAGTTTGAACGTGGGTTAAGGTTGAGTATTCGTAGTTGAATTTCCATTCTAAAGTTGACATCGTATAGTGACATTGTGGGTAGGGCTACGATAGTCGAAAGGGATAGCGAGGAGTACAATCGAATTAGAGATGGTAAGAGGAAGTTTGGAGAACAAATAGGGAAGATCCAAAATAATAGAAATAATTTTAGGAGTACATCCAATGTTGGGGGAGCTAGTGATAGAAAACAGTTTAATAATAAGATATGTTAGCGATGTGGGAAAATGCATGGGGACGAACTTATTACAAGGAAATGGGAGCTTGTTTTAGATGTGGACAAAAAGGACATCAAATAAAAGACTAACCAACCCGGACAAGGGTTCCGATACAACCTTTATGTGAAAAGAAGGACCAAGGCAGACAGGGTAGTGTTTTTGCACTTTTCGATACCCAAGCTTCTAATGCAGTAGTGTCAGGTACACTTTCTATATATGCCCTACCTTTTCAAGTTTTAATAGATCCTGGTTCTACCCATTCATGTGTGTCTGTGCATTTTGTTAATCGCTTTCCTAATATGCCCAAACCCTTGAATTATAGCATGCACGTTGTTACTCCTTCGGGTGAGTTATTGATAGGAACATTAGTATATAAGTCTTGCCCTATAGATGTTAGTAATTATAAACTATTCGTTGATTTAATAGTTTTAGACATAAGAGACTTTGAAGTCATTTTGGGGATGGATTGGTTATCATCATATCATGCCAAGGTATATTGTCTTGAGAAGAGAGTTACTTTCCAAATTCCTAACCAAACCATGACCTAGAATTAGCAGCTGTAATTTTTGCTCTTAAGATTTGGAGACATTATTTGTATGGTGAGACTTGTGAGATTTATACTGATCATAAGAGTTTAAAATATATATTTACTCAGAAAGATTTGAACATGATACAAAGGAAGTGGTTAGAATTGATGAAGGATTATGATTCAAATATTAATTATCACCCAGGGAAAGCAAATATAGTAGCTGATGCTTTGAGTAGGAAGTCTACACGAAATTTGGCATATCTCATTACCAGCCAGGAAGCCCTATTAAAGGATTTGAGAAGTATAAAAATAGATGTAAGTATTTATAGTAAATGAGGAATAATCGTAAACTTACAAGTACAACCCATGTTGATGAAAATGATTAAAATTGCACAAGTAAATGACCCACAATTGAAGAAGATTAAAGAAGAAATTATTGAAGGGAAGAGGATTGAATTTGGGATATGAGATGATATATTGAGGTTAGGAAATAGAGTGTGTATTCCATATGATGCCCAACCAAAGAGGAAAATTTGAGAGGAATGTCATTACTCGAGATTCACATTTCATCCCGGATGTACAAAGATGTATAGGTATATTCGAGAAGTATTTTGGTGGAATAACATGAAAAGGGAGATAGCAGAATTTGTATCTCAGTGTTTGGTTTGTCAACAAGTAAAAGCTGAACATCAGAAACCATCAGGATTACTACAACCCCTACCTATCCCTGAGTTGAAATGGGAACATATTACTATGGATTTTGTGACAGGTATACCGAGGAGTTCAAATGGTAATGATTCTATTTGGGTAATTATTGATAGGTTAACTAAATCTACTCATTTTCTTGCCATTAAGATTACCCATTCTTTAGAAAAGTTAGATGAGTTGTACGTATGGTAAATTATTAGGCTTCATGGAACCCTAATTTTAATTATTTCTGATCGTGACCCTAGATTTATGTCCCGCTTTTAGAAAAGCCTACAAGCATCCATGGGGACACAATTGAATTTTAGCACCGCTTTTCATCCTCAAATAGATGGACAATCTGAGAGAACCATTCAAACCTTAGAGGATATGCTTAGGGCATGTGTACTTGATCTGAAGGGGAATTGGGATGATCATTTACCGTTAGTAGAATTTGCATATAATAATAGTTATCAAGCAACTATTCAAATGGCTCTGTATGAGGCACTCTATGTAAGAAGGTGTCGTTCCCCTTCATGTTAGGTAGAAGTTGGAGAAAGAAAATTATTGGGACCAGAATTAATCCAGATAACAACAGAGAAGGTGAAATTGATACAAGATCGACTTCGAATCGCTCAAAGCCGTCAAAAGAGTTATGTCGATAATCTCCACCGATAGTTGGAATTCCAAAGAGGATATTATGTGTTTTTGCGAGTATCACCAACAAAGGGAGTAATTCGATTTGGGAAGAAAGGGAAATTGAGTCCAAGATACATAGGACCTTTTGAAATTCTTGAAAGGATAGGAGCTATTGCATATAGAATAGCTTTACCCCCTGAACTCTCTAGTGTGCATAATGTGTTTCAAGTGTCAATGCTGAAGAAATATGTCCCAGATCGAACACATATCTTAAGTCATGAACCTCTTTAAATTAGAGAATATTTAACCTACATTGAGCATCCAATAGAAATTTTGGACCATAAAGAGAAAATATTACAAACCAAGGTAATTCCAATGATCAAAGTATTACGGTGTAATCATACTATTGAAGAATCAACATGGGAGAGGGAATATGAAATAATGGAGCGATATCCATACTTGTTTGAAAGTTAATGTAAGAAACGTTTGGGAACTAAACTTTTATAAGGAGGGTAGGATGTAATGACCCCACTATTATATGTTCATATATAGTTTTAAATGTTGTATTATTATTACATATGAGATATGTATAAAGTTAATTTATTATTTTTAGTCTAATCCTCCCTTTATAAATTATGAAATACCAAATTAGTTACAAACATAAAATTTTAAAGTTTTCTGTCGGAATGTTCACATTAGAGACTAGTTTTGATCATTATAATATAACAACTGACTAGAGGTAAAAACTAAAAAGATATAGATATATGAATTAGTTTTTTAACACAATAAATGGTGTGTTAAACGGAGGTCCGAGCAAGAAGTTATACCGAAATTACAAAATAAGGGCAAATCTGTCCATCCTTTAAGTCGTATTTTGTTATATTACCACACCATGTGTTATATTTTGATTGGCTGGAAAGGGAGACTGGTTTACCCGACTTAAACACTTTAAAATAACCTCCTTCTTCATCAAAATGGATTAAATCAAAGTCTTATAGCATATCCTAAGCTAAATGATAAGTTTTGGGGTAGAAACTAAAATTTTACGAAACTTTAGGAACTTGATTTTAAATAAAGAAAGTTTTAGGGACTAAAATGAAAATATAAAAAAGGGCCATTTTGTGAATAAAATATTTTCAAGTATCTCTAAGAAATATTGAAAATGTAGGGTGTAAAATTACTAAAATACCCTTCATGTGTAAAATAACCCTTATACCCTTAATAACTTTACACCTCGTGCTTGGTTTTGACACCTCCACCGCACATTGTCTACTTTAAAGGAAAGAACAAAAGACACGTCATGAAATTAGAGAAAGTCAATACACGTGTCGTCGTTCGATGAATTAACACTGCAAGACAACTCCGTTACGCGACATGCTAATACCGACTCACCAAAATGGATGCTTAGTCACCGGGACAGATCTCATCACCCAAATAACTTAGAGAAACTATAAATAGAAGCCTTAGGATCAGTTCTTACACGAAATTAATTCCAAATATAAAATAGAAATAGTGAGAGGAAGTTTAAGAAGAAGTTTTATCTTAAGATTAACGAGCGATCCAAGACTCTGTATCTGTAACTTTGGATTTCTGTTCTAGGTGAGTACTCTGTGAAATTCCTTACATATTTTGATTATATGATATTATGCAAACTATATCTATTTTGTGAAATGTTTTATCCTCAAAATACATCTGATACCGATGATTCCATCATTTGTTATATGTTTATATCTCTCGATATAAACATCTGATTTTGAAATCTAAAATTATTGATTCGGCCTATGAAAGCTCTCTTACTATGTTGGCCTTGACTACTGGGTGGAAATATTTGGGTGGTACCTTCCCAACTGGTTTATCACTGGTGTGCCCTAAATACGGCGTTATTTTAGATATCATGATTTTCTGTCTATGTTGCTACTAGATGGAAACATTTGGCAACATTATCTGATCTGTCTGGGTATTAGAGCGTACATGGCCATTAAAATAAAATTGAATAATTGACATATTGCTCAATTGTTCTATCTGTTATGTTCTGAACCGTTTATTCTAAAAGTATTTACTGTCAATTACTTTATATATACTACTGCAAATTCCCGTCTCTATATTTATGCCTTTTGTTCTAAATTGAATAAGTATTAATTTTCTGAAAAACCCTAGAATGTCAGGAGATTAAATCTCACTCGGCTTTTAACTGATGTTTTATAAATAACCATTTTTTAGGAAATAAGTAAACTTGTGGAGAGAACATACGAGGACTATGTTGAAGATTTAGCTTTTAGAGCTCTTTTTGTTATTACGTTTGTTTTATCATTTAAACCATGCCTGGCTCTCTTGTAATAAACTTTTAAATTTTGTCTTAAGTTGTAATTCATCATTACTTTTAATGTAAATGAAGTTTCCTTTAGGAAGCTCTAATGACGTAATTCCTTTACTTTCAGTATTTTACAATTTATAACCATGTGATTGTATTTACATTGCACTTATTTAAGGAAACAATTTAAGTCAGAATTACGTTGCCCTGGTGGCATGTCAAGACACTCGTTCCCTACTACTATTTTGGGTCGGGGTCGTGACATATATATATATATATATATATATATTCTTTCATATAAACATCATATATAGATCGCTCACTATATACGTATAACCGTATCCCTAAAGTTTGGACCTTTCAAATACAGTCCTCGTGTGCTATTCGGCTCCAGGCATCACACCTCACACCGAGCCACCAAGTCGGAATCTCACCACCGATATCAAACGAATATACATAAACGGTGGCAGTCATAGACATATATTTGTGGGTCGCAACCATATCACATCATGCCCAACCGGACTCGAAACCAACATTTATCCTCACACATGAATAGTAGTCATAAAAATTTACTATAATATGGAAATCAACCCCAACACCTGCTGGGGTGGGCTTCCCATTACACATAACCTCCTACGATAACACTCCCGAGTAATTATGTTTAACTAAAACAAGTAGCATGCACACACACACACACACACACACACACACACACACACACACACACACACACACACACACACACACACACACACACACACACATATATATATATATATATATATACACGTCATGCTAATATGTATATATAATAATTACCGAAATCGTACGCACAACCCACCGTGCATGGTTCACCCAAATTCCAAAGTTAGGCCCAACTTCCCGATTAATTATTTAACTATTCCCTTACTCGAGTACCCTAGTTAGTTATTAAATTCCCAACTAACAAATAACTACACAAAACTATTTTTAATTAAATATCCATACACTTGGATAACCTCCCACATACTCGCTTGAGTTCATAAAAATACCCGGAACATTTTCACGATCGAAACTTGACCCAAACCCACGGGTCGTTTGAACGAAATCCCATCTTGTTTGAACAAAAACAACATCTCATTCAAATGATGTTGGAACGAGCTTAAAGAACATAGGCCTGAAGCATTTTTCTTAGACGAGATTCATCCCCAAACATCTAACTTCATTTCTAGGGTTCTTTCTTCCCAAATTCCAAGAACTATAACCCGTATATCATCTAGACAACATGAGCCCATCACTATATATTTGATTTTAACATGAAAATCCCCATAAATTCAATATCACAATTCTTTTATCATGTTAATTATTAAAGATTCCATCTTTTATCTAAGTTGTACATCCTCTTCAATTAAAACCTAAATTTTTGTTTCTAACTAAAAGCATAATCAATTCGAATTAATCATTGATTCAAGATCATTCATATTTTATCGTTAGGTTTCTTCACCAAATCATCAAATTTCAATTTTTCATATTCAAAATCCCCAATTTCTATTTTAATCCGAGAAACTAATTAACTATAATGAAATTGCGATATAAAGCAAGTATTTACTTGACTTGTTAACTTACAAATTCGAAGTCTTCTATGAATTGAAACTGGGCTGAATCCTCTTATTTTCCTCTTCAAGATTCCTCCTTTTCTCTTCTCTAAGGTTTTCTCTCTCAACCTTTGTGTAGAACATGAAAAGGTGGGTTGTCATCCACCTTTCCAACCCGTGAAATGTCCTCCCAATAAACCTAATCCCTTTGACCTCTTAATTATAGGTATATAATGTCCCCATAACCTTAAACGGGTCCTTTTATGTCTAAAAAGCCTTCGAAACCCAAGCATAACACCCGGGTACCTATTCTGGACTATTTCGACCCTTCCCGGATCATCTGTCCACACGAAAAGGTCATATGTGTCACCCAACATTAAATATGCTAACTTTTCATCAATCGGGCCCGACACGTGTGTACCCTACACGCTGCCCATAAATTTTATCGATCCGTCGATGTAACACCCTATCGAGCAATCACAATAAACCATCGCTAATACTCATACGCGACATATAATAAATTATATAACTATAAAATTATCACACACGAGTAAATAATAAGTATAATAAATATTAATCATTTATCTCGGTGATAAATATTTTCTAATTTCCAATTTGATTTTCTCCGAATTAAATTTATAATATAACACACTTAATTTATACCAAAATTATGGGGTATTATAGTCTTCCCCCCTAAGAATGGAATTCTGTTCCGTTGTGTCATACTCACACTTCTACATTTACTCGGTACTATTATGATGTCCCCATTTACTAAATTTTAAATACTTTTCCCGCATGGCATCCTCACGTTTCTACATTTACTCGATAATATTATGATGTAGGCATTGTACATGAACCAACGGTACCACATTTGACCCAAGATTATGCTAGTTATGATCTAAAGTGGCAACAAGTCTCGCCTCATATGAGATATTTAGCTGCAAGTCAATCTCCTCTAACGGTATGTGCCAGTAAGCCATGTCCCCCCTTCGATACTTCCTCAATGACGATACATAAAACACGTCGTGAATCCTCTAAAAATTCTCTGCTAAGGTGATCCTAAATGTAACTGGCCTAATCCTCTCGATGATGGGAAAAGGATCCACATACCTTGGATCCAACTTCCCCTTCTTCACGAACCGTATCACTCTCTTCATGGGAGATACCAATAATAACACCTGATCACCCACATAAAGCTCTAAAAATCTCCGATTCACATATGTGTAACTCTTCTACCTGTCTTGAGCTATCCGAATGTGACTCCTGATCAAATCGATCTTTGCTGATGTCTCCTGAATCATATCCGATCGAAGTAACTTATTGTCCCCCACCTTTAACCAGTAAGAGGGCGATTGACAAGGTCTTCCATACAAAGCCTCAAACATGTCATGCCAATAGTGAACCGGTACAAGTTATTATAGGAAAACTCTAACAAAGGAAAATACTTCTCCCGGTGACCCTTAAAATTTAAAATACACATCCTCTAACATCTAATTTTCCCTCTCCATCAGACCGTCAGCGTGGGAGTGGTAAGACTTGCTCAAATGAAACTCTTTCTTCATCTCCTACTGAAACGCTCTATAAGGAGTGGGACATAAAGATCTTATTCTGATCTGAAATAATGTTGAGAGGCACACTGAGCAATCTCACTATCTCCACTATGAACAACTGCGCATACTATTCTATCGTGTAATCTATTCTTACTAGCAAGAAATGAGCTACTTTAGTTAACCAATCTACAGTGACTTAGATGGAATCTTGACACCACTATGATGTCGGTTACCCAGTGATGAAGTCCATCGAAATACTCTTCCATTTCCACACTGAAATATCTAACGATTGTAGAACCCTGACTAGTCTCTGATGATCAACCTTCACCATCTAACAAGTGGTGCAGCAGGAGATAAACTCTATTATGTCTCGTTTCATCACAGCCTACCCATAATGTCACCTCATATCTTGGTGCATCTTATTCTCGTCGGGATGTACCAAAAATTGTGATCCGTGTTCCTCTTACATAATTACTTATCGTAGGTCGGTCCTCATCATTTGGATTAACCCACTTTCCATTTAAATGCAAGCCACCCTCAGAGCTGACTGAGTAGGATTTTACTCCGCCTACCAATAACTGCTGAATTGTATCTAAAAAAGATGGATCTCCTGCTTGTGACATCGCAAACTTCAAAATGATCTCGAGTGTGATGTTCATCACTGCTAAGTACGCCCGAACTACCTTACCCTCCCGATGAAGCTCTATGCACTTTGCGTTCTACACTGCTACTAATTGCCCCTCCGATATATGACTCAATGCATCTACCACTAAGTTAGCATTTCTCGGATGATACCGGATGTCAAACTGGTGATCCTTCACGAACTCAATCCACCTATGATGCCTTTATCTCCTTATGCATAAAAAGATACTGAAGTGACTTGTGGTCCATGAATAAAAACTTCTCCCCCACAAGATAGTGCCTCTAAATCCTCAAAGCAAATATGACTGCTGCTAACTCTAAGTCATGAGTGGGATAGTTATTCTCATGAGGCTTAAGCTTATGAGATGCATAATCTAAGGATCGCTCATCCTAATGTAGAACACCCCAAGACCTTAAAAGGACGCAATAAAAATAAAGTACTCCACTCCTTCACTAGGCAATACGAGTACTGGCGCTGAAGTAAACTTGTCCTTTAGCTCATCGAAAGCTAAATAATAGTGGTCATCCCGTACAAAAGGCACTACCTTACAAGTCAAATTCATCAAGTGACCCACAATCTTAACAAATTCTCTGATGAACCAATGGTATTACCCTGCTAACCCCAGAAAATTGCGTACCTCCATCGATGCCTTCGGCTGGCTTCAGTCCCTCATTGCTGACACCTTACTCGGATCTACAAAAATACCACTCTTGGAGAAATGTGACCCAAGAACTGCACCTCCCATAACTAGAATCCACATTTCTTAAACTTGGCATACAACTGGTGGTCCCCAAAGTCTGAAGAACCATACATAAGTGCTCTGAATGCTCTCCCTCTGTCCGAGAATAAATTAAGATGTCATCTATGAACACTGAACACATTGATAAACTGATCCAAGAAGTCTCTGAACAACCTGTTCGTGAGAGCCATGAAAATTATTGGAGCATTGGTTAGTTCGAATGGCTTAACACTGAACTCATAAGACCCGTATCTCGTCAAAAATGCGATCTTAGGGACATCCTCCATGATATGTATCTGATGGTCCCCCCACCTCAAATCGATCTTAGAGAAGTAGACTAATCCTCTCAGCTGATCGAACAAGTCATCAATATGCGATAACAAATACTTGTTTTAGATCGTGACTTTCTTTAGCTCCCGATAATCGATAAATAATCGTAATGATCCATCATTCTTCTTCTTCAAAAACTGAACTGGGGCATCCCATGGTGAAGTGCTCCTGCGGATAAAACTAAGACCCAATAGTTTATTTATCTGATCCCTTAGATACCCCATATCTAAAAGATCCATACGATATAATGCTCACGCTATCAATTTAGTCCCTAGAGCTAAGTCGATCATAAACTCAATATCTTGACTCGACGGTAAGCCCGGTATCTCCTCAAGCACATCATCATAATCTCCAACAACAATGATCAAATCTAACGAGATGACTATATCCTTAGAAGTCTCATGCTTAATATAATACAAATGCATGCTCGACCCTCCCTCTGGACGAGGCATCGCCAGAAAAACCATCTCCTGCCCTGGTATAGAGAACACGATAGCCCTAATGTAATAGTCCACAATCGATCTATATGTCACTAACCAGTCCATACCCAAAATAATATCATACTCATCCAAGTCTAACATGAGCATATTCGTTACTAAACACGACCTCCCTATGTCCACACCTGTCCCTTGCAGATGGAACGAATGAGAGTCCCACCGCCCAAAGGAGAATCTACAGTCACGATAATATCCATGGCAAAATCCATTAAACCCGTCATACGTGCAAACCTAATGATGACAAATGAGTGTGACTCTCCCGTGTTAAATAAAACCCATTCTATGTGCCCATGGCTACGAAATATACTCTCAATCACTGGCGGTGCTAGCAGTTAAACAGATCTTTGGAGGCGATACACATGCCCAAACTGTCCCTGTCTTTGCCCCTGCCTCAGCAGAGGCGATAATGCTAGAACTGCTGGTGGGGCTGGAAGCTGCTGTAGTTGCTGCCCCTATTGGGCACCTTGCTCTCGACCCCCAACCCTGTTCGTGCATGCACGCTGCATGTGTCCCTGTTCCCCACATACAAAACATATCCCAGTGAAATCTGTCTGCCTCTGGCCTTGACGAGGCTGCCCCTGCCTTTGGCACTGCTATCTCTGATAACCCTGTCCCTACTAGCCACCTTTCTAATTTCCTTAGCCCTGCTGGACCTGAGGGGTATGCTGGTGGTCCTGTCTGAAGTTTCCGTTACTCGGCCTAATCCTCTTAGCAGAGCCCCCCTGCAGGTTACCCCACCCATTCTGCCTATGTTGCTATTGTGGCGCCTCGCTGGCACCACTACCCCGATCTTGCCCTTCTGGCTGGACTCTCCTCCCCTCGGATGAAGTGATGATCCTGATAGTGGAACAACGTGGTGTTTATATCCTCAGTGTAGGTCCAAAATGAGGTTCCCTAGTAAGTGCTAGTGAATCCTCTAAGTGAGTCCATCAGTAAAATTGAGGACCCTCTTCTCCTCAGTGTTCACCTAGTGTAGCGCAAAGTTCAATAGGAGGGTGAACTTTTCCTCATATTCATCCACAGTTCGACCCTCCTACGAAAGGTCTAAAAACCTCATCATCATCTCCGTCTGAACTACTGACAAAAATAACTTTCTATGGGATCTCACACAAAACTCTTGTATCGTCATAGTATCTCTGTCCTTTGCTGTGGTGACCAACTCCCACCACTAAAGTGCTTCTCCCACCAGCTTGAGAGTTTCTTCTTTTAAGTGTCACTACTATCAACTATGAGCAAGTTCCTCTAGATGTCTTTCTTCCATTAGCTAGCTGCAACCACATTCATACTCCCTTGGAACTCTAGCGGATGGCCCTTCTGAAAGGCCTCTTTGACTATCTCCCAAATGGACGCCACTGGGTGAGCCTAAACTGGTTCCACTAGCTGTTATGGCTGTACCTGGGGAAAATTCTAGGTGAAGGAATTCATCATGACATTAACCGCCTATGCAACAATAGTGGTGACCTCTGCCGTGGTCACTGTCCCCCGAGTGGCCTATGGCTTAGGTTGAGCCTCCTCTTCTGCGAACCTCCTAGCGGCACATGCTAGTCGAACTCTTCTGTTGTTTGGCATCTAAAACCAAACCAAAATGGTATGATGTTCACTTCATCATAAATAATAGCATAAGAACGTAAATGCATAATATGAAATAACAATATTAGATATAGGGCTCTATATCAAAGAAAATCAACGCTAACAATGTAGCAAGTACGCACAGGATCTAAGGACATTAGAACCTGATGCTCTGATACCAACTGTTACAACCCACCTATTATAATATCGGGTGGCCAATCCTCTACTAAAATAAAATAGAAATCTCAGTATAGTTCATTCTTAGCATCACTGTCTCAATAATAGTATATATAAATAATAAGAACAACCTATAAAAACAAAAAGGATGAAATAACCACCATGCCTAAATAATTAATGACTGTGAACTGAATAAACAATCGGTCACCAAATAAATATCCATAGTATAAAAATAAATAGTAACTGAGTATGAAAAAGTAAAAGTCTGACAAAAGTATAAAAGTCTGTAATAAGATAATGGCCTATCATCTATGGTCAACACGCCCAACTATAAAATGAAATAACTGATCTTATCTTGATAAGAATCGACTGAGTCGTCTAAGAAATTATGTAGCACCCACATCTACTGTACGACAATAGTGGATTTATCCCTGCTATCCTGCATGTTGTTGCTGCACACCTAGGGTGTAAAAGAAAAATAAGAAAAGATTAAAAACCTGCGGGTCAAAGAGTAGAAAATATTTTGCAAGTAAATAATTATTTTAAATTGTTTAAAACAATAGTGTATTACTTTCAATATTAACCGGTCGCACTCACTGGAGATAAATCTCACCCCTCGATTATAGTGCAAACCTAACGTGTTCATTTTATTTATTCTAATTAAACTACCAATATTACTAGGATACATAACCTCTATTTAAGCCCAACCTTGATAATACTCTCTGTTAGATAACTTTAACTATCTTCACCAAGTAGATATTTATAGTGACACATGTGCTATAAATAAATAATCTCGGGGTAATCAAAACATAGCTATGCTGGTGCTATAAATAGACACACACACACACACACACACACACACACACACACACACATATATATATATATATATATATATATATATATATATATATATATATATATATATATATATATATATATATAACTGTGTCTAAGAGATTGGACCTCATTGATACATTCCCCATGTGCTATTTCGCTCCAAGCTGCACGCTTCACACCCAACCACCGAGTCGGGATTCACCACTATCCAAAACTAATACACATACAATGGAGGCGGTCATATATATACATCCGTGGATCATAACCATACCACAGCGTGCCTAACCATACTTGAAACTAACATTTATTGTCACTCACCGATATTGATCATGCAACAGTGCTACAACCTAGGGAATTAACCCAACACCTGCTTATTAATGCCATGGTGGGCTGCCCACTACGCGCAACCTCCTACGATAGCACTCTCGATTAGGTATGTTTAACTAAAATAAGTAGCATGCACACATACATATATATACACGTCACGCTATTATGTATATATAATAATTACTGAACTCGTACGCATAACCCACCGCGCACGATTTTCCTAAATCCCAAAGTTTGACCCAACTTTCTGATTAATAATTTGACTAGTCCCTTACTCGAGAAACTTAGTTAATTATTAAATTTCCAACTAATAAATAGAGACACAAAACTATTTTTAATTAAATATCCACTCCCTTGGATAACGTCCCACATACTCGATTGAGTTAATAAAAATACCGGAACATTTCCACGATTCAAGCCCACGGGATGTTTGAATAAAATCCCATCTCATTTGAATGAAAACAAGATCTCATTCGAACAAGGTTCAAAGAGATTACAGAAGACAGACCCGAGGCATTTTTCTTAGGCGATATTCATTCCTAAAAACCCAACTTTGTTTCTAGTGTTCTTTGTAACAAAATTCCAAGAACTATAATCCATTTATCATCCAAACAACATTATCCCACCTCTTTATATTTTATTCTAATATGGAAATCCCCATAAATTCAAGATCACATTTCTTTTTTTAAGTTGATTATTAAAGATTCCATCTTTTATCTAAGTTTTACATCCTCTTCCATTAAATCCTAGACTTTTATTTCTAACACAAACATAATCAATCCTAATTAATCATTGATTCAAGGTCATTCTTCTTTTATCATTAGGTTTCTTCACCAAATCATAAAATTTAATGCTTTCATACTCAAAATCCCTAATTTCTATTTTAAACAAAGAAAATAATTAACTATAATGAAATTGCGATATAAAGCACTATTTACTTGCCTTAGTGGATTACAAATTCTAAGTCTTCTATGAATTGAAGCTGGATTCAATCATATTCTTCTCCTCTTCAAGATTCCTTTTATTTTTCCTCCTTTTCTCTTCTCTAGGGTTTTCTCTCTCAAGTTTTGTGTAAAATATGAAAAGTGGGCTGTCATCCAACTTTCATAACCCTTAAATGTCCTCCCAAAAAACCTAATCCTATTTTCCTCTTAATTCTAGGTATAAAATGACTCTTATACCTTTATACGGGTCATTTTATGTCTAAAAAGCTCTCGAAAACCAAAAAAAATACTCGGGTTCCTATTTTGAACTATGTTGACCTTTTTTGGATCATCGGTGCACTCGAAAAGATCATCCGAGTCACCCAACTCCAAATATGATAACTTTTCATTAATCGTTCCCGAAACGTGTGTACCCTACACGTCGCCCATAAATTATATTGATCCGCCGATGTAACACCCTATCGACCTAATAAACCATCGTTATCACTTGCACACGACATATAATAAATCATATAACTATTTGCATATAAAACACAAGTAAATAATAATTATAATAAATATTAATTCTTTATCTCGCTAATCAATATTTACTAAATTTCAATTTAGTTTTCTTCCAATTAAATTTGTAATACAAAGCAATTAATTAGTACCAAAATTGCGGAATACTAAAATATGATCACGAGGGTGGGTGGGTGGGGGGAGGGATTAAATGAAAAGAAAAGTCACCTCATATATGTTTACATATATATGTAACTATAACGGTATAATTGATAAGACACACCTTCCTTGGAAAAACACAAATATCAGTTCATTAACTCTCAATATTTGAGCATACACACAGCTTCATAACGAAATCCTATGGTCTTGACATTAATTGGTCTTATTTCAATGACAATTCATCATTACATGCGTTTACATGCATGTTTCAATATTGATTAGCATACATGTTTCAATCAAATCACGTATTCATCATATACTAACATAATTATACATGCGTATACACATATATACACACATAAAAAAACCCAAAGCACATGCAATATCCTAATCTACATGCATAATTTAGTAAATACACGCATACTCAAATCCACACGCGTACCACCTTTATTGTTAAGTACACACGTAATTATAAAATACTTTATATATGCACACAAACACTACATAAAGTACACCCGTGTACCCGATATTAATTCAAGTCCACTTTAAGTCACACTAACAATTTTTAGTAGATTAAAATATGTATATTCCAACAACTTATACTAAATAATTGAATTTATTTATTTATCAAAATAACATTACACTAATATAAATATATTAAATAACTTCATTAATTATGCAAGTCATTTAAATGGAACACGTTTACATAATAATACAGTACACGCGTAAAACTAACAAAGTACAACACTGATGCCACCAACTTATAATTTGTCAACACTTCACAAAAAAAACACACATAAAAAATTCACTTTTCAAAACAACTAAACATATTTACATTTCTACCACTTCTCCTTCATATCAATGTAAGTTATATTTTTATACATGATTCCCAAGATCTTTGAACAATATGATAATCACGGTAATAGACATGTGAAAAGAGTAATTTTATTTACCTCCTTTCGATGCCATGGATTCAGTCCCGCTATTGAACGTCGCCGTTGAGTGTCGCCGTTGTGATGGAGAATTTGGCTTCTATCTCCTTGCCTATAAATCTTTAGGTATGTGTTTTACATTGATCTCTTGGATGCCCTTTTGATGGAGTAAAGACATCTATTTATAAGTGGAGAAGGGGCCAGAATTCCAAAGGTCAATTAATCTAAACCCTCCATTAAGGTATAGATTAAGTGGAATTTTAACTCCTTTTTTATTCTTTATTTCGTGTGGAATACGAACCATTTATACAGGATATAACATATATTCTTTATTAAAAATGGATTAATAAAGACCACATTTCGAGGAAGGAAATAAACCAAAGGTTAATTTAATAATTTCCTTATAGTCTCCCACTTAGTCGTTAGGTTAATCCATAAATGTTTTTAATTTAGAACCATAAGGCGCGCATGATATGCTAAATCCTTAAATCATTGGTTTTCATAAGTGCCTTGGTTAGTCCAATAGTCAATGGGAGTCATAGCGGTCGCATATAATTATGTAACATGATTCCTTCCATGTGCTAATCATTGACAACGTTCTTAACTAGGCCATAATTAGGAGTTTACTTAATGGTCCCATAATGTCTCGAAGCAGATAATTTTCTGTTATAATTCATACAATAATAATATGTGTACACAATGGAAAACAAAATATAATAGATGTAGAAGTTTCAATAAGAGCTCAACAAATGTCAAATACAGGCATAATAATTTGCAGAAAATAAATAACTAAGAACTATCTTTCAGACCCATTCTTTCAGTATATCTCTGAAATGTCTTTGGAGGCATTCCTTTTGTAAAAATATCTGCAACCATGAGATGTGTGCATGTGTGTTCAAAGGCAACATTTTCTCATCTAACACCTTGCTTTAGTGAGAGATATTTAAGATCCACGTGTTTAGATCCTTTAGATCCTATCATGCTTGGAGAAAAATATTAATATGTCATCAACATACAATACCAAAAATAATGAACTTACTCAAACTAAGCTTGAGGTATATAAATGGATTAACAATGTTTTGTTTGAAATCGAAGTTCGTAATGATTTCATCAAACTTTAGATACCATAGCCTCGAATCTTGTTTCAGTCGATATAGTGGCCTTCAATTATGAAGTCTTCATGTTGACGCATGTAGACTTTCTCTTGTAAGTCTCCACTAAGAAAGGCTTTAAACTTTAATTAACACATAGTAAGATTTGAATATTTTACGCCATTAAAATAAGATGCTCCTGTGGGTAGTCATCACATATTTTAACGTAATACCATTAATGGTTATAATATTCAACATGCATAATTGAGTGATGTATCTATTTATTTTTAATAAGGTATCTATGTGTAATACCCCGCATTTTTGATTGAATTGAAAAAAAAATAACTATTCCAGTGTATATATTCGAAATGTTTGGAAATGAAACTATATTAGTATATATATTCAAAATGATTGGAAATGAAAAGTTAAAATGAATTCATTGAGTTATGAATGTGTGACTTAAATATTAGAAGCGAATTAACGCGTAAAAGAATCGAGAGAGTTAAATTTGGGGCAATGACATTTTTGTAAATAAACTAACCCTAGGTATAAATAGAAAAGAAGAGAAGAAGTCTTCATTTTATCATTTCACAATGGGGGATAGGGTTTGGAAGAGAGATAGAGAGAGTAAGAAGAGAAGAAAGCTAAGAGGATTTAAAGAAGATTCAACTTCTCCATACAATCAAAGGCAAGTTAATAACCTATATGTGTATATTATGTATCTATAATGAAATTTCACATGAACATGTATTTGGATCCCTAAATTAATATGAATTTGATGTTAAAATTTTGGTTTCGAAAATGGATGTTTTGTTCACGTTGCCTAGTAGAAAATCACATTCCGAACAACTTTGTAGTTTTAAGTTTTTTCGAAAACGGATTGGAAAAGTCTCAAATCGGCGTTTTAAAATTCTGCGCAAAAAGTTGTCGTGAACAGGTCCGAACTATATATGTTAGTTTCGGGTCTGTTTTAAGCAGAATATGGTAGCGTGCACGTGTGTCCTTGTAGAAAATCACATTCCGAATAACTTTGTAGTTTTAAGTTTTTTTAAAAACGGATCGAAAAAGCCTCAAATTGGCGCTTTAAAATTATGGGCAGAAAGTTGTCGAAAACAGGGGGAATATTATATATTAGTTTTGGATCTATTTTATGCAGGATATGGAAACATGCCCACGCAATCTTATAGAAAATCACATTCCGAACAACTTTGTAGTTTTAAGTTTTTTCAAAAACGGATCGGAAGAGCCTCGAATCTGCATTTTAAATTCTGGGCAACCTGTTGTTGAAATAAGAGTGATAATATTTTTCATGTTGTTAGTAAGATAATTGTGGTGTTGTTCCTAATATCCTAACTTGATCACATACTTAAGGTTATTAGGGATATATAACCTTGAAATGATTTGATGTTGAATTAGTAAATTAATGATGTAAATTATGTTATATTATAAATAATGACTATTGTATAACTCGAGTAAGAGACTTGACACGATTGTATATATACATAAGCGTGAAATTGTTTACATGTATATTGTCGAGTATACACTAGACTAGTCCTTCGGTCGACGTAGGCACATGTTGAATGCGATTTTTTGTGATTGATCCGGTTAGGTTCCGCTCGAGTGCTGTGTTGAAGATAAACCACCGAAACCGGACACATGGTTGTAATACGGGTCGGATAAAAAGACCTTGAAACGCCATGTGATTTAGGACATAGTATGATTTCCCTTGCCACGTAATATTACGGAATATTCGTGTATAGGCCTAGTGTTACGACTTGTTCCCCCGGGTAACGATAGTGACCCGATATGACTTATTGTGTGAGATATTATGCTTGTGTCTTAAAATAATATCCCGAATTGATGCATTTGATATTATACTTGAAGGAAATATTTTGATACGTTAAATACTGAAATGAGATTAATAATGATTAATCATAATACGATATGAGACTACACGTTACTCGAGTTTGGGTTGGGTATTCACGACATAGGAACATTGGTTGGGTAATTGAACAACTTGATTACTGGAGACGAGTAATGACTAGTGTGCTTTCATTATAAGTACATCTTATAATCTTATAGCTTGTTTTCTTGCTTTGACGTTCGTCTATCTTACTTATTGCTCCTCTCCTATATATATAATATATGATAGGTCCTCGTCCCGATGGACAATAGACTATGGAGCTTGATGAGATCATATCAATCTTAGGATTCTTGTAGCCGTGGAGTTATTCTATTTTAATTTATGTCGCTTGTTTCCATTTTCTTGAGGGTGGTATCAGAGATTAATATCGCGTTGTTTATACTTGGCATTTGAGAGAATTTTTGTATTATTCTTTCCCGTTTTATATTGGGCGGCATGTTTTGGCATTTTAAATTTTCAGTTGAGATTACTGATGGATTATTACAATTAATAGTTACGAGTTGGTTTCACTTGTTATAGCTGTTATGATGTGATATGGTTACACGTATAAAAGTGTACATGTTTACTTTACTGTGTTTATTTCAAGGTTCTAAAAAACGTGGGGCGTGACTGAGGCATGGAGGCCAAGCCTTAAACCTTAGAAACCTAGGCGGGCCTTGGCGTAAAAAGGCGTGAAAAGGCGTTTAGGCATTTTTTAATATATTTTAATATTTTTTGACTATGACAAGGCTATTTAAAATACTAAATTGGTAAATACCTTAAAACATGTCTAAATATTCCTATATTAAAATACTATTTTTGAAAATAAAATAAAAAAACAAAAAAAATTGTGTCTTTTCACGCCTTACTTCTAAAAAACTTGTGTTTTTTCACCCCTTATCCCCAAAAAATGCTCGTTTTTTCACGCCTTGCCCCAAAAAACGTTGACCATCGTTGACCACGCCTTGATCCACGCCTAGGGCCAAAACTTGGGGTATCTAAAAAGCCTCGCGCCTAGGCGCGTTTTTTAGAACACTGGTTTATTTAAATTTTCTTTCTAATGCCAACATATTGACGCTCCGCTTTAATTTAATTGGGCATAGCTAATCGAATTAGATATAAAAAGCAGGGTTGTTACAGTTGGTATCAGAGCACGGTTTTAGAGCCTTTAGGGATCTGAGGGCGTCCGTTACGTTTTTCGCGCATCGTTTCCTTGATACGTAGAGCCTTACGATTAGGTATTGTATTCAATGACTTAGAAGATCTTCATGCTACGATTTTGATGGGAGATTCGGATCTAGCCTTGTGTATATGGAGGGTTCCTTGTTTGGATTTCATTCGTGAGACGTCCCACGCATGAGGTGAATCTTCGATCGACCACAGGATAGTACGCGTCAAGTCTGTGTTTGAGTACTTGTTGTAATTATGACTAGTGCTCCACTTGAATAAATTTTTTTTAGTATACGTGTTCACTTACTGTCTTTTAAGATGGTGATTTGATGAGACGTGGACTCTGGGAGGGCAAAGGGTCCAAGAATTTTAAGAGACCGCAATTCGCGTGCAACTATCGTAGTTTCATCGCCCACCAGTAGGCGAGAAAATCGATGTTGAACTCAATGATTGAGTTGACTTTGGGTGCTTTAAGGGGAGGAAACACCCGTATATTTGCTGTGCATTATCAAGTTTGAATATCGTCGATCTTATGGCTATAAAGAAGTTGGTATAAGTTGTAGCCCGCCCTGTAGTACCACTGAGTTGTTGGTACCACTTGCGCGTGTAGTTGTCTGAAGTTGTTTCCAATATGGAAGGGTAGAGCTTTAGATATGGCACACCTCAAAATGATGTGGTCTAGTTGTTGTTGTGACATTTTCCTGAGAAGAAATTATCGCGCTCCACCCGTAATGAACAGATTGTTGAGACATTCGATGACGTATTAATAAGTGAATTGTTAACGAAGTAATTCTCGTGATAATAAGAGTATATTATTACTCATGAACATGTAAAGGAAGGGTTGTGATTTGAGAGAGGACTACTCCAAATCGGTGTATGTCCCACACCATCAAAGGATGACCTAAGGGGTCCGATTTTGGTTTACACAAGAGTGTTAGCACACTTGTGAAAACCATGAACTAGATTCATCCGTTTGATGATGTTCAATGGGAGATTCATGAGTTTGAATCTGGAATGGATAAGTGATTATCCTTGAAATATTTTGTTGGTATCAGGGAAGTTTGGTAGGCATGTAAACCTACACGTTGTCCACACAAGCGATAGATGTCGCATTGGGGTGGCATAGTGGTTTTTAGTGTTCTGATCGTATAAAATCCGTAATGGAATCAACTTAAGGACGATTAGGTGTGTGTTCGATCATGCACAAGATATATTAGTGGGTTGGATACTCACTTGTTCAGAGTAGAATGTTTCAACGAGTTATCCCGAACAAGTTCGTGAGAATGTATCAGTAATGTTACGAAATCTTGGCCATGGACACTAGGGATGAGGAAGCCGTATCGCAATTTTTTTTAGTAGTTTTATTTCCGTATTTGGCAATGAATGGAGTTCAGTGTTCTTCGTAAATCCCTAGATTAGAATTGGTGTTCGATAAGATGTGGTTATCTTGATTTGTAGCACCTGTATATTTGTTAAACGATGTCGAGAGAGGAACATGAATATGGGTGTACTAAGGGATGGACTTGAGTTGGAGTTACCAGTTGTGAACCCTACGATGAGTAGCGAATCTCTAGGGATGATTTGTCGAGTGAGAACATCACGAAGGAGTGTTCAATAGGAGTTTCATTTTATGTGAGTGTGATTGCTTGAGTTGGTGATATATCCACGAGTTCGATTATATGTTATCACCTGGTGATTGGGGGTACTAATTTGTTGCACCGTGATAATGGTGGTGCTTGATTTTGAATCCATCAGATATGAGAATGTGGCTATATTATGGGCCTCGTTATGTATTAATGTGAATTAGAGCACGAGTGAGTAGTTATTGACATGATGTTTACTTAGACCGTGTGTGATTAAAGACGCGTTCCAAAACCAAGTGTAAAATGTTCGATTATGGTGACTTCTAGACTAGTGAATAGTCATACCTTGATGTTATTTTGATAATGGCAGAGTCGTGTGTAGCTCGGTCTGTTTTCGATTGACTGATGATAATGTTACAAACTGAGTGTCGTCATTAATGGCAAGGATTGAGACATTTTGGGATGCCAAATGTCGTATCATTCATTGAAATGGATGTCATAACCTCCACTGTAGAGGGACAATAAAAGAGTGTTTCCACCGTTGTTGAGAAGTTTTGTAAGGAGGGTGTGTACTCTTGGGCAAACACCTGCGAATGGGTTCGTAATATATTTAATTTTTACTTCAGTTATGTGTGGATTATTGAGTGTTAATTGGGGTCACGGTACGTGAAGGTACCCGCTACCTTATATTTACGACCTTTGACCTGTTGGATAGCACACCGTTCTTCATAAAGATCAGGTAGCGTTGGTGTGCTGGAAGATGAGTATCCAGATGGTGAGTGTGCCAAATTCGGTATTCTAATTTGGTATGATAAGTGGGATTTTTTTATTTTTCGTATCTTACCCCATTGCTTGGAAAATGTACAAGCCTTATTCGTGTTTTAAAGAACCAATTTCGTTTCATGTTTGGTGAGAAAATTCTAATATACTCACAGTCCAAGGAAATCCTGTCGGGTAGGTTGAATTACTTACGTGATGTTTACAAAAGAGCGGTAAGTCGAATCTAGAGAGGGTCTGTCACATTGGGTTAGAGCGACCAAACCGTGAGAAGTGGGGATGTCCAAGAGGGCATATTGCAACTTGGGTTAGTTCGAAACCTTTAGGTGAGGGATCCTTGATCGCCCAGAATGCATCTTTATCGGTGTTGTCTTGTTCAAGAGAGTTTGGACCTTACTGATATTATTTACCTAAGTCCAGACTTGGAAAGATGGAGCAATATTTGTAAGTGCATAGAAGTTGTATGCTTATGCACATGTTCAACCTTAGTGGATAATAAGGGTTGCCATATTGGTTGACTCACCATCAATATAAGTGCAAGGCAAGTGTTATTGACAACTCAGAGTAGAGTTGGCTTTTGAGCTTTCAATACCATCTTTTAGTCGATTATGAGTTGAGTATCGAGCCACGATTGATGAATAGTGACATTTGTATTGAATAGGCGAAGTTGGATTATTTTTTGTGTGATGAACCGTTGAGTCCAGAGATAAGTGTTTTTTTTTGGAGTTAGATGATTTTTGTACCACTAGGGGTCTTGAGTTGACAAATTCCTTATCTCAACAAGCTGACAGTAGTGTATTGGAGGGGTTCCTTATTTGGATTTCTCTTGCGAGACACTCCACACATGAAACTTAGCAAGTCGGGACTTGGGGGTATTGATTTATGGATTAACTTAGTAGTTCAGTTATGTTAAGCTTTGTGGTGAGACTTAGGTTGTACAGTTATAAATGGGAAAGTATCTCCATGGATTTCATTATTGGGTTGCTAAGATCGCAGCGCGGTCATGATTCGATTTGGGTCATCATCGACATATTGCAAAGGTGGATATTTCCTTCTAGTGATGACGGATTATATGGTAACACAGTATGCCATGATTTTTATTAACGAGATTGTGAAGTTGCATGGGGTACTGCGTGATATCGTGTTCGACCGTGGCAGTGTCTTCATCTCGTACTTTTGGGGTGGTCTTCACGAGGCGATGGGTGTTTAGTTGAGTTTAAGTATTGCGTTCCACCCTCAGTTTGATGGTCAGACGGAGCGGGTAAATGAAATTTTGGAGGACATGCTATGATTTTATGTGTTGGACTTCAAAGGTGGTTAGGATACACATTTACCACTGGTGGAGTTTGCATACAATAATAGTTATCAGACAAACTATTGTCATAGAACCATATGAGGATTTTTACGACAGGACTTTTCGATCCCCTACATATTGGTTGGAGTTCAGAGAGCACCAGATGCTGGGTCTGAATATTGTTAGGGAGACGTCAGAGAAGGTTGACTTGATTCGTGCACGGATGAAGACCACGCAAGATCGTCAAAAGACTTATGTTAACATAATGCAGAGGAAGTTAGAGTTCGTTGTTGGGGACCAAGTACTGTTGAGGGTCTCACCCATGAGAGGCGTTTTTCATTTTGGTGCCAAAAGGAACCTTTCAACGCGATACGTGGGTTCGTTTACAGTGTTGGGTAGGGTGGGATCAGTTGCCTACCGTTTAGCCCTACCCTACCAGCTCCAGCGGGTACGCGATATTATTTTATGTATCCATGTTGAGGAAGTTTTTATGTCCTGAGGACTCACACCTACACATAGAGTTAGATGGGATTGACCTCCAGCCCAATAGGAGCTATGAGGAGAGGCCGGTCAGGATACGAGATCGTCGTGAGCAGCAGTTGAGGTCAAAACTTATTCCTCTTGTTCGTGTTATGTGAAGTAATCATGATGAGTCTGAGGCCACTTGGGAGAGAGAGGATGACTTGCGAATTAGTCACCCATATCTTTTCATGAAAGGTACGTGCGAAACTACCTTACTTGACTTGAATTGATTTGTTTTAATTTGGATTTCGAGGATGAAATCTCGTTCGTAGAGGGGGAGAATGTAATACCCCGCATTTTTGATTGAATTGAAAAAAAAATAACTATTCCAGTGTATATATTTGAAATGTTTGGAAATGAAACTATGTCAGTATATATATTCAAAATGATTGGAAATGAAAAGTTAAAATGAATTCATAGAGTTACGAATGTGTGACTGAAATATTAGAAGCGAATTAACGCGTAAAAGAATCGAGAGAGTTAAATTTGGGGCAATGGCATTTTTGTAAATAAACTAACCCTAGGTATAAATAGAAAAGAAGAGAAGAAGTCTACATTTTATCATTTCATAATGGGGGCTAGGGTTTGGTAGAGAGAGAGAGAGTAAGAAGAGAAGAAATCTAAGAGGATTTCAAGAAGATTCAACTTCTCCATACAATCAAAGGCAAGTTAATAATCTATATGTGTATATTATGTATCTATAATGAAATTTCACATGAACATGTATTTAGATCCCTAAATTAATATGAAATTGATGTTAAAAATGATATGCAATGTATTAGGATCATCATCCATGTAGATTCAAATGCAATAACATCATTATAGGGATTGAGATGTAGAACAACTTCTTGAATTTTAAAAATCTATGAAATTAAGTAAATCGTCATATTAAAAACTGTTTTGAGCTATTTTGATTCCGAAAATGGATGTTTCGTCCACGTTGCCCAGGAGAAAATCACATTCCGAATAACTTTGTAGTTTTAAGTTTTTCCGAAAAAGGATCGAAAAAGTCTCAAATCGGCGTTTTAAAATTCTGCGCAGAAAGTTGTCGTGAACAGGTCCAAACTGTATATGTTAGTTTCGGGTCTGTTTTAAGTAGGCTATGGTAGCGTGCTCGAGTGTCCTCGTAGAAAATCACGTTCCGAACAACTTTGTAGTTTTAAGTTTTTCTAAAAACGGATCGAAAAAGCCTCAAATCGGCATTTTAAAATTCTGGGCAGAAAGTTGTCGAAAACAGGGGCGAATATTATTTATTAGTTTTGGGTCTGTTTTATGCAGGCTATGGAAACGTGAACACGCGGCCTTTTAGAAAATCACATTCCCAACAACTTTGTAGTTTTAAGTTTTTCCAAAAACGGATCGGAAGAGCCTCGAATCTGCATTTTAAATTCTGGGCAGCATGTTGTTGAAATAAGAGTGATAATACTTTTCATGTTGTTAGTAAGATAATTGTGGTGTTGTGCCTAATATCCTAACTTGATGACGTACTTAAGGTTATTAGGGATATATAACCTTGAAATGATTTGATGTTAAATTAGTAAATTAATGATGTAAATTATGTTATATTATAAATAATGACTATTGTATAACTCGAGTAAGAGACTTGACACGATTGTATATATACATAAGCGTGAAATTGTTTACATGTATATTGTCGAGTATACACTAGACTAGTCCTTCGGTCGACGTAGGCACATGTTGAATGCGATTTTTTGTGATTGATCCGGTTAGGTTCCGCTCGAGTGCTGTGTTGAAGATAAACCACCGAAACCGGACACATGGTTGTAATACGGGTCGGATAAAAAGACCTTGAAACGCCATGTGATTTAGGACATAGTATGATTGCCCTTGCCACGTAATATTAGGGAATATTCGTGTATAGGCCTAGTGTTACGACTTGTTCCCCCGGGTAACGATAGTGACCCGATATGACTTATTGTGTGAGATATTATGCTTGTGTCTTAAAATAATATCCCGAATTGATGCATTTGATATTATACTTGAAGGAAATATTTTGATACGTTAAATACTGAAATGAGATTAATAATGATTAATCATAATACGATATGAGACTACACGTTACTCGAGTTTGGGTTGTGTATTCACGACATAGGAACATTGGTTGGGTAATTGAACAACTTAATTACTGGAGACGAGTAATGACTAGTGTGCTTTCATTATAAGTACATCTTATAATCTTATAGCTTGTTTTCTTGCTTTGACGTTCGTCTATCTTGCTTCTTGCTCCTCTCCTATATATATAATATATGACAGGTCCTCGTTCTGATGGACAATAGACTATGGAGCTTGATGAGATCATATCAATCTTAGGATTCTTGTAGCCGTGGAGTTATTCTATTTTAATTTATGTCGCTTGTTTCCATTTTCTTGAGGGTGGTATCAGAGATTAATATCCCGTTGTTTATACTTGGTATTTGAGAGAATTGTTGTATTATTCTTTCCCGTTTTGTGTTGGGCCGCATGTTTTGGCATTTTAAATTTTCAGTTTGAGATTACTGATGGATTATTACAGTTAATAGTTACGAGTTGGTTTCACTTGTTATAGCTGTTATGATGTGATATGGTTACACGTATAAAAGTGTACATGTTTACTTTACTGTGTTTATTTAAATTCTATTTCGAATGCCAACATATTGATGCTCCGCTTTAATTTAATTGGGCGTAGCTAACTGAATTAGATATAAAAATCAGGGTTGTCACACTATGGATATCCTTATTTTACACATGTACAAACACTCCTTAATTGTTTATTCAACATATGATTATAGTATACATGTGGGTAACTAATTGATATATGTTAAATAAACAAATGATTATAGTATACCTGGAATTTAAATTACGTTGCCATAATCAATAAGTTATAGCATTAAAGCATGCTACAGATTCAGATTTTCATAATAGTCAATGGATTACGTTGCACTCCTTCATTATATTGATCGTTAAACCAAATTAAACATAAGTAGATAAGAGTGAACTTCATACTTTCCATAAAATCAATAAATCTAAATTGTAATAACTGATCGTCCAAAAATTGAACAATCAACTTTAATGTGAGCATATAATCTTTCAGTATCACATAAATTCATCTATTACGTATTAAAAATCCATGTAACATTTTGTTTCTCTACTTTCAAATAAATTGAATATATAAACTTACTCCTACTAATAATAAATTGTATAAATTGAATATATAATGATTATAAAATATAATGGTATTACTTCTAAAAATACCATCGATGGGAAACATAATTAAGTTTATACAATCATTTCTTTATAACACATGTAAAATATCACAAGCATAATAGTTTTCACATACACTAAATGTAACTCTCATCATAATGAGTTACTCATCTCATAAGAATTTTACGTCCTTAAAAAAATGACGTCCTTGGAAAAGGGGATAAGGTTCATTTATAACCCTTTTCTCATTACACATAAAACATTTTACTACAATTTAACTTAAACACAATTCAAAGAGATATCGTAGTCCAATAAGTTTACTTCTTATGATTTGTGAAAACAAAACCAAATATTTAACCTTATGTCAAATTCATATTCATGTAGGTACACCACATAATCATTTAGAATAGTAGACTCTCTTTAGGATCTTCTTAATGTTATTCTTTATGATTTTATCTACAGTTGTCTCACAGTTACAAATATCATAATTTAGCGGTTGATCATTTATTTGTTCTTTATTGTTTAAACAATCCAACAACTAAAAGAACAAGTATTGAAGAAAGTTATCGGTAATGTGATAAGTACCATACTTTCCTTAAAAACCATATTTCATGATTTTCAACTTTTTTTTAATACAATAAGTACATGTCAATGACGATTATATGATCTATGTAGGTCCACTTTAAGGGAATTTTCTTATAATCTCCCACTTGGGCCACATAGGTCATCTGTATGTTAGATATTGTAATACTTTAAGGGCATAACTCGACTATCAATATTTATAAGAGATATTACAAAAATCTTGTCCATAAAAAAAATTATCATAAGGAGTCTAGATTTAATTTGGGACAAGATTAAAGAGTTTTATCAATAACACTATGATTATGATGCGGGATCAAAACAATATTTAAAAGAAATTTATCCAAATGTTGTCTTATACAAAAACATAAAAAGAATACCATAACCTTTGAGAAGGACTGAAAAATTCTTTTAAAAAAATATTCCTCATAATCAAGTCTAGGAAAATATTTTTCAAGAAAATTGGAAGTATTGATGGTTTATGAAAAACAAATGACTTGATTCCCCAAGAATGAAAGAGAAGAAATCTTATTTTTATTTTTAGTTTGTTTTGTAAATAATCCTTGAATCAAATGTAAATGCTTTCTGTAACACAGTAAGTTTAACTTACAAACTCTACTAAGATAAAAAAACTTGTTTCAAATCATAAAGGATACATATTATCTCTATCATTATTAGTTCAAGTGTGCGACATGTAAACTAACTTAATTTGTTTAATTTCGTCAAACTTTATGTAGAGTGTTCCACAAAATATTGATTATCAATAGTGGGCAAAAAAAAAATCCAACATAATAATCGAGAGAAACAAAATCAGATCATAATTTATTAAAGATATGAGATGAATTGCTCACTACATTAATTCTTTGATTTGACAACACAAAGGTTAATCTTATTTTTATTTTTAGTTTGTTTTGTAAACAATCCTTGAATCAAATGTAAATGCTTTCTGTAACACAGTAAGTTTAACTTACAAACTCTACTAAGATAAAAAAACTTGTTTCAAATCATAAAGGATACATATTATCTCTATCATTATTAGTTCAAGTGTGCGACATGTAAACTAACTTAATTTGTTTAATTTCGTCAAACTTTATGTAGAGTGTTCCACAAAATATTGATTATCAATAGTGGGCAAAAAAAAATCCAACATAATAATCGAGAGAAACAAAATCAGATCATAATTTATTAAAGATCTGAGATGAATTGCTCACTACATTAATGCTTTGATTTGACAACACAAAGGTTAATATTTCGTTAATACCTAATGTGCATTTTATTTTTCTCATTAGTAACCATTGATTTTAAATTATACAATGCTTGTAGATACTGGAGTACTAAATATGCATGATATATACATTAATAATGTATATGATATGTAGAGTTCATACAATTAGTCAGAATCAATTCCTTGTATGGAATAATCTTGTGTGATGATTAAACTCAATATACTCCACATTTATAAGCATCAAAGGTTACAATTTCTATCATCTTTACATTAAATGTTCATTTTTATTATAGTTGGGTCACTGTGGTGACTACTAAATATTTCATAATATGAATATTATATTAAGTAAAGACTTACATACACAAGTCAATATTTTTTTTTTCTTATGTTCATTAAATATCTCATGAGCATTGAACTAAATTATTCACATTTGAGTTTCATACACTCAATTGGTGATATCATGATAAAAAAAGAATGACACCTGCATTTGATGACCATTATTGCCTTCCCAAAATATATATATCACCACTTAGCTTTTCCTTAATAATTGTAATTGGACCTATAGGTTACCGAATCAAAATAATTCAATAAACAATAATATGTATGCAACATCATAAATCTTAGCATTCAATATCATACATGGACCCGTTGGTAATCGAAAATATGCATGATATCAACACATTAGTCTAATATTTATCTATTATGGAATGGAGTACTTTAATGAACACCAATCCTTACATTATATAAATATTAGAGATAAGCATACATGTCTAAAATACCCGTAACATATGAATAAATTATATAATTGTCTAGTTCATAATTTGAAATTCACAAAAAAAAACTATACTTAATGTGAAAATCAAATAGACAAGGAATTCACATGAGATATGACACGAATAATAGTAAATGAAAAACATGAATTATTTACTTTCTCTTTATCACTTATGTATGAGTAACAAATCAGAAAAATTGACCCAAATCATTCATGATCATTCATGGTAATAAATGGCTAATTTTGAACTTGAAGTATCACTGTGGTGATACCTAACTTTAATAATGCAATTGCATTCACTTAATAAATTAATATGAATACTTATATATATTTTATCATAAAATTCCAAATGTCGTAAAATTACATAATTGTAAAATTCTTGAATAGCAAAAGGTGTAAATTCTAGAATTTCATAAGTCTAGAATCCCAAAAGCTTAGAATTTTTTAAATCATTTGTGGACTTAACACGTGATTATAGTATACCTGTGGGCAACTAATTGACATGCGTTAAATAAACAGATTCAAATTTCGAGAATTTGAAAAGACATAATTTCTAGAATTCGAAAAGGTTACAAAAAAAAATGCATAATTTAAATAATTCTAAAAGGCATGGTAGCATGAATTCCAAAAGTCATGGTAGCATGAATTCTAATAGTTGGTAGCATGAATTTCAAAAGTCATAATAAATGGAATTCTAATAGACATAATAACATGAATTCTAATAGTCATAATAGTAAGAATTCTAATAAACATAATTCTAAAATACATAATAGCCGGAATTCTAATAGATATAATTCTTCTAGACATAAATTCTAATAGACATAATTCTAAAAGACATAAATTCTAATAGACACAATTCTATTAGACATGGTAGCATAAATGAATGAATTCTAAGGGACATGAATTGTAATAGTCATAAGAATTCTAAGAGACATGAATAGGAATTCTAAGAGTCATGAATACTAATACTCATAATTCCCAGCAAGTGACCAAGCCATAATTTTCAATATATATATGTAGTAATTTATACCATAAAATATGGAAAAGTAGTTTATTTTTTCCAAAATGGAAAACTTTTAGTTATCACTACAATAACATAAATAATATTTTGAGGATCACTCTCCAGTTTGCGGAATTATAAAATCAAATTTTAACTGAGAGTTATAAGCGTTGACATTATTACCAAAAATGGCAAAAACACATTTTTAATGGTCTAAACGACGTCAAAACGCAAAACTAGGGTGGGTCCCATTGTAAATAATGGATTTTGTTTATTTTGACGTTTCGAGTCGATCATGTCAGTTTCGAAATGTTTTGATCAAGTTTTGACCTTTCACATTCCGATAGCAACAACATCATTATCTATTTTAACGAAAAATCATATGTTCTTAACATTAGCTCTGATACCACATGTAAGTTATATTTTTATACATGATTCTAAAGATCTTTGAACAATATGATAATCACGTCAATAGACATGTGAAAAGAGTAATTTTAATTACGTCCTTTCGACGCCATGGATTCAGTCCCGCTATTGAATGTCGCCGCTGAGTGTCGCCGGTGTGATGGAGAATTTGGCTTCTCTCTCCTTGCCTATAAACCTTTAGGTATGTGTTTTTCATTGATCTCTTGGATGCTCTTTTGATGGCGGAAAGACATCTATTTATAAGTGGAGAGAGGGCCAGAATTCCAAAGGTCAATTAATCTAAACTGCCATCAAGGTATAGATTAAGTGGAATTTTAACTCCTTTTTATTCTTTATTTCGTGTGGAATACGAACCATTTATACAGGATATAACATATATTCTTTATTAAAAATGGATTAATAAAGACAACATTTCGGGGAAGGAAATAAACCAAAGGTTAATTTAATAATTTTCTTACAATCACAACAAAATTAACCCCAAAAAATTCAATTTACCACTCAAACTTGATATCCTCAACACCACATTTGTAAAAAAAAATTCACCAGTGACGTTGGTAACCGTCAACTATATCAATTTTTATTATACAAAATCACATGTGATGTCATCAAAATCTTTAACAATAACTTGATAACAAAATTCCATGCAAAAATCGTGTAGATTAAATTTGTATTCTATACGATATTTAATTACATAATTTACACTACAATAAGTTTAATGGAATAATAAAATTTCTTAACTTCAAAATTACATAGTCGTTCATGGATCTGTGTTGATACATTTCGTAGAGAGATATCCAAATATATAAGTTTTTAAAAATCGGACTTGTTTTGTGATAGATATTCAATTTAAAGTATTAGCAAAAAATGACAAAATAAGGAGAAGGTAGGGTTTAACGATTCAAGATTCAAACGCGAAATAGATTACTAAAACGTTTCAATATATATACATTCATGCTCTTATGCGGATTAGTTCGCATTTTAAGAATGCAAATCGGACATGTGTCACCTGGCGGTGACCCAGAAGAGAGAGAGAGTGTGCCGATAATTTAGGTGATAATTTTTACGCGTACCGTTAAGTGACACATATTCGGTCCGCATTCTTAAAATGCGGACTAGTCCGCACAAGAGCATTATATATATATATATATATATATATATATATATATATATATATATATATATATATTCAAAAAATTCTAACGAGGGACCTACTACTAAATTTCTATAAATTAAAAACTGAAAAATTCCCAAAATTATTACTGATTATGACATTTTTCTTTTGATAATATGTTTGAACCTTAACATGTGATTGATTCTATAATTAAAAAAAGTGTATTAAATAACCATTATTTAGGTTAACATATAAGAACATTAATAAGTTTAAATTTGATGACCCTTGAAAGGGAGGGTCATAGTAACTTTTCATCAAAACGTTAATATTACTACGTCCCTTCCAAATTGATATTCGTGTTTTCATTTGTAATCCGTTCTAAAGTAACAATCGAGTTTTATAAAAATGGCACATAAAAGTAGAGAATGACGATAAGGTAAAATTTAAAAAGTATTTTTTTTTATTCAAGCATCTTAACTTTCAAACCACAAACGTTGATTTATAAAGTAAGAAGTAAATAAAAAATAACTTCAACATCTTATGAAAACCCAAATATATGTTTTTTTATTCCAGATTAAATGTTCTCAAAAGAACCTATCCCTTTGTTATTGAAGTTTTGTAAAAAATTTAGGCACGTGTTCGAGAAACTTTTTCATAGCAAATGTTGAGGTCAAATAAGATATTAGAAATTTAAGTCATACCGCTACTTTATCAAAATCAGACCACATCTCCTAGTATTATCTTCATGCTCTATCTCCAAGTGTTAAGTATCTGTTTTCTCACTCCCATTTTTATAACCATCCTTCTCACGAGATTCTTCTTTCCAAGCTTGTGAAGTTTATCTTCTTACAAGAAGAGGTTCTGATTTTGACTTTATTTCTATTAAAAGATGAAGGTTTTACTAGGAACTGTTCTTGAAACTTTGAAGACTTTAGAGACAGAATTCATTGGAGTGAATCCCGCATCATTTGTTTTAGTATCTTATCGGACCCAATCACACTACCCTCCTACAATAGCAGACTTTTTTTAATAATAATTCCTTCCTAATTATCAAAGAAAAATGTGTAATAAAAAGTAGGCAACAGTAGATATAATAAACAATTTTAGTGTTCAAGGCCATTAACGTTGAAGTTATACATTGCTAATAACTTTAACAACTTTTGAGGGCCTCAAAAAATAACAATAATTCACACGTGTTAAATAAACATTTCTTTTTCCGCATGATTGCTCTCGGAACATATATTTTATATCATGGCAGTATTAGTATGAAAACTGACCAAACTCCAGGAGGAAAAAGAGAAACGAAAATAATTGCTACTAAGGTAAGAATTAGGGCATTCCTTGCACGCCGAGTGGACGTCAGACAAAAAGCTAGCAAGTCATGAAAGAAATAAACGTGGTAAAACCAAAGCCACCCAGCTTAATGTTGCTTATTCGGGTAACTGTCAGTCGAAATAATTGGTGCACGATACGTCTGTACAAAAGTCAAGTTGGCCCATAGCAATGACACATCAACGCGTGTTATCATTTGAATGGTGATACAGTCAAATGCTTCGAGCCACCACATATTTGGATCTGCACATAGATAACTTGGCCGTCAAATCCAACAGGGTCCTCGTACGTAAGATCTGCTCTATACTAGGGGTCTGTAAAAAAATCGATCAAATCGACAAGCTGACAAAATCGAGTTGAACCGAAAATTTTCGGGCCAGATTTTTTTGAGGGTCGATTCGGTTCGATTTAATCAGGTATAAAACTGACAGGGTCGGTTCGATTTTCGGTTTTGGCATAAAAAAATCGATTTTGAACCGAACCGAACCGAATTAATTTTTATACTTTTTAATTTTATATTTTATATTATATTTATATTAGTGTTGACATATTATATTATATTATATTTTTTAATTTTATATTTATATTAGGTATTAAAAAAAATATTTTTTATTAAAATAAAGGAAAAAATCGAACCGGCCCTGTCAAAAACCGACGGACAAATCGAACCGGCCCTGTCAAAAATCGACCCGATTCGGTTCGGTTCGGTTCGGTTCTCCTCCTCCAAAAACCGACATGGTCGGTTCGGCCCAAAAAACCCAGTCAAAATCGAACCGACCGACCCGTGAACACCCCTACTCTATACTGACTGACGCCGCCAAACATTTTTTTTATCATATGTTGAAAAATTAGACTATTTATAAAACTGTTGAGATGTTTTTGGACAAAATTTTAAATAATTTTGAGCTTAAATTTAGGTGAGATTCATATTACGATAATTGTGGAAAAATATACGAATGCGTTCTCTTTCATAAGGAGATTAACGTAATATATTCACATGTCCAATTTCATTAAGTTATGAATGATAAATATGTCCCTAAAGTGATTCACAAAGCAATGAAAATTAATATATTGAGTATGTTTTAACTGTTGTCCCACATTGAAAGAGTAGTGGAAATATGATTGGTTAATAAAACCCAAGTGATGGACTAAGACTTGGATGCTTTGGGGTATTCCAACTCTTTGAAGGGGAGATGGCCTAAACTATGCACGGGTTGGCTTTCGATCAAAGGTTCACACGCGCGCGTCCGTCGGTCCGGCCGACCCGGTTCGGCTAGGGTTATAAAAATCTCCTACATTTTTTGGCCGAATTAATTTAACTTTCAAGGCTT
The DNA here is from genome assembly GCA_949130495.1 of Sambucus nigra. Classification (NCBI taxonomy): domain Eukaryota; kingdom Viridiplantae; phylum Streptophyta; class Magnoliopsida; order Dipsacales; family Adoxaceae; genus Sambucus; species Sambucus nigra. Next base: position 279,131,156 of record OX422215.1, on the reverse strand, counting down.
TAATTATTAATTAATTAAGAAATTAATTGATTAATTAATAAATTGTTGGCAGTTATTGCCAACAGTTAATTTCGTTTAACTGTTTTTTGTCATTTATGGTTACTTTGCTATAAATACAGATGCCTCCCTCCGTTTTTCAATAATGAAAAAATTTTCTCCTCCAGAATTGCTGTCATATTTGTTCCAGAAAATTCCTATCATATATGTTCCAAAAATTCTTTTTCATGCATAACATCTCTTGCATTGTTGTTGAGTAAAAGCCACAGAATTTGAGTTCGTCGTAATTAATTATTGTCGTGCTACATAATTAATTGAAAAATTCGTTCTATCTTGGGAGACAATATTCATCAACCTCAGAGCACATTGTAGGGAATAAATTGTCTTAAGGACACTGTGAAATTCACAGGGCTCGGATTATCTTTCCTTTTCTATTATTGTTTATGAAAATTCAAGTAAGTTTTTTATTTTCTGTAATTTCGTTTTATTTCTGTAATTAGATTTAATTCGTAATTCTGTACTTTTGTATTTATTAAACAGTAGACATAACAATCTTAAGATAATTTATTAAGTTCTACTGTTTTGTAGTGTACAAAATTTTTTCCAGAAATTTATTTGTTCAAAATAAATCTGTTTTGACAGAAAAAATTGAATTAAATTCTTGTTCATTGCAGAAATTAATAAAACAGTTTTGGTAGAGAAATTAATTTCTATACTGTTTTTATATTCTGTTTTAGAAAATAAAATTTCAGTTGTGAATTTTGTTAAAATCTGTTTATGTAAAATTTTAATTTTAATCTTAAAATTATAATTCTGTTTTGTACGAAATTCTTTTTATATTATAGTTTAATTCTGAATTTTATTTGGAATTCTTTTGGAATTCATTTATTGTGAATTATAGTTGGAGGAAATTGGTGCACAAAGTTTTGTATTCTGTTTTGATTAATTCATTATATATGAATTTTATCATTGATAAAAATTCTATTTTTGTAACAGAAATGGAATCACAAAGTATGAACACTATTCCTACGAAACTGATTGTCACCAACACAAATGTGACTGCACCCGTATCTATGCCACATGGGGAGAAATCGGAAAAGTTCATTGGGGCTGATTTCAAACGTTGGCAAGGATAAATGTACTTCTATCTCACTACCTGCCAACTGGGTAGGTTTGTATATGAAGATTGCCCCTCTATTCAAGAGGGAGATGACTCTGAAAAGGTTGCTGCTGTCAATACTTGGAAGCATTCAGACTACCTATGTCGGAATTATATTCTGGCTTACTTGGACAAGACATTGTACCATGTCTACTGCACGATCAAAAAATCCAAGGAATTATGGAATTCTTTGGAAAAGAAGTATAAAACTGAAGATGATGGGATAAAGAAATTTATCGTTGGGCGTTTTCTGGACTTCAAAATGGTTGATTCTAAATCTGTGATCTCGCAAGTGCAAGAACTCCAAGTGATCCTCCATGACATTCATGCTGAAGGAATGTCAATTAGTGAAACTTTCCAAGTTGCTGCAATTGTTGAAAAGTTGCCACCTGTAATACCCCGTATTTTTATGCTATATTAATTTGGGGATTTATTAAATTTAATGTGAATTAATTATTTAATAAAAATTCGGAAATTAATTATGTTATAATTATTAACGTGATGAGAGTTAGTAATTATGGGAAAATTTGTTTGAATGTTACTAATGAGCAAAGTAATATATAATAGTGGTTATATTAAATGTCACGAGTGAATAAAATGACAATTTTAGAAATTTGAGTCGGGACGCGCCCGTGTCGTGTCGGGACTAAATATTGATAAATAAAAGTAAATATTTTATAAGTTGTTCGTATGGTCGTTTTGAGTGCGCCAATGCGTCCGGAAGGGTCGAGATAGTCAGAAATGTATACCCGGGGGTTTGATTTGGGTCTCAGGGCATTTTTAAGCCTAATTAGTACCCCGGGAGGGCATTTTAGTCATTTTGTATTTTTGGGTAATTAAACCCACGAAAATTACAGGGGTTATATGAGATGCTTAGGTTATCTCCTAGGGTTAGATAACTCAAAACACTAGAACGGACATTGGAGAGGAGAGGAGAGAGCTCTCAAAGCATTCCAAGGCTCAAAACTCAACCGTTTGCACCGCCGCCACCGCCAACGCGTAGATTGCGAGACGGGGAACGCAACCACACCAAATTCAACACCAAACTAGATTTCTGAAAATCCCAGGCAAGTGTTTATCTTGTTTATTTCGTTGATGCATATTTCATATTGGTTTAGGAATGATTAGGATGAATTGTATGGAAGAAAAACCTAATTTGAGATAGGAAATTGCATGTAGTGATGACTTAAATGATATTCTGGAAACCTTTTGTGATGTAGAAGATTAAACCACGAAATTTTGATGTTGTATAAGAAGGAAATCTTAGAGCCAATCCGAATAAAGGAGGCAAATTCGCGCATCAGGCCCCCCGAACCGGTTCGCATGTACCCCGAACAGGTTCGCCCCCCAAACCGGTTCGCCCATGGGTTCGCGAATGTTTGCTGGTCTGGGGTGCTTTTTCTTCCATTCAACACTTAGAATTTTTTTTCTTGTTTCCTTTCCTTTCTTCCTTGGATTTTTCTTCAACTTCAACGGGTCATAACTCATCAACCGTAGCTCGGATTTGGGTGCCGTTTCTTCCAGTGTTCTCGTTGTTCCGAGCTCTTCAACTTTCCAGTTGACTCCTCCTTCAGGATATGGCTGAAGAATTACCAAAATGCCCTTGAACTTGCCTTCTTAGCTTTTCTTTCATTGTCTCGCTTTCTCTTTTGCGCTGCTTGCATAATTAACCTGTAAAACCAATAAGAGAAGCACGAAACACGAAATACTTGACAACGAAGATTAGTAGCATAAATGTGCGTCAAATCCATATAGGTTACATCACTCGGGTTCACAAATGCACTGAAATTTGGGGAATAAATATACAATATTTATATCCAATCACGTAGTAAGTTGGAAAAACCCTTCGAATTAAAGTTAGAAACGAACCATTATACGTGATATATAATAATGGGAAAATAAGGATAAATGTTGTGAATGTGGGTTATGGGATAAACCTAAATTGATATAATAAAAGTGGTATATTTATATGATTGGGTATACATATATTATATACTTGTGAAAATCATGCCCGCGCTACTTGTTATCCCCGAGGTTTCCGCACTGGGACGATCTTATCTCGTGTGCCTTATGGGGGATATTGACTCGTACCCTAGAAGATAAAAATCCTAGGTACAGGCTATCGAATCGGTAGTCACGGTCCTAAGAGACGTGAGGGTATGTACTGACCTCTTGGACTTGGAAACTATGCTTCTCCTCAATATTGTTTGTGTATGTATTTATACAGTTCGAGAGTGATTCCGAGCTTGTATTCCCTTTAGTACGATTGATACGGGAATTGGATAGCAGAGTATGCCCGCACCATAATTTTTATGTGGGGTTCTGTTAGAATATATATATTATACGAGTATTTAATATATATATATATATATATATATATATATATATATATATATATATGAACTTCTGAAATTTGGGAAACTGCCTACTGTGTTATGGTAAGTAATACATGTGAAATGACTCAAATTGGAAATACTTGTTTTGAAAAGTATAATATGATATTGTAAAATTTTATGAATCAATAAAGTTAAAATGAGCGTTTTGTATTAAATGAAATTATCCTTTTAAACCATGATGTTGTTAAATCATAAATCTTGAGAGTCACCTAAGATAAGTTAAATCCTTGGGGAAAGATAGTGTGATATATGATGAGATAAACCATTGGGAAGGTTAGTGCGATAGGAGTGCACATTAGAAGAGAGGTGAGAATTTCTCAAGAGAGTGTCGCACTAATATGTTGTTGCATTGGCATGTATCAATTTAAATACTTGCTAAACGAATTTTTAAATCATATACACTATCGGGCTCTGACCCGTTTCTATTCCTCTTTCTCTCTTGTATATATATGTATATATTACAGGTGCCCAGCCACAGGGGCGTCTTGCTTAGGATCCCTTGGAAGGAACGTGCTGCAGCTTAGGTGGGAATTGCAGGCCACTTGATTAGAGGATTTCATTTACTTGATTCCACTTCTATCATTCTCAGTTATTGGGGCATGTGTCACTCTTTCCACTATTTAGCTGTTTTATTGGGAAAATTGTATTTCAGTTAATTCTAGTACTGTTACTTTGGGATTTATTCAGCATGCATGTTTTACTTTAAGTTTTAAATACTGGGATTTAGTTGTTGAATGTTTAAATTAATTGGATTATATGTTCCAGGATTATTGTGGTGTGATTCTTTAAATATTAAATTGTTGTAGATAATTAAATCTTTATTTTAAAAATAAAATTTGGAAAGAAATGTTTAAAATTGGTTTTGACACTTAGCTTAATTAAATAGGGTATTAAATTTGGAAAATTTATTTTTACGACAGTGATGCTAAGAATGAACCAACTGTTCACCTTGATTTTAATTTAATAAAGGAGTGATCGCCTGGTATTTAATTAGGCGGGGTGTCACACCACCATCTTGGACTTTGTTCAAAAATTATCTCAAGCACAAGCGTAAGGAGATGAATGTGGAGGAGTTGGTGGTCAGGTTGAGAATTGAAGAAGATAACCGTGAGTCTCAAAAGAAAAGTGGGATGAATCCGATGGAAACGAAGGTCCATGTTGTTGAAGGTCCTAAGAAGAACAAACGAAAGTATGATGGGGAAGGCACTTCTTAATAGAACAAGAAGAAGTTCAAAGGAAAATGCTACAATTATGGTAAACCTGGACACCGCTCAAGCGAGTGTCGTAAGCCTAAGAAGCAAAATAAAAATAACCCTCAAGCAAATGTAACTGAGGGTGAGAATATCGCCAATGATTTGGCAGATATGAATCTTTTTATCGTGGTCTCTGAATGTAACTTGGTTGGAAATAATAAGGAATGGTGGGTGGACACTGGAGCCACACGACATATTTGTGCAAACAAATGGATGTTCACCACCTATAAGCCTTTGAAAAATGAGGAGAACCTCTTTATGGGAAATTCTTCCACTTCTAAGGTGGTGGGACAAGGAAAGATTGTTTTAAAAATGACTTCTGGAAAGGAACTTACTCTCAACAATGTTCTTCACGTGCCTGATATCCGAAAGAATCTGATTTCTGAATCTCTCCTGACTAAAAATGGTTTCAAGCTTGTGTTTGTGTCTGATCGCTTTGTGCTGTCTAAAAATGACATGTATGTAGGAAAGGGCTACCTAAATGAGGGGCTCTTTAAATTCAATGTTCTTACTGTAACCCCAAAAATAACTGTTTCAATGAATGAAATTGCTAGTTCTTCTTACTTGATTGAGTCATATAATATTTGGCATGCTAGATTAGGACATGTTAATGTTGATACATTACGTAGATTAATTAACTTGGAATTTTTGCCAAAATTTAATATTGATAAAAATCATAAATGTGAAATTTGTGTGGAATCTAAATTAGCTAGATTACCTTTCTATTCTATTGGAAGGATAACAAAACCTTTAGATTTAATTCATACCGATATTTGTAATTTAAAATTTGTTCAAACTAGAGGTGGAAAAAAGTATTTTATTACTTTTATTGACGATTGCACAAAATATTGCTATGTATATTTGTTACATAGTAAATATGGGGCTATTAATGCATTTAAACAATATAAAAATGAACTTGAGAATCAATTAAGCAAAACAATAAAGGCTGTTAGGAGTGATAGATGAGGTGAATATGAATATCAAATCATACTTTGAAAGAGATGATAAACTCAATGTTATTAAGTTCAGGAGCTCCACAAAATTTGTGGGGGGAAACCTTTCTTTCTGCTAATTACATTCTCAATAAAGTACCTCACAATAAGACTCACAAGACACCTTATGAATTATGGAAAGGTCGAAGACCTTCCTATAAATATTTACGAGTGTGGGGGTGCTTAGCCAAACTGATGATTCCTAAACCTAAAAAGGTAAAAATAGGGCAAAAAATCGTAGATTGTGTATTCATCGGTTACGCTACTAATAGTAGTGCATATCGATTTCTAGTTTGTAAATTTGAGATTTCGGATATTCATGTAAATACGGTTATTGAATCGAGTGACGCTTCATTTTTTGAAAATGAATTCCCGTATAACATGACCCGAGAATCTGGTCCTTCTAAAAGGACAAATCAAGCTACTACAAGTGGTACTCATCAACCTATTGAATCAATAGAGGATGAACCAAGACGTAGTAAAAGAGCAAAAACCTCGACTTCTTTCGGCCCGGATTTTCTAACATATTTGCTAGAAAATGAACCTCAATCGTATAAAGAAGCTATATCCTTACCCGATGCTTCCAATTGGAAAGAAGCAATTAATAGTGAAATTGAATCCATATTACAAAATCATACATGTGAACTAGTGGATCTTCCACCAGGTTCAAAACCGTTAGGTTATAAATGGATCTTCAAAAAGAAGTTGAAGGCCGATGGATCAATTGATAAATATAAAGTTAGACTTGTAGCTAAAGGTTATAGGCAAAAGGAAGGGTTGGATTACTTCGACACATATTCACCGGTAACAAGAATAACGTCCATTCGGATGTTAATAGCAATAGCTGCTATTAATGGACTTGAAATACATCAAATGGATGTAAAAACTACATTCTTAAACGGTGAACTTGAAGAGGAAATTTATATGGAGCAACCTGCAGGGTTCAAGGCTCCCGGACAAGAAGGAAAAGTATGTAAACTTGTTAAATCACTATATGGATTAAAACAAGCACCTAAGCAATGGTATGAAAAATTTGATAGTGCAATGTTATCAAATGGTTTCAAAATTAATGAATGCGATAAATGTGTTTACTTTAAATACATTCATAATGGATATGTCATTGTATGTCTCTATGTTGATGATATGCTTATCATGAGTAGTAACTTGGAAATTGTCAAAACTACAAAACAAATGTTGAGTAGTAGATTTGACATGAAAGATTTGGGAATCGCCGATGTTATATTAGGAATTAAAATTTTTAGAACATCGGATGGACTTATATTATCTCAATCTCATTACATAGAGAAAGTACTTGAAAAATTCAAGAAGTATGATATTAGTCCTACCAAGACAGCTGTAAATGTAAATTTACATCTAGCAAGAAATAATGGTGAAAGCATATCTCAACTGAAATATTCTCGTATTATCGACAGTTTAATGTACATCATGAACTGTACACGACCGGACATAGCATACTCAATAAGTAAGCTAAGTCTATTTACAAGTAATCCAGGAAGAGATCACTGGAAAGCAATATTGAGAGATTTGAGTTATTTAAAATATACTCAAAACTATGGACTGCACTACTCAAAATATCCAGCTGTTCTTGAAGGACATTGTGATGAAAATTGGATATCTGACACAAAAGACTCTTAAGTCTACAAGTGGGTACGTGTTTACCCTCGGAGGTGCAACTGTATCTTGAAAATCCTGAAAACAAACGTGCATTGCTAGATCGATAATGGAATCTAAATTCATTGCACTAGACAAAGCCGGAGAAGAAGCTGAATGGCTTCAAAATTTCTTAGAGGATGTTCCAAATTGGTCTAAACCTGTGCCCGCAATATGTATACATTGCGATAGCCAATCAACGATTGGAAGGGCATAAAATCACATGTATAACGGAAAGTCACGACATATTCGTCGTCGACACAATACCGTTAGAAAACTTCTCTCAAATGGAATTATCTCAATTGACTATGTAAAGTCAAAAGATAATATATCGGATCCACTAACGAAAGGTTTAAACCGAGAGCAAGTTGAAAGATCATCGAGAGGAGTGGGTCTAAAGCCTATAAATAAATAAGAATCAATATAGTGGCAACCCAACCTAGCTGACTGGAGATCCCAAGATCTAGGTTCAATGGGCAAACCGAACTACATTGTATTTAGTAAGCACTGGAGGATATTTAATCCTATCCATTCCAAAGATGAGACAGTGCACATCTGCCGCGAAATTAGGATAAGCTATGCTTTTAATGACATCTATATCTTAGTATGTCTAAGTGGGGTATTGTAGGATACTCTTTATGGAAGTCACCTACGTGAGTAAGAAGGGGGTCACTTCTATGAGAATAATGAAAGACATATTCTCTAAAATACTTACGGAACCAAGTGGTGTTCATGACCAAAATGAACACAAATTTGAAAACCAACTGTGTTGAAGAATTATTGTGTGAATACTACTGTCTAGGTTTACAAAAACGGTTGACGATTCAAGGATGTGAAGTCTACTGATTAACCAAGTAAATCCGATAGTATATCACTAAGGAAAGTTCAAGGCCACTAGGCTACTTCTCCCGATGCAATAAATCTTCAGTTTTACTCAACATGTGTCTGCATCTGCATAAGCATTTGTTCTGTTTATTTATAGCGATATATCATTCATGTGGAGGATTGTTCGAAAATTGGACTATTTATAAAGCTATCCAGATTTTTCTGGACAAAATTTTGAACAACTTTGAGCTCAAATTTAGGTGGGACCCACATTACGATAATTGTGAGAAAATATACGAACGCGTTCTCCTCCGCAAGGAGATTAACGTAGTATATTCACATGTCCAATTTCATTAAGTTATGAATGATAAATATATCCCCAAAGTGACTCACAAAGCAATGAAAGTTAATGTATTGGGTATGTTTTAACTCTTGTCCCACATTGGAAGAGTAGTGAAAAAATGATGAGTTAATAAAACCCAAGTGATGGAGTAAGGCTTGGATGCCTTGGGGTATCCCAACTCTTTGAAGGGGAGATGACCTAAGCTATGCACGGGTTGACTTTCGATCAAAGGTTCACGCACGCGCGTCCGGCCGGCTCGGTTCGGTTCGGGCTTGGGCTTATAAAAATCTCCTACATTTTTGGGCCGAATTAATTTAACTTTCTGGGCTTTAATTATTAATTAATTACGAAATTAATTAATTAATTAATAAATTGCTGCCAGTTATTGCCAACAGTTAATTTCATTTAACCGTTTTTTGTCAGTTATGGTTACTTTGCTATAAATACAGATGCCTCCCTCCATTTTTAAATAATGAAAAATTTTCCTCCTCCAGAATTGCTGTCATATTTGTTCCAGAAAATTCCTGTCATATCTGTTCCAAAAATTCTTTTTCATGCATAACATCTGTTGCATTGTTGTTGAGTTAAAGCCACAGAATTTGAGTTCGTCGTAATTAATTATTGTCGTGGTACATAATTAACTGAAAAATTCTTTCTATCTTAGGAGACAATATTCATCAACCTCGGAGCACATTGGAGGGAATAAATTGTCTTAAGGACACTGTGAAATTCACAGGGCTCGGATTATCTTTCCTTTTCTATTATTGTTTCTGAAAATTTAAGTAAGTTTTTTATTTTCTGTAATTTCGTTTTATTTCTGTAATTAGATTTAATTCGTAATTCTGTACTTTTGTATTTATTAAACAGTAGACATAACATCATATATTAAGCCTGATCCGATCGAAAATAGGCATTTGTGAAAGGAAAAAAATAATACTTTTAAAGAAAAAATCTTACCAAGTCTCACTAATTTTTTATAAAAATTAGAATTTTTATGTCGAACTATATAATACCAATTTACCCATTAATTGTTATTCTGAATCACAAAGCCATTTTCATTAGCACCCTATTTAAAAATAAATTGTTGTATACCATGAATTGGAAAAAAAAAATCAGACATTATATCTATGAGTTTGGGGTAGAGTTTCTCTTGCACTTATGGGTTACCATATTTTACATTGTTCATTTACAAAACCGAAAATAGCTAATTTGGATTTGGTGTTAATAAGTTATACACAATTGTAAAAATAAGTGACACGGACCTGTAAAATTAACTAATACACAATGTAAACACAAATGGACTAAACATGACATAAAATCACTTTGACATGATTATATATGAGTTTGATATGAATGAAAGTCAGCATCAAAATAAAATCAATAAGGCCAAACTTGGTTATGTCACTTGTACATTTCTTGCCAATACAACTTAAAATGAGTTAAAGTGCCCAAGCACCTAAAGTATCTCAAACATACAATAAACAAAAGAAAAACAAATCGAAAAGAAAAACAAATCGAAATTCCAGTTGAAGGTTGTGAAACATGTAAAAGGTAATAAAAAATCATGGAACTCAAAATCTAAATATATTTCCTATAATATTGAAAATTCAACTATAAAATATTTTGAACAGCCAAACGTGCTCTTAAATGACACTATAATATAATGCATTCTAAATATGTTTCGTGTGAAATAATGTAGTTGAGCGCAATTTTAATGTGCTCTGTTCATATTTCAACTACAATCAAAGATATAGATAACAGATTTTGACTTGGTAAAAAAATTAATTAAAAAATTGGACTTACAAAAGAATTAAGATTAATTATCAAAAAAGTTTCTCAAATATTTTTTAATACACATGTAATTTAAATCTTTTTATTTTATTTCAAAAAGTCCCTTAAGCACCAATTTAACTAATTATTTTATTTTATTTTTAAAGCTCCGTGTTAGCGATACTCACGCTCCACCTGGAGCTCCGATGATCCTCATCGGAGCTCCTTTTTTTGAATGTTCTTATGTGGTGAAAAACCTATTGTAATATGTATTTTGAAATTAGGACAACAAACGTTTTATTTATGGTTTTAGTCTCTATTTTTGAATAAAATCGCTGGCGTGGACCCGTATTCATAAAACGTCAACCAATCACAGCATGTCACGTGTCCCTTTAATTTGAAGATAGGAACTAAAAATGAAAATAAAATATTTGTTGTCCTATATTCATAATCAATATTATTTTAAGTCCTAAAATTACATAATCTAATTTTTAAAACAAAATAACAAAAAATTAAATTAAGTATATATTAAAAAATATTTAGCTGACTATTTAATATATGCTCATCTCCTAGTAAACAAATACTAAATGAATAATTCTTTGTTGTACGGGATTTGTAAAAGCTGTCAACATATTATGCAAGGGATATGCAAAACATTCAAAGTAAACTCTTAACCGATGCCTTGAAAAGCTCATGTTATGAACCCATCTAAAATGAGTCGAATATTCTTATATTACCCCCTCTTATCCTTATCTTTCCCCTTACCCTTATCCCACCACCATTATAAAATCCACACTGACACCTCCCCAAACGTATCTTTATCTCTATACCTATTTCAATCCTCGTACACCAATTCAAAATTATCAGCTCTTCATCGTTTGTTCAACGAACTAACATGGAAATCACAGAAATCAACATGATAAGCGATTTTCAAGCTGGCCTGAAATGTCTACAAAACCCATCTCTAATTTCTCGCTTTCTCCAACTTCCCGGTGTACAAAAAGTGCCACAAGTTGACACTTTCTGGAAATGGGGCGCTTTAATTCTCGCAATTTTTGCCACTTTGAGCAGCATAATAAACAGAATGAAGGTCTTATTCATCCGAGTACGTGAAATAAAACCACCTGTAGATTGTTCATTAAGACCCATTCTCGACAGTGACTTTGACTTCACCGAAGACTACGAATCATCAGAAGCATCTTCAGATAACGACGATGAAGACTTTGAATCCACAACATCATTTGAAGACCAAGATTTTCGTGTCGCGGGTTCAAGCTGCTATGGCAAAGATGCAAGGCAAAATGGTAATTTAAAGTTCCTGAGAGTTGACGCTGCTGGTCAGGACTTCTCATGGTCAGATTTTACCACTGGCAAAAGTGTTGTCAAGTTATGGGACAATATTGGGTTAGGTTTTGATTATTTAGAAGATTCATTTTTGACTGAAATTTCAATTTGGGATTTAAATAAATCTCATAAAATAAGCTCATTTTGTGGGGGCACAAATAAGATTTCTGCGGTGACAATGTCATCACCGGGGATTGTTTTATCGACTAATAATGTTGCATGGGGGACTTATGATGCCAGGGTGGGACGTCATAATCCGGCTATTTGCGCCAGCTGGAAACCACAAGGAGAGAAGTTTTTGAGTATGGGTACGGGTGGTGTTGAGAAATTTTACGTGAGAGATGGTAATAGTGGCGAAATAACAATTTATGACTTGAGAAATGTTAAGGGCCCGTTAGAAAAATTAAGTGAATGGGATTATGATACGTGTTGACACTGAAACTGGTGATGTTATCCTAAAAGGTGAGTTCTGAGTTCTGATGCGGTGTCATGATTGACGGTGCCTGTTCAAGAAAGGGTGAAATGGTCAACAATAAATATTGGCTATTTCCCTCGAAATGAAAATAGAAAGATAGGGTTCCCCTCTGTATATACGTTTAACATTTTTATTCTTATTCAAATTATTGGAATTCGAAATAGAAGGCTGACATGTGATGGGTCTTGATGTATTAATTTTTTAAAATTTACGTGATCTATGAAGGATACGAGGTAAATAAATATTCACAAATGAAGTAGAATGGCAAGAAACGTTTTTAACCTTTTTTAATACTACCATGTTCTTATAGCATTAAAACAGTATGATTCGTGAACTGATTAAAAGAAGATACTTGGACTCATTACCTATTAGAATGAGATCGACTTATAAATAATGAGATTATTCTGGATACTAGTAAGGTCGGCTTACACATTTTGATAATTTCGTGGGTTAACATTTAGATTAACTCCATGGGCATAAGTTGTCACAACCCGCCTAAAATAATAACGGGTGGCCAGCCCTATACTATATCAAATCAGGAGTTTCAGATGGTCCAGTCTCAACATCAACTGTCGGTACTATATGATATAGGACTAACTACCCGATATCATATAAGCGGGATGTGAAAAATTATATAAAATATGCAACATCCAACCAATTAACGCTAAAAAAAAAGAAAGATGCATGATAGAACTAAAACAAATGAGATGCTAGAAATAAAATGAACTAAATAAACACAACCGAATGTACTACACAAAATAGGCCCGAATAAGCTGTCGGGCCACAGCCAATACAATAACTGAAATGGAATAAATATAAACATGTATATAAATATCCCTTGGGTACCAACCCGGTATACAACATGAATCCTACCTAGAATTTTAAAGAAGTAGGAAGCGGCTACATGAGACATCCCGCAACAGTCCGCACCTGTCACGGCTCCCAAGACTCTGGATAGAAAGTCATCCGGCATCCATGCGGTAGGATACCTGTGGTAATATATATATATACAAGGAGGAGAGAAAAGTAAACGGGTCAGAGCCCCGAATGTGAAAAATATTTAGCAAGTGTGTTAACCGTGCATAATAATTATCGGTGCACTTTATTTCATAATTAAAGTGAGACCGCTCTCTCGTGGAACCCCAACTCACCTCTCATCTAAAGGCGCGCACCTATTCGCGTCCTCAAGTTTTAGTTAAATTACCCCATATTATTAGGACAACCTAACTTATCATAGGCCTAGCCTATACCCACGAGAGCTACTTTCCCATCATAAACCAAGGATTCACCCTTATCTAATCCCACTAGGTTATGATAACAACAATTATGCCATAAAAGGCTTAATGGATTCCGATTATAATTATAATGAATTATAATACTTAATACGTTACCCCTATATATACATATGCATACATATATATATATACATATATATAGGCTAAAATATAAGAATTAATATTCTATATATCATGCACATGGAATATTGGCAAAACCTCTCTCTAATCTCAAACTTGTACTACGTTTCGTGCGTGGGGATCTCGCAAAGCGAAATCCAAACAAGGAACCGCCCCGTTACACTACTCCTGACAAGGTCAAGACCAGAGATCCGAGATGCCACAAATAGAATTACTTCTCTCAAATCTCGACATGACACTGCGTTTCGTGCGTGAGGTGTCTCGCAAAGCGAAATCCAAACAAGGAACCACCTCGTTACACTACTCCTGGGCAATGTCGATCCTAGAGATCCATAATCCTTAACATACTATATAATACTACCATTACTACTAAACTATAAACTACCAAAGAAAGAAAGAAAGAAAAGAAAAGAAAAAAAAAAGAAAACAAATAAAATAAAATAGAAGAATCTCCAATAATATCCTTGGTGTGATGTAACCGAAGTATTCCTCAAATACGATACATCAACCCCAATAAAACTGGTACACCATAATCATCCAAGATGTACCCTATAGAAATACCATATCCTTTCATCTAGGATATATATATATATATATATATATATATTTATATATATATATATAGGTATTTTATTCTCACCATATATATATATATATACATGCCATCATCCATACCCATGACCCAGTGTACATACCATATATGATGTACAGGGGCCATGCACATATAATACCCGGCTATATATAGCGCCGATAAAACTGCATCAATGCTATCATCTTCCCAGAGTCCGGCTCACGTAACAACTGGGGACCACCTGGTGGGGATCAACGACACCCACCTCGTGGTAACACACACACACGAGGTCCCGGGAAGCGGTCATAGTTCCAACCGAAAATGAGACGAAACATACCCACCACGTCTCACCCCAAAAATATATATCTATATCGTATAATAACACAAGGGACGACTATGACTTGGGGAATATCCACACCCTGCTCTATATGCCAGGATGCTCACCCTCTGCGCGGAAACTTCCCAATGATAGCATGAGCGGGGTATGCTTAACCAAATAGGTATATATATTGCTCACATACGCAATATACATACATCCATATGATCCCATCATATGATCCAATATAGTAAACCATCATATACGGTTTAAATATCCATACCATATATGTCCACAACATAAAATATATCCATATACTAACATTCATACATAGATATATGTATATATATTCACACATCGCTATATCAATATATATACAAACTAATTCCCGTTCATATGTATAAGATATATAAACCCGGCTCTAAGTATACATAATCCTTAATATACAAGCCGTCACCACAATTACCAATAAATATACCTCGATATGTGAATACAATCCCTCACTTGAAACATATTCAATCATTTTTCCTATGATGAATAGTCTCCCAAAACCATATGTATATATCTATACATATATATTCAACATTAGGGTTATCACCCAAAAGTATGTGTAGGAATCCATCACTACACATTTCACCCATAACCAAAAGTACATAATTACCTTTGTACTATTTAACCATAGGCACACACGTGACTTAATAGTCTAAAACCTCAATTTATTCCAACCTCATTTCAAGTATTGGAATCTCAATGGTTATATCCCCATATTTACATGTAAACTATCCTAACTAGAATTTGTGCTACCGCTTATTCTAGTCGATAGTACGATCCCAAGCCGTTCTCAAAGTCACCTATGTTTCGAATAAATCTCGGTAACCCTCACTCCTATAGAGTTATCAATTTTTCTTTAGCCTAAACTTTTCTAAGGATATGAGACCTCTCGCTCTTAAAGAGTATGTAACCATTCTCTTCTGGCCCCGAATTATATCTTCACAATATCCTATCCTTAAGAAGTTGACATAAAGGTCGGCCTAAAGATTTCACAACATTCTTGGGTATGTCTCATCCAATTATCCCAAGAAGTCCCCACTATCGAATACTAAGTGAGAGACCCCCTATAAGTCACCAAAAGATATCTCTTACTTTATAAGAGAGAGTCCCAAATCAACTAACCCAACCAAAATGGGCTAGAAGTCATCTTAGGAAACCCATAAAACAGCCCATTAAGGAATCCCCTAAGAATAAACTCCAAAAGAAAAGGGGGAGAAGAAATCCAAGTTTTGGGCTAAAAACAGGGGACCGGTCGACCGGACCCAGACCTCCGGTCGATCGCGGGTCCAAATTTTTCCTACGAAGAAATGCAGTAGGCTTTTCCTTTAAGGCGCGGTCGACCGGTCCCCAGACCGCGGTCGACCGGCCATACCAGTTACCTTGGCCGATTTTTTCCATTTTCAGCAAACCCCATGAATTTAAACCCTAAAATATTCATTCCAATCCCCAAATCTTTATCACAACAAGATTTTAAGCCAATAAATCAACCTAAAGTTGATCCCAACCATTTCTAATCCATTAAATCCATATTTGAACATTGAATTCAAGATTTAAACCCAAAAATCTAGGTTTTGATATTTATACCCAAATATCCATTTATTTACCCCACAAATTATGAAATGAAAATACACAATAGCTATTTAGCAAGATTAAACACTTGCCTCAGATTTGTAGAGGTTGGATCGTCCTCGATGTCGCGGTTGGGCCGGAAATCCCCAAGCTTTTCTTCCTCTCTCTCTTCCTTTCTTCTTTTTTCCTTCTCTTTCTCCCTCTAGGGCTTTTCTCTCTTCCTCTCAAATGAGAATGGCTTAATCCGTAAGCCACATAAACCTTTAAAAACAAAATCCCAATTTAAAATGTTCATACACACTTTAAATGACTCGTTTACTCCAATTCGAGCCAAAATAACTTAAAAACATTCCGGAGCCGAAATAAGACCCAATGACAGTCATTTTGACTATCTCGACCCTCCCGGGATCGATGGTACCCTAAAAAATATCATCCGGAATACTTTAAAATATTCTCTATTTTCGTGCCTAAGTTCCCAAATTTTGAAATTCTCCAATTCAATTAAATTTTATCTTCCCAAAATTTAATTTCTCAGTCTCCAAAAATCGAGGGTTGTTACATACTTCCCCCCTTACAAAAATTTCGTCCACGAAATTTAAGACAAGCCTAGGACCTCAATAACATCTAGTCCTCACATCAATCCTTAGGATCACTATACCGATCCTTCCTGGTTCTCATATCGAACCATATAGTTTTAAAGCAACTACTACCCAGGGCGCCCATACACCCCGTATCCGAGTTTCCACTCGTAAAATTATGACCAAGATCCATTAGCCACAGATCATAATATAACCCTCAACAATATACTCTATAACAACATACTAACTATATACAAGTTTAAAATTTCCCAATGGTAGAACTCTCCTCAATTCCTGACACTAGCCACCTTCGTGCGGGGGAGGTCTTGCAAGCGAAATCCAAACAAGGAACCCTCCCGATACACTACTGTGTAGCTAGGTCGGGGATTGAGATTAGTTGAACCAGGGTTAAGGTTTTATAAAAAGATTTTCTTTCATATTTTAGATATTTCCCGAGGGCCAATACAATAATCCGATGTAAATATATTCCGCGTCTTTCGACACGCCAAACAAATACCTTATGTTTAAAATACAAGGCCTCAACAAATACAATATTCTAATCAATACCTAGTTCTTAAAACTAGTGCAACTATGAGCTAAACTATCCGCTACCCATAAATCTACCAAACCCTGAACCTCTCAGTTATGAAATTCCTATACATCACAGCAACACTTTATGTGTAAAAATAAATTCTTTCCTCAATGGGATACTTCCCTACGATTTCGTTATGAAAAGGTGTATCATCTCCAAAGATGCCCTATAAAGGCCACACTTGCTCACTTCCTTCTCTAGGAAAAATTCCATACACCCTAGCGGTGTAGCAGCTAGCTACTCGTCACACCTCACACCCGACGTTCCCAATATCGCACAAAGCGTAACTTAAACTCAAATAAAGGTATTCTACCTTATAGTTCCATAACCCAATGGTTTCCCCTCGTCCTAGAACCTCAACTCAGGGTCCTCAACTTCTTCTAGGACAATCATTATCCCTAAGCCTATTTCTTCACAAGAGAAACATCTTCCTCACAACCCTTCCTAACCATATTGAAGGGTAATGCGCGATTACAACTGCCGAAAACTCCCTCAGTCCCACACAACGAAACTGAGTCTCCAATGGCATTCTCCCTCATCCTAGAAGGCAATACTCCTGATATTGGGACAACTCCACCTACCTCACCTCAGTAAGAGCACCAACATTAGGTTTCCCAACAAAGGTTAATAGATTCTCAATCTAAATCTCTCAAGGACTACACTACATGCCTCTCCTCGGGTTTACCTTACTAAGACCAAAATTCTCCATTCGAGTAAATTTCCTTCCTTACTCAACTGCCGATAAATCACCTCGAACTACTGCTAGAAATATCCTCAATAACTCCTCCGAAATCTGGGAAAACAAATACCCCCGATTACAGCGTACCCAAAATATACTATGGGTATTGTACTTCTAATCCTATCCTTTCCTAGACAACAAAAATCTAGGCGACGTCTGAAACGAAATAAGAGCAACTGTTATCCGAATGCCAATTAAGTGAATATACTTCACAGGAAGAAAACAACGCAGTGAACACAATAGTCCTATTTGTAGGGATTTATGTCAAGAACGTTAACGGAAGAACGCAGAAACTCGCACAGATACTAAAGATTCTATAACCTGATGCTCTGATACCATCTGTCACAACCCGCCTAAAATAATAACGGGTGGCCAGCCCTATACTATATCAAATCAGGAGTTTCAGATGGTCCAGTCTCAACATCAACTGTCGGTACTATATAATATAGGACTAACTACCCGATATCATATAAGCGGGATGTGAAAAATTATATAAAATATGCAACATCCAACCAATTAACGCTAAAAAAAAGAAAGATGCATGATAGAACTAAAACAAATGAGATGCTAGAAATAAAATGAACTAAATAAACACAATCGAATGTACTACACAAAATAGGCCCGAATAAGCTGTCGGGCCACAACCAATACAATAACTGAAATGGAATAAATATAAACATGTATATAAATATCCCTTGGGTACCAACCCGATATACAACATGAATCCTACCTAGAATTTTAAAGAAGTAGGAAGAGGCTACATAAGACATCCCGCAACAGTCCGCACCTGTCAGGGCTCCCAAGACTCTGGATAGAAAGTCATCCGGCATCCATGCGGTAGGATACTTGTGGTAATATATATATATACAAGGAGGAGAGAAAAGTAAACGGGTCAGAGCCCCGAATATGAAAAATATTTAGCAAGTGTGTTAACCGTGCATAATAATTATCGGTGCACTTTATTTCATAATTAAAGTGAGACCGCTCTCTCGTTGAACCCCAACTCACCTCTCATCTAAAGGCGCGCACCTATTCGCGTCCTCAAGTTTTAGTTAAATTACCCCATATTATTAGGACAACTTAACTTATCATAGGCCTAGCCTATACCCACGAGAGCTACTTTCCCATCATAAACCAAGGATTCACCCTTATCTAATCCCACTAGGTTATGATAACAACAATTATGCCATAAAAGGCTTAATGGATTCCGATTATAATTATAATGAATTATAATACTTAATACGTTACCCCTATATATACATATGCATACATATATATATACATATATATAGGCTAAAATATAAGAATTAATATTCTATATATCATGCACATGGAATATTGGCAAAACCTCTCTCTAATCTCAAACTTGTACTACGTTTCGTGCGTGGGGAGTCTGGCAAAGCGAAATCCAAACAAGGAACCGCCCCGTTACACTACTCCTGACAAGGTCAAGACCAGAGATCCGAGATGCCACAAATAGAATTACTTCTCTCAAATCTCGACATGGCACTGCGTTTCGTGCGTGAGGTGTCTCGCAAAGCGAAATCCAAACAAGGAACCACCTCGTTACACTACTCCTGGGCAATGTCGATCCTAGAGATCCATAATCCTTAACATACTATATAATACTACCATTACTACTAAACTATAAACTACCAAAGAAAGAAAGAAAGAAAAGAAAAGAAAAAAAAAAGAAAACAAATAAAATAAAATAGAAGAATCTCCAATAATATCCTTGGTGTGATGTAACCGAAGTATTCCTCAAATACGATACATCAACCCCCACTAAAACTGGTACACCATAATCATCCAAGATGTACCCTATAGAAATACCATATCCTTTCATCTAGGATATATATATATATATATATATATATATATATATATATATATATATATATATATATATATATATATATATATATATATATAGGTATTTTATTCTCACCATATATATATACATGCCATCATCCATACCCATGACCCAGTGTACATACCATATATGATGTACAGGGGCCATGCACATATAATAGCCGACTATATATAGCGCCGATAAAACTGCATCAATGCTATCATCTTCCCAGAGTCCGGCTCACGTAACAACTGGGGACCACGTGGTGGGGATCAACGACACCCACCTCGTGGTAACACACACTCACGACGTCCCGGGAAGCGGTCATAGTTCCAACCGGCAATGAGACGAAACATACCCACCACGTCTCACCCCAAAAATATATATCTATATCGTATAATAACACAAGGGATGACTATGACCTGGGGAATATCCACACCCTGCTCTATATGCTAGGATGCCCACCCTCTACGCGGAAACTTCCCAATGATAGCATAAGCGTGGTATGCTTAACCAAATAGGTATATATATTGCTCACATACGCAATATACATACATCCATATGATCCCATCATATGATCCAATATAGTAAACCATCATATACGGTTTAAATATCCATACCATATATGTCCACAACATAAAATATATCCACATATTAACATTCATACATAGATATATGTACATATATTCACACATCGCTATATCAATATATATACAAACTAATTCCCGTTCATATGTATACGATATATAAACCCGGCTATAAGTATACATAATCCTCAATATACAAGCCGTCACCACAATTACCAATAAATATACCTCGATATGTGAATACAATCCCTCACTTGAAACATATTCAATCATTTTTCCTATGATGAATAGTCTCCCAAAACCATATGTAGATATCTATACATATATATTCAACATTAGGGTTATCACCCAAGAGTTTGTGTAGGAATGCATCATTACACATTTCACCCATAACCAAAAGTACATAATTACCTTTGTACTATTTAACCATAGGCACACACGTGACTTAATAGTCTAAAACCTCAATTTATTCCAACCTCATTTCAAGTATTGGAATATCAATGGTTATATCCCCATATTTACATGTAAACTATCCTAACTAGAATTTGTGCTACCGCTTATTCTAGTCGATAGTACGATCCCAAGCCGTTCTCAAAGTCACCTATGGTTCGAATAAATCTCGGTAACCCTCACTCCTATAGAGTTATCAATTTTTCTTTAGCCTAAACTTTTCTAAGGATATGAGACCCCTCGCTCTTAAAGAGTATGTAACCATTCTCTTCCAATTGGCCCCGAATTATATCTTCACAATATCCTATCCTTAAGAAGTTGACATAAAGGTCGGCCTAAAGATTTCACAACATTCCTGGGTATGTCTCATCCAATTATCCCAAGAAGTCCCCACTATCGAATACTAAGTGAGAGACCCCCTATAAGTCAACAAAAGATATCTCTTACTTTATAAGAGAGAATCCCAAATCAACTAACCCAACCAAAATGGGCTAGAAGTCATCTTAGGAAACCCATAAAACAACCCATTAAGGAAGCCCCTAAGAATAAACTCCAAAAGAAAAGGGGGAGAAGAAATCCAAGTTTTGGGCTAAAAACAGGGGATCGGTCGACCGGACCCAGACCCCCGGTCGATCGCGGGTCCAAATTTTGTCTACGAAGAAATGCAGTAGGCTTTTCCTTTAAGGCGCGGTCGACCGGCCATACCAGTTACCTTGGCCGATTTTTTCCATTTTCAGCAAACCCCACAAATTTAAACCCTAAAATTTTCATTCCAATCCCCAAATCTTTATCACAACATGATTTTAAGCCAATAAATCAACCTAAAGTTGATCCCAACCATTTCTAATCCATTAAATCCATATTTGAACATTGAATTCAAGATTTAAACCCAAAAATCTAGGTTTTGATATTTATACCCAAATATCCATTTCTTTACCCCACAAATTATGAAATGAAAATACACAATAGCTATTTAGCAAGATTAAACACTTACCTCAGATTTGTAGAGGTTGGATCGTCCTCGATGTCGCGGTTGGGCCGAAAATCCCCAAGCTTTTCTTCCTCTCTCTCTTCCTTTCTTCTTCTTTCCTTCTCTTTCTCCCTCTAGGGCTTTTCTCTCTTCCTCTCAAATGAGAATGGCTTAATCCGTAAGCCACATAAACCTTTAAAAACAAAATCCCAATTTAAAATGTTAATACACACTTTAAATGACTCGTTTACTCCAATTCGAGCCAAAATAACTTAAAAACATTCCGGAGCCGAAATAAGACCCAAAGACAGTCATTTTGACTATCTCGACCCTCCCGGGATCGATGGTACCCTCAAAAATATCATCCGGAATACTTTAAAATATTCTCTATTTTCGGGCCTAAGTTCCCAAATTTTGAAATTCTCCAATTCAATTAAATATTATTTTCCCAAAATTTAATTTCTCAGTCTCCAAAAATCGAGGGTTGTTACATAAGTCAGGCATTAAGATGAAGTCAGCAGTTGACAAACATGAAAAAAAACAAATAAATATTTCCTCCCTCCATGTATTTCCATAATAATTTCACAATTATTCTTCCACTATCATGTAAAGTGGGTACTTGTTTAATATATAAAGACAATACCCTTGCCACATTCTAGTGGACTGTATGGAATAACTCATAAATAAATATACCAACATCCATATTTAAAGAGATGGGGGAAAAAGAAGAAAGGACAATGAATTGAGTTAGAAGCTATTCAGTTGGAGAATCAAGACAATCTACACTTGCACCTCTGAATGGAGGCACAACTTGGGCAGAACCACGTAAATCCGAATTCATTCTTTTTCTTTCATCCCTCTCTTTAGCTAACTCTCTAAATAAGCATTCTTATGATTTACATCTCTTTATCTGTTATTGTTTATGACTCGCATACTCTTACTAAGACCAAATCCGTATACCAGTTTCAGGCGTTACCATATGTATTTTGTAATAAAATTTTAAAAAATACATTTAGAAGTTGAGTAATTTTATAGCGACATATGATGCCGACACATTTTTAACAACACACTGATGTGTCATGTTCGCATTGGTTGGTGTTTGAGTTCACTAATTATCATTCAAGATACCAATTAATACAGACATAACATGTCAGTGTGTCAATAAAAATATGTGGGAGTCATGTGTCCCTCTAGAATTTCTTAAAATTTTGAATTCAAATGCTTTTGATTTACGATTTTAAAAATTAAAAGTGATTTTTTTTGTTATCATAGAATACAATCGAGGTTTCGAATCGCTTCTATGATAATTATTGTAGAACATAACTGAGAATTTCACAAGGATAACACTTTCAACAAATACATACTTTAGCAATTTGAATTCTCAATACTTATTTATATGATTTTAAAAGTTTAAACATGTTATAAATTATATTTTAGTGGATATCCACTTATATCCCACATTTATGAAGGAGTCTTTTAGTACAGAAGTACCATATTCGCATTTTATTATTCCATTTTTAGGTTATGTCCAGAATTACCATACTTGTACGCTATTATTATATTGCTTAGCATAACACAATGCATAACAACTGACATATTAATTGCAGTCAATCTCTTGGCAATAAATAATTACCATTTAATTGAAAAGCATGTGACTAATATAAATCATATTATATGGTACGTACGTGAAATTATTAGTGTCATACTTTTAATTATAAAGATCCACGTCTAGTTAGTTATGTAAATACATGTTATTTTTGCGATCCTCCCACGTAACAATCAAAGAACTTTTGAAATGCCCAAACAACACATGTTACTACCACTACTTATGAAGGCGATGATGGGTATATAACTCAAATTCAAACATGTTACATCAAGGGAAATAGAACCGATATATTTCAGTATTTCTACATACATGAACTCTAGAATGGTCATATAATTGAAGTCATATAGATTGGATAAAGTGAACTGTTCATCCTTCTTCACCAAAGTCTTATGGAACTCATGCTTCAAAAGGAAAATGAGATTGAAGTGATGACCTACTTGATCTTTTCACCAAGTCATTGTCGAAAGAAATATTCTAGAGGCTTGTTTATGATACTGGTATGCATCGACTCAATCATCGGAGAAATACCACAATGAGGAGGAGCATCTTATCAAAGGGAGAAAAACACGATATTTATGGACATATGCACGATGTACTCGTTTTCCTTTAACTAAGTTTTTTAATTGGGTTTTTCCGTTAAAGGTTTTAATGAGGCACCACTAAGCGCTTCCAATACTGATTCAATGATCATAAAAATTGAACTATTTTTCTTTCACTTTGTTTTTTTATGGAGTTTTTTCATAGTGAGGTTTTCAAGATGCAATAATCATTGATTGGTGGGAATAGCGTACATCCAAGTGGAGTGTTATAAAATATATATTAGTGGATGGTTACTTGTATCCCACATTTATGAAATGACATTTTGGAATGTCTTACTTTATGCTATTAATAGGGGTGTACTTTTAAGTATTTAGATACCAATGAAATGAAAATTTTATATTCCCTCTAAATTATCTTTCTTCCTTTATTTTACAACATAATAATAATAATAATAATACTTTTACATTTTTCACCATTAGACCATTACTAAAATTAGTTTTAAAGAATCCTTTTAAATTACTTACAGACTCCATATTGCATGTGATTGAATTAGTGTCCTTGTTAAGTATTTATTACTCTCATAGAGGGCTTTATTTCTTTAACAAAACTTGTGAGGGCATCATCTCTTTGACAAAAACAAAAACAAAAACAAAAACAAAAACAAATTGTAAACTTCAAATAACTTGTCACCATAACACAATTCAAGTTTGTGACTATCTCAACACCACCTGTAGTCAAATTCATTTCGATTCATCAATAATTTGTTAAATATATAAAACTAACATGAAAAAACCTAATAAATCTTGTTCTAGTAAGTAGTATTACTCCTTGGAGCTGCAAAACATTTTATCTTAAGAAGATTTTTTTAATGGGGATTCATATTAAAACTTATAGTTAATTTGATTGTAAAAAATTATGGCACCACTACAATAGCTTCATAATTCATCTTATATTATTTTTAGCACTTGCTAGAATGTCCTAGTATAGTCTTAATAAAATAACAATGCAAAGAAAGTATCAGAAAGTAAATTTAATAAATATGGAATTTTCACTAAAATATCTTTACACTAAGGGGACTATGACCCATGCGCTAAATATGATGGGTTTGATGTATTTTTATGTCAATTTTGCAAATATCTTCATCTATAATTTTCTTTCTTCGGGGGGGGGGGGGGGGGGGGGGAGGGGGTAAATATTGTCAATATTCGGGGGCTTGGGATTATCATCTCTCTTGATTCTCCTTAGGGTCGACCCTTATTGTAATAAAGTTTTTATTCATAATCTAATGCAAGACATATGCAAGTTAGAAATAATATACCTTTATATATTTAATTCCTTTTCTTTTAAGGTGAAATATACTAAATTATTTTTCATATTCAAGACTTTTAAGATATTATTTTTAATTGGCATTGTTAGTAACTCCCTAATCATTTATCATCATTTTTTATTTAAAATATTTTGTTTGAAGAACAAAAGGTCAGCAAGCCAACTGAAAGATTCCATTATTTGGGAAACAACATGGGATTGACATTTAAAACACATAAAATTTTGGCCTTAAATATTTTTGATTAATAATGCATTGAAAAGAAAACAAGAACTAGGTTTAAAGATTAAACCAAGGGTTCAAAAATAAATACCATAGAGAATCATATTGTGATTCATATAAGGAGAGAAAAGTTGAAGAATATGACATCCTTACTGCCGTTAAAGCTCTCCAAAAACCTTGTTAGAAAGATCTAAACGCCTCGAATATTCTAGCATATGATCCACTCCAAGTAAGCCAGTTGTGTGGGCACCCATGGAGATAACATTATAGTGAAATCCGAGAGAACTGACCATGCGTCCACTCACTCCTTTATAAAAACGTGAATAGCATTTTCCTTTCCCTATCTAACCCTCCATAATGAACTACACTAGATATCCAAAAAATTATAATTAAATTGGCTTTTTAATAAATACTCAGAAATCCTAATTACAAATACCATAATTATTTTATTTATTTATTCAATCGCGATTAACTCCACTAAATAATCTCAGATGCACTCTAATTTAATTATCTCTAAAATCACTCGGATATTAAGAGGTCTTATTTGCAAAGTTGATTGTGGTACTGTAGGTGGTAATTTTCTACAGGTGATAATATCCGATGCATACAATCCAAATAAGAATAAATATAAAAGAGAGTAATGAAATCAAATACACGATGTGAGATGTACGTGGTTTAATAATCTGCCTATGTTTATGAGGTTTAGGGTTTGCTTTTTATTACTTTGGAGAACTGGTCGACAGAGTTGTAGTACCAATTGACGTTATAATATCAGACACCCTTCTTAATAGATATCCCTAAGAGTACGGACCTATCCTTTATCATCTTCAGCCATCCAAGTGGTGGATACGTAGGAGTCTTATGTGACTTAATCTCTTCATTAACTTTGTATGCTTTAGCATGATCACTCACGCCAAGTATGTGCCTGTATAATTATGGACTCCACAATTGCCCCCAAAGCTCAAGGTCTCTTTGAAGTCTTTGGAATTTGCTGGATTTAGGTTGACTGATGATTCTGACAAGCTCTCACACCAAGGGAAAAATAGTATTCCTTCCTCGAAAATTGATTATTGTCTGGAATCTTCACGGGCTGGTCGAAGGGAAATTAAGTAAAATCTCCAAAAATTAGAAAGTTTATGTCCGTTAAGTGCCTTAATGGCACGCTGGTAAATAGAGCCTTTTCTCTTGGCGATGAGCCATCATTTCGATATTAGTCACACACGCCTGTGATTAATATGATTTTGGATAACCATGAGGGAATTTCTCACCACAAAACAACGAATCCCACTCTTTCCTCACTTTTTTATTCATTTTAAAAACCTGCCAACTTTCAAAGGAGAGATTTTCATTGTCTTCACTTTGTCCATAAGAACTCTCAAAATTTTCACTTCATTTTAATTATTTTTCTACACTTCTTCACTTTCTCTTTTTAATTCTTTTCTCGAGTTGTCATCTTTAACAATGGTGTACATAATTAACCAACACACCATTGAAAAATTCAAACTTGATTATGAAATCCCACAGTGGGTAACATTAGGATTAATTGGGGGTCCTTGTGACCTTTCTGCCCTTCCTGAGATCCACTGGTTTCCCTCTATTTTTTTTGTTGAATGTGGGGTTACTTTTTCCCTAAACCATTTATTCTTAGAATTCTGATAGGAATTCGATATGGTCCAAGCCCATGACGCTCCAAATATTTGGAGGATCATTAATTGGGTTCGCCACATTTAGGAGTTGAATATGACCCATCTTAGTATTACTGAATCATATATTGTCACCAATAGGTAACAACCCATGAAAATGTATATTACATAAAGACAAGCGTGGCCAACCGGGCCCTTGTCGTGAATATCCTTGATTCCAATAATGAGTACTTGGATTATGGACTAATTTTAAAGAGCTCACAATATATCCCCCTTCCTAGAACTAAACCAAAATGGGTGATTTGTGAGTGAAGTTAGCAGTCATAAATGACCTTTATAATTGCTATTTACCGTCATAATTTAGGGGGTGACAAGAAATATTGTAACTCCTAACAATAATCAAATTTTTTTATAACCCCTATGGGGTTTATGACCGGTGACCCCAATTTGTAACTGCTGGTAGCAGTTACGAATCTAATATTTATAACAGCTAGTAGCAGTTATGAATCTTATATTTGTAACTGCTATTAGCGGTTACAATATTGACATTAATGTCAAATTTGTGACTGGTATTAGTGATTACAAAAGTTGAATCTGCTAAATGTGGTATGACCTATTATAAATGTATTTATATTTTCACAAAATGATGAAATGATGGGAGTATAATAAAAATATCATGAATATGTAATAAGTCTAAAAAAACTGATAACATCTCATTTATAATTCTGATATTCCAAATATCCGGTACACATAAAACTTATTTATAGTTAATTTAACATCAAACAACCCCTTTTGGGTGCCAAGTATAAAAATGAACATAAAATAAAAAATAAGATAAAAAAAATAATGACACGACACTTCGATGGCATGAAATGTCATGAAAATGTAACAAATTACTCTAAACCTAGACTAGGGATCACCACGCGGTGGTTACGCTTCGTGGAGTCTAGGTATATCAACCGTGGGGGGTATTGATAAGATGGCATCTTCCATCGTATACTAAGAGTACGCCTACCGAGCAATTTTAATGGACTCAATTTTTTGAATACGATGCCTCAGTATCTATTGACTTGTGCTTATGTTTCTTGCCACAAAGTGTAAACAGCTGAATTTATGCCTCTGAATACTATGTATGCCGAGTATGCCATGTGTATACCTGCAAACGATAAAATGTAACTATGTTAGTTATAATAAAGACGGTGGGGCACAATGTTATTTTCATAATACATGCAAGGGGAAAAGTAAAATGGTTGTAAGAACGAGAGACTTAATACAAAAAAACAGTCATCAATATAAAAAATCCCCAATTTGTGCCATCCAGTACAACAAAACAGTCGTTTTCAGTACAACACAGTCATTTAATACCAAATAGTCATTCAATACCAAATTTAAGCACAACACAGTCATTCAATCCGTCTGAACAATGACAAATATGTACAGACATTAAGGGTAGAAAAATATGTAAAAGCATCAATTTCTTATCATATTGAAATGTTTGCGAAATTTCTTGAAGTTCTTATACCTATGAAGCTGGCTTGGGAGTACAACAATTGTTTATGCCTATGGAACAATTATATAACTGTTATATAATATAACTCATGTTATATAACTGTTATATAGTTATATAACTCGTTTTCATCGAGTTACGTACCTAAGGTGTGATGAGGACAACAACGACTGCAAGCATCATAACACACCAACCACTTCAAGATCCCAAAACAACAACTGATGTATCTACAATATCTACAATAAAACTTCTAACAATAGTACCAATAACAAGAATCCACCTTGCATTAATATAAAACTGCAAGAAGAAGTATAATTCTACTCAATTAATTGTAAATCTGTCCATCACGATTCAATTATGACCTTTTAATTGAAGTATAATCCTACTTAATTAATTGTAAATTCATTTTATGGTTCTTCTCATTGAAGGCCACTTACAGTGGTTATTTCTCATTGGATAACTTGGCTAGTCACAAAAAATCAATTATGCGTGTTGAATGAAAATCAAAGAGGGACCATTAAGAAAATGGTCTAACTATGTAAATCCAAAAAAAAAAAAAAACGAATTCCAATTGCAATAAAACTGTTTAAGTCATCAAAGGGACCATTCAATTTTGTGGAATTGAAAAGTAGAAGAAAAATAAGAGCACAGAGAAGAAGAGTTGCAACCCATAAAGATAAGTCCATGGCGTCGTACTCACCACCGACCAAGTAATAAATATATGTTATAATTTTCCCAAAAGTGACAGGACCATAAGGAATTGACCTGAGCATCCTGATTTCTGAATCGAGGGTTTGTCATTACATAAATTAGGAAAGAGCCACATATTGATATTGAAGATGGGAATGCCTTATTAAATGTTTGGTCACCAGCTGGATATGCAAAAGTCCTCAAAATGGACTTAATGCAGAAGCCTTAGTAATCAGTTGGTTGTAAATTACTTTCCATATATATACACTTTGGATAAATGTCAACAGGTTGTGGGTACGATAGTTCAACAATGATATATGGAAATTGGACTTCGTACGTTCCCTATAAATGTATTTCTTATAATGAACTTGCCCATCCGGACGTCAAAACTTGAGTGAAGATATGTTTGACCGAATTGATATAGAAATAACCTATGAATGTGTAAGTCTTCAATTGCCTATGCAATGCCTAGGGGGATGACTTTACAATGGGACCATAATCTTTCATTTCCATCTTGTAACACGTGACAATTATACAAGAATTAAATTGCGCATATATTAAGTTCCCATCCGATAACAAATCAATGACTAATGTTCGATATGCATTCAAGGCACGCCTCATAACGAGGCTGCGGATTGATAAGGCAAGGCTATAGCCTGAAAGGGTATTTTGTAAAACCATAGCCTCAAATGGTTGTTGTTATAGACTTAAAGCCATGTAAGGTGCAAACCTCATTTTTTGAAGTGAAAACCTATTTTTTTTTACTTTCATTATAAATGGTAAAGATTCATAATCTGCACACGAATCAAACCATATTCCTGATATTTCGAAACCTTGCCTTTTGTTAAACTTTATCCTATTCTTTCTGAAACAGATTCATCTCTCTTTCTGAACTCAGAATCAGGAAGCCATATTCCCTTCTGATTTGTTATCCAAACCCTCACATCTCTTTCAATTTATTATTTTTAAGAATTTGTGTCTGTTTTTTTGGAGATTATGCATGAAAGTGTATATAAGATATTGTTTTCAATTTTCAAATTTATGAAAGAAAGTGTTTTTTTTTTTAATAAATTTGTGTTTTGTTTTTGTTTTTTATGCAAGAAAGTGTGTATTGTTTTTGGTTTTAAAGAATTTGTGTTTTTTTGGTTTTAATGCAAATGATTGTGTTAGTATTTATTTTAGAAGAATTTTTGTTCTATTTTTTGGTTTTAATGCAATCAATTATTTTACGTTTTGAATGAAAGAATGTGTTAATTTTTGGTTTGAAACTTGGGCATTTGTTTATGTTTTGTAGTTTTTTACTTTGTCATTGGTTTTATTAGTATTAACTTTTTTTTATTTTCAATTTGAGGCTATTATTTTTCACCACCTCAAGGCTCTAGTCTCAACCTCGTACGGGAAAAATGCCTTGAAACCACAATTGTTTTTTCGAACATTGCTAATACCTTCAACTTTTCCTTTCCACGTGGAAAATATTAGAGCATACAACATAAGTACTTCATTACTTACAGTGATAGTACTTTATTCCTATCACCATTCATAAACTCACCGCATTGTCAATGTTCCTCTTCGGTTCTGGTCTTTAGAGTAGAATCAACTCCGATCGGTACTGGGTTTTGGTTAGAGAATCTATAGACCTTTTGGATTAGGTCAGATCTCCCTCCCCGTAACTATGATTGTCAGTTAACATGTAGGTTAGATCAATCTCCAATCTCCGTTGAAACCTAAATGGAGTTGGCAAGGGTTAAATTGAGATTCAACAGCCAACTTTTATGACATCCATAGAATTGAGACCAATCTCATATAATTTTTGTTAAATAAAATAAAAATAAAAAAGGTTCAAGGCGAACTACTGACAGGCTTCTTCTGACACAGTATTGTAACGCCTTTTGCTGGGCTAATCACAACTCAGTGAAACAAGTAATCCTCTTAGTGTTGGACATCCTGCACAACTATGTATAGATTTAAGTCTTATGTAAAGTAATTTAAGGTCTACCATATCCTAACATTGAAATAGGGAAGTATAGAAATTTCACCAATTTAGTACCTATTGACATTGTTTGAGCATTCTATACATTCGATACCCTTTACCTAATAGCTTAAAATTTTATATGAGATGGTAGTCTAATAACAAACCCTAGTTATTCACAAAAATCTTTAACCACATGACAAGAATACACAATTAAACATATAAAACCAATCGATGGTTGCAACTCTATTGTAGCTGTTTTCAATTGTAACTCCTCAAAAAGTAAATCAACCACGATATAATCGACCAGATAAGAGGCATATAGAAGGCACAGAAAACTGAGGTAATAACAACTCACAGTTAACAAAATCTGTAAGTACATAGAGGATTAATAATATTCAAAATAGACACTGGATACATTCAAAACAGATTACTAATATTCAAAACATAGTTCAAACACTACTAATTGTTCATTTTGATAATTTCTTCAAATTTTTAAAGACAAATTACTGCGGATCACTTAAGGAAAAAACAAATTAATGGATAAACCACCCAAGATTTCTCGACATCCTTAATAGTGTCTGCCCCATGACTTAGATGATACAACAAATGATTCTCTTCTCATGTCTCAACACTACTGATGTAAACCTTAGATTCAAATATCAACAATTGATGGCCATACACCACCTTTCCAGTAGCAGCTGAAGCAACAACTTATCCACTTGCAATCTTCCTTTGAATTGAGAAATCTAATAAATAAGCATATGGATCATGTGGAGGATCAGTTGGATCAGTTGAATCTCCAAAGTTTGGCTCATTTGACGGAGGATAGGAGTTTAATCGTGGGGACTTGGATGCGGTACTGGAGTGTAATAGTGAGGACATGGATGTGGTACATGAGTATAATAGCGAGGACTTGGATTTGGTATTTTGATTCCATTCAATTCAAAAGAACTTAAAATCATGGAAACAGATGATTTGATAAATGCCATATCCTCATCATTTTTTTCTTCTCGTGTCTGTGCTCTAGTCAACTTTGATACTATAGGCAATTGCTCCAATTTTTGCTTCAAAATTATTGATAAATCGATTAAAATGATTGAACGATTAAACTTGAAGGACTTTAATTGTTATAAATGATATTACGAAACTCACCATATCATCATCTACCTTTGGGTGAAACTCCCCAATTTTGTGTCTACGACTTTCGATATGCACTTCCGAATGATCAACAAGTTGTTTATTTGTAAGCACCTACAAATTAATTTTGCATTAACTATTTGAGCATGACATATTATATATATACATTAAAATAAGAAAGTGTGTATACCATCTCCTTGGTTTTCTCAGCATATGACATCGGACCAGGACAATGGGTGTCCTTCTTTTTAACCCTGTTCACCCGGCGTTGGTGTCTTTATTTCAATTTCTCCTCAGATGCTACGCGCAAGACGAATTCACTCTAATCATGGGATATGCTCTTTCTTCGATAATAGATCCTTTAGGGCCTTTATCCCATTACCGTCCAATCCCTTTAAATAAGACGATCATAGGTTACTTCTGAAAGTCTTGAATTGAATACCAATGGCTTTCATGGACCCCCCCTTTTGGTCGATCGAAAGATTGAACTCTTTCATGAGCGTATCCCACAAGTCATCTTTTTTTCTTGTTCAAACGTATCCCAACTCTCATATTTTAAGCTAATACATGATTTTAACAAAGACAAGGCTCGAGCATTCGAAGGATTCTTTCCACCTATTGGCAAACTAAATAGGTTAAGGTAAACCTCTACATGAGAATCAATGGAAGAATGTTCATCATGACTAGAACTTTTTGGCCTGGACGATGGAATTATATTCTCGGACGACATTTTCTGCATTTATATACTTAGGCATTAGTCCATATATTAATACAAGAGTAAGGAAATAATATAAAAAAATAATATAAGCTATACCTTTTCAACATGTTTTAAAAGTTTTTATAATTTGACTATGTCATAAGTTTCACACTTCATCATTTCACGCAAAGTTTTTATTAGCCATGTCTGCGGAAGTGTGTTGACAATTTCATTTCTAACACTAAACATGTTAGGACGTATGCCTTCTCTCATAATCCGATAATATATGTTAACATTGTTATGCATATGTTTTCTAACGGTAGAGTCCGAACGCATCCTTATCCTCTTCAGTTCTATCCACAACGGATGAATTTTTCTTTCTGCTAGTTCTAAAAACTCTACTAAGTGCATCGTATTACTTGGAATGTGTTTTATGAATACCCTTTCAACTGCTTCATCCCAACTTTGAGGTAGTGTGTGTAGTATTGATTGAAATAAATATGCTTCAGGTATGTTCTAACCATGATCTCGCAAGTAATTGCATTGTTTGAGTTTTCAATAGTCGTGCCAATAAATTGATGTGTTCTCTATAAAAAACCTATTTTGAAAGTTGTTGCATGCATATACAATATATGACATCCTAGAAAAAGTAATAATAAACTTGTGAACAAAATTCACTATGAATACGTCCTACGAAATAATTGAAATACGCTGTTATACATAACTTTGAAGTCAAGATTTAAAATAACAGAACATGCTACGATTAAACATCTACTCCTCTATGTGTTTAATAATTTCTTTAATTCTAGGATGTCGTCCAGAATTGACTGTATCTCGACTGGTGCCTCTATGTCATCTACTGATGTTGTCAAATGCTTAGGGGAATGTAAAACAACAGACCACGGATCGTTGTTAGGGCTCTTTGCATAAAACACTTGCTTTAAGTTTTGTAATGAATAAACAAATGGCTCGTCACTCGCATTATCTTTACTCTTTAACTTGGCCAAATCAACCTTCACCATGTTGGTGTCAGGGTCGACTATACATGCATTCTTGTCCTCCACTCTCACCCAGTTACAGTAAAATACAGGTACGCTGAATGATATAAAATATAATAGAACAATTTATTTTATAATCTCGTATTACGTCATCTCACCTTGTATCAAGTTTTTATCTTTTGTGCTTGCCCTGAAATGATTTAATGCTTTATTTGAAGTGCCACTATTTTATTTTCCAATGAGTTTTAGCTCGTGTGTGCTTGAAGAGAACACAAAACCATTGACACGATATTGTCCAAATTCCTTTCTTAGAAAACTAGGCCCATTTGCTAGATGTGAAAGACTCGTCGATACTTCACCAACTTTCAATAACTGAAACCAAGAAAGTATTTTCATTGTGAATATGTTGCAAAGACAGTAAATAGTCACCTCGAAAGATACCTGATGCCTAAAGTCATTATCTGCGCTCGTGCACCCCTTCATCCTCTTGGCACGCCTGCACTCATTATATTGCCTAGGTTATAAACATCAATATTAAATTCTTATGAATATAACATCAAACATATTACATCATTTCACAAAACATTTTAAATAAACTCACATTTTCCATTTATTTATGTCTTCATGCATCTTGAATATATATCGAGCCGCCTGGTTATATTGTGTACTTGTTAGCTTCATTACCTTACCCTTCCCCAGAGCCTCCTCATCTACAAACTCTTCTTATTCATCAACAGAGCATTCACGACCTCCAATGTTTGGGTTTGGCATATTTTACTTTGCATACAAGGTAGCCTCTTCCATAATGTACTCCTCAGCAACGGACCCCTCAACGTATTGTGTATTCTTAACGTAATCTTTAAAATTTTTTCTTAATCGTTCAAATGGATACATACATCAGTACCTTACTGGTCCATATAAAATCTCTTCATCGCATAAATTCACTAAAAGGTGGATGTTTATATCAAAGAATGAGGGAGTAAATTACTTCTCCAAAACACATGTAGCCTCGGCCAAAGTTTCTTTCACTACCATTATGTGCTTCATATTGACAACTTTCTCACATAATAGGGAGAAACATAAGCTAATTTGTAGAATGTCCCTTCGAAGATCCTTTTGTTTAGAAAAATAGTGTCGAAACAACAGAGGGACAAATTGCATTATCATATGCCAATTGTGAGACTTGCACTTTTTCAAATCTTTTATTGCATCGCAGACAATCCTGCATAAATTGGATGACAAATTAGAAGGGACCCTCAATCCCTTTAATGTTTCTAAGAATATATTTCTTTCTTCAATGCTCAAAGAATAAGATGCAACTGCCATACGCTTTTTTCCTGTGTTTGGATCTTCTTTTAACCATAATGATCTTCTAATCTTCAAATCATAAAGGTCTTCACGGGCTTTTTCTTCATCCCTTGAATGAGAATCACCAATGCATGTGCCTAGGAGATGCTCGATAATATTTTTCTCAGCATGCATAATGTCTATCACATGTCACACAGGATGTTCCTTCCAGTGTGGCAAATAAAACATTATTTATCTCCTCGACCATGCCGTCTTCACTTCAATATCCTTTATTTTACACTTTTGGGACAAAACTATGGGGGTGTTTTTCCCCTCAACTTTTGATCAGCCTTTAATGACCTTTCTTTATTTTCCAAACCAAAAAGTCTTGGTGGAGGTGGCCTTGTCTCGGTGCCTTATGGGAGAAAATTGCTTCATATTGACATGAATTTGTGACTTTGGGGCAGAAATCTCTGATGACTATGATAAAAAAAGTTTACCATTTTTCTTATGCCAGTTGGCTTCACTCTCCTCTCCACAAATAGGAAAACCCAGGTAACCATGTACATTGCACCTAGATAAGTAGGAAAACTATGAATTGTCCATATCAACATAGCTTTCAAAATGAATTCCTCCTTTTTGTATGAGTCGAACGCTCTCACACCTTCAACCCATAACTCATTCAATTCATTTATTAATGGCGTTAACTAAACATCAATATTAGTATTTGATGCTTTTGGACCTGGTATCAACAATGACAAAATTTAAAACTCCTTTATCATGCACAACGACGGGGTAAATTTGAAGGTGCCGTAAACACCGACTGTATACTCTTATCTGTGCTCAATTTGCCAAACGGGTTAAACCCATCGATTGATATTCCAAGTTGAACGTTACGCATTTCTTTAGCAAGATCCGGTTATCACTAATTTGTAAATTTCCACACAGATGAATCAATCGTAAGTCGCATGAGATTCTCACCCACCTCCTCTCAGCCATGCCAAGTCATTACCATTGCTATCCAAGGTTTAGTGTAAAGTATCTTCAATATAGGACCTAAAGGGAAATACTTTAACACCTTCTTAAGTATTGGCGTATCTACTTTCAACAAAAGTTTATTATGTACTATCATCTTTTGTTCATATCTAAGTTCCTTAAATACTAGACAAGCTTGTTTGTCTTTGTTCTCCTTACAGTATACAACACAATCATACTTTAAAAAATGATTTGTATTTCATACCCAAACCTTTTAAATTACGCTTCATGATTGAAGAATTGACTGGCAGTGTATTTGCTTTGGGGAACAAATCTTTTGCCCAAAGGAGTATTGTAGTCACACTTTTCCCGATAAGACAAATTTGCTCTTTAAGTTGTGCAACCCAATAATGGCATACACCATTGTGTGGTCAGGGTTGGAATTAATCTATAACGGGGTTGCGTCTACTGCTTTGAACTGTATATAATCCTTATCTTGGTCAGTATCATTGTTAACATTATCCTCACAACCTAAACAATTCTCTATACTATCTTGCTCTTCTTGTTCTACATGCACTTCGTATGTATCACTTATGAGATCGTTTAACCTATCATGTGCTAACGGATCACTATTTGTGTGAACCATTTCCTTGACAAGTATTTCTTGTGGAACATACATAAAATCCCTCTCCCCGTGGAATTTCCAAAATGTATAATCAACTTGCATACCCCACTGAATCAAATGTAATTTTACATCCGCTCCTTTCAAACGTTTACCATTTCTACAACGAATGCATGAGCATGGGATATTATCAGTTTTGAGATTCATCATTACGTAATTCACAAAGTTTTTCACCCCATTAACGCATACTTGCCCTACTATAAAACTTTCACCCATCCACTCTTTATATTGTGGAAACCCCGTTAATTTTACAATATAAACAAATAGAAACTCAGTAAATTATACAACTAAATGAGTATGTCCCTTATAACGAAAAATGGCATACATACGTATATGCGTAGCACAAGTATTTTAGTTATTACATATTTTTCCATATGTTTGAGTAGTGATATATTTAGTATTATATGTATATATATTACATGTTCAATTTAAGATGCTAAATGTCATGGCTAAAACATTTATTTATGTAGACAAAATGAAGTGATATTCTAAGAGTAAAGATTAAACATATCAAATTAATAACACTAAAATCTTTTTATTATTATTATTATTATTATTATTATTATTATTATTATTATTATTATTATTATTATTATTTTATTATTATTATTTTTCTTTTTTGATATGTCAACACTAAAATCTCTTACTATTTATTAAACAAAATGAAATGCTATTCTAAAAAGATTGAATTATTATGATTCATATCTAACCTACTTACTAATCCGATTAGCAGTTATCAAAATGCAAATAATTTAATTCATATCAAATCAAATAAATCGAATTCATATTTAGACACTAATAATTACTAATCATAAAAGTGGGTCATTATATTACAAAAAATGATTCCATACCCAAATAATTAAAACACCAGAATATTCAATCAGTAGCATTTACAAATGAACCAACTAAAGGAAATATAGGATATTGTTTTATGGAATTTAAGCAATTGGGTAAATAAACCTAGAAAAACCTTAAATGCCACAAATGCCTAAGGCTAACCAACTCGATGGAAACCTAAATGTTCCAATTCAGCAGTCAATAGTAATTCAAGAATCCTAAATAGCAATATAATCACTATAAGGTAGAATCACAACCAAAAAGTAAGAAAATTACGGAAAATCAGTAGCAATAATCAATTACATTTCATTTAATCAGACCAGATTGGGGACGAATCGATTGGAAGAAAACCTTGAAACTTTGAAACCTTAAAACAAATTGCAAAATAAAACTTGAATCAGTACCCAAATGAACAAAACTTGAATCATTATCCAAATAAATTAAACATGAATTATGGACTTGAATCAATAGCAATAATTGATTGGAACCTATTGGGGCATTTGCTAAGTTTATGAAATCAAATAAACCTAAATTTAAATGTAAATGTTCACAGCAACAACGAAAAATAAACGTAAATATTTACGAAATCAAATAAACCTAAACATTAAAATTTACATTAAGGCGCAATTGCTAAACCTAAACATTAAAATTTACATTAAGACGGATTTGCTAAATTTACAAAAATCAAATCAACCTAATATTAAAAAACTGAAAAAGATACATAAAAACAGAAAATAAATAAAACAAGAAAAATATATTGTCCAAAATCTGCATAAAAACAGAATAAATTTATAATAAAAAGATAGAGAAAAACAGAAAATTTATAAAGCAGAAAATTAATTTGTCCAAAATCCGCATAAAAATAGATTTTCAATAAAAAAAACTAAAAGAATTAAAAAATCAAATTCAAAATAATAACTGAATAATAGATGTGCGTTAACGAAACCTTGATAAAGAAACACACCATATTTTCCTTACCCCAATTCCATAAGTGCAAAAGACATGAAGAAAACAAGTCTTACTCAACTGAAACACCAATAACATTAGTATATTAAACCAACAAGCATAAATGGAGCACACCACCACACAACTGATTCGAATGATGGAAATAGAGTCCCCTCCCCCCCGCTTGCCCCCATAACAACCCCGCCTAGCCCCCCCTTCCACCAGCGATTAACCCCCCAAAAATGAAAACTCACCAACTATTTAAGTAAAAAAGAAAACTCACAAAAAAATTGTTTGGACGAAAATGGTTGGACAAAAACTGATTCTATAAAATCAAAACTGATAAAGAAGAATAACACATTCTATGAAATCAAAAACTCAAACTAACAAATTAAGTCTTAAGAGAAAGCTCACCAAAAGAGTAAGAAAAATGTTAGGGCGGGAGCTATTCACAGCGTAAGAGAAAGAGCGGGAGAGTTGTGAAAACGAGTGAGAAGAGAGAGGAGAGAGAAGAGGGAAATTAAATGTAATAACTTCGTATTTTAAGGACTTCTAAAATGAGAGAAATTAAAAGTAAATGGGTTAAATCAATGGGGATTAATTGGAATTATTTATGTGAAAATAATTGGAATTAATCCGGATTGAATATTACTATAATAAAGTAATATGTGATTGATACTAAATATTACTTAGTGATTAAAAGTAATATATGATTATGACTTTATAAAAATTATTGGGATTTATAAATATGATAATTATGGTAATTAAGTTCGGACGCACGTGCGAGTCATGTCGGGACTATAATTAAATGTAATGAAAAGTAAATTATTTTTATTTCATCCGAATGGTTGTTTCGAGATGGCCAAAGTGTTCAGAGGGGTTTAAATAGTCCGAAAAGTCTACCCAGGGATTTGATTTTGGTCTCGTGTCAATTTGGAACCGAATAGACACCCCGAAGAGGTATTTTGGTCATTTTACTTGGAAGATGAATAGTACTTATGAAATTTGGGAATTTTTATATAAGTTAAGAGATATGTTAGCCAAAGGTTTATTCATTAAAACTCTAAAAGACATGCATTGAGGAAAGGGAAAGCTTTCTCTAAAGGAAGGGTTGTTCTAGGAAAACCAAGGGACAAAGGCACCTTGTACCACCAACGCCGCCACCAGAGAGTGATCGAAAAAGAGAAGAACACCATAGCATCATCTTCCCCAAAGGTTCAGACCTACGGAATCAAAGGTAAGTATTTTAACTCTTGCAATCTATAGCATGTATGTTGTCCATGGTAGATAGAATTTTTTTTTTAAAGTTTTATATATCAAAGATGAATTTTGATGATTTTGATTTAATCCTTGAAATGAAAACCATGTAGGATTAATCCCTTGTTGATATTAGAATTAACATCACGAAACTTGGGTTTATTTGATGAAGAAATTTGGGGTTTATACGTGTTCTTGAGTAAGAATGATAAAATGCAGATTTTCTGAATTAAAATGAGATTAGCACGATTAATAAAAATTCCATGATGATTTTGATATGATTTGATGTTATAAATCATGTACGTACTTGGGTATATCATTTGGGATGAATTATAAGGAGTTTGGGATCATTTGGAAGAGGTTTTGAGGATGAATTATGTTACAACATGTAGGTAGAA
This sequence comes from Sambucus nigra, assembly GCA_949130495.1. Lineage (NCBI taxonomy): Eukaryota > Viridiplantae > Streptophyta > Magnoliopsida > Dipsacales > Adoxaceae > Sambucus > Sambucus nigra. The sequence goes on along the minus strand of OX422215.1, from coordinate 279,090,524 downwards.
ATATATAGAAAAAGGATGAACATTGTATGATAATTTTAGGACTGTTTTAAGCGGAAATTGATATCGTGCTCTCAAGTTTTATATAAAATCACATTCTGCGCAACTTTGTAGTTTTAAGTTTTTTCAAAATCGGAGCAGAAAATCCTCAAATTGTAATTTTATATTTCTGGGCAAAATGTAACTTTATTGATAAAAAGGATTATTGGGAATTAAAATATAATTCGGGCTTGTTATAATGAATCGGGGTTTTTGACCAATAAGTATGGGTTGAAGGTAGCTATTGGAATAATTAATTAAATTCTTTCGGTTAACAAGAGATGTTAGGAGTAGTGGAAAATGTGAATAATTAGTTTATGGGATAAACAAGAAATATACTGCATGTGAGATTCATATATAGGATGATAGTATACCCATTTATTGATATATATACGTAGGTGGAGCGAATACCTTTAATATAATTGAGGTTTAAAATACCATGATATGTAGAATATATCGAGATATAAGTATAGTACGTATGAGACTTGTAATATGGGATGTGCTTATGACCTATTGTTGATATATATATATATATATATATATATATATAGGTTGAGTGTATATTTATATGATAATTTGTGTGTATGACATACCAAGTCTACTTGCTAGCGACAAGAGGTTTGCGCGTTGAGTGCAGTCATATCCTGATGAGCTTTAGGGGGGGATTTTTAACTTGTGCCTCAGAACATTGGACTTAAGTTAGATTGCCATGTGTAAAAATAATGGTATTGAATGGTCATTTGGGTGCGTAGGTATGTGCGTAGCCTAAAGGCTTAGGACTATATTCTCCTCCAATATTTGTGTTTGTTATTTATGGTTCGAGGGAAATACCGAACCGAAAGTCCTTTGTACAGTGATGAGATGTACCCATACACGATTGTAGAGAATGCATGCACCGCAGCTGAGACTCGAGGTGCAGTGTTGTATATATATAATAGAGTGAATGTACATATATACTTGTGATATTATCTACTGTGTGAATTGAGTAGATATGGATGTTAATGAAATCTAAAATGAATTAAGTTGGTGAACACTTAATTATATTAAATTGAAAAAATGCTTATTCATGTTAAAGAGAAATTGGATATATATGTATTTACTTATATTGCGTGAGAAATACGTGGGAACAATATTGGGCTATGTTTAGATTTTAGACTAGAAAGAACTAGTTATCATGGGAATAGTAACTAGTATGGTTTGAAGGTACGTTAGGCGTGCACACTATATGAGAGGTGAGAATCTCAAGAGAGAGTTCGATAATCTAACATGTACATAATAATTTCTTAATTGTACTTGTTAATCACTTGCTATTTTTAAAAATATTTTACCATCGGGCTCTGACCCGTTTTCTTGCATATTCTCGCCTCCCTTATATCTTCTGTATTAGATGTCCAATCACAGGAATGCCAGGCATAGAGGATCGAATACTTTACGTACTATGGGTGCTATGGAGTTGTAGACTATGCTTAAACGTGTGACACCCCGACTAATTAAATACCGGGTAGCTACTCCTTTATTAAATTAAACCAAAATGCCAAGTTGGCTCAGTTAATACCATCACTGTCGAAAACATTTTATTATTACTAACCACCTAGTATTTAAAAAGTAAGTTGCCAATTTTAATTAAAGTCTGATTAACAAGAAGTAAAAGATTTAATGCAAGAATAAAATCACCATTCACCATAACGAAGTAATAGAATAACCATCACACGATATAAATAAATCCGGACGAAAAACTCCTCACAACAAACTCCATAACTGAAATGAATAACTAAATACTGAATACCGAATCAATACATACCAAAGTCTGAAAACTGAAATGGAAAGGTCTCTAATAGAATTTGGGCAACATGCCCTACAACTGAAGAATACTGAATATGGAATCCAAATGGTAGAAGCGTCTAAAAGCAAATCCCTGTAGCTTCCACAAACAGCTACAACTCGTCACCTGAATGAGTATCCTATGCATGGTGTCCTTGTGGCTGGGCACCTAAAATGGTTTTACAAAAAAAATAGATTTGAAAGCAAACGGGTCAGAGCCCGGATGTTGAGATATTTTAAAAACCTGCAAGTGATTTAAAAACATTTAAAACATTAAATGCAAAGTACATGTTAGGACGTGCACTCACATGAAATTCTCACCTCTCGTCTAACTGTGCACTCCTAACGTAAGTACCCATCTAAAATGACACTAACCGCTAGCTAAGAGACATCATATCTAGCTAGACTGATATAGGTTCTACCCTTATTACTCGGTTCCCATTACATAAAAACGATCTCAATTAAATAGGGGTTTAACGTAAACTCACATGCTCAATATGCAATATATTCCACTATCAGTTAACCCGTTATGTTTTTCTCGAAACAATACCGTAATTATAATCACAACATTAACATGAAGGTTCCCATTAATTAAGTGTATATTATTCACATCATAAATATACTATACAAGCACCCCGAGAACTAAGCTGCGGTGCACACATACTCTGCTATCCATCCCCGTACATCACGTACATAAGGATCACATATTCCGATTCTCTCAGGAATAGTTCACAGATAACAACATCACAAATAATGGAGGCGAACACAGTCACATCACATGGGTCACGTACATACCTACGCTCCCACGATCAGTGGACTTATTAACATCCCAATAAGTCTTTCTCTGACCTATGTTCATCGAGGTAACCAGTCTAAATCCGGGCAACACAAGGATTAGAGGGCCCTAAGCAAACGCAAACCTCCCGTGATAGCAAGTATGGTAGGTATGTCATACACACAAATCATATACCAATACTAAGTAAGCACACATCTTAGTAATCACCGTAGTTTAATTGTAGTACTTATCGCATTCTCGTACCAACTTAATATATATACAACTTATATAATCCCGGTCCATATTTATACGCGCCATAATTTATTCTCACGTCGTAGTAGGCACTCACGTCTCGACTCAAATGTCTATTTGATTTGATCCACACTTATATAATTTACTCCTCATTATAACCTAAATGTCCCAAGTATACTAATACACCATCAAAGGAATGTTATCTCAATCCTCGAACAAGTTTACGGGACTCCCAAAATCAAAACAGGCCAAAAAGGCCTAAACTGCCAGCTCGTTAGAAGTCTCGTTCGAACGAGGCTGTTCGAACGAGATTTCGTTCGAACGAACTGGGCTATCTAACAAGATCTCGTTCGAACGAGATTATCGAATGAAACTGCCCCTCGTTAGAAGCGACTGGTCAACTCGTTAGAAGCTCGTTCGAACGAGCTCGTTCGAACGACCTGGGGAGGTCTTCTAACGAACGACCAGTTTCGAGCCCAGATTTCCCTAGTTTCGTTTTTCACCATTTGTATCTCTTCAAAACTCATCTAAAAATCAAGCCAACGATTGTTTAAGGTCTCTAATCATCCCTAAACGTACCTAGGTCACATACTAACATATTTTAAGAAATCAATTCCTCCTAAACATCATTAAATCCTCAAGTCTCTACACTTTTTCCCAAATTTTCAAGAATATAAACCCTAGAATTTATAATCATGAATTTACCCAATTAAATCCGTTTTAATTTCATCCAATATCTAATATCATCAGAAAAATCATCTACCTACCATTCTACATGCAATTTCTCTTCAAGATTTCAAGTTCTAAGTTCCAAAATACATGGGTTTTTATTAAACTCCCAAGAACAGTTTGATTTATGTAAATTCCTACACATGGAAGTGCATTCTCTATAATAATTGAAATTAAACCACTTGCCTCTAGTGTCTCTGAATTTGGTGTTGGTTTGATGAAGCTTTTCTGCAGAATTCCCTTCTCTCTCTCTCTCTCCAAGCTTATCTCCAATGGTGGCTAGGGTTTTCTTTGGGAAAGTTTGGAAACCTCATTTGATAACCCCCGTAGCTTATTGGGTCATTAAGGGTTGGTTAGTGGGTTTAGTGGGTCAATTCCCAATCAGATAGAGACTCCTAATTTTCGTCACTTTAAATTCCCAAAAATACGAAATTACCAAAATACCCTTATAAGATGCCGGTATGGCCTAAAAATACCCCGGGACCCAAACTAAACCCACGGCTAGTGTTTTCTGACTATCTCGTCCCTTCTGGACGCGTTGGCGCACTCAAAACGATCATACGGTTAATAGAATTTAAATTTACTTTTATAAATAAAATAATTATAACCTGACGCGACTGTCACCCGCGTCCCAATAAAATGTCCAAATTGCCGTATATCAATCTCACGACAAATTTCATAATTCAATATTCTTATATCATCATATATACTCAATATAGTCAAATACCAACTCACATCTCGCTAGTATTTTATCCGGATTAATTCCCAATTAATTCTCATTTAATTAATTAATCCCAAAATAAATATTGCCAAAAATACGGGGTATTACATACTCCCCCCCTAATAACTGAATTTCGTCCAGAAACTCGGAATTAGAAAGTACCTGGTAAGAACAACTCTGGATAACGTTCGCGCATCTCATCCTCGCGCTCCCATGTGGCTCCTCGACATTATGATGTCGCCACTGAACACGCACTAACGGGACTATCTTTGACCGCAGTTTCCGCTCACTTCGGTCCAAAATATAAATCGGCCCCTCCTCGTAGGAGCTATCAGGTTGGAGATCGATGTCCTACAAAGCAATATGAGAATGAGCCAAATTGTCTCTAAGATATTTCCTTAGCGAGGAAATATGAAACACATCGTGAATCCGATGCAAATGCTCCGGTAATCCAAGTCTATACGCAACCGGTCCAATCCGCTCAATAATAGGAAATGGTCCCACATATCTCGGTGCCAACTTCCCTTTCTTCCCGAAACGCATAATCCCCTTCATAGGAGATACTCTGAGCAAAACCTGGTCCCCCACTTGGAACTCCCTGAAAAATCTCTTCGCATCAGTATAACTCTTCTGCCGGTCTTGAGCTACCCGAATGCGACTCCGAATTAACTCAATCCTTGCCGAAGTATCCTGAATCACTTCCGGCCCAAGTAGTTTGTTGTCCCCCACCTCCAACCAACATGCTGGGGAACGACAAGGCCTACCGTACAATGCCTCAAACGGAGCCATGCCAATAGTGAACTGATAGGAGTTGTTGTAAGTAAACTCTACCAGTGGAAGGTACTGCTCCCATCCACCCCCAAAGTCAATAATGCACATGCGTAGCATGTCCTCCAACATCTGATTTGTGCGCTCGGTCTGCCCATCGGTCTGCGGATGATAAGCCGTACTCAACCGCAATTCCGTGCCCATGGCCTCCTGGAAACTCTCCCAAAACCGCGAAACAAATATCTTGTCTCTGTCAGACACGATATTTAGGGGTACACCGTGAAGTCTCACAATCTCTTAAATGAAGAGCTGGGCATACTGTCCCGTAGTGTAGTCAGTCCTTACGGGTAAAAAGTGAGCGACTTTGGACAATCTGTCCACAATTTACCCAAACGGAGTCGTGACCCCTCTGCGACGTAGGCAACCCCGTGATAAAGTCCATGGATATGCTCACCCACCTCCACACCGGGACCTCCAACGGCTGTAGAAGTCCTGCCGGTCTCTGATGATCCACTTTTACAAGCTGACAAGTGGCGCATTTTGAAACAAAGTCGGCAATATCTCTCTTCATTCCGCTCCACCAATACTGACGTCTCATGTCTTGGTACATTTTGTCCCCACTGGGATGTACCGTGAACCGTGATCCATGCGACTCTGCCATCACCTCGTGTTGTAATTCCTCCCCTTCCGGAACCACTAATCTCCCATTGAAGCGTAATCCCCCGTCTGAGCTAACGGTATAGGACTCGGCTCCCTCTGCTAGTAATCGAACTATCTGCTCCTGACAGAACTAATCATTAGCCTGTGCCCGTACTACCTTCATGACAATCTGCGGTGTAACAGTCATCACAAACATGAAAGATCGGGCCACTGCATCCTGGTGTCCCAATTCCTTACACTTGGCCTTCCACACCTCTGCCACTTCATCTGCTGCCTACGGCTCAACGCGTCTGCCACCACGTTAGCCTTACCCGGGTGATACTGGATAGTGAACTGGTAGTCTTTCACAAACTCAAGCCACTTACGCTGTCGCATATTCAACTCCTTCTGCGTGAACAGGTACTGTAGGGACTTGTGGTCCGTGAACAATTGGAACTTCTCCCCCAAAAGATAGTGCCTCCAAATCCGTAGGGCAAATACCACTGCCGCCAACTCCAAATCATGCGTGGGGTAATTCTTCTCATGAGGCTGAAGCTTACGGGAAGCATAAGCTATGGGTTGTCTCTCCTGCTGCAATACACCTCCAAGTCTTTGTAAAGACGCATCGGTGTAAACCAAATACTCAACTCCCGATCTTGGCAATGCTAACACAGCTGCTGAGGTTAATTTATCCTTCAATTCATCGAATGCCAACTGACAGGCATCACTCCAGATGAATGGCACACCCTTACGAGTCAGATGTGTCAAGGGACCCGCTATCTTCAAAAATCCCCGAATAAACCTCCTGTAGTATCCTGCTAGGCCCAAGAAACTATGAATCTCCGTTGGTGTCGTGGGCTGTCCCCACTCCCTCACCGCGGATACCTTCCCCGGATCAACAGATATCCCCCGGTCGTAAATAATGTGTCCTAAAAACTGGACCTCCTTCAGCCAAAACCCGCACTTCTCATATTTTGCATACAACTCGTTCTGACGAAGTGTCTGCAAAACTTGCCTCAAATGCTCGGCGTGCTCCTCCTCTGTTTGGGAGTAAACCAGAATATCATCGATGAAGACAATGACAAACTGATCTAGGAAATCCCTGAACACTCTGTTCAACAAGTCCATAAACACCGCTGGAGCGTTGGTCAAACCAAAAGGCATAACCCGAAACTCGTAAGAACCATATCTCGACAAGAACGCAGTCTTCGAGACATCCTCCTCCCTGATATGCAACTGATGGTATCCCGATCTCAGATCAATCTTCGAGAAGAAAGAAGCTCCTCTCAACTGGTCAAATAGGTCATCGATTCGAGGCAACGGATACTTATTCCGTATCGTGACCTTGTTCAACTCTCGGTAGTCCACACACAATCTCAGTGAACCGTCCCTCTTCTTCACAAACAAAACTGGAGCGGCCCAAGGTGAGGTACTTCTACGAATAAAGCCCTGACCTAACAGCTGCTCTATCTGATCTCGTAGCTCTCGCATCTCTACTGGAGCCATACGGTACGGTGCGCGTGCTATAGGTCTCGTACCTGGTAATAGGTCTATAACAAATTCTATCTCTCGACTGGGGGGTAGGCCTGGTATCTCCTGAAACACATCCGAATACTCCCTGACAACTGGGATAAAATCTAACGGAATCACAACCTCCTTAGAGGTATCCTCCTCTATGTAATACAGATGAGCGGTCGATCCTCCCTCTGGGCGAGGCATCGCCACTACAAACATCTCTTGCCCCGGAATGGCAAAAACAATGCTCCCGCTGAAGCAATCAATCATGGCCCTATAAGCTACGAGCCAATCCATACCGATAATCACGTCGTGCACATGCATATCTAATACCAACATATCTGCAGGTAATACCAAACCACCAATCTCTACCCCCACTCCCCGGCATATAAAGAATATAAGTGACCCACTCCCCAATGGTGAGTCGACACACGTCACTGTGCTCTCTTTCGTAGCTAACAATCCTAAGGCTTTCATGAAATGTGTAGCTATAAAACAATGTGTAGCCCCCGTATCAAACAATACCCGACCCATAGTGCCATGGATAGGAAACGTACCCTCAATCGCGGACGGTGCCTGTGGAACTGCTGCCTGGTGGACGTTGTAGACACGTCCATACTGTAGCTGCCCCTGCTGAACTGGGACTGCTGGAATGGGTGGCAATGCTTCCATCTGTGGCCGTACGGGGAGAGCGGCGGGAAACATAGGCCTCTGCGGCTCCTGGCGAGCACCCTGCTGCTGCTGCTGTGGGGCCCTTCCCTTATCAGTACAATCCTGTTGTTTATGGCCAGTCTTGCCACAAACAAAACATTTCCCTGGGAAGTTCCCTCCTCTCTGCCCCTGCGCCCCCCGGCCCTGGTGGCCGTTACCGTTTCTCCCTTGGCCCTGCTGGCCCTGCTGAAACTGCTGCCCATTCTGCCCCTGTTGGCCCTGATGGCCGTTTGGACCCTGATGGCCCTGACGGAAACCTCCCTGTCCGTGCCTGTAGTTCCCTGATCTGAACCTCTTCTGATCCCCCTGCTAGGAACCCTGCTCACCCTGTCTCTGCCCCTGAACAGATTGTGCCCCACCGGCACCATGTCCTCCAGTCCTGCCCTGATGGCTAGACTCTCCCGATCTCTTGCCCTCAGTCATATGAAAGCGGCGATCCTGGCAGTGTAACAAAGCAGCGTTAACCACATCAGAATAAGTGGCCAACGAAAGGTTCCCTAACAGATGCTGACGGATCCTCCATGTCAACTCGTCGGTGAATTTCTCAATCTTCTTCTTTTCTGTCAGTATCTCATCTGGAACGATATTCAACAAATTCGTGAACTCGGCCTCATACTCGGCAACAGTTTTACCCTCCTGCTTCAGATTCATCAGTTTCCTCCTCATTTCCGTATGAACAGCTGACGGAAAGTACTTGCGGTCGAACCGCACCCAAAAGTCCTGAATAGTGAGAGTATCCCTCTCCTCCACGGTGGTAATAGACTCCCACCACTGCAGTGCAGATCCAACTAGCTTGAAAGTAGCTAGCACCTGCTTCTGAATGTCCGTGCACTCATACATCCTCAAGTGCCTCTGTATATCCTTCCTCCACTGGCTCGAGACTACCACATCTGAGCTACCTGCAAACTCTGGCGGATGCGCTTTCTGAAAAGCGTCACGTACACGTTCCCAAGCAGACGGGAATGCATTTGCCTGTACTGGCGCGGCAACCGGCGCCTGAGGTGGTGCCTGCTAAACTACGGCAATTGCTACATTTACCGCTTGGGCTACAATGGCTGCAACCTCAACGGCGTTCATCATGCCCTGAACTGGAACGGGCTGGGGTTCGGGCGTTGCATCCCTGGGAACTCGTCGTGCACGTCGTGGAGGCATCTGAAATAAGAATGAAGTTTATAAGTCCTCAGTTATAAACTTAAAATAGATGAAGAATGAAGCATACACAAAAGAGTACAACAGTCCTAAAATATAGGGCTCTATATCAAAGAAAGCTTAGCGGAAACATAATAGCCGTACAGATCCTAAAGGACACTAGAACCTGATGCTCTGATACCACCTGTGACACCCCGACTAATTAAATACCGGGTAGCTACTCCTTTATTAAATTAAACCAAAATGCCAAGTTGGCTCAGTTAATAGCATCACTATCGAAAACATTTTATTATTACTAACCACCTAGTATTTAAAAAGTAAGTTGCCAATTTTAATTAAAGTCTGATTAACAAGCAGTAAAAGATTTAATGCAAGAATAAAATCACCATTCACCATAACGAAGTAATAGAATAACCATCACACGATATAAATAAATCCGGAGGAAAAACTCCTCACAACAAACTCCATAACTGAAATGAATAACTAAATACTGAATACCGAATCAATACATGCCAAAGTTTGAAAACTGAAATGGAAAGGTCTCTAATAGAATTTGGGCAACATGCCCTACAACTGAAGAATACTGAATATGGAATCCAAATGGTAGAAGCGTCTAAAAGCAAATCCCTGTAGCTTCCACAAACAGCTACAGCTCGTCACCTGAATGAGTATCCTATGCATGGTGTCCTTGTGGCTGGGCACCTAAAATGGTTTTACAAGAAAAATAGATTTGAAAGCAAACGGGTCAGAGCCCGGATGTGGAGATATTTTAAAAACCTGCAAGTGCTTTAAAAACATTTAAAACATTAAATGCAAAGTACATGTTAGGATGTGCACTCACATGAAATTCTCACCTCTCGTCTAACTGTGCACTCCTAACGTAAGTACCCATCTAAAATGACACTAACCACTAGCTAAGAGACATCATATCTAGCTAGACTGATATAGGTTCTACCCTTATTACTCGGTTCCCATTACATAAAAACGATCTCAATTAAATATGGGTTTAACGTAAACTCACATGCTCAATATGCAATATATTTCACTATCAGTTAACCCGTTATGTTTTTCTCGAAACAATACCGTAATTATAATCACAACATTAACATGAAGGTTCCCATTAATTAAGTGTATATTATGCACATCATAAATATACTATACAAGCACCCCGAGAACTAAGATGCGGTGCACACATACTTTGCTATCCATCCCGGTACATCACGTACATAAGGATCACATATTCCGATTCTCTCAGGAATAGTTCACAGATAACAACATCACAAATAATGGAGGCGAACACAGTCACATCACATGGGTCACGTACATACCTACGCTCCCACGATCAGCGGACTTATTAACATCCCAATAAGTCTTTCTCTGACCTATGTTCATCGAGGTAACCCGTCTAAATCCGGGTAACACAAGGATTAGAGGGCCCTAAGCGAACGCAAACCTCCCGTGATTGCAAGTATGGTAGGTATGCCATACACACAAATCATATACCAATACTAAGTAAGCACACATCTTAGTAATCACCGTAGTTTAATTGTAATACTTATCGCATTCTCGTACCAACTTAATATATATACAACTTATATAATCCCGGTCCATATTTATACGCGCCATAATTTATTCTCACGTCGTAGTAGGCACTCACGTCTCGACTCAAATGTCTATTTGATTTGATCCACACTTATATAATTTACTCCTCATTATAACCTAAATGTCCCAAGTATACTAATACACCATCAAAGGAATGTTATATCAATCCTCGAACAAGTTTACGGGACTCCCAAAATCAAAACAGGCCAAAAAGGCCTAAACTGCCAGCTCGTTAGAAGTCTCGTTCGAACGAGGCTGTTCGAACGAGATTTCGTTCGAACGAACTGGGCTATCTAACGAGATCTCGTTCGAACGAGATTATCGAACGAAACTGCCCCTCGTTAGAAGCAACTGGTCAACTCGTTAGAAGCTCGTTCGAACGACCTGGGGAGGTCTTCTAACGAACGACCAGTTTCGAGCCCAGATTTCCCTAGTTTCGTTTTTCACCATTTGTATCTCTTCAAAACTCATCTAAACATCAAGCCAACAATTGTTTAAGGTCTCTAATCATCCCTAAACGTACCTAGGTCACATACTAACATATTTTAAGAAATCAATTCCTCCTAAACATCATTAAATCCTCAAGTCTCTACACTTTTCCCCAAATTTTCAAGAATATAAACCCTAGAATTTATAATCATGAATTTACCCAATTAAATCCATTTTAATTTCATCCAATATCTAATATCATCAGAAAAATCATCTACCTACCATTCTACATGCAATTTCTCTTCAAGATTTCAAGTTCTAAGTTCCAAAATACATGGGTTTTTATTAAACTCCGAAGAACAGTTTGATTTATGTAAATTCCTACACATGGAAGATGCATTCTCTATAATAATTGAAATTAAACCACTTGCCTCTAGTGTCTCTGAATTTGGTGTTGGTTTGATGAAGCTTTTCTGCAGAATTCCCTTCTATCTCTCTCTCTCCAAGCTTATCTCCAATGGTGGCTAGGGTTTTCTTTGGGAATGTTTGGAAACCTCATTTGATAACCCCCGTAGCTTAGTGGGTCATTAAGGGTTGGTTAGTGGGTTTAGTGGGTCAATTCCCAATCAGATAAAGACTCCTAATTTTCGTCACTTTAAATTCCCAAAAATACGAAATTACCAAAATACCCTTATAAGATGCCGGTATGGCCTAAAAATACCCCGGGACCCAAACTAAACCCCCGGCTAGTGTTTTCTGACTATCTCGACCCTTCCGGACGCGTTGGCACACTCAAAATGACCATACGGTTAATATAATTTAAATTCACTTTTATAAATAAACTAATTATAACCTGATGCGACTGTCACCCGCGTCCCAATAAAATGTCCAAATTGCCGTATATCAATCTCACGACAAATTTCATAATTCAATATTCATATATCATCATATATACTCAATATAGTCAAATACCAGCTCACATCTCGCTAGTATTTTATCCGAATTAATTCCCAATTAATTTTCATTTAATTAATTAATCCCAAAATAAATATTGCCAAAAATACGGGGTATTACAAAACGCTTTCATTCTCTTGATTCATACATCCCCAGTAGTTAGTTCATGTCTGGCATGTCGCCCAAGGATTCTAGTTATTTCGATTCTATCTCAGACAATGGTATTAGTTATGTCAGTTTATACATTCAATTTGTTTGGATTGTTTTTTTGATATATTTAAACTGGGAAGTTTATTCCAGTTACATTTAATTCAGTTGTGATGTTACTTATCTATTATGCATTGTTGTGGAATGGATTACAAGAAATTATTTGTAATGGTGAAATGAGATTTTATTAAATTAAAATTTGAAAGTTTTTAACACCCGCTTAATGGAGTATTAGGTGATTAACAAAAAGAAAATGACAAACTAATAAATTTTTAACACCCTACTGATAAATTTTTGACTACTCGTGACACTTATAAATTTATGACTGCTGATAGGAGTCACAAATTAATTAAATGGTAACATTTGTGACTCTCATTAGCAGTGACAAACTAATTGACTCAAATTTTTTATGACCCTTCATTTTATCACTCCTAATGGGAGTTACAAATAATTTTGTGACTGGTCCCAGGAGTGATAAGTTTGCCACCCTAATTAGCAATCAAAAAAGGTAGTCACAAAATTAGCATTTTGGTGTAGTGTAGGTGTATGGAATATGAAGGAACAAAATGCCCCAATGAAGGGTGAGGCATAGGTTAGAAAGTAATTAAATCTCTAACTTTGGAATCTTTTCTTGATTTAGGCTGATGTTGAGTGTTTTTTTTTGTTCTTTTGTAGAAAATCCAAGAAAAAGTCTCCTCATGACCGTGATGTTAATCTTATCGAACTTTTAATAGTTTGGACTGTTCCCCAGAGATATAAAACTGTTGATTACCCTAGGTCAGAAGAATTCCTACTAGTGTACAAAAGTTCAACCACCTCTTTTATTGTGACTCAATAGGACAAACACCAATTATTCCCATAACTTTGGACGACCCATAAGCTTCCAACTCCCAGAATTTAGAAGGGGACGGTTCAAATGAGGAAGTAACATCATATTCCTTTTAACCATTAGACTTTTCATTAGTTCCTTCTATTGTGGTATCTCCCAGTGTTATGTCTAAGAGGAAGGTTGTGAAATTGATCACTACGAATGTCAGCGACAAGTTTCCTCCCCCAGTTCGCCCGTCGACTAACGAGAAAGATCTTGCTCTATCGACGAGCAAGAAAAGTAATACTAGGGGTTTTACTAACCCCGTAGAAATTGAGGATTCTACCTCTAAAGACCATGAGACCCTTTCAAAGAGGAAAAATAAGGATTAAATCCCTCTTTCCCCACTAGACATTGTGGGGAAAAATAATGTTAATAAGGGAAATGGTTTTGCCTAGTTTGTAGTTATTTTCCCCAATCTGGACAGATATTTGATTCGGTTGGGGTTTTTCCTTACTGATAGTGAAGATGATTCTCCCCTACCTTATGCTTAGCTATTAGAATCTGCCAACCAAAATATCTCCCTTATAAGTATACCATGGCCATGCCCCTTTACTTTCATTTTTCTTATATTTGTCTTAAATTTCCCCCCCCCACCCATTATTTTCCAGTTCCTGATCGACTATAATTAGTTATTGAAGAGAAATGATTAGCTAAAAGATTCCTACACTAATATGGTGGTGGCCTTCAAAGAGTTGGGCAAGTACATGGCGACTTCTGAGTCACTGAATACTTGCTAAACATCTGAGAAGATGACGCTCGGTGAAAATATTTAAATCCTGAAGGCCAAGAGAATCAAGCTTCAGAAGAATATTGACAATTCTCCTACGTTGGTGGCTGCTGATGAACATGCCGAGAAATAGGTCAAGAAATTCGTATTCAGTTCATTCGAATCGGTTCTCTTGAACGAATAATTATTGTTCTGCCCCTGGAATATTTTCTCAACTCCAAACGCCCATAACTTTTTAACCGTAGCCCAAATTTGGATGTCGTTCCTTCTAGTGTTTTCATTCCTTGTTCCGGTTTCTCTCCCGCATTCATTTGCACGAAATATTTGTAAAACATACGAGATATACACAAAATAAAAAATACTCATCGGAAAGTGTTAATAGCATGAATACGAGATAAGTCCAGTCTATTTACACTGCACGGGACTATAAAAACACCTAAATTATGGGGATAAATATGAAAAATTTACACCTAATCAAACCCCCCTGACTTAGGACGTTGCTCGTCCCGAGCAATGTAAAAGAATAAGAGTATGAGTTAAACACTTCCAAAATTATTATTGGGTTATAATACCTCTTTCACGGGGAAGCGATTTCATTTAGCGTATTTAACAAGTCGTTAAACCCCTAGGCTACCCTAGTGGGACGAGTGGTGCCTTATGAGGGTTTGTAGTGAATTTACCCATACAATTCATTTTTTGACTCAAGAAAAGTATCAAAATAATTAAAAATCGTATAATTTAAATTTCGTAAAAATGATCACATTAAATTTTTGTTCAAGAATCTTAATTCATAAGTGTGTGTATGCGAAGCCAAAAAATCAAACCGCTAATATCCATCGATTGATGATTACGCTACATTTTCAAAAATTCACTTTGGTTCAATTTCTCATGGATGCACACACAAAAGAATTTCTTAGGATGTGTCTATTTTCTCTCGTTGTGCATGATATAAAGAGTAAATAAAATGGACATGAGTTCATGCACACAATTTGAAAGACGAAATTTTTATGGTGAAAAGATCTCATCAATGGGTTATGGTCATTGAAAAACGGGAAACATCATCTCGTATTCGAACTAATTAATCTATCTTATTATCCTTTCATGTTTTATGTTTCCACGCGGTAATTAACTTCATTATTCGGACCCAGTTATGAATTTTTCTGGTTATAAGGTGTATTGGGTAAAATGAAAACAATTGAAAAATTGAAAGTGGGAAAAATTCTTTACTTATGATATCCGTTGGCACTTTTTCGGGCATTTACTATTTTTCTCTTATTTTTCTAATTTTTTTCTCATTTTTTTTCTATTTTTCCTTTCTTGCTATTTTTGTTGAGTGTTTTTTCTTTTCTTTTCTTGCCCTTCTTTATTGCACCATTTGGACTTATTTGATGAATTTTTTATTTTAATAACTTCGGGATAATTGAGTTTTTCGGGTTGACAAATGAAAAGGAAAATTTTTATTAGGCTAAAAGTGGTTATCAAAAGGTTGTTTTTCTACAACTTTTTATGGATAATATTTTTGGGTATGCAAATGAAGACCTAACTTCATTTACCTAAATTACTCATTATTTTACAATATGTATTTCATGAGTGGATTTAATTTAGAAATAGTTATAGTCCATTTTTAAGATGACATCTCTCATTTCCTGTAACCGATCAAAAAACAAATTAGAGATCTTCAACGACTTATTTAATCGCTGAATTGAACGTTGAGTTAACTATTAACTTGTATTAATTTAAATACTCATAAAAATTGATAGGCTCTAAATCTCACTAGGTTAATAAATCTCCACACTTATTAGTTAAGTCATCAATTTTTGCTCCATTTCCATCTTTGATCAATTTTGGCTTTGTTCATTTAGTTTTTACAAATTGAGACTTCAAACAAAAATTTTAGTGATATTTTTGAAAAAAATTAAATTGAATTTTTTATTTATTTTGAAGAAAATAGTTGACTTTTTTGAAAATTTTCAATGTTTTTTGGAAAAATTTCATTTTTTTGGCATTTTGAAATTTGTGAAAATTTGAAAACACAAGTGTACCCCCCACCTTAGACTTTGCAAAGTCCTCATGCAAAATGACTAAAATATAATTAGAAAAAGAAAGAGTGCGTAATAAAATAAAGAAAATAAACAAAATGCAACTTCTTTGTATTAATAATAAACATGACATACTATAATGCGATAAAAAGAAAGGATAAAATGGCATAGTTCTTTTAAAAATTGAGTACAAAGCAAAACTAAAGAACTACATCAAAAGGGAAAAAACATAATAAGAGCTTCCCGAAGATGGATCGGGCACAAAAGTGTCGCGAGCGTATGGGTCATAGAAATAATCCGGAATCTGTGCATTCAGACCCATTTGGAGATGATACATCTCCGATTGGAGACGGACCATCATATTAGTATCACTATCATAGTTGTGTCGATACTCACGGTATTAGGTAATGAACTCTAGAAGCGAGTGTCTAAATCATTGATTCGCCGGTTGATGACCGACGAATGGTAGTTCCCCTCATCGAACTCGGGGTCGTATGCCGAGTCCTCCTCCTCCTTCTTGGATTCGCCTCCCTCTTCTTGAGTTAGGCTGTCTTCATCCACGATTTCTTATTCCATTACTGGCGATGGTGGTTGGGACACTCTCATTTGTTGGACACTTATATTTGTGGAAGAGAGCCGAATAAGTTTTGGGAATTTCGTGTGAGAGTTAGGGACCCGCACCCTGGCATCATGCATGATCTCCGAGATTAAATGCACATATGGAAGAGAGACTTTACTGGTATTGTCATACGCAGTGTGAATAAATTTTGGTATAGAAGAGTTGGGCGAGGTTGATTCCGTTTGTCTCATCGAGACGATGGTATAATAATTTTTTATGGCGTATGCGGACAACCGAGTCGTTGGTTTTTTGGAGCATGGTGCCAAAAGTAATGAGGTGGGTATAGCAGACGGTCTTGAGTAGTTTTCCCATGGGAAAGGTATCTTGGAGACTTTCTTCATTTGGGGCCATCTGAGCGATCCAGTCGGCTTTGGTGCGTGGCGCTCTATTTGGTGCGTGGCGCTCTATTTGTTGGGTAAGCGATCCAGTCGACTTTGGTGCGTGGCGCTCTATTTGTTGAATGATTGCTAGAGAGAACGAAACTTGAATTTCATCCACGCAGGTTTTATGGAGGGTGGATAACTTGAGGATGAGGGTGGCATAGAAAATTCCAACTTCTTCTTCATAGAACCGATCAAGTGGTGGGTTAAGGAAAGTGCACCACCCACGGTGGTGGAAGATGGCGTTGAACACTTGGGGAATCTCATCCCACTTGATGTCGCGTTTAATGTGAATGTTTTGGGTGGGATTGAAAAAGGCGTTAAACCAATTCTGCTATTGGTTTGGACGAAATATGTGGTCTCCCCCCTCGTCAAGGATGTCGGTTGAATTGTATTTGATGATGCGAGGGTTGAGACATCTTGCCTTTGAAAATTGGAGGAGGGAGCTTAAGGAAATTTGAGAGAGGAATAGAGGAGGGTTTTTGGTGTGTAGGAAAGTGTGGGAATGGGGGTGTTATTTATAGGTATCAAGTGGTGGGGTTTGGAAGTAATTTTGAAAGGTGGAGGTGGGAAATGGTGGAGGAAGTGAAAAGGGTGAAAAGTGGGTGGGGGAATGAATTTCGGATGGAAGGATGGGGAAAAGGGTGAAAGAATTTGGTGGGAAAAAAGAATGGGGGAAGAATCTTTAGCTTGTGATCTGAACCAGTTCGGAGGTGAAACTCCTTTTTACCCAAATGAAACTCCTTCCGATAGATAGTTCGCTCGTGTGCGAGTTTCATCCTTTCTTTTGATATGCGGGCAATTTGTTGCGTATTTCTTCCAATTTGTGCAAATGAAGTTTTCGCACTTGACCGACTATATCTAAGTTGTAGTTCAACCTATTAATGGCCCAATGCACTTTTTTCTTTAACTCTACATGGAGATAGTAACGTTTGCTATTGTCAAAGCGTAATGGGGACATTTTGAGCGGATTCTTATATGCGATCTGATAAGCCCATAGTGCATCGATCAATCGAGTTGATCAATACTTTCGATTAGGATCTGCGATCTTTTCATGTTTTTATATCTCTCAACATTCTATCTCGACTTACCCATTCTCTTGGGGGTGATAAGTCGTCCTAACCTTATGGATGACTCCATACTTTCTCATTAATTTCTCAAACGGCCTATTGCCAAAGCGTGTGCCATTATCACTAATAATTGCCTTCGAAGAACTGAAGCTAGTGACTATGTGTTCATGAATGAACTTTATCACCACATTATTGTCATTCATCCTCATAGCTATGGCCTCAATCTATTTCAACACATGGAATCGATGAGGGAGGGAAAGGACCCAAGGAATCGATGCCCCAACAATTGAATATCTCAATGACCAGAATAGGGGCCAACGACATCATGTCTCGACGAGTAATCACCCCCTTTATTTAGAACCTAGCGCAATATTTTCAATGGTCATTTACATCCCGAAAAATTATGGGCCAATAGAGATCTCTTTGAAGAATCTTAGTGGCCATCTTTTTCATTAAAAATGGCCTCCCAAGCTTCCAAACAACAAAACTAAATGACACTAGGACTCTCGTCATCCAGTACACATCTTCGAATTATTTTTTCCGCGTAATACTTGAACGAATATGGATCGTCATAGAAAAATAGGTGCGATCATGTAAGAAACTTCCTCTTCTCTTGCAGTGTCCAATTGGAGGGGACGGGCCCCGTGATAAAATAATTGACGATATTCGCAAACCAAGAGAGAGATGAAGTGGAGAATAATTTCTCTTCCAGAAAGTACTCATCTATGGGTAAAGGATCTTGAGGTACGTCGGATGAGAGCCTCGACAAATGGTCATCTATGACATTTTCTATTCCTTTCTTGTATTTAATGGAAATGTCAAACTCTTGAAGTAATATGATCCACCTAATGAGGTGCGGCTTCACATCTTTCTTGGAAAGGAGATATTTTAGCACCACGTGGTCAGTGAAATGTATAATGGGCGACCCAATAAGATAGGAGAGGAACTTGTCAAGGGATAACATTACCACTAGCAACTCTTTCTCCCTAGTGGATTAGTTCAATTGAGGTTCGATAAAGGTCCGGCTAGCGTAGTAAATGACATGGGCTTTCTTGTCTCTTAGTTTTCCCAAAACATCTCTACTGCAAAGTCACTCGCATTACACATAAGCTTGGATGGGAGGGTCCAATACGGAGCTTGCATAATGGGAGAGGAGACTAGGATGGTTTTTAATTTGTAAAAATTGTCTTGACATGCTTCACTCCAATCAAGAGGTGCATCCTTCATAAGTAGGTTGCTTAAGGGCCTAGTGATGGATCTAAATTCCTTAATAAACTTACGATAAAACCCCGTGTGGCCCAAGAAAGAGCGCACATCCGTTAGTGACTTAGGTAGAATAAGATCGGATATAACGTCAATTTTTACCCTATTGACTTCTATACCTTTGGGTGACAAAATGTGGCCAAGAACTATGCCTTTGGTAACCATAAAATGGTACTTCTCCAATTTAGTACAAAGTTCTTTTCCACACATTGGGCTAACACCTTCTCGAGATTAGCAAGGCAATGGTCAAAAGATGAGCCTAAGACACTAAAATAGTCCTTGAACACCTTAAGTCCCCTCTTGACCATGTTGCTAAATAGACTAAGTATGCACCGTTGAAAGGTCGCATGCGCATTACACAATCCACATGTCATACATTTGTAGGAAAATGTTCCAAAAGGACATGTGAACGTAGTCTTATCTTGATCTATCACATCCATTTCGATTTGGTTATACCTAGAATAACCATTTAAAAAGTAATAGAAAGGGTGTCCCGAGACTCTATCAAGCATTAGGTCTATAAATGGTAAAGGAAAGTGATATTTTTTAGTCCCATCATTGACCTTCCGGTAGTCATGATATAATCTCCACCAGGTGGTGGTATGTTTTGGAGTAAGTTCTCCCTTCGCATTTTCGACCACGGTCATTCCTAACTTCTTCAGAAGAACTTGAATTGGACTCACCCATTTGCTATTTGAGATGGGATAGATGATGCCCGCATTTAATAATATTATGATCTCCGCTCTCACAAAATCTTTTATCATCTGGTTTAGACGCCTTTACATCTTTCTTGAGGGTCTCACGTCCTCCTCGAGATGTATTTTATGGGTACAAATTAAAGGACTAATACCTTTCAAATCCATAATTCTCCAACCAAAAGCACTTCGGTGCTTCCTCAAAGTGGCCATAAGCTTTCCCTCTTGCTCTTTACTAGGCTCAAGGAGACGATAATAGGAAATGTTTCATCCTCTCCCAAGTAAGCATATTTGACATTCGAAGGAAACTTTTTTAATTCGAGGGTAGGAAATTTCTCATCAGAGGGAACCATGTACGACTCCCTCGGTGGTGGTTCCTCGAATCGAGAGACCCAACTAATATCTCTCACATCCTCATCGTTCCCACTCGCATATAACAACTCTCCTATCTCTTTCACCCCTCTCTCAAAATCGGTGTATGCACTACTGCTCTCACTCGCCATAACAAGACACGCCTATAGAGGATCTCTAGTGTGATTACCCTTAAAGTGTTTTTATACTACCTCTTTGATAAGATCCGTCTCGTACAATTCATCCTCATCACCCATTTTCTTGGTGATGTTGAAGATATTAGTTTCGAGTGTCATATTCCCGAACGTGAGTTGCCTTTGCCCTTGAGTGTTAATCAAAGCATCAACCATAGCTAAGAAAGGGCGTCCCAGGATCACGAGAACATGATGGCTCGAGGAAGAGGATGGCTTCGTGTCCCAAATGATAAAATCTATCGAGAAGTATAAAGTGTCGACTTAGACAATCACGCCTTCAATAACCCCCGAGGTATCTTCACAGGACAATCCATGAGTTGGAGAGTAATTTCTATGGGCTTAAGGTCCCCAAAATCAAGATGTCTATATAAGGAGTAAGGGAGAATATTAATACTCGCCCCTAAATCTAATAGCGTTCTATCAATTTTGTTCTTTCCAATGGTGGATGAAATGGTGGGTGCACCTGAATCATTATACTTTGGGGGAGGTTGCTCAAAAGTACCGAACATATGTTTTGTGCCAGGAACACCTTCTTCTTTACCATTAGTCTACGTTTCACCATTAGAAAGTCCTTAAGAAACTTTAAATAGGAGGGAATTTGCTTTATTTCCTCGACAAACGGTAAATTAAGCTTTGCTTACTTAAACACTTCTAAGATATCGTCGCTGGTGGCCCCTTTAGGGTGAGGGACAAACCGTTGAGGGTAAAGAGTTGCATTAGGGGGTTTCACTACCACCTCGGGCCTAGTTGTGTCCTTTTTATCACTCTTCTTCAAGGGGGCATCTTCGACCTCTTTCATTCCAGGCAAAACCTCGTTTTCATTTTGCTCATTGTGTGTGTGTGTGGGGGGGGGGGGGGGGGGGGGGGGTCAAGTCAACAACCCTCTTACTACATAGAGTGGTACCCACTTGAAATTTCTCTTTGTTCTCATCGATATTATAGCTAAAATAATTTTGACATTGGGGAGGTCTTTGGACTTGGGCGGGAAACTTTCCCATATCATGGACACTTATGGATGATTTCAATTAAGACAACGACGCCTTTAAATCGACAAAATTTTGGGCGTATTGAGCATTTAACGCTGACTGAGTTTGCATGAATTAGTTTAAAGTGCCCTCAAGTCTCTTCCGTTGTGGGATTATATATAACGCATGAGGGGGAACTTGCATATGTGGAGCTTGTTGGTAAGGTGGGAGTGGTGGCCATTGTTGGGAAACATGTAGATTTGGGTTCATTGCTTCGTTGAGTTGCCCGTAACTAAAACGGGGATGGTTTCACCATAAGGAGTTGTATGAATTCCCGTGAGGGGCATTAAAATTGCAGTTATAGGCACCCACTACCTCAACTTTCTCTTGGAGCATCACTTTGTAGGCGAGTATCGTCGAACATTTCTTAATTAAATGTCCTGCCTCACAAATAGCGTACACCTCCTATCTAAATGCTTGAGTGGAGACGAATACGTATCTCCCTTAGCTTCTACCATGTCTTTTAACCTCTTGGATAGTTGATTGATTCGGATTTTTAGTTCGGCTTGTTTATCCAATTGATAAAGATCGAATGCAGAAGGAACCCTAGCTATGTGTCTAGCTTTGGGTCGAGTATTTGGATTCAATGTGTCCTATGCTTGTGTAGTCTCGAGTGACATACTTAAAGTGGGCCTCTGCATCATCCGTGTCTAATCTTAAGAACTCTCCCGATAGTTTCAATGAGTTATTTATAACTTAAGCTTAATTTATGATGGAAGTTGGAGATGAGTCTCCACTTCTCAAAATCATGGTGTGGGCACATGTTAATCAACTCGTTAAACCTCTCTCAACATCTATCGAAAGGCTCATTCTCATTTTGACTAAAGGTCTGAATTTGAGACCTAATAGAATTGGTCCTATGTGCAGGAAATAACTTTTGGTGAAACTTAGCCTGCATATCCCTCCAAGTGGCTATCGAGTTCGATTCAGGGAGAAGGGGAAAAGCTTTAGACACACTACATCTTGGGTACATGTTTGGTCATCAAAAGTCTCACACACCTCCTCGTACTCTCTAATGTAGAGGTAGGGATTTTTCGTCTCCATACCGTGGAATTTAGGGAGAATCTAAATCATCCCATTACTAAAATGAAACTTCCCTTCATTGTACGAAAATATAATGCAACCTAGAGCGACGGTTTCATCGGGGTATAAGAGGTCTCTTATGGGGAGATACGAAATCACTCCCTCACCTGTCCCAAAACTAGCATTGTCAGACATTACGCTCTCACTTAATGACTCGATATCCTCACCGGATGCCCTAGACGTGCGACTCGTGATGAAGTTATGGGGTGTAGGAGGTGGAACCCAAAAATTTGGAGCATCTAGGGTGTGTGGGCTATCGGGATTATATTCAACTATGGGATTTTCGTGTACTCTATGAGGAGTAGGATTGAGATTGGAGGGAGTGTTTTGCATTTAAAGCACGAGAGAATATTTTTTTAATGTTTTTGGATTTTTCTGATTTTTATTTTTATTTTTTTGGCTTTTTAAGGATTGGAGTCAAATTATTAGATTAATTTTATCCAACCCAATGTCTACTTAATGTAATAACTCGACCCAATGCTTTGTCTCTTTCTAGTGTAATTTGTAATTATGAGAAATTAAATGAAGGAAATCCTTGTTTTAAGAATTCTACCCTTTCAATATATGAAGGAAATCCTTGTTTGTAATTTGTAATTAGTGATTCTCTATGAATTTAAGATGTAAATGTGCTCAAGTGAAAAATAAAATTTATTAGTTAGAGATATAAACACTTCATACAACATTGAAGTAGTTTAAAAGACTTTCTCACCACATTCGGACGAGCGTCCCCGTCATTAGTAACGAGGTTTCAAATGACCAGGAGAGATGATAACAGGGGCATGTCGCGAGAAGGGTCACAAGAATGATGCATCGAACGATAGGCCAAATTCATTCGAAGGGCGTCCATCTTGTTTGAACGACCTTGACAGAATCATAATCTGTGACAAAAATACTGTCACTGTTTCAGCCCTTGATGAAAACACGTGTTTTCCCCTTGAGAACTGACGAATCAGATGAGCCTTTGGGTGAATTTTAATGTTTAAACATGGTTTTTGGTGGGTTATTTAAGGATGGTTTGGGAGGATGATAATCCACCACCATTACCATCTTCCTCTCCTCTTTCTAAAGCTTCCCACATCCATTCCCATTGCCTCAAGTCTCTCCTCCATTTCCATCTCTACACCTTCTTCTTATATCTAAGCTCTCTTCTTCAAGTAAAAAGTGGTGGAGCACACTTGTACTGAGACCTTGGAGGAGTTTTGTGGAACCAAAGTCTTGGAGCTAGGAATTTAGGATCTTTCAAGTAATCCATTACTAGTTCTCCTATTCAAATCAAAGGTAGTTTTTCTTCCAAGCGTTAAAGGTTTTTCCTAGCTATGAAATGGAGTTAAGTAGTGCTAAGTGAAGTTCTATGCCCTAGATTTGTTGATTTATTCACAACATATTTTCTCTTGAAAAATAAAACTTTTTTTTCGAAATAATCATAAGTAAATTTCTTTTACATGAAGAAGGTGGTATTTAAAACCTTGATAAATGGAAGAAATCATGTTAAAATTTTAAGTTATGATTTATGTAGAGTAAATGCATGATTGAGGTACTTCTAGGGTGAAAACCTCCCATAAACATGTAGAAACATGTAGTAAGCTAAAGTGTGCTAGTATTGACTTAAACAGGCATGCTAAAATGGATTTTGTTACGAAATTAACAACTAAGGAAAAACATCCCCACAAAATGTAGTAGAAATGGTATGAATATTGGAACTCACATGAAATAATAAGAGAAGACTATGAACTTTGACAAGAATGGACTCAAGCATGTTGACTAGTATTTTATGTCGAAAAACACTAATAGGAGGGATATGGGTTTGAACGTAAAATGATAAATTTGACATTTTGAAAATAGTTAAATGTTGTGCCACTAAAGAAATAAAATCATTTTTTTTCCACAAAAAACATAATTAAAGGGGTAAAAACAGTATTTTTAGCAAACTTGAGAACCCTAAGGGTTAGGCCTTCTTTTGGGACCTCGTCGGTCTAGTTTTGGGGTATAAAATGGATGAAAGGTGAGTTTGGCACGACTATTAAAGTACGATGATGAAATTGATGAAAAGGGTAATGAAATGATGTGGACATTGGATGAATGTTAAACAAATAAAGAATAAGTATTCAGATGACACCAGGAAAACTAAGATAGGAATGGAGCCCTAGGGTGAAAATTCCAAAACCACTGGCCAGAGCATATGGTGGCGTTGTCGGTGGTGAGGAGCCCATTAAAGTGCGCGGTAATTGGAGGATTTCAAAAAATAATAAAGAATGAAAATCTAGGGTTGTATGAATAATTTTAGTGAACAACCTAATTGAAGTAATAGTTGAGACTAATGGAAAAAGGTGAATTATAAGTCTCTAAACCCGGTAAAGGTTAGTAAAATGGATTAAGTGTGAGTATGAGCTCATTGCTCAAGTGCATGGCATATAATCACATCATAGCCGATTAAACTTTATCCTTTTTTTCATAATTGAATTAAAGAAATTTCGATTGCATCTCGGTAATTTGTAGAAAAATGTGTTTCTTTATATTAATTTCCTGCTGAGAATTTTCTCATACCGACTTTCCCCCACCCCCACCCCATGTACCGCGAGTAGAAATATCGAACATGAGGCGAGCAAAGCCTGAGGGGGTAAACAACGTCGTTAGAATGCTCTGTACCAGTTTTAAAAATAATAGACTTTGATATTTGAACTTTAGAATTTTGAAACTATTTGGGCCTCAACCGTAATTTGTAATAATACAGGATGGCATGACTTGCTTTAGTTTAATTAACATTCCAGAATAAACGCAATTTTCATAAATAAAATCTGCCAAAAAACTAATCTTATAGTGGTCACCTTTTTACAAAATAAGAACCTAAAGCATTATGCTTATGAATACATTAAAGGTCTTGATGAATAAACTAGTGAAATCTCCCCCTCCCTCGGGTTGACCCAACGATGATCCAAAATTGGGTCGGGTCGTTACACTTAATCCCCGACAACGGTGCCAAATACTTGACGCAACTTAAAAAGTGTCTTTAGGGCGTATAAATACGGCTCAAGTGCAAGTCGGCCACGTAAATAATAATCCGAGCAAGGAAGCTATTGAACTAAGGAATAAAGACATGAAACGTAACGACTTCTAAGGAAGGAGACTAAACCTAAAGACTTACTCACGAAAAATAAAATAGAAGATTATTATTGCTTGAAAGAAAATTGTAATGAACTAATGCAACCTAATTAATAAATGTGAACTAACTACGCATGCAAAGATGAAAACTTTTTTATTTAAGTTATATGCAAAAAAATAGGATTTGAATTCACTCCCCTGAACCTTCGGTAAATTGATTGGATACAAAATTTTCAAAAATTACATTAATAATGTAATGCCCTAACCTGATTTTTGGTTACTGTTGGGTCAACTCGTGCTGGGCCAAGGAGTTAAAAGGTGAAGGTGGAGATTTAGTCATTATTTTTAAGAAAACCCCTTATATTTGACTCATGTGGTGGTTTAAGTTCCTGTTTATATTTAAAAAATGGTCACTTTATGTGATTACTTATTTAGCAAGATATATTTATGAAAAAACAAGTTTATCCAAGATGATAATTTAACTGAAATAAGTCACACCATCCTGTATTATTACAAATTATGGCCAATGCCCGAATAAAGTTCAAATGTCCAAAGTGCTAATACCGAAAGTCTATAGTTTGAAAATTAGTATAGAGCATTCTAATGACTCTGGTCGCCTTTACTCGTATCCTGCCCAACGTTCCTACTCGTTGTGTGCAGGGTGGGGATGGGGTTTTTAACATAAAGAAAAGTAGGTTTAAGTGAACGCTCAATGGGGGATTAATACTAAGCAATACTTTTTCTACGAATTACTAAACATATGACGGGTACCTTATTCAATTACGAAAATGTTGACAATTTAATTACTATTAATGCAAGTACATGCAATGCACCCGAGCGATGAGTTCATACTCACACTTAGCCCAATTTTTCCACCTTTACCAGGGTTAGAGACTAATTATTGACCTTTTATCCATTAGTCTCCATTATTACTTTTAATAGGGTCGTTTACTTAAATTACAAGTACAACCGCTTAATTTTTCTTTTCATTATTATTTCTTGGAATCTTCCAAATACCACGAGCTTTAATGGGATCCTCATCATCGACGACGCCACCATATGCTCTGGCCAGTGGTTTTGGGACTTTCACCCTAGGACTCTAAGATCTCCTTAATTTTCTCATTGTCACACGATTCTAACTTTTTATGTGTTTAACATTCATCCAATGTCCACATTATTCCATTTCTCCTTTTATCATTTTCATCCTCTATGGTTTTGAAGCATCAAGCATGCCAAAACTTATCTTTTATTCATTTTCACCCAAAAATTAGGCCGATGAGGTCTCGAGCGGAGACCTAACCCTTAGGACCCTCAAGTTTGTCAAAATTCCCTTTTACCACTCTTTGTTATCTTTTGTGAAAATTATTTATTTTTCTGCTCCTTATTTGGCACTAAAATTAACTATCTTTAGAATACTAAGTTTATCAATTCAAGTTCAAAACCACATCCTTCCAATTTATGTTTTACCACATAAAATAAGGTTTCAGTAGAATTCACTGTCTTGTCTTGTAATCACATGAAAATTCCAACATTTATTTCATTTCCATTATATCAAGCCCTAACAAGTTTGAAGTTATTTTTTTTCTTCTTAGTTTGGAGATAAATCCCATTTTAACAAGCTTGTTTAAGTCTACATTATCACGTTTTGGCATAGTGCATACTCCTATATGTTTAAGGGACGTCTTCAACTTAGAAATATCTCAATCAAGAATTTATTCTACCTAACTCATGGCTTTATAATTTCACATGGTTTCTTCAAATTATCAATGTATAAAATGCCATTTTCTTTATATATAGAAGACCAATTTAGAGTTTGTTTTGAAGAAAATCCTTTTTTTTGCAAGACTAAACATTTTATGAATAAAACTACATATTTTTTGCATAAAAATCCATCTTGCACATCCTACACCAATTTCATATCTAGAAGAACCTTGAAAGTTTGGAAAGAAACCATACCTTTGGCTTGAAGAGGTGAACTAGGAATGGGTGACTTGAAATCTCCTATACCCCTAAGCTTCAAGACTCTAGCTCCATAATTCCTCAACTTCTTTAAATCTCCACCAACGTTCTCCATAATGTTGATCAACTATCTCCTTCTTGAAGAAGAGAGCTTGGAAAGTAGTGAAAATGTGTAGAGATATGTATTTTATGGTGTGAGAGTGGTTGGCACTAATAAAAAATGTAGGAAAATGGATTTGGGGAGAAAGATGAATGTTTTGAGATCTTGAGAGAGATGAAGAAGATATAAATGGTGGTGGGATTTCACCATCCCACATCTTCTTTAATAACCAGTACAAAACCTACACAAAACATATAAAATACCCTAAAAACACATTAAATTTGTCAGGCTCCAAGAAGCTGACATGTCTTCCAGATTTAGGGCCCTACCTTTGGGTTGAAAAGGAGAATTATAAATGGGTGACTTAAAAGCTCATATAATCCTAAGCTTTAAGACTCTAGCTCCATAATTCCTCACCTTCTTCTAAGCTCCACCAAAATTTCTCCACAAGGTTGCTCCACTACCTCCTTCTTGAAGAAGAGAGCTTGGAAAGTAGTGAAAATGTGTAGAGATAGGTATTTTATGGTGTGAGAGTGGTTGGCACTACAAAAAAATGGAGGAAAATGGATTTGGGGAGGGATATGAGTGTTCTGAGATCTTGAGGGAGATGAAGAAGATGACAATGGTGGTGGGATTTCACCATCCCACATCTTTCTTTAATAACTAACACAAAACCCACACAAAACATATAAAATACCCTAAAAAACCATTAGATTTGTTAGTCTCCAAGGAGATGACACGCCTTCCAGATCTAGGGCCCTACCTTTGTTTTGAAGAGGAGAACTACGAATGAGTGACTTGAAAGATCCTATACTCCCAAGCTTCAAGACTCTAGCTCCATAATTCCTCACCTTCTTCAAAGCTCCACCAAAGTTTCTCCACAAGGTTGATTAACTACCTCGTTCTTGAAGAAAAGAGCTTGGAAAGTAGTGAAAATGTGTAGAGATAGGTATTTTATGGTGTGAGAGTGGTTAGCACTACTAAAAAATGGAGGAAAATGGGTTTGGGGAGGGAGATGAGTGTTCTGAGATATTGAGGAAGATGAAGAAGATGATAATGGTGGTGGGATTTCACCGTCCCACATATTTCCTTAATAACCCACACAAAACATATAAATACCCTAAAAAACCCATTAGATTTTCCAGGCTCCAAGATGCTAACACGTCTTCTAGATCCAGGGCCCAAATGGTGACACACAATTGCTAGAATCTGACTTTGTTAGGTTCTCTTTAATGAGGTCAACCGCGTTCAAATGACGATAATAGTTCGTTCGATGTTTCCTTCTAACGACCTTCGGACGACATGGTACTATAATCTTTCAATGGGTCATTTGAAGCTCATTTTCAATGAGTCAATTTCTCATTTGTGCGAGATAGGAATCTTATTTGAACAATTAGAATCTC
The DNA here is from genome assembly GCA_949130495.1 of Sambucus nigra. Classification (NCBI taxonomy): domain Eukaryota; kingdom Viridiplantae; phylum Streptophyta; class Magnoliopsida; order Dipsacales; family Adoxaceae; genus Sambucus; species Sambucus nigra. The sequence goes on along the minus strand of OX422215.1, from coordinate 279,061,338 downwards.
GTTCGATGCAATAAGTTTACAAGATTCACAAATTATCCTAAAAACATCCTTAATTCATAAAAGAGTCCCCAAACCAAACCTAATGAAAGGATTAAAGCTCTTTAAACAATAGTCCTCTTTATTTTTCATACATAAGTGCTTAAAATTCAAACCTGTAAAAGGTCCTAATACCATAGGCCTAGGAGAATTTTGAATTACGAAATCCTTATAAGGATCTTGATACCTTCGAATTTACAAATAATGCAATTTAAAGTCCCATGAAGGGTCATAAAACCTTTAAACTTAGGAAAATTTGAATTTTGAGATCATTATAAGGGTCTTAAGACCTTCAGATTTAAAATAATTCAACCTGAAGTACCATGGATGGTTATAATACCTCTGGACTTTGAAAAGTTTTAAATTCTGAAATCCTTATAAGGGTTCTTAGACCTCCAAATTGGGAATTTTGTAGTCATTGTAAGGGTCTGAGACCTCTAGACTGAAACTTTTATAGTATGAAGCCCTTATAAGGTTCTGGGACCTCAGGACTTGGAAAATTTTGTAATTCGACGTCCTAATAAGATTCTGGGACATTCTATCTTAGAAAATACTTATTCTTTAAACTCCTTATAAACGTCTTGGACCTCCGAACTTAGAAAAAATTGAAATTTTGAAGTCTTGTAAGGCTCTAAGACCTCTAGATTGATTGTTTTTGTAATCTTAAGTTCCTATAAGATTTGGGTACCTCCGGACATAGGAAAAAGAAGTTTTGGTCATTTTTTTGTATTTGAACACTTATTCCCCCAATAATTTTAAAACATAAGTTTATTTTCTTTAATTTTTAAAAAAAATGAAGGGTATAAGGTTCATACATCTTTTTGTGTAACTCCAAGGTGAAGAAAATGTTTTTTATTAAGGAAATAGGTTGTTCATGTGTCATTTGACCTTAGCATTTTAGAATTATGGATAAAAATATCAATATTTAATTTAGTCCTTTATGGGTCCGGAGACCTTTTGACTATCCTTTCTGGGTTGTTAAAACTTGAGGACGATAGTCTTTTGGGTCCTTAGACTTATGACTGTTAGTATTAAGTTAATGCTGAAATCCATGCAACTCTTTTGGTGAGTCATAAGACCTTAGATTTCTTGGAGCTAAGGCTGAAATCCTTATAACTCCTAAATAATGATACCATTGAATGCATCATGATTACCAAAATATTCATTTCATTTCACTTGGTTATTTAATACATCACTGGTAATATTTTTTTAGGTCCACTACATTCTATGGATGAGGGAGTTCATATCCCCTTATGCCCTTGAGGTAATAACAACTAGGTCACTGAATTTTGGTCATCGCATAAGGGCCTAAGTTCCCCTCACGGGGATTTCTGGTTGCTACAATGACCTTCGTTAGGACCAAGTCTCCTATATTGAATTCCCTGTGGTGGATTTTTTTATTGAAGTAGGACGTTGTTTTCTTCTTGTAGGCTTCCATTCTAACCAGTGCATCTTCTCTCCTTTCTTCTAACTCATCCGGAGCTACCCTCAAACTCTCTTCATTGGACCATGGTTTAAACTGAGCTACCCTTTGCATTAGTATTTCAACTATAGTCAGGATTATAGTCTTAATATCAAAGGTTAAATACAATTGAATTTCTCCTATTGGAACTATGACTGTGGTCCTATAAGTCCACATAATTGATAATACATAAATATTGCATATTTCATCGGTTGAACCTACACATTTTAGCCCCCTCGGGTGATTTAATCTCTATATTTAAGCTCGTTAATCAGGCAACCTCGGTCTATATTGTTAACAGGCTATATAAGGTATAATTGGGCTTTTGTAGGTATTTAGGTACTAAGAATGGAGTTCGAACACATTCCTCTCAAGTTTCGTACGCAATCGCACGCTCAAGGGCAATTCGATCATTTCACAGTTTGGGCACTGGCCCGACACCTACACAGAAGTTGTATCCCTCCTCTCAAACTTCGTGTGTCCGTAAACAATGTGCGATTCTGATCCCTAACGAAGAAGTTACGACGTTTCTAGCGGAGGAGAAAACAATGAAACCAAAATAGGGGAGACGAGGAAGAAGAGAAATGCAGAAGGCTGCCTTGATTCTGCCCTGCTTGATCGATTAATTGATCAAAAGGATCGATCTATTGATCCTTTAGTATTTTTCCACGATTTGAACTATCGATCGATCGACCAAAGGGGTCGATCGATCGATCCCCTGTTTTCTGCAGATATTTTCCTTTTCTTTTCTTTCTTCTTTTTCTTTTATTCCAACTTACTATATAACCCAATTTTGTGTAAAATTCCGGGGATTCAGTTCTAATTAGTTTTAGCTTAGGGTTTTGGGTTTTGAGAGCTTATCTTCAATTCTTCTTGGGTTGACAACCATTTGGAGTTTGTTTGTTGAAATTTCCACTTCCAGTTCCATTAATATACTTGTTCTTGCCTATTTCTTGCTTTATAGAATAATTTACATGCTTTCTTAATTAGTTTAATTGCTTTATTTCTTACTTTCCTAGTTTAATTAGTATAAATTAGCTTATTTCATTATGTGCCCTTAGATAATTAGGGTCGGGATGTCGTTCTGCCATTAATGGGCCCTAAGCTCCGAAAATTAAGTTTCGCGCAGAATTGCGTTTAATTGAACCCGCGCGTATTAAAGTTGGATTATTACACGTTTAACTTTCTTTTTCATGTAAAGTTAGTGTTTATAGCGATAATCCAAGTTCAATCCGCGTGCGACGATTTTCCGTTAATTATTTATTCACACAAATTTGGCTTAAATTCCTTATTGTGAGAAGTTTGTGATTAATTGATAATGCTCGATTAAATTGCTCTCGAGCCGGAATTCTGACTAATAATTGTTTTGAGCCGTATGGTTGAATGATATCCCGATCCTCGCTTTACTTTATTTAGACTTAACTTATTGTTTTCTTTTATTTCCTAGCACACATCATCTTTTTACACATTTATTCCTGAACTAATAGTCTGTTACGATTTATCGAACATTCTCTGTGGACTCGATACTCGACTTACCGTTATACTCACTAGTTGAGTGTAGTCATAATTTAGGTTTTGGTATTAACGCGGTGAAACAGAAAACAATGATAAGCATTTTTACGCGACGCTACTTTCACGCTTGATCAAAATGGCGCCGTTGCCGGGGAATGTTTTGATTTAGATTGTAATTGCCTTATTAGTTCGTAGTATTATTTCTTTTATATTTGTATTCTTTCTTTTAACCTTTTTTGCAGGACATCTACATTTGAGCGCCCTAAAATGCTTGAATTTTCCCGTCGCACACTGCTTTGTGGAATTTGTCCTCTCGAGCCTTTGTTGGGGTAAGCATGTATTATTCTAACTTTTCTGTGAATTCTAATGATAATTCTCAAAATTTCAGTAAACCTATGACTTTTGGTTAATACTTGCAATCCCAAAAAGTTGCAACATCTAAAATGACATCGGGTGAGTATTACGAAAGTCAAAGTATGGATTACATCAATTTTGGGCGTGATCATTTTGATTCTGGGTCACAAGATCCTTACGTTAAGAATTTTTAAACCAATTGTAATCATTTTCAAAATTCTTATGTTAATGATTTTGAGTGTAGTTCCGAGAACAATTTCCAACCCTTTCAATTCCAAGAATCCGCTCCTCCCCCGATGACTTTCGGTGAGGGTTTGCGCATGCTTGCAAATAAGAGGATTGAAAACCGTTATCGGGAAGAAAATCCTTATTGGGAACACGAGTTGGATTTACTATTTGAATCTGACGATGACTTTTCTTCGGAGACTTTTGAAGTCGAGGACTGTTTTGAACCAAATGAGGACTTCGTTCCCACTTTGGAATAAATCATCCTTGACTTGACCCATGGTATAGTAGAGAATGAAAATGAGGATGAAACGGTCATAGTATCCATTTGCAATGAATTCGTTTCTTCTTTGATTTTTAAAAAAGAAAGTTTCATTGTAAACGATACTATTTCTTCTGGAATTCAATTTTCAAGCGATGATAACTCATCGCCGGAGATTGAATTTATTTCATCCTCGTCTTTATTCTATACTATCATACCAATTTGAGTACTTGATGAATCGTTTCAAAATTTTTTAGTTCCAAACCTTTTCACCGACGAGGAATACTCGCTCGAGCCGCCTTCCATGACAGCATCTTTGCCCTCATATGTGTCGCCTCCTATTCCAACTTTAAGATACTTGGTAGATGATTCAATTTTTTCCTGGCCCGCATGTGTATTTGTCGCCCCTCCTATCCAAATCCCCCATCCTCCCTCCCAAAGTTTCAATTGGCGATGATTCACTTTTACTGCCTTACACATGCCTTCCGTCGTTCGTACGTAATTCCTATTTTTCGGGAGGCATGCATGTTCGGGAGGGTCTACCGTTGATCCGTCAAAGTCAAATTGTGTTTTGGATGGACCCTAAAAAATTTATACTTTTAGTATATAGTTAATTGGACATCCTATGTGTAGGTTGTATATACTAACTTCTTCATTTTTATTTTTTCTTAATTTAGCCTAGTGTAATCAGTTAATCTCTTTTTATTTCTTTTTGTATGCTCGGTTCTAACTCTTTTGTAGGTTCAACGGACTTGAATTTGCGGAGACTATGCGCCCCGACACACACTTCTTAAGAAAACAATGAAAAAAATCACAAAAACATTTTTTCTTTATTTTTCACACACTCATTCTCACGCATTTGCATTTGTTTTTCTTTGTTTCTTTTCCTTTATTTTTCATTTTTTTGTGAACATGCGTGTGTGTCGCTCGTTGTATATATTTTTCTTTTGTTTTTGGTACCATATGTCTATCTATGTGCATACTTAGTCTAATTCTTTGATTATTTTATTTTATTTTTATTTTTATTTTTATGTTGATATAATTTTATATATACTATTTATATATATTTTTATACTTATAACCCCCCCCATACCTCCATAATTGCAATTCCCTCCCCCCTTTAAAACCAGAAGCAGTAGGCTTTTTACGGCTTGATCGATCGATCGAAGCCCAAGGTTCGATCGATCGAACGAAGCCCAAGGGTCGATCGATCAATCGACCAGTAAATTGCCAAGGCATGTCTATTTTTTCTACCCTTTCCTTCATTTCTCTTATCTCTTCTCTTCCCAATTTCTTGCCCTAAATCCCCCACCACATTTTCCTTTAATTTCAACCGATTTTCTACACTTGCAAGGTATCATTCTTCCTAATTAATTGTGTATTTGTAGATTTTGGTTCATATTTGTCATGATTTCCATGTTTAACTCATTTTTTGACATATTTTGAATGTGTATGGATTTCTCCCTGTTTTGTGTTGTTCCAACTGATTTTACCTATGATTCTTGATTGATATCCATTCATGAACACATGTGTATTATTGCATTGTTGTTGTGTTCATGAATGTTTTTTTTGTTGGTTCAAAATGGTATTTTTCACTCTCGCCGCACATTGCGCACGCCAAGTGTTCACTGAAATGCCCCAAACAGTTTTCAATCCATTTTTTGGTGCACACTTAGGTGATTTTCACTCGTTATCGCATGTCGACTCATTTTATTGCAATGTTGATTTGTTTCGCTCAGTTTTGCACACGTGCACCCACCATTTCAACTTGTAACTAACTAACCATTAATTGTGCTTATAATTTTTTTTGTATAGCTTAATTATTGTTTTATAGGTTGAAATTGCCGCTATAAAAAAATACAAGTTCACTAGGTGCATGACCAACAGGGGCGTCGAGGGGTTTCGTTGCGAGCAGGAATGAGATTGGTATCAGGACTATTTTTAGACATCCGAGCGATCGCTGGGTTATCATTTTACCTAAACCCTTGATCATATCCCACAGGAGGTGCGAACTTTGTTGCGCCGACAGGGATGGGAGCCCTTTCTCGCTACCAATGGGCACGTTAATGAAGAGATTGTCCGCATGTTTTATGCGACATTGGTAGAGGTGAGGGGGCAGGGGCCTCCTACATATGAGGCCATGGTCCATGGGGTGCGGATACCTCTCCGCCATTCTGATTTGGAAGATTTTATGGATGTGCCAGACCCTGCGGATCCTATCAGCGTTTTGGATGGGGATATGTTTGGCCTTACGACGTTGATTGGGGCCCTTCTGCTGGGCGAGCAATGGAAGAAATGTGCATTTTGTTCGGCTGCAATGGAGGATTTATCGAGACTTCTCCACTACATCAACGTCCACTCATTCATGATGACGAGCAATCGGTCAGAGATTCTTCACAAGCACGCAACATTGATCTACACTATGCTTCATAATTTGGGCGAAATCAGTTTGCCCAAAATATTTTTGGAGACGATGCTGGCTACATCCAGAGAGATCGCCTGGAGTTATTCCGTTCCTTTTCCCGCCTTCATCACGAGGATCTTCACTTCTCAAGGTTGCCCAGAATATGATGCTGATCGTAAGCATGAGCCACTAGGGCTTCTCACAAAGGATAATATCTCGAAGATGTTGAATCGTTCTTGGGGGGAGATGGGGAACAAAAGACAGAGGGCAGAGGCGGCTGATATGGCAGCGGGGGAGGCCGAGTTTAGAGGTATGGAGCAGGGTGCGTGTTCTCACGTGCCACACATAGATTATGATGCCCTTTTTCAGGCATTTTAGGCCGTATAGGACCAGCGCTGGGAGGAGACCCAGCTCAAGTGGGCTATATGGGAGTCCCGCCTGGGCTAGCAACAGTTAGAGCTCAGACAACGTCAGGCTGATCTGCGATATGATCGAGATAAGCACCGGCAGGAGTGAGCCGAGCAGAGGCAAGCCAGAGCACAACAGAGGCATTAGTACTGGATGATGCAGGCGATGATGAGAGATATTTATTTACAGAGGCATGATCCGGACACAACTCTACCTCCTCATTTTCAGGATCCTTCTGATCCTAGTGGTTTCGTCCACTAGGCCACTGTTGTACCGGGTTATTTTTGGCATTTCTGAGACGGATATTATGTTGTATTTTTTATTTTTATTTTTATTTCTTTCTTTTTAATAGTTGTAATGTATTAAGTTTTTTTTATTGAACTTATGAAATGAGTAATGAGAATGTAGTTTGCGGTTGTTTATTTGATTTTGATGCGTGTGACCTTCCATTTTATAAAATCAAAAAGTTCACCATCAATTTATCTAGTATTTGCACTTCAACCCCTCTCTATTATTGTGACTTGTGACATAGATTCTTTTAACTTAATGCATCGGTATATATTCTTCCTATGCTTTGTACTAACTTGTTTTGCAGATTCATTTGGACTTTTACTTATGGAGGTCGCTCCAAATTTGGGTAATGTCATTCTTTTCCTATTTTTGTGTTGTGTTCTTTAATGGACGCATTGGGGACAATGCAACATTTAAGTTAGGGGGTGTGGGATATTCTATCCATTTCATTGTTTAGTCCTTGAATTTGAATACAATTTAGTTACAAAGCATGTTTTTGTTAACAAAATTTTAAAAATTCGAAAATATTTTCTTTCTTTTTTCTCCTTTGTTGGGCATTTTGCCCTTGTTTTCGATGATAAATTTTAAGAATTGCCCGATCGATTAGACAATTAAACTATGCATGCTCTCGATTTTAGAAGTTATTAGTCTTTAGTCCTTAAATCATTAATATTATGAATAACTTCATGAATTAAACTTTAATCGCATGAGCACATGCACATTTCTTGTTATATTGATTTAGTTTTAGATTTTTATAACTCGGTGATCTTTTGTTGCATTGTATATACTTACACTGAGTGAGATTAGAGACTTATCTTCAATTTTGAGTGTATACACTATTCTTTCATCTTTGAAAACGTTACAGTCGTTGGTAATCTCTTTATTCTTTCATTGACCATTCATTAATTGAGTTCATTCCTGAAATGTGTTACTTGATCATATTTTCAAATATTGTTTTGATTCGAGAATTGCATAAACTTTGTGAAATGATCATAGGACATCTTTGTATATCACCCATATGACCTTGACCTCACCTTTTATATGTTCCCTAGTCAACCCACCTGAGCCTAAATACTAGCCTTTCATTTCATTACCCACAATCCCATAACCAACTCCAAATGGGAGTTTTATACCATACATAATACGTTACATACCATTGTTTGGATTGTTTACTTGGGATTGAATGATATTGTTGTGTTGTGGTTGCAATTTGAGCATGAAAAGAGTGAGAAAAGAAGAAAAAAGTGAAAAAGAGAAGAAAAGAAGAAAGTTGAAAACAAAAGAAAAACAAAAGAAAAAGTGGGAAAAAGAAGAAAAGAAAAAGAAAGAGAAAGTTGCATATATTGTCTATAGTGAATTAATAAGCTTTGATTACTTTCTAATTGTTATATCTAATGTTCGTTTGGAAATCATTTGTCCAATTTTGAAATTGCCCACTTTTTCCCATTATCCCGAGTTTCATCCCCAAACACCTTTGAATCCGTATATACATCCCTTTCATTTCGTACCCTAACCTAACCTACATTACAACCCTATTACAAGTCCGATGTGATCTTAAGTAGATGTAATTTAAAAGTTGAAAGAGTTTTGATAATCTGTGAAAATGCATTTCGCCTAGTTTTTATGTACGGTATCTTTCCCTGAGATTATATTTTTTATTTCCTATATAGCGTTATTCATTTGTGACATGTGCGCGGCCTAGTTTCCTTTTACATTTACTCCTTATGCCCGCATGTCTCGTGCATTACCTCCCTGTTTCAAGTGAATTCATTTGATGAGCGTAATGCCCGTGAGGATTGACTTTTATGCATGCTTTGATATTTAGTATCCGAGTTATTTAAGTTTTTGCCAAATCATATCTTGCATGTGCTCACTCCCCTCCCACATGTTAAAGTTTCAATTCATTGAGGTGCATTCTATAATGTTAATAACTACGGACTTTTCACGTGAATTCGTTTGCTATGCTAATAACATGTTGAAATCTTGTTCCTATTATTGAGTTTCCCGCATGTGATTGGGCATATTTTGAGGAAAATTTTTGTTGTTTGTGGGTACCATCCCTGAAAACCCTCACGAGACTACATTCGTCCACTAGGGTAACCTAGGGGTTTAACGGCTTATTGCATATGCTAAATGCAATCGTTCGCCCACGAAAGTGGCCTTATCTTTTTATTGCTTTTATATCATACTTTTGTACTATCTCCTATTTTGGTTTACTTGTTGTTCTTATTGCATCCTATTTCATTGCTAGGGACTAGCAATGTGTAAGTTCGGGGGTGTGATAATACGCAAATATTGCGTATTTCATCCGTCGAACCTACGCATTTTAGCCCCCTTGGGTGATTTAATCTCTATATTTAAGCCCGTTAACCATACAACCTCGGTTTACATTTTTAACATGATATATGAGGTATAATTGGGCTTTTGTAGGTATTTAGGTACTAAGAATGGAGTTCGGACGCATTTCGCTTAAGTTCCGTACGCAATCGCACGTTCAAGGGCAATCCGATCATTTCACAGTTTGGCCACCTGGCTCGACACCTACACAGAAGTTGTATCCCTACACTCAAGCTTCGCGTGTCCATGAACAGTGCGCGATTTAGATCCCTAACGAAGAAGTTACAGCATTTCTAGCGGAGGAGAAAACAATGAAACCAAAAGAGGGTTGAAGAGGAAGAAAAGAAATGCAAAAGGCTGCCTTGGTTCTGCCCTGCTTGATCGATCGATTGATCACAATGATCGATTGATCGATCCTTTAGTATTTTTCCACGATTTGAACTATCGATCGATCGTCCAAAGGGGTCGATCGATCGATGCCCTATTTTCTGCAGATATTTTCCTTTTCTTTTCTTTCTTCTTTTCTTTTATTCCAACTTACTATATAATCCAATTTTGTGTAATATTCCAGGGATTCAGTTCTAATTAGTTTCAGCTTAGGGTTTTGGGTTTTGAGAGCTTAGATTCAATTCTTCTTGGGTTGACAACCATTTGGAGTTTGTATGTTGAACTTTCCACTTCCTTTTCCATTAATATACTTGTTCTTGCCTATTTCTTGCTTTATAGAACAATTTCCATGCTTTCTTAATTAGTTTAATTGCTTTATTTCTTGCTTTCCTAGTATAATTAGTATAAATTAGCTTAGTTCATTATGTTCCCTGAGATAATTAGGGTCGGGATGTCGTTCCGCCATTAACGGGCCCTGAGCTCCGAAAATTAGGTTTCACGTAGAATTGCATTTAATTGAACCCGCGCGTATTAAAGTCGGATTATTACGTGTTTAACTTTCTTTGTCATGCAAAGTTAGTGTTTATAGCGATAATCAGAGTTAAATACGAGTGCAACCATTTTCCGTTATTTATTTATTCACGTAACTTTGGCTTAAATTCCTTATTGTGCGAGGTTTATGATTAATTGATAATGCTCGATTAAATTACTCTCGAGCCAAAATTCTGACTAATAATTGTTTCAAGCCGTATGGTTGGATGATATCCCGATCCTCGCTTTACTTTATTTAGACTTAACTTATTCTTTTCTTTTATTTCCTAGCACTTATAATGTTTTTACACTTTTATTCCTGAATTAATAATCTATTATGATCTATCGAACATTCTCTGTGGATTCGATACCCAACTTATCGTTATACTCACCAGTTGAGTGTAGTCATAATTTAGGTTTTTGTATTAACACGGTGAAACCGAAAACAACGATTAGCATTTTGATGCAATGGTACTTTTCACGCTTGATCAATAATTCTGGGTAATTCTACATTGCATAACCCCATTGCCTTTCTAGTATTTTCTTCAAACAGGGGAAAATCGTTCTATTGTAACTTGTACTTAGCGATTATGCTGAGGGTGACCATAGAAGAGTAATGATTTTTTTATGCTATAGGTTGAGCAGAACTCCTTGCTTCTAGGTTGTCTACTACTTTCAATTATCTCAGATGATGGCCTTAGGCAGGCCAAAACTACATACAATGTTTTTTTAGATGAAGTTGGTAGTGTTTTTCTCACTGATGATGGCATGATGGATAAGGGATTAACCTCATGACACTCGGTGAAGTAATTAATGGCTACTATGTAAAACTTATTTTGACTCAAACTGAGAAGCATAGGTCCTACCAAATCCATACCCCATTGACATAAGGCCCATCGACTTAGTATCAGAGTCATATTCTCGGTTGGCTTTTTTTTATTATAAGAAAATCTTTGGTACTTGTCACAATGCTGCACCAGGTCCTTGGCTTCCTCTTTTAATGTTGTCCATAATTACCCTTATATCAGGACCTTGTAGGCTAAGTCTTTGGGCCTTTGTGGGCACCTAAGACACATTCATGTAAGTGTTCAAGGATGTAACTAGTTTCTAACTGGATCAGGTATCCCTAAGGTGTTGAGTAATATCGGTTCTTGTACAACACTCTATTTTCCAGGTGATACCTGGGTGCTATGCAAATCACCCTTCTAGACTAGAGCTTATCTTTGGGTGGCTCACCATTTGCGAGGTAGGCTTTGAGGGGAGTGGTCCATCTTGAACTTTAATCGACCTCTATAGTGTTAGTCTGTAGTTGTGTAATGCTTAACTGATCCAAAGTGACAATTAGAAACTCCAAGTCTATCTCATAGGATGATGCTACACATACACGTGGTCGGTCTATAAGTTCTCATCTTGGGGGATCGTTCTGATGCAAAACTTGGATATCTTATTGACGGGGTGATTTATAACTTCTAGGTGCCATGCCATCCTATCACCTTTGGCCTTATAGACCTCAGTAACCTGATTAACCATAAGTTAAGAGTCGTTGATAGCCTCGACATGTTGAGATTTTAAATGGATGTCAAGGCCCAATCATGCCACCAAGTATTCACACTTTTCTTCATTGTTTGATAATTTGAACTAAAAATAAAGAATGAGAGAGATAGTACCTTCTTTCGTCATTTCTTGGGGAGTCTATCCCCATTGCCCGAGCTATTTGAGGAGCCATCCATGTGCAATAATCAGGTATTAGAAATGAGGTCTAGTTTCCTGAATAGAGGATGCCAAGGATATTAGGGGCTTCTATAACCTTAGCCCCAGAACTTATGGGTTTTTCTTTTGATACTTCTAATTAGTTGAAATCTACAATGAATTCATCCAAGTCCTCACCTTTGATGACACTTCTAGTTTGATACCCGATATGAAACTTACCCAGCTCTACAAACCACTTTATAAGCCTTCCCGAGGTATTAGGCTTGTGAAAGACCCGTTGGAGGGGTTCATCAGTCATAACCATAATGAAGTGGGACTGGAAGTAAGGCCTGAATCATTTTACTGATATGATAAGGCCAAAATCTAGCTTTTATATCCTTAGGTATTTTCTCTCGTCCTCATGGAGGGCTCGACTGACATAATAGATGAGGTATTACACCTTACATTCTTCCCAAATGAGATTAGGGATGATAGTAATACGTGAGGTGGCCAGGTATAGGTATAGGTCTTCCCCCACAATCATTCAGGACAACAGAGGTGCAGATCCTAAATACCTCATGAGGTTTAGAAAATCTTCCTCACTCTCAAGAATCCACTCAAAGGCATTCTTTAAAATTTAAAAAAATGTAAGCACTGGTCGATGACCTCATATCCAAACTAGTTGTGGTTAGTGACTCTTACAGGCAAGATTTGGACCTCCTTCACTCTTCTTGGGAACTTTATATCTAATAAGGCTATGATTTTCTCTAGGTTGGCTTCAATGCCCCATCTGGTGCCCATGAACACAAGGAACTTGCCTCCAGCCACACCAAAAGAACAGTTCTTAAGGTTAAGTCTCATTTGCTTCATTCGAAGGAAAGTGAAGGTCTTTCTAAGGTTCGAAATATAGTTAAGGGACTCTAAGCATTTGACCAGCATGTCTTCAATATAGACCTCCATGGTATTACATATGAGATATTTAAAAATGAAGTTCACAACCCTTTGATAAGTGGAATCTCCAGCTTTTAGTTAGAAATGTATAACTTTAAAGTCGTAAGTTCCTTTATTTATGATGAATGAGTTCTTTTCTTCATCATTAAGGACCATCCTGACCTCGTTGTACTCAAATTAAGAATCCATTAAGGATAGGAGCTCGTGACCAGCTATAGAGTCTCCCAAGGTGTTAATCCAAGGTTGAGGATAATAATACTTTGGGCATGACTTATTGAGGTCAGTGAAATTAACAGACATTGTCCATTTCTGGTTAGCTTTGGGGACTAGTCACTACACCAAATCTGTCGAATTGTCACGGTTATTGACCTTGACAAGTTGAACTTATCAAGGTCAATGACCGTGACAATTCTGGGGGTGACAACTTTTGTTATCACGAACATGTCACGGTCATTAACCGTGATAAGTTAGTTTGACTTGTCACGGTCATGTCACAGTCCTTGACCTTGACCAGTTTTATCACGGTTAAGGATCGTGATAAACCCGTGACAGTGTTAAAAAATTATCACAGTCATTGACCGTGATAAGTCTTTGACAACAATCCTTTGTCACGGACTTGTCAAGGTTAATGAGCGTGACAATTCTGGACAAAATTAAAAAAAAATCTACTAGGCAGTTTGGCCACTGCCACTGCCCATCAGTATATTTGTATCTGTTATAGCAACGTTGGACCTTTTCAAGCATTATATATCCAAATAAATTAGATATAATGCAAATATACATTCAAAATAGAGACAATATGCATCACGATATAAACCAAATATAATTCAGATGTATAAACTTAAAAACATTTCAATTCAAATAATGTCACTACATGTCTTGGGTAAGGTTAAATCTGAGGAGGTGAGTAGACCACACGATATATGAATTGACATACCCACTGATATACATCGTGCCGCATTATTCCCGCAACCACAATGGGGGTTCTCTTTCCTGGGTATCACATGCATGACGAGCACCTTGGACTCGATGTCTTGAAGCACACATCCATGAACTAGTCCACCCTGGATGATATTCGGGTCCCTCATCCCACGCCCTATTCGCTGGCCATCAAATATATCCAGTATAAACACTTTCAGCCAACCAAGTGTCGACATCGATCGGTCGAAGGGAGCCAAATAGGGAAATGGATCATTAAAGTCCGCACGTGTCGGTGATGAAGCAGCGAGGTCCACATCCTCGTCATCCTGCACCTCGTCCTCCCGCACCTCATCCTCCTCCACCTTCTCCTTCCCTTTCCCCTTGTGTTTTCATCCCAATGAGCGCTTTATGAATGAGAACATATCTTGGACCTTCACCTCCAAACGGGACAACTTCGCGTCATGCGAGTCCACCGTTCGAGCTAACCCGGTGTCGCTTGTCTCCAATCCGATGATCCTAGATTTGGATACCCGCGAGATAACACCGTTGTCCTCCCCTTGCGATCAGAGACAAGTACTTGGTTGAGTGATTTTGTGGACAAAGATGCCTTGTCGGCATCAGACTACGACTCATGCACTTCCTCAAGCTTTGTCTGAAATGACAAAAAGCACATGATTAGTAAAATAAGTAAATTAAAAAATTATAATGTAATTAATAAAAAGTAAACTATCGGATTACTTAAAATCGTGGCTGCGACGCTCGGGGACATCTCCTTGTCCTTCCCCTTCTTCGTCGGAAGATCCACATAAGTATCGAGCCTATGTGGCCTACCCCGAGGGCCACTCCCTGGCCCCTGAAATAAAATAATGTAACGGCCTTGCAAAGTAAAATAATGCAGAATAATGTATTTCTGTAGTTATAGAAAAATTAAATCTTACCATCATCCTATGGTCCACCTCGGCGTAAGACGTCCGGTCGGAGTAGTGCACGCCCGTCTTTTTTGCCCGGTTTTCCCTCCTCGATTGGCGAGATGCCAATTATCGCTCCCTGATCTCATTGTCAATGAACTGTTGCCATTTTGTCAATGAGATCGGATCCTTTGGCGGGATGGATTAACGCATTTGGATAACGGACTCTTGTGTCTTCCCAAAGTACCGGGTTTGCATATTTTTCTTCCACGTCTTATGTTGCTCCCTCAACAAGACAGAATTGCATAGCTTTGGATCCAAGATGAATTGTTCCTGTCCAACAAATACAATGTTAGTTGCGAATAAATATAAACATAACTATAAATCAAAATTGAAATATTCATATAAATATAAATTTAAATACATTACCTGTAGTGCCACCCAAACAGCTAACTTGAGCTCATATGGCACCTCCTTCCAACTAATGTACCTCGGGCCGATAATCGTCTTTACCAGCTAGATGGATCACGCTAATAGCCCTGCCTTGTTCTCGATGGCCATCCCCAATTTGCCATATTTGGGGAGCATAGGGGTCGAGGAGCCCTCATCGCCTCCGCTACCACCGAGCCCAGGCGACATCATCATAATCAGCATCATCATCCTCGCCTTAATATTTGAAGGAGACATTTGCTATAAAAAAATGTTATTAGTACAGATCAAAATGAATTAGAAGAAGACATGAAAATATGTACAATTACTACAAATAGAAATGAATTATTACTGCTAAACACCTCAATTTTGAATTCCAAAACAACAACATCTAGCTCATAATATGTTTGCATGTCTTAAGTCGAGACATGATAAAGTGAAAATCAATTAAAAGCATTAAAAATGGATGTTTCAGTACAAATTATAATATTTATTACAAATTGAAAAATTGTTTAAAATTCAGGTTATCATAAAAAATGGATTGATATTCGGTAGGAGAAGCCAAGTCATCCACACTACTATTTAGACACTTTGGCGCATGTTGGACAATTGATCACAGCTCATTGTTGATATACTCCGAGTAAAACAGTTGGTTAACCTTTTGAAATGCACAAACAAACGGCTCATCGCTCACGTGGTTGTTGCTCTTCAACTTGGACAAGTCAACCATGATCAAATTGCTGACAGGATCAACTTTACAAGCATTTTTATCCTCAACTCTTACCCACTCACAGTAGAATACAATCTCTTTTAACGCTTATATAATCCAATTTAAATATAGTTCGAATTACACCATAGTAAGTCATTTCAGCTTCAACGAGGTTTTTATCTTTTGCGCTCGCTCGAAAGAAAGTAAGAGCCTTGTATGAAATGCCCGAGTTCTGTACATTTTTACTTTCCTCGTACACATTAGCGCCAAAAATGTAACCATTCAATCGATAATTTTTGTACTCTTGTTCCACGAATAAGGGTCCAGTGACTAGACGAGCAAGCCTTGATGTCGCATCATCCATCTTTAAGACCTGAGAATATAGATAAATTAAATATATTCTTTGTAAAATTTTAGTGTAATGTAACATTATATAACGACCATTTTCATTATAATTATCTCTTGTATCAACCACAGCCTAAATTCGCTGTATGATTTTACCATTTTTTTTCGTCTTTTATTCTTCTCACATGGTTCATATTTTTTGCATATTATAAAATTAATCAAGTATAAAATAATCTAAAATAATGTTAAACATTATAATAATCGAAACTTACTTTTTCCATTCTTCGACATCTTCATGTGTGTCAAATAGATAATTAGCTACTTGTTCATGTAGAAAACTCGTTAATTTCACTCGTTTCCCATCAAATGACCACCATCATCGATGAACTCATCAATGTCATCAATGCTGGTTGAGTCAGGCATATATTCTCGAGTATATATTGATAACTCCATGTTGATGTATTCCTCTGCAATTGATCCTGCAATATATCGCGTATTCTTGACGTAATCTTTAAAAAAATTCATCAATCTTTCAAACGGATAAATCGACCGATATCTAACTAGACCATAAAGAAGTACCTCGTCACATCGGTATACCAACAAGTGAACACTTATGTCAAAGAATGTTGGGGGAAAGTACTTCTCCAACACACAAATAACTTTAGTCACCACCAATTTTGCGGCCACTATATGTTCTCGATTCACTACCTTCTCACACAAGAGTGAGAAGGTAATACTAATTTGCATAATAGCCCTTCATAAATCCTTGTGCTTGGATAAGCAGTTCTTAAACAATGAAGGAACCAATTGCATGATCACATGCCAATCGTGGGACTTACACTTATGTAAATCATGAGTAACATAATTCACAATCCTTTGCAAGTTGGACGCAAAATTAAATAGGCCCTTCAAATTATATATTGTGTCTAAAAGCACCTTCCTTTAACCACTCGTCAAAGTAAACGCACTAGGGGGAATTATTGTCCTTCCCCTACTATCTTCTTTCAACCATAGTTATGTCTTATGTTTCAACGATTTAAGGTCTTTTCGTGCATTTTCTCCATCCTTCGAATGTCTCCCCCTAAGGCAAGTTCCCACAATATGTTCAACAAAGTTCTTCTCTGCATGCATCACATCCAATACATGGCGCACCGGGTTATTCTTCCAATAAGGCAAGTAAAATAAAATTGACCTCCTAGACCATGGCTTTATTGTCTCAATTTCATTCCCAGTTGGGGTCTTCTTATGCTTGACATTCTTAAATTTGGGATTCTTACCTGGCATATTAGGGCCACATTCAGAAGATTTACTTTCAATTTTTGAACCCAAAAGTTGTTTCGACGATAGCCTATGTTCAACACCGCCCAATAAAAAATTAGAACCTTTCTCAAATATGAAACTATGAGTCGGGGGTAAAAACCTCTTGTGGCAATGGTATATATTTTTTGAGTAAAAGGATAAAAGAAGAGATTCAGTCTCCTCTCCATAAATAGGACACCCCAAATAACCATATAATACACAACCGGATAATTCCCCATAAGCCAAAAAATCATGAATTTCCCACATCAATATAGCTTTCAGCGTAAACTCTTCTTTTCTAAAAGAGTCAAATGATTGCACACCCTCTTCCCATAACTCATTTAATTCTTCTACTAAAGGAGTCAGGTAGACGTCGATGTCATCACTTGGTGCCTTTGGCCCAGGTATAAAAAATCCATCATAAAAAATTTAGGTCTCATACACTGTGAAGAAGGGAGGTTGAGTGGGGCTAGGATCACTGGCCATACACTCTGATTGGTGCTTAGATTTCCAAATGGATTGAAACTATCTGTTTATATATCCAAATGAATATTGCGTTGTTCTCGAGAAAAAATGGGATACTTATAATTCATCATCCTCCAGGCTGTAGAATCAATAGGATAACGCATGATATTACCCCTACCTCTGCCCTAGCATGCCAAGTCATTGCCTCTGCTATCCATGGTACTGTGAAAAATCTCTTTAATCTAGGCCAAATGGGAAAATATATTAATACTTTTTGAGGCACTTTTGAGCTTTTGCCTTCCTTACTAGTAGATTGGACATATCTAGGTTCATCACATACCGAACAGCGATCGAGATTTTCATACTCCTTTCGGTATAGTATGCTGTCATACACACAAGCATGAATCGATTTATACTTCATTCCCAAACCTTTCAAACTGTTCTTTATAACATGATAATTATTTGGAAGTGTATTCTCCTTGGGTAATAAGACATTCACCCATTTCAGAATTCCTCTCTTGCTCTTACCAGACAAACCGTACTGTGTCTTCAAACTGTGCAAACCAACCATGGCATGCAAAGTTGTTTGATCTTTCTCACAGCCAGAGTATAACGGTTGGGTCGCCTTAAATTTTAAACTTTAGTAGTCATCGTCAAGTTTTATCGTGAGATCTTCACGAGCACTTAAACCTTCTACATCACCAGTAACCTCATTCTCCCCTGCTTCATAAACTCCGTACGCATCATCAACTAAATCCTCTAACATATTATGATCTACGTCATCCCCTTCTATATCTATCCTACTTGTTGAAGGTTGTTGAGAAGGTTGGTCGGGTAAAGGAACTTTCAATTCACCGTGAAAACTCCAAAATCGATAACTATCTTGCATACCTGATCTTAACAAATATAGTTAAACTATTTTCCACTCAAACACCTTACCGTTGTTACACCTGGCACACGGACACGAAAACTCTTCATCATTATGACATCTCTTTGCGTATTTCACAAATTCGTTAGCACCTCTATGAAAAACATCCCCCATTCTATTTGTCTCACCTATCCACTCTTTGTATTTCAGATATTCCATCACAACTACCACAACTAATCACCTATTAAAGGTAAACAAAACTTAGATTTATAGTATGTTTCATTTAATTATGTCTTATTTATATTCAATTTTTAAAATTTCAAATTCAAATTCTATTTATAATAGAAATTTATATTTCCTCCATCTCCTCTAAAGGGTGAGTGGTCCTATTGCATTAAAGACCGCATTTTTCTGTAATATACTTAACAGCTCATGCACATTGTTACGATTTGAGAAAAAATTGCCAGTATATCCCCATAGTTCTCCAAGAACGTGACGTAGATTGGCAAGTGTGAGGGTAATTTCAATTGATCAATTGAAATAACAGTCACACTTCTTAATCTAGTATGTACCCAGAGAACATTAGGATACGACTGTAGAACTTCCTCCAAAAGTAGCAACTTTAAGCCACTAAGAATATTATACAGAAATTATGCAGTCACAAACTGTCCAAACGGGACAATTCGAGAGATCTCATTACAGGGGTAATGACTCTCGAATGATTCTAAGGGCTATTGAATGCGTACGCATAAGAACTAGAAGGCTAGTATCTATGCGCACGATATGTAATTTCAAGTATTTTCATTTAATTATCATACTATATATATATATATATATATATTATTCGATATATAAAGTAATTTTAAAAAAAAGTTGAAAAATCCCACCCATATATGGACAATAATCCAGTGGTCATGCAACTTTTAAAATTAACCAACCCAATATCGATCCACTATAATCCAACAACAATGTGAACAAGAAATGTCTATCTCCTACTCCTTCTAATTCATCCACTCAATTAATTATTTTCATTAATTAAACTAACAATTAAATTATACAATTATTAATTTACTAATTTACAATGAGGGGCAATCCTACTTATATAATTAATCATATATTAATTTACTAATTTGCAATGAGGGGCAATCATATATTAATTTACTAAAAAAATTAATAATCAATCATTTCATTTACAAGGGACACTACGCACAAACATGCACATACACGCACACTACACACACATATACACACACACGTGCACACACACACACACACACACACACACACGCAGCCCTCCTCCCCCCACCCACCCCCATCCCTGCCCCCTCCGCTTCCCTCCCCACAAACATCCCCACCCACCCCCCACCACACACCTTGCCCCACCCCCTTCCCCCACCACACACACACACCCAACCCACCCCACTCCCCCCCACACGCACACACAGATACACACACACATGCATACACACACACACACACATATATATATATATATATATATATATATATATATATATATATCTATATAATAAAGTAGCAAAGATATGTATGTCACAAGTTGAGTTGATGATGTCATCTATATGAGTTATTCATGAACTTCCTCTTTTACCCTTGAACATTTTGATTTCCCCCTCATGTGACACACCCTAATTTGTCTCCCCCTTTTTTTTCAAAATTCAAAACACAAGGGTATAATGGTATTTTCTTCAATATTACATTTATCCCACTTGCGCTCTCTTCCCGTCTGTCATTTTCTCTTGAAACATAAACCCACCTAAGACAATTTCTAGGCTAATCTCTGTTGTTGAAGAACAACAGCATATCGTATAGAGAGAGAAAATAGAGAAAACCCACCTTAGACAAACCTACCTAGCACATCCACATATCGTCTAGAGAGAGAAGAGAGAAAACTCTCCATTTTTTGAGAAGAGAAATCTCTAGATCCATGCTTTTTCTTCTAAAATGTGTACATCACTCCTCATCAGAGCACACAACTCGATGGCACCCACCTCCCATGGTTCGAGAAGAATCATCTTTCTCTCCCAAGCCTTCAATTTTAAATTCCAGCAAACACTCTCTTTTTGCTTGCATCATTTTCAAAATCCACACTGATCTTGAAATTTAGGAGTAAGTTTACTCACATCTAACAAATCTGCATGTGTTTCATTATTTCAGGTGAGCTCCCACCGTCAGATTTTATTCAGGTTAGTAGCCAATGGCTTCCAATTATTTTTCATCAGTTTTTTTCACATTGTTGGTATATAGCCAATGGTTCGTTCTTGGGTTCGTTTTGGTTCAAATTTTTTTCTGTTTTGCCTCTCATACTAACCGGGTGTAAATTGGAACCAACAAGAATAGGAGTGATGTTCTGTTCGTCATTTTATAGGTTGGTAAATATGTGTTGTTTTACAGATCTAACATTTTACAGGTTCCGATTTTATATGCTGTTTTACAGATCTAACATTTTAGAGGTTCATCGTCGATCGAGGCTGAGGATATTGTTGCCGCAGAATTTTAAGGCGACGTAGACGTGAGTGTCGCCGAAACGTTCAGCGCCGGTGACCAGTACAGAGATGTCATTGTTGAAGCGGATCCGGGCAGAGAATCTGACCTGTTTTTTCCAAGCGGATGGAATGTTATCTATGTAACCCAAACTCTTCATTTTAAATTTCTTCGTACTGTTGATGATGTTTGATTTTTTAGGCATGGTGTTCAAATTTTGGGTTCCCAATATGATGGGTATTCTTGAGGTGATTTTTTGGTATTGGGTATTACCAGTTTAATATACCATTTTGATTTTGAAAAATTAATAATTGGGTGTGAATTAATGTTTTTCCCCTTAGATTTTAGGTACTCTCTCTTTGGGTTCATCTGGGTTTAAAGATAAAGATATATACTCTGTTATATTGTTTGAGAATTTGGTTTCAAAATCTTTATTTGGGTGTGAATCTTTTTCTCTTTCTTGATAATATTCAGGGCGCCCGATCCACCTGACCCGACAAAGCCAGCCGCTTGGGGCTACAAGGCCAAGCAGTGAGTGTACCGTGTCTGTGTCAGCGCAGGTTTATCTGGATGTTTTTTCAACAAAACGATTTTAAGTTCTGATGTGTTTGATACATATTACTTTTGAATGTAAACATTTGTCCTGCGAATGTAAATAGTTTGAAGAACACGATTGCGTGTTGGTATTTATGGGTGTTGGTAAATGTGTTGGTTAATTGATGGATGTTGGTAAATATGCGGTGTTTCTTAATTAAAATATAATTATTTATTAAAAATAAATGCTTATTTGGTTTTAGTTTGTTACAAACAATGTTTTTGTTTGGGTATTTCTTTTAGGGGTATTATTTAGTTTAAATTTGTTATGTTTTTTTTTTAAATTGTTTTGTAAATTTTTTTTTGGTTCTAAACATTTTAGGGTACCTATATTTTTTTTCCCGCCATTTTGTGATTATGGACTTTGCAATTATTTACATTTATAATTGTTTTGTTTCGATTTATTTTGCATGTCTAATTGGCACTACCCTGGTGTACCCCCCTTGCCCCCCCTCTCTATTTTGCAGATCTAATTGGCACTTCCCAAAATTTCAAAATTGTATACAATTATTTGTGTTTTAGATTTTTTTTATTTAAATTATATATGATTCAAACATTTGGACGTTTTTCTACATGGTGTTTGGTGGATTCTTCATCACGCCCCTGATTTTTTAAAACACCCTTTGCACCCGCGCTGCCATAATATTCCCCCATCGGAAATTTCAAAAGTACGTTATTAAGAATCGTGGCGTTTGGAAATTATACACGATTCTTAATCACTTAATGTTGAAATTTTCGCCATTTTGCGATTATGTACTTTGGAAATTTTCGCTGTCTCCACCCAGTATTTCTTGAATTATTAAGTTTTGTTCATGATATTTTTATAGAATATTATTAAATAGGTGACATATGAGTCACTATTTTTTGTTGTTGAAGTGTTTTTTATACCTTAAACAGGTGGATAATAATATAAACAAAAGAAATTTCGTCCATTTATTTAAAAAAGTTAACTTATTATATATATATAATGTTAGTTTTTCCCGAATATCATCATGATTTTTTTAAAGATGTTTATTTTGTTCAGCTTGCCTTCAGGCACGGGCATACCGAATATGATTAATTTTAGAAATTTATTAAGAGTAAAATTAATTTTAGAAATTTATAATAAGTTGGAATTCATATTTGCATTTTCAAATATGAGAAAATAATTTATGAAAAGTTTGAATTCATTTTTACATTTTTTTTGTTTGGGGGATGAAATTTATGCCCTTTTACAAAATTATTTTATATTTTTTTCGTTTTGCGATTATCAGCGTGCCTTCAGGCACGGGCATACCCTAGTATATATATATAAATGGAAGAGAGAGAGAGAGACTAACCTGAAAGTAGAGAGAGAGAAAAAAAAAGGAGGAGAAAGGGTTTTTTTCTAGGAAATTTGGCACGGATGTGTCACGGTCGTTGACCGTGACAATATTATACGAATTGTCACGGTCATTTATCGTGACAAGTACAGTTGTCACAGCCTTGTCACGGTCATTGACTCGGACAAGTATTTGTCACGGGCTTGTCACGGTCATTGACCGTGACACAAAACGCATGTTTTTTGTCATGGTCAATGACCGTGACAAGTATAGCCGCTGGAAGGGTGCAAATTTATCCATTTTGGTGTAGTGAGTACCACATTAGAGAACCATTATGGGTACTTGACTTCCTGAATGAAGTTAGAATATAGAAAGTTATCAAGTTCCTCTGTTGAGGCAATGTTCCTCTCTGGGATAAAATACCGCATCTTTTTTAGAATGGCTTTTGATTTGGATATATGCTTAGGTGATGGATCATGACTCCAGTGTCTACCCGATTACGTCGGAGTAGCTCCAAGCGAAGAAGTCCTTATTTAACCTCAAAAACTGATAAGTTTTTCTCCGAAAGAGGAGATGAGTTTGGCTTCAGTAGTCGTGTCATTGAATCCGCGGCGTGTGTGTAAACCAGATCTTAGTCTTGAGTTTATAAAGGGGTAGAGTATATTTCATGGATGGGTCATGTACCACGTCATGGCCTTCTTTATATGCTAAGGTCTTTGTTAGTATATCTTTCCTCTGTTTGAACGGACGCCCTTGCCATGTGTCTCATATCTACCGGTTGATATGTTTTGGGTATAACAGAGCCCCTCCAAGCCTCAGTGCTAAGAGGCGAATGATATAGTGTTGGAGATTTATTTATGTCCACTACATGCTTCCTTGGAGCTAATAACTTTCATTAACAAGGTGCCTTGATGATGTTGCGACTTATTGGAGGATGGATTTTGATAAATTCCTCAAATTGTGCGGCGTTTTGAATTCTGTGACCCTTTATATAAATGCTCAAAGGTCGTGGCCTCATTTTCATTTTCCATATTTGAGATCAAGGACTTGGGCTATTTTCGAAAGGACTAAAGAAGATTTCCACTAGCTGTCACGCAATTTTTTGCTACTTTTTTTGTGAGCCTTTTTCTTTATATTTAATATCTTTCATCCTTTTTTTCTTTCATTTTCTTCGTAGTTTACCTTGCATGTGTCCCCATTTTCTCTATACTTTAAATCTTACAAATAACACCTAATATTTTAAAATCTATAAAACTGGATTTGATTTTTTGGAGCTTCTATTTATGGTAGAACCCTCTTGTTTTTTTTATGATTGTTTGTGACCCGATGGATTTGAAGGTTATTTCGTAGATTTGGTATTTGATAAGGGTTTGTAGGAATAGGTGGTTTGTTAAGATTTCATTTTAGGTTAAAATAAAAGGATTTTTAGTGTTTAAGATCAGTTTTGTCTAAGAACACAACATGTTGTTCTTAATGTGTCCCTAGTCGAAACTTGAGAGTTTCAAGGTTTGATCCGTCACTTTTTTTGCCCAACGAGTTATGCTATTTATAAACTCTAACCGCATACACATATTGATGGTTGCAACCATAATCAGTTCTCTATGTCCATGGACTTGCCTTTGACTATGGCGGAATCTCTTATTGCTAGTTTTGTGGTCTACAACCTTTGGTTTTTGTTTCACACTGTGGATTTTGCCCTTTCCATTTGCTAGTATTTACTATGTCCACGGTCTTGGACTTGTGTTTTCGGTGTTATAAGTATTAATGCGGCCTTACCCATAGTACTTGTGTCTTTTTGAATCTATACTTGTGCCTGTTGTCAATATTTTTATTGAATTGCGTGAGCTTCCAACCTTATGCTTCCATTATATATTGCTCTGAAAATCTGTAGTGATTTAACTATGGAGTTCACTATGATTTTATAGGTTCTTCCACGACCTTATGTATTTGAACACTTCAGAGCAATTGGAGGATTTTTGTATAAGGCATTTCAGTGTTCCTCCTCCCGCGATGTTAAACATAAAACCTTTAAAAACTACGGTTTGTATATTAAATGAGTTCCTAACCTCTATTCATGTTAATTCTAAGTTCGCGAAGTGTTCTGACTGAAGGGATCCAATCGAGGTTGCGGTAGAGTTAAGGAGGAAACTTTCTACGGAAATAATCATGTGCCATTTGAGAGGAGTAACGCGGATCCTAGTGGAGAAGTTCCTACTGCAAAACTTAGGAATGTTGAAGCTAGACCGTCCAGCTGCAGAACTAAGATAATAAGGGATTCTACATCCCTAAATTATCCTTGCATAATGAACAAGGAGTGGTTAGCTTATATGTGGCTAACTCTTTCTAATTCCTTAACAAAACCATATGTACATTAATTTTAGCTGACCAATGATCATGTTTTGTGCTTTCAAATGATGGAGTTTGTTTCCCTTTACAAGCTTTCCTCTTTAGACTACAGCTTCCAAAGCCCGTTCTTGTGAGGAAGATTTTGAAGGTGATGAGTCTATTCCAAGACCATGTTAACCCTATAGGGTGGAGGTCTATCTTGAAAGCTTTGGTGGTTTGGTAGAATAAATACATGAGGGATATTACGGTTACAAATTTCTTTGAGTTTTACATGCCAAAAGATAACTCTATAGAAAACCAGTGGTATTATTATATGGGATTATTGAATGGTTGTAGGTACCTCATGAGGGGGTTACCTTACATTATTAAAAATTGGAAAGGCAGATACATTTTCATTTCTAGAGATAAGTGGAAGACACATGCCAAGGAGTCTGAAAGAGAGAGGAGGATGTACCCCTATCAAAGGTATGAAAAATTGGATAATAAGGTCGTGAAGTTTTATTTTCATACTTGAAATAATATTAACATCAATTGTTTTGGTGGTCCATGCAGGTCTTGATCCCACAGTGTGTCAAAGGAAGTGGACTGAGGTTGCATTCTTGATTCCTGACAAGAAAAAACACTTTGTTACGGTGGTTACCCTTAAGGACTTGTTCAAGCTTGGATATTATATTTCCCACGTTGGACTTGTAAGGCAAGCACCGAAAGGAAATAATTTTTACTTCATAGATTGTGACCTAATTTGATAATTTGAATTTTCGTGGACGGACATCTAGTAATGGAGATTGACAGGGAATCACTTCCATCCCAATTTCACGAGCTGAAGCGGGATGTCCAAACTTTTAATCAATCTCCATTGAAGGGTAATGGTAAAAATAGTAAGATGACGTTGTAAAAAAGGTGATGCTCCAAAAGATGATGTCCACACTATGACCCAAAATGAGGTCGCGACTGGTGACTCAAGCATGCCACTTTCTGATGTTACCGCGGTCAACATATCCAATGTAGGATTGGTTTCCCCCATTTTGGGGAGAAAATAAATAACCTACTAACTCTAGGCATTTCTCCATTACATAATCATCTTCATAGACGTTTGTTCCAGTAGATGCTAACTCCCCCACCCTACAAAGTAGGACCTTTGGTTCTCCTCTATGGCCCCATATAAGTTAAGTGGACCTAAAATCTCCATGGGATACTACTTCTACCAAGATCCCCTTGATGAGTGGGGTTTCTAATCTCGACGACCTCAAACATATGTTTGACGAAGATGTCGGGGATTGGGAAGAATACTAAATTTATTATATTTTTAGGTTAAGTTTGCCTATACCATATACCTCCATGGCTTTTCCAAATGTTTGATTTTACTAACTTCTACTTTTTTTATTCTAGCCAAATGAAGCTACTATGAGCCAGAGGGAAAACTATAACGGTCTCTATAATCTACATAAGGTCATAGAGTATACACACCTGACTAAAATGTTAAAAACTAAGGCCTCTTTTTTCGAGGCTGATAAGGCATATGCGAAAGCTTCCCTTAAAGATGCTCAACTCAAGGTCGAGGACACTAACAAGGCCAAAAAATAAGGATGAGGAGAATTTCAAGAGCTTCATGTATTCTCTAAATATTTCTGAGGCGAAGTGCCTAGAGACAACTAAACAAGTCATAGCTGGTGAAGAGAAGGTTGGATATCTTGAGTTTTAGATCCCCTCCCAAACCAAAAACCATATTGCATCCATGAAGAAGGTGGTCTAAGATCATGATACTACTATAATAGTAAGTTTTATAATTGCTCCATATATTTTCTCTTGGCTTATCCCATTACACCCACTGAACTTTCATGACCATTTTCAAGTACTCAAAGAGAAGAAGTTGGTGACATTTGGAAGAATGAAGATCGTTCATCACAACATTATTCAAGAAGTGTTATGTGGTGGTTTGGTTGAAGCTTTCAATATCCATGAATTAGTTTTATAAGATTTTTCATTCAAAATGTTTCAAAAACAATTTAAAATGATTTTTAAAGATTTTTTTAAAAAACACGTTGGATAGTTAAAATGAACCGGTATGTCATTCATATGATATTCAACAAGATGTTAGAACATGATTCCCACGTTATAACGAGATAAAAAACATCGCCTTTTGATCAATTCTGGAATGTCGTTTGAAGTTTCAGTGGAAACCATTTGAAAGATATCAGATACATCATCGAATGAGGTGGCAATTCATTCAAATGAGTACACGTGATTTTATTTTTTAAACAAACATTTTTCAAATCTTGAAAACCTATATCTTTGCAATAACTTTCCTTGTAAGTAGAGATGCGAGATTAGAATTTTCCACAAGCCTTTTTAGAGTTATTTTTATGATCAAACTTTAAAACTTTTTCATCCAAACCCCTTGAATCTTTGATGATGTGAACAATTGGATCAGTAACAAATAACCTAGCCATATAAGTTATTCTTAACCACCATAAAGTGTAAAAGCATTGTAAAGTAAGAAAAGAGATATAGAACACAAGATATATAACGGTTCGGTTATAAAATGAGCCCGCTCCCACTTTGGTGTGCTCTTCTCATTATTCACTTGAATTGATACACTAGTTGGGTGCCTTTAGAGGTGTATATAGAGATAGAGATCTAAACGCATGCATATACGTGATCTATGCTGAGTTGGATGTGGCCTGTAGAGTAAGGGTGTAGAGGGGCTGTGGACTATTATCGCTGGGTGAGATCTCAAATGAAGAAAGATAAAATGGGTGGAGAGTTTTGCAGGGCTTCACTACCAAACATGTCATGCCAAATGAGAGGATGAGAACTTCTATTTATAGAACTCAGGGGAAGGGTCACATGAATAGAACACGTGACATATGGATAAGTGGTGCAAGTGTGGAATCATAATAGAAGTTAGACACCTGGAAAGTGCATGCTGAGATGGCTATGTCTGTATCAAGGTATGCGCTACTAGTGCTATAGGTGGTCGTGGCCTATAAGAGACATGGTCATGGAGTCTTAAGGTGTAGGAAGAAGGCTAATGTCCCAACATGTATGAGTCCTAGACAATGACATTACATTTGTGCCTTCCGCAACCATGGTACTAATATTGGGCATATCATTTTTTAAGGATCATTTTTCCAATCAAAAAGAGAACAATCAAAGTTCTAAAAGCTGTTAGATATTTTCTCCATAGATGATTTATGGGTTCGAGGCTTTATGGTTAAAGAAGGAAGGAATTAGGATTCTCGAGGCTAATCTGTGGATATCGAGGCAAGATCTACTTGTTGTGGGTTCAACTGCATCATTTTCTGTTAACGATTTGAAGAAATCTTAGCATTATACTTTGTGACTTTCTAAGTAGTCTATAAGTCATTAAGTAGTCTATAAGTCCTTAAGTGGTTGTGGACTCTTAAAGTATAGAAAGAAGGTTAATGCCGCGACCTGTTTGTATCCCAGACAACAACATTATATTTGTTCCTTCCTCTGCCATGTTACCAGTATTGGAAATATCAATAATCCCTCAAGCCTCAGTTCCAAGAGATTGTCAGTTGGTGCTGCGACTGTTTATGCCCAGATGCCGCGATATCAACTAAGTGGGTAATGATTTTCTTACTGTGGATGAGACCAAGTGTTGTGACCATTAAGTTGCGACACTTTATCTTCTAGAGGCCTCTCATATAAATGGTCCTAGGTCGTGGCCTCATTACCTTTACAAACTTTTAAGAGCACTATTCCCAGGAGATTTTAGGCAATTTTCAGGCATTTCTAGGCAATTTTCTTCCTTCTTAAGTAATCTTCTTTCTATTTGCACGATTTTCTTATTGCTTGTTCAATTCCTGAACCCACGTAGCTATTAGGAATTTTTTATACCTCTTAATTTTATGCGCTAATTGGCTAGATATGTACTGATATATCAACGTATTTTGATTTTCTTGAATGAAATTGGTAACTGTTTGATATTTAGTTCTTGGTTTTTCTCTATATGGTTGGAGTTTTTGAATTGGGCAGATTGAATACTTTAAGGAATTGAATTTTTTGGGGGGAATTGGGTAGTTTGAATTAGGTGTTACTGTTTGACACATATTTTGAGGCCTTTAAGAATTAAAAAGGTGGGTAGTTTCCATGTAAGGAATTTTTTTAAGGTCAGATTAAAGACTTAGAACCAATTTTTGATTGATTTTTGGTTAAGAACGTGAATAGTTTGTTCAAGGTGTTCTTGACCAAAACCTTAGGGTTTTTAGGTGTTGATCCTTGACATTAAAAAGATGCAAATGCTTACATGTTTATCCCCCTGCTCATATGGAGGAGGATACTTATTCAACAAACAATCAAGCCCTTACTAGTATGGATACTACGTCTCTAACTGTGAGTACTGTAGAAACCAAAAACACTGAAGCTGGGATGTCTGGTCGCAGACAGGAAACCACATGAGAGCCTGCGGCAATCCACAATCCTTACTCAATGAGGGAGGAGTAGTTTCCCTATCTGACCGAAGCCTTTGAGTTCCTAGAGGGAACTATATACACCTTGACTTATGCGGTGCAGAGGACATGCTCCACAGTCCTAAACAAGGGCTTCTGCTTCCCACTCCATGATTTACTCCTAAGACTACGAGTGCCTGTCCCACTTCTTATTAGGAAAATTTTAAAGGTTATGAACTTGTATCCAACCCAAGTTGACTCCAATGATTAGAGAGAGATTCTTGCCTTTTTAGTTATTTGGAAGAAGAATTTGGAAATGATATAATTATCGCAAAGTTCTTTGACTTCTATATGCCCAAGGAAACTCTGTTAAAAACCCATGGTACTTCTACACGGGGCTGCGGAAGGGCGATCGATATTTGATGAGGGGAAGGCCCTTAAGTGTTAAAAACTGGAAGGGTAAATTCTTTAATATTTCTAGGGACAACTGGGAAGTCCACCCAGAAGAGAGTGAGAGGTAGAAATGACCCAAACTACCACAAATATGGGGTCATCCCCCAAAGGAAAGTACTTAATTGACGCAGCCTGATGTCACTTAACCTTTTTTGGAATAAAATTAACCTGTTATAGCCTTTAATATTCTCTATTCATTATGTTAGTAGCTTTTACCAATCTCCTTACAATTTGTGCAGGACTGATCCCTTCTTCTAGGCAGAGTCAGAGAATTGAGATTATAATTTCAATTAGTAATTCAAGGAAAATGTTCCTAAATATTGTGATTCTACGGTCACTTTACAAACTTAGATTCTATACCTCAAATCATGCTTTAATGAAGGCTGTGTAAGGTACTAAAATTTTAAATATTTTTGTAACCACCACTTTAATTTTTATTTATTGATGATTTTGTATTTCTCCTATTTCAAGTACCATCGCCATATGGGATCCAATAATGGAGATTGATAGGGATCTGTTACTTTCCCAACTGAACGAGTTGGAAGAGACCGTCTGGGGACTAAATCAAGCTCCGCAGAAGAGCAACAAGAAAATAAAGAGGGCAACTAAAGATGCGGGCTCTCATACTAAAAAGGAGGCTGCCTCTCTAACTGAAAAGGAAGCAGCCCCTATTGGTGCCACGGATACTGTGCAAGAAGTGGAGGGGGTAGCTTTAGACCCTGTACAATTTGACGATGATATTGGGGCCAACCTGGCTGCGACTGGTCTCACTTCTTTCTAAGGGGGAATGACCATGGGACTTCTATCACCATATATGTCACTACCTGTGGCCCTCTGTGTAGTGTTATAAAAGTTAATGCCAACCTACCAACACTGCAAAGAAGATCGTAAAGACTCATTGAAGTCCATCTACACCTATATCAGAGGTATCTTGACCCCTAATCATTGGGACATAAGTTTCACCATAGTCCCAAGGATAAGGAGGGCTACAGAAACATCTGATCTGAATCATCACGTGGACGAGAATGTGGAGACCTGGAGGAATACTCCCTACACAGCCTTATGGGTGTAAAATTTACTTAAATTTTTTTCTTTCTTTAGAATTTTATATGAACTTGTGCTAACACTTCAAATTTTATTCTCTCAGGCTGCAGAGGTTGTAATGGACCAAAGGGCAAAATATGGAAATATCTCTCAGTTGAAGGGTGCTAGGTCTTTTATTTTGAGGCTAGAAATAAGTCTGCTCAGGATTCCCTTCAAGCCTTTAAGGTGTACGCAAATGCAAAGGTGGAGGATGCATCTAAGGCCCAAATTTAAGGCTGAGCAGAACTTCAAGGAGGCTGCAAAGGCACTGAAGCTAAAATTCTGGAGGCTACAAGGAAAGTTGCATCATTTGAAAAAAAGTTCAACCAGATTGAGAAGAAAAATTAAGATTTGGTATAAGGACATGCTGCAAAACTAAAGAGTGCCAATTACGATCATACTGTAGCTGTCCAACAAAAGGATATAGATCATACAACAGCCTTGAAAAAGAAGCTCAAGATGCCGTGTCCAGTTTTAAGACTTCACGAGATTTATTTATCCTCCAAAATAAGTCCTACATCCGTAAATACTAGGAGATGGGGCATAAGGTGATCAAGACCTATCCAAAGATTAATTATAATATTTACTCCAAGAGTCTTAATGACCCTAAGCACGTGTTGTGTGTTGAGGTGCTAAAGGTAATGCAGGAGCTGACTAGAAAGTAAAGAGAGGAGTTCTGACAACTGAGGCTAAGGAGGAAACTAAAACTGTTACGGAGGGAGATGAAGATAATGAAGAGGACACATCCTCTTGAATTTTGGGAATTTCCTAATGGACATGTATTTTTTTTATTTCCACAACTTTATTACAAACTCTAAACTTGTACTCTTCAAACAACATAAGCCCTCTACGACCTTTTAATTTTATAATAAAAAAATTTGGTTTTCATTATAATTTCGCACCCTCTTGAATTTTTGCATTTTATTATTGATTGTGTAATGCCCCGACCAATGTTGTATTTTTTTATGTAATTCATAGTCATGACAATTATTAATAAAAGGAAGAAGATTATGGTCTAAAAGCTCATTTCCTTTCATTTAATTTGTGCCTACCTTATGAATTAAGAAAATTGATGGATCAAATTACGAAAACATAGAAATTAAGATCTTTGAACGAGATGGTTGATCATTCAAACGATATTCCCTTCTCACTTGAACGAGGTATCTTATCGTTCTAATGAGGGACCACTGTCTTTCGAACGAAGCTTGATGAAATCAGACCTATCATTAGGCTGTCCGACTTTCAACTGTGGATCTTAACTTCATGTCAGCTCTAGGAGCCTAATATTGTGATTAATCTCTTAGTATACATCATAAGACTTGTGTGTTTTTGGTTAAATACAAGGGACAAAAGTATGGGATTGAAAAACCCACAAAAATAGCCCTGCCATTTATGCTGTTACCATTAGAGTTGTTAATCCAATTTTCGTGTCAGCTCTAGGAGCCTGACGATTACGGGTGGAGCGGGTGGTGTATTTTATGTTCTTTGTTTTATTTATAAGAGAGAGGTTTGGGTAGTAAACTCGGACAACCATTATCGCATTAAGAACTCTCAACACTTCTCTCTCCTTCCAGAAAATGTTTTCGCCATTTTGAGTCTAGTAACTACACTCGTACCATAGATACCTATCTCCATATATTTCCATTACGTGCCAAGTGCTCTTATTTAATAAAAAGCCAATAGGGATATCTTGTGCAGAACCTTGAGGAAGATAGGGTTTTGTAGATCTTGAGGTCTTGAAGCTTAGAGGTTTGAGAGATTTCAAGTCACCCCTTTCTTTAGTTCTCCTTTCCAAAATCAGAGGTAGGTACCTTCCACACTTTCAGGGGTTTCTAGCTATGAAATTGGCGTAGGATGTGCTAGATGATGTTTTTACGCCAGAAAAATATGTAGTTGTCATGAAATGTTTTGTTTTGAAATGGAAGTTTTTTCAAGACAAACCCTTAAGAGGTCTTTTTCACGTAAAGAAAGTGGCACTTTTTATACCTTGAAAATTGGAAGAAAGTATGTGAAATCATAAGGCCATGAGTTACATATAATAAAATGAATATTTGAGGTATTTATAGGTTAAAATCCTCCCTTGTGTAAGGACATTTTTCTCATGTCCAAAATTTTACATTTATGTATGTCGTACGCCGTTACATTTGGCACGTCACCTCACGATCTCACATGACGGCCTCTATCCGAATTCCAGGAATCAAGCATCCAACATCTCCATCATGTGTCCCACATCGTCCTCAAAAACTTCACATACCATGCTTTAGGGTCTATATGCCAGTGGTATGCAAGAGAAGTCAAATCAATGAAAGAAGTCATGATATGGAAGTTCAAGGGCAATTTGGTAATTGTACATCCACCATCCGGAGGATAGGTCAACTGGAAAGTTTAATATCTTTACACAACAAAGATACTGGAAGAAACGACATCTCATTTCGAGCTACGGTGAAGAAGATATGGCCCTTTGAAGATGGAGAGAATTCCTCGAAGGAATCTGGTTCCTGAGGATCGGACCGATCCGCCTAAAGAGACCGGACCGATCCGACTGCTAAAGTGAGGCCAGTATACCCCGGATCCATAGAGAACCAATGAAGATAAAAAGTCGAACCGATCCGATGTCAACCGGATCGATCCGCCTACAATTAAAAGAACCGATCCGGTATACCGGACCGATCCGCCCATCAACCGGACCGGTCCGATTGGGATAATTACAAGCAGTCCCAGTGTTTGAAAACTCTTTCCTTGGTTTTCTTATTTATACCAACTTTGGGAGAGTTATTTTTCAAGACTTCGATACACGATTTCCAGAGCAGAGAAAGCCCTAAGTCTTCACCTATTGAGTACCAATACTCTAGGTATTTTGATTCACACAAATTCCATACATTTGTGAATCCTTTTGGTAACCCAGGAACGCAGTTTTGCAGTTCAACCCTTGTGGAGGAGACCGTTCTTCTTCTCCATTGCAGCCCTACTGTACAGGGATAGTTCCAGCCGCCAGCCCTACTGGAAAGGGATAATTCCAGCCGCGACTACAGAATCCGATACCTGAGGGTAATTCTTAGTCAAACTGTATTTCATTGTAATCCGATTGTAAGCCGTTCTCTTACAAATTATAGTGAAATAAAAGTTTTTGCCCCTTTGGGGGATTTTTCCTGAAATTGTTTGTTTTTATCCTGCATGCTATATTTTATTTGATAAACCATCTAGATGCATGTCTTAGGGTTTAACTAAAATTTGGGTTTTATTAAAAACTGGATTTTATTTGAGAAGTCGCAATATTTCCGCTGTAGCTGCACTCTCAAATTGGTATCAGAGCAGGTTGCACTAAGTTATTGTGTTTTGATCCTGATTTTGCACAATAATGGCTTTTGATGGTTTTGATGATCTTCGATGTCAAATTTTTGAAAAATTTAATTGGAAAATTCACACGAACTCTTGTTTTAAATTTTCTGTTGAAAACGAATCTGAGAGGTGTTCGTGTTGTAAGGGTGTTGGTCACACGTTACATGAGTGTACCACAAATTTAAAGAAGAAATTGAATAAACCGATTTCTCATATTTCTACCCTTAGTGATAGTGATTCGAAAGAAGAAGTTTTTTATGCTTCTAGGCGAGGGTTTCCCATCCGTGTGATTAGTGATGATAGTGAAAGTGATGGGATTGTGGATGAAAGTGAGGAGGAAAGTGTAGTTGAGCATGACTTGCAAACTGCTTACAATGAACTTTATGCTGAAACTTTGAAAACAAAGAAAGAAAATTTGAAATTGAAAGTTCAGTTGAAAGAGTGTGCCATAAAAAATAATGATTTTTTAGTTGAAGAACTTAGGGCTCATGTGAAAATTTTGAAAGAGAAGCTTGAGTACGTCGAGGGTGAGAGAGATAGTCTTAGAGAGTTGATGGAGACTATGAAAAAACAGCTTTTAGAGTGTGAGGATTCTAGACGAGTACTTGAATATAGGATAGGTGAACTTGAGATGAAATTGAAAGATTCAAGCAAAGTGAAATTTGATTTGGAGTCTAGGTCTGAAAAACTTGATAAGATTTTAGGCACAGTCGAGATCAAAACGGATAGGGGTGGGATTGGTCTTGAAAAATATGTTGCACCCATTCCCACACGTGTGAGAGAGCCTCCTAGGTTTGTTAAGAAAGAGGCACCTAAAGTTGTTAGGAAAGCACCCCTTAAGAACATTGTGAGAGAACCTTCTAGGATCATTAGGATAGACCCACCTAGGCAAATTCGGAGAGAGCAACCGAGAAATTTGAGGAGAGGGCCACCTTTAGGTAACACACACCGCTCGATTTACACTTGCACACATTGCGGTAGACAAGGGCATATTAGGCGATTCTTTTACAAGCTGTTAAATGAACCTAGGAATGTTAATAGAAGAATAAATTCGATTCCCAAAACCCCCACACTCCGTTACACATCAATTTGGGTTAGAAAATCGGATTTAGAGGCTTATGGCTTATTTGTCCACGATTCCCGTTTGCTTGCACGTGATTCACCCCATGTGAAATCTTTTGGTTGATTGTGGTTGCATGTTTTTCATACACTAGTTGTGGTTTCATGATATATTTTTACTAGTGTGATGACTTGTACTTTTTGTATAAATTCTTGTTTTTTGAATTTTTTTAAAAAAAATAAATACAAAAAGATTTTATTTTGATAAAATTTTGAGAAAATCCAAAAAGATTTTTTGTTTTTTTTTGTTTGCACCGTTTATGGATGAACACTTTGGATGACCAAGTCACCACATCATTCCATTATTTTCATGTGACTGTTTGATAGTGTTTTTAGACAATAGGTCAATTCATCCTTGTGCTTTACAAAGTTTGGAGTCTTTGAGTTGCTATAGTGTTACTTTCTACATGTTTGACTCACTTTGTCCTTTATTGCACACATGAACGGATTTGTTTGATTATTGTGTTTGTCTTATCACATGTTGGTTGGGTGTTTTCACTTCAATCCTGTCCTTAAAACGAACCAAGCGCGATAAATTTTTTATAAGGAAACTGTGCATATAAAAACCGTTTTGTATGTTTGTGTGATTTGTTTGATAACGGGGAGGGGCTGCGAAAGGTAATCATCTATCCTTTGCGCAAAAGCCACCGTTATAAAGGACCTAAAAAATTGAGGAATTTTATTATCTGAGGTCCAAAGAGGTTAAAAGAGCCCGAAAAAATTGAAAGGCAATAAAAAGAAATTCATGCCAATTATGGGCCATTTAGGTTTTTTCACCAATTCTCCAAAGTTTGAGAATTTAGATTACCTCTAAAAGAAAATATTTATGAGGGAGTTTGGTTGGAGAATTAAAACGGGTTGCACGTCCTTGAAATTCTTGTAAATGCGCTATATAGTTTTGGACGTTATTGGTGTGGAAATCATTTGACTTTGATTTGTTGATTTGCATAAGACGATGCCATCTAAATTCAACAAACTTTTACACCTAAGGATACCTTTGATGTTCATTCATTAGGAGTACACGTGTGCATCGTGCACATATGATTGATTGAGTTGATTTACCTATCGAATGTGTTCACACCCATTCATTCCGTTTCCATGACTTGGTTGTTTGAGTCTAAATCCAAGGTGTGATTTTTGTATCATTTTTTTCAAATGGTATCAATTTTTTTTGTTCGACAAAATTGAAAAATCAAAAATAGTTTGTGAAAGTTTTTTTTGGCATATCCTTGCTAGAGAAAGTTTACCATATTGATTGATGCTTTGCTTTTGAATACCGTGACACCCCTATTTTGCTTGTTTGATTCATTCTTCTTATTTGTCTATTTGGGGACATCATAAAAAGGGGGAGAAAGAATTATCTTATTTTGGGGGAGTTTTGAGTTTGCTCATAAATTGGTATCTATATCTATATTTATCTCATTTCAAACTCGATATGTCACTTGGTATATTTATCTCATTTCAAACTCGATATGTCACTTGGTATTTTGCTTTGTCTCATGTGTGTAGGTACTACTTTGATGATCACTGAATTGCACACCCTGATGAGAAAAGCGTTGAGATTCCCGAAGATTTGAAGATCAAACGATGCAGTCTTATTCACTTGTACTCTTTCAGTTTTGGGTTCATGGAAGGGTAGATTGGTATAGGCAATTTCATATTTGATAATTCGGATTTTTATGTATGTACCGGCATAGACATAGGGGGAGATTTGTAAGGACATTTTTCTCATGTCCAACATTTTACATTTATGTATGTCGTACGCCGTTACATTTGGCACGTCACCTCACGATCTCACATGACGGCCTCTATCCAAATTCTGGGAATCAAGCATCCAACATCTCCATCATGTGTCCCACATCGTCCTCAACAACTTCACATACCATGCTTTAGGGTCTATATGCTAGTGGTATGCAAGAGAAGTCAAATCAATGAAAGAAGTCACGATATGGAAGTTCAAGGGCAATTTGGTAATTGTACATCCACCGTCTAGAGGATAGGTCAACTGGAAAGTTGAAGAGCTTGCCACAACAAAGATACTGGAAGAAACGGCATCTCATTCCGAGCTACGGTGAAAAAGATATGGCCCTTTGAAGATGGAGAGAATTCCTCAAAGGAATCTGGTTCCTGAGGATCGGACCGATCCGCCTAAAGAGACCGGACCGATCCGACTGCTAAAGTGAGGCCAGTATACCCTGGATCCGTAGCGAACCGATGAAGATAAAAAGTCGAACTGATCCGATGTCAACCGGACCGATCCGCCTGCAATTAAAAGAACCGATCCGGTATACCGAACCGGTCCGATTGGGATAATTACGAGCAGTCCCAGTGTTTGAAAACTCTTTCCTTGGTTTTCTTATTTATACCAACTTCGGGAGAGTTATTTTTCAAGACTTCGATACACGATTTCCAGAGCAGAGAAAGCCCTAAGTCTTCACCTATTGAGTACCAATACTCTAGGTATTTTGATTCACACAAATTCCATACATTTGTGAATCCTTTTGGTAACCCAGGAACGCAGTTTTGCAGTTCAACCCTTGTGGAGGAGACCGTTCTTCTTCTCCATTGCAGCCCTACTGGACAGGGATAGTTCCAGCCGCCAGCCCTACTGGAAAGGGATAATTCCAGCCGCGACTACAGAATCCGATACCTGAGGGTAATTCTTAGTCAAACTGTATTTCATTGTAATCCGATTGTAAGCCGTTCTCTTACAAATTATAGTGAAATAAAAGGTTTTGCCCCTTTGGGGGATTTTTCCTGAAATTGTTTGTTTTTAT
Organism: Sambucus nigra; assembly: GCA_949130495.1. NCBI lineage: Eukaryota > Viridiplantae > Streptophyta > Magnoliopsida > Dipsacales > Adoxaceae > Sambucus > Sambucus nigra. The sequence goes on along the minus strand of OX422215.1, from coordinate 279,022,616 downwards.
CCTGCATGCTATATTTTATTTGATAAATCATCTAGATGCATGTCTTAGGGTTTAACTAAAATTTGGGTTTTATTAAAAACTGGATTTTATTTGAGAAGTCGTAATATTTCCGCTGTAGCTGCACTCTCAAATTGGAATCAGAGTAGGTTGCACTAAGTTATTGTGTTTTGATCCTGATTTTGAACAATAATGGCTTTTGATGGTTTTAAAAAGGTTTCGATGTCAAATTTTTGAAAAATTTAATTGGAAAATTGCAAAATTGATAATAAAAAGGGTAAATTGGTAATTTACTTAAAGTGGAACGTTCTTATAGAATAAAAATGTTAATGAATGTTTTTATAGTAGTGTGGGTAAAAATGAATTAGGTACTAAAGTGTGAATTATTTGGTATAAAATGAACATTTGTTTAAATAAAGGTCTTAAAGGAGTAAGAACAATCTTTCAAATGTTAATGGAAAAATGGATGGGAAATGATACGACGCAAATATTGCGTATTTCACCCGTTAACCTACGCGTTATTAGCCCCCTCGGGTATCTTAATCCCTATATTTATGATCGTTAACTAGACAACCTCGGATTTCTATGTTAACATGTTTTGCAGGGGTTAATTGAGCTTTTGTAGGTATTTGGATGCTTAGTATGAAGTTCGGACGCTTTCCGGAAATGTTTTGTCGACTTTTGCAGCTTCGGGGGCATTTTAGTAATTCCAGAATTCGGGTTTGAATCCCGAGCTCTTCATGGAAGTTGAAGCCCTCTGATTTCTCTTCGCGTGGCCGCCGACGGTGCATGATTCTGAGTTGTATCGAAAGAGTTATGGCATTTTTAGGATGGTTTTTACTTCAAATTCACACTCAAGGTCACATTCAAGGGCATTTTAGTCATTTCATATTTTGGTTTTTTGGCCCAATGTCTGTTTGGATGTTGTAGTCCTCTGAGTTATCTTCGCGTAGCCTCCGACCGTGCCTCATTCCGAGCTATAACGAAGAAATGACGGCATTTTCCGTAAAACAGGACAAAGCTGCAGAATTCAGACCTGTAGGTTGCGAATCGATTCGTCCCAAAACCGAATCGATTCGGAATTCTGCAGAATTGCAGATTCGAACTTCCCCTGTTTCCGAATCGATTCGGACCATTTCCGAATCGATTCGGCCCTCCAGATTTTTGGTTTTCTTGCCTTTTATTACAAGTTTGCCATGGGATATTTTGTATTAAACCAATTCTCTCTCATTTGAGAGCAAATATATCAGTTTATACACGATTTTAGGTTAGTTTAGCTTAGGTTTTGAGGGGTTTGAAGAGTTGTTCATCAATTGTTCTTGGATTGACACCCTTTTGTATTGATTGTTGCACTATTCATCATCCCCTCCATTTATATAGTTTGTATTTCTTAATTTCTTGCTTTCTAATTAGATTTACATGCTTTCCTAAATAGTTTATTGTGTTTATTTATTGCTTTCTTAGTTTAATTAGTTTATTCATGCTTATACCTTAGATAAATAGGGTCGGGATTGCGTTTCCGCCATTTTCGGGTTTGGACCTCGAAAATTAGGTTTTGTGTAAAATTGCGTTTAATTGAAACCGCGTGTATTAAAGTTGGATTGTTATGTGTTTAACTTTATTTGTCACGCAACTTTAGTGTTTATAGCGACAATCCGAATTTAATCCGCGTGTGACCATTTTCAGTTAAATGTTTAATCTCGCAACTTTGGGTTAAATTCCTTCTTGTGTGATGTTTATGCTTAATTGTAAATGCTCGATTAAATGTTTTGAACCGTAATTCTAATTAGTAGTTGTTTCGATCCGTGGGGTAGAATGCGATCCCGATCCTCGCTTTCCTTTAATTTAGCGTTAACTTCTCTTTTCTTTTATCGCCATTTCCAACCTATCATCTTTTACATTTTTATTCTTGAAGTTTTAAAACAATTAACATCTAAAATTTAATCACTCCCTGTGGATTTCTTACGATACCCGACTTACCGCTTTACTTGCTCGCAAGTGTAGTAGTAGCTTAGGTTCTTTTGTATCGCGGCAGCGAAACACACAATGATTGTGTCCTCACACGAACACACTTTTTCCGCCCGGTCACAAAATGGAAAATGGCGCCGTTGCCGGGGAGTGTGTTTTAGATTGTAATTGTTTTATTATTTCGTAGTATTTTTCCTTTCCTATTTGTATTCTTTCTTTTAACCTTTCTTGCAGGATTTGCATACTTGAGCGCTAAGAAACTTTGATTCGCGGTTGCTCACTTTATTGCTCAGATTCTCCATCTACAAACAACGAGGTAATCATGTCTTTCTATTATAGTTATTACGGTTATTCTAATGATTCTTACTTTGGAGATAGTTTTCAAGTTTTCCATTTTCAAGATTTTCTTGAAAATGAAAGACTTGAAAACATTTATCGAAATGAAAATCGTTATTGGGATCTTGAGTTGGATTCATTATTCGAATCCAATGACGATTCTCATTTCATTACTTTCGAAGACGAGTTTCAACCAAATGAGGAGTCCGAAGCTCTTGAGCCGAGGAAGCCTACTTTGGAAGAAACTTTTCTTCTTTACTCTCAAGGTTTGGAAAGCTTAAATGATGATGGAATGAGACTTGGTTCACTTTGCGATGAGATGAATTCTTTTGCACAAAACAACGAGGAGGTGGAAACTTGTGTTTCACCTCACTTTTTCAGAGAATTTCTCATCGAATGTGAATCTTTCTCCTCCGAAATTCAATCTCTTTCCGATGATGAGTCAATTGAGATTGAATTTGTTTCATCACCATATACGTTTTCCGTCATCGAACCATTAGAATTACCGGTTGATTCCTATGAGTCAGTAGAAACTTTTACAACTTCTACACTTTTTGCCGACGAGGACTCTTTACCGGACTTGTTTTCGATGGATGTTATCCCGATGTGTGCACTATCTCCCATTCCATTTGAAAAACCTTTGGGAGATGAGTCAACTTTTCTTGGATCTCTAGTGTACCTTTCCCCCTTGTTATCCAAATCCCCCATCGTCCGCCCAAAATTTCAAATTGGCGATGGTTCACTTTTTTCACCACCCACATGCCTTCCGTTGTTCAAACGGAATTCATATCTTTCGGGAGGCATGTTCGCTTTGGAGGGTCCACCATTGATCTTTCAAAGTCAAATACCTTTTTGGGTGGACCCTCAACTATTTAGACTTCTAGTGTATAGTTATTGTGTAGTCTAAATAGTAGGTTGTAAATAGTTAGCTTTTTAATTTTCTTTCTTTCCTATTTTTCTTTCCTTTTAATTTAGTCTAGTGTAATTAGTTAAATTTTTGTTATTTGTTTTTGCTATGCTCGGTACTAACTTGTTTTGTAGATTCCTTTGGACTCGCGCTTATGGAGATCGCTCCAATTTTGGGTAATATCGTTCTTTTCCTCTCTTTGTGTTGTGTTCTTAATGCGCATTGAGGACAATGCAACATTTAAGTTAGGGGGTGTAGGATATTCTATCCATTTCATGTGTAGTCCATGGATTTGCTCACATTTAGTTACTAAGTATGCCTTTTTGTGAAAAATTTGAAAATTTTCAAAAATATTTTCTTTCTTTTTTCTCCTTTGTTGGGTATTTTGCCTTGTTTCCAGTGATAAATTTCAATAATTGCCCGATCCAATAGACAACTCAATGATGCATGTTCTCGATTTTAGAAGTTATTGGACTTTAGTCCTCAAATCATTGATATTGTGAATAACTTCATGAATTAAACTTTATCCCATGAGCATTTGAACTTTCCTTGTTCTATTGATTTGATTTAAGATTTTTATAACTCGGGAATCTTTTGTTGCATTGTATATACTTACACCGAGTAAGCTTCGTACCTTTCATCATTTGTGAGTGTTATACACTATTCTTTTCTCTTTGAAAACGTTGAATTCGTCGGTAATCTCTCTATTCTTTCATTTGACCGTTCATTAATTGAGTTCATACTTGAAATGTGTTACTTGATCATGATTTTCATATACTGTTTTGACTCGAGAATTGCGTAAACTTTTGGAAATGATCATAGGCCCTCTTTGTTATATCACCCACATTAGCCTTGACCTCACCTTATATGTTTACCCTCGTCAACCCCTTTGAGCCTAAATACTAGCCTTTCGTTTCATTACCCAAAATCCCATAACCAACTGTACATTTGAGTTTTAGCCCATATATACACTTTCCATACCTTTGTTTAGAATGTTACTTGGGATTGAATGTTGTTGTTGTGATGTCGGTTGCAATTTAGGCATATGAGAGTTTGATAAGCAAAGAAAAGAAAGTAGTAAAAAAAGTGAAGAAAAAGAGAAAGCAAAAAGCAAAAGAAAACAATAGAAAAAGAAGAAAAGAAAAGAAAGAGAAGTTTGTATATGTTGTGTATAGTGTTCAATAAGCTTTGATTACTCTCCCCGATGATATATCTAATGCCGTTTTGGAACTTGTTTTTCCAATTTTGATATTGCCCGCATTTTTCCATTATCCCGAGTTTTCATCCCGAACACTTTGAATCCGTACATACATTCCTTCGTTTTGCACCCTAGCCATACCTACATTACAACCCTATTACAAGTCCTATGTGATCTTAGGGTGCATTTAATTTTAAAGTCATAATAGTTTTGATAATCTGTGAAATTGCATTTCGCCTCTTTTAGTGTGCGGTATCCTTTCATTGAGATTGCAAGTTTTTCATTTCCTATATAGCGTTCTTCTTTTGTGACATGTGTGCGGCCTAGTTTCCATTTACATTTACTCTTTATGCCCGCATGTCCCGTGTATTACCTCCCATTCCGAGTGATTTCATTTGTTGAGCGTAATGCCCGTGAGGATTGAATGTATGCTTGCTTTGATTAGTATCCGGTTTATATAAGTTTTTCACCAAATCAGACTATGCATGTGCTTTCCCCCCTCCCACTTTTAAAGTTTCAATTCTATGAGGTGCATTCAACTTGTTAATAACAACGGACTTTAGCTTGAATTCGTTCAATATGCTAATAACATGTTTGAAATCTTTTTCGTTGTTGTTGAGTTTGTCCCATGTTGGGTTGGGCATATTTTGAGGAAACCAAATGATGTTTGTGGGTTTCATCCCTAAAAACCCTCACGAGACGACACTCGTCCACTAGGGTAACCTAGGGGTTTAACGGCTTATTGCATACGCTAAATGCAATCGAATCGCCCGCGAAAGTGGCCTTATGCTTTTATACCATACTTTTGTACTTCTCCTGCTTTTGGTTTTCTTGTAGTTCTTATTGTTTCCTATTTCATTGCTAGGGACTAGAAATGTGTAAGTTAGGGGGTGTGATACGACGCAAATATTGCGTATTTCACCCGTTAACCTACGCGTTATTAGCCCACTCGGGTATCTTAATCCCTATATTTATGATCGTTAACTAGACAACCTCGGATTTCTATGTTAACATGTTTTGCAGGGGTTAATTGAGCTTTTGTAGGTATTTGGATGCTTAGTATGAAGTTCGGACGCTTTCCGGAAATGTTTCGTCGACTTTTGCAGCTTCGGGGGCATTTTAGTAATTCCAGCATTCGGGTTTGAATCCCGAGCTCTTCACGGAAGTTGAAGCCCTCTGATTTCTCTTCGCGTGGCCGCCGACGGTGCATGATTCTGAGTTGTATCGAAAGAGTTATGGCATTTTTAGGATGGTTTTTACTTCAAATTCACACTCAAGGTCACATTCAAGGGCATTTTAGTCATTTCATATTTTGGTTTTTTGGCCCAATGTCTTTTTGGATGTTGTAGTCCTCTGAGTTATCTTCGCGTAGCCTCGGACCGTGCCTCATTCCGAGCTATAACGAATAAATGGCGGCATTTTCCGTAAAACAGGACAAAGCTGCAGAATTCAGACCTGTAGGTTGCGAATCGATTCGGCCCAAAACCGAATCGATTCGGAATTCTGCAGAATTGCAGATTCGAACTTCCCCTGTTTCCGAATCGATTCGGACCATTTCCGAATCGATTTGGCCCTCCAGATTTTTGGTTTTCTTCCCTTTTATTACAAGTTTGCCATGGGATATTTTGTATTAAACCAATTCTCTCTCATTTGAGAGCAAATATATCAGTTTATACACGATTTTAGGTTAGTTTAGCTTAGGTTTTGAAGGTTTTGAAGAGTTGTTCATCAATTGTTCTTGGATTGACACCCTTTTGTATTGATTGTTGCACTATTCATCATCCCCTCCATTTATATAGTTTGTATTTCTTAATTCCTTGCTTTCTAATTAGATTTACATGCTTTCCTAAATAGTTTATTGTGTTTATTTATTGCTTTCTTAGTTTAATTAGTTTATTCATGCTTATACCTTAGATAAATAGGGTCGGGATTGCGTTTCCGCCATTTTCGGGTTTGGACCTCGAAAATTAGGTTTTGTGTAAAGTTGCGTTTAATTGAAACCGCGTGTATTAAAGTTGGATTGTTATGTGTTTAACTTTATTTGTCACGCAACTTTAGTGTTTATAGCGACAATCCGAATTTAATCCGCGTGTGACCATTTTCAGTTAAATGTTTAATCTCGCAACTTTGGGTTAAATTCCTTCTTGTGTGATGTTTATGCTTAATTGTAAATGCTCGATTAAATGTTTTCGAACCGTAATTCTAATTAGTAGTTGTTTCGATCCGTGGGGTAGAATGCGATCCCGATCCTCGCTTTCCTTTAATTTAGCGTTAACTTCTCTTTTCTTTTATCACCATTTCCAACCTATCATCTTTTACATTTTTATTCTTGAAGTTTTAAAACAATTAACATCTAAAATTTAATCACTCCCTGTGGATTTCTTACGATACCCGACTTACCGCTTTACTTGCTCGCAAGTGTAGTAGTAGCTTAGGTTCTTTTGTATCGCGGCAGCGAAACACACAACGATTGTGTCCTCACACGAACACACTTTTTCCGCCCGGTTAGGAAAGTCCGGGATTTTGGCTTCGGCCGGTAAATGGGAATAATGTGGACATGTGAAAAATTGTTAAACACATTAAAAGGAACTTGGATGACTCCAAAAAAATAAATAAGGGAGTGGAGCCCTTGGGCCAAAGCATATAGTGCGCATAGCCGGCGGTGTGGAACCCGTTGAAGTATGTCATATAGGAAAACACATTAGGGAAATTTGGAATATGTCAAGAAATGAGTTATGTGGTAAATGTGTTAATATAACCTAACTTTAATGAAAAAGTAAATGTTCTGATAAAGGTTAAAATGGACAAGTAAAGGTGTAATTGATAAATGTCTATAATGTATGGAAAAAGGTAAAGTGTGTGGGTAAATGGGTGATTAAGCAACCTAAGTAGATAAGCCCATAATTAACATAAGAATGTGTTATAAAAAGTTTTTTTGAAGAATAAATAAGTATTATCTTGCACGATGTTTACGTGCGTTGAAAGGGTAAATTTTGATGAAAATACTAAAGTGTATTGAAATAAATAAAAAGGATGATTCTGGTAACGGAATATGTTCGGATAAATAAAATTAATGGTTTCAAGTGTTGAACTGGGTGTGTTAAATAAAGAGAGAGAAATCTACAGACGAGTAAAGGAAATCTCCATAAGATTAAGGTAAATTAATCTTGATAATTAAGGTTTCTAAGTTAAAACCTTTTTATGCATATGTATATGTATACTACGTAGTTGCTTGTGCATATATGCATAACATGTTGAGTCTCCTTTCTTCCATTTGATTCTATGTTTCGTTTGTATATTTACCACTGGGAATAGGCTCACACCCTCTCTTTGTTATGGCAGGTTGGGAACGGTTTCGTATTTTGAGGGCGTTGCACATGTAAGTATTTTATTCATGTTTACATTAAAAGCCCTGTTTACTTGGACTTCGGGGTGATCCCCATGGGTCCCTCTCGTAGTTTATTTTGAAACTAGAATTGCGTGTTAAATAAGTGAAATGTTAACTAAAATAAAAATGGACTAGAAACATTATATAGGTTGTTTCATTACACTTGACACCTAATGCTCGGGTCAGACCGAGTTGACTACGAGTAACCAATAAATTCGGATCGGGGAATTATAGAATCCCTTACATGTTTATTGAGAATATTTTCAATGTTTAGCTTTAGGACATAGATTGTAAATTTGTATTACCCTTCTGTGTTTCATGCCAGACACTTGTAAGTCAATATTGAACTTTTTCCCAAACTTGAGATGCCTGTCGCAATACCTCTGAATTGAAAGTATTGGGTATTTAATTACCCTACTGTGGACTACAGGATTAACACTAACTTCTTCTATAGAATTCTTGATGAAGTATTCTTTAATTAGTGGTTCTTGGGAACTAAATTCCATTACTGTGGTCATTAAGTCCTCCGCCTACCTTCTTGATCAGGTTACGGCCTTCTAAATCGAGTTGGACTCTGCAACTGAATTTCCAGCTTTGGGATATTTTCAAGCCTCCCCAGGCTGGGTGTATTTTCAAGCCACCCATGGATATTCGGTATTTCCCTTCCAACCATGGAGGGGTATATTTCAAGCCACCCAAGGTCATCCCGAGACTTTTGGGGAATTATGATCCACCCACGACTAAGGATATTCAAAGCCCCCAAGGATAAAATGGGTATTATGAGCCCCCAAGTCCAAAATTGGGAATGATGAGCCCCCAAGGCTAAAAACGAGTATTATATGCCATTCAAGGCATCATGTTGAGAGGGGTGTTATATGCCATTAAAATTAGTCACACTCTTTTCTTTCGAGGTCACCTTCTCCCATTCATGCCGATCTTCGGGATGCTCACTTGTTAGGGTGTTTTTAAACATGTTGAAATAAGGATCTTTCGAAAAGGCTTTAGTAGGATAGAATGAGAATTCAGAATCGATATATATATTTATACGCATGAGTGTTCAAGAGATACAAAATATGTAAACTTAAGTTTAAAATATTTTTCTGAATACAAAATATTCTAGGGCATACAGTCAGGTATGCAACTATCTTAGTTAGGGGTTGTATCCTCTTTGAACCGCTGGAGCATCCCCCTCCTAATGTGCCTTTCAACCTTATTCTTCAAAGACAAACATCCAATGGGAGTGTTGTCGTGATCTTGAGGAAACTCACACCATCTTCTCCTATCCCTCTTATGAGGCAGGGATTTCAACTTCTCTAGACACTTGAGTAGTTTCTTCCCTTGATGCTTTCAAGGATGTCCTCCAAGCTGTTGTTAAGTTATGTGTAGTTGTTGTAGGAACTTTTCACCTCTAGATCTTCCCGATTCCTTTTCACTACATTAGTTGCGACCTTGTCTCCTAGGGTTCTGGACTTCTACATGGAGGTGAAGGCTACGAACTCTAGCATCAGAATCCTTTATCCCAGGATGTTAATCTGTCCTTTGAGGGAGGTTTGGCCTTCATATAGGTGGTTGATGCACCTCAACAAATGTGCCACATCTCCAGCTTGTTGGGGATCTAATCTAAAAATTCCTTCCATGGCCTCTGGATTGTTAGTCTTTAAAAAAAAATACTCTGAGACGAACTGAACCATGGTGAGAAAAACCAAGATTCGTAGAGTGAGCAAGCTTAAAAAAGTAAGTACAAAGATATGGATGCAAACTTTTATCACTGATTATGGCCTATCTAAACAAAAATATACTAATGTCTCCTTTTAAGGCAATAAGGATGAGGGTGCGGCCTCTAGAGGCGATGCGATCGTGGCCTCTCTGCGAAGAATTATCCACATGTAGTGATTCGAGTAAGCACGAATTATGTCCCGATACTATTTCACTGATTTGGATAATTTGTTGAGCTCTATTGTCCTGGTGGCAAAGTAACTAAAAAGTTAGTAAACAGGGTACCGTAACCTATCTTGGACAATTTATCGATCCTTAAGGCGATTGCCTAGTTGGATTCTGCCAGTTGAACTTATAGCTTCCTAGTGACGTGACCTAGCCTTTTGTAACTTAACACGACTCATTATTTATAAGGCTTGTCGTGCGAGTTTCCAAGCATTTTTCAACATCTTTGGTCCCAAATAAAGATTTTTAATAATTGAAAATAATAATATGCCAAAAACATAAAAATTTGCTAAGCTGCTGCCTAGGCGATGCGACCTATTGGCAGTCAACATGTCAGGCTGCATCCAACAAGGTGTAGTGATGGGTATTTCCTGGAATCAATCCAAAATTAATATTCCACCCCTAAGAACAGGACTTAATAGGTCTTTTGGGAGCTAATCTAAGACATAAAAGTCCTTATTTGCTAAATAACATCAATTTAGTAACCAAACTTCCATCGTGTAGGAAATAAAGTGGCACATGATGCCTAAAAGCACAGAGAAAGATGAAGAGGGATTCATCCCTAGTTACCTGCATTTGTGAGGCCATGGCTTATCGAGATTTTTAGCATAAACTAGGTACGGTAACATCAAAAGGGTAAGAAAACTTGTTCTAAAGCCATAGAAAAAGGCAAAGAAACCAGGTATAGAAAGAAAAATCCCCTAAGGTAGTTTGTATGTAAGATACGAGTCTAATAACCAAAATCTCACCCATTGGACAACGACCTGGAGATCCTCACTGACGAAATAAGGTGTTACGGACCCCATTTGAGTGGAAACTTGGTAGAATACCATGTTTCCCATAGACGGTGCCATAATGATGATGTAAGAAATTGAATCGTTGAGAAATTACCATTCCATAAATGTTATTCTTAACCATCATAAAGTGTAAATGCATAATAATGATGCAATGGAATCACCACTTAAGTTTATGCATGCAATTCAAGTTCTATATAATTCAGTAATGGTGATATAGATGCAGAAAAGTAAATATAAGAGTAGGATATAAGAGAGAGAGGAATGATACAAGATGTAAAGTGATTCAACCTTAGCCTAATCCACTGCGCAATATGATGGTGTTTTTGTATTTATATAAGGCATCGAAGGCCATTTGATACATTCACTCAAGATTTGTCTCTCTAGATTACAATTATGTAGAGTTTCAGCTAGGGTTTTAATATCTTGATCCCCTCATATGAAGAAAATGAAGGTATGTATAGTCTTGGGGGTCCACAGTGTGCCTCCCAAGCATGTAATAGGCATGCATAGGATGAGGCAGGATATGCCACCTGTCCCTGGCGCATATATGTCACGATGATGAGAATATCCCCTCACATGGGTGACAGATATATTATAACTACATTGCACACGTGGACTACTTATGACTGAGTCTCGTGTGCCCTATACAATATTCTTATCGGCTCTGATGGTCTCGACCAAGTCGAGACCAATAGAGGTTATCTTCCAAGTGAGTAGCTACAAAGCTCAGTTTGTGTGCAGTTTCAGTTTTCTAGGGTGATATGAGTCCAAGACGATATGTATTGAAAGTGATTAGAGAGTGATCTCTCCTGTATGATGATAGAGAGACGAGTATAAGGTCTCAGAGGCTGACACATTTGAGGGTGACCCACACTATGTCGGATGATGAATGGATCCTCCTGATGAATGTTGAGTAGTGTTGGTCGAACCATATTGGGTATATCAAGGGACGAGTCTACACTTCTGTGTATCAATTACCCCTAGCCCTTAGTTTTTGATTTGAGTGGAAGGCGGAGGGATACTATCAGTTAGCCCCCTGATGAGGACGAGACCCTGTAATGTTAGAGGTTGTCATTTGGGGATGTGAATCAGCCTGGCTTATGTTGATAGAGTCCCTTCAATGTTGCAGGCATAGACGTTAGTTAATGGTATTTGATGTGACACATGTCATACATATCATAGAGTGATGTGCTATGCAAGAATTGGCGACAGCAGGCTGCCTAGGGTTTCTCATACAAATGGGTGAACACATGGTTAATTGCATGCAACGATTGCCATGTTTAAATAGTTTCAAAACCCAATATTTTCTCTTTCTTCTCCTTTTATTTCCATCGCTTAAGCCATTTCTGGAAAGGCTTCAAGCAAACCCATTTCTCTCTCTTCTATTCAACGTTCTCTAGTTAATTCTGGGAGTTCTCTTAGCTTCTCAGGGATTCTACTTCGTTCAGTTACCATTTTAGCACCTTTATTTTTCCCTTTTTCGCCATTAATCAACTGTATTTAAAAACTTTCATTCTTCGACTATTTTTTTATTTTTTTAGTGATCATTTGAGGCAATTATAGGGTTGTTTTTAGGATATTTACTGGTTGCATTATGACTTTTAGCAGGTTAGGAGGACTTTTACAAAACTTTCAGGCATTAGGCCCCTTGGACTTGACCAGTTAAGGCTTTCCTGCGAGTTCCTAGTCATCTTCTCTAGTTATCTGTTCTTGGCCATTTTTTATACCAAAAATGGTTCATTTACCCTTTTAGATATTTTAGTAACCCTTTGTCAGTTATTAAAGTAGTTTGAATGTTCAAATCCCTGTATGAGTTACTTGACCAATTCTTACATCTGAATGCCACCATATTTAAGGTTATACATAAAGGTGAAACCGAGGTAGAGGAAAAGCACAAAGTTGGGGCCTATGATACACGTCCAATTAATCCAATTCTCTTGGCTATGATACCCCCTTATCGTCTAGATTAATGATGAATTCATGACTAGAACCTCATCTCAGGGGTTACAGTCAGTATCATCTTCCCAGGGCTATAGCCCATTCGTTTCTCAATAAACGGAGGGGGAGACTCTTTTGAGGAGGCCATGGAGGTTCCCTTATCTTGTCTAAACAACTATGGGGTTATTAGTTTCATCAATCATGATCAGTCTCCCAAAGCCTCAGTCACTAAAGAGCCCAGGGTTACTATCTCACATCTTGCACCACCCATGGTTATTCCCTTATATGCCATGTTTGATCGTGAGTTTAATGTGAGGTTTCCCAGTTGTGTCCTGACTATTGAAATTAAATTCGACTGTGATTCAGAAGTCGAGGATCCACACGATATCTCTTAAGCTCAGAACTTCAAATCTATCGTCAAAGAGATCGATTTACTAGCTTGAAGACATATGTATGGGATTAAGTCGTCCATACATATGAGAGTGTCATTCGATGATGAGAGGGACTATAATGGTTGAGGTGATGAGATATCTATCTATGACCACATGTTTAAGGTCGTATTTAGGCTTCCCATTCACCCCACTGTTTGAGCTATCTTGGCAACTCTAGGGCTTACGCAACTCAACTCTCGCCAAATTCTTGGAGGATCATCCTCAACTTCATTTTTCTTTAGAATCTAGTTCACAACTAAGACCTTCTAGTTAGCATTTTTTAAGCGTGTTATAACGTGTCTTGCACGAAGGCTCATCCCAGTTATTATCACATTGGGACCAGAAAGCCTGAAAAAAAGGTTCGCATGGTTAACCAAACCTCAAAATATCATTATAAGCCCTAATACTTTTTAATATCAAGATATTTGGAGTTTGACTCAAATATTACTTATAGCGCCTCAGAGATGAAGGTTCCTCAGAGGTGGGAGAAGGCGTCAATGTCTGCCAAGATTAACCCCAACCTTAGTATTGACGCCTAAGAGAAAATAAACAAATTAAGGGGTTTTGGAAAAGATGGTTCCCTGATCGAGTTTGATCACTTAATAATCCCTGCCTACCTGGAAAATACGGATCTGGGGGTCGATCCCTTGATCGAGTTATGTAAGTGACATTTTTCTATTTGTTATGTCCTCTTTGGATATTTGTTACTGATATCAACCTCGAATGTTTACTGCAAATTATCCACCCAACACTCTAGAAGAGATCTAGAACATATCTTCTCCGAGCCTTCTCTATTTTCTAAAAAAATGGGCAAGAATCCCACAACTATGACCACAATGAAAAAGCCCACCACTGGTGGCCCCAGCCAGGCCTTGGGCTCATAAAAGATAAATAACCGAATGGTGATGGGTTCATCCACCCTCCTTAAATAAAAAAGTCCAAGGGGCCTTCTAACACGACCAGTCAAAGGTCAGTTCAGGCTATCCTGATATCCACGGATGCGGCCCTATCATCTCGTCTGGCCCAGCTTACCATCAATTTAGATCCCCTTATAGGAGACCCGAAGAGGGCCAAAGCTACTATGACATCTAATAATCCTGAGATTGATATGCATTTTTTGGAGGCCATAGATGCCTATCATCTATGTGATTTTTACCCCCACACGACCACCCATTTAGTCATTTGATCTCTCATTTGTTTATTGATTTCTCTATTTCAAGTGTTATCTCATATCGTACTAATTTATTTTTTATCATTCTCTTCTTTGCAATCTCTTATAACCTTTGTGAAGGTTATTGAATGGGTACGTGAAAAGCTTCCCCAGATTTAATAGGTCGAGAAGGCCCTTCACGTCGAGAAAGACTTAAAGAAGGAGCTGCACAAGAAGGACGATAACCACTAAAAGTCCATCCATGCATTGGAGAAGTAGCACTCGAACGACTTTGAGGTTCCAAAAAATAATATGATGAGGCTCTAAGTAACATCCTGTAATTTTTAATAATTTTTAAATATAGGATTAATGAAAATTAAATACGAGAAATTAATTGATAATTAATCCGTATTTAAACAAATATTAACTAGTGAGATAAGGGTTAGTATTTATTAATGTGAATTATATTGAATATTAGTTAGTGAGTAAAGTAATATGTGATTACGAAGTTATTAAAATTGTCGCGAGTGAAAAATAAGACAGTTATAATAATTAAGTGGGGACGCGCACGTCAGTCGTGTCAGGACTCAATTTAATAAGATAGAAAGTAATTTATTTTTAAGTAATCCAAATAGTGATCTCGAGTGCGTCGAAGTGTTCAGAAGGTTCGACATAGTCAGAAAAGTATACCCAGGGGTTTACTTTGGTTTCCGGGGCAGTTTTAGACTAAACTGACATCCCGAGAGGACATTTTGGTCATTTGTATTTTTGAACAAATAATATATACGAATTTTCTAAGTGTAATATATCTGATTAGAGAAGGGGGTTAGGGTTAGTTACATGAGAAACAAAGAGAAGCCACAAAGAGGCCATATGAGTAAGAGGAAAGGAGTTCTAAAAGCTACAACCACCAATCCTACACCTTCTTGCACCACCACGACCACCGACGGATTATAGATCGGAAAGGAAGGAACACCAATAGACCCATCTTCTTCAACAGATCAAACCTACATACAAAATCAAGTGTTTAACTTGCTAAATTTTGTGTACATAACATATCCATGTTAGTGGAGGAACATTTCTCACATAATTATGTTGAAATTAGGTTAAATTGGAAAGTGAATTTGATTATTTTAAATCAGAACCCTATTAAGTTTAAATCTATATTGCATGTAGAATGAAATTTATGACTTAAGGAGATTTAATTTGATAAGAAATCTGGGTTGTTCTAAGTTCTTGAAGAGAAATTAAGAAACTAGTGTTTTTATGAGATTATGTTGAATCAGTCCCAATATTTGATGCCCCATGATGAATTTATGATTCTTGTACGTTAGAAATCATTCATATACGTTGGTATATTGTTTGAAGTATTTGGTTGGGAGTTTAGTAATGTTTGGTGAAGGTTTTGATTATTGAAAATGGTGAAACCCGTACGAAAAACTATGTAGAATTCGAAACCAGTAAGTGGTGAATCCATTCGGCTCCTAACCGAATTGATTTGGTTGCCCAATTATGGCCAATTTCTCCATTTTGTTTAGTATCTTTGGAGGAACATTTGGGATTCAATCGTGGGACTTATTTTTAATCATAATGGGAATATATTGAGACACCAGTAGGCCAAGGTGGGGTTTCAGGATTAGTCCGAAGAGGGGAAAATAAGGGATAAACTTAATTAGGATTTATCAAGGAAAATACCTAATTTGGAGAATAATCCGGGACTCGTGAATTCAAGGGAAATGATGACTAGACCAGTAAGGTATAGGAAGTTTACGTACTAATATTATGTGTAGAATAAAGGATACCCTTCGAGTGGTGAGAAATACTCGGGAGCGTACGATGATAAGTAAACTTATAAGTTATTAAATACGTAAAATGCTTGGGTTATATATATGTGCCACATACAGGATATATGATAGAGGGTGTGCGTATGTCTATACTGTTGATATATATATATATATATATATATATATATATATAGGTGATGCGAATATCTATTGCTTGATTTATTATGTGTATGACATACCTACGCTGCTTGCTATCGGGAGGAGGTTTCGCGTTGTGGACGATCTTATCCTGACAAGCCCACTAGGGGATTTTAGACTCGTAACTTGAACATAGGACCTTGGACACGTGCTATTTGAGAGTATGATAGTTTCGACGGTTGAATGGGTGCGTAGGTATGTGTGAGACCCATTTGGTTGGGGATTATTTTCGCATCCTAATATGCATTATTTGTATTTATGGTTCAAGGGTGACACCGAACCGATTGTCCTTATTTAGTACATGATGTACCAGGACTTGATAACAGAGTATGCATGCATCGCAGTTGTACCTCGGGTGCCGAAATAGTATATATATATATATATATATATATTCTTTTGATTATTCTACTATGTTTACTTAGTAGATAAGTAAAATCGTAGTATCTAAAATAATTTAGTATGTGAACACTTAAACATTAATTGAGAAATGTGTGTGATAAGAAAAGGAATACATATGTTTAATGAATGGATTGCGTGGGAAATGTGGGTTGTCATTCTGAGTTAGAGTTAGAAGAATTAAAATTACAAACTAGTTAGTTGTTGTGATAGTAACTAGGGCAGTTTAGAGGTACGTTAGGCGTATACATTAGATGAGAGGTGAGAATCTCAAGAGAGAGCCCGAAATGCTAACATGTATATATTATTTTCTTTATAGCATTTTTAAATACTTACTAAACTGTTTTAAAATATTTTCACTCGGGTTGTAACCTGTTTCTTGCAAATCTATTTTCTTTGTGCATATATTTTAGGTGTCTAGCAACAGGGATGCCAGACATATGAGTCAGTTGATTTGACGTGCTGCAGCTATTGTGGAAGTTGAAGGTCCTCAATATTAGACACCTCCACATCTATCCATTCAGTTTCTGATGTTGTCATTTCAGCTAGGGCATGTTGCCCATTTCTAGTTACCATTCATTCATGAGATATTGTACTATTTTATTTCAGTTGATGGGATTTGGATTTATTATTTGGTTATTTGTATTGAGACATTTAACTGGAGCGTTTATTCTTGTATTATTTATTAAGTCAAATGGTTTCTCATTTATTATTATGTTATTCATTCGAATAATGAATGTGGTTAATGGTTTAAAATTGTTGGATATTAATTAAATGATTAAATGTTCTTGGCACTTGCTTAGTTAATTAGTAGGTGATAAATAAAATAAATATTTTTTAACTGTGATGATAAGAATGAACTAACTATATATTCTGATTTAATTTAATAAAGAACTGATCACCCAGTATTTAATTGAGCATGGTGCCACAGGTGGTATCAGAGCATCAGGTTCTAGTGTCCCTAGGATCTGTGCGGCTTTTCACATTTCAGCTTAACATTCTTTTATATAGAGCCTTTTTATAGGATCGTTGTATTCCTCTACGTATGTGACCTACGTTCTTCGGCTATTAAATTAGTGATATGTTTCAAATGCTAGTTCGATTGGGCTTCGTACACCGAACAATATAGGACGACCAGTAATGGCTATTAGAAGGAAAACATGTGGAAAGGGTCAGCAGAAGCCATATAATATTTTGGGAACTGTGACCGTGATAGAAGCCACCATAATTATTGTTTGAGCAAATGATAATGGGATAATCACTCAGGAGCTGTAGCTTCCCCAAACATTATCATAGATAACGGTGGTATAAACTCAAACTCACCCATCATAGTAGGTAGGGAGAAAGGCAGAGAGATTCTTTCGAAGAGTCACATGAAAGAATTTTGAGAAAAGAGGAAGTGTGATGGGACAACGAAAGTATAATCCAAAGGCAAGTGTGTAGGGTGGAGTGAAGCGACGCCCAAGATTAAATTTCAAGTGAAATTATTTTTGCTCAGAGGAGTAGAGTAGTAATGATGGGAGTCAACCACCAAAACCATGGAGAGATAAATTAATAAAGAGATATTTCGGTGGGATTCGATCGTAAGATCTTCTATCTGCTCTTCGGACAAAGATGCTAATTGAGTTTTGAAACTATTCACAAGTGGGCAAGATAAAGACCAATCGTGGAGGAGTTACTCTGTTTAAAAGACTTAGTACCTGATGAAGGGGGTATAGAGAATATTAGAGGTCCCGTAATTTGATAATGGACCCGTGATGAGATTTTAAAAGCGTAGATTAGGAATCCGATTAAGATTACTAGTGCTGATGTCATCAAAGTCATACATTTACAAGTTTATATTAACGCTTCCATGAGAAGGGAGTCAAGAGGGTTGAAGAATCTAGTTTAAGAGAAAGACTGGATGTTATGGTGATAGTGAAGCACCACAGGAGGGTGTACCCAGTAGGGAACCCATTTAAATGATTTGGTATAACGAAAATCTTACTAAATGACAATGGATTCAGTCAGGGTTATCGAGACCAAGAATAAGTTCCATAGGGTTAGTGGAGCCCATGGAACAACGGGGGTAGCAATTGAGGCCAAAACGGCCCGATCTGAGGAAAGGATACCCCGACATGGTGGGGCCAGAGATAAGCGAGTGGAACATAAAGGTGTCCTATGTGTGGAGAGTAGGACCACCTATATTAGACTTATCTACAACAAGAAAGTGAGATGAGTTAAACCGGAAAAGTAAATGGGAACAATGTTCGTGGGACAAAATAATAGCAAGAATGAGATTCCTAGTGGAAGAATCAGACTAAGAAATTTAAGTCCGAAGGTTACCAACTCAAAAGTGGTGAGATTAGGAAGGACTGGCAGGGTCCTCAACATATTCCCATTCCTCAAGGTTGTCAGGGATGAGGAAATGGCCGAGAAGGACAGAAGGGCCAGGGCCAGAGGCAAGAGAGTCTCTTTGGCAGTTATTACAGTCGTGGATAGAGGGACCACACCAAGAAGGATTGCGGAAGCGAGGTAGGGGGCAACTAAAGTATGAGATATTGAATATACAACCATTGCGGTAAGTCACTGGTCAGTTCTAGTATGAGAGTGATGCTCAGGGACCTGTTAACTAGGCGAGATAGATTATAAGTGGAGATAGAATACTTATTTTATCCCTATGAGAATGGTATTAAGATTAAGTGACATGGGAGCATCACAATATAGGAATGTTAACTGTGAGTCGGGTTCAATGGGTGCATTGGTGGTATCAGCCTTATTATGTATATAATTACCATTGGGTAGCGAAACTTTTTGTGTCACTTATGGGGAGGAGCAGGTGTGGACACTAAGAGAAAAAATTATATTATGTAACAATTTTTGCTCCTTTAAGTGTTATGAGAGGAGAACATTTATGTTGTCTATATATCTGTATATATGTTATAAAATAGTGTGTAGTAGACACTTGTGTGTATGTTTTCTAGTTATATTTGATCCCGGTGAGTAGGGACATTTACTGATGTGAATCAGAGTATATTGGCTTTTATCGAGCAAAGAGATATCATTCATGATTTGTTTGCCCTAAGAAACTAGTAATAGTAAGAGCGTCGTGATGTGTGTCGCCTTTTCTAACATAAGAGTGGAGGAGTATACTATTATGACATGTGTCAGGGATTTGAGTTTACGTGATATGGACTGAGGCTTAACGAATCTTGACAACCAATGATGTTAGACAGTAGTGTATCGGGGGGTCATTGTTTGGATTTTTCTTTGTGAGACACCCCACCCATAAAACTAGTGAACTTTGGGAGTTGGCGAAAGTTTGGTCTTTAGGATATGAGTTTAGTACCTTAGCTAACATATATATGCGTGATTATAACTGAGAGTTAAGAGTTATATTATGATTTGAGGTCGGTAAGGCTGTACAGTGTGGATGCGAGAAACATTGCGGAATGTTTACACCACAATTATATCGGTGAGGCAACCTAAAGAATAATTAAGTTGTGACTAATAGGTTTATCGAGTATAAATTTACTGTATAGTCATGATAAGTACGCAAAAATTAATTTAACATAAGTATATTACATTAAGCGGGGTTTTGCAAAAATGCACGGGACATAGGGTGTATGGGCGACCTAATTAGCTGATATTTACAATATCACTCACGAGGAGTAAACATGGAAAGTTATCAATAAACTTAGACACGTGAGAAAATTAGATACTGAAACCAAATGGGACAAAGAGAAGGTAATGTCATTGAGAGCGAGTCGAGTCACTAGAAACCACCGGATGAATGAAAAACGGGGTGACTATAGTGTTGAAAACTACACGGAACATACATTTTAGATATTTGGGAAAATCAGGAGCTACTCTATATAGAAGAGTAATACGATGACAGGTACGTCAGAAACAACTGAAGACGTAAAGATTTAACATGAATAGTCGGCATGATTGTAGATATCTTCCATGAACAGAATGATCTCTAGTTTTAATAGGGGATTACAGACAGTTGGACTAAGGAGTACCATTAGTGAAAAGCTACTGGGTACAACGTAATGTTCCAAACTTTAGAAAGGTGTTTAAATATATGTGTAATAAGAACAAATAAATAAGGGAGTTGACACATGCGGTGTTAGGGTCTTCCCCAGTTGAGGGAATATGTTAATCGTGAGTAGGGATGAAAAGGGAAAGAAATCGCAAAGTGTTATGAAGGCACCAAGATGAATTAATAGATTCAATGATGGAACATTTTATAGTGTGATGACTAAAGTGAATTAGTCACTATATAGAACGGTAGGGGAGGACCGTAGGACTGAAGGATGTCGTTAGTAGAGATATAACGGAACAACAGAACAATATAACCGAGATAGTAAGATTTCTTGGGGTGCCATTGGATGTCATGTCCGACTTGGATGAAATCTTCGTATCTCACTTTTGACCGAGTTCCTAGGAGATCATGGGTATGGAGTTACGATTACGTACGGCCTATCACCTGTAGGCTGATGGGCAGATCGAGATGACGAATCGGATGCTAGGGGATATGTTACTGATGCGTGTCCTTAATTTTAGGGGAGGTTGGGAGCTGTACCTTCCACTGATGGAGTTGTGTACAATAACTCCTATTAGTTTACTATTAGCATGGCTCCATTTGAGTCGTTATACTGTAGGCCTTACCGTTCTCATGCTAGTTGGCTAGAGGTGGGGTACAACATGCCACTCGGACCAGAGTCGATTTAGGACACTACGATAAGGATTGAGATGATTCATGGTCATATATGGATAGCCCAAGACAGATAGAAAATCTACGCCGATGTTAAGTGATTCTTTCGAGAGTTTGATGTGAGGGATCAGGTGTTATTGCGAGTATCTCTTATAAAGAGGATAACGAGATTTGGGAAGAAGGGGAAGTTGGCACCTAGGTATGTGGGGACATTTCCTATCATCGAGAATATTGGGCCAGTAGCATACAAACTTGGTTTCCAAAGCACTTGCATTATATTCATGATGTGTTCCATATTTCTTTACTGAGACGGTATCTCCGGGATGAGTTGGCCCACACTCACATTGCGCTGCACAAGATTGACTTACGTCCTGATAGTTCGTATGAGGAGATATCGCTAGATATCTTAGACCATAACTAAAGGAGATTGAGGTTGAAGGTAGTTCCACTTACGCGTGTCAAGTGGGAGCATCATAATGTCGAGGAGTCTACTTGGGAGCACGAGGAAGAGATGAGTGAAAAATATCCAGAGTTGTTCTTACCAGTATACTTCTATTTTCCAAATTTCTGGTCGAAATACCATTATTAGGGGGAAAGTATGTAACACCCCATAGATTTAATGATTTTTAAGTGTAGGATTAATTAAAATTAAATATGGAAAATTAATTGATAATTAATCCGGATTAAAATAAATATTAACTAGAGAGATAAGGGTTAGTATTTATTTATGTGAATTATATTAAATATTACTTAGTGAGTAAAGTAATATGTGATTACGAAGTTATTAAAATTATCGTGAGTGAAAAATACGACAGTTACAATAATTAAGTCGGGACGCGCACGTCAGTCGTGTCGGGACTCAAGTTAATGAGATAGAAAGTAATTTATTTTTAGGTCATCCAAATATTCATTTAGGGTGCGCTAAAGTGTATGGTAGGGTCGAGATATTCAGAAAATTCTACCCGGGGGTTTAGTTTGGGACCTCGGGCAGTTTTAGGCCAAATGGACATCTTGGGAGGGCATTTTGGTCATTTGTATTTTTACCGAAATAATACCTACGAATGTTTTAAGTGTAATATATCTAATTAGAGAAGGGGTTAGGGTTACTTACATGAGAAACAAAGAGAATTCACAGAGAGTCCATAGGAGGAAGAGGCGAGGAGTTCCATTGGCT
Organism: Sambucus nigra; assembly: GCA_949130495.1. Taxonomy (NCBI): domain Eukaryota; kingdom Viridiplantae; phylum Streptophyta; class Magnoliopsida; order Dipsacales; family Adoxaceae; genus Sambucus; species Sambucus nigra. The sequence goes on along the minus strand of OX422215.1, from coordinate 279,000,314 downwards.
AGAACCACCGATCCTACACCTTCTTACACCCCCACCACCGCCGGATTGTAGATCGGAAAGGAAGGAACACCAATAAACCCATATTCATCAACGGATCAGACCTACATACAAAGGAAAGTGTTGAAACTTGCTAAAATTTGAGTACGTCATATATCCATGTTAGTGTAGGAGCATTCCTCACAAAATTATGTTGAAATTAAGTTGAATTAAAAAGTGCATTTGATGATTTTGAATCAGAACCATGTTAGGTTTAACTCTATATTGCTTGTAGAATGAAATTTATGAGTTAAGGAGATTTAATTTGGTAAGAAATCTGGGTTTTTCTAAGTTCTTGAAGAGAAATTAAGAAACTAGGATTTTTTTAGATTACCTTGAATTTGTCCCAATATTTGATGCCCTATGATGAATTTATGATTCTTGTGCATTAGAAATCATTCATATATGTTGGTATATTGTTTGAAGTTTTTGGTTGGGAGTTTGGAAATGTTTGGTGAAGGTTTTGATGATTGAAAATGGTGAAACCCGTTAAAAAAACTATGCAGAATTCGAGACCTATAGGTGGTGAATCGATTCGTCTCCTGACCGAATCAATTCGATAAGCGAATCGATTCGAACCATGGTGAATCAATTCAATTGTCCAATTTTGGCCAATTTTCTCCCTTTTGTTCTGTATCTTTGGGGGTAACGTTCGGGGTTCAATCGTGGGACTTATTTTTAAACATAATAGGAATATATTGAGACACAAGTAGGCCTAGGTGGGGTTTCGGGTTTAGTCTGGAGAGGGGGAAATAAGGGCAAAACTTAATTTGGATTTATCGAGGGAAATACCTAATTTGGAAAAAAAAATTGTGTCTCTTAAATTCATGAGAAATGATAATTTAGACCAGTAGGGTATAGGGATTTTACGTACTAATATTATATGTAGAATAAAGGATACCATTCGAGTGGTGAGAAATACTCGAGAGCATACGATAATAAGTAAAGTTATAAATTATTAAATACGTAGAATGTTCGGGTCATACATATGCTATATACGGGATATATGATATAAGATGTGTGTATACCTATAGTGTTGATATATATATATATAGGTGGTGTGAATATCGATTGCTGGATTTATTTTGTGTATGACATACCTACGCTGCTTGCTATTAGGAGGAGGTTTCACATTGTGAACGGTCTTATCCTGACGAGCCCACTGGGGAGATTTTAGACTCATACCCTGAACATAGGACCTTGGACATGTGCTAATCTGAGAGTATGATTGTTTCGACAGTTGAATGGGTGTTTAGGTATGTGCATGATCCATTTGACTGGGGATTATGTTCACATCCTAATATGTGTGGTTTGTATTTATGGTTCGAGGGTGACACCAAATCGATTGTCCTTATTTAGTATGTGATGTAACATGACTTGATAGCAGAGTATGCATGCACCGCAGCTATGCCTCGGGGTGTCGAATTATTATATATATATATATATATATATATATATATATGATTGTGATTATTCTACTATGTGGACTTAGTAGATAAGTAAGATGGTAGAATCTAAAATAATTTAGTATGTGAACACTTAACCATTGATTGAGAAATGTGTGTGATAAGAAAAGATATATATATATAATGAATGGATTGTGTGGGAAATGTTGGTGGTCATTATGAGTTAGAGTTAAAGACTTATAATTACAAACTAATTAGGTGTTGTTACAGTAACTAGGGGGTTTATAGGTATGCTAGGCCTGCACATTAGATGAGAGGTGAGAATCTCAAGAGAGATCCCGAAAAGGTAACATGTATATAGTATTTTCTTTACAACATTTTTAAATACTTGCTAAACTGTTTTAAAATATTTTCACTCGGGCTCTGACCCGTTTCTTTCAAATTTATTTTCTTTGTGCAACTATTTTAGGTGTCTAGCCATAGGGACACCAGGCATAGGAGTCAGGTGATTTGACGTGCTGGAGCTATTGTGGAAGTTGCAGGTCGTCAATATAATATGCCTCCACATCTATCCATTAAGTTTCTGATTTAGCCATTTAAGCTACGGCATGTTACCCATTTCTAGTTACCTTATGAGATATTGTACTCTTTTATTTTAGTTGATGGGATTTTGATTTATTATTTGGTTATTTGTATTGAGACATTTAACTGGAACGTTTATTCCAGTATTATTTATTTAGTGGGATGGTTTCTCATTTATTATTATTTTATTCATTAAAATGGTGATTGTGGTTAATGGTTTAAAATTGTTGGATATTAATTAAATGATTAAATGTTCTTGGCACCAACTTAATTAATTAGTAGGTTATAAATAAAATAAATATTTTTCGACAGTGATGCTAAGAATGAACCAAGTGGATATTCTGATTTAATTTAACAAAGGACTGATGACCCGGTATTTAATTGATTGGGGTGGCCCACTCTGAAGGTCCGATAAACAAAGTACGAGACCGATGTTGCTATTATTATCAAGAAGGTCATGGAAGAGGCTGTGAAGGATGTCGTTGATATTTTCCAGTTTCAAACAAGTTTAATATCTATGACGTCCAATATCTTTAACGGGGGATGCGGATAGCTTGTTGTTGGGCCATCCTCAAATTTCCTAAGGTCCATGGGCCATTACGGAAGGTGTTTGAATCTTGCGACTTCACTTACCATCTATTGCCACCATCTTGGCCGACGTTGAGGCAAAATCTCTTGTAGAGACGATGGCCCACACAGTATCTGAAATGGTCGATGCTGGTCGAGTAGCGAATGAGTTCTAAACAGAGATGATAATTGATGCCAGGGATGGTGGGGTTCAGACGATCGAAAACGTCCAGATCGAGAACACGATTTAAGGTGACCAACTGTGGCCTGATACCCTATTTTGTTGTAACTCGTCTATTTTTATTTACTTTATAAACACTGTTTGTAACGTTAGAACTAGCAATTTAATTGCTCATATTTTTTGTGAACATGTATGGTCGATAGTTTAATGTTATGATCCATTTCTTGACTCTAAGGAAAAAATTTCTAATTGAGTCCATTGTAGTATTTGATTTATTCCCGAAAGTATTTGAGTCATACATAGATTTTTATTGTCACGATTCCACACAGTTTATGACACAAAGTTTATTGAAGACGTTGTGGCCAAGCTCCCAAGATTTATCATGCCGAGCTTATTTTGGTGCATGTTTCATGCTTTCATTGCATTCCGATGTCTCAGTTATAAATGCGTAATGTTTATGGGAGTCGAAAGTTATTTTTAGGATGTTATTTTTATTAAAAAATATTTTTAAAATGTTAAACTTCGTTTATTCCGAGATAAGGATTGTTCAGAGTTGTGTATAACACAAATTCTTGAGTTTTGTGGTTCAAATGACATTTCAGATCATTCCAGCTAGATGAACATATCGTTCGAGCGACATGCTTATCTCCTTCAAAAGATGCATCGACTTAACTTTATTATTTAAGACATGTTTCTCTCAGAATTTTGTAAGTTGTAGAACCAGAAAAGTAATTTCCATACAGTACATTTTCTGCACAAGTTTTCGAAGGTTTTCAAAGTCTAAATACATCCTAAGAGTTTGAAGATACGATCTTTCAGACCATTATGCTATAGAGATATTTGTTTGCACCATTGGGTTTTGTTCATCTCTTTTAGCATTGGGTTTTGCGGTGAAGAAGGCGAAGGAGTTCGTGTTCAACATCATAGACATTTCCAAGATACATCGATGGACACCGAGGCATTCATGGATGCGTGTGTTGTGGATCAGCAACGCGAAAGGATTTTCATTGGAACTATGGAGGAGTGGTTGAAGGAGCATATGACTTGTGGGGGATCGAGTCGTTGAGTAAATCTATCATATGTACTTTGTAATACCATATCATAATGATTTTCTGGCTTGGGTCGTTCAAGATTTTTTCCTTTAGAGGTTTCCTTATACATCTGACATTGCTTTTGTGAAATTATTTATTTTACTTGCTTTAATCACCTAGATGCATGTTTCTAATTAACCAAGATAAAATTGGGCTTAACTAAAGTTGGTTCACACACTTGGTGTGGTTTAAAATTTGGAAAAGAGAAGATTCAAAAGAAAAAGGGGCTTACAATTTGGTATCAGGGATATAAACATATTTTATTTGTGTTTGATACCTTGTGTTTTTCAGGATGAATTTTGGATGTATGGAATATTTTCATGCCCTATTTTTGGATGAACTAATTATGGTTATTGGACGATGTGTATGTGAAGTTCTTTTAAATCAATAGATGAGCGTATGTGGTTAGAAATTGAAAATGGTTGGACACCACCGGTTACACGAGATCGTTGAGTCATGGACCGAAGCCAAGAATAGACTTGCACTTTATAACTCTAAAGTTCTTCACGTTATTTCCTCACATGTCACACTAGAAGAGTATAATAGAATCATGACTTGTGAAACATAAAAAGAGGCTTAGGATACACTTGCACTTACTCACGAGGTCACCAGCATGGTCAGGGCATCTAAACTTCAAAACCTCACTACATTGTTTAAGACGATTAAGATGTTAGAGAGTGAGTCATTTGATGAGTTTTAATCTAAGTTTTCCAATATTGTCAACTCTTCGTTTAACTTAGGAGAGAAGATACATAATAACCGAGTCATAAAGAAAATTTTATAATCATTACCGAGTAGGTTTAATGAAAAAATGACCATTATGAACTCATTAGGTACGCTTGATTCGACGAAAGTTGAAGAGATTGTAGATGACATGCAAACCTATGAACTCGATATGTTTAACTTCGAGCAAGTTCCAAAGAAAGAAAAGGGCATTGCTTTGAAAGCCCGAAAGGAGGAGACTAAAGTTTTGGATGATAATTCTGATTTCGATTTTAAGGATGTAGACTTGTTGACAAAAGAAGTTCAAAAAATTTCTTAAGTTCCAAAATAATTCGAAAGATGCCAAAAGATTTGAAAAATTCAAGAACAACAAGGTAGCTCCCGCCCTTATGGATAAGAGTTAGAATGTCAAGAGGGTTGAGTCGGATAGGTGTTTTGGGTGTGAAGGGTATGGTCACAAAGTTGTCGAGTGTTCTACTAGACTTAAGAAGGAGGGAAAGAAACTGATAACATATAATGCCTTTTTAAGTGAGAGAGAATTGAAAGAGGGAGAGAGTTCCCCCAATGATAGAAAATTTCTAGCTTTCTTGGCATGTCATGTGAGAGACGATAATAAATCTTTCCATGAAGATTTTCATGTGGATGACACTTTTGAGGCCGTTGAATCCCAAGTAAGTGAGGGTGAAGCTATTGAGGATGAGAAGAACGATGTAAGAGTGTTGCAAGTTGCCTTTAGGGAGTTATATGAGGAAATGGTAAAGGTGAAAAGGAAAACTCAAAATTATAAGCTAGGTTGAATGAGCGTGCCATAGAAAATAATAACGCTTTGATTGAGGATCTTAGGGCATGGGATGAAACTTTTAGGGAGAATCTAGCACATGTGGAGAAAGAGAGATAATCTTTATGGTTTGATGAAGGCTTTAAAGAAGGATATTCTAGAGTTTGAGGAGTCTAGGCATTTGCTTGAGTCTAGAATTAGTGAGTTAGAGGAGAGATTAAAAGACTGGAGTAAGGTTAAGTTTGATTTGGAATCTAGGTTAAAGAAGTTAGATATAATGTTAGGCACCATCCAAATCAAGGGAGATAGGTTTGGTAGAGGCTACAATACTAGAGTTATTCCCATTCCCAATGCCAATACCAATCGTGTCAGAGAATTCTCAAGGAACGTGAGGAGAGGTCGACATTTTCTTATTCATTCCCTCCATATTTATACTTGTTCCCATTGGGGTAGGAAAGGTCACCTTAGACGTTTTTTCTATGACCTTAGGAATACTCCTAGGAATTTTATAAATAAATTTGTTTCGGTTCCTAAAACCCCATGTATAATTTTACACCAACTTGGGTTAGAAAATCGAACATAGAGGATTTAGGAATTAAACTTCATGGTTCTTATTTGGTTGCACTTAATTCTTCCCATGCTAAATCTAAAGGATGATTATGTTTCCATGTTTGTCATACGCTGGTCTTTGCATCATGATTTATATCTTCATAGTGTTATGACATGTGTATCTTTTGTATTATACTTTTTTATTTATTGGGTGTTATTTGAAAAAATACAAAAGATTTTATTTTTGATAAATTTTTGAGAAAATAAAAAAAGAGTTTTGGTTTCATATATTCTTGAAAAATACAAAAAGATTTTGCATTTATTTGAATCAAAATATGTTGAAAAACCAAAAAGATTTTTTATTTGTTTTGAGTTCTGGGTTTCCATGTTGATGTGGCATATTGGTGTGCTTGGACCACCTTCACTTCATTATCCATGTGGCTAGGACATTTGATCCTAATTATTGATGCTTCGAATGATCTTAACCATTGTATTATTGGGTTGTTTCAAAGTTGATATGCATTTTTATTCGACTTTGTATACATGCCATCTTTGCACACCTGCGCGAGTTTATATGAATGTTTGACATCTCTTGCATATTTGAGTTTGGTGAGACGTTCTTATCTCAATCTTGTCATCTATGCGTTAGTAGAATTAAGGAGGAGGTGTGCATGTAAGAACCATTTACCGTGAGGATTATAATTGCATAAATGAAAAAATTATGAGTGTTCACGGGAAAGGACCGTAAGAGTACAAAATTTACTCGTTGTGAAATCCACCTTTTAAAAAGTGCCTAAAAGAAAATAAAGGCAATAAAAAGATTCATATGCCAAATTAGGGCCAATAGGATTTTCTCTAAGTTGAGAAAGATATAAACCTCTATAGAGTTTGAAAAAAGAATACATATATATGAGGGTGTTTGGTTGGAGAAAAATTAAACGGGTTTGCACCACGAATCCTAACTTTGAAAATCGTGTCATAACGCTATTGTTTGTAGAATCGTCAAAATTTTGAATTTGTGTTCGTGATGTTTGTATAGTATATTAAGCTCAATTATTTAATTGGCACATATAGCTAAAATAATGTTTAATGATATTTAGCTATCAATTGGAGCTTCTTGATCATTTATATGTGTTAAGATTGTGAATAATGTGTTGTAGCTCACAACCATTCACTTCATATTCATGTTTGAGCACATGGGTACTATGTAAGCAGGTAAATCACGTTGATTTTTATTTATTTTATTTTTCTTTTTTGATACTATTTTGTTGTTATATGCTCTTTCTAGTAAACTTTTTCAGGAAATTTTTTCACTGGGCAAAACTTCATAGTTTTTAGTGTTGGAACTCAGATTTTTGTATGTCATGCAAACGACAATGAGGCTTTATTAGAGATACGTTCTTATGTCGTGCAAAGTACTGTTCATGTGAGGTTCAAGCGACGCATTCTCAAGGCATCAGTTTTTTTAGGCATGGTAGCGAGAAGATCGCGAGATAGGTTGCTTCGAGCGAGAGGCTACTGGAATCCATTTTTTGTAGCTCACTTGATGTTCTGGTTCAAGCGACATAGATATGTCGTTCAAATGACAATTCTAAGTCGTTCGAGCGACCTTCTAGAGAATTTTTTTTCTTCTATTTCACTACCAAAAATTATATGATTCATGCTTAGGTACTTCTAGGTTTCTCTGAATTGTTTGTATGCATTTCTCATTGATTACATTTTTTACTGCATTTTGTTCACCTGCTTTGACTTTGATGATTTCTCACATGTGACTACTATTTTGTAGGTATGGATTTGATATTTTTTTTAGTATTATTAGCTGGTTGTTTAGTGTTTATCTAGATACACTTCATGATTATCTCATTCTTGATATATTGTTAAATTGTTTATCTTTTCACTTATTGTCTATTCGAGACAAAAGGGTGAGATATGTATGTGATGTAGGGGGAGATTTTGGTTGAGCACATAATTTTTTGTTGCATTAAAAATTGATATCATATGCTTTCATGCTTATATGTTGGTATTAATTAGTTTGCACAAATTGGTATACATATTTCAATGCTTGTTTTCAAATTGGTATCCAATTTGCTCACATATTTAACAAATGATATAATTATGTTTTTACAAATTGGTATTCGTAGTACATAGTGGTATCATAATGTTTTATGTCATTTGTTCCTCCATACTTCATTGGGTAGTCGTCTATTTCATGTGTGTAGGTATGCTTTAGAGATTCGAGATTCAAGTCTACATCACATTCTGATAGCTCATGCTTGTCGGACCATCATTTATAGTCTTATCACGTAATTCTTGACTTTAGTTTTTATGGGATGGGATTTACGCGTAATATGGCTTGAAGGACCGACTTAGGCATTTCACTGATTGTGTTTTGTCCCGGAATAGGCAAATGGGGAGATTTTTAAGGACAAAATTTCTAATTGAGTCCATTGTAGTATTTGACTTATTCCTGGAACAAAACATGTTTTTGAGTCATAGATAGATTTTATTGTCACGATCCCCCACAATCTATGACACAAAGTTTATTGGAGACGTTGCGGCCAAGCTTAAGAAATTTATCACGCCGAGATTATTTTGGTGCACGTTTCACGTCTTCATTGTTTTCGATCTCTCAAGTATGAATGTGTAATGTTTATAGGACTCGAACAATATTTTTAGGTTATTTTTTTATTAAAAAATGTTTCTAAAATTTTAAACTTCATTTATTCTAAGATAAGGATTGTTTAGCGTTGTGTATAACACAAACTCTTGAGTTTTTTGGTTCAAACAAAATTGCAGGTCGTTTAAGCGAGATAAATATGTCCATCAAGCGACATGGACATTTCGTTCGACCGACAATATTATCTCATTAGAATGATGAACAGACTTAACTTTATTATTTAAGGAGTGTTTCTCTCAGAATTTCGTAAGTTGCAGAACCAGGAAAACAGTTTCCATACAGTACATTTTTTACACAAGTTTTCTAAGGTTTTCAAAGTCTAAAAAAATCCTTAGAGTTTTAAGACCCTAAATTTCATACTATCATGCTATAGAGATCTTGGTTTGCACCACTGGATTTTGTTCATCTTTTTGAACGTTCGATTTTGCAGTGAAGAAGCAAAAGAGTTCGTGTTCAACATAGTAGATGTTTCCAAGATACATTTATGGACACCGAGGCATTCGTGGACACGTGTGCTGTGGAGAGGTATCCTGGAAGGATTTGCATGGGCACTGTGGAGGAGTGGTTGAAGGATCAGATCATTAAGACTTGTGGGGGATCGAGTCATTGAGTAAGTTTATTGTCTATACTTTGTAATACGAAATCATAGTGACTGTGTGACTTGGGTTGTCCGAGATTTTTTTCCTTAGTGATTTCCTAGTATATCTTATGTCGGCTTTGTGAACTTATTTATTTTACTTTCTTTCATTACCTAAATGCATGTTTAGGATTAAACAAGATAAAATTGAGCTTAACCAAAATTGGTGCACACACTTGGTGCGATTTAAAATTTGAAAAAGAGTTTTTTAAAAAAGAAAGTTATTTTTGATATCGTTAAAACACATTCGAAAGAAAAAGGGGCCTACATTGACCAAGTGTTGTGTCTGCAATCTTTATAACTCCTCACCATTGTTTGGCATTCTTTGAGTATTATGCTTTTGCGTACACATTATATATATTGCATTCATCATAAGAGGCTGATGATGGTCTCAACATAAAAGTGAAGATTCTTAACTTGTGTTTTCCACAACATTGTGATGCCATACGTTGTTGGGTGTGCATGGATGAGACAAATCTCTTCATTCCCTCCCATACCAATAAGTGAGTTATGAACTTGAAATCACTACATAATGGTGTTTAATCAACCATAATGAAATGGTTTTTAATTGTTTTTCACCAAATGAATGATGTTATCACCCAAATCCTCTCTCGTCGTTATCAAGAGTGTGTGTCTGAGACAAGTATCTTCCTACACTCTCATATTTTTGAGAGAGTTTTGACTTTTAATTCACCACATAATGATGTTTAAGAAAACATAATGACATGATGTTTAATTTTTTGTCATCAAATGAATGATGTTATCCCCAAAGCCCCCTCTCATCGTTGCAAAGAGTGTGTGGTTAAGACGAGTCTCTTCCTACACTCTCGTATCTCTGAGAGAGTTATGTCTTTTAATTCACCACATTATGATGTTTAAGTGTTTTTCACCACATAAACGATGTTGTAACACTCTTTCCCCTTCTCGGTGTTATTAAGAGTGTGTTAAGAGCCGAGAATCTTCACATACTCTCGTATCATCAAGATGTAGTTTAACTAATTCATCATTAAAGCTAGTTCAAACAATGCAGCAATTAGCAATAACAAGAAGATATGAGACAACACTTGTAGCTTTCATTAATTCTTGATCTTTCATACAAAGAATTGTCGTATAAATAAAGGACTGTCATACACTGATAAGCAAAGCAATATTTCACTGGTAGTATCTCTTCAAATGGTCAGCATTTCAGGGGTTTGAGAAGGGTTCACCCTCTAGGTTTTCCAACCGATAAGTTCATGGGATGACCTCCTTTGTAACTTTGTACGGACCATCCTAATTAGGATCTATCTTATTATGCTTTTAACAAACCTTCTTCAATAGTAGGTCATCCACAACTATCGGCCTAGCCTTCATTCTTTTATAATAAAACTTGGCAGCTCTCTACTAATAATAGAACTTCAGCATCCTCTCATCTCTCCCTAATCAGATATAAATCGACCCTTCTCTCGTCCTCGTTAGCTTCGGGATCATAGGTTCGGACTCTGTGCTGGGGAGCCCAAGTTTAGTATGGATGACATCTTCATACCCATAGCCTAGCAATAATGGTGTTTATCTGTCAGGGTCATCTCAGTCTTCTTATAAGATAATAGGACCCTATATAGCTATTCTGTCCACATACCTTTTGTATCTTGTTGATTCTTCTTGATGTCATTAAGTATCTTCCTATTCCTGGCCTCAGTCTAGTCATTGGCTTAGGGTTGGCCTATTGTCGAATAGAACTATTTTATGCCCACTCTGTCACAGTATGCCTCTAAGGACTTATTCTTCAATTACTTGCCACTACCTAATATTAAGGTATGAGGCAGGTTGTATCTGCAAGTAATATTCCTCAAAATAAACTTGAACATCTTTAGTTCAGTGATGGAAATTATTACCTCAGCCTCTAATTACTTTAAAAGTAATTAATATCCATGATCAAATACTGATAGTTGTAAGTTTCCTTTGTGAGTGGACCTACCAAATCAATTCCCTAAATTGCAAATGGCCACGACACAGTGCTGGACGAGACGGGTTGGTGAGGCCGGTGAGGAATACTAAAAAATCTCTGACATTTATCACATTTTTTACGTAGTCAGCTGTATCTTTCTCGAGTGTCGGCTAATAATAACCCTAACTGATCGTCCACCCACATGGCTTGCACATGACCCTTCATGAACATCTTGTAGAACATAGCTTACCTCTGAAGGGTGAATACATCTAAGTAGGGGCAATAAGAATCCTCTTTCGTATAGTACGTCTCCAGTGATACCCTGATGTACTTGACCAGTGGATCCATCCATAAATCTCCCAAGTTTAATTTCAAGCAAAATTTAACCCCACTGTCGTCCCCTTCTATGGTCGACCTATATAGGATCTCCACCGTTACTTTGCCTCTGATCACAGTTATTGTTGCTAATGCTAACCTTGCTAAAGCATTGACTTGGCTATTATGAAGCGGATGAATCCTTTTGAGCTTCACCTCTTTGAAGTTTTTAATAACTTTCTTGACCCGTGCTAAGTATTTGTCCATCTTCTCATCTTTGATCTCATAGCCCCCCAAGATGTGGTTTACCACTAATTGTGAGTCATTATGGACTATTGGAAGAAGTGTGCCAATAAGGCCTCATACACTAACTTGTTGTTAGATACCTTGAAGATAAATCTCAATTAAATTCAATATCAGTGCCATTTCGAGGCGAGAGTATCAACCTAGTGCCACTACCAGTTTCACAATATGAGCTATCCACAAATAGGCTCCACATTCGACCTTCCTCTGAAAGAGTCCCATTGGCTTTGTGAACCTCGATCAATGCTGAATTTTCTAAATCTTCTTATATTATAATTGTTGGTGCCACCACCTCTTTAATACCATCATTCTCGACCTCGGCCCATGCGAATTTGGCCATAAAATCTTCTAAGGCTTGGCCCTGGATTGCGGTCCTAGGATGATAAATGATGTCAAACTCACCTAGCTCAATTGCCGAGGCTATCAACCTAATCTATTTCTTGGGTATATGGATGGCTTGACTCAAGGGAGAGTCAGTGAGCACTAACATCATATGATCTTGGAAGTATGCCTTCATCTTCCTTGAAGCATGTCTTAGTGCATACAATAACTTCTCCATTTTATAATTCTTCAACTCGGCCCCTTGCAGGGCTTTGCTGTTGAAATACACTTGATTTTGGACACCATCATCTTCATTTACAATAGCTGCACTGATGGCTGACTCTGATACCGATAAATACATAATTAATTTTTCTCCTTGAACGGATCGAGACAGTAACATCGGCGATCCTAAGTAATCTTTGAGTTATTAAAAGGCCTTTTCACATTCTTTATCCCACATAAACGCTTTCCTCAAGATTTTGAAGGATGACAAACACTTATTTGTAGCTCTTGAGATGAAACGGTTGAGGGTCGCAACACGCCCTGCCAGCCTCTACACGTCTTTGATCATCTCTAGTGTCTACATGTCTAGGAGATCTTTGATTTTTATGGTTTTTGCCTTTATCCCCCTTTGGTTCACAATGAATTTAAGAAATTTGCCTACGCCGACACCGAAAACATAATCGATCGGGGTCAGTTTCATTATAAACTTATCCATTGTATTAAACATTCATCCAAGGTTTTTCACATGAGTCTTGGCCTTGAGGCTCTTAGTCATCATGTCGTCAATGTAAACATTCACCGTCTTCCTAATATTGTCTGCAAATATCGTATTGAGAAACTTCTTATAGGTTTCCCTTGCATTTTTAAGGCCGAATGACATGTCCTTGTAGAAGTTGGTTCCTTTATCGGTGATAAAAAAGGTCTTCTCATCATCAACTTTGTCCATAAATATCTTATTATACCCTGAGAAAGCATCCATAAAACTCATAACCTCACGCCCATCCGTGGCATCGACCATCTTATCTATATGATGCAAATGAAAGATGTCTTTAGGATAGGCTTTTTCGAGATTAGTAAGTCAACAGACATTCTCCACTTATCATTGGCTTTTAGGACGATTACGATGTTGGACTACCTTTCTGGGTATTTCACCTCTCAAATGAACTCAGAAGTTTATATCTTCTTAACCTCTTCTTAAATGATCTCGTACTTCTCTCTTGCATAGGTTTTTCTCCTTTGCTTCATGGGCTACACCTACTCATCAATATTTAATCGGTGGTAACTGATATTTGGGTTTATTCCAACATGTCTTCATGAATCCATGCAAAGATACTCTGCCTCCTTCCTAATAATTTGACTAAATCTTCTTTTACTTCCTTGTTAAAGGCTTTCTCAATTTGAACAATTTTTTTCAGCTCATCCTCATTGAGGACGATGGATTCTACCTCCTCTACGGGTTCACCATTTTACAGTTTCTTCTCGTCTCTTAGGTCAAGAGAATCTATATTATAGGAATTAATGGACTTCTTGTAATCCTCTTTCTGCTCAGCTGAACTAAAGTAACATTTCCGAGCTTCCACTTAGTCCCCTTGAACTTCCCCTTCCCCATAAGGAGTTGGGAAATTTTCATTTGGTGGACACTGGATGGGACTGTCTTAAACCCCTTGAGTGCCACTCTTCCATAAATAATGTTATAGGTCAAAAATGCATTCTCATCCATAACAAAAGAGCTTACCCTCTTGGTAAGACACCTCGTCCAGGTGCCTATACAAACATCCATTTAAAATACCCCCATACGATGGACCTTCTCCCCACTAAAGCCGATCATCGACTGATGGTATGGGACTAGTATCTTTTTGCTCTGCTTCAAACCTTTAAATCAGTCCTAGAACATCACATCAACCGATATGCCTCCATCAATAAGTATGCATCACACATCATAGCCTTGTACCCTGATGCTGATGACCAAAGGATCGTCACGAGGGGCCACAATTCCCGTGAAGTCCATTCTAGAAAATCCCACCACTATTGTGTCCATGTCAACTTTCTTTAATTTTCCCAGCATTGGCTATGTCCCAGCCTAGTTAACATCTAATCACTTAGGCGCCAATTTTGGCTCTACCACGTGGGATTTACGGTCGGATGTCTCCATACCTCTCCTGACTAATACCTTGCATATCACTTTCACATTAAATGATATCATGTGCATTCTAACTTTTTCTTCTGGGATCGTAGGTGAGATATCTAGGTCACTCTCTTCATTATTTGATTCATCATCTTTATTTTCAGTCAGGGCCTATCCTCTCGGCTTTTATTCCTTTCCCCCACTGTGCTTCTTTTTGGAGTTATCTTTGGCACCACTTCGATCTACATACTTTCGAGCATTCCCTACTTCAGCATCTTCTCTATCTTATCTTTTAGAGAAAAATATTTATTAGTCATATGCCCATGGTCTTGATGGTACTCACACTATTTGCTCTTGTCCCTCTTATGAATAGGGGACTTGAGTTTCTCGAGCCAACGAAATGCCCTTTTATCCTTGATCCCATTGAGGATCATATCTGGGCTTACTGTTAGGGGGTATATTTGGTTAACTTATCCTCGACCGATCTTTTATTCCCTTCATTATCTTTATAATTACAACTACAAGCCTTTTGCATGTCTTCTCTCTTTATTTCCTTGGCTTCTTTTGCAATCATGACTTTTCTAGCCGAAGCCAGAAGTTCTATCATGGTTTTTAGAGGATCCTTAAAGAGTTTCCACAAGATTTTACCTGGTTGTAATCCATTAATGAGAGACGTCATGGCTATGTTATCTTGATATCCCTCCACTTCTAACTTCTCTTTATTAAATTGACAGATGTAATCCCTCAGAGTTTCATTCTTGCCTTGCTTCACGTTCAGGAGCTGGGTCACCTACTTTAGCAGCTTCATATCGAGGCAGAAATTGTGAATAAATTTCTCACCAGTTATTTGGAGTTTTTAATTGAATTCTTAGGAAAGCATGTGTACCACATATGGGTTGCATGTGAGAGTGATAGATAAAGACCCGCACATCATCTCATCTAGGGTGGAGTATATATCATTCTCCTGCTGATACATGTATATGATGTGCACTAGATTTTCATGTCCATCATATTTAGGGGTCACAATGGGAGGTTAAAATTTAGAGGGAGTAGGTAATCTTACTATATTGGCGATGAAGGGAGACCCTTCTATGTAACCTTATTGGTTTGGATCTCGGCTCTTCAACATCGTACCAATCTTGTCTTCTAACCATTGGATGGAGCTATTTTAGGGGTTCTCCTCTAGCACAGCATTGTTTACTCCCCCTTTAGAGTCAATTGGGTCTTTTACTTGCTCTAGTACAACAGTTCTCTATTGATTATTTACTTTTCTTTGCTCCCCATCTCGACCTTATTATGGTCGAGCATCACTACGTCTGCCATTCCCCACATAGGCCACATTACTACGAAAATGGGAGAGCTGATCATGTAAGTCTTCTACAGGTTTGAGACGATCAAATGTTAACCCTCTACTGAGCATATCAAAGGTGGAAGTCCTTTGTTAGACTTCTGGTGTCAATCTATCACTCTTTCCCTTATAAGTTGGAGTCGAGAAATTTATGTCGCCTGAAACCTTATATAGCTCCCAACTATCTTCCTCATCGCGGTCCTGGTTATCCAGGCAATCTTGCACTTATTTTCCTAGGTGAAGATTCCTAGGATCAATAACATCTCTCTACTGCTGGTGGCATTGATCCTCCTTTTGTGGGTCCATAGTTTGTCCCTCTATTCTCGAATCCACTATCTCCCTGACGGAAGGAGTGATGATAAGGGATGGGTCACTCGGTGCTCTTCCTAACACACTTTGGCTAAATGCCATGAAATTCTCTTGCATTTTTAATGGATGACCACTAGAGATCGCAGATCCATCGCCACATAAGCTATTTCTGACTGAGGTGGTGGTTGGATAGAATTTAAGCCAACATCGGGAGGTAAATGTGATGCCATAGCTCCGATGAGAAGAAGTAACAAAGCTAGATGAATCGTAAGTAGTAAGGAAGCTTATAGAGCACACCTAACTCTTATAATGGGGGTACAAGTCGAATAATGGTGGAGATCAACCACCACAAGAGACAAAAGTGAGTGTCCAGGCTGGAAAATAAGAGGAAGAAGATCCATCTCTTCCCACAAATGGTGCCAAAATGATGATGCTATGAAATCACCACTTAAGTTTATGCATACAGTTGAAGTTTTAGCTAATTCAACAATGGTGATATAGATACATGAATGTAAATATTGGAGAAGGCGGTGTGGGAAAGAGAGAGGAACGACATAAGATGTAAAGTGGTTCAGGCTTAGCCTACTTCACTATGAAAGGTGATGGTTTTTTTGTATTTCTATAAGGCACTGAAGGACGTTGATACCTTCACTCAAGCTTTCTCTCTCTGTATTATAATTCTGCAGAGTTTTAACTAGGGTTTTAATATCTCGATCCCCTCAAATGAAGAAGATGAAGGTATATATAGGCTTAAGGGTGCACAATGTGCCCCATAAGCATGTAATAGGAATGCACAGGATGCGGCAGCTAACCAGGATATGGAACCTATCACTGGCGCATGTATGTCATGATGATGAGAATATCCCCTCATGTAGGTTAGAGATCTGTTATAACTACCTGGCACACGTGGACTACTAATGTCTGAGTCACATGTGCCCTATGAAATGTACCTGTCGGCTCTGATGGTCGTGATCGCGCTGAGACCTACATAGGCAATCTTCCAAGCGATAAGTTACGAAGCGGAGTCTGTGTTGTTGTTCGACTTGCCAAGGTGATATGAGGATGAGATGAGATGTATCAAAAGGGACTGTAAAGTTAGCTCTGCCGAGTGACTATGGAGAGATGAGGATGAGGTCTTAGAGGCCGAGACCTTTAAGGGTGACCCACATTATATCAATTGATGAATGGATACATGTGATGAATATTGAGTAGTGTCGGTCAAACTATGTTGGGTGTGTCAGGGGACGAGTCCACTTTTTTGTAATAATCAGCCCCATGACGGTCACTTCTTCATTTGACGGGAACGAGCCCATACTTATGTGTATCACATAATAAAGTAAGAAAATGGAGATAAAGCACAAGATATAGTGTGGTTTGACTATAAAATGAGTCTACATCTATTTTGGTTTCCTCGTTGTCATTATTCGATAGCATTAATACCAGAGTTGGGTGCCTTTAGAGGCGTACAACAAAGATGGAGAGCTAAATGCATGCCCATACATGCTCCGTGGTGAGCTAGATGCGACCTGTAGGGCAAGGTTGTTGAGGGATCGTGTATTATAGCATCTCAGGTAGTCGGGAGTGACTTGAATGAGCTCTCAGATGAAGAGAGAGAAAGGGGTGGAGAGTTTGACAGGTCCTCACTGCCAAACATGTCATGCCAAATGAGGGGGTTGATCACTTTTATATATAGAAGCTAAGGGAAGGGTCACGGGAATAGACCTAGTGACATATGGATAAGTGATTCAAGTGTGTAATCCTTATTGCAGTTGAGATATGGTATATGCTGCTAGTGCGGTAGGTGGTTGCGGCTTATGGGAGGCGTGGCCATGGCCTTTTGAGGTGTTGGAAGAAGGATGATGTTGCAGCCAGTCTGAGCCCTGGACATCATCATTACATTTGTGCCTTTCGCATCCATGGTACCAGTATTAGGCATATCAATCTTTAAGGATCTCTTTCCCAAATCAAGAAGAACACAATCAAAGCTCTAAAACCCTTACAGGGATTTTCTCTATTGCTGATTTGGGGATTCAAGTCTCTATGACTGAAGAGGAAATGAATTCAAATTCTTGAGGCTAATCGGTGGATACCAAGGCAAGTTATACTTACAGTGGGCGGTGCTAGACTGCATCATTTTCTATTGAATATTTGAAGACATCTATGCATTATACTAATATAAGTTTTCAAGTGTCTGTCAAACTCCTTAATAGCGATCAATTAAAGATTTTGCCTGAAAGGAATTTTTCCTTTATCTTTTTTGGTTTTGAATTTGTCTTCAAATTATATTATATGTTCACTCTAAATTAAATTAAGATAAAATTTGGTAAATAGTGAATTTGTGTATTTGGCCTTAGATACAAGTAAATCTGTATAACTCCTGCACTTGCTTTCTCAAATTGTTATCATAGCTGGTTACACTAATTTTATTGTGTAATCTTTAAAATGGGATTATTTGGATAATTTGTATAATAGACTACTAATTTTTGACGGGTCAAATTATGTATATTAGAAAGCTCGAATGAGATAGGAACTGAAGTCGATTGACGAGAGAGTCTGTGAAAGTGGGTGGACACCACCTACTGTGACTAGTGACAATGTTGAAAGTCTTAACATGTCACTTTCTGAATAGAGGATGATTTGAAGTGGAGTAATTTTAACTCCCGCGGCATGAATGCAATTTCTGATAATGTCACCCCTGACGAGTTCCGCCGCATCATGACATGCACTACATTTAAGGAAGATTAGGATGCTTTCCAACTCGTTCATGAGGGTACCAACTCTATGAAAGCTTCTAAGCTACAAAATCTCACCACATGGTTTAAAACTATCACCATGCTAAGAGTTTGAGATTCCTGTTGTCCGATTTTATCCCTAAAGTTGCGGTGCTTAATTTGTTGGGCATTTTAGATACGCTTAGGTTAGAAGAACTCTTAGGAGACCTTCAAACTTATAAAATTTATACTTTCCCTAAGATTAAAAAATTGAAAGAATAATGGATTTCTTTGAAAACCCAATATAAAGGAAAGAGGAGGTCTTTTCTGACTATAATTTGATTTTGATCTCGATGATTTGTCCCTTTTGGGAAAAAATTTAGAAAGTTTCTCAAATTAAGAAAAGACAACTCTTCTAAAGAAAATAAAAGTTTTGAGAATAATAATGATTTTAATTCGAGCAAGAAAGTTTTTGAAAATGCAAGATGAGAGTACCTTAACAAAGATGACGAGATATGTTATGAGTGCTAAGGTAAGGGTCACAAAGCCCATGAGTGTGCTATGAGGCGAAAGAGACAGGGTAAAGGAAAATTTGCCTATAATGCCACTCTTAGCGAGAGCGACTTTGAGTCAGTGGATTCCACGGATGAATCACCATGTGGACGTAACTTCACTGTATTCATGTATAATTGTGTTGGTACTTTGAGTATGTCTCACACCAATGAGGACATTCCTAAACATTATGACCTCGAATAGTGTGTTTAGTCATTCCAGAGCGAGTGAGGGAGATTACCTTTTGAGTAAGGGAGAAAGTGATCTTCATCATGATTACACTGAGATTTACGCTAACTGTTTTAAAATGAAAAGAAAAAATAAAATTTTTCCGCTTAGGGTGTTAGCTTTGTAGAAGGAGTTGAGAGAGTTGAGATAGAGTGTGTCCTTGGTGAGAGTTTCTTTAGGAGAGAGAGCCATTTTAATGGAGAGGAATAGTGGTGACTTGACCAAAATAGTGGTTTATTTTACGAGCGATCTTGAAGCGTCATTGAAGAATCATGAGAAATTTGAACCCCTTGTATCCTAACTTGAGAAAGATCTCGAACATTCCCAGAGGTCAAGGCTACTATAGACGATACATAGAAGAAGGTAGGAACGATGTTCCTCAGTCACATTTCTTGTTTTAGGGAGAGGCAAGGAATAGGTTACGATGGTTCATCAACTTCCTATGTCTTATCGAAATCAATTACTAAATTTGTGATGGATACTCAATATAAAAAATAAAATAAAGTTCAACCTAAAAGAGAAAATCATGGTAGACCTAAACAAATCTATGTTTGCACCCATTGTGAGAGGAAAGGTCACCTTAGCGAATATTGCTACAAGTTACAAAGAACTCAACATACATATACCCATGCACATCGCTATAGTGATATTTCTAGTATTAGAGATCAAGTTGAGTTCCTAGTCGCCACTTTTCAAAGCTTATTAGAAGAATTTCAAAGGATATCTATGCCTTTTGAGAACTCTTCTAACACCGAATAGACCCAACAATGATAATGAAATATAAAAGGTTACTTCCACTTGGGCACCTAATCAAGATGACAAATCCCTTGTTGTTCACGTCCCTCTCAAGGTTTAAAGTACTTTCCAATGTTGTTTCAATAATGGGTGCTCTAGGAAAATGACCGCTGACAAATCGTATTTATCGACCTTATGGATCACAAGGAAGGCAATGCCACCTTTGAAGATGGGAGTAGGTCTAACATTTTAGGACGTGGTTGTGTTAAAACACCTATATTTCCTAAGATATACAATATGTTGTACGTCAAAGCGAACATGATTAGCACAAGATAACTTTATGACACAAACTTTGCAGTAAAGTTTGATCGGTCCAAGTGTAACATATATGATCAATTCGGTGAACTATTACTACAAGGAGTGAGGACCGACGATAATTTCTATAAAATTATTCCCAAGTCCTCATATGTGTGAAATAATGCCACGGTCTCCTCTATAGACCTTTGGCATCAACGACTAGGTCATGGGAACTTTAGAGATGTTGAAAGACTAGTGAGGAAAGACCTAATGCGTGGCTTACCATCGCTTAGGAAACCAAGTTCCCCAATTTGTGGTCTTTGCTAATAATGAAAACAAATTCAAAATCCCCATCGAAAGTTGTAAACTATTACCACCTCTCTTGTATCGGAGTTGATACATATGGATCTGATGGGTCTTACTCATATGAAGAGTATAGTTGTTAAGAGATACATTCTCGTGATGGTCGATGACTTTTAGAGATACTATATCATGGGATTTCTAACAGAAAAATCTGATATGGTTGATTTTCTAACAACCAAGTGTCATGTCCTACAAAACTAAACGGTGTCACTATTAATCAAATATGTAGTGATAATGGCACATAATTTAAAGAAGTCGGTTGGATAGATATTGTGATGGAGTGGGCAACAAACACAAGTTTTCGATCGTTTCCACTCCTCAACAAAATGGGATTATTGAGAGGAAGAACCAGGCGATTCAAGAAATGGCTAGATCCATGCTTCTTGGGAGAAACGTACCTAGATGGTTTTCGGCAGAGGCGATTCATTCCACATTCCATACAATGAATAGGGTATTTATTCATTCTTAAACGTTACACATGCCATATAAGTTATTGATAGGGAAGAAACCTAACCTATCGTATTTATATGTTTTTGGGAGTCTTTGTCATATTTTGAAAGATAGAGAGCACTTATAAAAGTTCGACTCTCAAAATGATAAGGGGATATTTTTAGGTTCTTCATCATCTAGTAGGGCGTATAGGATGCTTAACCTTGCAAGATATAAGGTTACGGAGTCAATACATATCACGATTAGAGAAGATGATCCCCTAGTGTTTGTTAAACCTGACCTCGAGTGTGAGAACGATGCACCCCTCGGTGAGGAATCCATTTTTCCTCATACTACTAGTGGTCCTCTCTCTTGATTTAAAGGATCCACCCTCTTGAGTTCGAAAGAGTCATGGCCCTTCCTCTATACTTGGTGATCCCACACTAGGAGTTTATACTCGTGCTCAACTTGAGAATATTGTTAGCTACTTTTACTACACCTCCTTAGTTGAGCCATTAATGTTAAAGAATCATTCAAGGATGAGCATTGAATATCCTCTATGCAAGATGCGTTGATTTAATTTCGCAAGAACAATGTATAGGTGTTAGTCCCCCGACCCAGCAAGACTAATATGATTGGTACCAAGTGGAATTACATGAATAAGATGGAAGATAATTGTATCATAGTTTGTAATAAGGCTAGGTTGGTCGCGAGGCTACACGAAGATTGATGATGTAGAGTTTGATTAGATATTCGCTCTTGTTTCTAGGCTTGAGTCCATTTTCTTACTAATCGCCATAGCATATAATATACGGTTCAAATTATACCAAATGGATGTCAAGAGTTCCTTAATGGAATTCCGTAGGAGGAAGTTTTCGTGGAATAACCAAAGGAGACCCAATGCACCCAGGACACGTCTTTATCTTAAGAATGCCTTGTATGGTTTGAATCAAGCACCCCGTGCTTGGTATGAGAGCCTAACTTCTTATGCTTAGCTTGTGGCTTCAAGTGTTGAACTTGCCTATCCTTTTCATTCTTTTTCAACATTTGATACTTGTAGTTTGGTTATCAATTTTTATATATTAATTTAGTTTGATTCGATTTGTTAAGCTATCAATCTGGTTCATGTGTTTTATTGATGCTAATATTGGATTTAAGAAAGTATGATGGAACTCTGAGACCAGAAAATTAAATATAATTTATCTTATTTCATTTTCTTTGTCCTCTATTTTTTTGAAAATCCACGAAATAAAGGAAATTGAAATAAAATGACATTGCTGCATAGTTTTTTTTATTTCCAATTTTTGACTTAGTGTTATCTGTGTGAATTCAAAAGGGGTGGCTTGATTTTTGTTAACGTGTCTGATCGAGTTTAGCCTTTGTCTTTTCTTCTAAAATTTTTACGTTTTTAAATTAAATTTCCGATCAGAATTTGTCTCTGGCCATGGTATATCCATTACAAGATTCTATAGTTAGATTTTTAATTTAATAACAAAAGATATGGAAACTATTACGTCATCTTGATATTCAATAACTTCCCTCAACAATTCATCCAAGTTATCGGATGTTTTTTCCACACCTACTGTGACGACACTCTCTACCAAGCCACCCAAGACAACCAAAGCCTTTATGATTATTAACTCATTTTTTTCAATATCCGTGTAAGTACTTTGGTTATAGTTAGATACCAATGTAAGAGTCATATCAACAACTCAGTTAAACTTTTATTACTACATCATGATACCTTGGAATGGGAAAGAGGACAGTTCTTGCGGTTGGATAAGGACTTCACGTGTTCTTCTCATTGCATATACTATTGGCAGATTTGATGAGCGCACTCTTCATGATTTCATACATGATTCTGATTAGCGACATTTTCAGCATCCTGAAAAAATTGACGATGAAGAAGAATTAGAGGAGTTTGTTAATTTTAAGCATTATCGAGATTTTATTAAGCATCGTTGTAGAGGATGTCGATACTTTTTTTGTTGCGCTAAAGCAAGACTATCTATAGCGACCAAGACGATAAAACTCACTCGGGAATTTTATCATACACTTGGTGTGCGGAAAACACCCAAGACCTTGTTCCCAAAATGAACTAGTGTACAAACTCCCAATCAATTCAACCAAACATCAATTAAGAGACAATAAGAACATACAAGCAATCATCAAATCAAAACAACAACAATACACCGTGGTTCACCCAAATTTGGGCTACATCCACTAAGGAGGATTTCTTCTTTCTATAGATAAATGGAGGAACCCAAAGGTTATACACACACACAATTTATCTCTTTTAAAAAGTCACTCACAACCTCACAAGAAATCACCGCTCAAATGGGAGCTCTACCTCTCTTTAGCTTTGATAACTCTCAAAATAGCTCTCAAACTTGTCCTCTCACAAAACCTAGAAATAACACTTGTAGTTATAGATTTGAGCCAAAATGGCAAATTTGTCAATAAATCAAAACTGAAAATAACACAACACAAAGTTGCCTCAAACTCAGTTCTGTCCTAAACATCATAGGAGAGCCAAAACCAACAAACTCCACCTTGGCGATCCTGATGATCCAACCAATCTCTAGAATGCTGAAATTGAACCTGCTTGAAGACCGTCCCACCATTTTCCAAGCTAATGCAATTCTCCCAGGCGATCCTCACGATCCAACCAAACTCGAAATACAAACATTGAATCCGCTCAATGATCATCCCGACGTCTAACAAGCCAATACGCTCCACCCGACGCTAAAGTGAGATATCGCAAGTCTTCACTCCAAGACTCCAAACGACTCCACCTGCCGAGGAACCAAGTTCTAAACTAAGAACTCTCCATCTCAAGCATCTAAATGCTTCCTATGTAACCATACGGTGAATCTCGCTCCTCATGTAACCCGATGGGTAAACCCCCACACAATACACATAGCATACACCCTCTTTACACAAAACATTCACACACATTAACACCATCTTCCACCATAAGAAATAACCATAGATGAGAGGGAAAATTCCTCACCTATCATACCCTCCAAATCTCACCCTCGAAAGATGTACCAAGTCTTTGTCACGAAAAATTCCCGTTTTCCAATGCTCACAAATAATAACTCATCCGCCCTCCTTGAACTAGCTACACACACCTTGAATCCATCACGGTCATACACCTCCTCGATTCCAATAAGCCAATGCATATGTGCAACTAAATCGGGTCAACATCACCCGTTGGCCCTGGAGGGGGACATCAATCCATCCCCTCCACTAGTACGTATTGTCTCATCACTACAGTCTAGTCTCGAAAAGTGAGCACTCAATGTCTCCGCTTTGTTCACAAACGAGACATGCCTTGAACATTTAATCACTTGTGCACAACTCTTACCCATCTTTTTCGAAGTCTGATTTAGACGATATAACCCTCTCTCTCCTCTCCCCTCGCTAGGACCATAAAACTGCGTGTGACTCTCAAGCCTCCACCCGCCAGCTCCACCCGACAACCCTTGGAATCCAAATGGCTAATGGATATCAAATTCTTTCACAACTTTGGGACATAGGCTACACCACCCAAAGTGCGTTC
Organism: Sambucus nigra; assembly: GCA_949130495.1. NCBI lineage: Eukaryota > Viridiplantae > Streptophyta > Magnoliopsida > Dipsacales > Adoxaceae > Sambucus > Sambucus nigra. Next base: position 278,975,556 of record OX422215.1, on the reverse strand, counting down.
CACCCCATTGAACATCTTGAGTTTCACCGTCCCGACACCCTCAACGGAAACCTTCTCTCCGTTAGCCAAAGACATGAAATCTTTTCCATTTTTCGTGAAAGTATCAAAATATTCCCTCTTAGAGCAATCGTGATCCGACGATCTCAAATCTAATATCCAATCATCTTGGGAAAGAGAGTTAACCTTAGAGATTGTGAGAATTTCTCCAAGTTCATCTTCATAATTCGCACTCGCTACCTGATGATGCTGGAAATAGCACCACCCTTCAAGGTGTTTGTGAGCTCAATTCAATGTCAACAATGGCAGGATAATGGTATATAGAAGGTATACACATATAGTAGAACGAGGTGAGGAGAAGAGGATTCACACCGGAATATAAGTGGTTCAGCCAATTAGGCCTACGTCCACTGTGCAAGTGTATGATGTGGATCACTATATGAGGGCTCTAATAGCCATGGATACAATCTTTCAAGATCTCTCTCTCTACTGTGTATTTGAACAGAGCTTTTAGCTAGGGTTGTTAATTTTGGGGTCTTTTTACAAGGTAGAGGATGACCTCTATATGTAGTCCCTAGGGGGTGTAATGTGCCCCCCATGCATGCCATGAGCATGTGTGTGTTGATCTAGCCAATATGGAGAAGACATCTGTCACTATCACATGTAGAGAATGATGATGAAATATTCTCCCCACGTGTGGGGAATGATTTGTTATAACTAATTTTTGTCCACGTGTCCTTATCCATGTTAATTGGTGCTCGGCTATCGTGCTTGGTCATGACCTCGGCCTAGGAGAAGCCGAGGTTGATAAGTCTAGTTACCCGTTCAATTCGAGATGAGCCATGAAGGTCTCGGCTTAAGTTCAGTCGAGAAAATGTGTAGGGGTCGACCTGGGCCGAGGTTGGACTGGCATGTGCTTGGAGCATTAACTGATATATTGATAATGTTGACCTTGTTAGAAGGCTTCTTGCGTGCTCAGCCATAATCTGTCCGAGGTTTCCATTCTTAGGTGTACGGGATTGTAATTGACCCTTGGAGAGGTTGACCTTGACATGGCCGAGGGCTGATGTCGCGTGCCCAAAACTTGTCCAGTGTCGGCCATAATCTCGGCCGAGGTTGGTGTCATTGAGCTGAGGTCACACTTGGGGCATATCAATTACCCCCAGCCCTTAGTTACATGTGAGAGTAGGTGACTGTGGGATCTTCACATCTCCGAGGCCTTTCTAATATGAGCCAATGTTCATTTGACACTTGTCTAATATTAAAGTGTGTCTTGCTTGGAAAGCGTGTGTTGTCAGCCGCCCTTTGGGGCTCCCAAGGCAATGATGGGCCTTGGGAATCACGCCTGTATATTTAAGGGTTTTGAACCCTCATTTTTCCCTCCTTCCTCTATTTTCTCTCCTGGCACGACTGCATTCCAACAGTTTTTCTCTCTAAGGGGCGTTTTCTTCACGATTTCATTTCAGAGATCCTTGGTGGTGATTTCCTCAAATTTTCTTCGCTTCCCTTATCATTTCATCCCCAGGTATCTTCTTCCCTTCATTTGTCTTCATTTTCTCTACTTTTTCATTTCTATTTGTGTTTTTCGGCGAATTTCTGAGTTTTCCGGTGAGACCACCATAGCTTCAGGCGAACTGTTCTTGCAAGGTTAGGGTAGTTTGATCTTTAAATAGCTTTATTTCCTTAGCCAATCTTATTTGTTGTTTGGTCTTTAGAGTGTAGTGTATGCCTCTGATGCTCAGACCCCTCTACCAGCTTCTTGAGGAGTTCCCTTCTCTCAGAGAGAAGACTTTAGAAAAAATTAGGCAAATAGAGAGAGCACAGGAGGAGGCTCGTATGTCACAAGAATTCCCTGTTAGACCCATCTTTCGACCACCCCTGAAGGTGATATATCCTGATCCCTCGGAATCTTTTAACCAGGAAGAGGTTCCTGCCGATCCAATACTGATGTCTGAGTCTGAGTCTTCCACCTCAGACCCCATGTCTGTGAATTCCTTCCAGGAGGCCATGGACTTCACAACTCGGGAAGATCAGACCCCTGATCAGGCCAAGGTCTCTAGCCAGGCCTCGTCCCATAATAAATCGAGCACCTCGTCCTCTTCCTCAGAGGTTGGGATTATTGGGCCGAGTGTGGACATTCCACCCCTTCTTGACGCCATTCCTCTATCGGCCATCACCGGGTCCAAATTCGTTCAGAGTTTACCAAGTAACCCATTAACGTCTGCTTCGGCCGACGTTGAGCTAGATGATGATGATGATGACATTGAAAGTGATGTCGACGTCTCTGAGGCGGCCGAGATTGAGAGTATCGTTACTGAGGTAGACCTTCTTTACTTCAAATTTATGTACACCATCAGTCCCTCCATAAAGATTAGGAGACCTCTGAGGGAAGAGAGGGACTACAATGGCCAAGATGGTGAGATCTGCTTATACGAGCAGATGTTCAAGTTAGGGTTTCGTTTGCCCATTCATCCCATCATTAGGTCCATCCATGCCTTCATTAATTTGGCCCCTTCCCAACTGTCCCCTAATGCTTGGAGGGTCATAATAGGGGCCATAGTCTTATGGAGGGATGTCCACCACTCAGACCTTCCCGTTTAGGTCTTTGTTGGTTGTTATATTCCCTCCTCTGCTAAAAATCATCCGAGCTACTATCATTTTGTAGCTCGGAAGCCTGAGAAAAAAATGCTCCAAATAACTCAGACTTCCAACCAAAACTGGAAGACTCGATACTTCTTCGCTTCTGGGCCATGGGAATTTGGCCCATGTGTTCCCTCGTCCATACTAGAGCCGAGGATGCCCCTGAGATGGGGTAAGGTCACAATGTCTGCGAGGGCTAACCCTGGTCTGAGCCTGCAGAATCTTCAGAAGGTGAAAGACCTTCAAAATCAGGGGATGCATGGTCTGCTCATAAAATTCGAACACTATATGACCCCCCACTACCTCTCTGAGACCGACCTAGGTGGAAGTCCTTTTGCCGAGTTTGGTAAGCATTTTTATTCCAAGTTGAACCTATGAGTTTATTCATATCTGATTCTCTAACTCAGATGTATTAATTTCTGTAGAGCACCCAGAGAATATCTCAGACGAGCTTTGGGAAATGGTTGCGCCTAGCTTGATAAGGCTCGCAAAGAAGGCAGGTCTTAAGCTCCTCCTCCAGCTCCCTCTGCCTCAAAGCCCCAAGCCACGAAGAAGAGAGCTTCAACTGAACATGCCCCCGAGGATCAGAGGCAGAAGAAAAAGAGTGCTAATTCTGCCATCCCAATCTCTTTAGAAGATGCTTTGTCGACTCGTCTAGAGCAATTGAAGATTACTGACAGCATCATCGGCCACAGTCTGCAGGCCCTGGATGCCTTCGGCTCTACAATGATCGAGGCCGATAAGCATTTCTTCCGGTCACTGGATACTTCCTTAGTGATTGAGTTCGGCATCCACAGATCTATTCATGTATGACCTCATATTTCTTTGTAATTTCCAAGTGTGACCTCTGATTGGTCTCCAACTTATTCATGATCACAAAATCTGCAGGGCCTGGCAGCTATGCACCACCTCTCCAACTGGACTCTGAGGAAGTTGCCCCTCATCCAGAAGGGTCAATAGGCTGAGAAGGTCCAAAGCACCCTGAATGCAGAAATTGACCACCTGAAGTCTGAGCTGGGTGAGTGTGAGAAGAAGGTGAAGGGGATGGAGAAGGAGGTCTCTCAACTCAAGAAGGACCATGTTGCGGCTCTGAAGGCCAAGGACGACATTCTTCAGCAGAAGGTCAGCTCGGCCGTGAAGGCAGCCCTCGATAACGCCTCTGAGGGGATAATAGCTGAGTACAAAACTTCTGATGAGTTTATGAGCTTTCGCTTTGAATACCTCGAGAGAGGTATCAAAGCTACTACCAAGTGGGCAGCTGCCAAGGAGAAGGAGGTTGGCACTTTAAAAGCCTTTGATTTCATAGGCCTTGGCTTTGCTAATCCTCAGCTTTCCCAGGCCCTTCAGGAGGTTGAGGAGCAGGTTGCTGGGCTTGTCGAGACTGCAACGTTGGACGGCACAGAAGTTGGAGGGGCAGACCACAATAATGACATTGTCGAGGTGACCACTGTTGTCCAGCTTAACCAGGCCGAAGACACCAGCATTCCCCCCTCAAACCCTTGAATTTTAATTGTGAAGCTTATTTGTAATCCCTTAACATTTGTAATTTCTGAATGAAAATGTTTCTTATATTATGAATCTTGTAACCTCTGAATATTTATGAGCCCTGAATATATCGATCTCTGAGGAGGATCATCTTTACTTTGTTGAATGCATGTCGTGTGATATTTTTGCTCTAAAGCTTATGCAATGGTGTTTTCTTAAACTAAATTAGTTGTCTTACCTCAGACCTTTTCACCACAACGATGTTATAAGGGTCTGAGGTCCTTAACTAAGATGTTATCCAAATAATTAATTTCACCAAATTAATGATGTTAAAGGTCTGAGGTCATCACCTAAGATGTTATCCTCATAATTAATCTCACCAAATTAATGATGTTATGGGTCTGAGGTCATCCCATTATGATGTCTGACTTCAGACCTTATCACGACTGAGTGATGTTATAAGGGTCTGAGGTCATCCCATTATGATGTCTGACCTCAGACCTTGTCACCACTGAGTGATGTTATAAGGGTCTGAGGTCATCACCTAAGATGTTATCCTCATAATTAATCTCACCAAACTAATGATGTTATGGGTCTGAGGTCATCCCATTATGATGTATGACCTCAGACCTTGTCACCACTGAGTGATGCTATAAGGGTCTGAGGTCATCCCATTATGATGTCTGACCTCAGACCTTGTCACCACTGAGTGATGTTATAAGGGTCTGAGGTCATCCCATTATGAAGTCTGACCTCAGACCTTGTCACCACTGAGTGATGTTATAAGGGTCTGAGGTCATCCCATTATGATGTCTGACCTCAGACCTTGTCACCACTGAGTGATGTTATAAGGGTCTGAGGTCATCCCATTATGATGTCTGACCTCAGACCTTGTCACCACTGAGTGATGTTATAAGGGTTTGAGGTCATCACCTAAGATGTTATCCTCATAATTAATCTCTGACATAAGTGCACAATGAAGTAGGAACCTCCATGGGAACTGATCTCTTATTAATAACCTCTTCATAATAAGATGGTACATTTACATAAAACTCTTTACGACATCATATGTAATACTTCTTTAGGTGATCAGCTTTCCATGCGTTAGAGAAAGGTTCCCCTTCTAGGTTTTCTAGCCTGTAAGTGCCAGGCACAACCTCTTCTATCACTTTGTAAGGACCATGCCAGTTTTGGTGGAGCTTGCTTGCTTTCTGTAAGGTCTTTTTCAGCACTAGGTCTCCCACTACGATGGGTCTTGACTTCACCCTCTGATTGTAGAATTTTGCTGCCCTCTACTGGTAAGCTGCTCGTCTAATTTCTGCGTCTTCTCTTCTCTCTTCAATCAGATCTAGGTCTAGCCTCCTCTCTTCCCCATTTTTATCGGGGTCAAAAGTTTGAACCCTGTGAGTTGGGAGTCCCACATCTGTTGGTATGACAGCCTCTGAGCCATGTGCAATTATGAATGGGGTTTCTCCCGTAGGTGTCCTTGTCGTGGTTCTGTAGGCCCGTAACACAGCGTTGACCTCTTCAGTTCATCTTCCCTTCGCATCTTCTAACCTCTTCTTGATTCCATCGAGAATTATTCTGTTCGTGATCTCGATCCGACCGTTTTCCTGAGGTCGTCCAGGAGATGAAAAGAACTGCTTTATCCCAACTCTTAGGTAGTACTTTTCTAAAGAGGAGTTCTCGAACTGGGTCCCATTGTCCGAGATGAGAATGTTTGGGAGGCCGTATCTGCATATGATGTTCCTCTAAATAAATTAGAAGGTCTTGTGCTCTGTGACCGTTATCATCGGCTCTGCCTCCACCCACTTTGGGAAGTAGTCAATGGCAATTATAAAGAATCGATAACTGTTGGCAGCTCTTGGTAGGGGTCCTACTAAATCAATCCCCCATACTGCAAATGGCTATGGAGAGGTGATTGACGTCATGGGTTGATGAGGTTGGTGAGGAATAGTGGCGAATCTTTGACATTTATCACACTTCTTCACGTAGGCTACAGCGTCTTTGGACAAGGTTGGCCACCAGTATCCTTATGTGATGATTCTCTTGGCCAAAGGTCTTCCCCCTATGTGACTAGAGCAGGAACCCTCATGAATTTCCTGTAAGACCCGGGGAACTTCTGTGGGATGCACACATCTGAGGAGAGGAAACAGAAATCCCTTCTTGTACAGGACGTCTCCTACTATCGAGAACTTGGCATCCTTATATCTCAATTTCTTCCTCTCTAACTTGGATTCAGGTAGCTCCCCCTCTCTGATATATTTGACAAGGGGGTCCATCCATGATTCTCCTAGATTCAGATTGTGACATGGGTTACATACCTCTTCTTCCTCAATGGTTTCTTTTCCTAAGACCTCGACCGGAACTGTCCTTCTGATATCTGTCTTCATCACCGAGGCCAACCTTGCCAACGCATCTGCGTGGCTATTACTTTGTCGGGGTACTCTCTTCAGTTTTATTTCTTCGAAATATTCTAACATCATTCTCACCCTCTTCAGACACTTGACCATCCTTTCATCTTTGGCCTCATATACTCCCAATATTTGATTGACAACTAACCTTGAGTCGCTGTGGAGTAGGAGTCGCTTTACACCTAGGGTCTTTGCCAATGAGAGGCCGGTTATCATGGCTTCATATTCGACTCGTTATTAGAGGCCTTAAAGTTGAATCTCAAAGCGTACTCAACGTTAGCACCATCAGGTGCTGAAAGTATCAACCCTGCACCGCTTCCACTGTCGCAGGATGAGCCATCAACGAAGAGGCTCCAAATATCTGTATCCGATGAGAAGACCCCTTCTGACACGATTCCTTATTTGAAGAGGTACTGATCCTCCTCGTTCTCCGCTACTCTGCTCCTAAACTTGTTAGATGCGACCTATTCCTGATCTCGGAGGACATTTGGTGCCGTCTCTTCCTGATTTCGGAAGACACCACAGTTTGTCTTTTCAACACCCTCTAGGCCATTCTTTGCCTTGGCCTCTTCCCATGTGAACCCAGTAACAAAGTCTGCGAGGGCTTGCCCTTTGATGGCTGCCCTAGGTTGGTAGGTAAGATCATACTCCCCTAACTCAATGGCCCAGGTCATCAATATTCTGAACTTCTCAGGTTTATGTAGGACCTGTCTTAGTGTGGAGTCGGTGAGGACTGCCATGGAGTGGGCTTGGAAGTAAGGTTTTATCTTCCTTGAAGCATGTATCAGGGCATAAGCCAACTTTTCCATGCGAGGATAATTTTGTTTAGACCCTTGAAGGACCTTACTATTAAAATACGCAGGCCTTCGGATCCCATCGTCTTCTTGAATTATGGCTGCGCTGATGGCTAATTCGGAGACTGCCAGATACACATACAATTTATCTCCTGCAACAGGCCGAGACAGCAATAAGGGAGACCCCAAGTAAGACTTGAGCTAGTTTAAGGCTTTTTCACACTCTTCGTCCCACTGGAAGGCCTTTCTAAGAACTTTAAAGAATGGAAGACACTTGTCCGCTACCCTAGAGATAAATTTGTTGAGTGCATCCACTCTCCCCGTGAGTCTTTGGACATCTTTGATACTCCTCGGCATCTTCATGTCAAGCAAAGCCTTGATTTTCTCAGGGTTCGCTTCAATCCCTCTCTGGTTGACGATAAATCCCAAGAACTTCCCAGCTCCTACTCCGAAGACACACTTTGCAGGGTTGAGTTTCATTCTGTATGAGTCCATAATATCGAAGGTCTTATCGAGGTCTGCTATATGAGTGCAAGCTTTCAAGCTCTTTGTTAGCATATTGTCTACATTCACCTCCACAGTCTTACATATTTGCTCTTCAAACATCTTATTAACAAGACATTGTGAGAACGTGTGTGCTTGCATTCAAATGAGAAAATTATATATTAAACCTTTTTACCCCAAAACAAACCCTAAACATGCAACAATATGTGATTGAATAAGATGATAATCTAAGCAAGAACATTCAAATACATGCAATTGAGGAAAAATCCCCCAAAGGGGCAAAACCATTTATTTTCACTATAATTTGTAAGAAAACGGCTTACAATCGGATTACAATGAAAATACAAGTGACTAAGAATTACCCTCAGGTATCAGATTCTGTAGTCGCTGCTGGAACTATCCCTTTCCAGTAGGGCTGCAATGGAGAAGAGAAACGGATTCTCCACAAGGGTTGAACAAGAGCAAAGCTTCGTTCCTGGGTTGCAATGAGATCACAAATGATTGGCAATTGTGTGAATAAAAAAACATAGAGTCTAGATGCTCAATAGGTGAAGACTTAGGGCTTTCTATACTTTGGAAATCGTGTGAATAAGTCTTAGAAAACCACTTCCCGTACTGGGTTTAAATAAGAAGTCTCGAGCCTCAAAAATCTGAACACGATCTGTTGAAGTTTATCCCAAGTGGACTGGTCCGGGTCTGAGGCGGATCGGTTCCTTTATTCTGAGGCGGATCGGTCCGTTGATGATCGGATCGGTTCGCTTCCAGGCTTCATCGGTTCGCTTGCGGTCCGGGGTATACTGGCCTTCTGATCCGGTTAGCCGGATCGGTTCTTTTATTTCAGCGGATCGGTCCGGCTGTCAGACTATGATTCCTCTTTTTCTTTTGATATTCGGATCCGTTGAATCTTGAATCTTGAATTTCTTCAACGGTGTAACGGCGTGCGACATAATACATTGATAATGGACAAAAATGTCCTTACAAATCTCCCCCTATGTCTATGCCGGTACATACATAAAAACAAACATCCGAATTATCAAACAACTAAAAATGATGCCTATACAATCTACCCTTCCATGAACCCAAAACTGGAAAGATACAATTGAATAAGACTACAGCGTTTGCTCTTCAATTCTGCAGGAATCTCAACGCTTTTCTCATCAGGGTGTGCAATCCAATGATAATCCATGTAATACCTACCCACATGAGACAAAGCAAAATACCAAGTGACATATCGAGTTTGAAATGAAATTAACATACATACCAATTTATGAGCAAACTCAAACTTTCAAAACTCCCCCATAATAAGATAAACTTTCAAAACTCCCCCATAATAAGATAATTCATTCTCCCCCTTTTTATGATGTCCCCAAATAGACAAATGAGAGAAATAAATCAAATAAGCAAGTGCGGGGTGTCACTAGGATAAAATCACACCATGAATGAACACAAAGTGACCAAGACGATGATAGCGTAAATGAAGTAGTGTGATCAAATTCGATAGGAAAATCAATGCATACAAACATGACATATGTGCACGATGAATATTGGATATTCCTAGCGAATGAACTCAAATTCTTCCTTTGGTGTAAATAATGACAATATAAGATATTGACTCGATCAAATCAACAAATCAAAGCTCAAAGTGATTTTCACACCAATAACGTCCAAAATGATTTTATGCTTTTTCAGGACTTTCAAGGAAGTGCAAACCCGTTTAAAGATTCTCCAACCAAACTCCCTCAGATATAATTTTGAATAGAGGCATTCTAAATTCTCAAACTTTGGAGAATTGATGGTGAAACCTAAGTGGCCCATATTTGGCATGAATTGCTTTTTATTGCCTTTAAATTTTTTTGGGCTCTTTTAACCTCTTTGGACCTCCGATATTAAAATTCCTCAATTTTTTAGGTCCTTTTTAATGGTGGCTTTTGCGCAAAAGATAGATGATTACCTTTCGCAGCCCCTCCCCGTTATACAAAAACACACAGTCTCACCAAAACGGTTTTTACATGCATTCCAATCTTGTCAAGTTTTATCGCATATTGTACATTGTATAAACAGGATTGAGATGGAAACACTCAAGCCAATATGAGATAGACAAGTGAAATAATCAAATATAGCCGTGCATGTGTGCAATAAAGGATATAGGAGTCAAACATGTAGGAAGATATCACTAATTACATCTCAAAGACTCCATACTAAGTAAAGCACATGGATGAAATGATGTAGCGTCTCAAATCTCTATCAAACAGTCACATGGATAAATGAAGTGAAGTTGTGACTTGGCTACCTTAAATGCTCATCCATAAAATAAGAAAAAAAAAATAAAAATCTTTTTGGTCTTTTTCAAAAAATTTTATCAAAATAAAATCTTTTCGTGCTTTTTCTAAAAAATTTCTTAAAGGAAAATCTTTTTGTATTTTTTTCAAAAGAAATATAAACAACAAAAAGAATAAATACAAGGTGTACAACTAAGCAATGGTACATATAAACAGACTAGCAATAGGAAGCATGTGATATGAACATGAAGAAGCATCCTATTCTAGACATAGACCAACCCCTCAGTCTACTGTGCAAATCCCTAAAGACTTCCTAAGACTCTCAAATCTAAGGGCTTCTAAAGGTTTCGTGAAAATGTCGGCTAACTGACGGTCGGTGGGAACAAAACTCAGGGATACAGTGTTCTCCTCAACTAACTGACGAATAAAGTGCTCACGTATCCTGATGTGTTTTGTGCGCGAATGTTGGATGGGATTACGGGATATGTGTATCGCGCTCGTGTTATCACAAGAAATGATCATGGTGCCTTGTGAAATCTCATAATCCTCCAACATTTGCTTCATCCACAAGAGTTGTGTGCAACAACTCCCGGCGGCTATGTACTCAGCCTCCGCAGTGGACAAAGAGATGGAATTTTGCTTCTTGCTCAGCCAGGAGACAAGAGCAGAACCAAAATAGAAACACCCACCAGAAGTTCTCCTACAACCATCTACATCCCCAGCCCAATCGGCATACGAATAGGCGGACAAATGATCATCGGTATCAAAGGAATACCAAATACCGTATGATAGAGTCCCACTCACGTATTTAATAATACGTTTTAGAGCAAGTAAAATAGAGAAAACTACCTATCATACTCCGATATAAGGTTTGCTCTACGTCCTTGCCTAAAGTGTCCTTACTAAGCTTGGTAGTGGTACTCATAGGTGTACGTGCATGCTTAGCAGAGTCTAAACCAAATTTCTTCACTAGGTCTCTAGCATACTTGGATTGGGAGATGAACATCCCATCCTCTAGCTGACGAACCTGGAGACCAAGGAAGAATGTAAGCTCACAAACCATGCTCATCTCAAACTCACTTTTCATCTCCTCCTCAAAGTGGTGAGCATGCTGGGAGCATGTGGATCCAAAGACTATGTCGTCCACATAAACCTGGGCAACCAAAATAGCACCGTCATCTCTCCTGACGAACAACGTCATATCTACTCCCCCTCTCTTGAAGCCACGAGCTAAGAGATAGGAAGTAAGCCTCTCGTACTAAGCATGGGGTGCTTGCTTCAAACCATACAAGGATTTTCTAAGATAGTAGACGTGCCCTGGGTGCTGAGGGTCTTCAAACCCTTTTGGTTGTTCCACATAAACCTCCTCCTGTAGAATACCATTCAGAAAGGCACTCTTGACATCCATCTGATATACCTTGAAGCGCAGATGGCATGCGATGGCGAGCAGAAGACGGACGGACTCAAGCCTCGCAACAGGAGCAAATGTCTCCCCAAATTCTACACCCTCTATCTGTGTGTAGCCTTGAGCGACCAACCTAGCCTTATTTCTTATTATGGTACCATTTTCATCCATTTTGTTCTTGAAAATCCATCGGGTACCTATGACATTTGTCTCACTAGGTCAGGGGACTAATTCCCAGACATTATTCTTTTTAAACAGAAGCAACTCATCCTGCATAGCAGATATCCAGTGTTCATCCTTGAGTTCTTCTTTATGGTTCTTGGGCTCGACTTTGGACGTGTAGCAAAGATGGCTAACAACGTTCTCTAGCTGAGCACGAGTCTTGACCCCTAGAGTGGGATCGCCAACAATGGCAGACGGGGCATGACTCTTGTGAACCCAAGCAGGTGTGTCCCCTAACACAGGAGTAGGGTCCACAGAGTGTGAGAGAGGAACAGGTAAATCACTGTCAGAACAATCCTCATCCTCACACTGAAGGTTAGGATCAATAACCGTCGAAGGTTCGTCATCTTGCACGGTGACGTTTATTGATTCCATAACCTTAGATCTCTTCAGGTTAAAAACCTGGTATGCTCTGCTAGTCGATGAATATCCTAGAAATATTCCCTCGTCACTCCGGGAGTCGAACTTTCCTAATTTCTCTCTATCCCGTAAGATGTAGCATTTACTCCCAAAAACACGGAAATATGCCAGGTTAGGCTTCTTGCCAGTCCACAACTCATAAGGAGTCTGAAGTGTGTGTGGACGCAAATACACCCTATTCATCGTGTGGCATGCAGTAGACACGGCCTCTGCCCAAAATCTCCTAGAAACTTTACGACCTAGAAGCATAGATCTAGCCATCTCTTGGATCGTTCTATTCTTTCTCTCAACAATCCCATTTTGCTGAGGAGTTCTCACAGCAGAAAACTCATGTTTGATCCCGAGGCTATCACAGTAAAGGTCTACCTTTTCTTCTGTGAATTCAGTGCCATTGTCACTACACATCCTATTAATAGTGACACCATGTTGATTTTGCAGGACACGGCACTTGGTCGTTAAAAAATCTACAGCATCGGATTTCTCTCTCAGAAAACCTACAATGGAGTATCTGGAGAAATCATCTACCATCACGAGGATGTACCTCTTACCACCTAGACTCTCAGTACGAGTTGGACCCATAAGATCCATGTGAATCAACTCAAGAACACGAGAGGTGGTAATGGAATGTAACTTCCTATGAGGACTACGAATTTGTTTTCCCAACTGACAGGGTCCACAAACGGTCGAAGTTGACTTTCCAAGGGATGGTAAGCCACGTACTAGGTCCCTTTTAGCTAAACGATTAAGATCTTTAACGTTCACGTGACCTAAACGTTGGTGCCACAGATCCATAGGAGTGATCGTGGCGCTGTTGCAGACAGGTGAGGATGTGGGCTCAGTCCCATAGCAATTATCCTCGGTCCTCACCCCTTGCACTAATAGTTTACCGGCTTGATTATAGACTTTACACGCGTCCCGGTCAAACTTTACTGCAAAGTCAGCGTCGCACAGCTGGCTAATGCTGAGAACGTTTGCTTTCAAACCTTTGATGTACAAAACATTTTCTAGCTTAGGAAATCCAGGTAACTCGGCAGTACCACGTCCTATAATGCTAGACTTGCTCCCATCTCCAAAGGTGACTTTGCCATCCTGATAGTCCTTAAGAGTCGTAAAAAATAAGGCATCACCTGTCATGTGTCTGGAGCACCCACTATCAAAATACCACTGTGAGGTATTATGAGCTTTGAGAGCAACATGAACAACGAAGGCCTTTTTATCTTTCTTAGGTACCCAAACAGGAATGACCTTTTATTTGCCTTTGTTGTTGTTGGTTTTAGCTGGAATGTGAGAAGCGTTCACTAACGGCAAAGACATCCGTCGGAATTCTTCCATTAAAATCTGAGTCGTGGCAGCTAAGAACTCAACTCGCTCTCTCAGACTAGAAAACTCATCAGTATGACGTGGTGGAGCAATAGTACGTCGTGTCTGACCCATGCTATAGCAAGACTCCCTAAGGTTGCCTTTTTTATTGCAATAAGTACAAAAGAGTACAGTCAAAGGCGGACCTTGGTTTGCCTTTCTTGGTCGAACTCTCCTTCGAGGTTTTTGTCGGTGACCATAAGGAGTGGTAGTAAACTCAGGAACTGGTCCAGGTGCAATTTGGTACGTGGAGGCACCATTATATCCAATTCCTTGACGATCACCAAAACCTAAAGCGGGGCCGAGGAGCATCTTTCCCATCTTCCCAGATCTGTCCTTGATTTGTACCTTGACTTCCCGTGGTTTCTCAAGATCATGAGTTAGCTGGGCAACAAGGGCTTCAAGTTTCTTCCGAGTCTCCACGGAGGAATGGAGTTGACTCGTAAGACTAGCCACTTGTTTAGTCAAGTCCCCTCTCTCTTTCTCTAAAATACTATCTCTCTCTCTAAACAAAATCTCTTTCTCGACACAGGCAGATTCTCTCTCTCTCAGGGCGGTGACGGTGGAGGACTCTCTTTCTCTCACCTTTCTTAAATCTTCCTCTAAGCCGGTGATCTTAAGAACTAGCACTTTATTACGTTTTTTAGTTTTAAATGACTCAGAATATAACTCAGCGTAGGCGCGTTGAATATCACTCTCGCTCTCACTTGAGTCATCCTCCCCCTCACTCTCATCGATCTCACTGTCGAGGTGTCCCTGTGAAGAATCATCTTCATCATCGTGAAGAGAACTAGGAGTGCTCACTTGACTGGCCATGAATGAGGTGAAGTTACACTCATGCAGTGACTCATCTCCTGAATCCACCGTCTCGACCTCACTGTCATCACTAAGGGTAGCATTAAGGACAACTTTCCCTTTCTCTCTATTCAAATGATTGGCACACTCAAAGGCTCTATGACCCCTACCATCGCACTCAAAGCATCTCTCACTTTCTTTCTTAGGATGATTTTTGGAGTCTTTTTCATTTTTCTTTTCAAACATATTTTTCTCAAATTTCTTTTTATCTTTAAAATTGTCATTTTTCTTATATTTGAGAATTCTCTTGAAATTTTTTGCAAAAAGAGCTAAATCATCTAGGTCAAAATCACACTCAGATTCTGACGTGTCAGTCTCTCTCTTTCTAGACGACTCTACCCTTTTTCTAGCCGACCCCTCACTCCTTCTCTCTTGGGCTTTAAGTGCAATTCCCTTATCTTTAGATTTAGCAGTTTTAGGGAACATATCAATTTCATAAGTTTGCAAATCTCCTACAAGTGCTTCCAATTTTAGCGTATTTAAATTACCCATAGAATTTAGCACAGTGACTTTAGGGATAAAACGCTTAGGCAAAGAACGAAGAATCTTTTTAACAACTCTAGCATTAGGAATATGTTCACCAAGATTAAAGCTAGTATTCACAATGTCAGAAAGTCTAGCATAAAATTCATCAAAGCATTCAGATTCATGCATGGTGATGGTTTCAAATTGAGTTGTCAAATTTTGCAACTTAGATTCTTTCACAGCATTAGTTCCTTCATGGGTGAGTTGTAAAACATCCCATGCCTCTTTTGACGTTGTGCACGTCATTATACGTTTGAACTCATCAGGTGTGACAGACCCAGAAATAGCACTTAGACCCTTAGAATTAAAAGATGACCATTTAAATTCTTCATCAGTCCAAGAAGTGTCAGGTTTCAAACTAATCACATTATCAACCATCACGGAGGGAGGAGTCCACCCTCTTTCTACTAAAATCCAGACACGTTCATCAATGGCTTTTAAAGCCGACCTCATTCGGGCTTTCCAATAAGCATAATTTGACCCGTCAAAAACAGGCATTTTATTATATAATTTCTCCATTTGAACACGTACTTTTTCAAAAATCAATTTTATTAGAAAATTGATATCTTAGAAAAAAAAATTTGCGAAAAATAGGAATACGCGATAGATTAGCGTAACCTGCTCTGATACCAATTTGAGAACGTGTGTGCTTGCGTTCAAATGAGCAAATTATATATTAAACCCTTTTACCCCAAAACAAACCCTAAACATGCAACAATATGTGATTGAATAAGATGATAATCTAAGCAAGAACATTCAAATACATGCAATTGAGGAAAAATCCCCCAAAGGGGCAAAACCATTTATTTTCACTATAATTTGTAAGAAAACGGCTTACAATCGGATTACAATGAAAATACAAGTGACTAAGAATTACCCTCAGGTATCGGATTCTGTAGTCGCGGATGGAACTATCCCTTTCCAGTAGGGCTGCAATGGAGAAGAGAAATGGCTTCTCCACAAGGGTTGAACAAGAGCAAAGCTTCGTTCCTGGGTTGCAAAGAGATTCACAAATGATTGACAATTGTGTGAATCAAAAAACCTAGAGTCTAGATGCTCAATAGGTTAAGACTTAGGGCTTTCTGTACTTTGGAAATCGTGTGAATAAGTCTTAGAAAACCACTTCCCGTAGTGGGCTTAAATAAGAAGTCTCGGGCCTTAAAAATCTGAACACGATCTGAACATGATCTGTTGAAGTTTATCCCAAGCGGACCGGTCCGGGTCTGAGGTGGATCAGTCTGATATACCAGATCGGTTCCTTTATTCTGAGGCGGATCGATCCGTTGATGATCGGATCGGTTCGCTTCCAGGATTCATCGGTTTGCTTGCGGTCCGGGGTATACTGGCCTTCTGATCCGGTTAGTCGGATCGGTTCTTTTATTTCAGCGGATCGGTCCGGCTGTCAGACTATGATTCCTCTTCTTCTTTTGATATTCGGATCCGTTGAATCTTGAATTTCTTCAACGGTGTAACGGCGTGCGACATAATACATTGATAATGGACAAAAATGTCCTTACACATTGGTATGTTGCCCCTGTATTTTTCAGACCGAAGGGCATCACCTTGTAGCAGTACGTCCCTTTGTCGGTAATAAAGGTTGTCTTCTCTGAGTCTTCAGCATCCATGAAGATCTGGTTGGAGCCTGAATACGCGTCCATGAAGCTCATGAGCTCATGTCCCGCTGTAGCATCCACCATCTGATCTATCCGAGGTAAGGGATAGCTGTCTTTTGGACAAGACCTATTCAGGTCAGTGAAATCAACACATATTCTCCATTTTCCATTGGCCTTGGGCACAATGACTGCGTTCGATAGCCATTCCGGGTATGTAACTTCTCTTATAAACTCAGCCTCTTCTAGTTTTTTTACCTCTTCCCGTATGACCTCATACTTCTCCCTGGAGTAGACTCTTCGTTTCTGTTTGATAGGCCTAGTATCTTTGGTCACGTTGAGCTTGTGACTCATAACCTCAGGGTCGATGCCGGGCGTGTCTGCGTGACTCCATGCGAAGACACTCTGCCTCCTCCTGAGGAAGTTTATCAGCTCTTCCTTAATTTTTGACTTAAGGGCTTTGCCAACCTGGATGGTTTTTTCTGGCTCGTCCTCATTGAGGACGATGGATTCTACCTCTTCCGCGGCCTCTCCCTTCTTCAATTTTGTCTCATCTCTTGGGTCAAGCATATCAATGCTATAAGTGGTGGTTGCCCTCTTATGGGCCTCTCTCTCTTCAGCCAAGTTGAAGTAACATTGCCGACCTATGGTCTGGTCACCTTGCACTTCCCCTACCCCATAGGGAGTCGGTAATTTTAGCATCTGATGGACCGTCGACGGCACAGCTTTAAATTCTTTTAGGGCCACTCTTCCTATGATGAGGTTATAGGCCGAGAATACGTTTTCGTCCATCACGAAAAAATTTATCTTCCTGGTTAACCTCTTAGGCCACTCATCACCCATCCGTACGTCCATCTCATACATGTCCAAGGGTGGACCTTTTCACCACTGAAGCCTATCAAGGGGTGATGATAGGGTACCAACCTTGCTCTGCTAAGACCTAGCCTCTTGAAACAAGGCCAAAACATCATGTCTGCAGATCTCCCCCCCATCTATGAGGATCCTCTACACCTCGCATCCATGCACCCTTATTGTTATTACCAAAGGATCATCATGGGGGGCTAAGATACCTTTAAAGTCGAGTCTGGAGAACCCGACTACAAGGGTGTCCATGTCTACCTTCTTCCTCTTCTGCACTGTATCGGAAGACGTTAGGTTTACAATTTCCAACTTGGCCAGTGACTTGGCCTCTGCCATGTGAGCCTTCTTGTCGGCTATTTCAGAGCCACCTCCTGTAAATCCCCCACATATGGTGTCAACACCAAATGAGATCATAACAACCCTCTTCATCGGGGTGTTGTCATCTTTCGGTGGAAGATACGAATCGTCTTCATCATCACCTTCTGAATCATTATCTCTTCTGGATGGGGAATTGTCACGGCATCCGTCATTTCTCCTTTTCTTAGGGTCATCTCTTCCCCATTTGGGAGCCTTACCGTCCACATACTTCCTCAACTTCCCAGATTTTAACATCTTTTCAATCTCATCCTTCAAGGAGAAGCATCTGTCTGTGACGTGGCCATGGTCCTGATGTAACTCGCACCATAGGTTTTTGTTCCTCTTATGTGGTGGGGCCTTTAGTCTCTCTGGCCATCTCAGAGTCCTGTCATTCTTGATCTCATTGAGGATGTGCTCATAGCTCATAGTCAGAGGAGTATAGTGAGCGAACTTGTCATCACCCGACCTCTTCTTTCCATCTTTCCTTCTTTGGGACTTCCCACTACTACCACGGTTCTCATCCTCATACTTGGTGGCCATTGCCTCTTCTGTATTCATGACTTTTTCTGCGGTTTCCAGGAGCTCCTTCATAGACCTAGGAGGGTCTTTCGCGAGTTTCCACAGAAGCTTCCCTTTCTGCAGACCCCCATGAGGGCGGTCATGGATATATTCTCTTCATAATCTTCGACCTCCATCTTCTCTTTATTGAACATGGCTATATAGTCCCTTAGGCTCTCGTCCTTTCCCTGCTTGACATACAGTAGGTGAGTAGTCTTTCGATTAAGCCATTGAAGTTCTCGATTGGGTTCTTCGAAAGAGAAGTAAACCAGTTGTGTGCTGCTCCTGTCAAGGTCCCAGAGAGGGCCTTACACTTCATCTCATCGGGTATCGAGTAGATGTCTGCTGCCGGCTGATACATCTAGATGTGGTGTACAAGGTTTGTGTTGCCATCATACTTGGGAGACACCACGGGAGGTTTGAATTTAGCGGGAGTTGGGAAGCTCACTATCCAAGCCACAAACGGTGAGCCCTCTGAGTAACCCCTTTGTAATGGGTCCCTACTTTTAATGAGGTCTCCTATCTTCTCCTCAAGGCGCTGGATAGAGTCATTCCATGGTCTTCTGCCATCGAACTGGCCGAGGTTGTCCCCAGCCACCTCCAAGGGATGGATTGAGGGTTCCCATGCCGCAGCACGTCGGCTGTTGACCTCTTCCTGCTCTCTACCCCTTCTTTCATGGGGTCGGCCTTGGTCAGGCCGACCTTGTCTATCCCCTCTTTGCGAACCAGCAGCACTTCTTGACCTGGATAACCTCTGTCTTAGGTCATTCACTAGGCCTAACCACTCAAAGGCTGACCCTCAGCTCAATCGATCAAAAGCTGACCTTCTATGTTGGGCCTCTTCACCTCGTCGTCCGACACAACCTCGGCTCTACTGAAGAGGTTGTACAGTATTATTCGACACCTCATATGGCCCCCAGCAGTCTTCTGGGACCTCTTCTGCCTCCAGATCGTCATACCTGTCCTCCGGGCAAGGGTTTCCTTGCCTCCCCAGGCATAAGCGCCTAGGGTCGGCAAAGTCCCTTCTCCGCTGGGGTGTAGGCTGGTCCTTCATTGGCGCCTGGGGTGGTCCCCTGGCGTCTAGATGAGGCTGAACAGCCGCCGGAGTGATCATATTCGGTGAGACTACAGGTGGCCTCATCATAGTTTGGCTGAGCTGTGCAAATTGCTCCTGCATAGGTTGTTGTGTTGCAGCCAAAGACATCAAGGCTATAGCTACCTACGCCATTTCGGACTGGGGCGGCTCCTGACTGGAACTAGGCCCCCCACCTCTGGGTGGCGAAAGAGGCGGCGGTAACTCTGGTGTCATGTGTTACTTAATGAAGAGATTAAGTATCAGGTGAGCTTAATACCTTAAAGGACCTCCTTCAATAGTGAAACAGCTCCACGCGAGGGGTGGTGCCTGGTTCACCACCAGAGTCTCCGATGAGGTTAAGCTGAAGAAGAGGAAGAGATGGCTTCTCGTTCCCACAGACGGCGCCAAAATGATGATGCTGGAAACAGCACCACCCTTCAAGGTGTTTGTGAGATCAATTCAATGTCAACAATGGCAGGATAATGGTATATAGAAGGTATACACATATAGTATAAGGAGGTGAGGAGAAGAGGATTCACACCGAAATATGAGTGGTTCAGCCAGTTAGTCCTACGTCCACTGTGCAAGTGTATGATGTGGATCACTATATGAGGGCTCTAATGGCCATGGATACAATCTTTTAAGCTCTCTCTCTACTATGTATTTGAATAGATCTTTTAGCTAGGGTTATTAATTTCGAGGTCTTTTTACAAGGTAGAAGATGACCTCTATATATAGTCCCTAGGGGGTGTAATGTGCCCCCCATGCATGCCATGAGCATGTGTGGGTTGATCTAGCCAATATGGAGAAGACATCTGTCATTGTCACATATAGAGAATGATGATGAAATATTCTCCCCGCGTGTGGGGAATGATTTGTTATAACTAATTTGTGTCCACGTGTCTTTATCCATGTCAATTGGTGCTCGGCTATCGTGCTTGGTCATGACCTCGGCCTAGGAGAAGCTGAGGTTGATAAGTCTAGTTACCCGCTCAATCCGAGATGAGCCATGAAGGTCTCGACTTAAGTTCAGTCGAGACAATGGGTAGGGGTCGACCTGGGCTGAGGTTGGACTGGCATGTGCTTGGAGCATTAACTGATATATTGATGATGTTGACCTTGGTAGAAGGATTCTTGCGTGCTCGGCCATAATCTGGCCGAGGTTGACATTCTTAGGTGTACGAGATTGCAATTGACCCTTGGAGAGGTTGGTGGTGGTGTCGGCCTGGGCCGACCTTGTAATGGCCGAGGGCTGATGCCGCGTGCCCAAAACTTGTCCAGTGTTGGCCATAATCTCGACCGAGGTTGGTGTCTCTAAGCCGAGGTCACACTTGGGGCATATCACTATCGTTTTCCTCTCGGAATCAACCTTTCCTTAACCTTGTCGTTCCACAAAGGACATTCTCGAATCATATGACCCCATTCCCGGTACTTATAGCATTTAGGCCCTTTATCACCAACACTCCCTCGATCTAGACCGACTACCGGCATTAAATCTCCGATTGGAGTTTCTCCCGCCATTTTGCCCACCTCTGTCTCTCACCGCAAGGCCTTCATTATAGGAATACACGTCACTCCACATTCCTTCTTTCTCATCGTGACATGAGATTGAATATCTTGCACAACCTCGTTGAACCGGAGCGTAGACTTCCCAAACATGAGAGTGGTCACAAAATGCTCGTATGAATCGGGTAATGATGCAAGCAACAACAATGCTCGATCCTCATCAATGAATTGAACATCTATCTAGTTCAAGTCATTTATCAAGGCATTAAAAACGTTGATATGCTTCATCATATCCTCACCCTCCTTCATCTCAATCTTGAAGAGTTTCCTTTTGAGGAACAATTTATTTGACAACGACTTTCCCAAATAAATCTCTTCTAGCTTATCCCACATGCCTTTAGCTGTGGTCTCTGCTATCACGTTATTCAACACATCATCCGTAATAAGCATCTCAATACACGAAGCCGCTCTTTGATCAATGTCAATCCACTCGGCATCGGTCATGCCTACAGGTCGTCCTTCTACCCCCAATAATGCTAATTGCAACCTCTGTTGGACAAGAACGCCTCGCATTCGTCTTTGCCATAACCCGAAATTTATCTTCTCATCAAAAGACTTCATGTTCGTCTTCATTGAGCCACTTGATCCATAACTCGGATCCCATATCTTAGAGCCTCCGCTCGTAGAGGTTGATTCTCGAGTACTCTCCACATTTTCCGTCATTTGGAACAAAAGCAAAAGCTATGCCAAAATTGCCAAAACTGATTCAACCTCGACCCAAAATACCGGGCAAACAATGCAACCAAAGCTATGATACCACTTGTTGCGCTAAAGCAAGTCTATCTATAGCGACCAAGACGATAAGACTCACTCGAGAATTTTATCACACTTGGTGTGTGAAAAACAGCCAAGACCTTGTTCCCAAAATAAAGTAGTGTGAAAACTCCCAATAAATTCAACCAAACATCAATGATGAGACAATAAGAACATACAAGCAATCATCAAAGCAAAACAACAACAATATACCGTGGTTCACCCAAATTTGGGCTACATCCACCAAGGAGGATTTCTTCTTTCTATAGATAAATGGAGGAACCCAAAGGTTATACACACACACATAATTTATCTCTCTTAGAAAGTCACTCACAACCTCACAAGAACTCACCCCTCAAATGGGAGCTCTACCTCTCTTTAGCTTTGATAACTCTCAAAATAGCTCTCAAACTTGTCATCTCACAAAACCTAGAAATAACACTTGTATTTATAGATTTGATCCGAAATGGCAAATTTGTAAATAAACCAAAATTGAAAATAACACAACACAAAGTTGCCTTAATCTCAGTTCTGCCCTAAACATCATAGGAGAGCCAAAACCAACATTTTTTTGGTCTTTTGTTAAATTCATCATCATTTAAATGTGTCTTTTGCTAACTTTGGTTAAATATGATAATGGCATCTGCAATAATGATTTTGATTTTTCAACTTTCTTTCGAGTTATTTTTACGTGGATCTTCTAATGTAATATCACTTTTAAAAGTTAATCATTTGTATAAAAACAGTTTCGAAATAGGATGGTTTGTAACATTTTAGTCAAGAAATGGAGGCAAAGAATGCTACATTATTTGGACTAGACAGGTTAGTATTCTTCGTTCTAGTTAATTATTTCTTTTTCGTACTTAGTTATTTAGTCTTCGCTGTGAAAGTCCATAGTCGCACACACTAGTAGACACAAGTAGTAATGATCATTCAAATAGACTGGTTAAATGGTTGTCATTCCTCTTGACAATTGTTGTTTTGTATAATTTTTTATTCGGTTTTAAATATCCACTCGTGACTTAAGAGGCTCAACTTTACATTATGCTCTCTCATCATAATCTTGAAGTTAAATAGTCTCGGTAATAGTATTCCACCAAAAATTCCAACAGTATGTTCTAACTTTCCACTCTACTGAGTAAAGATAATTAAATTCAATCTTATATATGGTAGATCTCTTCTATCTCCACTTACGACAAATAAAGGATCATATTAGCTATTTGGGCGTATAAACTTGTCTGAATTTCAAATGACAGCTATTAGTTTGGGTTACAGGGGCTAGAATAGTTGTACTATAAAAAATGTCCGTTTGTTATATTTGGCGAAGTGAGGGACTGGTTACTAAAAATAAACTCTTAGGTTAGGATCTTTTCCATCGTCTCCAATTTTATATTTTATCAAATTAAGTGTAATTATGGGCCCTCATGAAGCGAGGGAGGCCACGCCAAGTGTTATTCTATGATTGGAGGTTGAACTCACCTCTTGTCGTAACGGATTGGGATGATTATGCGCCCCTTCATAAGTTTTCACCACTAGATTAATTTCCCATTATTCTCTGTACCCGAATAAGAAAAATGAAATTAAACCCCAAAAAGTTACAGACAAAAAAAAAAAATGAAACTCGATTACTGGGATTACTTGTGTATTGTTTAAAGTTTAAGGATTTTATGTTTATTTTTCATATTCGCATCTTTGTTTTAACGGGACGAGTAGGAGCAAATGAGCATTGGAAGTAAGCTCTAGGGCAAGGGTTGTCTCTGGTGTCCTTTTGACCATATTTTCTCCATGGATATCCACCCTTCACTATCTATAACACATGTATAGAATTATATATGACCAGAAACACATTCTTAAATAAAAAAAACTAAAATGCTAGAAGCAAACAAAAATATTGTTTAACTTTCAAATTTTTGGAATAATCCTTGAGCCACCGGGGTTTTGGTGTAAATTAAACATTTTATCTTGGGGACTTTTTATCTAAAGGCACAATTCAAATTAATCGTGGGTTATAAAAGTTTAAGGCATTTTTGACTTTAGGAGGAATCAAATTTAAAATATATCATTAACCGTGCAAGGGTATTAAGTATTTAACTAAAAACCTTGATTGAATTTTTAACAACATCCAAAATGGGTTTTGAATTAGAATGTGAGGTATACAAGTGTGATTTTGACTTACGAGGATAATATTAGATGCCTCAGTTCATAAGTCCTCCTAATTTTTACATTGATGTGTTCTTCTCTTGGTTTCTTATAAGAATCTTCATCGCTTGAGCCAGTCTTTGAATTTTCGTTGTCAACAATAATATTGCTATTTTTTTGTGATGCTTTTGGCTTTTGTCTTCTTGGATATAGTGGTATCTTTTGGGGGATTCTTGGCCATATATTCCATCAATTGATTTCGCAAAGCATTGTAATTCTCACGTGCAATTTTTTACATCTCGCTTTGCTTCTTATTCTCAACACACATCCCATTCAATTCCTCAACTAAAGCACATATCTGACCACCAAACATAATCAAGGAATCTAAAATTACAACTCCACATGTAAATTATAATCATTCTTGGTGACATAAATATCAAAGAAATTTTTGGGTTTCTTTTTAAATAACACCTTTTATCTAGGAGGTTTATTTTTTTGCCCAAAAGTTAACATCAAATCTAAGCCCAGCTGATACTAGGATTGATTCAGATAAAATATAAACAAAATTCTCAAGTCAAGCATAGATTTAATTTTTCTCTTTTAATTTATTTAAGGAAGAGAAAAGAGAGTGATGTTTCTTTTAAGTTGCGCCAAGTCAATTGGTGGCATTTGTGATGAATTCTCATAGATTGAATGAAGAAGAAGGAAACTTATGTAAAGACTAACCTCTTCTTTTACTAACATCTTCATTCCCAACTCAATTAAATATATTTGATCCTCTTGTTTCTAAAAGAAAAGGCAACGGTAAATATTTTTAAGTTTAGCACTATATTCATAGAGAAAGCACGAGAAATTTTATTCATCTCATCTTCACATGCCAGAGTTTAAATGAAAAGTTGGAGTGTATGGGAGATAAGATCTAATGTAGTATAAACCAAACTAGTATATACCATAACACTTGAAATCAAACAAGCAGCTATCACTTATCTTCTTGCAGTTCAAATTCTCCCAGAAGATTATTCCAACACAAAATGCTCTCAAACATCAACATCTTCAATTAATGTCTTATTTCAATTGAAATATTATAATATACTCTTATATCTAACACCAAGATAAAATTGTCATATTCAAGGATTTTTTTTTATAAAGAATCAAGAATGATATGCTGAACAAAACAGATCACTTATTCAACTAAACGAACCAGTAGTGGATGTACGGAGAAGATTCAATTTTGTGAGGAAAATTTAAAGAAAATTGTATACTTCTTTTGTTCCAAATATGTTAGATACCAGCTGCTACAGCCAGATAGTGTCTATTGGTAATAAAAGAACATAGAGGCAAGATTTATTTACTATGTCTAAAGCAGTCATTCAACATTTTAATTGAACAATCCATAAAATCTGACAATAATTTCTTCCACTCATCTCTTTTAATTCCTTGATTTACTTCTAATCCGAGACTGAATACCAAGGATGGTTATGATTGGCAATTTTGTTAGTAATTTGAATATTAGTTTTTCTTTTTCCCGGGTGAATCATAATAGAAAATATTAACTAATTTGCTTGGATAGGTTATGATCATTTAGGCAACATCTCTTTAAGATATTAATTTATTAGGAGAAATAACATCATGCTCATAGGGCACCACATGTTCTGTTTTGATTGGTGCTAATCACTGATTTTTTAGCATGATAATATTTCTAAATTACCAGCTAGAATCATCACACACAATTTTTTTCATCGGGATTTCCCATGGTTCATCTGAGTGAAGGGGGAAATTGACTGCACCTATGATCATACATCACATTAATAGATTTATATATGAGCTTTATGTTAATGAATTAACGATGCCCCTTTGTCTTTCATATTCTCCATCTTGCTATAATTTTGTTAGCAAAATTCACTTGGTGAGATTGATTAATTTCTTGTTGCTTCAGATAAGATGTTCCTTCACATATATTCCAAAAATCAAAAATTTGTGAAATTGAATTCATTATCTAATTATATGATACACGTCAAAACCTTAACATATTGTAAAGTAAAACTTTCGCACATCCTAATATTAGCTTAAGAATCCAATCAAACACATCCAATCAACTTCATATAGCACGCATTTAGTTAAAACAAGTATTTGGAAATTCATTTATGTAAATGAAAGGTTTTCTTAGGGGAGATGATCAAACACGTATCTACACGAATATTCATTTATTGTTGTAATGGAGGGGTGGTGGTACATTTGGTTTTGTAATGTTGGTGGGGGTGTTCTAAAGTGGGGGGAGGCTGCATTTTATATATATATAAATTTTCTGCTTTTAATATTATCTTGATCTTAAAATGATAATAATTACATTTTATTGTTTGCTGGTATGCCATATGAGCATACGTAGAATTCAAAGGCTTAAATACAGGTGTTTACACTTCGAGGCACGTAATACAATCACAAGTCAATGGATACCGAGGCGCTATTTATAAACAATTTTAGTCCATTGAACTTGCTTAGCAGGCATACTCTGAGTACACAAGGGAGGCTATTACCGCATCAATACCCCCCATGGTTCATATATCTGGACTTCATGAAGACTATCCACTGCGTAGTGACCCTTAATCTTGTGGGAAGCGATTATTTTCCTTTTAGAAATCCTTCACCAATAAGAACCTAGAATGTTTAGTCTGCTCACAACAGCAATTCCCCTCAAGCAGGGGATATTCAAGAGCAACCTGCCCTTCGAAAGGTTAGATCTGAAGTTCGGTGCTCAAATCCCAGGCCTCACCCAGAACGAAAAGCTTCTGAAGAAAGTTAGGGACCAACCAGGTCCACGCAAGTTT
The DNA here is from genome assembly GCA_949130495.1 of Sambucus nigra. Taxonomy (NCBI): domain Eukaryota; kingdom Viridiplantae; phylum Streptophyta; class Magnoliopsida; order Dipsacales; family Adoxaceae; genus Sambucus; species Sambucus nigra. Next base: position 278,948,913 of record OX422215.1, on the reverse strand, counting down.
CCAGGCTGATCGAAGCCTATCAGTCCAGGCTCCAAGAGCAGGAGGAATCCACTCGCAAGCAGGAAGCCGAGAACGCTCGCCTTAAAAGAAGATTAGAGAAAATGGATAGAGAACTCCATCGCAGCACAAGGCAACGTCTTTGTCACACTCCTAGCCCTCAGGCGAGCAGATCTCGCAGCCGAGGAAGGATCCCAAGACGTGGGTCTCAAATAATTGAGTGACACAAGTCAGATAACGACTGGTCTGAGCAATAATAATCAGCTCGTCGTTATAGGAGCCCAGGTTGAGGAAACAACGACATACGAAATTTGGTTCGAAGAGAAATGGACCAAAACCCAGCACATAGGGGTGCTAGATCGACCAGAGACCTAGCTAGGTGAGCTCTGAGGACCCAGATAAAATCCCCTTTTTTAAGGGAAATAGAGGAGGAAAACCCCTCAAGAAGTTTGCAATGCACATGTTCAAAATCTATGATGGAAAGACTGGTCCTATTGACCATATCAGGCAGTATAGGAAGTATAGGCCCCTATGGAACCACAAGGACGCATTAATGTGTCAGATTTTTCAGTCGAGCTTACACGATGTGGCCTAGAAGTGGTTCGAGAAACTCCCTCATAGATCCATTAAAAACTTCGAGTTCCTGGAAGAGCTCTTCACAACTTGCTTCATTACCGGCAGCTCCTGTCCAAAGAGGATGGATTCTTTGTTGATAATGAAGAGAACACCCAGGAGATCCTCAGAGACTACATGAAGAGATATTAGGAGCTATTCAACAAGGTCGAGGACTGCTCAAAGCAAGTCGCCATGGCGTCCTTTAAGATTGGTTTACCTAGCTCCTGCCTCTTGCACCAGTCCCTCACTAAGAAAGAGGACACGACCATTGATCGTATTGAAAAATACGCCAAAGTTAAAGATGTGACCCATCTCAGTGCAGGGGAGAATGGTCTCGCCAAGTTCCCCGATAAGAGAATCGATAAAATGTAAAATTAAAAGAAAGGAAATAAGAATGGGGGCAAGAGCGGCCCTAAGAATGGGAACAAAAGTGATGCCTCGAAAGCACTATTGGCAAAGATCAAGGAAGAACCGTTCATCAAGTGACCCAAGAAGATGGGTGTAAGCCCCTCCATCGGAATAATGCACTAATATGTGAATTCCACAAGAAGGTAAGGCACAAAACCGATCATTGTAAGGCTTTCAAGTCTCACCTCGAGGAGCTAGCCCGGGCTGGGCACTTAAATGAATTCGTAGAGAAAATGGCAAAGAAGGTAGCTGCTAATGAAGATTTGAGACCCGATAACGTACTCGAGGAGGACATCAGCCATGAGTTCGCTGTAATTCATGGGGCCTCCGACCTAAAGAAAATTCAAGGAAATACAGCTCGGATGGAAGTGAAACATCTTACGGTAGTAATGTAAGCTTTTCAGATCGATCCAGCCAAAACACAAGCTGGGAAGCATCGGCGAGCAGAAGATGTCGACTACAGCAAGCATATTGTTTTCACAGATGAGGACCTGGTGGGAGTAAGAACCCCACACCATGATTCATTGATCATTACACTAAGGATAGCTAACTATGACGTCGACAGGTTGCTCATAGACCAAGGTGGCTCATCTGAAGTAATGTACCTCGACCTGTTCAGGAAGTTGAAGTTAAGCGTTGTCGACCTAAAGGAAGCCACTGTTCCTCCAGTTGGATTCACTGGGAAAGTAACCATCCCTTTGGAGAATATTATCCTACCAATAAGGGCAGGAAACATCTCCAAAATGATTGAGTTTCTCATGGTTAATATTGATTCACCCTACCAAGACATCCTCGGTAGAGGATGGTTGCATGAAATGAAGGTCGTCCCGTCTACCTACCATAAGAAGCTCAAATGTTGACTGATCGCGGAGTAGTGGAGAACCATGGGGATCAAGCTATGGTGAGGAGATTCTATGTAGAAGTCATCCGCCACAAACCATAAAAGAAAGCTGAGAAAGCCAAGGACAAGGTTGAAGAAAGGAAGGTTTGATACCTTCTAAATAGCAGATAAGATATGAAAGACTTGGAGTGGAGGAGACCAGGATCTTCCCTTCTGATAGGGTCGTTGAGAACCTGGAGGAAGTCGCAGCCAGTGGGTACAAAAAAGATAGGATGTTTCTAATTGAATCCTCTTTCACAGATCGAGAGAAGAAGGAATTGATAGTACTTTTGTGGAGTAACTTAGAAGTTTTTGCGTGGGAACCCTAGGAGATGCCTAGGATTGATCCCAATGTGGTTTGTCATCGGCTGCACATTGATCTGAATTTCAAGCCAATCGCACAAAAGGTATGACGAACTACCCCCATGAAGGCCAAGGCTATGGAGAAAGAAGTGGAAAAACTACTGGATGCAGGATCCATACGGGAAGTTCAATTCCCTAAGTGTTTGTCCAACCCAGTAGTAGTCCCGAAAATCAATGGAAGTGGAGAGTCTGGATTGACTTCACTGACCTTAATAGAGCTTTCCCTAAAGACAATTTCCCTCTCCTGAAGATTGACCAGTTAGTCAATGCCACAGCGGCTCATGAAAGAATGAATTTCCTAGACGCATACTCCGGGTATCACCAAATCCCCCTACACGAGCTAGATCAAGATAGAACAACATTCATCACCACAGTTGGGTTATATTGCTACAAGGTCATGCCCTTTGGGCTTAAAAATGCAAGAGCAACTTACCAGCGATTGGTCACCAAAATGTTCGAAGACCAAATAGGAAGCACTATAGAGGTCTACATCGATGATATGCTCATCAAGAGAAAACTTAAAGAAGACCACCTCTCTGACCTATCAAGGACTTTTGAAATACTCAAGAAATACCGAATGAAGCTCAACGCAAGTAAGTGTTCCTTTAGTGTCGAGTCGGGAAAATTTCTTGGGTACTTGGTCAGCAAGAGAGGTATTTATGCCAACCTAGACCAGATTGATTCCATCAATAGGGTGCAACCCACCGTACGATAAGAGATGTGAAGAAGCTCACAGGGATGCTCGCCACCCTAAATCGGTTCATCTCAAAGTCGTCCGAAAGGTGTCAGCCATTCTTCCAATTATTGAAGAAAAGCAAAGATGTGGAGTGGAACGAGGATTGCTCGAAGGCGCTAGAGGGGTTCAAATCTTACCTCAGCACACCACCCTTGCTCATAATCCCTCAAGGGAATGACTCTCTATACCTGTACCTCGTAGTTTCCAATTATGCTGTGAGTTCTTCACTGGTATACGAAAGAATGGGGATCCAGCACCCAGTCTATTACACGAGTAAGATTCTCTTGGACGCCGAACATCAATACCTACCACTAAAAAAGCTCGCCTTTGTGCTAGTGGTAGCCTCAAGGAAATTGAAATATTACTTCGAAGCCCACTCCATCATCATACTTACATCTCACCCTCTTAGAGCAATACTAAGAAAAGCAGGCCTATCAGGTAGACTATCAAAATGGTCAGTCGAGCTCGGGCGATTCGATATTCAGTTCCATCCAAGGAATGTCATTAAAGGACAGGTCCTCACTGCCAATTTCATCAAAGAGTTTATAGGAGATCATCCTTACAACCAACACCAAACTATTCATCAAAAATAATTTGCCCCAGCGTTAGGCGTCTGGAGACTATTCGTTGATGGAGCCTCTAACTCCAAAGGGGCAGGAGTATGCATCGTGCTGATTACCCTTAAAGATGCAATACTCGAGCAAGGAATCATGATTGGATTTGAAGCCTCCAATAATGAAGTAGAATATAAATCACTCATCGCGGGCCTTCAGAAAGTGCGAGCACTTAGAGCAAAGCAACTCCAAGTGTCCGGCGACTCACAGTTGGTCTCCAACCAGATAAGTGGAAATTTAAACTCTAGAGATGAGAGGATGGTAGCCTACCTCGACACGACAAAAGAATTAATGTCCAACTTTGAACAAGTTAGTGTCCAATAATTTATCAGAGGACAAAATAGCCATACTGAAGCCCTAACATCCCTAAGCTTAGCAATCAATTCTAACTTGAAGAGAACAATTCCGATTGATTTCCTCGCCTAGCCAAGTATCAACCAGATTGATAAGGTGATAGGCATGGAGAATGTTCTTCAGGTTGAAATAGCCCCCAATTGGATGGACCCCTTAAGGGATTATTTAAAGGATGGTGCACTACCAGCGGATAAGAAGACCTCTCATTCGATAAGAGTCAAAGTTTCTCACTTTCACTTATCTTATGAGGGAAAGCTATACAAGAGATCTTTCACTAGTCCTTACATCAAATGCGTTCATCCAAAGGACGTCGAACAAGTTCTTCACTAACTCCATGAGGGAATCTATGGAAGCCACATTGGGGGCAGGCCGCTAGCTTTACGAGAAATGAAAAAAGTCTAGTGGTGGCCATACATGCAGAGAGACGCTGGAATATATGCTCGCAAGTGAAAAAAATACCAACTTCACGATCCTATGGTTCACCATCCAATCAACTATCTAAAGTCAATTACCATCCCATGGCCTTTCGCCCAGTGTGTAATGGAGATCGTAGTCCCTCTTCCTATCGCAGACGATAATCGCAAGTATCTGTTGGTCACAACAGACTACTTTACCAAATGGATAGAGGTGGAGTCATTGGAAAACATTAGAGACGCGGACATGGTAAGATTCATATGGAGGAACATTATCACCCGTTTTGGGATCCCCAAGACCATCACCTTTAATAACGGAACCCAGTTTAAAAGTGGACTCTTCTAGGGTTTCTGCAGCGACCATAGGATCAGGCACTACTTCAGCTCTATAGCATATCCTCAGAGCAACGAATAGGATGAAGCTTCCAACAAAACAGTGATTGATGAATTGAAGGAGCGCTTGGAACGAGCCAAGGGGCATGGGTAATATAACTACCCTCCACACTACCCCATGGTGAACAACTGGAGAAACAACATTCGCACTAACATATGGGATGGAGGCAATTATTTCCTTAGAAGCTGGCCTTCCTACCATGAGGACCACCCTGGTCGACCACGGCCAGAACGATGCAACTTTGCTCGCTGAACTTGACCTAGCTGAAGAACGAAGAGAGCTGGCTCTAGTGAAACTAGCAGCTTATCTGCAATAGCTAGTAAGGCACTACAATAAGAAGGTCAATACAAGAGCATTCCAGGTTGGGGAGTATGTCCTTAGGAAAGTTCTTGGCAGCATTGTAAAACCATCAGATGTAAAGCTAGGAACAAATTGGGAGGGGCCATTTAAGGTAATAAGAGCCGACCTACAAGGAGCCTATCATTTAGAAATACTGGAGGGCATGGAGATACCTCGAGCTTGGAATGCAGCCAATTTGAAGAAATTATACTTCTAGTTTTTCTTTTCTCTTTTTTAACTCGATGTTGAAATTTTTAATTCATTTGTGATTAATAAAGAAGTGTTTGATATTGGAATTCTATGAAGTGTTTGATAGTGTCATTCTATGAAGTGTTGAAATACATTATAATACATGCACCTTTTCTAAGTTACAGGCTCCCCCCTTAACGCACAAAACTAAGATCATAATATGCGTATTAAAGCAGTGTCAGTATGCAATGACCCTTCTCAGGCCTTCGTCATCAAACACGAATGACCTTCTAGCATTTCCCCTGGCAATATATGAAGCCCTACAAGGGACCCTTAGGTAACATGACCAACCCAGGTTAATCGCCAACATTGTTTGGCTCAAAATCCTTCTCGGATAGAACATCCAACACCAGGTGTATCCTCTCCATTTCCATACTTAGGCCTAAGGAAGTGTGACGACACAACCTAAAAGGTAAAGTAAGGTAGAATGGTATACTAAAAGCATACTGAACTGGGGGGATACTCACTCAAAAAGCTAACTCCGCCTACATCAAGTTTAGTCGACTAGAAAAGCCAAAGATAGTTGAACAAGAAATCAATGAAGTTAAAAATACACACACATGTTTAGTCAGTAAATTTCCCAAAACATAACTATTTTATTGCATCATTACATCTACAAGGAGTTATATATGCTGAGTAAATTAAATCTTCATGGGAACTTGTTCGTTGAGTAAGATTGTCAGTCATTCGCGCCCTTCGTCCATCATCTGGGTGACCAGCTAATTCCTCTTCGATTTTGTTTGAGTTTGGCTGCACGAGCTGCCTTGGGATCGCACCTATGGGAACCCATCGATTATCCCTCATGAATGGGTTCGGCATCAAAGTTGAGGGGGAGATCTCATGACGATACTAGAGGACGGAGTTAGTAGGAACCTGTAACTCTCTAAGAGCACTCAACCATCCTCTAAAGAAGGATAACTCTTCAATATCCCTCAACTTCGTCGAAGCATCAGTCCAACCCTGATCATAAGCATCAGCCCACACCTGCTGAGGACCTTTCTTAAACAGGTGCCTCAGCGAGGTAACATCTCTTTAAAGATTGGCTGCTATCACATACGCCATGCAAACATCACCTCGAAGCTTGGCAATCTCCCTAGCTGAGCCACTTTCATCAATACCAGTTTGCGAACCAGCCGATGAAGAGGAACCACGCAGAACTAGAGGGGAAATTCTCGGTGCATTTTTCCTAAGTCTCAAGACTTCTCTCCTTAGAGAATCATTCTCTTGTTGAAGTACCTCTCCAACTTGATTAACCTCAGAGGCATCCAGAAGCTTGGCCTTCAGAGAATCCACCTCTTCTTGAACAGAAGTGCCGACCTCCTCCATCTCTTGGAGCCTATCTTTTAGCTTGGCAACGAGATCGGATTGATCCTTATAATCCTAATTCTTCAACCTAAGAGACTTGTAGATTCTTATAAAGGCACGGAGAACTTGATTGCTCGCATCAGGACCAATAATATTTCCTAGTTGAGAGGAAGTAAGAATATATTCCTCAACACCAATGAGCTACAAACCATATAAGTAGTAAAGAATAAATAAATCAATACGCGGAAGGGAACATAATTTCATTTCATCAAAAGAAGGTTCAAAGTACATTAGCAAAAAGAAAGAATAACAGATATAAAAAAATAAAAAAAGCTCCCCAAAGAAGACTAGCTGGAAACCTTAGTCTGCTTTGAGGAAGTTGGTTGCTCCCCCCTATCTGCGACAGTCCTAGGTACGACTCCCTCAGATGGAGCAGTCACCATCCCCTAATCAAGGAGATCATCAAAAGAAGTGGTCTGAACAGTTGGAGCACCTTCATTAGCAGCAGGAGGGGGCAATTCATCCACAATAGGCTTTGGGCGAGGGTCGTGCTCATTAAAGAGGGGGGAATCAACATCCACCTCGGCAGCAAGCAAAGCCTTATCCAAATCCTTTTTGAAGTTGAGACGGCTAATATAGCTAATCTATCCCTCAGTATCGTCATACGCTGTAACCCATCCAGCATTGTATGAACTCTCCTTAAGAGTGGTAGCCTCAGAATCCACCTTCTTCACTTTCCCATCTAGCACCTTGTTCTCCTCAACCACCGCTAATTTGCTCGTGCAGACCAAGTCATAAGACTACCTCAGCTCCTCGAGCTCCTCGGTTGTTGCCTCTTTATCCTTATTAGCCTTGGCTAAGGCAAGGTTATAAGACTTTTGAGCAGCAGTGGTAGCCTTCAGATTCACTTCCAATTCATTATTCTTCCTCACTAGCTCATCATGGTTGTGATAGAGGATGGTGAAGTCAGAAACAAGCTGGAGAAAGAAAAAGAACATCAGTGAGAGAGACATTAAAGTAGAACTACAAAAATAAAAGAGTTCAAAGAAACTTACCAAGGCTAGATCCTGACTTGCCTTCAGGGCTAACTAGTCGGTCCCTATGCTATATGACCTCTGGTGATCAGCTGACAAAACTGCTCTCTCGAGCACTATCGGAGCCAACTAAGGGGAAAGGGTAATAGAAACCCCCTCATCTAGGGTAGACACGGGAACCAAAGACTTCCTTGTATTGGTCCTCACTTCTTCTCTCCTTATATCTTCCTCCATCTCCTTCTTATTTCTCTCCTCTTCCTTTTTTCTCTCTCTCTCTTTCACCAACACCTCTTATTTCTTCTTCCTCTCCAGCTTATGAGAAAAAGTCTGGGAGCCAATAGCAGCATCTCCACTCCCTGATTTCTGCTTCTTCAACCTGCAAGCCAACAACACATTATCTTCATCATCATCCTGGATCAGATTTTTACTAGATAGAGCTATAGTTTCCTCACTAGAGCTATCTGAATCCTTTGAAACCTCTGAACCATCCTCCGAACTAGAAGATTTTTCACCACTTGAGCTCTCCTCACTATAATCACCTTTATCTCCACCACTGTCGGCTCTCTCACTCTCTTCATCAGAGCTGCTTTCCTCCTCGTCTAATCGAATTGGGTTTGTAACAACCTCTTCTATGATATCTAACTGAGGAATATTATCCATGGGTTAGGCGATGAAGTTGGACCCGATGTTCTTGTACTTCAAGAGGAATGCGGCTGATCATGGATGCTCACCGTCAGCCAAGTATTCCCTGATCTTCCAAGCCTTGACCAGCTCAGCAACTCGAATCTCGCGAAGAGCAGGTTCTGAGTTCTTTGTCTTCGCTGAAAAAAGAGAAGATGAAAGTATAAGAAAGACAGTACATTAATAGAAAATAAATGAGCAGAACACAAGTTGTGCCTACATATATAGTCCTCCCCATAAAAGGGAATCATAGGTCCCTTATACCTCGCCCCTTCAATTTGGGGAGGGAGCTGCCAGTTCCTGGAAATAAGCCCCTCTTGCCAATAGTCCTTGTGGGAATTAGGTATATTGACTACCAATACCCTATTAGGACTCATAGCTTTGATATAAAAGAGAATAGATCTCGCTTGAGAGAAAGAATAGCAATAACAAATTTTAACAAGACCTAAATTGTTTCCATAGAGCTGATTGATTCTATGTACACCATTGACAATCTTCCAAACATTTGGAGAGCACTGTGCAGGAACTATATAGAAATAACTAAAGAAATGCAAAAATAAGCGATTTGGGGGAAAAGGCAGACCACTGGGATAACAAAATAATATATATCCAATGATCATCCTCAATGTCTCTAACATTACGAGGAATAGGGGCACATTCAATGTCTACCCAGTTTGGAATATTGTAAAACTTCATAAACTCAGCTATCGACCAATTGCCTATTTTTGCCATCAGACAAGAAAAACCCTAGCAGCGATAATGAAGAAATTCCAACAGAAAAAGAATGGAGAAGGAGTTTAAAGAACTTACGAAGTAAGAATCAGCTTGAGACGATGCAAAGCCACAAGCAAAGAAGATGGGAAGATGAGTAAGAAGCTCAAAGATGAGAGACGAAACCTGGAAGTGAGAAAGCACAGTAAGAAGTTGGAGAAATATTGAGAATGGGAAAGAAGTTTGAAGCGACATCAAAAAATGGCTTCTCCAAACTAGTTTAAACCCTCTCAATCATGACGCAGAGAGAATGAAGCAAATCTGCCGCCACAATCTATTCAAGAAAGATGCTTTGATCCCCAAAGTGCTAATCAATTCACAAAAATGCCATTAAGCTAACCTATCAAAGAAAGGCCTCAACTCCAAATAAACACGTCAAGGACATAAATTAAGCCCCAACACTAAATCATTCACCTCTTTGCAATGATGCTTGGGTGGCTTCTATAATACCCAAAACATGTTGACCAATAGGCATAAGACACGTAACACGAGCGTTCGTTCAAACACATGAAATATATACCAACTAGTGACAAAGGCATTAGCCTATAAAGAAGGCCACGACCTGGTACATGACCTAACCAGAGACTGTACTCCATTTTTACCTTTATACACTCAAGACTACGATCTGATGCATAAATAGGACGCGAATTTTATGACACAACTGTATTAGAGGGACATGACTATGCCTTTGATAGGCCATGACCCCTCAGCCTCTAAACATCCCTAGATATATGGGTTATTGACCTTGACATGTCATAAATGATCTTCCAGTTGTCCACCTTCTAAAAATATTCCATCTCAACATTATTTTTTTTTACAATGCACGTGAATTGTGCACGTGATTCCCTCACCAACCATAATAAATAGAGGTCCACACCTCCTTATTTGGGAGGAACATTTAGGCAGTGAAGCTCTGTCAAATTCTCTTCAGTTTCTCTCTACACCGGAGTCCACACTCCAGTCACCTACTCTGATAAACCACTACTAATCATGATCTCCCTCAACTTAAGCTACAGAGTTCGCAACCTCTTCTATGCATAACTTGTATGTTATGCATTTAGTTTACTTTTCTCCACTTATATGCCTTTAGGTCCCTCTAAACTTGTATAATTACATGAATTTAATGAGAATAAGGATCTACAGTGTACGTAGGCTCATTTTCATGGCCGAACCATTCTAAATCTCATAGTATCTCCCTTTATCTCTCTTTTCTCTATTTTTTATACCTTGGCTGTTGTGCATAAATTTAACGGTGTGATTTACATTGGTAAACCATTTTTAGACAACAAGTGTTGAAATCATAAATGACTTTAGACCCGCGGGTTCTCCCCTATGGACATCAGATGGGTAAGAGGGGAAAGTGCCAAAGTGAGAGATAAATGTTTAAAGTGGTTCAGACCTTAAGATATAAGTACAAGGGTGTTATTCATGTTTATTAGAATGTAATTGAGTATTACAGTCTAAGAGACCCCTTGGGCTTTGGTCAACAGAGTTCGAGGTCTTGTGAGCTTCGTTAACGATATAGAGAAACTTATGATGTAACTGAATGGATTCACTAAGGGTGACTAGGTGGTGTTTTAGGGATCTTGCAAGATATATAAAGTGTATTAACAATGGAACTGACCCAAATACAAGTGTAGACTTCGCAATAGTGGGTTACGAATAAAAAATAAGGCTGGAAATCTTATGAAATGCAAGAAATCTGTGAGTCTGATAATTCAAGTTCTCTTTGAATGCTAAAGATTGATCAATTTCCACCTTCTACCAACCTTTTACTTGTGGGATAACTTGGAGAGAGAACGAATGAGCTGTCACATCATGACTTTGACAGCTCTGAGGTCTGCCGGTGTCAGTCGAAAGGTGGAATGTCAGGAAACATGTTTATAGGTGGTTTAAGATGATTGTTTGAATTCATTAAATTATTATGGAAACATTCAATGCACATTGAACTTTGTAATAGTAGTAGATAGAATAATGTTTGATTTTTTACTTGCTCTGCCAAACCTGTTGAGGAATCTCTGTCGAGTTCTTGTGAGCTCAGGACCCATCATAGGTTGGTATTAGATTATTATTGGGACACTTTGGGGGTGATATATCTCGTTACTAAGGGCTGAACGAATTGGGAATTCCATTATTCTTCGGACTGAGGTTCTGTCTGGTCATCAATCTTGACAGAATATTGGTCCTGTGGTATCTAAATTCTTAGGAAGATGTATGCTGGAATAGCTGGTTCTTTTAGGAGGAATAGTCTGCTGGTGCCAAATTGCATTTTGACTGGGGTCGAAGGTCTATCGGGGAGCCTCTTTGCTTTCCCAAGGGGTCTGGGCCTTTAGAAGGTTAAAGGTTTGAGAGGGTATCAATAATATTAAAATAATGTTGGGAAAGTTTTAAAATTTCCGACAATTTTTTAAATACCCAATTCATCCCGCTTTTGGGTATATTTTCGGACCAGCATTGGTATCTAAGCATAGCTCATAAATACTTGTTTTAAAAAGTACAATTTAATTATAAAGATCATAAGAACAATGGCAAGACTCTCACATATCATTTTGGAAAGATATGATTTACCGATTTTTGTATGGAGAGCTAGAATTTTGTATTATCTAATCGATAAACTATTATGCTTGGAAAATGATATGAAATCACAACTCCTTGATATGTTAAGTATGAAAAATAAAAATAAATTAAATGATGTATCATTGATAATTTGATGCTCTTCATCACATGATGCCATTGAAGGAAGTTAATGAGATTTGGGATATTCTTACAAAATAATATTTGGAAGAAATCACTATGACAAACAAACAAGGAGAATAAGGTTAGATAAATTACTACCTCTCTATCAACCATCATGACATATATACCTCTTCCTTAAATTTAAGAAAAGTAAAAAGAAGTACAAATATTCTTCCTACAATCAAAGAAATGAGAAATAATTGAGGAAACTTCAAAACAACACACTCTCAGGAAACAAGATAATTTTCTAACCAAGAATCCAAAGGCAATCACACAAATGCAGAGAATATTGAAATAGAAGTCAAATGTTGACCATATTCATCAAAATGAAGAAATAAATCTAACTAAAATCAAAAGGTCAGTTCTACGCCAACCTAATTCTTAAATCCTAACTGTTATTCAAAATTCTATATGTGAAGCATTTGATCATATAAATGATATTTATGAATGAACTATGAGTGAATATAGGAAATTAACTAATATTAATTTAAAAATGCAAAACACAAATAAAACATTTTATTATAAAAAAAAAAAGAATGCCTTTTGAAAATTCAAAAACTTAAACTAGAAACTAAAAGATTAACTATGAAAATTGAGAAATTAATTAAAATGAAAGCATCACATGATAACAGACCATAAGTTAAAGACGAACTTCACATATCTAAAAACTAATTTTGAAAAATTGGTTCCAGCAGTCACAATATAAATATACTCCTTGATAAACAAAAAATTAAGTCAGGAAAGAAAGGGTTAGGACATGAAAGGAAGTTAAAAAAAGAATATTAGTAAAAGCCAAAAATAAATACAATCTTATAAATAAAAAGGTAAGTCAAAGTCTTGAGAAAAGTCCCTGTGAACCAAAAGGTAAAACGATCATATTAAATGTGAAAAGAGACATCAGACATACGTTAACTGTCATACCATAAATCCACTTTATATTTAAATAAATAAGGTTACCCAATTGGTGAACGTAAAATTCAAGATAAAAAACTACTTTAAGGAAGAAAACTTTCACATACAGTTAATCAACGTATATTAATCATAAAGACAAAATGGTCAGAAATCAATCCTGATATCTTAAATAAACTTAAAGGACGTCAACATAACTTATATGGATTTGTACATTCTGAGAATATGAATAAAAAAGGAGAAAATGAGATGATCAATTAGGAAGATATCCAACTATAAAGAGGACAAACAATGACATGATTTCAAAAATTAAAACATACAAAAGTCCCTAGAAATCGTTACTAGAATAAAAGACATCGACTCACTTCAGAATAAGATAGAAACGCACTCCCCTATATCATTAGCACATAAATTCCTTAAGAATCCCTAGGAAATATTATTCAATCAACATCACTTATAAAGGTATCATATAGTCCTACAAAATTTTATTATTAGTCAATTATAAATAACCCCATAATGATCCCTCCTTATTTTCTTAAAGACCAGAACATAAAACCATCAAACCTATCATTTTGAGTCAACACAAACTATTCGCCTGCAGATAATCCTTTTTAAAACCATTCTCTTTTACAAGTCATGTCCTCTGCTTATAAGAGGCCTAGTCTCCCTCATATCTCTCATCGTCACCACCTACATCTCTTTCAAAATAAATAAAAATCATCTCACAATGGAATTATGAGGTCATAATAATTTTTTATCGAAAATAACACAATTACTTATGAAGTCCTTCTCATCAGCCCTCTATCCTTCAACGTACGTGATTAGTATATATGTCTAACTATCGCCATTGGCCACTTGAACAGTAATATTTTGAACATTTAAAAAATAGCCTTATATAAAAGTACTTATATAAAAATAATATTTATTTATTTTGTATGAAAATTTTAAGTAATACACATTATCAGTATAAAACAGTATATATTAAAAGTGTATAAAAACATAATGTAAAAACTACCTGTACAACAACTTATTATAGTGAAGAATAGGATATTACCATTTGTGTAAAGAGTTATATATATAAAAGTATAAAAAGAAGAATATAAAAAATATTATATTAAAAAAAGTGTGTAAGAAATGGCACACTCTCTCTCTCTCTCTCTCTCTCTGTATATTTATATATATATATATATATATACACACAGTAGGGTATGTCCATGCCCACGACGAAAATTTTCTAATAGTACGTAATCGTATATATACAGTAGGGTATGTCCATGCCCACGACGAAAATTTTCTAATAGTACGTAATCGTAAAACGGCAAAATATTTCAAAGTACGTAATTTCAAAGTGGAAAAAAATTTATTCCCCAACAAAACAAAATGTAATTTTGAAAAAATTGTTCATAATCTCCTTTGTTTATAAGACTATCCACCATTTTTAACAAATACCAAATAATACAACCACCATCACGTAGTCTAAATTCGTCGAACAAATTCACATATAACATGAAATATATAATATTCATGAACAGAATTCACATTGTGTCTGACAAAAACAATGTATCAATTTTTAAAAAATTGACATAATCTCCTTTGTTTATTGGACTATCCACCCTCCTTAAAATCATCAAACAAAACTAAAATAACAGCTTGCAATGTACAAAATTATGCCCAAGAACCCCAAATCATATATGATCAATGCCGACTTGGTAGGAGAACTCATGCGTGTATGTCTTGATATGGTCGGTATTATCTGATGAGGCATCAGTGATCAAAATATTAGTACACAAAAAACCACTATTGGTAAAAGAATATCAAAAGTAATAAAAAGAAGGCTCATGTCTTCAATGGTAAAATAGCTTGTTCTACCAAAGAAAGTATAATGCCCCGTATTTTTGAAGGATTTTATTTTAATTATGGGATTAGGATTAATTCATTTAAATGGAGAAATTTATTTATAATTAATCCAAATTTAATTAAATAATTACTAGCGTGACTAGAGTTAGTATTTATTGGTGAGTATTATGATGAATATTACTTAGTGAGTAAAGTAATATATGTTTGTGTAAATATTAAAATTGTCGTGAGTGAAACATACGATAGTTATGGAAATTAAGTTGGGACGCACGTGTCAGTCGTATCGTGACTAAATTAATGGAATAAAAAGTAAAATATTTATAAGTCACTCATATGGTTGTTTCAAGTGCGTCGTTGGGTCCGTAAGGATCTAGATAGTCAGAAAAGTCTACCCAGGGTTTTAGTTTAGGTTTCAGGACAATTTTAGGCCGAATCGGCACCTCAGAATGGTATTTTGGTAGGTTATATTTTTGGAGTAAATTAAAGGACGAAAATTAGAGGAATAAAAGATCTCCTATGTCGTTTAGATTAGGTTATCTTCCGTGAGAGAAAAGTTAGACATGGAGAGAGACCAAAAGGAGAGAAATAGGAAGGAAAATCTAAGGAATAGCCACCATAAGTGCACCTTTTCCACCACCGTGTAGATAAAAAATGAGGGTTGCAACTATACCAACAACATCAAAGGATCAGACCATCTTTTCGTTAGGCACATGTTTAAATCTTTCTCTTTTAGCATTAAATGTGTTCATGCTAGTGTAGGTAATGAAACCCCTTGAATTGCATGAAAATTGATGAGAAATTTATGATTAAAGGATATATTGAGGCTGAATTGACATTGAGATGAATTGTCCATGTGATTAGATGAATAACCACGAATTGATGATGATAATTAATGATTTAAATATCGGATTAGAAGGTCTAATTTGAAACTTTATGAATTAGGGTTCTTTGAAACTGGAATTGAGGATTTTGGATTTAAGGGTTAATTAATCATGAATTGATGCTTTTAGATAGTTAGAGACCATCCTTTTATGTGGAAAAATGAATTGGAATTGAATGGAGGAAGTTTGTGACTGATTTATAGAGGTTTTAGGGTCATTTATGGGTGAAAAACGTAATAGGTGCAGGTTGGGGACAAAACAGCTCAATCTCATTCAAACGAGATTGAGTCTGGTTCGAACGAGAACTAATATCGCACGATATGTCGTTCTAACGACATTCTATCTCATTCAAACGAGACAACTTTTGGTTCAAACGACAGTTCCATTTTCTAGGAAATTTCTTCTGTTTCAAACCCTGGGTAGCTTGTTTATCTAAAGTGATGTTTAGCAGTATAACTGAGATTTAGGTTAGAACATAATTAGTGGGTAATATGATAGGTATGATGCTTTATGGTAATTGGAGCGATGTGCTATCCCTGAGAAGTACGAGTTAGAGAGTATTCGTAATCTAGTATGTGTAATGTAACTAGCAATGAGAAAAATACTACATATGAGTTAAATGTTCGGGTTGCGTGTATACCTACTGAACATAATTGGTTGCTTGAATGCCTATAATGATATTTATTTCTATTTACGACATACCTACCATACTTGTTTACACGCTAGGTTGTGGAAGGGGACAGTCCTATCGTGAGGAGCCTTCGAGGGGATATTTGACTGGTACCTGAGAACATGGAACCTAGGCACAGGCTATCTAAGAATGATAGTGATGACGGCCATATGTGTGCGTATGTATGTGCGTGGCCCATAGGCTTAAAACTATATTCGCCTACAATATGCGTGTTTTAAAATTTATGGTTCGTGCGAAATTACGAACCCATTGTCTTTATGCAGTGCGACATGTACCGGGACTTGATAGCAGAGTGTGAAGGCGCAGTAGCTGGGTCCAGACGTGACTTTTATATATATATATATATATATATATATATATATATATATATATACCTGTAATATTACTTATTGTGTGAAAGTATGTGGATAAGAAATATAATGGAAATTCCCGAAGAACTTAAGTAAGTGAACACTTAACGTGATTTAGAAATACTTCTTGAAAATCGAGATAACAGTTGTGAAAACATTTAATATGGTGTTGTATGGAAAATGCGGTTGGTATTGCGGGTAGTGATTATAAGGATTTTTGTCTATAGTCTAGCTAGAGGATATAATATTTAATGGGTTTAGAGGTGCGTCAGGCATGCACATTAGTTGAGAGATGAGAATCTCAAGTGAGTGTTCGAAAAGCTAACATACACATACTATTTTCTTTACTGCAACATTTAAATACTTGCTAAAAATTTTAAATGTTTTACACCCGGGCTTTGAACCATCTTTTGTAAATCTCTTCTCTTTTGTCGAATTATTTTAGGTGTCAGCCACAGGGACACCAAGCATAGGAGTTCCATTCATTTGACGTTTTAGGGCATGTTGCCCCTTTCCATTAGACAGTCATAGGTTATGGATTTATTTATTTACTCAGTTTAGTGGTTGGATTATTTCGATTAGATTATTGTACTTGATACTTAGACTGGATGTGTTTACTCCAGTTGCAGTTATTATTTCAGTCATTTCCTTTCATATGAGTTTGGTTTGGATCGTGAGTGTTAATTATTCGTTAATTTGGTTTTATATTATTAAAAGATAAAATTTGGACATCAACCTTTTTAAATATTAGGTGGTTAGTATTTTAATAAAAGTTTTCGACAGTGATGCATATTCTGAACCAACTGGATATTCTGGTTTAATTTAATAAAGGACTGACCACCCGGTATTTAATTAGGTGGGGTGTTACAAAAAGTTTAGTTACATCTCCCTCCTGCATGTATAATTGAAGTTCACTTGCTGATATCATGAATATTGTAATTAGTGAACTGCATGAATGAGCAAACTACTTGATAATTTTCATTATTCTTATTAAACAACATTACTTAAGATAAATATGCATAATAAAAAAAGTAAATGGAATTGTGAAGACCCGAAATTCATTGCAAAATAAGACATATATTAAGAAGAATCAAAGAACTAAAAAACTATCGAGGCAGAGACAAAGTGAAACTTGACATAATATTTCAAGACAAATACAAATTTCCTAGTACACATAATAATAAGACTTATATTAATTACTGATCTTAATTCCACCATTAAAATGAAAAAAATGTTGGAAGTTATAGTATGTAAGGGCTTATGTAAAAAAAGTGAGGAAATCGTACATAACTGAAATTTCAGAAAACAAAACACACCAATTATCGACGAACAAAAGCCCCAAGTATTGACCAGTATGTGCAGATTTATCATTACTTCAATCCAGGAATAAGTATTGGAGAAAATAAATTACTCAAATATTGGATCCAAGCACTGCATGTGATAAAAAGTAAACCAAAAAATTACTGGAATATGAAAGTATAAACTATCACAGTAAGACTCATGATGGAAACAATTATTCAAACACTTACTTATTATCATACACCTTCTGAACTTTAGGCTTTGTATGTCACATATCATCATTATGCCCAACAATTATTCTTGTACAATAATTTTATTGTGACCATTAATTCTCTATCTATTATTTATACATTTGTCTAGAAGCTCCATGTGTTGGTATAACATCGGGACTTCACTTAAAATGTCTATGCCCATGCATATTCTTTGCATAATAATTTTTTCCCTATTACAAAAAGAGGTATGATCACTATGCTTGGAATCATTCTATATGTAAAAATATGATCCTCAAAGCTCGGTGCTCCACAACTAATGTAAGACCACCATACTCTAGATCCTACTATCCATTCTAGCTTGCATCAGGGCTGCTATTGTAGCCCTTTTATGCAGCTTGAAATCAGGGCTGCTAATGGAACTCTAATGATCAATAACTAAACTCATTTGAACATGAAAGGGGTTGGTTTGATGTTTAAAATTTTCCTAGTTTATAAAATTCATATCGTCACCATATTTAACAAAATCTAGAATTATGATATCAATACAAAAAAGAAGAACCTTATGTACCTTATCCTGGTGTTCCTGATGTGCCATGTTTAGAAAGCTCATATCCTAAAGTTCAAAGCCTTCATAAAAATAACAGAAAGGGAATTTTAGACTCAGCATCGTTCATTGTTAAGGAAGATTTAGGGGTTGGGGGAGTAGTTAAGGTACCAATAGAGAGTGATGGATTACAAATGACGAAGATAAGTGAGCATACCCTCACTAAATTACGATGAGAGAGAGGAAAGGGATATTAGTGTTTGGATCTAGCATATTAACATAGCTATTAAAGTGTCTGCCTTGATCGGACATCCAAGCGAACACAACCAATATCCACACTGGTGATTTGAAAAGACAAAGGGACGCACTTTAGTTGGAATCTACATTTTTTAAAAACTCAAGCCATAAAAAATTCATAAAAAGAGTAGAACTTTCGCATCATTCAAACAATATCAATTACAAAATATCAATCAACTCTTCAAAGACTCGTTACGCAAATTGTTTATAAAGGAATTGTTCATAGTCTCGTTACGCAACTTCATTAATGATCATTCAACTCTATGCAGTCATATACCGGAATACCTGAAACCAGAAAAATATCAATTATAACATTATATTTTCCAACGTAAATTGTGTGGAACAAACAAAGAGTAAAACATATACATGTTAATTACAAAGTATAAAGTTAAAAATTGTTCTCCACTAAGATAACAAAAAATTTAAATGTAAAATTTTTGACATTTCATTTGGAGACTGGTTCAAAATGCAATTTCAAATTATTGGGATAATAGGAATAGTTATGCTCCCTACCGTGGACGTCCTTGTTAAGAACTTCACAACACCTTCACAACCCCACCTTCCCGACTGGTTACGAATTCCGTGGATCCTCCATCAAAGAACAAACATGGCATGGGCACCAAAACATACATGAGAGCAGATAATATTGGCCACAAGTTTTTGTACGTAGCGCAAGGTAGGATCTATAGGAGAATACTGGATGAAAACATAAAATCAAGTCCTGCAAGCATTTCGAGAATAAGAACTGTATCTGCGCCTGGTGCCCCTGTATTACTGATCCATTCGTTAAGCCAGTTTGCCAATGTATAATCAATAAAACTATCACGATAGAATACAAAACTTATCACAATAGAAACTAATTTTTCTATCAATTTTATTAATAAATTAATTGATTCAACTTTATCAATCCAAGCTTAATGGCCACTCACTCTAAGATACCATTTTTCTACTTCTCAAATCTTTTAATTGTCTTATTAGTATAATGGAGAATGAAACCAAATAGTAAAAATCCAAAACATGGACATGAGGATGCAGGTAATTGGAAAAGAGAATCAGTAATTGTTACACTTGAACCCACTTTACAGAAGAGAGTGTGAAGAATTTAAAACTAAAATTAACATAAGAAAATTAATTAAAATTAACATAAGAGATTTAGTAATTGTTATGTATAGACCTGGTATTTCTTCCTAATAGAATCCTCACCCGTTGCTTGATTTTTCAAATGGATGGCCTTTGGCATTTGGCATTTGACATTTGATAGATAGTCTTGGCTCTGTGAGGTTTTCCATGAAGTTTCCAGCAGGTTACGTTGGTGTGTCGAGGCTTTTTGTAGTATGTACAATACAAATTGGTGCAAATAGGTGTTAATGCCCTGAGTTACGACTTCAACTGTAAGTGGTCTTCAAGAAATTTTCCCACCTTTATTTCTCATCCTCTGCATAATTATTTCAATACGACACCATACAAAAGTTGCATACATGCTTGACATCGGTATCCTTACCCAAAAATAAGCGATCACCAAACTAATGGATAAAATTAAGTGCATATGAAACAATGTTCAGAATAAACCAAATCAAAATAAAATAAAGGCTATCATTATCATATCTTGACGGTGCAATGTTCGAATTTCAAAAGAGATTACCAATGCTCTCATAAGTGATTAAATGGCTATCATTTGAACAATAATTTTATTGTTAATCTTTAATTTATCATTTAAAGAAATATAAAGCACTTCCAAGAAATAATCTAACATGTGTCTAGTTAAAGAAATAATCTATATATTAGACCGAATCTAACATGTGCCCGTAATTAAAAGCATGAAATGTAAACAAAACTTTAACAATTAAAACAGTCATGCGGAGGATGTGACTGCTGAATGATGTTGTATTAAAGAGATTCATAAATACGGAAATGGTAACTAGGAGTACCGAAGTCAAGCGTCTATCCCTTTCTTTCGGTACCTCAAGAAATCCCACTAAGAAGAGATTCCATATAAATAAAACTAACAACATAATACACAAATACGACTGCAACTCTTCTATCCCTTTCTCTCGGTACCTCAAGAAATCCCGCTAAGAAGATATTCAAAAAAAAATCTAAAAGTGTCACTAGAAATGAAAAAAAGTGTATTATGTTGTTCCATTTTTAAGATATCAAAATTCATCTCAGTACTCTAACAACTCATGAACAAAAGATACTTAGTTGAAGCCATTTTCTAACATGAAAAATTCCATCTACTAAATTAAAAAACATAACAAAGTAGTATACCCACCATTAATACATACACAACAAAGTATGTTCACGACACTTTATGGATTTCAGAACATACAAAAATGACTTCAAAGCAGATCCAATAACTACATTTAGGTAAACAAAGGCATGTATGGATATAAGGCGTCATCTTCAAACAAAAAAGATTTTGAAAAATGATTTACAAATAGTTTTACCAAATACAGGAAAATAAGAATGAAGAGAGAGGCTCCCACACCTTTTTTTTCCATAAATTTTCCCCTCATGTTCTTCAAAAAATTCATATTGAATTAGATCCATTAAAAAATAAATAAATAAATAATTAAGAATTTCCACATTTAATCAATTCAAAATCCCAACACAATGAAAAACAAACTTTGCAAAGGACATATAGTTCCAGTAGTCTATGAAGAGCAACCATCTTGTACAAATCTCCTTTGAAACCTAAAATCCAACAACATTATAGCACAATCAAAATCGAAAGTAGACCCAAAATAGAATTTGTAACCTAAATGAAACAAATAGTCAAAAGCCCTAATCGAAATGCAGTAAAGACTAAAAACTGATTAGATTTGGAAAAATACTTAGATCTACAATAAAAACCTAATTGGATTTATGATAAAAAAATGATTACATCTGGAAAAATACTTGAACAAACATTAAAAAAAACATGAAATCGTACATGAGTCTCACAATGAATTTGTGGGTGAAGATCGAAAGTGAGATCTTTTGTGTTGTGGGTTTGGTGAGGAACTGATGCTAGGGAGAGGGAGAGTTATTCCGGCTAAAGTTCAAATAAAAGGAGAGTTGTTCGATTGATAGAGAGAGCGCATTGTACTCGACTAGTGCAAAAAGATTTGAATGTGTTAATTTCCTATTTTATCCCTATATTTGAATTTTGGGTGAAAGGAGGAAAGGAAATGAAGGGTTAAAAAAGAGGGGGAACTCAAATATGCAAGGGACGAAAATGGTAAGAGGGGTATTTTAATCTCAACCATAGGATAATTGTCTTGTTGGCTTTGATCTAAACCGTGAAGTGTCTTCCCATATTATGAATAATGAAAACACCATTGTAACTTATTATATAGATATATGGAGAGAGAGAGAGAGAGAGAGATGTAACACCCCATATTTTTTAGTATTAAAAATTTAATTAATTCAATTATTTTAGATTACACATGTGACGTAATTCAATTTAATTAAATCGGCACCTGTACTTGCACTGCTAAGGGGATGAGTAGAGTATTGTGTTTACACAGATGCATCCTTGCAAGAACTTGGGGGGCTACTATAGTAGGAGGGGAGGGGTATAGCTTATGCATCTCGTAAGCCTAAGCCCCATGAGAGGAATTATACCATGCTTGACTTGGAGTTAGTAGTGGTTGCGTTTGACTTGAGGATTTGGAGGCATTATCTTTTGGGGGAGTAGTTTACTTTATTCACGGACCATAAATCACTCCAGTATCTGTTCACACAAAAGGATCTGAACATGAGGTAGAGGAGATGGTTCAAGTTCATGAAGGATTACCAGTTTTATATTCAGTTTCATCCTGGGAACGCTAACATAGTGACAGATGCATTGAGCCGACGGCCTATTGGGGAGATAGCGGAGGTTTAGAAGGGGAATTGGAGAGAGATTTGACACGACGATGAGGTCACCAGAGCCTATATGTACGTATTGGTTGTCACGTTTAAGATTGTTATGAGGGTAGTGAAAGCACATGAAGGAGATTAGTATTACCAGGATAAAGTTCACCAGTTGTTAGCTAATGGGACAGAGTCTTATTCGATTATATCTAAGGAACGCTTATGCTTTAATAGGAGACTCGTGGTTCCAGAGAATGAGAATTTGAGACATGCAGTCGTGACAGAGTCTCATGGGTTGAGGTTTATAGTACATCCCGGTGGGGATAAGATGTACCAAGATATGCGTAGGCAATATTGGTGTTCGGGAATGAAGCAAGACATAGCGAACTTTATCTCGAAGTGTGCTACTTGCCAACAAGTGAAGGTAGACCACTAGAGAACGATGGGGATATTCCAGCCACTTGAGATTCCAATATTCAAGTGGGAGAGTATCTCCATGGATTTCGATACTGGGTTATCGATATCGCAACAAGGTCACGACTCCATCTGGGTGATAGTGGATCGGTTGACTAAGGTGGCCCCTTTTCCATCAATTCAGACGAATTTTGAGATGAGGAAGTATGCATAGTTGTTTATTGCTGAGATAGTGTGGTTGCTTTGTGTTCTGATTAACATTTTTTCGAATCGAAATAAGATTTTTGTGTCCTATTTCTAGCAAAGTTTTTTAGAGGCTATGGGCATGGATTTACGGTTGAGTATAGTATATCACCCACATACAGATGGATAGATGAAGCGGGTTAATAAGATGTTAGAGTATATGCGGAGGATGTGCATACTCGACTTCGGGGGAGGATAGGTTTAATACCTTCCACTTGTGGAGTTCGCTTATAACAACTCCTACCAGTTCACCATCGGCATAGCACCATTTGAGGAACTGTATGGACAACCTTGTCGTTAACCCGCTTGCTGGTTAGAGGTGGGAGATAACAAGTTATTAGGGCCAGAGATAATTCAGGGCAACACTGCTAAGATTGAGCTGATTCGAGGGCGCATCTGTATAGCTGCGGACCGGCATAAAAGTTACGCCGATGTAGATAGGAGGCACATAGAGATAGAGGTTGGTGATTAGGTTTTGGTACAGGTGTATCCTATGAATGGGGTTATGAGGTTTGTTAAGAAAATTAAGCTAGCATCGAGATATGTGGAACCGTTTCTGATTATCGAGAGGGTGGGACCAATGGTATATAGGCTGGGACTACCATAGCACTTATAGGGAATTCATGATATATTCAACATGTCATCGCTCAAGAGGTACCAGGGGAATGATAGGGATTTTTATCACGTTCCATTGGAGGAGATATAATTGCATCCGTATATCTATTATGAGGAGAGACCGTTGGCTATACTTAATCGTAGTGAGTGTAAGTTTCGGTCCAAGGTGGTACCCGTAGTTTGAGTTCAGTGGGGGCATGACAATGTTGATGAGTCGATGTGGGAGCGGGAGGATGACATGCGTGAGCAGTATTCAGTGTTATTTACCACAAGTATGTCCTAATTTCGAGGGAAAAATTACTTTGTTGTGGGGGAAGTATGTAACACCCCGTATTTATGAGTATTTAAAATTTAATTAATACGATTATTTTAGATTACACGCGTGATGTAATTTAATTGAATAAAATATTATGTGATTATTAAAATATTAATCGAAGAGATAAATATTAATATTTATGGAATAAAATTACTGAGTCAATAGTAAATGATTATTTTTTGTCATAACGAGTGATAGTGATGTGACAGTGGTATATCTCAATCGAGATTTGAGTGTAGACTATATGAGATTAAGATATGAAATTATTATATAGTTACTCGGATGGCGATTTCAAGGTCATGGTTGGTTCCTAATGGGTCAAAATAGTCAGAATAGTATACTCAAATGTGCTGATTGGGTCCCAGGGCAAATTTAGACCAATTTGATATCACATAAGGGTATTTCGATCACTTAGGAGTCTAAGGTAGAGGGAACTCTGAAAATTAGAGTGTTATATCATCCCATTGGAATATGAGTCTAGGGTTACAACACTTTGGAGATAGAGGAGTCCATAGGAGTGGAAGAGGCAAAAGAAATCTAGGCTATTCCACACTGGTTCTCACCCCGAACGTTGCCAAAATCGAGATCGGAGTAATGAAAGGACATACTCACCATCTCAGAACATAAATTAGACCTTAAAATATAAGGCAAGTATTTATCTTGCATTATCTTAAGCATGTTATAATACCCATGTAATGTAGGGCTTTAATTTCATACTTTAATTGAAATTTTAGGATTTGAATGGGTGAAGTTCATGATTCAGGATAGGAATTCATGTAGAATAAATCTCAATATGTAAATAATACAAATTCATAGAATATAAGATGAATAACATAAAAGAAATTTGGGCATGATGATGGATATGTATGAAGAAAACCATAAACTAGGGTTTTATAAATATTGAGATTTAATAGTTCCTTGGGTGAATTTCTTTTAGATTTGATGTATTATTTACGTTTGAAATAGTCCTTACATGAATATTTGATGATTAGTTATATTGTTTAAGAGTTTGGTGAGTATTCATGGAGGTTTGAGATAGTATAATGGGTGAAAAGTCATAATAGCAAGACCAAGATTCGTTAGGTAGGTCGAAACAGTTCACACCGTATACTGAACCGGTTCAGTGTTCCAGTTTTGCCAAATTTGATTTATGTGTTATACTTCCATATGGAACTAATTATGGGGAACTCTGGTGATGATTTAATAACAATATAAATATTGAAAGAACATCAGTAGACATAGTTAAATGTCGGGTTCAATCTTAATAAGTGTTGAATTGGGATTAAGATCTTCGATAGTTAACCGATTGTGTTGCTTATCGGGAATTTACACACTTGGGTTAAGAAAAGTGTAAATGATAACCTAAGACTAATACTAGTAGGATAGAGATGTTTTACAACTTAAATTTCCTTAAGGGATAATTGGAACCCATCGGGTAGTGAGTGATACTCGAAAAATATGAAAATATTAATATGTGTGAATCATTACTACGTCGAGTATTCGGGAGATATAAATACTACATACGGGATATATTATAGGTTGTGTATATACCTATATTGAAGACACACACACACACACACACACACACACACACACACACACACACACACACACACACACACATATATATATATATATATATATATATATATATATATATATATATATATATATATATATATATATTGTGTGTAAATGCCCATTTTGTAATTTTTTATGTGTGTGAACATACCTACACAGCCTGCTATCACGGGAGGTTCTGTGTTAAGGGTGATCCCACCTTCGTGATTCCAGCGAGGTCTGGATGTGTGTCCCAGATCATAGAACTTAGGGCAGCTCACTATGTGTTGTGTATTAGTGGGATCGGCGTGTCATTTTTGCACGTTAGGTATGTGCGTATCCCAAAGTCTTAGAACTATGTTAGCCTCCATTGTATATTGGTTGATTTATAGTTCGAGGAGACATTTCGAATCGGTAGTCCATGATTTGGTACAAGAGGTACATGAACTTGATAACATAGTGTGCCTGTATCACGATAGTCATTCTGGGAGATGTCGTAGTTGTGTGTGTATATATATATTTATTATAGTATGGCTTATATATACGAGTGTGGATATTTTGCTTATGTGTAATGGTAGAAATGATAGATAGGGTAATTTAAGTATGAGAAAACTTAAATAGATGATGCGATAAGAATAATTAGGTTAAAATGAATTATTGACTTAACGGTAGCGTATCGTATGGGCGGTACGGGGGAGCTTAACCTAGTTTGGTTAGTTAGATACTTAGACATAGTTAAGCTGGGTAGAATGGCTAGGTGGGTAAAATAGGAGACGTTAGGTGTGCACTATAGATGAGAGATGAGGAACTCAAGGGAGTGTACATTGGACTAACGTGTATATCTAATAACTTCAATTTAAATACTTGCTAAATATTTTTCAAATGATTTTGGTCTCTCTCTCATGTCAAAATATTTTCCCAAATATTTTAAGTGTATAGCCACAAAGACACCAAGCTTAATAACTCATTCCAGGGATGCATAGCTGAAACACTGTGGAGGCATGCAGGACTTTGTGTAGACGCTTCAGCTATTCATTCTTAGATTAGATTTTTGATTTAGTAGATCATTTGGGCATGGTTCCCCTTTCAGTTGATACACTTTTAGATTATTTATCAAATGATGTACTTGAATTCTGTTTTATTTTCGTAGACTTATGGTTTGGATATTACTTTAGAACCGATGGTTTATTTGGTATTTATTTCTATCTATCATGTGATGATTTAGACTCTTATAATTGTTATGGATAAGTTATTATATTTCTATGCTTCCGCATGTTGTTACGTTAATGAAATATAAAATTTGGCACCAACTTAATTTATCATAGGTGGTTAGTAATTTAAAAAATAAAAATTTGACAGTAATGTTAAGAATAAACCAAATGAGATTCTTATTTATTTTGATAAAGGACTAATCACCCGTAATTAAAATAGGCGGGGTGTCAAAAGAGAGAGAGAGAGAGAGAGAGAGAGAGAGAGAGAGACTTAGGTTAATATATTAGAAAATGGCATCTAACCATTAATTAAACAAAGTTCTTTCACCCAACTAATAATTAACAAGGAAAAATGGCACCCAAAATGTAAATAACCTTATAATGTTCATTAATTTTAATATTTTTAAAGTCTTTTTTTCTAATTACAGATTTAAAAATTAATAATTGTGAAATTTCCTAAGAGCATGAGAGATAGAGGTGTGTGAGGAAAGAAAGAAAAACGAAAAATGTGGAAAGAGAAAACAGAATGAGTTAGTGAGTCCCCAAAACAATTACAAGGTAGGGTATTTTTGGTAAATGATTAAAGTAGTAAACGAAACTCTAACACCGTTTGGTTCTTTGGTGAGATGTCAATTTATTGACACAAAGTCATGTTAAATATAATATGTTATAATCAAATTGAAGTTTTGTCAAAACCCCCTTAATTTTTATCTACCTCTTAGGGCATGTTTCAATAAAAATAGGTTATCCCTACTTTGTGCGTGTAACTCATCTTTTAGGAGAGACTTTAGCCCTTGATATATAAATATATTATAATACCCCGTATTTCTTAGTATTTTATTTAATTAAATTGGAGAATTAAATGAGAAAATATGATTTGATTTAAATTACTCCAGAAAAGTAATTTAGTGAGATTTATTAATAATTGTGATTATGGAGTATTAATCGAGAGATAGATACTGATTAATATTGCCTCTTTCTATTTACGTAGCGTGAGTAGTAAATAGTTACTTAGCATGTGTAGACCATTTTTCGGTGAGAACAAGTAATATAATTTTAAGCGACTCAAATGATAATTTAGAGGTCACATATGAGTTTGTAAGGGTTGAATTAGTCAAAATAGTATACCCGGGGGTACTAGTTGAGTCCCTGGGTAATTTTGGACTAAATCGAGACCGTTTGGGGGCATTTTTATCTTTTAACATGTGAGGGTATTGAGACCTACGAATTTGAGAGTCTCTTATCAGCCGTATGAAAGAGGGGTTAGGGTTAGAGCACCCATGTAAACACCAAGACCATTAGAGAGAAGGAGAAAATCATTCTCAAGGCTTAGAAGATGCTTTTGAAGAGGTTGGGTTTGGATCTTGCATCATAGGAGCCAAAGGAGGAAGGATTGAAGAAGAGAAGCATCAATCCATCATCAACCCCACAAAATCAGAACCTCTTTGTCAAGGAAAGTTGTTTATTACAAAAATTATAAAGTTATAATACCCATGTGTAGGGTTTTTGAATAGTTTTGCTAAATCACTATCTTGATAAGAAAGGAATGATATTTATGCATGTTGGGATAGGAATTGAATGTAGAATGATTTAACATATGTAGAGGAATAATTTTCAGAGATGATTTGATAATTATTTCGGAATAAAATCTGGATTTTGAATGAATATATAGGAAGAACACCATAACTAGGGTTATAAGAAATTATGAGTTTAATCCATTATTTCTTTAAATGAATTGAGGTTTTGATGTATTTGAAATGTTGGAAATTGTCCTAGTACATGTGGGAACATGTTGGGATAATTGGGTCGAAGTTTAGTGTACTATAATGAAGTTTGGAGATTTATTAAGAGAAGAAGAAACTAACCGTAGAAGACAAACTTCTGCTACCCCTGATAGATCGATCGATCGATCTTGAATGTTGATCGATCGACTTGATCAATCGATCGAGACCAGGAGTTGATCGATCGACTTAAGTTGTTTCTCTAGAATATTTCCTTGGTTAAGGGTTCTTTGATTTCCAGGAATGAATGAAAATTCTAGGATTTATATTATACTTATATAGGAATGAGAATAAGACCCGTAGGTATATTATTGAGGTTCGGTAAGGCCATTGGATGTAGGATTTGGATCATGGACCGACGAGAATAAACCGATTGAGGAGAGCATCAGGGAATTTGGAATTGAGCTACGGGGCAAGGTAAAGTCAATTCAAGTGATAGACCAATAGGGTAAGTAATAACTACTGAAATTATATGTGATGGGTAACTAGGGCCCTTAGAGTTGAGTGAATACTCAAATAAATGCGATAGTGAGAAATTGTAAATTGACGGATACGGTTAATATAAGAGAATACCATATTACGTACACGTATGATTGACGGGTCGGGTGTGTACCTACTAAATTGTATGAACTATGAGGTTGAGAGATGTATACCTAAATTAACTACGTTAGGGTCGATGAGGTATTCCGAACTAACGTAGGGTTATTATATGTTAGGGTCGATGGAGTATTCTGAACTAACATTGGGTTATCATATGTTTGGGGCCGATGTAAAATGCCGAACCAAACCTTCGAACTGGTGGCATGATGAAAGAGTGTGAGCCAGAATATGTGTATATAAATAATTGGGGTCGAGGTATCATTACGAACCAATTCTTACTTGGGCTCAATGAATCATTTCGAACCAATAGTCTCGTGTGTCAAAAGGACATAATAGTAATTTCTGATATTTAGTATATATTATGTGTGAAATATATACCTAATGATATTCTACTTCTATGTGTTAGTAAATTGATATATGACATGTTTAACGATACATATCAACCTGGTAAGTTATGTAGTGAAAAATTAATTATGAAATGTAACGTTAGATAGAGAATATCTAATTAGTAATTTAAGTAGTGAAACTTAATTACAAAAGTGGGAAGATATTAATTGTGAGAATTGTAGAAATTTAGTAGTGAAACTAAATGAGAAGTTTTGAAACATAACATAGGTGAAATGTTACTTGAGAACTAATTAACCTTCGCGAGATGTTAACGAAATGGATGTACCATATGGGCGGTACGAGAACTTAGGTATAGATAAGTTCAGATGATTATGTTAGTCCTAGTTAGCTTGGGAGATATGGATAGTCAGACTAAGTGTAGAACGTTAGGTGTGCACAATAGATGAGGAGTGAGTAAACTCAAGAGAGTGTAGGAGAACCTCACACGTGTAATCAATAACCGCAATTTATATTCTGATAAACTCTTACTAAATATTTTTAAAATGTTTTGAGTACTAACTCTTGCTATAAAATATTTTCAAAACCTTTTAGGTGTCTAGCCACAGGGACGCCATGTATGTTCATTTCATTCCAGGGACTCGAAACTGTAGCACAGTGGATGCTTACGGGATTTTGATTAGACGATATATCTCTTTTCGATCTAGTGAAATATCTCACACTATTCTATGTATGGACTTGTGTTTTGGTATCAGTCTCAGATGTTTAGTTTTAGACTAGTGGTTGTTCTATTGTTATTTTGGGATTTTTTCTCCGATTGTTATTCGATAATACTCTTGTTCTCTTGTACTTATATTTTACTGATTGGGTTTTAGTACACGGTGATTGTTATACTTCATTCCTTACGGTTAATTCTGTTTTAAGAAAGATAAATTTGGCACCGGTCTAATTTTCACGTAGGTGATTAGTAATTAAAAGGTTTTCGACAGTGTTGCTAAGAATGAACCATTTGAGAAACCTGTTTTAATTTAGTAAAGGCTTGATCACCCGATGTTTAATTTGGAGGGGTGTCACATATGGTATCAGAGCATTACGTTCTAATGCCCATAGGATCTGTACCGCTTACTAAGTTTTCAGCATATCATTTTATTGATATAGAGCCCAATCTTAGGATTGTTGTACTCCTCTACCTACGTGGTTTATGATTTCCTTCTATTCAGTAGATGAAGTTATATATATAGAAGTTCGATTTAGTATGGTATGTCGAACATAGTGGTAGGACCAGCATAGGCATTGGAAGAATTATAGGAGGAAGGGGCTCGGTATGAAGCATGGAGTGTTCGAGGATGGTAATCGTGGAAGAGGTGATCGCTAGCGAGGTTGCTCCTAGTGTGTAATGGAAGTAGATGCTGCTAGGTCTATTGGGGCATCGCAGGCATTTTCCAAGCACCGCGACGGCAAAGGGTGATACAAATCTGGACCGCCCAACACAGTGATAATGGGAGGAGGTCTAAAGGACCTTTGAAGAAAACAAACCGTGAAAGATTTGATAAAATGTCGACTGTGCATGTGACCCAATGTATGTAGAATGTCCAGAGGTCTTGGCATTAAGGATAGAGTAGAAAATCTCATAAGAAAAAATTTGGGTAAATTTTTATAGAGGCAACGTGGTGGGGATACCAGCTACCACATTTCGACCGAGGGTCAGTATACAAATAGAGGGATCTTAGGTATAGTTTAACCGAAAATTCCTCCAATGATGATTCAGATGCGAAGTAAATAGAAATTTCTAAACCCATCACATGAAAGCCTGGTAGAGGCCAATTATAAGAAAAACATTTATCTTGCTCGAAGTTATTTAAGAGAATAATAACTCCGATAAGTTTTGCATTCCGAGAAGGACAAGCGTGTTATGTTTGGGAACCATTTGAACTACCAGTGCGATGGGCAAGAAAGTATATGAGTTTTATCCTCGAGTGAATGAGGTATATGATGATGCCTCATCTGAAAGAGGGCCGAGCTCG
The DNA here is from genome assembly GCA_949130495.1 of Sambucus nigra. NCBI lineage: Eukaryota > Viridiplantae > Streptophyta > Magnoliopsida > Dipsacales > Adoxaceae > Sambucus > Sambucus nigra. The sequence continues at coordinate 278,917,038 of OX422215.1, read as the reverse complement.
CATTATTCATCAGTATGTTAGAGACTTCAAAAATTATGGATGTCTCGTAGTGATTGATTTCGGTGTGTAGGGACCTTAATTATGTGATTAAAGGTATGTCGTATGACTGATGAGCGGAGAGATCGAGATCGTTGTTGTGATTAGTGCTAAGGACTTAGTGATAGTATAAGTGCAGTGCCACTTGGCTCCTTTATAGATGTTGGAGTATGGCCGTACCTATTATCGGGGGATGGAAGTTGAGTATCTCGATTATGTGTTGTTCTGACAATGCTCAATAAGAATGCATTGGGAGAAGTCCCTTGTTTAAGTTCAGTTGTGAAAGGGGATACGACTAAAAAATTTATGCACGCCATGAGAAGAGATGTTGTTAGATGCTAGGGCATCAGTGGAGCCGGTGGTGTTATGGGAAAGCATTGAAAAGCTTATCTCACCATGAAGGGATAAGTGGTACTTTGTGGGCAAGAATTTGATTTTTAGTCTATAGAAGATTGAGAATACCCCCGAGTTTGTAGATACGTCGTGAAAACAAGGCGAAAGTTGAGGAAAAGCTGGTTACGAGTGCGACGGTTGCAATGTTTTTGCAAATGTGCACAGAGAAGAGGGTGTATGGGCGCCCTAATCTATTGGCCTTATTAGTCATCCGAGATAGAGGGATGTAAAAGATTATATTTGATAAGTAAGATGGTGGGGAAGTTATGAGGAAAGTTATATTGATTAAATGGATTGAACGTCATATGAGAAAGATGATAATCCGAGCTTATATGTGCTGAGAAAGCCAGCACACACTATGGGATAGGGGTCGGTGGGAATTCGTTCAAAAGTTATCTCTTGATATGGGAGACCTAACTGTTATGAAGAAGTAACGCAAGGTGCTACTTGACTAAGTCTTAACAGTGACTTACGCGTTATAAAAATGTTGATTCTTATGAAGTGACCAACCCTAAAAGTACGCCAATTATGAAGAGCACACAGATTGTAAAGTATAAATTACCTGGAGAGAAAGGGTAATAGAGGTCCACTTGAGAAATATGACGTAAGTGGTAAGCGGTGTTGAGGAAGAGACATCGTGAGATTGTCTCTAGACGCACCACTAGTTGATAGAGAATGATGGGCTCGAATTGAGCAAACGGAATTGCGTAGTGAACCTATGTTTCCAGTGATGAAATGAGTATGCAGACTTATAATTTATGGATGGGATGTGAACATCTTAATTAAGTCAACATTCCGTTGGGGTAGCGTAATGGGTTGACCGGGATGAACTAGTATGTCGTTGAAAAGGAAGAGTGCACAAGTGCAAGGTGCCTCTCTATATTATTGGGAATTAGGACGAAATCCTAAAATCCCACCCTGTGGAAGATACTACGCTCTAACGATAGTGGAATTTTGGTAGAACCCACTGATCAATTCATAGGTTAAATGTATACATATATGAGCATATTTATAGGTAGTGTGGGTGTACCTATAAGGACTGTAAATAAGGATTAGGTTCGTGGGTACCTATTATGAACTTATATGTACTTTGAAGTGTGGTTCGAGGAGACAATCCGAACTCTTAGCCCTTAATGCATGATATGAGAACATTCTATTGGAGTATGACATTTTAGAATATATGAAGTGTGAAGTATATAGCTCCTAAATTGTCTACTCATGTGCGATGAGATATATATACATATATTGGTGTTCGAGGTGTGATTCCGAGACCATATAACAAATCACTATTGGTGATCGAAGTGGGATTCCGAGCCAATAACCCCAAAAAGTGTTATAGAAGGGGGGTGATTATAAAATAAGTGTTGATAGTATATGTTATGTGTAAGAAATATATACCTTATGATTTCCTACTTATGTGCGATAATAAGTATGCTTAATTCTGTATTGGGGTCGATGATGTTCCAGACCAATATATGAAAGATCGATTTGGAGTCGATGATTTTTCGAACCAAATCGATGATAAATGATAAACAATGGTATCAACAAAAGGTCTGAACCAACATATGCATTACATTTACCTTGGGGTCGAGGGATTTCCCGACCAACGTCAATGATAGGACGATTGGGGTCAATGAGTTTGTCGGACCAATTTTCCTGATAGTATATATTGTGTGTGAAATTTATACCTTAAAATATTCTACTTATGAGTAATAGTAGACACATAGATGCTATATATAGAGATATACATAAAAAAGGGTAAATTAAGTAAAGAGAAGCTTAATTTCAATAGTTACCGTTAGATTGGGAGAAATTTATGGAGATATTAAGTAGTGAGACTAACTTATAATATATGAGGCATGGATAACATGTGATAAGGGTTTATAATGAAGCAAGGCATGTACTTGGGGTGACCCTTAGGATAATATGATTGTATTTTTGGGTATTAGAGTAGGCAGTGATGTTTACGGTCTTTATTCTTTATACATGTCTTATCCTAATTTCGAGGACGAAATTCCTTTTCAAGGGGGGAAGTATGTAATAGCCCGTATTTCTGAGTATTTCTATTTAATTAAATTGGAGAATCAAATGAGAAAATACAATTTGATTTAAATTACTCCAGAAAAGTAATTTAGTGAGATTTAATAATAATTGTGATTATGGAGTATTAATCGAGAGATATATAATGATTAATATTGCCTCTTTCTATTTACTTAGTGCGAGTAGTAAATAGTTACTTAGCACGTGTAGACCATTTTGGGGTGAAAACGAGTAATATATTTTTAAGTTACTCAAATGATAATTTAGAGGTCACAGATGAGTCCAGAAGGGTCAAATTAGTCAAAATAGTATACCCGGGGGTAATACATGAGTCCCGGGGTAATTTTGGACTAAACCGAGATCGTTCGAGGGCATTTTGGTATTTTAACATGTGAGGGTATTGAGACCTACGAATTTGAGAGTCTCTTATCAACCGTATGAAAGAGGGGTTAGGGTTAGAGCACCCATGTAAACACCAAGACCATTAGAGATAAGGAGAAAAAAATTCTCAAGGCTTAGAAGATACTTTTGAAGAGGTTGGGTTTGGATCTTGCATCCTAGGAGCCAAAGGAGGAGGGATTGAAGAAGAGAAATATCAATCCATCATCAACTCCACGAAATCAGAACCTCTCTATCAAGTCAAGTTGTTTATTTCAAAAATTATAAAGTTATAATACCCATGTGTAGGGTTTTTGAATAGTTTTGTTAAATCATTATCTTGATAAGAAAGGAATGATATTTATGCATGTTGGGATAGGAATCGTATGTAGAATGATTTAACATATGTAGAGGAATAATTTTCAGAGCTAATTTGATAATTATTTCGCAATAAAATATGGGTTTTGAATGAATATATGGGAAGAACACCATAACTAGAGTTTTAAGAAATTCTGAGTTTAATCCATTATTTATTTAAATGAATTGAGGTTTTGATGTATTTGAAACATTAGAAATTAACCTAGTACATGTGGGAACATGTTGGGATAATTGGGTCAAAGTTTGGTGTATTATAATAAAGTTTGGAGATTTGTTACGGGAAGAATAAACTAACTGTTGATACCAAATTTAATCTGCTGATGTGGACCAATAATAAGAAGACACGTGTCAATCTACATGGCACAATAACAATGAGAAAGTTTATTTCCCCCGACCAAGTCATGTTCTCTCCGAGCAATGAGGAGGACACCCCGAGGAACTCTATCATCCCGAGATACTCTAAGCACTCCGAGGAACTCTTGATCAACAAGCAACTAAGGCGGTCCGAACTGCATCTCGGCCGTATCATTAATTACCAGACGGACAACTGTTCAATTATTCATTATATTCTTGACGCACACGCTGCATTAAATGTATTACCCTTTCATATGTATATCATTTAATGTATTGGACCTTTCATGTACAGCCTAAAGGCTATAAATACCTTGTATCATCCTCATTCAAGGGGACCGGAATTCCTTGAGAGAACTTGTAATCAAGAATTCCACAAACACTCAGCAATAACATAACAGTGGACGTAGGCTTTATTCCTAGCCGAACCACTTTAAAAATCTTTGTCTTATTTATTTATCTGTGATTGAAAAATTAGAGCGATCTAGTTTTTTACATCAACAGATTGGCGCCGTCTGTGGGAACGTGTTACAAGCGTTGTTCTCCACCAAAAGCTAAGTTTTTATTTTCTCTACGTATAATCAATTATACATACATCTTTTGATTGAATCGTGATTTTTATGTTTATATACATAAATTAATTGTCCAATTTTTATCTGCAAAATGTTGCATATCATGATTTTTAAATCATAACTGTTAGATTCATCCTTATTTAGAAATCTGAAAAATAGTAGATTTCGTAAATCATAACTCTTTGCTTGATTCTCAAGTTTTAATTTTATATCATGGAATAAATATTTTAAATGATTACATATACCAATATATACGACGATGATAAGATTTGATCATTTTCATTGTTGATTTTGAAATAAATTTTGTAAGATATTTGATGTCTATTCATATTCCAATCATATTTTTAATAAAAGAATGGGAAAAGGTTAAAGACAATGAAAAGTCTTCTCATGGAAATCATGACCCATATATATTCTCTCTCTCTTCAAGTTTGAGTCTCTTTGCATTCACTTTTATGAATTATATACTTAATTCGGTTCATCTTCCATCTATGTCAATAAAGTCAAATTGATTGATTTTTGATATAAATTTGGTAATAATTTCGATCATTCACCATATTTTTATCTCTCCAAATTGGGAATAGGAAGGGATCAATATAAAAAAAAAAAAAAAATTCTCTCACCTGAAAAATCATTACCCACCTCTTGTAAAAGAGGATCAGTAAAATAATCATGACCATATCAAGACTGGGAACAAATTTGATATTTTGGCCCCTCGTTCATCACATCACAAGGTTTCTTTGACGAAATCACACGATCTAGTGGGTTATATATTTATTCATTTAATTAACATTCTTAAGGCTTAAATTTTACATTGAATGTTATTTTTTGATCTCAAGATTCGAGATATTCTGGTCATCCAACCATATATTCTATAACTTGAGATATCCTTAAATGTTGGTCGGCAACATCCATGTTGTTTGTCGGCAGCAGTAGAAACTTGGGGTATTAAAAAATGCGAAACACCTTAGATATTTCTTTAAACACGAGTTCGGCTTGGGGACAAGCAGGGGGCTTAAGTCTTTTTAACTTATGATCACCCCAAAAATATTTTTAAACAGCAACTAATACCTGATTAGTTGTTGGAGATTAAATACCTTTACGTCTTATTTATGATGCATATTTGATAATAATTTGTCCATCTCACACACATTTGGCATAAAACATATTATTTCATATTTTGAAATTTTTATGCTGATACATATCATATATTGATTGGATGAGTAAACTATTCTCATGACTAATCAATTCAGCCTACACATATGGTAGAGCAAATTATTAATTTTTACAGGCACAAGATTCAATGCCGACGAATGCTGAAGCACAAATTATTCTATATCCGTTGGGATTCATATTTTATATTTATCTCAGCATGGAGCTCGAAAAATTTCTTCTCTCTATATATATTTAGCTCCGAGGAAAAGCTACAACAGTTATTATATTTCACCCCCAACGGATAGTTGGTCGGGGTAATTCTTATTTATATTTAGGCCCAGATATCTGCTCCAGCACAAATGATTCTATATACCCATTGGGATTCATATTCTATATTCATCTCAACATGGAGCACGGCGAGATACTTATTATCATATTCATCTCTGAGGGGAACTATAACATTTATTATATTTCACCCCCAACGGATAGTTGGTCGGGGTAATTCTTATTTATATGCAGGCCCAGCAAAGTTCTCGGCCATATTCTTATGTTCTGGAAAATATTATTCTTATTCGGCATTCTGCAATTATGCCTCGACAAGATACTTATTCAGCTTTAAGGAGAATTACAACATTCGTTCGGATAATTCTTATTTATATTCAGTCCTGACAACGTTCTCGGCCATATTATTATGTTCTGAAAGATCTTATTCTTGTTCGGCATTATATGATTCTACCTCGACTGATCGGCGAGGCACTTTATTATTTTTAATTATTCTTTATATCTATTTGGATGCATATTCTATTCTCATTTCAGCATGGAGCTCGACAAATATTTATTATATCTTATTCAGTTCCAAAGATATCTCCGGAATTTATTATATCTTATTCCCAACAATCTGTTGGTCATCGCCGAGGAGGTATGCTGCATTTATTATATCTTATTCTCAACAATCTGTTGGTCATCGCCGAGGAGGTATCCTGCATTTATTATATCTTATTCCCAACAATCTGTTGGTCATCGCCGAGGAGGTATCCTGTATTTATTATATCTTATTCCCAACAATCTGTTGGTCATCGCCGAGGAGGTATCCATCATTTATATTATCTTATTCCCAACAAATTTGTTGGTCAGCACCGAGGAAGTCTCCAGCATTTATATTATCTTATTCCCAACAATCTGTTGGTCAGCTCCGAGGAAGTCTTCATCATTTATTATCAATTACCACCAACTCTGATTGGTAGATAAAATCCAACTCCGGTTGGTAGATAAAATCCAACTCCGGTTGGTATTGGTCGATAAATCTCATTCAAAGTTCACATTCCACAGTTGGGGGCTTCTATTACAGATATATTTGTTCATTTGGTGGCACATTCTTATAACATCATGCAATCGAGCATCAAATTTAACTCCACAAACTCACACGGTCAGGGCCCCGACTAATCATCATTCAGGAGGAATATTGAAGTTCAGGAGGAATATTGAAGTTCAGGAGGAATATTGAAGTTCAGAAGGTATATTGAAGTTCAGGAGGAATATTGAAGTTCAGGAGGTATATTGAAGTTCAGGAGGAATATTGAAGTTCAGGAGGAATATTGAAGTTCAGAAGGTATATTGAAGTTCAGGAGGAATATTGAAGTTCAGGAGGTATATTGAAGTTCAGGAGGAATATTGAAGTTCAGGAGGTATATTGAAATTCAAAAGGTGTATTCAGAAGTATCAGGACATGATGAAAGAAAGCGATAAGTATTCCACCGAGGAACTCCGTCAGACCATAAATTAGAAGACAAGTTGCCTATATGGAGGTTATATGTAGATGGCTCATTTTGCACTACAGGCTGTGGGGCAGGGATCGTTTTGAATAGCCCAGACGAAGTCGACATGGAATACGCCATACGTTTCTAATTCAAAGCTTCTAATAATGAGGTTGAGTATGAAGCCATGATTGCATCCAAAGGAGAATTGATGGTCAAGTATCAAGCAAAGGTGATGGAGTTAGTATCAGAGTTTGTTGCTGTTCAACTGGTAAGAATATCAAGAATGGAGAATGTGAGAACATACGCCTTGGCCCGATTAGCATCAGCTACTCGTACCGAGCTACGAAGAACGATACCAATTGAAGTATTAGAAAGTCGGAGCATAGATGAAGACATGACGATGAATATTATTACCCTTGATTTAGGACCATCTTGGATGGATCCCATCGGAGCATACATTGAGGAGGAACAATTACCGTAGGATAAGCTCGCTGCCAAGAAATGGAAGTTTAAAGCTGCTCGGTATGAACTAATTAATGGTATTTTGTATAGACGAGGAATTATGGCAGGTTTGCAAGGATGTGTACATCCCTCCGAGGTGAAAGAATTGATTAAAGAGATACATGAGGGGTCCTGTGGAACATGTAGCAAGTCGGACACTTTTGCAAAAGGTGATGACGCAGAGATACTACTGGCCGACGATGAGAGCTGATTGTATAGCTTATGCCAAGAAATGTGACAAGTGCCAACGCTTTTCCTCCATCAGAAGAACTTCACAAACATTATTGACATCCATCATTTATCCTTGGCCATTTTCTATATGGGGATTGATTTGGTTGGACCATTGCCGACGACTCGAGGAAGATTCAAATACCTCGTCATCGCAGTAGATTATTTTACTTAGTGGATAGAAGCTGAGCCACTTATTGACATGACATACGAGAAGGAAGGTGTACCGGTTTGTTTGGAAGAACATCATCTGCCGATATGGTCTCCCTCATGCCTTCATCACAGACCATGGAAAACAATTTGATAACGAGGAGTTTGCTGCCTATTATCATCAGTCAAACATTTGAAGTGCTCTAAGGAGCCAAAAGCTCTAAGGAGAAAAAGTGCTATAAGTAGCCAACCTCCTTTGGTTAGGAGGACAGCTCTAAGGAGCAAAAGTGCTATAAGTAGCCAACCTCCTTTGGTTAGGAGGACAGCTCTAAGGAGCAAAAGTGCTATAAGTAGCCAACCTCCTTTGGTTAGGAGGACAGCTCTAAGGAGCAAAAGTGTTATAAGTAGCCAACCTCCTTTGGTTAGGAGGACATGCTCTAAGGAGCCAAAAAATGCTCTAAGGAGCCAAAAAGTGTACACCAGCATGATCAATTACGGTTGGTAAGATAAAAATATACTCTCATATTACAACTTATGTTGGTCGGGAGGTAATATTATTACAAAAAGTTCTTTGAAGAGCAAAATATTCCAAAGTACACCAAGTATAGTTGGTCGGGGATAAAAACCCACTAACTGTAGTTGGTCGACGAGGATAAATTATTGACCTTAGTTGGTCGGACACTTTTTATGAAAATATTTGAAATCGAACCAAGTATGGCTGGTCGGGGATAAAAACCCATCAACTGTAGTTGGTCGACAAGCATAATTTAACAACCTTGGTTGGTTGGAAAAATTTTAACATTTTTATACTCATTACTTTATTATTAAGTGATCGAGCAACGTTACTAATACTTGTAACTTCTTTATTACTAAGTTGGTCGATGAACAACACAATATTGTTATATATATGCACACATGTAAAGTATTTTACAAGACAATAGCAATTAAGATTGCGAATAAAAATGAAAGTCTTTCGTTAAATTCAAAAAACAAAATACATTGAGAATGAAAATGTATACTAACTATTACATTGAGATTCCTATTCTATTGGTTTCTTTTCCTTCTACTTTTGAAACAGGTTCCTCACCAGCAGGAGGATCATCTAAAATATAAGAGGAGTTTATGAAGTTAAGACCTTTCAACATTCTGATATTCATCACAGATTATCTATCCGAGAAGCATTAGCCCATTCCCGAGAAGCACTTGCTCGTCCCTGAGAACCTCTTATTCGTCCCCGAGCAGAGGTAGAAATCAAAATCAACATCAACAGTATTGAGATCTTTGCTACTACTATCCCAACCAATATTGAAGAAGAAGTTATATGAAAATGTTTCGAAGTCCACCACTAGCTCATAGGAGGCAGTAGGTCGGCTAGCAAACCAATCAACATACTTAAAGATTATGACAAGCTACAAACGGCATCATATGTCGTCCAAAAGATAATGCACTTTATGTTAAATAAATCAAGAAGGTAGATCAAGAATTTCACGAGCACCGAGCAACATTGCAGAATAAATACTCCATCCTTTCAAGTAACCCATCAAGCATGAAGCATTGGGGGCTTCTGTTGATACCAAATTTAATCTGCTGATGTGGACCAATAATAAGAAGACACGTGTCAATCTACATGGCACAATAACAATGAGGAAGTTTATTTCCCCCGACCAAGTCATGTTCTCTCCGAGCAACGAGGAGGACACCCCGAGGAACTCTATCATCCCGAGATACTCTAAGCACTCCGAGGAACTCTTGATCAACAAGCAACTAAGGCGGTCCGAACTGCATCTCGGCCGTATCATTAATTACCAGACGGACAACTGTTCAACTATTCATTATATTCTTGACGCACACGCTGCATTAAATGTATTACCCTTTCATATGTATATCATTTAATGTATTGGACCTTTCATGTACAGCCTAAAGGCTATAAATACCTTGTATCATCCTCATTCAAGGGGACCGGAATTCCTTGAGATAACTTGTAATCAAGAATTCCACAAACACTCAGCAATAACATAACAGTGGACGTAGGCTTTATTCCTAGCCGAACCACTTTAAAAATCTTTGTCTTATTTATTTATCTGTGATTGAAAAATTAGAGCGATCTAGTTTTTTACATCAACACTAACGTAGAAGACGAACTGCTGCTGCCCCTGATCGATCGATCGATTGATCTTGAATGTCGATCGATCAACTGGGTCGATCGATCGAGACCAGGAGTCGATCAATCGACTTAAGCTGTTTTTCATGAATTTTTCCTTGGTTAAGGCTTCTTTGATTTCCGAGAACGAATGGAAATTCTAGGATTTATATGATACTTATATGGGAATGAGAATAAGACCAGTAGGTATATTGTTCAGGTTCGATAAGTCCATTGGATGTAGGACTTGGATCATAGACCGACGAGAATAAACCGATTGAGCAGAGCATCGGGGAATTTGGAATTGAGCTACGAGGCGAGGTAAAGTCAATTCAAGTGATAGACCAATATGGTAAGAATTAACTACTGAAATTATATGTGAGGGGGTAACTAGGGCCCTTAGAGTTGAGTGAATTCTCAAATAAATGCGATAGTGAGAGATCATAAATTGACGGATACGGTTAATATAAGAGAATACTATATTACGTACAAGTATGATTTATAGGTCGGGTGTGTACCTACTAAATTGTATGAACTATTAGGTTGAGAGATGTATACCTAAATTAACTACGTTAGGGTCGATGAGGTATTCCGAACTAACGTAGGATTATTCTATGTTAGGGTCGATGGAGTATTCCGAACTAACATTGTGTTATCATATGTTTGGGATCGATGTAAAATTCCGAACCAAACCTTCGAACCAGATGAAAGAGTCCGAGCCAAAATATTTGTATATAAATAATTGGGGTCGAGGTATCATTTCGAACCAATTCTTACTTGGGGCCGATGAATCATTCCGAACCAAGAGTCCTTTATGTGTGTCAAAAAGACATAATATTAATGAGTGATATTTAGTATATATTGTGTGTGAAATATATACTTAATAATATTCTACTTATGTGTGTCAGTAGATTGATATATGACGTGTTTAACGATACATATCAACCTGGTAAGTTAAGTAGTGAAAAATTAATTACGAAACGTAACGTTAGATAGAGAATATCTAATTAGTAATTTAAGTAGGGAAACTTAATTACAAAAGTGGGAAGATATTCATTGTGAGAATTGTAGAAATTTAGTAGTGAAACTAAATGAGAAGTTTTGAAACATAACATAGGTGAAATGTTACTTGAGAACTAATTAACCTTCACGAGATGTTTATGAAATGGATGTACTATATGGGCGGTACGAGAACTTAGGTATAGATAAAGTCAGATGATTACTTTAGTCCTAGTTTTCTTGGGAGATATAGCTAGGCAGGCTAAGTGTAGAACGTTAGGTGTGCACAATAGATGAGGAGTGAGTAAACTCAAGAGAGTGTACGAGAACCTAACACGTGTAATCAATAACCGCATTTTATATTGTGATAAACGCTTGCTAAATATTTTTAAAATGTTTTGAGTACTAACTCTTTCTATAAAATATTTTCAAAACCTTTTAGGTGTCCAGCCACAGGGATGCCATGTATACTGATTTCATTCCAGGGACTCGAAGCTGTAGCATAGTGGATGCTTACAGGATTTTGATTAGACGATATCTCTCTTTCTGATCTAGTGAAAGATCTCACACTATTCTATGTATGGACTTGTGGTCCGATATCAGTCTCAGATGTTTAGTTTTAGACTAGTGGCTGTTCTATTGTTATTTTGGGATTTTTTAGCCGATGATTATTCGGTAATACTCTTGTTCTCTTGTACTTATATTTTGCTGATTGGGTTGTAGTACATGGTGATTGTTATTCGTTCAACATGGTTAATTCTGTTTTAAGAAAGATAAAATTTGGCACCGGTCTAATTTTTCACGTAGGTGATTAGTAATTAAAAGGGTTTAGACAGTGATGCTAAGAATGAACCATTTGAGAAACTTGTTTTAATTTAATAAAGGCTTGATCATTCGATGTTTAATTAGGCGGGGTGTTACACACACACACACACACACACACACACACATATATATATATATAAGAGTACCATTTCCCCATTGAATCCCTTAGTTTTTAACAAGGTTCTAAAAAACGCGGGGCGTGACCAAGGCGTAGAGGCCAAGCCTTAAGCCTTAGAAGCCTAGGCGGGCCTTAGCGTAAAAAGGCGTGAAAAGGCGTTTAGGCATTTTTTAATATATTTTAATATTTTTTGACTATGACAAGGCTATTTAAAATACTAAATTGGTACATACCTTAAAAATACGTTTAAATATTTGTAAATTAAAATACTATTTTTTTAAATACAAAAAAAAAAAAAAAAAAAAATTGTCTTTTCACGCCTTACTTCTAAAAAACTCTCGTTTTTTCACACCTTACCCCCAAAAAACGCACGTTTTTTCACGCCTTGCCCCAAAAAACGTTGACCATCATTGACCACGCCTTGATCCACGCCTAGGGCCAAAACTTGGCGTATCTAAAAAGCCTCGCGCCTAGGCGCGTTTTTTAGAACACTGGTTTTTAAGAAACCAACGTCTAAAATCTCTATGATAGCCTTAAGTGATAAACAAGCATTTAAGGGCAACAAACTCAAGGCTATCCACGTGTGAATTCATTTTAACCCTCGTTCCCTCATATTTCTTCGCTCTGACGTAAGCTCCCTCTACCTATTCCTTTTCTCAATCAATGTTCGCTCACCTTCTCTCCCTCACAACTCTTCACATCCCAAAGCATTTTTCGGTGAAGCTAACTCTATAAAAACCGAGTAGCCCAGACCATTATCCTTAGCTCTCCCTCCCCCCCCCCCCCCCCCCCCCCACAAACCCAATTCTATATCGCAAATAAAGAACAAACCTCAAAGGCTCCCCCCACACATCTATTCATTCATAAGTCCCAAGGCCCAATATATTTTTCTACCTGTTATGGTCCCTTCGCTTCTTCTCTTTCTCTCTCACTTTTTTCCTCTCTATCTTTTCATTAGGTTCTAATTCACAGTTGAAATTGTTTGAACACAAACCTTTTGATTGAAGAGCTATTATAGTCTTTGGTATTTTAAATGGCATTTCAATTGGACTTTTGAATCCCAGCCTGTGGGTTAATTTTGTCAATTTGTATCAGTAGAGTTATAAAATTTTAATCTTCTCTATTTTATACTTCTAGATGTTCAACTCCAGGTCTTTTGCTTAATGATGTTTCTGAACTGAGCCTGATCATTCTCTTATTGATATGATTAAAGTTATTGACCATGAGGATAAGGAAAATAACTTCATTTTAGATGATCCAAATACACCTCCAAGGTTATGATTGAAGTTATTGACAATGAGGATATTAAAATTACTTCATTTTAGATGATCCAAATACACCTATAAGGTTCGAGGTATTGATATATTTGATACTTTTATGTGTAAAGATTAAATTTGTATGTGTTAACTTTTTATAAATTTTTAATTTGATTTTTTTTACCCATTGTTGTACTTGAATTTTGAGTTCTCTACGTTGGTATTACTTTGGGCCTAATATCTCATTGTTCAAGGGGTGGGTAAATTTCAAGAAACCTTTGAGCCACATGATTGTGCATGGAAACCTAATTTATTGCCTTGGAATTGAAATTGACATATTATTTTACTTCAATATCTTTAAATTTTATATTGAAAAATATTATTATTCTAATTTCAAGATTGTAGTTGGAGTTTCCAACAATAGTTTAATCTCGCCCCTTAGCTACATCACATATGGAACAAGAAGAAGAAGATAATGAATTGGTTGATCCGATTTTGGAGATTGCACGTAGGGATTTATTGAGGAACGATTCGAGTTCTGGAGGTCTAGGGGTAAAATTGGAAGCGGGGAAAGGGGATTTAAAAGGGGTGTTGAGGATTTCTATAGCGGTGGTAGGGGAGTTGGAGGGAGAGAGGCAGATGGCGACAGAGTCGCCGGGGAATTTTTTGGCGAAGATTTCGATGTCTATACCGATGCCGCAGGTGACGAGGCTGGGAATGGTGGTGGGTTCAGAGCTAACTCGGTGGCGGATTTGTTCATCAATGGTGTAGTAGTTGTCGATGCCTAACACACCACATTAGATGAGTTTTAAAATAGAGTGCAACCTTTTCATTTATTTTTTCTCTGAAGGATTTTGGCAGAGATGGTCTTTGTTTATGTGTGTTAGTATGGTTATGTGTTAATGTGTGAAGTTTGAATTTTTGTAAAACCATATATTCATCAAGCAATGACCAAGAATTCTCATCTTGGTTCGATCATTCATCCCAAAAATAATTGGTAGATTGATTTTATTTTAAAACTCTATGAGTAATTTGAGAGTTGAAAGTTGTTTAGATTTGGGGGTGTAGTTTTTTTTGGTTCGTAATGAAAGATATGTGATTGTGAGGTGAATTTCGTCAACTATTTTGAGTTTATTTATTACTAAATAATTTATTTCTCATATTTGGGGATTTCAAATTTTAGTAATCTTGTAATTCACACTTAAGTTTTTTTGGTCTTGAAGGGCTTTAAAATATAATTTATAGATCTATTTCATCCCCTTAATATAATTTATAGATTTATTATTCTTCCATTTTCATCCATCTTACACTTGTATGTATGCAACGTGTTTTGGTTTATAATATAAATATTTAATCATTTTTATCCTTGAAAATGTTTATTATTGCCCAACACTTTATATGATTGTTTTGGGTAAAAGGATTTTGAAATTTTGAATGATGACGAGATGGCTTAAGAATTCATGTATTATAGGTTAATAAATTCTTGAAGATTTATTTCCATCATATTCAATTTTTTTTTAAAAAAAATTGGGTTTGAAATGAGTGGCTCGTTTATATGTTTACACGTATTTATATTTTATATTAATTAACTGTGTTATTTTCGCATCGCGCGGATTACACACTAATATATTTTAAAACGAAACACAACCCATAAAATTTTTTATATAATGATTCAAAATTAAATACCGCTTTGAAAATTTTGATTTTTAACAAGTGGTATCCAATAAAGGCACTTGAAAGAACATCGTAAAAAACTTAAACTGATCCTACGTTGTCAATTGTTTTAAGAGGGTTTTGGAAAAATGTCCTCATAATTTTTAAAATGTATAAAAATAGGACATCCACATAATTTTTTTTAAATGTAATCTTTGTACTAAAAACATGACTAAAAATGGTGCAGCTGACGCGGAACCAAAAAATGAACTCATAATTCCAAAAGAACCACACAAATAAATGCTATTATACCACATAAACTAATTTTATAAATTTAAAAAATATAATTCTAAAAATATAAATATAAATAAAAATATAATATTCACCTTAATTCTCTATTATTCTATTATTTTAAAGATATTGTAATTGTATCTAGTTTAACCAAGTAGTATGGGCCCGGTTTGAACACTAGCACTTAAATGCACTCCGAGTAGGGATAATTAGATTTATCACCGCCGAAAACATAAGACATAACTAGGATACATCACACCCCATTAACCGCCTATCACCTTATGAGTTATAGATATTGTCAAAGGTCTGGGAGCATTTCCACAATTCCAGTAGACGGTGGCCAATCAAAACAAAGCAATTTCAAATTTCTTCTGGCCGGTGGTCAATCAAAAGAAAAATCGTGTTACATGCACAAAAGGGTTTTCATATTCATGGATGCACTTATTGTCAACTTATTGGTCCCAAGGAGTGTGGAAAGAAGAAAAATCTAGCTCAATCTTTAACTCAAAAGATTGCGTGGATCACATTTCTACTTAATGGTCACATTAGGGGTGGTAATTTTAAAAACGACATGAAAATACGATACGAAACGATATAAAATTGATTCGAAACTGACACGCTGTTTCGTATTCATGTCGTTTTCGTATTGGATTTTTTTGACATGAAGTTGTGTCGTGTCTTATTCGTACCAAAATTATGAGTCGTGCTATCGTATTAATCGTGTTTTTATTCAGGTTATTTTGTCTATTTATGTTTAATTTAGAGTGAAATTTTGAGAAATCGTGTTATTTGTGTCGTATCGTATTATGTCGTTTTTACTTGGATCGTGTTCGTGCCAACGAAAAAAAATACGAATTTGTGTCATGTCTAAAAAATTCTTATCGTGTCGTGTCGTGTCGCCCGAAACACAGCCCAATAACACGAATTGCCACCCCTAGGTGACATTGTTCACCGTTATCCTATCAATTCACTATGGTGAAAGACTAACAATATGATAAAATAATGAAAAATTAACAATAAAATCAATTTGATTCGGGATAAAATATTAGAATATATTTTACAGATTTAAAATTAAAATTTTATTTGTTTGAAGTTGTGAATGGTTGCACACGCTATGATTATGCAATTTAAAAAAAATAGTAAATAATTTTTCTTTCAAATATGTCAAAATATATTTCACCATTTTATTTTTTACTAAATTTAAAAAATATTTGAACCAAACCAAGCAGGCCAAAGGCCTAGTTCTTTTATTATGTCATATACATTTTATATTATTTTATATTTTGCATATATCTCAAACTCTCCCGTGTTGCTCACTTTACGTCTACTGACAAGTATTTTGCTAATACGCATCAACTATTATATTTTAACTAGTTTATAAAATTTTAATGTATATACATCCAATAATTTTAAAAAACAATTCAACAAACTCTGAAAGTCAATTTAGTTCTCTTCGAACTTAATATTTATGTTATTTTATAATGGATTTTAAATCACAAACCTCCAAGAATGTTACGTACGGTTGAAGAATCACTACTCAAAAGAACGTGCTGTCATGTCGTTGTTGGTTGAACACTTCGAAATAGAAAAAATATAGCTGCAAATTCCTAGATCACCATTCCCTACCCAACTTGTGGAATATCGTGAATTTTATGTCACTACCACGAGTACATAATTATGCAAATATGAATCGATCCCACGAATACTAATAAAATTTAAATTTCTCAAGATTATTCAAACCCATAACAATATTTAAATGAATTGACGGAGATGGAAAATGATTTATGAATGAATTAAACTCGTACTTAAATTAACAAATAATATGATAGAAACAAAGTAATTTAGTGGGAAAGAAACACAACAATATCATATTCAACCTTTTAATGGATACCGATCACCCGATAATTGTTCCAAGCATTATTATCCTTTTAATACATAGAAACCAATCTACAAATTTATAATATTTATTCTAAAACTTAATTTATAAATAAAATTTAGAATTCTTGCACGTGGAAAATTCACGCACCAACCAAAATTTACTTTTCAATATAAATTGATGATAATTAACCAATTTACTAAAGGTATAAGTTGTTTGGCGACTTGCCTATATAAACACTTGTGCTGTAATTCTTATTAATTTTGGAAACAGAGTAAATAGGTTCCTCCATATAGGCTAACATGTGGTGTTGTGTTAGAAGTCTTCAAGCGTGCTTGCATGAAACTCTTCCACATTGTACAGTTATCACCTACATAAATTTGTTAGTGTTTCCGTATTATGAAATAGGGACCATGGTAAGTCCAAGCCCAATACCTTAATGCCCATGAGTGAAACTTCTCAAATCTAGACCCCACGACTACTTTTGCTTTAAAAAACTTTATTTTTAATAATTGTTTATCAATTAATAAAAGCAGACTGAAATTGTATAAATGGTATGCTCGATTACTATGTGTCGGGCTTATTTTTACATTTTTAACAAAAACATAATATGATTTGTTAGTGTCTATGCCTTGGTATTGCAATTTGTTGCCATACCTTTTCATATCTGTTTGTGATTCATCATTGCATGATCTTAGAGGTCATATTGCACTTTAAAGTATAAATGTATATGGCCTCGAACATCTTAGATTCTCATACTTTGTGTAGATGTTTTTTATCTATAAATGTTTTCTCTCCAAGATGTTTAACCTAAACTTTTTTGATTGGTTTTATGCGTCTCGATGAAAAGGAATATATTGACCTTAGAGTGTGCACAACCCTCTTTAGTAAGCGTGTCAAAAATATTCTTAATAAATTGATCTCGGCCGCATGTCTTATTTCTAAGGACAGATTTTAAAATGGCGCACATGAAACGGGAAGCATGCGGGACATAATATGTTATAAAGTATCGTATTAGTTCCTCACCTTTGGTCCTATATTAATTTTTCCCCTTAGATTTTATTTGTCTCAATTTCGTCCCCCACATTTGAATTTGTTTCAATTTAATCATTTTCTTAACTTTCCATCCAAATCAAACCTAAATTGTGTAGAATTACAAGGATCAAATAACTAAGGACATGGCGCATTATGGTTAGATATTAGAGGGCACCAATTATGGAGCGAAGTAAGTAGGAGAGTAATGGGGTAACACAGTGAGACCGGAGCTGGATTCGGTAACTTCTGGAGTAGGTATAGGTTTGCATGTAGTTAACCCAACTTTGGATAAAAGTTGTAAGGCATACTGTGTTTGGATTAAAAACAAACCACCAGAGAAGGTATCCACTTTGATGACCAAGAAGTGAGAAAGAGACCCCAACTCTTTAAGGGCAAAGGCACATGGAAAATTTGTGATGAGTTTGGAGAGTAAAGATGAGTTAGTGTAAGTGATTATGATATCATCAACATAGATAAACACAAATATACTGCCATGAGGTTTATGTAAAATGCAGAGAGAGGGATCTGCCCTACTGCAAAATAAACCAAGACATAAAAGATGAGAACTCGTCTGATTAAACCAAGCTCTTGGGGCTTGTTTAAGCCCATAGATAGCCTTATATAGGAGGCAGCTATGGTTGAGATATTGAGGGTCAATAAAGCTAGGTGGTTGTTGCATTACCACATCTTCAGTAAGAACACCATGCAAGAAGGCATTTATAACATCTAATTGACTTAGAGGCCACTTGTGAGTCACAAATAAGGAGAGAATAAGTCGGATGGTTGCATGCTTAATAAGTGAACTAAAGGTATCAAAATGGTCAATGCCTTCAACTTGATCAAACCCTTTTGCTACTAGCCGAGATTTGTATTTGTCTAGAGAGCCATCTGCAAAGAGTTTGGTGCAAAATACCCATTTTGAACCAATCATATGCATATTGGGGTGCGAGGAACTAAGGCCCGAGTTTGAATATGAGTTAAGGCCTACAGCTCTTCTTCCATTGCTTGTACCCAATTTTGTCGAGACAAGGCATCCTTAAGATTGTGAGGTTCAGTAAGAGCTTGTTAGACAGTGGATAGTAGTAGGCTTGTGGGTAGATAACACAAGGTATCGGATTTGGACGCAGTGACTGTAATATGACTATTTTGAGGTAAGGGTGGATAGAAGGTGGAGGAAGTTATAGATAAATGGAAAGAGTAATACATGTTGTGTTGGAGTGATCAGTAATGGGAGTGGAATGATGAGAAATATGTGACACCCCGCCTAATTAAATATCAGGTGATCAGTCCTTTATTAAATTAAAAAAGGTTTCTTATTTGGTTCATTCTTAGCATCGTTGTCGAAAATCTTATTAATTACTAACCACCTATTAGTTAATTAAGTCGGTGCCAATAATTTTTATCTTTCACTAAATAATTTATAATAATATGCAAAAAACTAAATTAAAACATTCACATAATTAATATAGTGTAAACCATCACAAGGAATAAATATATGAATAAATATCTTATCGAATAAACCATCGGCTACAAAATCCAAATCCAATTAATAAGTCCAACAAATAGTAAAAAAATCCTAATATAAGTCTGAATTGAATAAATAAAGTCTAAATGGGACAACATGCCTAACTGAGATATTGAAATAAAATCCTACACTAGAAATAAAATATGGAAGCATCTAATCGAGTCCTGCAAGCCTCTACAGTGCTGCAATTAATCGTCCCTAGAATAAATTGTCAAGCCTGGCGTCCTTGTGGCTGGACTCCTAAAAGGTTTTGGAAAATGTTTATTGCAAGGGTTAGAATCGAAAATGTTTTGAAAATATTTAGCACACTTTAAAAATCAGTTATTAAATACACATGTTAGGTTTACGTACACTCTCTCTAGTTTTCTCACCTCACATTTAATGTGCACATTTAATATTTTCTACTTAGCCCACCTAGCCACACTACCCAAGCTGACTAGACATAAGTATTTATCTGGACTATGGACACTATAAGTCCTCGTACCGTCCATACAGTACGCTATCCGAACCAACATCTCTCGTATGTTGTTGATATCATAAGTAACGTTTTTCAGTTTGTTATTATTTAATCATTTAATTAAGTTTCACTACTTAATTCATTATTAAGATACACAGTATCGAACTATCTACTATCACAAATAAGTAGAATTATTCAAACTGGTATATACATTTATCTCACTAATATATATATATATATATATATATATATATATATATATATGGTGTCTCTCAAAAGGACCACTGTGAAAATATGCATACTCTGCTATCAGTCCATGTACCTCTCGTACTAAAATAAGGATTATCCCAAAACTCAAATAGAAAGCAATGGAGGCGAACATAGTTCAAAGTCTTTGGGCTACACATATACTTAAAGTACCCAAATGACATGTCAATCTCACCCAAATAACCTGTCAGTCTCACTAATACACGTCACATAGTGAGCCGCCTTAAGTTCTATATTCTGGGGCACAAATCTAGACCTCCCTGGAATCGACAAGGTGGGATCACCCACTACGCGGGAACCTCCGTGATAGCATGCAGCGTAAGTATGTTCACATTTAACACCAATAATATAATAGGTAACACTCATAACTTATATATATACATTAAATCAGTAGATATACACACAACTTAATTATCATACTTCGTACGTCGTATTTATCTCTCGAATATTCACCGTAATATCAAGTTACTATTATTCTCACTATCGTATTAATCCGATTTCAACTCTCTACTCCAAGGGCCCTAGTTATCCCTTCAATAAAATTCAGTAGCTAGCTCCATCATTACTACTAGTCCATAACATAAACTCACTTAAATTTCCCGTAACTCATTGTTCTTCTCTCGAATTAATTATGCCCCAATTTAAGTATGTTAAATCCTCGCCCCAATCCTCTCATTAAGACTAAGCCAAAATATCATCATAGGCTTACTGCAATATAATAGATCCTTCATTATATTTTAATAAAGTTTCAAAAGTTTTTACAACAAAACTATAGGATTTTTTAGGCTTAAAAGGGAAAAATAGGCAAATCTGGGCATACTGAATCGATTCGCCCTTGGGCCGAATCAATTCGTTATGTAGCAGGTGATTTTCTTCCTTTACGCAATTGCGTTTTTCACCATTTTAATTATCATAACTCACATGCTTCTCCACCAAAATCAAAACCAATTATCCCAAACATTATATACATGCATTTGAATGATTTCTAATGAAATTTTAACATCAAAACATTTAGACTTCTATTTAAGAATGAATCAAATCACCTATTCATCAAAAACCCTATATTTTTATGTTTTTCATTTATATTTAACATAAAACCCAGATTTAATTCGTGGTGATTGTCCCATACTCTCTGATTTATTATCATCTACATATGTTAAATCATACTACATGCAATTCCTAATCAAAACATGAGTTTTAATCATTCTTTTCTTCCAAGAACATCAATTTATTGAATATATTTCGAAACCACATGTGCATTATAACTTCAAAAAAAATTATAAATAAACACTTACCTTATATTAGATGGTTTGATTTCGTGGTTTAGATGATGGATTGTGTGCATTCTCTTCCAATCCTCACTCCAAGATTGATTGTGGTGCAAGAACACACTCAAATTTCTCAAGAACTATCTTTTAGGATTCACAAATGGCTTCTCCTTCTTCTCTAATGTCCTCTCTTAGTTTTATAACCTCTAAACCCTAGACTATCCCATCTATATGCTGATAAACGATTTAAAATTCCTAGGTCTGTTAACCCTTGGTTACCAAATGACTAAAATACCCTCGTACGGTGCCGATCTAGTCTAAAATTGCCCCGGGGCACAATCCACAATCCTGGGTATACTATTTTGACTATTTCGACCATTATGAATTCATCTATGACTTCGAAATCATCATCCGAGACACTCTAAACAAATGTCCAATCTCGACCTCAATTTAGTCTACACGCGACTTCCGATTGAGATAAGTCCAATTACGCAAAATCTCACTCGCTATGACGCATATTAATTTTCACATATTATTTACTATTCACATAGAAAATTTAACACATAACATTAATCCTTATCTCTCTCTTCATTAATATTTAATAACCACATTATTATTTTATTAAATTAAATTACGCCACTCATTTAATTTAAAATAAAACAAAAATGACTAAATTATCGAATTAATTAAATTCCAAGTACGCAGAAATATAGGATATTACATACTCCTCCAGTTACAGGGAATTTTGTCCCCGAAGTTAGGTCTTACCTGTGGCGAATAACTTCGGATATTGCTCTCGTATGTTATCCTCCCGCTCCCATGTAGACTCATCAAAATTGTGGTGTCCCCACTGAACTTTGACTAACGGTACCACCTTAGATTGTATTTTACGCTCACTACGATCCAGAATAGCCATGAATTTCTCCTCATATGAGACATCTGGCTTCAAATCAATCTCCTCGAGTGGAACATGAAAGAAATCTCTCTCGATCCTCCTATACTTCTTCAGCAATTCTACGTGGATCATGTTCGGTATTCACTGAAGATGCTCTGGTAAACCTAGTTTATATGCCACTGGTCCCACCCTCTAGATGATCGAAATCGGTTCCACATATCTCGGTACCAATTTCCCTTTCTTGCCAAATCTCATCACCCCTTTCATAGGAGACACTCGCACCAATACCTGGTCACTAATCTCAAGATCAATATGTCTCATGTCTGCATTGGCGTAACTCTTCTACCTATATTGAGCTATCCGAATGCGCCCTCAAATCAACTCAATCTTGAAAGTGGTGTCCTGAATCATATCTAGCCCCAATAACTTATTGTCCCATCCTCAAACCAACAAGTAGGTGAACGACAAGGCAGACCATACAATGCCTCAAAAGGTGCCATGCCTATGGTGAATTGGTAGGAGTTATTATACACAAACTATACCAATGGAAGTTACTGCCCCCATCCTCCCCCGAATTCGAGTATATACATATTCGCAGCATATCCTCAAGCATCTGATTAACCCTCTGAGTCTGCCCATCTGTCTGTGGATTATACGTAGTGCTCAATCAAAAATCTATTCCCATCGCCTTATGGTAACTCTGCCATAAATGGGACACAAAGATCTTATCTCGATCGGACACAATATGAAGCGGGACCCCATGTAAGCGTACTATCTCAGCAATAAATAATTATGCATACTATTTTGTCTAAAAATCAATACGAATTAGAAGAAAATGAGCCACCTTGGTTGACCGATGCACTATCACCCATATAGAATCGTGACCTCGCTGCGATAACGGTAATCCAGTGATAAAATTCATGGATATACTCTCATATTTACACATAAGAATCTCTAATGGCTGCAGCATCCCTGTCGGTCTCTGGTGGTCCACCTTTACGAGCTATCAGGTAGCACACTTTCAGACAAACTCTTATATATTCCATTTCATCCTCTATCACCAAAATTGTCTGAGCATGTCCTGGTACATCTTAACCCCACTAGGATGTACTGCGAACTGAGGCTCGTAAACCTCTGACATCACTGCATATCGTAAATCATAACCCTCTGGAACCACAAGTCTCCCATTAAAATGTAAGCCACCCTCTAAACTGATCGAGTATCTGTCTGACCCATTAGCTAATAATTGGAGAATTATGTCCCAGTAATATGGATCCTGTGCTTCCACTACCCTCATCACAATATCGGGCGTGATAGCTAATACGAACATATAAGCCATCATAATCTCATCATCGTGGCAAAGCTCTTTCTATGTATCTTTCTAAACATCTGCTATCTCTCTCGCGGGTCTTCATCTTAATGCGTCAGCTACCACGTTAACCTTTCCAGAATGATACTGAATATCAAGTGGTAATCCTCCACGAACTCCAACCTCCTCTTGTACCTCGCGTATAGATATTTATATGTGAACAAATACGAAAGCAATTTATGGTCTGTGAATAAAGTAAACTACTCCCCCAATAGATAGTGCCTCCATATCCTTAAGGAAAATACAACCACAGCTAACTCCAAATCATGCGTGGGGTAATTCTTCTCATGGGGTTTAAGCTTGTGCGATGCATACGCTATAATCCTCTCATTCTAATGCGATACACCCCTAAGTCCCTACAAGGATATATCAATGTAGACACAATATGACACTCCTCCCTTAGGCAATGCAAGTACGGGTGTTGAGGTCAATTTGTCCTTTAGCTCATCGAAAGATAACTGACAATGGTCATCCCAAATAAACGACATCCCTTTACGAGTTAAGTTTTTTAATGGATTTTTAATCTTCGAGAAACCCTTAGGGAACCTCCGGTAATATCCTTCCAACCCCAGAAAGTTGTGAACCTCGATCGGTGTTGTGGACTGTCCCCCCCACTCCCTAACCATCGATACCTTACTCAGATCAACAACTATACCTTTCTTAGATATAATATGGCCCAAAAATTTCACATCCCGAAGACAAAACCCACAGTTACTAAACTTTGCGCACAACTCATGCTCTCTAAGTGTCGGCAACACTCTCCGTAAGTGTTCGACATGCTCATCCACAGGGCAAGAGTACACTAAAATATCATTGATGAACTCTCAAAAAACCTGGTTCATCATATCCATAAACACTACTGGCATATTGGTGAGTTCGTATGGTATCACCCTAAACTTGTAGGACCCTTATCTAGTAAAAAAAGTGGTCTTAGGAATGTCCTCCTCTCTGACATGCAACTGATGATAATCGAACCGCAAATCTATCGTAGATAAGTATGTTATTTCCTCAACTAGTTAAATAGATGATCAATACGAGACAGTCGATATTTATTTTAGATCATGACCTTATTCTTCTATTTTTATTCAATACACAATCGAAGCAACCCATCCTTCTTGTTGACAAATAAGACTGATGTACCCCACGGTGAAGGACTCCGTCGAATAAATTCCTGCCCCAAGAGATGTTGAATCTTCTCTCTCAACTCCTACATCTCACATGGGGCCATGCGATAAGGTGCTTGAGCTATAGGTGTCATACCCGTTTCTAAATCGATAACAAAATTAATTTCCCATCTAGGAGGTAATCTAGGTATGTACTAGAATACATCCTCAAACGCCCTCACAACTGGGATCGAGTCTAACGAAACTGCCACCTCTTATGAGGTCTCCTCCTCGATATAATATATATGGGTGTGCGATCCTCCCTCAGGAAGAGGCATCACCACTAAGAACATCTCCTTTCTGAGTATCAAGAAAATAATAGCCCTCCCATAACAATCTACCATCGCCCGATATCCAATTAACCAATCTATTCTGATTATAAGATCATATCCCTACATATATAATACAAAGAGGTCCATTGCTAAGCTCAGACTCCCAATAATGATGTACACACCTCTACATACCAAAAGTATAAGTGACCCACTACCCAACAATGACTCTAAATGCATAAGATAAGTACTGACTATCTCTAAAAGACCAACTACTCGTGTAAACCTAATGGCAATAAAGGAATGTGACACCCTCATATAAAAAACAATCCTACCCTCTTGCCCATAAATAAGAAACGTACCCATGACTACTGGTGACGCCTGAGGTTCTGGTGGCATGGGTACATCCCGGACGTTATACAAAAGCCCGTAGTGCATATGTCCCTACTACTGCTATGGGGATGGGGGTGCTGCTGCTGGAGGTAATGGAACCTGTTGCCCCTATTGGGCACGCTACTATTTTGACCTGCCCAGCTGTGGGAAATCTCTCCTCTTGTGACCCTAATTGCCATATATAAAGCACTGCCCTATAAACGATCTCTATCTGTGGCCCTGATGGCCCTGTTGAGGCTAGCCCTGACACTATCCTTGATAACCTTTGTCCTACTGGCCACCTCCATTATCCCCTTTACCCTGACGGCCCTGAGGAATCTGTTGCTGCTAATTAGGGCTTTACTGACTCTGCCTGTATCCCTGGCCCTCTTGTCCCTATCCTCCGAACCTGAACCTCTTGGCCTGATCCCCCTGATAGGAAACCTGCCCTTGCTATATATATATATATATATAGATAGATAGATAGATAGATATTTATTTATATATATATTAAGTCAATAGGTATACATGCAACCTACTTATCAAACTTCGTACGTAGTATTTATCTCGAATACTCACCGTACTATTAAGTTATGATTATTCTCACTATTGTATTAATCCGAGCATTTCTCTCTACTATATGGTCCTTAGTTACCCCTTTAATAAAATTCAGTAGCTAACTTCATCATAAACTACTGGTCCATAACATAAACAAACTTAAATTCCTCGTAACTCATTCTCCTTTTCTCGAATTAATTATGACCCAATTTAAGTATATTAAATCCTCGCCCTAATCCTCTCATTAAGAATAAGCCAAAATCTCATCATAGGCCTACTGCAATATAATAGATCCTTCATTATATTTTAATAAAGTTCCAAAAGTTTTCCCAATAAAACTATAGGATTTTTTGGGCTTAAAAGGGAAAAATAGGCCAATCATGGCAAACCGAATCGATTCGCCCTTGGGCCGAATCGATTTGTATTGTAGCAGGTCATCTTCTTCCTCTACAAAAATGTTTTTTTCATCATTTTAATTATCATAACTCACATGCTTCTCCACCAAACTCAAAACCAATTATCCCAAACATTATATACATGCATTTGGATGATTTTTAATGAAATTTAACATCAAACATTTCGATTTCTTTTCAAGAATGGATCAAATCACATATTCATCAAAACCCCTAGATTTCTATGTTCTTCATTCATATTTAACATAAAATCCAGATTTAATTCATGGTGATTGTCCCATACTCTCTGATTTCTTATCATCTATAGATGTTGAATCATACTATATGCAATTCCTAACTAAAACATGAGTTCTAACCATTCTTTTATTCCAAGAACATCAACTTATTCAATATATTTCGAAACCCTAAGCACATTTGAATTATAACTTCAAAGGAAATCATAAATAAACACTTACCTTATGTTAAATGATCTGATTTCGTGGTTTAGATGATGAATTGTGCGCCTTCTCTTCCAATCTTCACTCCAAGATTGATTGTGGTGCAAGAACACACTCCAATTTCTCAAGAACTCTCTCTTATGCTTCATAAATGGCTTCTCCTTCTTCTTTATTGTCGTCTCTTTGTTTTTTAACCTCTAAACCCTAGCCTTTCTCATCTATATGCTTCTAAAGGATTTGAAATTTGATAGGTCTATTAAACCTTAGTTACCAAATGACTAAAATGCCCTCGTACGGTACCGGTTTAGTCTAAAATTATCCTGAGGCCCAATCCACACCCCTAGGTATACTATTTTGACTATTTCAACCCTTCTAGATTCATCCGTGACCTCGAAATCACCATCCGAGTCACTCTAAAAAAATTTCCCATCTTGACCTCAATTTAGTCTACACGCGACTCCCGATTGAGATAAGTCCAATTATGCCAAATCTCACTCGCTATGGATCATAATAATTTCCACAAATTATTTACTATAAACTTAGTAAATTTAACAAATAATATTAATCATTATCTCTCTCTATTGATTAATATTTAATAACCACATTATGATTTTATTAAATTAAATTACATCACTCATGTAATTTAAAATAAAACAAAAATGACTAAATTATCAAATTAATTAAATTCCAAGTACATAGAAATAAGGGGTATTACAAAATAGGAAAGCTATAGATAGATATTTTAGGTCAGAGGCTAGATGTTGCTCACCCCTATCAGTGTTAGGTTCAGAAGAAGAATGTGTTATGGACAATTTAAGTTGGGACTGTGGAGTATTAGTGGGTACAATAGCAGGTTGAGGTTGGGGTTGGAAAAGATATGGGAAAGGGCTCATAATGGGTGAGGTAGTAGTTGGTAGAAATGTGTGTAAGTTAGGTATAGTGGCAACAGGATTGAGTGCTCGGGTGTGGGGTTTGCAAACTCTTTAAAAAAGGCCAGATAGGTAGGATCAGCAGTATGGGAAGTTAAAGTACTTGTCTTGACATTTAGGTGTAGTTTTTTATCAAAATAAAATGTCTACTCACAATTACCTACCTTGTTTGGTGTTAAGACAATGATAGACCTTGTGAAGGGTACCATATCCAATTAAGATATAAGGCATTGCTTGAGGCTGAAATTTGTTCTTGTTCCTTCCTCTTAAATAAAGGTAACACCTACACCCAAACACTTTAAGTGATGGAAAGTTTGGATGATGTTTATATAATTTAAAGAAAGGTGATTCCATGCCTAATACACTTGATGACAACCTGTTAATTAAAAAAGTGGTTGTCATAAAGGCTTCTACCCAATGATATAGAGGTAAGTTTGCATGAAAGAGCATGGTTAGGAAAGTTTCTACAATATGTCTACGCTTTCTTTCAGCCACTCAATTCCGCTCTGGAGTGTGAGGAAAAGAGATATGCCTTAAGGTAGATTGTGAGCTAAGTGATTTACAAACTCGATTTTCTCAAATTCTCCTCCATCACATTAAAACGTCTATATATTAGATGAAAAACTAAGTTTTGTTCATGCTTTCAAACTTGATATATAAAAACAATCTAATTTGAGTTTTAAAGGGAAGATCTAAGTGAATCTTGTACAATCATCCACAACTATAACATAATACTTCATGTGTTGAAAAGATAACACAGGAGATGAACCCTATAAATCATAGTGGATTTTCTCAAAAGGAAGTTCACATTTAGAATTACACTCTTTGAAATGTAATTTGCAACTTTTAACTAAGTGGCAAGTCGCACAAAGATGATGATTTTTATTCTAAAAACTAACATTTAAATAATTATTTTTGTTTAAAACTTATTAGGCCTTTCAGTTGGGGTGTCCCAATCTTTGATGCCCAATATCATTTGGTGCTTTTCCTTATTGTAAGGCAGTTAAATTTCCACTATGGTTCCAGTTGCCTCTCGCTCTAAAGTTTCTACCTCTTCAATTTCCATTGGAAGGTATCATATATGTTGTAAAGGCCATTATTTGGTCTGGTTCATGTGACTTAGTTTTTTCCATTGTCTTAGAGCTCCCCTCTCTGATATAGAAACTTCTCAATGTGTTAATGAATTGATTTAATGTGGGATAGAGAGATTCCCTTACATTACAGTGTGAAACATTTTGTATTGTTCTCCTAGGCTATGGATAAAGTATCTCATCTTTGTATCTTCGTCTACAGTCTTGTTTATGGCTGATAGTCCATCACAAATACCTTTGAACTTATTTAAATATTTATTCAAGGATTTCTCTCTAATGGAAATTTCATGCAAGTTGTCCTTATCTTATAAGCAATCCTATATATTTTCTGATGTAAAGCATCCCACAATGAGGAACATTCTCTCTTCTATAATGTGGAACCAAGCCAACTTCTCAATAATTTATCTGTTTCTTTCAATGGTCTAAAAACTTTAGTGTCGTTCTCTTTGTCTCTAGCTATCTTTAGTGGTCCATTCTGTATCACTAATAAAACCTTGAATGGTTTCATTATCTAGAGCATTTATGTTCTCCATACTAGATAGTTGTCAAGTTTGAATTTTGTTGTACTGATGGTGTTGAGTTGGTGAAGTGAATTTACAGATAGTGCTAATCCAGTGGAAGATGATTCCATTGAAGCAATTAGCTCTGATACCGTGTAGAATTATAAGGATCATAAACACTATTGCATCACTGTTTGTAATCGATGATCATCGGTAGGCATAGGTATATATATTCATGCATTATATAAGAGATAACTATAAATTAGTGTAGATGAAAATGAATCCCTATAATCTCGGCTGCTTCTTGATCATGATTCAATTACCTTCATTTGGGTGATCAAGTGGTGGTTGAGTGGATGACTTGACCAAGTTAATTATAGCACATGGTTTAACAACATGTATATATATATGTGTGTGTGCTATATTAATATATATATATATATATATATATATATATATATATATAGAGAGAGAGAGAGAGAGAGAGAGAGAGTCTGGATCTCATACGGACCCGCTACAGTCCAAGAATTAATTAGGGGCCACTCTATCTTTTTAGGACCACCTTTTGCGGACCGCAATGTCTTTTATATTCTTTTGTCTTTTTCTAAGTTTTAGGGAATAGAAATTTTTACCCTAATAACTTCTAGCATCTTTAAGTTTTATCTAATTAATCTGGGAATCTAAGAGAAGTTTCAGAATTACTACTTCTCCGGCTTCTTCCGTCACTATCGTACTGAAATTTGGAATAACATGGATTATCTATATAAATATTTTCCTCAAGGAGTCTGTAAATCGCAAGCGATTTTGATGAAAAATATTCTAGTCCTAAATACCTTATGCGGTATTGAGGTTTTATGAGTCTAGTTTCTTTATATATCTGATTAACAATATCAATTATATCGTTATTTATAAATTCGTCTAAATCATTATCACCATAGGATGAAAAAAATCTATGATATGTTTTAGGGGCAGCTGTTTCTACGTTTTTAAGAACAGGACGAATTCCTCCTGATCTAATTAAAATAGTTGTTGTTTCAGCTAACGTTTTACATCTAATATATTCTTATACGTCTATACCGTCTTCAAGTATTCTAGTGTATTCTTGATATTTTTTCGATCTTGAAAG
This sequence comes from Sambucus nigra, assembly GCA_949130495.1. Classification (NCBI taxonomy): domain Eukaryota; kingdom Viridiplantae; phylum Streptophyta; class Magnoliopsida; order Dipsacales; family Adoxaceae; genus Sambucus; species Sambucus nigra. The sequence goes on along the minus strand of OX422215.1, from coordinate 278,886,267 downwards.
TTTTTCTACAAACTCTACAGTTCTTATCTTTTGTTTAAAAAGATCACGGATCCCTATTCTAATTATTTCTATTCTAGGTACCCCAGGTACTAACCACTCAATAAACTGGTCTATATATTTGAAAGTACCACATGCGTATGTTAAAGTAGATTCTATAAGTTCTTTATCCTTATGGTCTATAAGAGTCCACTCTTGGATTTCTCTTGTTAAGTCTGGATTTGTTTGATTAACAAATGCTAAAAAAACTGTAGTGATTTGTAGGCTCATGCGAGTATGTTAACATTTTAACAGTATAATGTGAAATAGCAAGGGGTTTGGTTCGAGTTTATACCTTTCTTACAGTCTGAAATATCTTTATCTTCTTTCCTTCGTCTCTTCATCTTTGTTACTATTCTTCTCCGATTTCAGCCTCTAAGCTATGTACCATCATCTTCCACTCGATTAGCACTATCTCTAAGCTATGTACATATCATCTCCATAGCTTGGGCAATCTAAAGTTTAGACTTATTAATAATTAAATTTTTAGTCTCGTCTTCGGATAGAATCTCAACGTCTTCAAATGAATAATTGGAAAATCTAATGAGTCTAAATCCTTCAACTTTCATTCCTCTACAGGAACTTGGAGAAATCTAGTAGATCATGGAAAACAGGAGAAGAAAGTCTTCTACCTTCTTGACATACTCATGGACTATTTTTTTAAGAGTAATAGAGTCTTCTACAGTCTTTATTTGGACGAGTCCAATGAACCCATAGTCTGCTAAGGTTATCTGGGCTATATCTCCCTTTCCAAAAAGATAAATTTTTGGAACATCTTTGAAGAAACCTCTAATCATTAAGGCATATCCATTAGTCTCGAATAATAACATATTGAAATGTTTAATAATGATATCAGCTTCTTTCTGACAGTCTTCTAAAATTGAAAGATTATTAGGACCAAATGGTATAACAATCTTAGTCTTAAAGGTCTTTTTTGATAATAAAAATTATCAATTGGTCTAATTTTGGAGGATTATCTAAGAGTCTGAGCATACGTTCGAGTCTGAGGTCTAAGAGTAGCAGTAACACTAAGTTAAGTAACTACAGGTCTTTGCGTTCTTATGAATCTGGCAACAGCTACCAAATTCTTCTTGAATTCTACCCATAGTCTATTCTTTACATTCCACCATAGTACATCTATAAGAGTATTCTCATTATCTAAAAATTCTCGTCTAAATTTAATTAAGTTCGGGTATCTTTGGTCTAATCTATATTGGGTAAAGTACATCTTTCCAATAAGTCTATTCTGGGAAACAATCTCATGTCTAGATTTTCTCGAAGGAACTAAGATATCATCAAAGTTCTCTAGGATTGGTCTTTCTTGAGAGTCTTGAATATGAGTCTGTCTTTGCGTTACACCAGCATTTCGTCTTATCCGTCTAAGATAGTCTGCAATTTCTTCTTTGTTCAGTCTATTTGTTCCAGAGAAACTCATGCTATCTAGGTCTTCTGTTCGTAACATAAAACACGAGATCATATTAGTGTTAACAAATATTAGTTCTCTTGATATAACGACTGGAATGGTATTTTTACTTCCCTTAATATGTATAATAGAGAAGTCATAAACATTAAGCAATTGTTGCTATCTAATAAGTCTATTAGTCCTTGATTTAGACAAGTCTAAGTCTCTAAATTTTACTGCATAAGAAGAGTCAGTATAAACAGTAAAATGCTTAGGTATAAGAAAAAGCACATATTTTTCTATTGCCCTTACTATAGCTAAAACTTCTTTTTCATGGGCAATGTATCTTGTTTCTGGATCAGTAAAGGTGCCAAAACTATATTTATAAAGTTTTCTCTTTTTTGTCTGATGATCAATGGCAAAGTATACTACTCCCTATTGTTTATCAAATGCATTTGTTTCTACTATAAATTGGCCTTCATCATTAGGCAGTTCAAGTAAAGGATATTTTTTTACTGCTTCTTTAATCTGACTTATAAATTCCAAATCATCTTTAATACAATAAAAAGGGTTAGTCTTATCTGTTCCTTTTAATTTGGAAGTTAGGATTTGTCTTTTTGAAGCAAGGTCTTTAATAAAGTTTGCAGCACAATCAAGTAATCCTAAAAATGATTTTAATTGTTTTCTATCTTTGAGTTGGTTTGGAAACTCAAGAATATTTTTCGTTATGTGTTCAGCTAAGGATAGTTTTACCTTATTAATATGGATTCCCACAAATTCTATTTCAATCTGAAATAATTGCATTTTCTTTTCAGAAATAACAATACCATGTTTATCTAATTCTAAAATAATCTTTTTGAGATGGTCGATATGCTCGATCTCAGTTTTACTGGCTACAAGAATGTCATCTGTGTAAACAAGACAAAATTCTGAATATGGTCTAAATATATCATCCATTCTTCTTTGAAATACTTGAGGAGAATTCAAGTATCCAAATGGCATTACTATCCATTCATATTTTCCTTGGGGCACACTAAAAGTTGTTCAAGCAATATTGTTTGGGTGCATCTTAATTTTCCAGAAGTCTGACTTACAATCAAACTTGCTGAATATAATTTTGTCTTCAATCAAATTGATTAGATTATTCATATATGGTATCTTATAAGAATCAAATTCATAATTATTATTTAGTTTTCTATAATATATAACCATATGTCTTTTTCCTATTTTTCGTTCATATTCATTTTGAACGTAGAAGGTAAGGCTATTGTGTCTACTTTTACTTTCTCTAATAATGCCTAGCTTAAACATTTCATCTATGTCCTTTTAAAATTCTTCTCTGTCTTCTTGTGAATATCCTTTCTTATAGGTTCCATTAATAGTGGCATCTGGGTAAATAGGGATAATTTCACAATAACTCTGATCTTTATCCCACTTATCAATGGGATTTTCTCCTAAAGTAGGCTCTACTAATTGCCTAATATTTTCCTTTTCTACTTCTATATCCATTTTCTTCTGTTTGGATATGGCTTGAACCTTTAATAAGGTTTGCTGGGCTTGATCTTAAATTTCTTATTGTATAAGCACTATTTGTTTATAGCACTTTTGGTCTGGACACTTACATTGTTTTTGTATGGGTTTAGATATTTCTAACGGTTCTTATTAGTTTGTGTATCTAGGTTCACCAAGCTCAGCTAAAGAAATCTGATGTTTTATTGGTCTATATTTGGGTTTGACATGCATAAGGTCAAAGGCAGTCTTGTGATCTAGTAGAGGGGTTTTAATATTAAATTTCTCTTTATCACTAATTAATATCTTATCATTATACTGAGTATAAGGATGATATTTACTAATAAAGTCTTGTCCTAAAATAATTTTTCTTGCAAAACTAGGACGAGGATCCATTATCCAAAACTGATTATTAACGATTTTATTTGTCTGATTTCCTAATTTAAAATAAATAGGAATAGTCTGAAAATATAAGGTAAATGGTTCTCCATTAGCTACCTTACCATGGATCTCTTGATTACTTTCTAAAAAATAATCTTCAGAGAAGGCATTAGCCTTGCAAGTACTCTCAGAGCATCATGTATCTATAAAAGCTAAAAGTCTTTTAGGATAATCTTTATGTTGTATAAACAATTCTACAAAACAAGCATGCGGTTTAGTAAAAAATCCTAAATTATTCTTTTCTAAAATAGATATTCCTTTCTGAGGTTTATCTATAAAATCTAGTAATGTTAAATCTTCTATACTACTATCAGAGCAGTATTCTCCTAAATCATAGGAAATTTTCTTTCCCTTTAAGTCTTCATTTTCTTGTAATCTTTTGGCTATATTTCTATTAATGTCTTGATAATATGTTGTAATATCTTGGTCTATTTGAACATCATACTGGCTAGTATAAATTGTTTTGAATCTAGTTCTTCAACAATTTTCATGGTAGTGTAATTGACAAATAACACTACACCAAAACTGGCGATTGGTCACGGCCAAAATCCCTGACCAAAGTTGTGGGTCGTGGACTTGGGTCGTGACCATTTCGAGCATGACCATTTTTGTGGGTTGCGGCCCAAGTTCGTGACCAAAAAATGGTGACGGCCGAGAGGGATCACGACAGACGGTCGCGGACTTAGGCCGTGACCCATGTTGTGACGGGTCGCGGCCCTTATTCGTGACCCACAATCGTGACAAATTGGTCGCGGCCAAAGTCCGCGACCCACGACTGTGACAAAAAAAAATGGTCGTGTCCCTCATCCGTGCCCCACAACCATGACAAATTGGTCGCGGCTAAAGTCTGTGACTCACGACTTTGACAAAAAAATTAAAAAAAGAATTGGTCGCGGTCCTCATCCGTGACCCACAACCGTGACAAACTGGTCACAGCCAAAGTCCGCGACCTACAACCGTGACAAAAAAAATAAAAAAACTCCCAGTCCGTAACCCACAACCGTGACGAAAAAAAATAAAAATGGTCAGGGACAAAGTCCGTGATCATATTTAACTATAATTTTAAAAAAATATATTTTTTTGGTCCAATCCTAAAATTGGGGGTCCTGTGAGTGCACCGTCAGTTGCTACGTGTAACGTTGGGCGCGTACGAGGTGTTACAAATATTTATTATTGGCAAAACAATAAAAAAATCACAAATTACGAATCGAGAACGTTGTTAATAAAAAAATATATATACAAACTTAAAAATATTACACGTCTTAATAATTCAAAGACCCCAAAAAAAATTGGGCAGAGTTTCCTCTATTTTCATGACATTCCAAAACCTGTAAATGTAAAACCTGCTTATTATAAAGCCCGTACGGCCATAAAATTCAACAATCAAATTATAAAAGCACGCACGGGAGTTCTTTCGAGTTTTCACCCTCTAACGCCATGTTTTTATGCCTAAGTCTAGACATATGAAAATTATCATCGTATTCTCAAACTGGGAGTACCGCAGCTACGCGGTCAGCTCCTACGAGTTACATTGGCCCCGTGGGAGGTGTTGGTGCCACCCACGGGGCCGTTCGGGGGTTGTTTCGAGTTTTCACCCTCTAACGCCATGTTTTGCTTAAGTCTACAAATATGCAAATTACCGTCGTATTTTCAAATCGGGAGTGTCGCTGCTGCGCGGTCAGTTCCTATGAGTTACATTCGTCCCGTGGGAGGTGTTGGTGCCACCCACGGGGCTGTTCGGGGTTTTTTCGAGTTTTCACCCTCTAACGCCATATTTTTATGCCTAAGTCTAGAAATATGCAAATTACCGTCGTATTCTCAAACCGGGAGTGTGGCGGCTGCGTGATCAGTTCCTACGAGTTAGATTGATCCCGTGGGAAGTGTTGGTGCCACCCAAGGGGCCGTTCGGGGGCTATTTTGGGTTTTCACCCTCTAACGCCATGTTTTTATGCCTAAGTCTAGAAATATGCAAATTATCATCCTATTCTCAAACCACGAGTACCGCGGATGCGAGGTCAGTTCCTAAGAGTTAAATAGGTGCCGTGGGAGGTGTTGGTGCCACCCACGGGGCCGTTCGGGGGCTGTTTCGAGTTTTCACCCTCTAACGCCATATTTTTAAGTCTAAGTCTAGAAATATGCAAATTATCATCGTATTCTCAAACTGCGAGACCTGTGACTGCAGGGTCAGTTCCTACGAGTTACATTGGTCCAGTGGGAGGTGTTGGTGCCACCCACGGGGCCATTCAGGGGTTGTTTCGAGTTTTCATCCTCTAACGCCATGTTTTTAAGCCTAAGTCTAGAAATATGGAAATTACCGTCGTATTCTCAAACCAGGAGTGCCGCGGCTGCGCGGTCAGTTCTTATGACTTACATTAGTCCCTTGGGAGGTGTTGGTACCACCCACGGGGCCGTTCAGGGGCTATTTTGGTTTGTCACCCTCTAACGCCATGTTTTTATGCCTAAGTCTGAAAATATGCAAATTACCGTCGTATTCTCAAACCAGGAGTACCGCGGCTGCGTGGTTTGTTCCTACGAGTTACATTGGTGTCGGGGGAGGTGTTGGTGCCACCCACGGGGACGTTCGGGGGTTATTTCGAGTTTTCACCCTCTAACTCCATGTTTTTAAGCCTAAGTCTAGAAATATGCAAATTATCGTTGTATTCTCAAATCGTGAGAGTCGCGGCTGCGCGGTCAGTTCCTACGACTTACATTGGTCCCATGGGAGGTGTTGGTGCCACCCACGGGGCCGTTCGGGGGCTGTTTTGGGTTTTCACCTTCTAACGCCATGTTTTTATGCCTAACTCTAGAAATATACAAATTACCATCGTATTCTCAAAACGGGAGTACCGCGGCTGCGTGGTCAGTTCCTACGAGTTACATTGGTGCCGTGGGAGGTGTTGGTGTCCCCCACGGGGACGTTCAGGGGCTGTTTCTATCTTTCACCCTCTAACACCATGTTTTAAGCCTAAGTATAGGTATATGCAAATTATCGTGGTATTCTCAAACCGGGAGTCCCGCGATTGCGTGGTCAATTCCTGTGAGTTACATTGGTCCCGTGAGAGGTGTTGCTGCCACCTACGGGGCCGTCCGGGGCTGTTTTAGGTTTTTATCCTCTAACGCCATGTTTTTATGCCTAAGTCTAGAAATATACAAATTATCGTCGTATTCTCAAATCGGGAGTACCGCGGCTGCGTGGTCAGTTCCTACGAGTTACATTGGTCCCGTGGGAGATGTTGGTGCCACCCATGGGACCGTTCGGAGGTTGTTTCGAGTTTTCACCCTCTAATGCCATGTTTTACTTAAGTATAGAAATATGCAAATTACCATCGTATTCTCAAATCGGGAGTGTCACGGCTACGCGATCAGTTTCTATGAGTTACATTGGTCCAGTGGGAGGTGTTTGTGCCACCCACGGGGTCTTTCAGAGTTTTCACCCTCTAACGCTATGTTTTTATGCCTAAGTCTAGAAATATGCAAATTACCATCGTATTCTCAAACCGGGAGTCCCGCGACTGCGTGGTCACTTCCTATGAGTTACATTGGTCCCGTGGGAGGTGTTGGTGCCACCCACGGGGCCTTCGGGGGTTGTGTCGAGTTTTCACCCTTTAACGCCATGTTTTTATGCCTAAGTCTAGAAATATGTAAATTACCGTTGTATTCTCAAATCGGGAGTGCCGCGGATGCGCGGTTAGTTTCTACGACTTACATTGGTCCCGTGGGAGGTGTTGGTGCCACCCACGGGGCCGTACTGGGGCTATTTTGTGTTTTCACCCTCCAACGCCATGTTTTTATGCCCAGGTCTAGAAATATGCAAATTATCGTCGTATTCTCAAATCGAGAGACCCGCGACTGCAGGGTCAGTTCCTGTGAGTTACATTGGTCCCGTGGGAGGTGTTGGTGCCACCCACGGGGCCATTCGAGAGTTGTTTCGAGTTTTCACCCTCTAACGCCATGTTTTTATGCCTAAGTCTAGAAATATGCCAATTAGTGTCGTATTCTCAAACCGAGAGTGTCGCGGCTACGCGGTCAGTTCCTATGACTTACATTGGTCCAGTGGGAGGTGCTGGTGCCACCTACGGGGACGTTCGGGGGCTTTTTTGGATTTTCACCCTCTAATGCCATGTTTTTATGACTATGTCTAGAAATATGCAAATTACCGTTGTATTCTCAAATCGGGAGTACCGCGGCTGCGTGGTTTATTCCTACGAGTTACATTGGTGCCATGGGAGGTTTTGGTGCCACCCACGGGGACGTTTGGGGGTTGTTTCAACTTTTCACCCTCTAACTCCATGTTTTTAAGCCTAAGTCTAGAAATATGGAAATTATCATCGTATTCTCAAACCGAGAGAGCCGCGGCTGTGCGGTCAGTTCCTACGACTTACATTGGTCCCGTGGGAGGTGTTGGTCCCACCCACGGGGCTATTTTGGGGTTTCACCCTCTAACGCATGTTTTTATGCCTAAGTTTAGAAATATGAAAATTACCATCGTATTCTCAAACCGGGAGTATCGCGGCTGCGTGGTCAGTTCCTACGAGTTACATTGGTGCCGTGGGAGGTGTTGGTGCCCCCCAGAGGGACGATCGGGGGTTGTTTCGAGTTTTCACCCTCTAACGCCATGTTTTTTATGACTATGTCTAGAAATATGCAAATTATCATTGTATTCTCAAATCGGGAGTATCACGGCTGCATGGTTTGTTCCTACGAGTTACATTGGTGTCATGGGAGGTGTTGGTGCCACCCACGGAGACGTTCGAGGGTTGTTTCGACTTTTCACCCTCTAACTCCATGTTTTTAAGCCTAAGTCCAGAAATATGCAAATTATCATCGTATTCTCAAATCGAGATAGCCGCGGCTGCGCGGTCAGTTCCTACGACTTATATTGGTCCCGTGGGAGGTGTTGGTGCTCCCATGGGACCGTTCGAGGGCTGTTTTGGGTTTTCACCCTCTAACGCTATGTTTTTATACCTAAGTCTAGAAATATACAAATTACCATCATATTTTCAAACCGGGAGTACCGCGGATGCGTGGTCAGTTCCTACGAGTTACATTGGTGCCATAGGAGGTGTTGGTGTCCCCCACAGGGACGTTTGGGGGCTGTTTCGAGTTTTCACCCTCTAACGTCATGTTTTTAAGTATAAGTCTAAAAATATACAAATTATCATCGTATTCTCAAACCGGGAGACCCGTGGCTACGGGGTCAGTTCCTAAGAGTTACATTGGTCCCGTGAGAGATGTTGGTGCCACCCACGGAGCCGTTCGGGGGTTGTTTTGAGTTTTGACCCTCTAACGCCATGTTTTGCTTAAGTCTAGAAATATACAAATTATGGTCGTATTCTCAAATCGGGAGTCTCGCGGCTGCGCGGTTATTTCCTACGAGTTACATTGGTTCCGTGAGAGGTATTGGTGCCACCCACGAGCCGTTCGGGGGCTGTTTTAAGTTTTCACCCTCTAACGCCATGTTTTTAAGCCTAATTCTAGGTATATGCAAATTATCGTGGTATTCTCAAATCGGGAGTCTTGCGATTGCACGATCAGTTCTACGAGTTACATTGGTCCCGTAAGAGGTGTTGCTACCACCCACGGGGCCGTTCGGGGGCTGTTTTGGGTTTTCATCCTCTAACGCCCTGTTTTTATGCCTAAGTCTAGAAATATGCAAATTACTATCGTATTCTCTAACCGGGAGTACCGCGACTGCGTGGTCAGTTCCTACTAGTTACATTGGTCCCGTGGGAGATGTTGGTGCCACCCACAAGACCGTTCAGGGGTTGTTTCGAGTTTTCACCCTCTAACGCCATGTTTTTCTTAAGTCTAGAAATATGCAAATTACCGTTGTATTCTCAAATCAGTAGTGTCGCGGTTACACGATCAGTTCCTACGAGTTACATTAGTCCCGTGGGAGGTGTTGGTGCCACCCACGGGACTGTTCGGGGGCTGTTTCGAGTTTTCACCTTCTAACGCCATGTTTTTATGCCTAAGTCTAGAAATATGCAAATTACCGTCGTATTCTCAAATCGGGAGTCCTGCAACTGCATGGTCAGTTTCAACGAGTTACATTGGTCCCGTGGGAGGTGTTGATGCCACCCACGGGGATGTTCGGGGGTTGTTTCGAGTTTCCACCCTCTAACGCCATGTTTTTCTTAAGTCTAAAAATATGCAAATTACCGTTGTATTCTCAAACCTAGAGTGTTGCGGTTGCACGGTCAGTTCCTACGAGTTACATTGGTCCCGTGGGAGGTATTGGTGTCACCCACGGTACCGTTCGAGGGCTGTTTTGGGTTTTCACCCTCTAACGCCATGCTTTTATGCCTAAGTATAGAAATATTCAAATTATCCTCATATTCTCAAACCAAAAGTAACGCGGCTGCGTGGTCAGTTCCTACGAGTTACATTGGTCCCGTGGGAGGTGTTGGTGCCACCCACGGGGCCGTTCAGGGGCTGTTTCGAGTTTTCACCCTCTAACGCCATGTTTTGAAGCCTAAGCCTAGAAATATGAAAATTATCGTCGTATTCTCAAATCGGGAGACCCGCAACTACGGGGTCAGTTCCTACGAGTTACATTGGTCCCGTGGGAGGTGTTGGTACCACCCACGGGGCCGTTTGGGGGTTGTTTAGAGTTTTCACCCTCTAACGCCATGTTTTGCTTAAGTCTAGAAATATACAAATTACCGTAAGGGGTTGTAATAGATTATCTTAAGTGGATTATGAATTCTACATTATATTTTTTCAGTAAAGGCATGATAGCGTATAATCAATCCCACCTATGTAATAGGAGTGTTACCTCATTTGGATATTTCACTATATGAATAAAATATATCATAGGAGGGTATAATCTCAATCTAAACAAGGATTGGTATTATGCATTTGAAATGTCACGATTATATAATCGTTTTGGACACTATTGGATTACCTCAAGCAAGGATAATTATTTATATATAGGTATCATGAAGCTTTCATTTCTGTCTTGAGTACATTATTGTTAACTATGAATAATTACTTCAACTAGGTACTCTTGCACAGAGTAGACAGGAATTTCTATGAGTATCAAAGCAACTGTATTTATTTAGTCTAAGAAAGTATATTTAGAATATGAAATGACGTTCACCTATAATCAATGCATGCCACTATAATGTCTCTTTCTTCCGACTGCTATCCTAAAAGAGAACCCCAAGCTTTATACCTACATTACCAAAGAATACAGAGACCTCAATGGGAATTACCTGAATAGTGTGAAATGAGTCATCCACAACAATTCGATAACATAATTCCAAGAATACAAAATGTACAATTGAAAAATAAATGAAAGCCAATCCAAGTAGGAAATATGTAAACCTCGATCCGCTTGCTTTCAATATGTAAACCAATCCATAGAGAATGCATATATGCAGATGCATATATGTTTGCATATATGAAGATGCATATATGCAGATGCATATGTGCATATATGCACATATGCTGCATATATGCACATATATGCGCAGCCTGCATATATGCATATAAGATGCATATATGCATATGCATATATGCTGTCGGGTTTTTGAAACCATACATATAACATGCTTTTATAAAGCATGAACAAATGAATATCGATCCACGTTGTCTAATTTAATAAAATAAAAGGCAAATTTACATCTATAGCGGGAGTTGTCTAACCTGAGATGTTGGCAGAAGATGTCGTTCCCGGATAGGTGCAAAACATTGGGAATATACCTATTAGTTAACGGACGCTTTCACACCTTTGGTTGCTACTATTCATTTCATACTCGAAGAGACGATCTTATTGCCGGTGTAGTAAACGAAGACTATCCTAACGGACATTGTGTCGGGTTTTTTCTTTTGAATGCCATGTTTTTAAGCTCAAGTCTAGAAATACGAAAATTATCGTCGTATTCTCAAATAGGTAGTCCCATGATCGTGTGGTCAGTTTCTACAAGTTACATTAGTCCGGTGTGAGGTGTTGGTGCCACTCACGAGGCCGTTCGGGGGCTATTTTGGGTTTTCATCCTCTAACGCCATTTTCTTAAGCTTAAGTCACAATATTTTCAAATTGTCAATGTATTCTCAAACCGGGGGTCCCGTGATCATGCGGTCAGTTCCTATGAGTTACATTGGTCCCGTGCGAGGTTTTGGTGCCACTCACGGGGCCGTTCAGGGGCTATTTTGGGCTTTCACCCACTAACGCCATATTTTTAAGCCTAAGTCTAGAAATATGTAAATTATCTTCGTATTCTCAAACCGAGGGTCCCGTGATCATGCGGTCAGTTCCTACGAGTTACATTGGTCCCGTGCGAGGTGTTGGTGCCACTCACGGGGCCATTCGGGGGTTGTTTCGTCTTTTCACCCACTAACGCCATATTTTTAAGCCTAAGTCTAAAAATATGCATATTACCGTCGTATTCTCAAATCGGGAGTCCCGTGATCACGTAATCAGTTTCTACAAGTTACATTGGTCCCGTGCAAGGTGTTGGTGCCACTCACGGGACCGTTCGGGGGCTGTTTCGAGTTTTCTCCCTCTAAAGCCAAACGATAGAAATAAATAAATGAAAACATATCTATTCTAAACAAAAGAACCGATAAATCACCTAACATTTGCACAAATAGCACGATATTACACTTAAAAGTAGATGAAATTCATAAATTAAAGTAAAGTGCTAATACAATGTCAATATCATAATAGGATACAAATAAGATTGATGAGGATAAAATAATATTTTGATACTCAATCTTCCTCTAAATCAACTAAAAGATCCTTCAAATTAGGGTTGTCATCAAGAGCTGACTGGAACTCTTTTGGAGCCTTTACTGCATCTACTTCAGTAGTCATACCCTTTGGTGCATGCACAACAATAGACCAATTGCCATCGTTTATACACTTTGAGTAAAATACCTTATTTACGTTCTGAAAGGTACAAATAAAATTCTCATCGACTATGCAATCTTTAGTCTTAAGCTTTGATAAATCTACCATAATAAGTTTGGAGTCGGTATCAACTTTGCAAGCATTCGTTGTATCCTCCACCTTTACCCAATCACAATAGAATACGATTTATGTGAAATCCAAGTAATCAAGTTCTACGATTTGTTGAATTATCCCATAATAGGTTAGCACCGTATTCTTTGGATTTTTATCACTTTTTCTAGCGATACAGGTGGTCAAGGTAGAAATTGATATTCCACTGTTTTGCGTCAAAAGCTTTTCCTCATATGGATATGAAATGAAATCAAAACCGTTGGTGCGGAATTTCTTAAACTCTTTCGCACGAAAACTAGGACCTTTTGCTAGGCGTGCAAGTCTGGAAGAGACATCACCTCTTTTTAGAAGCTGCATTTTATTAATTAATTTGTATTAGGGAATGTTTTTACCACACATGAATAAATAACCACACACATAAGATGTGAAAAGTACCACTTTTGACACCCATGCCTTAAAGCCAGTTGTCGTCCAATTTCTCCTTTGATTTTGGACAATTTCGTTCTCGTACTTCCTACCAAAAAATTATAGAGTTTAGATCATAAAATAAAAAATACATATAATCAAAGAATAAGAATTCAGTAGATACTCACTCTCTCTAGTCTTGGACTTCATCTTGAGATTCGAAGACATGACGAGTTGCTTGCTCGTATTGTAGGTTTGTGAGTTTCACCTCTTTAGGGTTCCTAAACAATAATTCTTCCTCAAACTCGCCAGGTTCCTTTATCACTCGTTCTCCACGAGGATTAAACCTCCTCACTTCTTATTCCGACATATATTCCCTAGCGTATAGCGATGATTCCACCGTTACGTATTCTTCAACAATCGACCCTTCAATATACCGTGTATTCTTACATAATCTTTGAAGGTTTTCATCAAGCTCTCAAAAGGATACATCCAACGATACCTCACGGGACCACATAATAAAGCTTCATCGCATAAATGCACAAGCAGGTGGATACTGATATCGAAGAATGACGGAGGAAAATATTTCTCTAATACACAAACTCCCTCAGCTAAAGTTGATTTCGCAGCTTTAATGTGCATTCTGTTTACCACTTTTGCACAAAGTAGGGTAAAACACAAACTGATTTGCATAATTGCCCGACGGAGATCTTTGTGTTCAGAGAAGCAATGCTGAAATAACAGCGGGATTAATTGGATGATTACGTGCCAGTCATGAGACTTGCACTATTTCAAGTCATTTTCTTGGTAGCTTACTGCCCTACGTAAATTACCAGAATAACCGGTTGGAGTCTTCAAGTTTAACAACGTGTCTAAGAGGATCTTCTTATCACTAGTAGTCAAAGTGAAAGCAGTCGGGCGGATAGAAATTCTTCCTGTCGTTGGATCATTTTTTAACCACAGCCTCTTCTTTATTTTCATATCATGTAGATCTCGGCAGGCCCGCTCTCCATCTTTGGAATGAGATCCACCCAGACATGTTCTTATCAAATGTTCTGCAACATTATTCTCTGTGTGCATCACATCAATTATATGCCTTACACGATGATCTTTCTAATACGACAAATAAAAAAATATTGATCGCCTGGACCATGGCTTCGCTTTACTAGGGTCGTTCGGATCCTCCCTAGCTTTAAGCTTTAGGTTTACAAACTAGGGGTGTTTGCCTACGTACCTATTCCCCTCAGTCGCAGCCGTCGCCTTCTCCTCAAATTTCTGACCAAAAAGTAGAATAGGTGCCGTTCTGCGCTCGTGACCGACAGGCAAAACGTTAAACTTGTCGTTCCTAAAAGGGTGACTAGTCAGTAGAAATCTACGATGACCCGTATAAATCATCTTACCACAATGTTTTAACCAACAGGCTTCAGTTTCCTCCCCATATATGGGACATCCATAATAACCATGAACATTACAATTAGATAAGGTCCCATAAGCAGGAAGATCGTGGATCGTCCACATCACCATTGCTTTAAGTGTGAACTCTTCACCCTTGTGAGAATCGAACGCCATCACGCCTTTATCCCACAACTCTTTAAGTTCTTCGATTAATGAAGCTAAGAATATATCAATATCATCACTAGGAGCCTTCGGCCCGGGTATCAATAAAGATAATAATGTGAACTCCTTTCTCATGCATAATGTCGGAGGAAGACTTAAAGGCGCCATGAGAACTGGCCAATAACTCTGACTAGTACTTAAATTATCGAAAGGGTTGAACCCATCGGTTGAAATTGCAAGACAAACGTTGCGTAGTTCCTTTGCAAATTCATGGTGTTGTGCATTTGAAATTTGCCAGATGAGTGAATCAACCGGATGACGCATCAAATTCCCACCCAGCTCGCATCGAGCATACCATGTTATGGCCTTCGCTATCCATGGCACAGTAAAAAAATGTTTTAACCGTGGCCCAAGTGGAAAATACTTCAAAACCTTTTGTGGGACTTGCGAGCACTTGCGATTTTTTGCATGTTTGTCATTTCCATTCTCACAAACCATATATCTAGGCTCACTGTATACAGGAAATTCATCCTTCTCTTCGTGCTCGGTCCGGTACAATATACAATCATACTTGCAAGCATGAATAGATTTGTATTTCAAACCTAAACCCTTCAAACTCTTCTTCATGGTAGGATAATTGTCTGGTAACATGTTCTCTTTGGGGGGAATTTCTTTAACCCATTTAAGAATTCGGGTTATGCTGTTCCCAGACAAACCAAATTGACTCTTCAATTTATGCAAACCAATCATTGCATATATTACCTAGTGATCTTCATCTCAATATTTATACAACAGTCTAGCCGCATCGGCTTTCAACCGTATGTATTCCCGATCTCCTAGTAGTTCAACATTAATTTATTCATTTTATTTATCATAATGCGCATTATTTGTATCCATAGGTTGGTGGTTTTGTTGGTTGTGGAGTCCGTAAGCATTATCAATTAAGTCGGTCAATGGACGATGTGTTGGTGAATCATGTACCACTTCTACTCCTTGGGGTTCCGTTACACGGTCGGGTGCCGATAATTCTTCTGGAACATATGGTTCAACATTTTCACCACGGTATGTCCATATTATATAGTCTTGACAGATTCCCCACTTTAGTAAATGCAACTCAACAACTTCCAATGACTTATATTTTTCGTTAATACAATGAGTGCACGGACACAAAATCTTCTCACTTTTAAGATTTTTGGAAGCGTATTTAACAAATTCATAAACGCCCTTTACATAATTATTTGATATCTGGTTAGTCTCTCTCATCCACTCTTTGTATTGTGAGAAATCCATGTAATAATCTTCAAATTTCAGTCGTGTGGTAATAGGTTAAAAAATATTATTACAACTAAAACAAAAAGAATATTCTTACAACGGAAACAAAAAAATATCATTACAAACGAAACAAAATCAATATTCTTACAACTGAAACAAAAAAATATCATTCCAACTAAAGCAAAACCAATATTCTTACAACTAAAACAAAAAAAAATTACTACAACTGAAACGAAAGAAAATATTATTAAATGTTGGCCAACAGATAAACTAGCCAAGTAGTAAAAGATTTTGCATAATTCCTCAATTCCATCCCATCCCCGCTGTTAACGTACACAGGTACATCTCCGTAGTCGTTGTATATTTCATAGACCACTGTTTTAGCCTCACCCTTCTCCAAAGGTCGTTGATGTACTAGAGTTACAGGAACCCTGGAGATGAGTATGCACATGCCAACAAACCTCAAATTGCTCATGTCCTTGATATAGTACTTGTTAATGCAAAAAATTGGACCAAATCCCATTTTTATGATCACAGATCCAATCAAGCACATAAGAGACAAAGATTTTTAAAGTGATTCGGCTATAAGAAAAAGCCTACGTCCACTGTTAGTTTATTCCCAAGGGTTTACAGTAGCACCATGTGGTGGATAAAAGAAGAAAGAGGTGTATGTCTTGTGTATGGTCTCTCATAGTTGTCAGATTTCTAAATAAGAATGAATCTAACATTTAAAAATCATGATATGCAAAATTTTGGAGATAAAAATTGGATGATTAATTTATGTATATAAACATAAAAATCATGATTGAATCAAAAGATGTATGTATAATTGATTATACGTAGAGAAAATAAAAACTTAGCTTTTGATGGAGAACAATGCTTATAACACGTTCCCACAGACAACGCCAGTCTGTTGATGTAAAAAATTAGATTGTATCTAATTATTCAATCACAGATAAAATAAATGAGACAAAGAAGTTTTAAAGTGGTTCAGCCTTATAAGAATGGCCTACGTCCACTATTTCTGCTATTGATGACTGTTTGGAAATTCTCGATTACAAGTTCAATCAAGAAATTCCGGTCCCCTTACAATGAGGATTGTACAATGTATTTATAGCCCTGACGCTGTAATGTGAAAGGGTAATACATTCAATGTTGTACATGTGAAAGGGTAATACATTCAATGCTGTACATGTGAAAGGGTAATATATTAAATGCCCCTTAAGCGTATACATATGAATGATAAGCATTTAATGAACAGTCAAACTGTTGGTTATCTTGCTATTAATGCTTTGTTCGAGGTGCAGCTCGGACCGCCTAATCTGCTCGGACCGCCTAAGCTGCTCGGTATTCAAGAGTTCCTCGTTACTCAAAAGTTCCTCGTAGAGTTCTTGTTCCTCGGAGCTCCTCGGGGAAGAAGTGTTCCTCGTTATAGTATGGTTCCTCAGAGAGTCTGAGTTCCTCAGAAGTGTTTGTTGTTTCCACGTAGATTGCCACGCGTCTTCATTCAATTGGGCCATGTCAGCAGATTAAATTTGGTATCAACAGTACTCTTCGCCATAGTCACTGTGAGTTTTTGACGATGATCCGAGCCCGTGATTGGCGGAGGTGCAGGGGAGGGGAATGTTGGTGGATGAGGCATTTGAGAGGCGAATGTTGAAGGGGAAGGATGTGTGAAACCTTGAGTAAGAGTATGGTAAGGGTAACCTTGAGGAGGCATTGGGGGCCTATAACTTTAAAAAAATTTCACAAGTTTCCCAATTTGATTTGTCAATAATCCCAGGGTATTCTTAATTTCATGGACATCCCCATCGGTCCTCAACTTGTGCTCCTTTTGGGATGAGATACAATTCTTGACCGAAGAAAGCTCGTCCACAAGAGGTGCAATATGTTGAAGTTTTGTCTTTGGCATATGTGAGCCAACACCTCTCGTCCTCCCCCTTTGTCTTTTCTAAAGGTCCGTGTCAGGACATCATTTTCAAGGTCAAAGTCATCAGTAGGGCTCAAATCGGGTTGACTGCTGATGGCCTCTATTGGTTCCAGTGTCTTAGCCAAGTGCGGTGGGAATTTATTATCTTTATCCCGTCGAGCATGAAGGAATAAGTTGGACCGATTTGGGTTTTTACCAGCATCTGGACCATCTTTTGTCCTACTCTCCCATTCATTCTTCAAATCCTCATATGATTTGGATCTCAGCCTATGGATATCAGCTTTTTGTGCCCTATTTTGTTTTATTCCTCTGGACCAACTTTTTTTTTCCTTCGCCTCATTCTCCAAAAACTTATTCTACTGATCCAACGGCATTTCAACATTGGGAGGCACTCTCTCTTTCAAAGACAAAATATCTGAGCTCGCTGCCTCTTTCGGGAAATGTTTCTTCCGAAGGTTTCTTCTGTATGTCCTCAATCCTTTAGCAACTCAAGATATAACCTTATTCTTGGAATGGTCAGGAAATGAGAAATGCTTGCAAAGTTGGTCATGTATGTCATCTTTGACAGCTTGATCAACAAGGTTCCAATTGTCTGGTCCACCGACTCCCACGTTCATTTTTCCCAGCGATAAACACCGGGCTTTAAAGTTCAGCACGTCATTCCTATCACCCGTCGGGTTATTCCCAAGAAGGGAGAAGCTAATAGGCTTCTTTTCATTTGAGCAGGAGGCATCAGGAGTGCTGGATGGGGGCGTTAAACAATGGGAGTGCTGGATTGGGGCGTAGGAGCAGTTGGAGTTGGACTTAGTGAGGAGTGCACCATTGGTGGAGTTGTGAATTGCTCATCCATTGGTGTTGAGAATCTGTGTTCTGCATGAGATGATGAACCTCGTTGTGGTGTCACCTCTGCACTTGGTACCCTTGGGTTGTTTCCTCTCGACATTATCTACAAAAATTAAAAATTATAAGTGACTAAATAATTATAGTAATATGAAATTATAACTAATTAATTAAGCTTAATTAGTTTTATATATATATATATATATATATATATAGATAGATAGATATATAGATACCTTTTCAAAGTAAGACTTTAGAATAAGTTCAATGTATCTGATCTCCATCCATTCGGTATTAGTTTTTAAGAACCTATAAATTTTTTCACGTGACCAACTAGGAGGAAGGGTATCTATGATTGATGTGTAGAAGGTAGTGACATGAACTCGGAATCCCCTATTTCTCAACTTGTTGGCAAGATTCAATTTTACATGCATGTGGCGCGAGACATCACATTCTATGTCAATGCTCTCTGTACGCAGTTGTATCCATAATGGGTGGATTTTTTTTCCGCCTTCTCCAACAACGTAACCAAGGTCAAGGCTATGTCGGGATTATGTGTGTGAAATATATTTTGTATAATGTCATCCCAGTTTTCTAGTAGAGAAAATAGAATACGGTCGAACAAGTAATCTTGCTGGATATCAAATCCACGATTTATAAGGTAGTTAAATTGTTCGATCTTTTTATTTTCGTACCTATAAATAGGAGTACCCTCTATATGACGCACGCTAATAAAAGAGTTATGTTTGCGGTCTAATTGCAACTTCTCCCACTCTTGTTGACATTAATTATCACCGTGCCTCATTTTTCCTGAGAAAAGTATACGAGGGCATGAATACGAGTCCTACGATTAAGGTTTGGGTTTGAAAGTTATGAGAGTTTAAAAGTATATGTGAAATCCCAACAACATTCCGCCGTAATTGTTTATAACACATATTGTAGTACTTACACACATATTGTAGTGAAAAAAATCACGACATGCATATAACCCCTAATATAATATGGTGGCACGCATATAACCCCCAATAAAATCACGACAAGGTGGATGTAAATTTTTTTACTCATTAAAAATCCATTTAATTATATTTTGTCAAAAAAATACACACACATACAATCTAGGTTTATTGGCATAATCTATACAAACACACACATACAATCGAGGGTTTATTGACATAATATATACATACACACACATACTATTTAAGGTTTACTAAACCCTAATATTATTTAGGGTTTACACACATACAATCTATACGTACACACACATACTATTTAGGGTTTACACACATACAATCTATACACACACACATACAATATAGGGTTTATTAACATAGACATACATATACATATAAATCTATACACACACACACACACACACACACACACACACACACACACACATACACACATAAAAATGTAAATCTACACATACATACACATAAATTAGGGCTTTAAATAGAAATCACGAAATCCAAATGAAATCAAAATGAATCAATACATACCAGGGTTAATCCAAATGCAAAATTGCCAAAATGGGAACTCAAAATCGCCAAAATCGTTTAACCCTTGCAGCGGCCAACTCTAACTCCAAATGAAATAAATGAAATAAGAAAGCAGCGGCAAAACGTTTTTTTAAGACCTGAAACTGGTCACGACCAAGAGCCGTGACCCCATACGCAAGACCCTTAAAACTAAAGTTAGGCAGAGTTGGGTTCCCCAGACCTAGTCACGGCCTAGAGCCGTGACCCACCATGCGAGACCCTTTTCCATACTTGATTGAGGTATGATCACGACCCATAGTTGTTACCCATAACAAGAAATGGTCACGGCCCATAGCCGCGACCCTAAATCTGTGATGCGTGACCCTTCTACATCAACTCTCATCCTTGAATTAGGGATGGTCACGGCCGATAGCCGTGACCCACACCCAGAAATGGTCACATCCCTAAGACGTGACCTTCAATGTGTGTACTCTCTTCTTCGTCATGCCATGGGTCATGGACTTGGGCCGTGACCAATCCGCGACCAAGCTTGGAGGGAATTTTGGCACGAGTTTGGCGCTAATACGGTCACGACCTGGTCACGGCCCAAGTCCGCGACCACTGTGGTCACGGAGAGCATCGATAATTTAGTGTGATAATAAATATGGTCACGCCAAATATTGAGTGGGTCACGGCCCAAGCCCGCGACCAGCTGGTCGCGGACTTGGGCCATGACCCACTGGGCATGACCACTCGCAGGATTTGGTGTAGTGTAACACAAACCATAAATTATTTTATTTGTATAGTCTCAAATCATTCTACACATCTAAAGTCTTTCTTGCTACATTTCATTTCAAATGTGTAATAATATTTTTCATGAAAGTAATATCTAGGTATATATGTTAGTAACTCAGGATTACTAGCTGTCCATCTTTTCTTTCAAAAGGGGCTTAATATACATTTATACCAAGCTTCTTCAAAGTCTATATATTCATCATCTTGTTCATCTTGATTAGTTTGCATCATGTATAAGTGTAAAGTATCTTCGGAGTCTTCTTACTCATCACTGTCACTATTATAGTCTTCTGAATCACTGTCTGTGTATGCACTATAGATACTAGTACTATCATCATTTTCTATGTCTGATATTTCTATAGAATATAGAATGTCTAATTCTTCTTGATCTGCAAAGTCTAATATTGTATTAATAATCTTAATACTTTCTTTATCTTTTTTGTTAGGATAGTCTTTAGGAAAGTGTCCTTCTTTGCCACAAGTCCAACATTCTTTGGTGGCAGTCTTAGATTGAGCTACATCTTTTTTTTCTTATAATTAGGAACCTTCTTATATTTACTAGTATTCTTCTTAAAGTATCGTCTTTGGTTAAATCTATTTTTTTTGTTCTTAGAGTTCCTTTCTCTAAAAGTAGTGGAGGGTCTGAATCTATATTTCTTTATAAATCCTAAAGGTCCAGCCTTAAACTTCCTTTATTTTCATTCTAGTTTCTTTTCAAATTTGTTAGAGTCATTACCACATCCCCATTGGATTGGAGAAATGTCTCATTCATCTTTAATTGGAGGAATCTGTTTGAAAGTCTCTTCTATTAACTTTCCTTGAGTTATATCTCGTCTTTTAGATATGATATAGTCTTTGAAAAAATTGATTCTTTCACCAAGGGAGTTATTCTTAACTCTAGCTATTCCTGGCCAATTACTATATTCATTAATTAGGATTTAACCTATGACTAACATCTCTCTAAAATATTCATCTTTTAAGGTCTCTCCAAATTCTTTAATTTTGTAATATAGTTGTTCATAATTACTGCTATATTCATTGATCTTATCTAATTTTCAAATGTTAAGGAGAGCTAACTTGGTTTTTGCTAAGTCTTGTTCATTGATTTGAGCTAAAGGTCCAGCTCCGATGAATTCTGAAGTGAATAATTGAATATATTCATCAATTGATATTTCTTCTAGGTTTTCTTTCATTTTCTCAATCCTAGCTAGGTAATCTTCATCTGTAGCTTTTCTTAACCTATCTAAATAATCTTTTGCAGTACCTCTAATCGAATGCCAAGCATATTGTTTACATGAACTTGCATCCCATTGTTCATTAGATGCAAAACACATATTCATTTGATTACACCATTCATCTAAGTCTTTCTTCCTATCTTGGACATTGTCTATATTAAGATATATCCCAAATGGGTTTATGGCTTGGCTTGCCATAGTCTTAACATGAGTAAAACTCTTATCACTAGTTGGAAAGTCTTTTATATAATCAGGTTTGGTCTTTACTAAAGTGCTTGAGTATATATGAATGTTTATTCCTATTGGTTTACTAAAAAGTCTAGGATTACTATCCTACTATTAGTTCCTATCTCTTATTTATTAGGACCTACTTGTGTAGCTGGCATTAATCTTTCTTCTCCTTCTTCCATTAGTCTTAGGTTTCTAAGAAGCTCTTTAGTATTCTTAGATTCTTTTAATTTTAATATATGGTCTTGGGCTATCATGTTAAATCTATCTCTTTCTTGGGTACTAACATAATGACTTCTATTAAGATGTTCTTTAAATGTATTCATATCTAATTCTGAGGGATTATGTCCAAAGTTTTGGATTCTAGATTTTTCTCTAACTAAACCTTTTTGTTCAAATGATCTTATAGGTATAATTAGTGGAGATTGTCTCGATAAATTAGAACTAGCCTTACTACTACATTCTCCTTCTAAAGGATAATTGATTATGGATTCTCCCATATTCCTAAATTAACTTCTTCAATTTGGATATCCTTATTGATAATTTTAGGAGGACCAAACTAGATATAAACATTTTCAGTTAAATCGTCTTGATTAATAAATAAAAGTTTATTCTGTAGTCATAATTTCTTGAAATTCTGGAAATTGCTAAAGGGTTTTAGCTTTTTCTTTCATAGGTCCATTATTCCTAATACTATAAGTATGATTGTAGTCTGAATTATTAGTTCTAACTAATATTTCTTCATTAAGTCTACTGCTAGGAATTCCCGATTGCATTCCTTCATAGGGGAATTGGGAGAATTTCACATAGCTTTGGAATTTTACATTTATATTAGCATCTGGGATGATATAGTCTTTATATCCACTAGCATATAAGATTAACTTAAAATGCTTGGCCGTGTCTACGGTTACTGTAAATGTCGGAATGACATTAAAGTACCCTATATTGTCTAATATTTTTTATTAGGCTATCCCAATAAGGCTTTTATCAAAATCTTTCCATCATTTATCTATTAAACAATATAATATGTTGATATTATTCTGAGATTTATGTAATCCTTGGATTCTTGCTTGAAAGAGTCCAAAGGTTAAGAACTAGAACTTCCTATCAGTTCCTATTGATCTTAGCCATTCTGAGTCAAAAACTTGAAGCTCAGTATAAGACTTATCTAACACATGATTTCTACAATGATAAGTCATGTTATAATTAGGAGTCTTGAGAGTGGCTCCTTCTTTAAACAAGTCTACGTATCTAACTGCTGGAAGTTGTCCATTATGTATGGAATCTTTAATAATTTTCAAGTCAACTTCTCCCCATTATTTCCATTAGAGAGGATTGGTGAAATTTCTCTCCTTCCACCATGTTTTAATGTTGGATGATGAATCTTTAAGTCTTTGGGGGCATCAAATTACTATGTCCAATATTTGGGATAAGGCTAACTATCTTACTAGTCTTATATAATCCATCATTTATGATTCTTCTAGTTATGGTCTTTCCTTTCTTAGTTCCTATATAAGGATATTCACTAAATTTATAGGTGATTACCTATTTTTATTCAAGTGTTTTTTTTATTCTTTGTAAAGAGTCTAAATAATCTTTTTGTCTCTTTATCTGGTTAATGATTTATTCTTTAAAGGTCTTATTCTCATTTCTTGCATTATTGTTAATATCTTCATTATGTTTAGCAAGAGTATTAACAAGAAAATTAATAATCTTATTAATATAGTCTTTTACCCCGTCATCTTTTTCTTGTCGTTGCACAGATTTTTTGTGCCATTCTAGCTTCTATAGTTTTTACAGTTTTTTTTTTTATCTAGACGTGTTAAAATAAATGGAGAGTCTAATTATGCTTGAGAAGGTTTATTATATATAACCTTAATTCCCTGTATAATTTCTTCATATTTTTCTTTTACTTGCGCCATATTTAGTCTATGTTCATTAACAACATTATTTATTTTGGATAGGTTATGGCTTTCCATATTGTTAAGATAATTAGCTAAATTCTGTTGAAATTTAACAAAGTCTGTACAAAAGGTGGTTAATCCTTCTGTCTTAGCCTTTAAATCTAATTATAAGTCTTTAACAAAGTTACTATTATAGTCTTGAGCAACTGCTATTGATGTAGAGATTAAATTTAATCTCTCAAGTATAAATCTTGATGCTTTAGCAGTATTAGCAATCTTATTTTCATTTATCTTATAATAAAATCTATCATCATTTGTCTTTTTTAAAATTCTTTTGTAAAATTATGCTAAGTTCTGAATAGAGAGGTCTCTAGGTACCTCATTCCAGTATAATCTAACTATTTCCATTAGGTAGATAATTTTCTAATCTAGGAATAAGTTTAGCTTTTCCTTTGGTGAGTTTAATTAGCTCAATTTATTGATTTTTTTGTCAAAGTTTTAATTTATAAAATGTCTTTATTAAGAACCTCTATATGATTAGTCTTAATATTTATTTGTTGTAGTACTTGTATAAGGGCTATTGGGATTTGACTATCTACTTCTTGTATTCTTTTAGAGATATTTTTTATCTCTGTATTTAGGGTTTGGGTGTTTTTAAATAATTGTCTTAAATAAGGAGTATACACTTATTTTGTTCCATTATGCTATTGATAGCACTGGAAGTAACTTGTCTACTATCTGCGTGTTTGGCTAAGATGTGTTGAGTGTGTGAACATCCGTCTATGTGTGAGGTTAAGCAACTTTCTAGGTCTAAATCAGTTATGGGTATAGGTTGGTAATCTGGATTAGTTCCAAAAATATATTTATAAATGCGAGGAATAAATACCAAGGGCATTATAGTCCTTTTAATATTAGTCGAAAAGGAGAGTCTTAGCTCTGATACCAAAGTTAAGATTGGGTCAGAATTTGGCGGGTTATCTTTTAAATTCTAATACTAAATCAGGATTCTTCTTTTCTTTTTATCTTTTGAGGGTCGAAAGTATAAATTTGTTATAATTATAGTCTTGAAAAGAGATTTTACTATAAGATAAGAGGGGACCACTAAGGAAAATAACAAAATTACCTTTGGGACCACGAGGGGACCACTTTTGAGAAAAGGACAAAATCTGCCAGAAAGTCCGCACAAGAAATTATATATATATATATATATATATATATATATTTGTTTACATACTTATGGATTAATATAAAGGGATACACATTAATATTTTAGAAATAAAAAATAAGTTATTTGTGTCTAGCTATTACATTTATTTTTAAATTATTTGTGTCTAGCTATTAATTTATATTATTATGAAAACTAAAAAAATTGTAAAATTTTGGAAAATAAAAATATTGTTATAGAAATAGAAGGGTTATTTTTATTTTTATTTTGTAAGTTAAACAAAACCATTTTGTAAAAATAGTTGTAAAAAAATATTTACAAAAAGTGACAAAATTTTATTTTGTTAAAGAGTTATAAAAAACATGTTTCGTTATATATAACAAAAACAAGAAAAAAAATATTTGTATAAAAAGTTCATAACATTTTGACGTTATTTATAACATCTAAAAAAATTGCATTGTAAATAGAATATAGATTAGTTATTAAAAAAAACTCGACGTTTATTTATTAAAAAAATAAAAACTCAACATTATGTTTTGTTAAAAAGTAACTGGACATAATGATATAAATTATTATTTTTTTGTTTTCCAGAATTTTAGGATTTTTGAAGTTTTTGAAATTATATAAATTAATGTCTAGACACAAATAACCTTTTCTTTTAATTTTTAGAATATTAATGTGTACACAAATAACCCTTTATATTAATCCAGAATATATATATATATATATATATATATATATATATATATATATATATGTGTGTGTGTGTGTGTGTGTGTGTGTGTGTGTGTGTGTGTGTACTATATTAGTATATATATTGATTTAGTAAATTCAAAGATGAGTGAGCATGAGGGGTAAATTAGATAATGTATATCCAAGTTAGGTTGGATTTGGATGGAAAGTTAAGATAAAGACTAAATTGAAGCAAATTGAAAGGTGTGGGATGAAATTGAGATAAATAACAAGTAAGGGATGAAATTGAGACATGATCAAAGGCGAGGAACTAATACGGTACTTTACTCCACGTTAAACTTTGGGTGATGCAGGAGATAATTGTTGGTCCTACTTGTCCAAAATATGTTGATTTAATTTTTTTTATCGCATAGACCTGGTGCCATCATTTAAAAATTACAAATAACTTGTGGGAGGTGTTTGTATCTATGGGAGACATCAATAGTAATCTCCATAACATTATAACACA
Organism: Sambucus nigra; assembly: GCA_949130495.1. NCBI lineage: Eukaryota > Viridiplantae > Streptophyta > Magnoliopsida > Dipsacales > Adoxaceae > Sambucus > Sambucus nigra. The sequence continues at coordinate 278,859,898 of OX422215.1, read as the reverse complement.
CATATAAACATATATATGTAGAGAGAGACAGAGAGGGATGTAATATTGGAAACATAGCAAGCCATTACATTAGGTTACAAACAGCGTATGTAAATTTAGCAAACAATTACTTCATGTGAACCTATTTGTCAACATCATGTAGATTCGGTAGATTCATTTACAACGAGTTTGTCAAGATCTCCATCTCATAGTATTCCACAAAATGATTATAATTCAAAGTTAATTTGAAAAAAGATAAATATAAATAGTCCATTTACATGATTCTTAAAATTTAATGAAAATTTAAACTTAATAAAGTTTAGCAGAAACTCTATAGAACCCAACAAATATCTATGTAGATTGATCTTGAACATACTTGTGACGTACTGATACGCTATTTGAGAGGAACTCTAAATCACAAAGTTTAGTCTTGATCTCTCTAAAGTGCAAAAGAAAAAACTTGATGTGATATAAAATTAAACAAAAAACTAGAATTTAGTATCTTTATGGCTCTATTTATAACACAATATATGAAATATGCAAAACTAAAAACTAATTTCGAATAATGTCGATGATAACTGGGAAGCCTTTAATCCTAGTCATCACGGTTATAACTAATTTCCAAACAATTTTGTGAAGGGAATATACCTCTTTGCAAAGACTTTAATCATCGCAGTTATGACCAAAAGCAAAAAAGGGGGAGATATTTTGAGGCGAATCTTGAGAGCCTTACACAAACATAGTTATCTTTAACTATCTACCATGTTAGTTGGGTTAAAACTTATATTCAGTGCTATGTTAAGCTACATGACATTAATTAAAATTTCTATTATCTTAATTCCTTTAAATTTTCCATCCCTTGATATATGCCATTCAATTCAAAAGTGAACGATTTTTTGAAAGAAAAGGATAAAATAAGAAGTAAAAATTAAACAAAATCAAACCATAATGCCTCTGATAGGAAGTTGTAAGGAAATTATTAAATTAACGTTTGTTTTATTTTCTTCTCCGAAATGTGGTATTTATTAATTTCTTTTTAATAAAGAATACATGTTATATCCTGTATAAATGGTTCGTATTCCACACGAAATAAATAATAAAAAGGAGTTAAAATTTCACTTAATCTCTACCTTGATGGACGGTTTAGATTAATTGACCTTTGGAATTCTGGCATTCTCTCCACCTATAAATAGATGCCTTTCCTCCATCCAAGAGCATCCAAAAGATCAATGAAAAACACATAACTAAAGGTTTATAGGCAAGGAGAGAGAAGCCAAATTCTCCCTTAAAAGATCGCTAAGGCGATCACACCGGCGACACTCGACGGGGACGTTCAACAGCGGAACTAAATCCATGGTGTCGAAAGGAGGTAAATAAAATTACTCTTTTCATATGCCTATTGACGTGATTATCATATTGTTCAAAGATTTTGCGAATCATGTATACAATATAACTTACATGTGGTATCAGAGCTGATGTAAAGAACATATGATTTTTCATTAAAATAGATAATGATGTTGTTGCTGTTGAAATCTGAACGGTCAAAACATGTTCAATCTTTCCGAAATTGACATGGTCGACTGGAAACGTTGAAATAAACAAAACCCATTATTTAAAATGGGCCCCACCCCAGTTTTGCATTTTAACGCCGTTTAGACCTTCAAAAATACGTTTTTGCTATTTTTGGTAATAATATCAACGCTTATAACTCTCGTTTAAAATTTGATTTTACAATTTCGCAAATTGGAGAGTGATCCTCAAAAGATTATTAATGTTATTTTAGTGATAACTCAAAATTTTTCATTTTGGAAAAAATAAATTATTTTTTCATATTTTATGGTATAAATCACTACATATATATTGAAAATTATGGCTTGTCCACTTGGTGAAAATTATGATTTTCAGTATTCATGTCTCTTAGAATTCTTATGACTTTTAGTATTCATGTCTTATAATTCTTATTCACGTCTCTTAGAATTCTTATGACTTTTAGTATTCATGACTCTTAGAATTCTTATGAATATTACAATTGATGTCCCTTAGAGTTCATTCATTTATGCTGCCATGTCTAATACAATTATGTTTATTAGAATTCTGTCTATTAGAATTCATGTCTTTTAGAATTATGTCTATTAGAATTCCAGCTATTATGTTTTTAGAATTTCATCTATTATGACTATTAGAATTCATGTTTAATAGAATTATGTCTATTAGAATTCATTTAGATTACAATTCATTAGAATTCATGTGATTAGAATTCACATCTTTTAGAATTATGTCAATTAGAATACCAGCTATTATGTCTATTAGAATTTCAGCTATTATGACTATTAGAATTCATGTCTAATAGAATTATGTCTATTAGAATTTTGGCTATTATGTCTATTAGAAATTCAGCTATTATGACTATTAGAATTTATGTCTAATAGAATTATGTCTATTAGAAATCATGTCTATTAGAATTCATGTCTTTTAGAATTCTTGTTAGTGTGATTATTAGAATTCATGCTATTATGTCTATTAGAATTCTTTCTATTATGACTTTTGGAATTCATGCTACCAACTATTAGAATTCATACTACCACAACTTTTGGAATTCATGCTATCATGACTTTTAGAATTCTTTAAATTATTTACTTTTTTTTTTGTAATTTTCAAAATTTTATAACCTTTTGGAATTCTAGAAATTATGTCTTTTCAAATTCTCGAAATTTTGAATCTATTTATTTGCCCACTGGTATATTATAATCATGTGTTAAATCAACAAATGATTTTTTAAAATTATAAGCTTTTGGGATTCTAAACTTATGAAATTCTAGATTGTACGCCTTTTTCTCTTCAAGAATTTTACAATTATATAATTTTATGGCTTTTGGAATTTTATGATAAAATATGCATAAGTATTCATATTAATTTATTAAGTGAGTGCAATTGCATTATTAAAGTTAGGTATCACCATAGTGATACTTATTACTCATTCCAAATGATTATGATGTTTAAATCTATTTATTTAACATATATCAATTAGTTTCCCACAAGTATACTATAATCATATGTTGAGTAAACAATTAAGGAATGCTTATAAGTTTCAAATTAGCCATTTATTACCATTATAATGTTTAAAATTTATTTATTTAACATATATCAATTAGTTGCCCATAGGTATACTATAATCATATCTTGAATACACAATTAAGGAGTGTTTGTACATGTGTAAACCAAGGATATCCACAGATACCTTATTAAAATTAAATAGATACATCACTCAATTATGCATGTTGAATATTACGACCATTAATGTATGAACTTAAAATATGTGATGACTACCCACAAGAGCATCTCATTTTAATGTCATAAAATATTCAAATCTTACTATGTGTTAATTAAAGTTTTAAAACCTTTCTCAATGGAGACTTACAAGAGAAAGTCTATATGCGTCAACCTAAAGACTTCATAATCTAAGGCCACTATATGGACTTATACAATATTTGAGGCAATGGTATCTAAAGTTTGATGAAATCATTACCAACTTCGATTTCAAACAAAATATTTTTTATCCATATATATACCTCAAGATCAGTGGGAGTAGGTTCAATTTTTTTGGTACTGTATGTTGATGACATATTGATATTTTTCTCCGAGCATGATAGGATATCTAAGGGATTCAAACACATGAATCTTAAATATCTCTCACTGAAGCAAGATGTTAGAAGAGGAAATGTTCTCATTGAACACACATGCACACATCTAATGGTTGCAGATATTTTTACAAAATGACTACCTCCAAAGACATTTCAGAGACATACTAAAAGCATGGGTCTTGAAGATAATTCATAGTTAATTCTTTTTTGCAAATTATTATGCCTGTAATTGACATTTGTTGAGCTCTTAATAAAACTTCTACATCCATTCTATTCTATTTTCCATTGTGTACACATATTATTATTGGATGAATTATAATAGAAAATCGTCTTTTATAAGACATTATGAGACCATTAAGTAAACTCCTAATTATGGCCTAGTTAAGAAAGTTGTCAATGATGTAGTACATAGAAAGAATCATGTTACATAATGATATGCGATCGCCATGACTCCCATTGACTATTGGACTAACCAAGGCACTTATGAAAACCAATTATTGAAGGATTTATCATATCATGCGCGCCTTATGATTCTAAATTAAGAACATTTATGGATCAACCTAACGACCAAGTGGGAGACTGTAAGGATATTATTAAATTAACCTTTGGTTTATTTCCTTCCCCGAAATGTGGTTTTTATTAATCCATTTTTAATAAAGAATACATGTTATATCCTGTATAAACGGTTCATATACAACACGAAATAAAGAATAAAAGGAGTTAAAATTCCACTTAATCTCTACCTTGATGGACGGTTTAGATTAATTGACCTTTGAAATTCTGGCCTTCTCTCCACCTATAAATAAATGCCTTTCCTCCATCCAAGAGCATCCAAGAGATCAATGAAAAACACATAACTAAAGGTTTATAGGTAAGGAGAAAGAAGCCAAATTCTTCCTTAAAGGATTGCTAAGGCGATCATATCAGCAACACTCGACGACGACGTTCAATAGCGGGACTGAATCCATGGTGTCGAAAGGAGGTAAATAAAATTACTCTTTTCACATATCTATTGACGTGATTATCATATTGTTCAAAGATTTTGGGAATCATGTATAAAATATAACTTACAGAAGTATGTAAAGACTAAGTATAAATACCAAGAAGCTCAATATATCGAATGAAATAAGATATGTAAAAGTTTGAGTGAATCCAAAATCAACTCGAAATATATGGTGTCTATTTCATTAAATAATGGATTGATTTTCAAACTTTTCTGGAGAAGACTCTGAAGTTTTGTTTCCTTCATTATGTATGAGAAGAAAATTCATAAACCTGTACACACACACACACACACACACACACACACACACAGAGATATGTATATATATATAAAATAAAGGAGGAGGGTTTTTTTGTCTCCCCCAATTAACGGTTGAGATAAAAACTGAATGGATTTGGTCTTTATCAAATAGCGATGGGGATTAAATCTGAGGGGTTTTGATCTCCCCCAACTCACGGTTGGGATTAAGGCACGTGTGAACTGACTAGAATGATTTGGTACACTTGATCTGCGTTGCTTCTTTCACCCACTATCTCAATCTTTCTTTCTCCGTTAACTGTACAACACACGGCTCAAGAAAAGTAGATGAAAAATCCACTCAACAAATTTGGATAAGGTTCTCCCTCTTAGCCACTTAAATCACACGGATCAAGAAAAGTAGGTTCTTTCTATCCACCACTTAATCATCGTCCGCCTCTCTCTCCCTCTAGCATAACTCCTACAGGTTCGACCTCTCCACTACTCGGTTTGATCTGAGTGCTCCTCCAACCTCCAGCAAGCCTAACCCCTGCACATCCCATCCGCCACAAACTCAGTGAACACCCCCGGTGGAGGCAATGTATGGTAAGATTTTTTAGGTTGAGAAAGTTACAGATCTTGGTTGTTCACAATTAGTAGAGACAAAACACATGGGTCTAATGTTTGTGCTATTTAAAACTCCACACCGAAAAGAACGAAGAGGCGACATAACTTCACACCGAAAAGAAGATCGGAAGAGAGATGTGAACCTGTCTTCGGGTTATCGATCGGTTTTCTATTTAGGTCGGAGAAGAGAGCGAGCTGGTCAGCATGGCGGAAGAGAAGACCAGAGGGATTTTTTTTATCTAGGTCGGAGACCTGGCTGGTCGTCATTTTTGTACATAGTCTCCGACCAACAAGGTTTATCCAGCGACCATTTGACCAGTTCGTATGAGATTGGCAAAGAGAAACCAAACCCAACGCAGAGAAACCAAACGCAGCGGATTGTCAAATTTTTTGGGGGTTTTGGATTTGATTCTCACAATCCTCTGTTGTGTTGAAGAAATCCTAGCCCATTTTTTTTTTGCTTTGTTATGGGTTTGAGATTGATTGCTTTTATTTTTTCCAGGTAATTTGACTAAGAAGCCACATGCATCAGGTATACAGTTTGGTTTTGATTATACAGTTTACACGGGTTTGTTTATGTTTCTTCCATTTTGAAGGTTTCTATGGCTATTTAAATATTTAAGTTTTTTTGGGTTTTTTTCCCTTTTTTGTTGTAGTTCTTTAATTTTGTTTGTTTTTGTTAATTCGGGTGGTGTGTAGATATGTTTTGAATCTATTTATAAGATACAATCATTTTTTGGCAACAAATATTGTCAGTTACTCTACCTTAATTTTTCTTGGATTTGACGACAAATATTGTTGTTTTTGAATATTGTTTGATGTAGTTTTTAAACAGGAGCTTGGACTATTTTTACTACGTTGTTGGCCAAAATGTTTGGTGTGAAGAATCTCATTGTTTTTTTTTTTCACGAGTTATTTTTTAATATATTTTCACGGCTATTAATTTAAAGGGGTTTTGGTTTAAATTTTTAGTTTAAGATCAGGGTCTGTCACTTCTTCAAACTTCATTTCATATTTTTAGGATTTCTTTTTTCAAAAATAACTGTTTTTGACAAAACAAGAACACAATAAAAATAATTTATAACAACAAAAAAAGTTTTTTAAGGACTATTAACATTTAGAAATAAACGGTTTTTAACAAACAAAAAATAATTTTTAAATTAAATTTTGTAACAAAATAAACAGAGTTTATAACAAAAAAATAGTTTATAACAAACTAATAGTATCTTAACAAAAAAAATGAAAAAAAGGAAAATGCAGTTTCAAAATGGAATAATTTTCAATAATTTGATTTTGAATAAAAAACTCAATGAGGTGACAATGATTAGACAACTCATCTGCTATCATAAACATTGCCAGTTTTGAGCACATGGCTCGAGGAAAATAGTTGAGTTGTTGAAAATAACTTTTTCTCTGTCACGGGATTGTTTTCAACTATTAGAAATCGTTTTCTTTACTTTATCATCTGATGTTTTTTTTTTCAATTATGAATATTGATTTATTTGAAAGTATTATGTTAACACAAAAAGTTGTATATGGAGTAACCCACGTAATTCTGAAGAAAAGGACCCATTTTACCTTTTGGCAGAAGATGCAAGACCATAATATTTGGTATCACGTGACACGATATCAAGAAAAGATTTCTCCATAGTCCCAACAGTGGGTATAGAGGAAAAAAATCAGCTTTGATGTTTAATGATTTCTTATTCTGAAATGGTTGCTAAATATTATGGGGTTATGTAAAACTTTGTTTTCTTTGTACTGCCAATAGTCTTTATGTGTAGATTATGGGGATAAAAAAGGGATGTGCAACTTTTATTTTTTCCTTCAAAATTTGAAATGATTAAAACCTATTATTAAAAAAAGGGATGACTACTATTTTTTTAATTATTAATTCTTTTTATTTGGTGTGCAACGAGACAAAATACTATAAAGATATTTATGACACTACCAATGACATGGGTAATATGTCTCTAGCCAAAGTCGTAATACAAATTATTTGATTATATTATTTGTAAAAAAATTATTGTATACTTTAATATGTTAATATTAATTACGAGAATAAAAAGTATAGTAAAGAATGCAAGTGATCAATTGTGGATTGCGCTGTTACCCATTGTATTCAATTGTTATAATTTAGACTTAATTTTTTTATAAGTTGTCTTTATATATGATCGTGTTATTTTAATTGTTTAAACATTTAATCCAACAATCTCCCTTGGACTCACGTGTATTTGAAATATCATATTCTTACCCCTTAAATTTTAATGACAATAGAATTATGTGGTTGTAATGTGTTGAACTCTAGACATAATTAAGATAGTTCCATCGATACAGAATATGAACTGTTGGTGACACGGGAATTAATTTATCGTCGTTCCATCGTCACGGGTACACCCTAGTATATATATATATATATATATATGATATCCAAAAGATAAAAATGTATCCTTTTTTAAAAAAATAGTAAAAGAAATTATTTTGAGTCTAATTTATTTAAACATTATAATGAACCTACAAAAAAATCATATCAAAATGATTTTTTTCCTATTGTAAAAAAATGGTCAAATGTATGACAATTTTTAAGCGACTAAAAACTCAAATATATTGACTGATTTTTTTAAATAACACAAAAATTCATTTTGATCTGATTGTGTTTTTGTAGGTTCATTTAAATGTTTAAATATAAAATAAAATAATCAGCTCAAAATTATATTTTTTACTATTTTTAAAAAATGGTACGTTTTTGTGGTCCTCCTTTTGAGGTATGTTGGAGATCATACCCCCCCCCCCCCATATATATATATATATATATATATATATATATATAAAATAAGGAGTAGAGTAGTTGGCACTATTCCATAAGTTGACAACTTAATTAGGGTTGAGGATTTGGCCACATCATTCACAAATCAAGGGTTGAGATTGTTTCCCCCTTTTTTCTCATTCTCAATTTCACTTTAATTCAAAAGAGGGGGTGTTTTTGTAAAAGCCCCTATCCAAAGAGATTTCATTCCTACCAGCTCAAGTCAATCAGTCACACACCACATTACACTCTTCCCGATCACTCTCTCTCTCTCCCTCCCCCTCGGACACTGCTTCACCCATTGAAGCTATTTGAACCGGTAACATCTATCAAACACACGACTCTCCATCTCTTCTCATATCTATCGAAATTATATTTCTCCCCGTTTTGTAGAAGAGGTCACTTTGTATTGGTAAGATTATTTAGGGGTTTTATATTTTGGTTTTGTGTTTGGATAATATTGTTTGTACATGAATACCCATTTCTTCCCGGTTTGATGTTTGATTTGTGTTTGGATAATATTGTTTGGTATCTCAGATTTGATTTGTTTTATTCTTCGTTGGGTATCTCAGATTTGATTTGTGTTCATCTCTGTTGGATATCTCATACGTCTTCTTTGTGTATCTCACAGACATCAAGTCATTTATGTTTCATCCTTTTGATCATGAAATGAAGCGCAGAAGATTAATGTACTGAACCTTCAAGTGGTATTTATTTATTTATGTTTATTATTCAGCTGACAAAATGGAAGGCAGATTGATTATATTTATTGTTTCATTCCCTTTATAACTAACGAGAAACTGATTAATTATGTTTATTGTTTCATTCCCTTTATAATTTCTATGTTTTTTTTTTTCTATTATGGATTATGGTGCAGCTATCTAAGTAAAAGATTTACCTCTTTTTTTTAATGTATTTATAGGTAACCAATAAAGAGCAGGACATACTGGTATTCTTTTTACATGGATAATTTCCCATAAACATTTATTCCGTACTCTTTTTACATGGATGATTTATTCCGTACTCTTAATATTTTGTGGTATTGATTGTAGATAATTTATTGTTGGATTTGTCCTAATGAGGATATCTTGGAGGGAAGGTTTAGCGAGTCAGATATTTTATACGGATGAGTTTGATTGTTGCCGATATTTGTTAGACGAAGAATCACCCCCAACTCAAAAGTTCGATGTTGATGTACATGACAATGATTGTTTAAAATTAAATAATGGTTTGGGGTCTCCCGAGTTTCCTGATTATGTAAGCTAGCGCCATCTGATTTCTAGCGCCTGTAATATGTAAGCTAGCGCCATCTGATTGCTAGCGCCATCATATTGGCGAAGACCGCTAGCGCCTGTATTATGTAAGATAACATTTCCAGCTGCCATCTGATTACACTTTTCATATAGAGGAGGCTTCTCTACTGCAGTATCAAAATGCTTCGACACAAGATTCGTTTGGCAGATATTTCCAGATATTTGCCCATTAGCATTTAAGTTTCATTTATTTATTGTGAATCCAATTTTTAATCTCATTATTTCCCATATCTAATATATAGCATTGTACATTCTCTCATTCATTATATCTCTTTACCTTTTCAAATTTTATTCTCTTTCCAAACTCAGTAAATGATTTCATCCTCATCGTTCACAACCATTGTCATATTGACATTGCAAACAACTCGGATGAAAAGGTTTTTAAATTGTGGAGAGAAAATGAACAAGAAAATTAGACACGAAAGAGCCACTCAAAAACCTATTATTACTATTGAAGTAACTATAACCCTGTTGACTACTAACAAAAATAAATATTTAGTTGTTGGTTACTAATATTAGTAAATATTTTCACTAATATTCGTTTATTGAATTTTTTCCATTTGGTTACTGCTGCAGTTGGACATATACACGATGACTGCATCAGTGACATTCAAATCTAGGGAGGACCATCGAAAGCAAATGGAATTAGAAGAAGCATGTAAGGCTGGGCTTGCGTCCTTTTGTTGTGTACATAGTTTGAAAGGTGTGGAATGGTAATTTTCTAAATTACCCTTTGTTGCTTAACTTATGAGCCTACACGGTGGAACTTTATCATAGTTACCTTAGTTTAGCACAATAACTGTTCATTTACTTTGAAAACTTCTATGTATTAACGATTCAATGTAGATTGGCTTCTTCGCATCCTATAATAAAAAATGCGAGTCACGAAGAGGTGTCCAAGAAAGATAACGAAAAGGAAGCCAAGGACTTGAAAATGAAGCACATATACTCTCATATAGCATGAACCAAACATAAATAAGTGTTGAAGTTTAGGTTGTAGCTGAGTGAGTTTTTCACTGGACATTATGGTAATTTTTATATTTTAATGACAAGTAAAATATTTTAGCGGTAAAACATTTTCTTTCAAATAAATGGAAACACTATACTAAATCAGTTATGTTCATCTTACAGGTACATACAAGACGATTCCAACCTTTTTCACACGATCATTGGAGACCACATGATGGATTTATAGGATGATGTATATGTTTAGTGCCACAATACGAACAACTGTGGAGAGGCTTATGAGGAAGAATTTGGGGAATCTTGAAATTTAGATGTATATGTTTAAATCTTGCAATTCGAATATCTCAAAAACTCAACTAGGAAGATGTCGCTCAGGGGTAAGTAAACATTAAAACATCTAAGTTCTTTTGGAAAAAGCTAATACATACTCAACTGTTTTTTAGTAATATTTGTATTGAACTTTCTTATTCTTTATTTTGTTTTTTTGGCAGTTGTAAGTGGTTAAATCTTTGTAGAGAAGGGGAGGTTTGTTATGGTATTTCAAGAACCATGGAGGAAAATATGGAACGAATGAGAGCTAAGAGTGCTGGTGCTTTTAAGTTTGGTCTACAAATATTCTTAATCATCAACGACAACTGATGAAAACATATCGTGAAGAGATGGATTCAAATATGTCTTTGGTTTGCCCATTCAAATATACGTAAGGCTTTGAAGTTGTAACAAAGAACTTAGATGAGAAAATGCATTTTCATCATTTTATCACAATGATCCGTAGCGACAGTATCATGAGTTGGTATGCTATTTTCGTGATGCGTAGAAGTAGGGAGAACTCACACATATCAGAAGTATCATCCCTATCATCATTCTGTCTCAGTGGTTCATTTTCAGATCAGAAAATGCATTTTTAGAATATGCGTTTTCATATTGGTATGATGTTTGTTTACACGATCAAATGTTTATTATATCATATATTTGATGTAACAAATATCAGATATTTGGTATGATATTTGGTATCAGATATTGTATATCAGATATTTGGTATGATATTTGTTATATCAGATGTTTGTTTACATGAGTTGTTGTTTTATATCAGGGACCAGTACTATTCAAATGCTATGAGCGGTTTAATTCCTCATTTCAGGGACCAGTACCATTTCAATATCACGAGAATAATAATCCCCTATCTCAAATGTCTGCTCAAATTGCTTCAATGCTGGCTTCATCGGAATCGGTTTTTGATAACAACTGGTATCTGGAAATATGGTGCTAAAAATCATTGCACACCTGAACTAAACAATCGCATGGATCAAAACCTTATGATGGTATTAAAAGAATTCATATTGGAGATGGCACTGGACTATCAATTCAGCATGTTGGTCACCAAGCCTTTCCTCATGGAGGGAAAAATTGAAAAGGTCTCAATGCTTTTACCTCATTAAGTTTGAAGATGAAGTCTACATTGAATTAGATCTGTATTTTGTAAGAGAGAATGTAATGCAGAAGAGTATTGAAGTCAGACACGTTCGTTCATTTGACCAAGCAGCAGATGTCTTAACTAAGGCAATCACAAGTTCAAGATTTCTTATGCTGAGAGACAAACTTTGAGTAGAACAATCATCAGCTCTAAGTTTGTGGGGAACTGTCGAGGGATACTTAGTTTTTAGTTATGTTAGTTATTAGTTCTATTATTAAGTTTGTTAGTATTTATTTTATTAGTTTGTTATACAACCCGTTAGTTTATTAGACAAAAAAATTTAAGTACCAGTGCATTTTTTTTACTCTGTTGATTCCATATTATGGTTACGCCATTGCCTTTACTATTTTAACATCTCTTTTAATTTGTAAGCCATACAGACTTACTGTTGTAGATGTTATAAACTTGGCCATAATGAAGCATAGTGTTTTTTTAACAATAAAGAACCCCTTAATGTGAAGGACAAATAAATTAATATTTTGAATGGTGGAAGAAAGGAATTTAAAGTTCGTAGTATTCTCAAGAAATTAGAAGTAATTTAAAATCCAGTTGCAACTGCTGCAGTAGTAACGTATCAGAACAATAAAGACGTAGCAGCTCAAAAACTGGTACGTAGCATCTCTTTTCTTTATTTGTTGATCTTCATTTTCTTTATTAAAATTGATCTCAGTTTTTTAGTAAATACCAATGTTGGTTCCAACTAGAGAGGTTAAAATACCCATTCACTTCTTTGCAAAATATTCTATTTTTTCTATATCTCGACTCATTGGTAAATAATAGAAACTTGATGCATTTACAACATCCATCAATCGCCTAAGACTATGCATGGTTGAGTTAAAATTTTCAATATATGCCATGGTTAACAACTTTATACATGGAAAACTTTCTTTGTAAATAGTTTTGTTAATTCATTGCCTCAAGTGAATTATGTGTAAGTAGTGTTTTTTAATTTTTTTTTGCCTTGAACACTCTTGATTAATGTTTTACTTGGCATAAAATGAATATCTTGATGGATTTTTTCTATTTGGAGGCTCTAATATATAATTGTTAACTATGTTGTTTGACACTTGATACAAAAAGATATGATGTATACATCTTATTTAATGGTTGTTCCATTTATAGAAGTAATCCCCTATTTTGTAATAGTTTTTTAATATGCAGTTTCCTGTTTCAAGTAACTAATCATCACTGCAGTAACAACAGTAACAAGCCTTGCACAACTGACTTGGAATGCGCTCGGGTGGAAGTACTGGGCTCCACGTTATCCAAAGAGAGGCCAATAGTTCAAGATCAGTGAGGGGTTTGTTTTGGGGGAAATGGGAGAGGTAAACATTGGATATGCCTCTTTCTTCTTCCAATTTTTCATAAATTTCCAAATATATAGTAGATTCACACCAAGTATGTTTGATATTGAGAATTACAAATAGAATGAATAGTTGTTTCATTGAATCTATCATCAAATCTCTCTTTTTTGGTGATTCCAAATAACATATTCATGTGATTGAATCTACAGGTGCGCTAAACATATTCACACATGGAACCGCCTTATCTGATCTGATCGAGTGTTTTGATGGCGTCGACTTTGATATCAAATCCAGCAACGAACCCAGACAAGGTAGGGGACTCAATGAAGAAAAAGCAAATAAGTCGGTTATTACATTATCAAGTAAACAAATCGAGATTTGGCCTATTTTACTACCATAATTTATTATAAGTTTATTCGGTTATTACATTATCAAGTAAATTTTTTTAGTGAAATCATGCATTTTTTTGTCTATATCGAGGAGTAAAGATTACATAGAAAAGATACCATCAACAAGAACCTATCTCAATTCCTCACTCAAGGTGGCAGTGAAGTATAGGTTCTTTCAATCTGGATAAAGAGAGTTTTACCTCCTATTCAGTTTGAAACATTAATGCTGAGGAAAATGGCGATGCACGAACATCATTTCAGTGGCAGAATCCCAGTCATGATTGTTGAAAATTTAAAAGATTTTTTCCTTAACAACCACTGCTCTGTCTGTCAAAAACAGGTGGAAGATGAAGGATAAAGGAAGATTACATTGTAAAGAGTACAACCACTGCTCTGAAATTGTTCATACATAATATTTTAAGGTTAAGAGATGCTCTTGGTCCTTTTTTGAGTTTAACAGCTCTCATGGTAAGGGATTTTTTTATACTAATTTTTGCATGTATAAAAGTTTTCTAATTTTCAATTTAGCTGTGTAAAAAGAAGTATATAACAGGGGATCAAAGCCATTGTTCTTCTTGGGTGGTATAGCCACAGTATTCTTATGACCAGTGGTGCCACTACCGATCTTCCCCTCCACCTTTCGGAGAATCGGATAAACCTCCAATAGCTGGTCTTCCTTAGCTTAGCCCCCAACTATCCAATCCCACAGACTTTTTTCCTCGCTAATTTTACCGGAGCCTTTTGTGACCTTTACAACCGTCTCTACTCTTCTTACTTGGCCTGTGGTGGCAAATGGACTAAAGAATATGTTCAATGAAGCCAGCTCAGTTTTCTATATTCTATATTGTAGACTTAAAGCTGCGTTGGAAAATAATAGAGGAGGAAAGCAATCTAGGTGGGAATATATTTATATATTCTTTTTGGCTGCTGATGGGTTAATAGGAGCCATTGGATAATTGTGAAGGTTTTAATCGAGAATTACATGGACATGTTTGTAGCATGAACCCTCCACTGGCTTCTAATCTTCTCGAGATGCGCAAAATGGTGTATTCCCATTTTTGTATTGTTCTGGATAATATGACCTCACACATTGTATTGTTTATTGCCTTTATTATTTTTTTTATAGTCTGTTCTTTATAGTCTATTTAGTTTTTTTAAATTTTTTATGTTTGACAGGTCCAGTGCCAGATATATGTAAAAGAACCCCCCCTTTAGATGCAGAGAATGCAAGCTCCTATTGAATAGTCAAGAAGGAATGGAAGGAACTTGCGAGAGCTTAGATCCATATGAGGAAATATAGGTTGTGATAGAGGTGGGGGGTAAATAAAAATGAAAATTATCTAGACATGTTTTTCCATGGCATGGCTTCATTATGGTATGTTACTTCATTTTTGTAACTGTACAATTTTGAGTTCTAAACATTTGATATTCAAGTCCATTGTTTTTTCCTGAATGGAACAATTAAATACTTAACTACTTTTGGCTTTGGTATATATTCCAACAGTTATAGTATGGAAGAAAAATTGAAGCTAACTATTATCCACCCAACCATGAATCTCTCTCAATTTGTACTACAATGCATCATTCTCTCTCAACCATTGGAAAGTTGTAAATTTTAACTCCTATTTTGGGCACCGTTATGTTAAATTTGAATTCCTACTAAACATAATTTTCTTTTACTATCTTATTTACCATAGTTTGTGCCTTGATATTTATTTAAATATTATTTTTCTATACTTTGATGTCCTTTTCAAAATTCATTTAATGTATTCAAAGTAATGGGAGGAATTGAACTATTTGTAATTTGGTTAGTGTGGGTTCCAATCCAATTTATCATCAAAGTACCCTGTACTATTTTCTAATATTTTACATTGTGCGTGCTTTTGATTATTGGTTATTTTATGTTGTTTGCAGGTGTGCGAGTCGGTGAGATTGAGTTTACCTATGGTTCTTCACAATGATGGTGCTACAGTCAAAGAAAATTTCTGAATTTGCAGAATGACAAGTATGCATGCACTAATTGAAAATAAATGACCCTAAACATGATCCTGAATGGAAAATATAAACCAGGGTAGCTAATGAGATCTGAGATACAGCAACCCAACTTTTGGTAACTCAACATCCATATCTCTGAAATGATCCTGAGCGTGGTCCGTAATACCTACATATTTAGTATCGGGTAAGGTTCTTAATGTTTGAATATCCATGTCTTTATGGTCTCAATTTTTTATGGAATTCTTAAAGTTTCTGAATGATATTGCCACTGTTTAATTAGGGAACAACGAATGACTATATTGCCACTATTCATATACAATATGTTGATTGCATGTTTAATAATATTTACATATCCACATACAATATGGTAATTGACACAAGTTCGACATTATCATAAAAGCACATATTTTAATATTAATATGTTATTATTTGATCATCTATGGGAACTCTCTAGCGACATGTTAGCGACAAGGTGTATTTGCTATATAATTAATAATTAGCACGATTTATATAATATTTAACTAGCTATTTCAATTGACTACCTATATTTTTTGTTTTGTATCAGGTTGAATTTTGAAAACAATGTACAATCGTTATAGTGGAAAACGTGGGATGACCTCAATTGACATATTGTGTTTTTTAAGAAGTTTGTTTCGTTGAAGCTTTTGTTTGACGAATTTGAGATTTTTTTATATTATTGGATTGGTTGTTATTCCTTAGGCAGGTTGGATAGTCCAATAAATAAAGGAGATAATGTCCATTTTTTTTAAATTTGTCGCTTCATTCATTTGAGGCGAAATGTGAATTCGATTGATGAATATTGTATATTTCATATTCTATGTGAATTCGATTGTTTTGCTGGAGAACGAATTTTTTGTCGTTTAGCAATTACGTATTTTGGAAATTTTTATCGTGCCTTCAGGCACGGACATTCCACTAGTATATATATATATATATATATATATATATATATATATATAAATTACAGTTGTATTCCAAAAATAATTTTAAAAAAATTATAATTGATAGTTAAAAATCGTGTCTTATGGATAAATTTATAACATTTTGCAAATATTTATGTATGTAGACATAATGGTATAACACAGAGAACCATCACTCAATCACCCCATAGGCTGATGCAAGCAGATAAACTGATCAATCAGTCACACTATAGAGGTTAATCATTGTAAACCTTCTTTGTGATATAAAATCAAATAATACATATACAACATTCATATAATCTCAACTATTTAAAAAGTCCCTAATTTAATGACCTAATGCCATTTATACCCTCATTGATCTTCATCCATTACTGACCAATCAACTTGTCTCTACTCTCTCTCTCTCTCTCTCTGACACACACACACAAAGAAAAAGTCCCCTAAACACTCAATGGATTTGCACCCAATGGAATATCAATCATCAGAAAAAGCCCTTAATGGATTATTGGATTCGCACTAAACGGAATATCAATCATCAAAAACCCGAACTCCCTATTTAAAATTTCCCGTTTCACTTCAACTGACTCATGCACCCATCCTTTACATCCAATCAATTCTCTTCCTTACTCCCAATTCGATACCCAGTACTAACTTCACGAGAACTTGAACCCCAATGCTTCTTTTACAAGTATCTTTGTATTAATCATGACTTTGTATTAATCATTACTTCCATGTTTATCTTTGTTTCCAAATCATTATTTCTTTGTTGTTCCTTATATGAGGGGACTGTTGGTCCACTCTTGTTAATTTGTATTGGTATTTCCATATAAGTAAGGGCATGTTTGATTGTTCTCAAAATTTTAAATTAGTCAATTTAAAATAATTCATTCATGAATTGCTTTATTATTAGTGTTTGGTTATAAGAAGGAACAAATTAAAAAATAAATTAATTCATGTTGATTCACAAAAACTTAAATTAGTTCATTTCACCAAAAGTTTGAAATTGTACAGTTTATAATTATAACATGAATCTTAAATGCACCACTCCCATAGAGTACTCTCACCATACTACTCTCTCTCTCTACACACACACACACACACACACACACACACACACACACACACACACACACACACATATATATATATACTTTTGATATATATATATATATATATATATATCAAAAGTAAATAACTAGAATTTTCTTTTCCAAACACACCACAAAGTATATTTAAACCCATTTAAAATTAATACATCGACTGTTGATGTAAAAAACTAGATCACTCTAATTATTCAATCACAGATAAATAAATGAGACAAAAGATTTTTAAAGTGGTTCGGCTAGGAATAAAGCCTACGTCCACTGTTATGTTATTGAGTGTTTGTGGAATTCTTGATTACAAGTCCTCTCAAGAAATTCCTCTCCCTTTTGAATGAGAGTGATACAAGGTATTTATAGCCATTAGGCTGTACATGAAAGGGCTGATACATTAAATGATATACATATGAAAGGGAAATACATTTAATGCAGCGTGTGCGTCAAGATGATAAACATTCAATGAATAGTTGAACTGTTAATTATCTGGAAATTAATGATACGACCGAGATGCAGTTCGGACCGCCTTAGTTGCTCGTTGCTCCGGAGTTCCTCGGAGCGCTGGAATACCTCGGAGTGCTAAAGTTCCTCGGTGTATCCTCGTTGCTCGGAGAGAACATGAGTTGGTCGGGGAAATGAACTTCGTCGTTGCTATTGTGCCACGTAGATTGACACGTGTCTTCGTATTATTCGTCCATATCAGCATATTAATTTTGGTATCAACAGAAGCCCCCAATGTTTCATATTTCGAACTTTGAGGAGTATGGAACATTCTTTCTCGGTATATGGCAATATTAAATGACTTTCCTGGATTTTAGGAGCATTTTCTTTGTATTTGAATTTCCTTCAATATTTGCAGAATCCGCCTTTTTGAATTTTCATAAGCGCTTCGATCTTCGTGCAGTTTTTGTCCTTTTAGCCGCCGGTAATACAATGGTTTCTTTTTCGTAATCATTTCTTTCGCCGCTTCCCAAGGTAAAGTATTTAAACTTCTTAGGTAACCATACCGTCTTCTACCTTTTCCAATTTTCTGCATTCAAGCTTTCTATTCTCTTTTTCTCTCTTGTGCGTTCATCCTTGTTTTCGTTCGTTGTTGATAGCTCTCCTTTCTTCCTGTAAGCTTTTCTTCCTTCTTCTTTTATTCACCATGGTTTATATTATTGAATCTATTGAAAAATTCCATTCTGATTTTTCCATCCCTTCTTGGGTGATTTTAGAGGAGTTTTCTGAACCTCAAAATTACTTTCGTTTCGCTGAGGGACATTGGTTTCCCAGTCTTTTTATTGCTGAATGTGGGTTTTCCATTCCACCAAATCCATTATGTTTAGAATTTTGTTAGTACTTCGATGTTGTCCCTGCAAAAATAGCCCCCAATACATGGAGAATAGTTAATGGGGTGCATAAGTTAAATCAAACTCATGGAACTCGTTTAGGAATTCCTGAGATTATGTTTTGCTATAGATGGGCTATTCTAGACGATGTTTATTATTTAAAAACTAGATTTAACCTCCCTGATGCTAACAGGGATTATTTTGAAAATGGGGTCATTATAAAAAATTGGCCACATGCCCCTTTGCCCGGAGATGAAGTATATGATGGTCCCAAATGCCCCCCTATGGCAATGGGATAGGTTATTTCTGTTTTATTGACTTTCTAAAATTTTGATTTCATCTTGTTTGTGTAAATGCGTGATTGACATTTCAACTTATTTTTGTTTGTAGTTGACAAGTGAAAAACTCCCAAGGAATCAGAGGTAAATATAAGGCAATTGAAACATATCTGGAGTTTGCATCAGAAGGTCGCAGACGAGCATATCAGGTCTGCCTCATATTTGTTGCAGTATAGGAGCTATACGTCGTCCTTTACTGCTCGCCCTATGGTCAGCACCAGTGATCCAGTGCAAATTCCTGAAGACTCTGATCCAGAATCTCATATCCCTTTGAGCCAAAAAATGGGCAAGAGAAGAGTACCCACTCTCTTTGAGGAGAGTTCCTCTGCTGGCGATGGGAAGAAAATCAAGGTTAATGTCCCAAAGGGGACAAAGAAAATTGATGATGCTCCTTCTGTTGCTGTTCAGAAGGTTGCCGAGAAGCCCCCAGTGGCTCCTGTGCAGAAATATGCACCTGTTGAGGTAATCACTATCTCACCAACCAAAAGTTCCTCGTTGGTTGAAGTTGCTGAGAAGGCACCAAGGAGATTGAGGAAATCCTCCTCGTTCAGTATTTCTGGAACCAATCCCCAGCTCCTAGCTGGTGGAGATGGTGTTCCAATTATTGTTCCTCCAAGCTCTACGACGATCTTGGCAAAATTTTCACCTATCCCCGAGGTGCGAGGTACTGAAGAAGACCTTACTCGAGATGTGGTTACTTCTCTGGCTGCTCGTCATTTGGCTTCAGTAAGTATCTATACTCTGAGCTTTTTATATTTTCCTTTGTTGTTTCCCAATTTTATTTCTGATTTCATTTTCCTCTTTTGATTGCAGTTGACGAGCTGTTTCAATTTAATCCTTAAAAATGATGAAGCGATTAAGGCTTCTTGCTCCTCGTCCACTGTAGAGGGAGCACTGGAGAAAGATATTAAATCCGTGAGTGAGTCCCGTCAGAAGTATGACGAGGATAAAACTGAATGGGAAAAGAAATTGGCTACGTCTGATGCAGAGAAGGTACAATTGGGTAATAAGGTGAAGGATTTGGAGAGAGAGAATAAAGACTATGCCGAGAAACTTTCAGGCTTTGGGGAGCTTAAAGATAAAATGAAATCAGCTGAAGAAGAGCTGACCCTTCTACGAGAGGTAAATCGTCAGAAAGAGGAGGTGGAAAACAAATTGAAGGCCGCCGAGAATCTTATGTCCGAGAAACTATCCTCGGAGAAGATGAAGAGAAAAACAGCTGTGAAGATGTCCTTTAAAACTGGTTGGGACAAAGGATGGGACAGGGGGGTGGCTGCCATGACGACCCAAGTGAAATATGGAAGTTTGAAATATTTTCATGATGGTTGGGTTGCAGCACTGCAGGAGTTGAAGGTGAACGAGGACTCCGAGCTATTTCAACAACATCTCCCTGGTCCTCCTCCAGTTATTGAAGATGAGTCTTCAGACGAAGATGCATCTGAAGAATCTTCAATGACAGTGGGTGATCAATTCCTTGTTCCACCACCCAACCAGATAGCCACCGAGGAGATTTCGTCGTTGCCTGCTCTTCCAGAACAATTCCCAGCTTCTAATAATCAGACCATTGTTCCTACCGAGCAACCGAGCTCCTCGTCCCAGCCTCCTGAGAAATTCTTGGGAGACAAGGAAAAGGTGTGAAGTTGTTCGGTACTCTTTTTATGTTCCTCTTTGACTTATCCTCTGTACTCAAAATGATGTAATCTTGTTTGATGATGTAATAAAATCACATCTTTTTGTCCAAATAATCGTCTCTCCTCTATCTGCATTTTGTCTTCTTTTTGATGATTGCTTTTTCTTTCTTTCTTAGTTTGTGGCTAGAATGGAACTGATATCTGCTCATGATACAAAGCTGATGCGGCAATGCCTTGAATATTATAAAGCTGGTCATACAAATTTGAGTGTATCAGATATTGCTGACATTCTTGGCCATGATGCTTCAGAACAAGCAATTGAGGCTTATCAGTACCTGAAGGATTTACTTGACCGAGCTGTGGCCAACAATGTGGCCTACTATGACTTGATTGAAGAGCTTCATTATTCCTTAGAAGATCTACAACATCAACATAATGAATCAACTGCTTTGCTGCACAAGGAATATGAAAATAGATATCAACAGCTTTCTTCTGAAGCAGGCCATAAAAAGATCCTTGCTGGATACGATATTAGGGAGAGAACCCTAAAAGGTGAAATTGAAGCCTGTAGGCAGATTGCTGAATTGCTGGAACAAGAGAACAATAATTTGCAGAACAAGTTGGCACAGTATGAGTCTGCAGCTTCATCTTCCACTGCTTTAGTACCGGTTACCGATGAGGGTTTCTCGTTCTTAGAGGTTGAGAATGACAAATTAAAGCAAGAGTTGGATACTCTGAGAAGATCTGGTATTTCCACGACTGCTCGGGGACGAGGAAGAGGGTCTCATGGGCGAGGAAGAGCTGTTCAAAATGTTGTCGAGGAGCAAAATTCTCCACCTGCTCGGAGTCGATCAAGAGTTCTCAGCCGTAATGTTGAAGAATCTCGTACTCTGTCAACATTGGAAACTCAAGCATACCAATTGAACGCCAAAGATCGGGCTTTATCTGAAATGTCCAAGAGAAATCTATCTTTGGAAGATCAACTTACTGCAACGAAGTCTGCTTTGAATGATAAAGATGTTTTTACCAGGAACCTTCACGAGCAACTAGAGAGAATAACTTTCCAATTTCACAAACAACCTCGTGAGTTTTGGATGGCAGGCTATAATGAAGCCCTTTGTCACTTGGATGCTCGTCTTTAAAGTGCCAATTACGAAGGTTATAAACAAGGATGGTTGAACGCCCTAGGTGTGTTAAAGCTAGAGCAGGGCCATTTCTTATGGGATTATTATGCTCCCGGGCTACTAGACTTGCCTGTACCGCCTTATAAACTATACATGGAGTGGATCCCAGCTCGTGCAATTCCTCGGAGTTTAATTTCAAAATACCTTGGCGACTATAGTCTTCATTCTCAGATTGAATTATCTCGTCCTGAACATCTACTGGACACACCTTCTGTAATGAACGTCAGAATGCTCAGAGATATTAACTTCATTAATTCTCCTCTTTGCTTGGAAGACCCTCCTGCCGACGAGGAACCTGTTTCAAAAGATAAAGGAAAGAAACCAATAGAATAGGTTTTTCAATGTAACATTTAGCACATATATGTAGCTTGTAATATATTTTGACCTTAATGAAAGAATTTCATTTTTGTTTGCAAATCTATATTGCTATTGTTCTGCGTTAAACACTAAGTATGTATCTGTTAAAAAGATAACAATTTTGTCCTATTCATTGACCAACTTAGTAATAAATATGAGAAATGTTGCTCAATAAAGTAATGAGTATAAAGATGTTTAAAATTTGGCCAACCAACCAAGGTTGTTAAATTGTGCTCGTCGACCAATTATAATTAGTGAGAGCTTATCCCCGACTAACCATACTTGGTAAACTTTTGTCTTTTTATAAAATGTGTCCGACCAACTAAGGTCGATAAATTCTTCTTGTCGTCCAACTACAGTTAGTGGGTTTTTATCCCCGACCAACCATACTTGGTACAGTTTGGAATATTTTGTTCTTCGAAGAACTTTTCTAATAATCTTACCTCCCGACCAACATAAATTGGAATGTGAGAGCATATTTTCAAATCAAATAACATTGTTCTTCCCTCAACCGTAGTTGATTGTTGAACTATCAGGTTCTTTCGAACTATCTTGTCCACTAGTTATCTTACCAACCTTAGTTGATCACGCTAGTGTACGCCTCCTAACCAAAAGGAGTATATTTTTTGGTTCTTTCGAACTATCTGTCCACTAGTTATCTTACCAAACTTAGTTGGTCACGCTAGTGTACGCCTCCTAACCAAAGGAGTATATTTTTTGATTCTTTCGAACTATCTGTCCACTAGTTATCTTACCAACCTTAGTTGGTCACGCTAGTGTACGCCTCCTAACCAAAGGAGTATATTTTTTGGTTCTTTCGAACTATCTGTCCACTAGTTATCTTACCAACCTTAGTTGGTCACGCTAGTGTACGCCTCCTAACCAAAGGATTATATTTTTTGGTTCTTTCGAACTATCTGTCCACTAGTTATCTTACCAACCTTAGTTGGTCACGCTAGTGTACGCCTCCTAACCAAAGGAGTATATTTTTTGGTTCTTTCGAACTATCTGTCCACTAGTTATCTTACCAACCTTAGTTGGTCACGCTAGTGTACGCATCCTAACCAAAGGAGTATATTTTTTGGTTCTTTCGCCCTTTTACCAACTGGAGTTGGTCGTGGGTCTGAACTATCGTCTTCTTTTTGCTGTCGAGCAGCGTAGTGTACAACACTAGTATTCCCCGAAAAACTTTCAAACAAAGGAGAGGAAAATGGTGAAAACATCATCGTTTTATTCATATTGATGGAACTGTTGTACATTTTATGTCATTGATAATACTTGCGAAGGTGTTCAGCATTCCAAGCATTCTTGAATTCTTCTCCTTCTAGAGTTGCTATTCGGTAAGTTCCTGGTCGAACAACTTCTATAACTCGGTAAGGCCCATGCCAGTTTGCCTCCAATTTATTGTGCTTCTGAATTACCTTCTTTAGCACATAATCTCCTTCCTTTAAATCGCATTTCCTCACCCTTTTGTTGTAGAAAAGAGCTATTCGTTGTTGATAAGCAGTATTCCTAATGGCTGCCTCTTCTCTGACCTCCTCGAGCATATCCAAATCCAGTCTTCTCATCAAGTAACTGACAGGAGAATTGAAATTCAGTACTCTATGCGTTGGAAGACCCAACTCGGCAGGTATTACAGCCTCACTTCCAAATGCCAGCATGTATGGTGATTCTCCAGTCGCTGCTCGGGGAGTTGTTCGGTAAGCCCACAATATTGATTGTAGCTCATTAATCCAGTTAGCTTTAGCTTCACTTAGCCTTTTCTTCAAACCATTTAGCAGTGTTCTATTCGTCACTTCAGTCTATCCATTGCTTTGAGGATGGCCTGGTGCTGAATGAACCTTCAAAATGTTCGACTGATGACAATAGGTAGCAAATTCCTCGTTATCAAATTGGGTTCCATGGTCTGTGATGAAGGCATGAGGGAGACCATATCGACAGATGATATTCTTCCAAACGAACTGGTATACCTTCTCGTATGTCATATCAATAAGCGGCTCAACTTCTACCCACTTAGTAAAATAGTCCACTGCAACGACGAGGTACTTGAATCTTCCTCGGGTGGTCGGCAGTGGTCCAACCAAATCAATTCCCCACATGGAAAATGGCCAAGGGGAAGTTATTGGTGTCAACAATGCTTGCGGAGTTCGTCGGATAGAGGAAAAACGTTGGCACTTGTCACATTTCTTAGCATAGGCTATACAATCGACCCTCATCATCGGCCAATAGTATCCTTGAGTCATTACCCTTTGTAAAAGTGTTCGACCTGCTACATGAGCTCCACAAGATCCTTCATGGATTTCTTCAATCAATTCTTTCACTTCGGAGGGATGTACACATCTCTGCAAACCTGCCATAATTCCTCATCTATATAAAATACCATTAGTTAATACATACCGAGCAGCTTTATACTTCAATTTTTTGGCAGCGAGATTATCCTCTGGCAATTCTCCCTCTTTAATATATACCCTGATGGGATCCATCCAAGATGGTCCTAAATCAAAGGTAATAACATTCATCGTCAGGTTTTCATCTATGCTCCGACTTTCCAGTACTTCAATTAGTATCGTTCTTCGCAGCTCGGTACGAGTAGCTGATGCTAGTCGGGCCAGTGCGTCTGCTTGTACATTCTCCATCCTCGGTATTCTCACCAATTGAATGGCATCAAATTCTGTCAGTAACTCCATCACCTTTGCATGATACTTCGCCATTAAGTCTCCTTTAACTGCATATGTTCCTATCATCTGATTTACAATTAATTGAGAATCACTGAATACAATTACTTGCCGTGCTTCCATAACTTTTGCTAAGTTTAAACCTGCTATCATGGCCTCATACTCAGCCTCATTATTGGAGGCTTTGAATTGGAATCGCAAAGCATATTCCATATCAATCTCATCTGGGGTGTTCAAAACAATTCCTGCCCCGCAACCTGTTGTGCAAGATGAGCCATCTACATATAATCTCCATATGGGCAACCCGTCTTCAAAGTCCTTATCTAACAGGGTTCCTCGGTGAAATATTTGTTGCTTCTTTTCATCCTCCCCTGACACTTTTCGCTCCTCGTCGACCATCTCTTCTCGCTCTTTTACCAACCGGAGCTGGTCTGAGCTCGAAGTTGATGATCTTTCTTCATCCATAAGCCCTTTTTCCAACCAGAGTTGGTCTGGATTTATGTCTGTTGATCCTGTAACATCCACAGGTTGGTCAGCGAGCACCTTTTGCTCCTCGGGGGTATCAGGGTATGTAAACTCTGCTATAAAATCTGCTACAGCTTGCCCTTTTAATGATAATCTGGGTTCATACACAATATCATATTCACCGAGTTCTATTGCCCAGTACATCAGTCTTCCTGATTTTTTTGGCTTGTGAAGGGCTTGTCTCAATGGCATATCGGTATACACGACGATTGTATGGGCCTGGAAATATGGCCTCATTCTTCTACTTGCTTCAATTAATGCCAATGCCAATTTTTCTAGCTTTGGGTACTTGATTTCTGCACCTCGAAAAGCCTTACTTATGTAATAGATGGGTTTCTGAACTCCATTCTCCAATCTAATCAATGCTTATCTAACTGCATTCTCTGATACCGCCAAATACAAGTACAACTTCTCTCCTGTTATTGGCCTGGACAACAATGGATGTGCTCCCAAATATTTCTTCAAGTCTTGAAAGGCCTTTTCACATTCATCAGTCCATTCAAAAGTTTTTCGAAGTGTTTTGAAGAATGGGAGGCATTTATCAGTTGCTCGGGACACAAATCTATTGAGCGCCGTAACTCGTGCTGTAAGACTCTGCACTTCTTTCTTCGTCGTTGGGGATCGCAGCCCTAAAAGAGCTTTGATCTTTTCTGGATTTGCCTCAATACCTCGTTGGTTGACGATGTATCCGAGGAACATTCCTTCTCGTACTCCAAAGGTGCACTTCGTCGGGTTGAGCTTCATTTGGTATTTATCTAGTTGATCAAAGGTCTGACCTAAGTCAACTAGATGATCAGCAGCTTTATTGCTCTTTGTTAGCATATCGTCGACATAGACTTCCATGTTGCAACTGATTTGTTCGGCAAAAACGTTGTTCATCAGCCGCTGATATGTTGCACCTGCATTTTTTAAACCAAAAGGCATGACATTATAACAATAAGTTCCCCTTGGGGTAATAAAATAAGTACTTTCCCTGTCTTCAGGTTTCATTTTGATCTAGTTGTAGCCAGAATATGCATCTATGAAGCTGAGCAGCTCATGTCCCGAAGTAGCATCCACTAGCTGGTCTATTCTGGGCAATGGAAAATGATCTTTCGGGCATGCTTTGTTGAGATCAGTGAAATCAACACACATTCTCCATTTATTATTCTTCTTCTTTACCATCACCACATTTGCTAACCAGTGTGGATATTTCACATCTTCAATGAATTGGGCTTTCTGGAGCTTCTCGACCTCCTCTTGTATGGCCTGATTCTTCTCGGGACTAAACACTCTTCTTCTCTGCTTCACATGCTTGATCTCCTTATTCACATTGAGTTCATGACATAAGAAGTTTGGATCTATTCCTGGCATGTCTTCGTGACTCCATGCAAAAGTATTCTTCATGTTTCTCAAGAAAGTTATCAACTCTTGTTTTATTGAAGCATCCAACGACGAACCTATCTGGGTTACTCGTTCAGGGTGCTCCTCGTCCAGAATAACATTTTCTGTAGATTCTACCACCTGTCCTTTTATAAGTTGGGATTCATCCCTGGGATCAAGAGTTTCAATTTCTGTACCTTCCTCCACCTGGTAGGTAGTAGTCTTTTTCCTTGATTCCTCAAGCTCCTCTTGCTCGGCAGATGAATAATAGCATTCTCGAGCTATTTTTTGATCACCTTTCACAACTCCTACTCCAAAGTTTGTTGGGAATTTTAAGCATTGATGCACTATAGATGGAACTGCTTCGAACTTCTTCAAACCAACTCTTCCCATGATGATGTTGTAGGCTAACTGCACATTCTTATCCATCATAAAGAAGCGTATTCTTTCTGTTCGACAAGCAGGCCAAGTTCCAATGAATATGTCCAACTTGATCGTCCCAAGTGGAAAAACTTTCTCGCCAGCAAAACCCAGAAGGGGTCTGTGATAAGGTTCCAATTGAGATAATTTCAAATTCAAGCTATCAAAGCATGAATAGTATATGATGTCTGCCGAACTACCATTGTCCACCAACACGCTTGAAATCACCACATCTTTCATCCTCATTTTGATCACCAAAGGATCGTCGTGAGGGTAAAGAACACCTGCCAAATCGTTTTTTGAAAAACCAATAACTAGCTTCTCTTTATTTACCTTCCTCGGACGATCATCCTCGGCAAGATTTATTCGTTGAATATATGAGCAGGCTTGAGCCTCTCCGAGATAAGCCTTTCTTTCTGCAGTAAGGTCTCCTCCTCCAGCATCTCCTCCTATAATAACATTACAATCAAATGACCCAAAACGTATGGAAAATACCTCTCGTTCAGGCTGCCTTGGCTTCTTTGGAAGATCGGGGTCTTCATCTGGATCATCTTCATGATCTCTTTTCTTTTTCTCCTCCATCCTACGAGGAGATCTGGAACGATCTCTAGTTCTATCATCATTCTTCCTTTCACCTCTGCGATTTACATACTTTGACAACTTTCCTCTTCGGATGAGCGTTTCAATCTCGTTCTGAAGGGCTATGCAATTTTTGGTTGTATGGCCATGATCTTTATGGAACTCGCAATATTTGGCCCTATTCCTCAGGTCAGTATTGGTCCTCAGTTTATCTGGCCACTTGATTTCTTCGTTATTCTTGATTTCTTCCAAAACATGATTAATACCCACTTCCCATGACGTCCTATTATTCTTGGAGTGCTTGTCACCACCATTACCTTTTTGCTCTTTCTTCTTAGATTTGTCAACCTCCACCTTGGTTTCTTTATCCATATTCTTCTTCGCAGCCATAGCCTCCTCGGCATTCATGATTTTGGCCTCTTTTGCCATCAACTCCGACATAGTTTTAGGTGGATCTTTGTCCAAAGTGTAGTATAACTTGTTAGGCAACAATCCACTCATCAAAGCAGTGATCGCTGTCTTTTCTTCGTAATCTATGACTTCCAACTTCTCGTTATTGAAACGAGTTATGTAATCTCTAGTACTCTCACCTGATTTTTGTCTAACACTTAACAAGTGCGCTACTCGCTTTACCGGATTTTCTCCAAAATAGAAATTGCCAATGAACAACTCGGCTAACTGAATAAAAGTCGAAATCTTACCCCGAGGAAGATCGTTGTACCATATCTGTGCAGATTTGGAAAGAGTTCCCGAGAATGCTCTACACCTCATCTCGCCGGGGACGGCATATATATCGGCAGAAGCTTGGTATTGTTCTATACGAAGAACAGGATCTGTCTTTCCATCATACTTAGGGGTCACTACAGGTGCTTTGAATTTCGATGGTGTAGGAAAATTCACAATGGCTTGCACAAAAGGTGTCCCTTGAACAAAAGTTCTCTGTAAGGGATTCCTTTCTTTAGCCATTTCTCCATGTCTATCCTCCAATCGCTGAATGGAACCTTTCCATGCTTCATTTCCTTCCTCGGGCCGCTTAGTCCGAGTAATTGATTGTTCTGACGTAGCTTCCTGAGATCTATCTCGACGAGTAGTTGGTCGTGATTGTGCTGGTCCTTCTCTCAAACCTGATGGTGGTCGAAAGCTTCTCGATGGGGCTCTAGGTGGACTCATATTTCTCCTTGGTCCTAACCGACTGAAAGGAGACACCCTACTTAATCTCTCCAGGGTACTGGTTCTCTCCGGAGAGAGAGTGATATGTTGATCTGTATCCGTAGCCCGTATCGATGAAGTTCGCCCAGGTTGATAAGAAAAATCATTAGATTCTTCATTACGATATGACCCAGTACGCCTGGATCGCGATTGCCCACGATCACTCCTTTGCCTTGAATGGGTAGGTGCACAGCCGTGAAGAGTTTGAATGAGTTGCCTCATTGTTTCTTGCATGGCGGTTTGTCCTTCAACCAGATTCGTCATAATTCCAGCCAGATCTGGAGGTGCTGATGGATTTGGAGGATTTCCACCATTTCCAGCATTTCGATTACTGGATTATGGATTATCTGCCATTGACGATAAATGATTTTTGGTGAAAAACGATAGCAACAGTCGTTCCCACAGACGGCGCCAATCTGTTGATGTAAAAAACTAGATCACTCTAATTATTCAATCACAGATAAATAAATGAGACAAAAGATTTTTAAAGTGGTTCGGCTAGGAATAAAGCCTACGTCCACTATTATGTTATTGAGTGTTTGTGGAATTCTTGATTACAAGTCCTCTCAAGAAATTCCTCTCCCTTTTGAATGAGAGTGATACAAGGTATTTATAGCCATTAGGCTGTACATGAAAGGGCTGATACATTAAATGATATACATATAAAAGGGTAATACATTTAATGCAGCGTGTGCGTCAAGATGATAAACATTCAATGAATAGTTGAACTGTTGATTATCTGGAAATTAATGATACGACCGAGATGCAGTTCGGACCGCCTTAGTTGCTCGTTGCTCCGGAGTTCCTCGGAGCACTGGAATACCTCGGAGTGCTAAAGTTCCTCGGTGTATCCTCGTTGCTCGGAGAGAACATGAGTTGGTCGGGGAAATGAACTTCCTCGTTGCTATTGTGCCACGTAGATTGACACGTGTCTTCGTATTATTCGTCCATATCAGCATATTAATTTTGGTATCAACATCGACAATCTATTCATTTCAAATTGATCAATTTATAAAATTAAATAATTTACGCAACCAAACGGGTTTAATATGTAAGGTTTCATTTGATTGTCTCAAAATTGTAAATTTGATCATTAATAAATTGATTCATTTACAAATTGATCCATTAATTGTGTTTCGTTTCATTAATGAAAGGATTCATTAATTGTCCCAGTTTAGCTCATGTGCAAAATCTGGAATTAGATCATTTCACAAAAAAGGTTAAATGAATCCATTCAAAATAGGAGTCACATAAAGTGCATGTCCCCCCCCCCTCTCTCTCTCTCTCTCTCTCTCTCTCTCTCTCTCTCTCTCTCTCCCTCCCCCTCCCCCTCCCCCTCCCCCTCTCCCTCTCTCTTTCCCTCCCCCTCTCCTCTCCCTCTTAATTTGTTTTTATCTTTTTTTCATAGAACCTTAATGTCACAACCCGCCTAAAATAATAACAGGTGGCCATCCCTATACTATATTAAATCAGGAGTTTCAGATGGTCCAGTCTCAACATCAACTGCCAGTACTATATAATATAGGATTAACTACCCGATATCACATAAGTGAGATGTGAAAATTTAAATAAAATATGCAACATCCGACCAACTAACGCTAAAAAGAAAAGAAAGATGCAAGAAAGAACTACAAAAAATGAGATGCTAAAAATAAAATGAACTAAATAAACACAACCGAATGTATTACACAAAATAGACCCGAATAAGCGGTCGGGCCACAGCCAATACAACAACTGAAATGGAATAAATATAAACATGTATATAAGTATCCCTTGGGTACAAACCCGATACACAACATGAATCCTACCTAGAATTTTAAAGAAGTAGGAAGCGGCTACATGAAACATCCGCAACAGTCTGCACCTGCCACGGCTCCCAAGACTCTGGATAGAAAGTCATCCAGCATCCATGCGGTAGGATACCTGTGGTAACATATATATATACAAGGAGGAGAGAAAAGTAAACGGGTCAGAGCCCCGAATGTGAAAAAATATTTAGCAAGTTTGTTAACCGTGCATAATAAATACCGGTGCACTTTATTTCATAATTAAAGTGAAACCGCTGTCTCGTGGAACCCCAACTCACCTCTCATCTAAAGGGGCGCACCTATTCGCATCCTCAAGTTTTAGTTAAATTATCCCGTATTGTTATTAGGACAACCTAACTTATCATAGGCCTAGACTATACCCACGAGAGCTACTAACCCATCATAAACCAAGGATTCACCCTTATCTAATCCCACTAGGTTATGATAACAACAATTATGCCATAAAAGGCTTAATGAATTCCGATTCATAATAAATATGAATTATAAGTCGTAATACGTCACCCCTATATATATATACATATATCTATATATATACATATATATAGGCTAAAATATAAGAATTTATATTCTTAATATCATGAACATGGGATGTTGGCAAAACCTCTCTCTAATCTCAAACTTGTACTACGTTTCATGTGTGGGGAGTCTCGCAAAGCGAAATCCAAACAAGGAACCGCCCCGTTACACTACTCCTGATAAGGTCAAGACCAGAGATCCGAGATGCCACAAATAGAATTACTTCTCTCAACTCTCGACATAGCACCGCGTTTCGTGCGTGAGGCGTCTCGCAAAGCAAAATCCAAACAAGGAACCCCCTCGTTACACTACTCCTGGGCAATGTCGATCCTAGAGATCCATAATCCTTAACATACTATATAGTACTACCATTACTGCTAAACTAACTATCAAAGAAAGAAAGAAAGAAAGAAAGAAAAGAAAAAAAAAGGAAAACAAAAGAAATAAAATAAAAGAATCTCCAATAATATCATTGGGATGATGTAACCGAATAATACCTTATATCCGATACATCAACCCCCATTAATCTAGTACACCATAATCATCTAAGATGTAACTTACCAAAACTCTATATCCTTTCCTCTATAGGATATATAAATACATAGATATAGGTATTTTATGCTCACCATATATATACATATACCAATCATCCATATACCCATGACCAATTGTACATACCATATATGATGTACAATGGCCATGCAAATATAATACCCGGCTATATATAGCGCCGATAAAACTGCATCAATGCTATCATCTTCCCAGAGTCCGGCTCACGTAACAACTGGGGACCACCTGGTGGGGATCAACGACACCCACCTCGTGGTAACACACACACATGACGTCCCGGGAAGCGGTCATAGCTCCAACCGGCAATGAGACGAAACATACCCACCACGTCTCATCCCAAAAATATATATCTATATCATATAATAACACAAGGGACGACTATGACCTGGGGAATATCCACACCCTTCTCTATATGCCAGGATGATCACCCTCTGCGCGGAAACTTCAAAATGATAGCATGAGCGGGGTATGCCTAACCACATAAGTATTTACATTGCTCATATACGCAATATACATACATCCATATGATCCCATCATATGATCCAATATAATAAACCATAATATAAGTATATATATCTCTCACATACGCAATATACATACGTCCATATGATCCCATCATATGCTCCAATATAATAAACCATCATATACGGTTTCAATATCCATACAATGTATGTCCACACATAAAATATATCTATATATTCACATTCATACATAGATATATGTACATATATTCACACATCGCTATATCAATATATGTACAAACTACTTCCCGTTCATATGTATAAGATATATAAACCCGGCTATAAGTATACATAATCCTCAATATACAAGCCGTCACCACAATTTCCAATAAATATACCTCGATATGTGAATACAATCCCTCACTTGAAACATATTCAATCATCTTTCCTATGATGAATAGTCTCCCATAACCATATGTATATATCTATACATATATATTCAACATTAGGGTTATCACCCAAGAGTATGTGTAGGAATCCATCACTACACATTTCATCCATAACCAAAAGTACATAATTACCTTTGTACTATTTAACCATAGGCACACATGTGACTTAAAGTTTAAAACCTCAATTTATTCCAACCTCATTTCAAGTATTGGAATTCCAATGGTCATATCCCCATGATTACGTGTAAACTAATCCTACTAGAATTTATGCTACCGCTAATTCTAGTCGATAGTACGATCCCAAAGCGTTCCTAATGTCACCTATGGCTCGAGTCGAAATCAGGAACCCTCACTCCTATTGAGTTATCAATTGCCCTTAGACTAAACTTTTCTAAGGATATAAGACCCCTCACTCTTTAAAGGGTATGCGACCACTCTCTTTAAAATGGCTCCAATATGTAACTTAACAACATCCTATCCTCATAAGGATTTGACATGGATGTCGGCCTAGAAATTTCACCACATACATGGATATTTCTTATCCAATTATTCCAAGAAGTCCCCACTATCGTATACTAAGTGAGAAACCCCCTATAAGTCACCAAAAGATATCTCTTACTTTATAAGAGAGAACCCCAAATCAACAAACCCAACCAAAAAGGGCTAGAAGTCATCTGAGGAAACCCATAAAATAGCCCATAAAGGAAGCCCCTAAGAATAAACTCCAAAAAAAAAGGGGAAGAAGAAATCCAAATTTTGGGCTAAAAACAGGGGACCGGTCCAAGACCCCCCGGTCGACCGCGGGTCCAAATTTTGCCTACGAAGAAATGCAGTAGGCTTTTCCTTTAAGGCGCGGTCGACCGGTCCCCAGACCGCTGTCGACCGGCCATACCAGTTAAGCTGGCCATTTTTCCATTTTCAGCAAACCCCACGAATTTAAACCCTAAAATTCTCATTCCAATCCCCAAATCTTTATCACAACATGATTTTAAGCCAATAAATCAACCTAAAGTTGATCCCAACCATTTCTAATCCATTAAATCCATATTTGAACATTGAATTCAAGATTTAAACCCAAAATCTAGGTTTTGATGTTAATACCCAAAAATCCATTTCTTTACACCACAAATTATGAAATGAAATACACAAATAGCTATTTAGCAAGATTAAACACTTGCCTCAGATTTGTAGAGGTTGGATCGTCCTCGATGACACTGTTGGGCCGAAAATGCCAAGCTTTCTTCCTCTCTCTCTTCTTTTCTTCTTCTTTCCTTCTCTTCCTCTCTCTCTAGGGCTTTTCTCTCTTTCTCTCAAATGAGAATGGCTTAATCCGTAAGCCACATAAACCTTTAAAACAAAATCCCAGTTTTAAAAGTTAATACACACTTTAAATGACTCGTTTACTCCAATTCAAGTCAAAATAACTTAAAAACATTTCGGAGCCGAAATAAGACCCAATGACAGTCATTTTGACTATCTCGACCCTCCCGGGATCGATGGTACCCTAAAAAATATCATCCGGAATACTTTGAAATATTCTCTATTTTCGGGCCTAAGTTCCCAAATTTTGAAATTCTCCAATTTAATTAAATTTTATTTTCCCAAAATTTAATTTCTCAGTCTCTAAAAATCGAGGGTTGTTACATACTTCCCCCCTTACAAAAATTCCGTTTGTGAAATTTAATACATGCCTAGGACCTCAATATCATCTAGTCCTCACATCAAACCTTAGGATCACTATACCGATCCTTCCTGGTTCTCATATCGAACCATATAGTTTTAAAGCAACGATAACCCAGGGCGCCCATACACCCTGTATCCGAGTTTCCACTCGTAAAATCATGATCAGGCTCCATTAGACACAGATCATAATATAACCCTCAGCAATATACTCAATTACAATATACTAAATATATATAAGTTTAAAATTCCCCAATGGTAGAACTCTCCTCAATTCCTAACACTAGCCACCTTCGTGCGGGAGAGGTCTCGCAAGCGAAATCCAAACAAGGAACCCTCCCAATACACTACTGTGTAGCTAGGTCAGGGATTGAGATTAGTTGAACCAGGGTTAAGGTTTTATAAAAAGAAAGATTTCCATATTAGATATTGCCCGAGGGCCCATGCAACAATACTATATAAATCAATCCCGCGTCTTTCGACACGCCAAACAAACACCTTAGGTTTAAAATACAAGGCATCAACGAATACAATACTCTAGCCACTACCTAGTTCTCAAAACTAGCACAACTATGAGCTAAACTATCCGCTCCACAGAATCTACCAAACTCTGAACCTCTTAGTCATGAAAAGGTGTATCATCTCCAAAGATGCCATACAAAGGCCACACTTGCTCACTTCCTTCTTTAGGAAAAATTCCATACACCCTAGCGGTAATGCGGTTAGCTACTCATCACACCTCACACGCGACATTCCCAATATCGTACAAAGTGTAACTTAAACTCAAATAAAGGTATTCTACCTTATAGTTCCATAACCCAATGGTTTCCCCTCGTCCTTGAATCTCGACTCAGGGTCCTCAACTTCTTCTAGGACAAATCATTATCCCTAAGCCTATTTCTTCATAAGAGAAACATCTTCCTCAAAACCCTTCCTGACCATATTGAAGGGCAAGGCGTGATTGCAACTACTGAAAACTCCCTCCGTCCTACACAACGAAATTGAGTCTCCAAAGGCATTTTCCCCCTCATCCTAGAAGGCGATACTCCTAATATTGGGACAACTCCACCCACCTCACCTTGGCAAGAGTCACCAACATTAGGTTTCCCAACAAAGGTTAATAGATTCTCAATCTAAACCTCCCAAGAACTACACTACAAGCCTCTCCTCGGGTTTACCTTACTAAGACCAAAATTCACCAATCGAGTAAATTTTCCTTCCTTACTCAACTGCCGATAATTCACGTCGAACTATTCCTAGAAATCTCCTCAATAACTCCTCTGGAACCGGGGAAAACAAATACCCCCGATCAAAGCGTACCCAGAACATACTATTGGTATGGTACTTCTAATCTTATCCTTTCCTAGACGACAAAATCTAGGCGACGTCTGAAACGAAACAAGAGCAACTGTTATCAGAACGCCAATCAAGTGAATATACTTCACAGAAGAAAACAATGCAGTGAACACAACAGTCCTATTTATAGGGCTTTATGTCAAGAACGTTAACGGAAGAATCCATAACTCGCACAGATCCTAAGGACTCTAGAACCTGATGCTCTGATACCATCTGTCACAACCCGCCTAAAATAATAACGGGTGGCCAGCCCTATACTATATTAAATCAGGAGTTTCAGATGGTCCAGTCTCAACATCAACTGCCAGTACTATATAATATACGACTAACTACCCGATATCACATAAGCGAGATGTGAAAATTTATATAAAATATGCAACATCCGACCAACTAACGCTAAAAAGAAAAGAAAGATGCAAGAAAGAACTACAACAAATGAGATGCTAAAAATAAAATGAACTAAATAAACACAACCGAATGTATTACACAAAATAGACCCGAATAAGCTGTCGGGCCACAACCAATACAACAACTGAAATGGAATAAATATAAACATGTATATAAGTATCCTTTGGGTACAAACCCAATACACAACATGAATCCTACCTAGAATTTTAAATAAGTAGAAAGAGGCTACATGAAACATCCCGCAACAGTCCGCACCTGTCACGACTCCCAAAACTCTGGATAGAAAGTCATCCGGCATCCATGCGGTAGGATACCTGTGGTAACATATATATATACAAGGAGGAGAGAAAAGTAAACAGGTCAGAGCCCCGAATGTGAAAAAATATTTAGCAAGTGTGTTAACCATGCATAATAAATACCGGTGCACTTTATTTCATAATTAAAGTGAAACCGCTCTCTCGTGGAACCCCAACTCACCTCTCATCTAAAGGCGCGCACCTATTCACATCCTCAAGTTTTAGTTAAATTATCCCGTATTGTTATTAGGACAACCTAACTTATCATAGGCCTAGACTATACCCACGAGAGCTACTAACCCATCATAAACCAAGGATTCACCCTTATCTAATCCCACTAGGTTATGATAACAACAATTATGCCATAAAAGGCTTAATGAATTCCGATTCATAATAAATATGAATTATAAGTCGTAATACGTTACCCCTATATATATATACATATATCTATATATATACATATATATAGGCTAAAATATAAGAATTTATATTCTTAATATCATGAACATGGGATGTTGGCAAAATCTCTCTCTAATCTCAAACTTGTACTACGTTTCATGCGTGGGGAGTCTCGCAAAGCGAAATCCAAACAAGGAGCCGCCCCGTTACACTACTCCTGACAAGGTCAAGACCAGAGATCCGAGATGCCACAAATAGAATTACTTCTCTCAACTCTCGACATAGCACCGCGTTTCGTGCGTGAGGCGTCTCGCAAAGAGAAATCCAAACAAGGAACCCCCTCGTTACACTACTCCTGGGCAATGTCGATCCTAGAGATCCATAATCCTTAACATACTATATAGTACTACCATTACTGCTAAACTAACTATCAAAGAAAGAAAGAAAGAAAAGAAAAAAAAAGAAAAAAAAAAGAAATAAAATAAAAGAATCTCCAATAATATCCTTGGGATGATGTAACCGAATAATACCTTATGTGCGATACATCAACCCCCATTAATCTAGTACACCATAATCATCTAAGATGTACCTTACCAAAACTCTATATCCTTTCCTCTATAGGATATATAAATACATATATATAGGTATTTTATGCTCACTATATATATACATATACCAATGATCCATATACCCATGACCAAGTGTACATACCATATATGATGTACAATGGCCATGAAAATATAATACCCGACTATATATAACGCCGATAAAACTGCATCAATGCTATCATCTTCCCAGAGTCCGGCTCACGTAACAACTGGGGACCACCTGGTGGGGATCAACGACACCCACCTCGTGGTAACACACACACACGACGTCCCGGGAAGTGGTCATAGCTCCAACCGGCAATGAGACGAAACATACCCACCACGTCTCATCCCAAAAATATATATCTATATCATATAATAACACAAGGGACGACTATGACCTGGGGAATATCCACACCCTTCTCTATATGCCAGGATGCTCACCCTCTGCCCGGAAACTTCCCAATGATAGCATGAGCGGGGTATGCCTAACCACATAAGTATGTACATTGCTCATATACGCAATATACATACATCCATATGATCCCACCATTTGATCCAATATAATAAACCATAATATAAGTATATATATCGCTCACATATGCAATATACATACATCCATATGATCCCATCATATGCTCCAATATAATAAACCATCATATACGGTTTCAATATCCATACCATGTATGTCCACACATAAAATATATCTATATATTCACATTCATACATAGATATATGTACATATATTCACACATCTCTATATCAATATATATATACAAACTACTTCCCGTTCATATGTATAAGATATATAAACCCGGCTATAAGTATACATAATCCTCAATATACAAGCCGTCACCATAATTTCCAATAAATATACCTCGATATGTGAATACCATCCCTCACTTGAAACATATTCAATCATCTTTCCTATGATGAATAGTCTCCCATAACCATATGTATATATCTATACATATATATTCAACATTAGGGTTATCACCCAAGAGTATGTGTAGGAATCCATCACTACACATTTCATCCATAACCAAAAGTACATAATTACCTTTGTACTATTTAACCATAGGCACACACGTGACTTAATAGTTTAAAACCTCAATTTATTCCAACCTCATTTCAAGTATTGGAATTCCAATGGTCTTATCCCCATGATTACGTGTAAACTAATCCTACTAGAATTTATGCTACCGCTAATTCTAGTCGATAGTACGATCCCCAAGCGTTCTTAATGTCACCTATGGCTCGAGTCGAAATCAGGAACCCTCACTCCTATTGAGTTATCAATTGCCCTTAGACTAAACTTTTCTAAGGATATAAGAACCCTCACTCTTTAAAGGGTATGCGACCACTCTCTTTCAAATGGCTCCAATATGTAACTTAACAACATCCTATCCTTATAAGGATTTGACATAGATGTCGGCCTAGAAATTTCACCACATACATGGATATTTCTTAGCCAATTATTCCAAGAAGTCCCCACTATCGTATACTAACTGAGAAACCCCCTATAAGTCACCAAAAGATATCTCTTACTTTATAAGAGAGAACCCCAAATCAACAAACCCAACCAAAAAGGGCTAGAAGTCATCTGAGGAAACCCATAAAACAGCCCATAAAGGAAGCCCCTAAGAATAAACTCCAAAAAAAAAGAGGAAGAAGAAATCCAAATTTTGGGCTAAAAACAGGGGACCGGTCGACCGGTCCAAGACCCCCCGGTGGACCGCGGGTCCAAATTTTGCCTACGAAGAAATGCAGTAGGCTTTTCCTTTAAGGCGCGGTCGACCGGTCCCCAGACCGCTGTCGACTGGCCATACCAGTTAAGCTGGCCGTTTTTCCATTTTCAGCAAAGTCCACGAATTTAAACCCTAAAATTCTCATTCCAATCCCCAAATCTTTATCACAACATGATTTTAAGCCAATAAATCAACCTAAAGTTGATCCCAACCATTTCTAATCCATTAAATCCATATTTGAACATTGAATTCAAGATTTAAACCCAAAATCTAGGTTTTGATGTTAATACCCAAAAATCCATTTCTTTACCCCACAAATTATGAAATGAAATACACAAATAGCTATTTAGCAAGATTAAACACTTGCCTCAGATTTATAGAGGTTGGATCGTCCTCGATGACACGGTTGGGCCGGAAATGCCAAGCTTTCTTCCTCTCTCTCTCTTCTTTTCTTCTTCTTTCCTTCTCTTCCTCTCTCTCTAGGTCTTTTCTCTCTTTCTCTCAAATGAGAATGGCTTAATCCGTAAGCCACATAAACCTTTAAAACAAAATCCCAGTTTTAAAAGTTAATACACACTTTAAATGACTCGTTTACTCCAATTCAAGTTAAAATAACTTAAAAACATTTCGGAGCCGAAATAAGACCCAATGACAGTCATTTTGACTGTCTCGACCCTCCCGGGATCGATGGTACCCTAAAAAATATCATCCGGAATACTTTGAAATATTCTCTATTGTCGGGCCTAAGTTCCCAACTTTTGAAATTCTCCAATTTAATTAAATTTTATTTTCCCAAAATTTAATTTCTCAGTCTCCAAAAATCGAGGGTTGTTACACTTAACATCAATTTGAAATTACCAAACATTGTGTAAAATTGAATTTAACTCATTTACAATTTACTAATTCACAATGAACCAATTTACATAATCAAATAATTTGCACAACCAAACTGGGCCTAAAAGATTTATTTTGTATGGTCAAGTTTAGGGGAAATATTAATCTTTTTAATGATTCAAGTTATTTAATTTTTACTTAGGATGTGTGGGAATTAAAAAATTGGATATCATTATTCAAATTGTGTAGTCTAAATCAAACTACATGTAAATTGGTGCCCCATAA
This sequence comes from Sambucus nigra, assembly GCA_949130495.1. Classification (NCBI taxonomy): domain Eukaryota; kingdom Viridiplantae; phylum Streptophyta; class Magnoliopsida; order Dipsacales; family Adoxaceae; genus Sambucus; species Sambucus nigra. The sequence goes on along the minus strand of OX422215.1, from coordinate 278,819,097 downwards.
GTATCAGTTTGAAAAAGTTATAATGCAGATTGCCATTCCTATCCAAAGTTTGATTTAAATTTATTTACCAAGTAATTTCTCTACATACACCAATATTATATTTCTATAATTTGTGTCAATTATTATTATTTTTAACAAGATATGTTTACATTTTTTTGCTAGGTAATATGAGGAGTATATTAATAACACCCCGCCTATGGGGGATGAAAGTCGTATATTTTTTTTACTAGGTAATATGAGGAGTATATCAAATGGAGAACCTTAAAGGATTCGGATAACAAGGATTTCTCGTTTTGTTATGGAGAAAGTCAAAGATGTTATTGACGAGGGGCCAAGATTAAAAGACTCAAACAAAAAATATTGTTATCCTACATTTAAATTAAATTTCTCTTATATTAAAACTTCCACATTATGAGTTTATGTTTAGGCATTGACATTTATGGGAAACGACGAATGCATCTCTATATAAGTTGCTCCTATATAACACAACCTTCTAATGTGATGGCACCATCTTGAATTTTTTGATAAGAATATCGTAAATTTATTTCTTTTAGTCCAATACGAAAATTGGATAATTTGTTGGTCCCTTTTCCTTACTCTCGCAATCACTTTCTTATTTTTTTCTTTCAACTTTCATTTTTTTCACTAAATGTAACAACAATTGGTTTGTTTTTATACTCAATTTATAGGGTCTTTTGTGTATACATTTTCTTTTAATATTTTACACCCTTATTCATTTAAACAAGCTCTGTATATTTCAATGAATTGGATACCATGTTTGCTGTGAGAATTTTTTTAGCTTTGGTGTGTCTAATATTTAGTATGCCACTGCAAAGAAAATTCCTTTTGAGACATGTTTTCTTCAATAGTAGTTGTTAATTTATATTCTCTTTCCAATTAACATGTGATACAAACTAAAATTTTAGTTACTTACACAATGGCTTCTGTATTTACTTTTGAATCATTCATTCAACATAACATTTACAAGTCATGTTTACATATTAAAACAACTAAGAAATGTACCTTCAGAAAATGGTTATACATGCAACGCACATGTGCATTAACTAGTTACAATAAATAAATTATCCGGTTAAAGTAATTTACCAACATACAAAATATGGGTGGAAGAGAACAACATAACATCTTCATGGTGTGATCATAATTTTCTCTTAGATGCTATTATATGGTGGGACACAGTGGCGGATCCACTATAGGCCCCATGGGGCGGTCGCCTCAGTTGAGATTTGAAAAAAAAACAGGGTTAGTGCAATCGATTATCTCCAAAGTTAAGGGTAGGTTTTGGAGATGAGATCTTCATCAAGTTGTTTCTGTTTCTTCAGGTGTGTTTGGATTGAGCCTTAATAGTGCTAGGTGAGTTAACTCATTTTTGTACTTCATATTAAGTAAAATCCAATTGTTAGCACTACTAAAATTTGGGTATTGTGAATATTTATTAAACATTATTTATTTTGTGAAATTAATTAGGTATTGTTAATAATGATTGAGAGTAGTTGTTTGGGCATTATAATACTATATTTTGTATAAAACTCGAAATAACCCCAAAATAAATTGCCTCCGGGGCTCCCGCCCCTGAACCCCGGGTACCACTCGAAACTTTCGTCCCACTGCACTTAAATTCCTGGATCCGCCACTAATGGGACACATATAGTACCATTGATTTTCACGTAAGTTATGATTGTAACCGAAAGAGAGATGATGGGTAAACTACATTACATTAGAACTCGACTCTTAATTGTGATGAATTTTATACACCCATAGGGTTAAACACATGTAAGAATTCACAATCCTGGAAACATGTTAGAATTCGAATACACAACGCACACTAACCACCCAAATCAGAATAAACATTTGTGTATTGTTGTTGGACTGTATATTAAAGTTCTAATAGTTATAAAGAATATTTCCAGGATTGTATACCACCCAAAATTTACATTGTCTAATTACAGAAATTACGGATCCAATAATTGGGCACAATAATCATTTGTGTATTATCATTAATCATATATAGATGAGGGCAGACTATTTAACAATCATAAAAAATCTTTCCAGAACTATACTACTGCTAGTTTCCTTTTAAGAACTATTGTTGGCAAGTATTACTTAAACCCATAAACTCTAAAGAACATTTACATAAAAAATATACTCTTAGTCATGTTGGAAGTATTTTAGTGTTAAAAAAATGGATTAATTAACAAAATATTCTAAATTTATTTCGAGACTATATGCATCAAGTTATACATTTTCTAAGTTTCATCCATAATCAAGTGTATAAACACAAATCATAATGCCAATTTGACACACAATTCAAGGCATTCCAACATTTAGAGATTTGGTCATCTTATATTCCTCAATATATTGTACCAATGCAAAGAGCCAACAACATATCAGAGAAAAAAAAGTAATAACAACAAGTTAAGAGTGTAGCTTTCTAAAATAAACTTATACCAAAGAAAATTGAAAACTCGTATGATGGATTAATAAGCTTTACATACTTGTACCCAAAATAAAATTAAAAATGGAAGGAAGAGTAATGACTATTTTTGTTTAATAATTTTATTTATTTTCCTTACATATGTTGATGTTGGCTGGGGTTGATTGGTACTTTTAGCTACGATCCCGAATGTTACTTAGCATTATTATATTATAAGTTGCAATGTTATTTTATATTTGCATCACTAATTATATTTTAGCACTATTTAGGGTTGTAATATTATTTTCAGGGTTAGAATATTATTCTAGCCCTTTTAAAGTATCTTAGCAGGGATTGGATACTAAAAATTTCCCCAAAACATATTGAAATAAAAATTAATAATGCATTATCCTCATAATTAATGAGATGGACATGTTCTTTTATAACTTACCTCAATCGAATCATTATATATAAATTTAATTTCAATATAATTTTGAAGCAATCACTTGAAAAAAAAACATAACACAATTCTCAATCCAATGAACATGAACAAATAAACAATACGCCGTGTCACAAATGGAAGATATGGACCCAAGGTCGGCCAGATGATCGTATGACATTGTCACAAAAGGTGCCACTGCTAGGCGCACCCATAAATATCACCACGATTTACCTTTTACTTTATTCTCTTCTCCCCTTGTTATGAATTGAAACAATGAAAATGGGTTCAATGACTTTGATCATTTCCTCAAGATTATATTACAATAGAGAAAGTGATTAGTGTTTGATTGTAAGTAAAGATATATTAAAGTACGAAGAGAATAGTGGTAAATAAATGGACAAATAGAGAGGCGATGAGTCCTAGGGTTAGTAGAAGGGGTGACCTAAGGAGAGAGATCATCTCATCAATGCAAATCTATATATATATATAAAATAGGAGTCCAATAATGAGGAGAAGCTGTCACGTCTTACCATTCTTTAACTAAGAAATTACAATCTCTTACCTGTTGAAAGATTTCTGTAGAGGTCCACGTGTACAACTCAATTAAGATAATGCCTGTCTTCAAACCTATAACTCAGCCGCACGGATCTCTTGGTTTAACTATATGCATCTCTTCATCTTCCCAAAAATCTTTTAGGCCGCTTAGTATCTCAAAGTCGCTTTAATTTAAAAAATGCAAATCAGAATGATAATTGGAGATAGAAAATTTTCTTGGGTTTGCAGAAAGAAACTGGAAATGAAGAACAGGATACGGGTACATTTAAACCCTAAATTTGTTCTCACCTCTTTTTATTTATGCAATATATATTTTACTTTTTAATCCAATTGATAATTCCTTCCCCATTTTACAGAATATTAGTTGTGGTTGTAAGAATTACCTACCTTTTGTATGTTGACATATCAATGGAACTATAAGTATTATGATCGAGTGCCATTTTTGCATCTACCTCATATTTATTTTATGAAAATCATGATAACAGTTTTAATTTGTGTTTGTTAAATAAATGGTTCTGTCATTATATTTGTTCAGAAAAAAAGCAAGTGATCACTGGTATTTTAAGCCAGATCGTCAACAAGGAAAGTTTATAATGTGTGATTTTGATCTTGCAAAGTAAAATAAACCTTCATGCTCAGAAAGTGGTGGATAAATTTTCTGTCAAAGTGGAGACTTTCCATGTAAGTTATTTTTTTTGGTAAATCAAAGATTTAAAATTCTTGTAGTGTTTTAAGGTCAAAAGAGACTTCAAAATTTTTTTTTGATTAATATTGTTAAACAGATTGTTTGTTACAACAACATTATTTTTATTATAAAACAAAGTTCTTCAACAAAAAATTTGTTACAATAAAGATATTTTTGTTGTAAACTATATTGGATGTATTGATTAATACAAACTGCTATTGAGAGAACTTTACCACATTTTAACAATGCCGACTGGACAGTAATCACCTGATGGTGAGCCCAGAAAAGAGAGAGAGTGCCTATAATTTAATCGATAATTTATGTCTCATAGCGAGACGACATGTGTCCAGTCCGCACTATTAAAATGCGGGACAATCCGCACAGGAACATTACTATTGGTTAATATTGTTAAAAAAATTGTTATTTAGTACAACAGAGTTGTTCACCTATTCTTAAAATCTCTGAGTGTCAATGAGAGGAGAGGAGGGGAGATAATGAGTAGGAAAATAAGAAGAGAAACCAAGAAAAAAAGGAGACACCTAAAGATGTAGGACAAAGATCAAAAGGGTTTTCATATGTACAATCCTTGCTATTATTTTCAAGAAGACATAAAGGCTATTGTTAAGTATTTGAGTTTTAAAACTTCAAGTTCATATGACAAGGATGTAATACCCTGTACTTTTGGCTATATTTATTTTTGGGATTAATTAATTAAATGCGTATTAATTGGAAATTAATCCGGGTTATAAATACTAACGAGATGTGAGTTGGTATTCAATTATGTGCATATATGATTTTATATGAATTTGGAATTATGAAAGTTGTCATGAGATTTATATACGGCATTTTAGAAATTTTGTTGAGACGCGTGGGACCGCCGCGTCACGGTGTAATATTTTGATTATAAAAAAACGTGAATTTAAAATCTATAAACTGTATGGTCATTTTGAGTGCGCCAACGCGTCCGGAAGGGTCGAGATAGTCAGAAAACACTAGCCGGGGGTGTAGTTTGGATTCCGGGGTATTTTTAGGCCATACCGACATCATAAAGGGTATTTTGGTAATTTCGTATTTTGGGAAATCAAAAATGACGAAAATTAGAGATGTAAATCTGATGTGAATTAAACCCATTAAACCCACTAACCTACCCATATTAACCTAGAAGGCTACGTAGGTTATTAGAAGAGTTTTCTAAGTTCCCCAAATCAAACCCTAGCCACCTTAAGCCACCATTGGAGAAGAAGCTTGGAGAGAAGAAATTCTGCAGAAAAGCTCTATCAAACCATCATCCAAACTCAGAGACAACCAAGGCAAGTGACTTTATTCCATTTAATTTCAGAGAATGTCCTTTCCATGTTAGAAATTGAAGAATTTTAATTGTTCTTGAAAGTTGAATGAAAACCCATGTTAATTGGATTTAGAACATGAATATTGAGGACAAATCGCATGTAGAATTACATAGAGATGATTATTCTGGTATTAATGTATGTTGGTTGTAACAAAAATGGATTTAGTTCGGGGATTTGATGATGATAAAGATCTAGGGTTCATGTTTTTATAAAAATTGAGGAAAAATATAGAATCTTGTGATTTAATGATGTATAGGGTGCAATAAAGCCTTAAAAGATGTTAGTTTATGACCTTAGCATGTTTTAGGATGATTAGAGAACTTAAAACATTGTTGGGACGAACTTTGGAGAAGATTTGAGGAGTAGAAATGGATGAAAAACGTAACTAAGAAAATCTGGGACGAAACTGGCAGGTCGTTAGAAGCCCCTACCCAGGTCGTTCGAACGAACTCGTTCGAACGAGCTTCTAACGAGTTGACCAGTCGCTGCTAACGAGAAGGGATTTCGTTCGATATCTCGTTCGAACGAGATATCGTTAGAAGGTACAGTTCGTTCGAATGAACTGGAATCTCGTTCGAACAGCCTCGTTCGAACGAGACTTCTAACGAGTCGATAGTGGAATCTCATTCGAACAGTCTCGTTCGAACGAGACTTCTAACGAGTTGACAATTTGGTCCTTTTTGGACTGTTTTGATTTTTGGAGTCCCGTAAACTTGTTCGAGGATATAGATAACATTCCGATGATGATATAGTGTTAGAATTGGGACATTTGGGTATTTATGAGAAGGAAATTATATACGAGAGTTAGATTAAATGGACGTTTTGGGTTGAGACGTGAGTGTCTAATACGACGTGAGAATGAATTATGGCGAGTACGATTATAAACCGGAATCATATAAGTTGTAGATATTATAAGTTGGTACTAGAATGAATAGTACTACGATTAAACTACGTGATTACTAAGACGTGTATTTACTTAGTATTGGTATATGATTTGTGTGTATGACATACCTACCATACTTGCTATCACGGGAGGTTTACATTCGCTTAGGGCCCTCTAATCCTTGTGTTGCCCGGATTTAGACTGGTTACCTTGATGAACATAGGTAAAAGAAAGACTTATTGGAATATTAATAAGTCCGCTGATCGTGGGAGTGTAGGTATGTGCGTGACCCATGTGATGTGACTGTGTTCGCCTCCACTATTTGTGATTTGTGTTATCTGAACTATTCCCGAGAGATTCGGAATATGTGATCCTTATGTACGTGATGTACCGGGATGGATGGTAGAGTATCTGTGCACCGCAGCTTAGTTCTCGGGGTGCTTATATTGTATATTTATGATGTGAATAATATACACTTAATTAGTGGGAACCTTCATGTTAATGTTGTGAATATAATTACGGTATTGCTTCGAGAAACATAACGAGTTAGCTGATAGTAATATATTTCATATCGAGCATCTGAGTTTGCGTTAAACCCCTACTTAATTACGAGCGTTATTATGTTAATAGAACCGAGTAATAAGGGTAAGACCTACGATAGTCTAACTAGATATGTTGTCACTTAGCTAGTAGTTCGTATCACTCTAGATGGGTACTTACGTTAGGAGTGCACAGTTAGACGAGAGGTGAGAATATCATGTGAGTGCACGTCCTAACATGTACTTTGCATTTAATGTTTTAAATGTTTTTAAAGCACTTGCAGGTTTTTAAAATATAACTCCACATTCGGGCTCTGACCCGTTTGCTTTTCAAATCTATTTTTCTTTGTAAAACCATTTTAGGTGCCCAGCCACAAGGACACCATGCATAGGACATTCATTCAGGTGACGAGGTGTAGCTGTTTGTGGAAGCTACAGGGATTTGCTTGTAGACGCCTCTATCACTTGGATTCCAGATTCATTATCTATCAGTTGTAGGGCATGTTGCCCATTTCTATTAGAGTTACATTTCCATCAGTTTCAGACTTTGGCATGTACTGTTTTAGTTTTCGGTTTACTTATTTCAGTTATGGGATTGTAGTGAGGAGTTTTTCCTCCAAACTTTATTTACGTTATGTGATGGTCATTCTATTTACTTCATTATGGCGAATGGTGTTATTATTCTTTATTACACTTGTTGCATGTTAATCAGACTTTAATTAAAATTTGGCACTTACTTTTTAAATACTAGGTGGTTAGTAATCATTAAAAATGTTTTCGACAGTGATGCTATTAACTGGACCAACTTGGAGTTTTGAATTAATTTAATAAAGGAGTAGCTACCCGGTATTTAATTAGTCGGGGTGTCACAGGTGGTATCAGAGCATCAGGTTCTAGTGTCCTTTAGGCTCTGACGGCTTATTATGTTTCCGCTAAGTTTCTTTGATATAGAGCCCTATATTTTAGGACTGTTGTACTCTTTTTGTGTATGCTTCGTTCTTCAGCTATCTTAAGTTTATAAACAGCGAACTTATAAACTTTGTTCTTATTTCAGATGCCTCCACGACGTGCACGACGAGTTCCCAGGGATGCAACGCCCGAACCCCTGCCCGCTCCAGTTCAGGGCATGATGAACGCCGCTGAGGTTGCAGCTATAGTAGACCAAGTGGTAAATGCCGCCATTGCCGTTGTTCAACAGGCACCACCTCAGGCGCCGGTTGCCGCGCCAGTACAGGCTAATGCATTCCCGTCTGCTTGGGAACATGTACGTGACGCTTTTCAGAAAGCGCATCCGCCAGAGTTTGCAGGTAGCTCAGATGTGGTAGTCTCGAGCCAATGGAGGAAGGACATGTAGAGGCACTTGAGGATGTATGAGTGCACGGATGTTCAGAAGCAGGTTCTAGCTACTTTCAAGCTAGTTGGATCTGCACTACAGTGGTGGGAGTCTATTACCACCATGGAGGAGAGGGATACTCTCACGATTCAGGAGTTCTGGGTGCGGTTTGACCGCAAGTACTTTCCGTCGGCTGTTCATACGGAAATGAGGAGGAAGCTAATGAATCTGAGGCAGGAGGGCAAGACTGTGTCCGAGTATGAGGCCGAGTTTAGGAATCTGTTGAACATCGTTCCAGACGAGATACCAACAGAGAAGGAGAAAATTGAGAAGTTCACCGACGGGTTGACTTGGAGGATCCGTCAGCATCTGCTAGGGAACCTATCATTGGCCACTTATTCTGATGTGGTTAACGCTGCATTGTTACACTACCAGGACCACCGTTTTCATATGGCCAAGGGCAAGAGGTCGGGGGAGTCTAGCCATTAGGGCAAGACTGGAGGACATGGTGCCAGCAAGGTACAATCTAGTCAAGGGCAGAGACAGAATGAGCAGGGCTCCCAGCAGGGGGATAACAAGAGGTTCCGGTCAGGGAACTACAGACAGGGGCAGGGAGGTTTTCGTCAGGGCCATCAGGGTCCAAACGGCCATCAGGGCCAACAGGGGCAGAATGGGCAGCAGTTTCACCAGGGCCAGCAGGGCCAAGGAAGGAACGGTAACGGCCACCAGGGCCGGGTACAGCAGGGGCAGAGAGGAGGGAACTTCCCAGGGAAGTGCTTTATTTGTGGCAAGACTGGCCATAAACGACAGGATTGTCCTGATAGGGGCAGGGCCCCACAGCAGCAGCAGCAGGGTGCTCGCCAGGAGCCACAGAGGCCTATGTTTCCCGCCGCTCTCCCCGCACCGCCACAGATGGCAGCATTGCCACCCATTCCAGCAGTCCCAGTTCAACAGGGGCAGCTACAGTATGGACGTGTCTATAACGTTCACCAGGCTGCAGTTCCACAGGGACCGCCCGCGATCGAGGGTACGTTTCCTATCCATGGCACTATGGGTCGGGTATTATTTGATACGGGGGCTACACACTGTTTTATAGCTACACACTTCGCGAAAGCTTTAGGATTGTTAGCTACGGCAGAGAGCATAGTGACGTGTGTCGACTCACCTTTGGGGAGTGGGTCACTTATATTCTTTATATGACGGGGAGTGGGAGTAGGGATTGGTAGTCTGGTATTACCTGCTGATATGTTGGTATTAGATATGCATGTTCACGATGTGATCATCGGTATGGATTGGCTCGTATCTTATAGGTCCATGATTGATAGCTTCAGCGGGAGCATTGTTTTTGCCATTCCGGGGCAAGAGATGTTCGTAGTGGCGATGCCTCGCCCAGAGGGAGGATCGACCGCTCATTTGTACTACCTAGAGGAGGATACCTCTAAGGAGGTTGTGATTCCTTTAGATTCTATCCCAGTTGTCAGGGAGTATTCGGATGTGTTTTAGGAGATACCAGGCTTACCACCCAGTCGAGAGATAGACTTTGTTATAGATTTGCTACCGGGTACGAGACCTATAGCACGCGCATCGTACCGTATGGCTCCAGCTGAGATGAGGGAGTTACGGGATCAGATAGAGCAGCTGTTAGGTCAGGGCTTTATTCGCAGGAGTACCTCACCTTGGGGTGCTCCAGTTTTGTTTGTGAAGAAGAGGGACGCTTCACTGAGATTGTGTGTGGACTACCGAGAGTTGAATAAGGTCACGATACGGAATAAGTATCCGTTGCCTCGAATCGATGACTTATTCGACCAGTTGAGAGGAGCTTCTTTCTTCTCAAAGATTGATTTGAGATAGGGATACCATCAGTTGCGTATCAGGGAGGAGGATGTCTCGAAGACTGCGTTTTTGTCGAGATATGGTTCTTACGAGTTTCGGGTTATGCCTTTTGGTTTGACCAACGCTCCAGCAGTGTTTATGGACTTGATGAACAGAGTGTTCAGGGAGTTCCTAGATCAGTTTGTCATTGTCTTCATTGATGACATTCTGGTTTACTCCTAGACAGAGGAGGAGCACGCCGAGCATTTGAGGCAGGTTTTGCAGACACTACGTCAGAACGAGTTGTATGCAAAATATGAGAAGTGCGGGTTTTGGCTGAAGGAAGTCCAGTTTTTGGGGCATATTATTTCCGACCGGGGAATATCTGTTGATCCAAGGAAAGTATCAGCGGTGAGGGAGTGGGGACAGCCCACTACACCGACTGAGATTCGTTTTTCTTGGGACTAGCAGGATACTACAGGAGATTTATTCGGGGCTTCTCAGAGATAGAAGATCCTTTGACACATCTGACTCGTAAGGGTGTGCCATACATTTGGAGTGATGCCTGTCAGTTGGCATTCGATGAATTGAAGGACAAATTGACCTCAGCACCTGTGTTAGCATTGCTGAGACCGGGAGTTGAGTATTTGGTTTACACCGATGCGTCTTTGCAAAGACTGGGAGGTGTATTGCAGCAGGAGAGATAGGCCATAGCTTATGCTTCCCGTAAGATTAAGCCTCATGAGAAGAATTACCCCACGCATGATTTGGAGTTGGCGGCAGTGGTATTTGCCCTACGGATTTGGAGGCACTATCTTTTGGGGGAGAAGTTCCAACTGTTCACGGACCACAAGTCACTACAGTACCTGCTCACGCAGAAAGAGTTGAATATGCGGTAGCGTAGGTGGCTTGAATTTGTGAAAGACTACCAGTTCGACATCCAGTACCACCCGGGTAAGGCTAACGTGGTGGCAGACGCGTTGAGCCGTAGGCCGGCAGATGAGGTGGCAGAGGTGTGGAAGGCAAAGTGGAAGGAATTGGGACACCAGGATGCAGTGGCCCGATCTTTCATGTCTGTGATGACCGTTACACCGCATATTGTCACGAAGGTAGTACGGGCACAGGCTAATGACTTGTTCTGTCAGGAACAGATAGTTCGATTACTAGTAGAGGGAGCCGAGTCCTATACTGTCAGCTCAGACGGGGGATTACGCTTCAATGGGAGATTGGTAGTTCCGAAAGGGGAAGAATTGCGACACGATGTGATGGCAGAGTCGCACGGCTCACGGTTTGTGGTACATCCCGGAGGGAACAAAATGCACCAAGACATGAGACGTCAGTATTGGTGGAGCGGTATGAAGAGAGATATCGCTGAGTTTGTTTCGAAATGCGCCACTTGTCAGCTTGTAAAAGTGGATCATCAGAGACCGGCAGGATTGCTACAGCCATTGGAAGTCCCGGTGTGGATGTGGGAGAGCATATCCATGGACTTTATCACGGGGTTGCCTACGTCGCAGAGGGGTCACGACTCCGTTTGGGTAATTGTAGACAGGTTGTCCAAGGTCGCTCACTTTTTACCCGTAAGGACTGACTACACTACGGGACAGTATGCCTAGCTCTTCATTTAAGAGATTGTGAGAATTCACGGTGTGCCCCTAAATATCGTGTCTGACAGAGACAAGATATTCGTTTCGAGGTTTTGGGAGAGTTTCCAGGAGGCCATGGGCACGGAATTGAGGTTGAGTACGGTGTATCATCCGCAGACTGATGGGCAGACTGAGCGCACAAATCAGATGTTGGAGGACATGCTACGCATGTGCATTATTGACTTTGGGGGTGGATGGGAGCAGTACCTTCCACTGGTGGAGTTTGCTTACAACAACTCCTATCAGTTCACTATTGGCATGGCTCCGTTTGAGGCATTGTACGGTAGGCCTTGTCGTTCCCTAGCATGTTGGTTAGAGGTGGGGGACAACAAACTGCTTGGACCGGAAGTGATTCAGGATACTTCGGCAAGGATTGAGTTGATTCGGAGTCGCATTCGGGTAGCTCAAGACAGGTAGAAGAGTTATGCTGATGCGAAGAGATTTTTCAGAGAGTTCCAAGTAGGGGACCAGGTTTTGCTCAGGGTATCTCCTATGAAGGGGATTATGCGTTTCGGGAAGAAGGGGAAGTTGGCACCAAGGTATGTGGGGTCGTTTCCTATTATTGAGCGGATCGGACCGGTTGCGTATAGACTTGGACTACCGGAGCATTTGCATCGGATTCACGATGTGTTCCATATTTCCTCGCTGAGGAAATATCTTAGAGATAATCTGGCTCATTCTCACATTGTTGTGGAGGACATCGATCTCCAGCCGGATAGCTCCTACGAGGAGGGGCCAATTGCTATTTTGGACCGAAGCGAGAGGAAACCGCGGTCAAAGATAGTCCCGTTAGTACGTGTTCAGTGGCGACATCACAATGTCGAGGAGTCCACATGGGAGCGCGAGGATGAGATGCGCGAACGTTATCCAGAGTTGTTCATACCAGGTACTTTCTAGTTTCGAATTTCGGGAAGAAATTCAGTTATTAGGGGGGGAGTATGTAATACCCCGTACTTTTGGCTATATTTATTTTTGGGATTAATTAATTAAATGCGTATTAATTGGAAATTAATCCGGGTTATAAATACTAACGAGATGTGAGATGGTATTTAATTATGTGCATATATGATTTTATATGAATTTGGAATTATGAAAGTTGTCGTGAGATTTATATACGGCATTTTAGAAATTTTATTGAGACGCGTGGGACCGCCGCGTCACGGTGTAATATTTTGATTATAAAAAAAAGTGAATTTAAAATCAATAAACCGTATGGTCGTTTTGCGTGCGCCAACGCGTCCGGAAGGGTCGAGATAGTCAGAAAACACTAGCCGGGGGTGTAGTTTGGATTCCGGGGTATTTTTAGGCCATACCGGCATCAGAAAGGGTATTTTGGTAATTTCGTATTTTGGGAAATTAAAAATGACGAAAATTAGAGATGTAAATCTGATGTGGATTAAACCCATTAAACCCACTAACCTACCCATATTAACCTAGAAGGCTACGTAGGTTATTAGAAGAGTTTTTTAAGTTCCCCAAATCAAACCCTAGCCACCTTAAGCCACCATTGGAGAAGAAGTTTGAAGAGAAGAAATTCAGCAGAAAAGCTCTATCAAACCATCATCCAAACTCAGAGACAACCAAGGCAAGTGACTTTATTCCATTTAATTTCAGAGAATGTCTTTTCCATGTTAGAAATTGAAGAATTTTAATTGTTCTTGAAAGTTGAATGAAAACCCATGTTAATTGGATTTAGAACTTGAATATTGAGGACAAATCGCATGTAGAATTACATAGAGATGATTATTCTGGTATTAATGTATGTTGGTTGTAACAAAAATGGATTTAATTCGGGGATTTGATGATGATAAAGATCTAGGGTTCATGTTCTTATAAAAATTGGGGAAAAATATAGAATCTTGTGATTTAATGATGTATAGGGTGCAATAAAGCCTTAAAAGATGTTAGTTTATGACCTTAGCATGTTTTAGAATGATTAGAGAACTTAAAACATTGTTGGGACGAACTTTGGAGAAGATTTGAGGAGTAGAAATGGATGAAAAACGTAATTAAGAAAATCTGGGACGAAACTGGCAGGTCGTTAGAAGCCCCTACCCAGGTCGTTCGAACGAACTCGTTCGAACAAGCTTTTAACGAGTTGACCAGTCGCTGCTAACGAGAAGGGATTTTGTTCGATATCTCGTTCGAACGAGATATCGTTAGAAGGTACAGTTCGTTCGAACGAACTGGAATCTCGTTCGAACAGCCTCGTTCGAACGAGACTTCTAACGAGTCGAGAGTGGAATCTCGTTCGAACAGTCTCATTCGAACGAGACTTCTAACGAGTTGACAGTTTGGTCCTTTTTGGACTGTTTTGATTTTTGGAGTTCCGTAAACTTGTTCGAGGATATAGATAACATTCCGATGATGATATAATGATAGAATTGGGACTTTTGGGTATTTATGAGAAGGAAATTATATACGAGAGTTAGATTAAATGGACGTTTTGGGTTGAGACGTGAGTGTCTAATACGACGTGAGAATGAATTATGGCGAGTACGATTATAAACCGGAATCATATAAGTTGTAGATATTATAAGTTGGTACTAGAATGAATAGTACTACGATTAAACTACGGGATTACTAAGACGTGTATTTACTTAGTATTGGTATATGATTTGTGTGTATGACATACCTACCATACTTGCTATCACGGGAGGTTTACGTTCACTTAGGGCCCTCTAATCCTTGTGTTGCCCGGATTTAGACTGGTTACCTTGATGAACATAGGTCAAAGAAAGACTTATTGGAATATTAATAAGTCCGCTGATCGTGGGAGCGTAGGTATGTGCGTGACCCATGTGATGTGACTGTGTTCGCCTCCACTATTTGTGATTTGTGTTATCTGAACTATTCCTGAGAGATTCGGAATATGTGATCCTTATGTACGTGATGTACAGGGATGGATAGCAGAGTATGTGTGCACCGCAGCTTAGTTCTCGGGGTGCTTATATTGTATATTTATGATGTGAATAATATACACTTAATTAGTGGAAACCTTCATGTTAATGTTGTGAATATAATTACGGTATTGCTTCGAGAAACATAACGAGTTAGCTGATAGTAATATATTACATATCGAGCATCTGAGTTTACGTTAAACCCCTACTTAATTACGAGCGTTATTATGTTAATAGAACCGAGTAATAAGGGTAAGACCTAAGATAGTCTAACTAGATATGTTGTCACTTAGCTAGTAGTTTGTATCACTCTAGATGGGTACTTACGTTAGGAGTGCACAGTTAGACGAGAGGTGAGAATATCATGTGAGTGCACGTCCTAACATGTACTTTGCATTTAATGTTTTAAATGTTTTTAAAGCACTTGCAGGTTTTTAAAATATAACTCCACATTCGGGCTCTGACCCGTTTGCTTTTCAAATCTATTTTTCTTTGTAAAACCATTTTAGGTGCCCAGCCGCAAGGACACCATGCATAGGACATTCATTCAGGTGACGAGCTGTAGCTGTTTGTGGAAGCTATAGGGATTTTCTTGTAGACGCCTCTATCACTTGGATTCCAGATTCATTATCTATCAGTTGTAGGGCATGTTGCCCATTTCTATTAGAGTTACATTTCCATCAGTTTCAGACTTTGGCATGTACTGTTTTAGTTTTCGGTTTACTTATTTCAGTTATGGGATTGTAGTGAGGAGTTTTTCCTCCATACTTTATTTACGTTATGTGATGGTCATTCTATTTACTTCATTATGGTGAATGGTGTTATTATTCTTTATTACACTTGTTGCATGTTAATCAGACTTTAATTAAAATTTGGCACTTACTTTTTAAATACTAGGTGGTTAGTAATCATTAAAAATGTTTTCGACAGTGATGCTATTAACTGGACCAACTTGGCGTTTTGAATTAATTTAATAAAGGAGTAGCTACCCGGTATTTAATTAGTCGGGGTGTCACAAAGGACAACAATATTGAGCCAGCTGGTTCTAATGATTCTTCTTCCATATTTTATTGTATATGTAATTTTTGATAATATAATTATCTTAAGTTTATTTGTAAATACACGTGTTAAGTTTATATATATATAATAATTTACAAGGTACACAATGAATAATACAGTTTAGATAAATTCAGCCACGCATCGCGCGGCCTAAATGCTAGTGTATGATGAAAGGTGGAAAAGGGTTCATTTACAACCTCATTTTTTATATTATAAAATAGAAATAAAACATGAGATACCTCATTTGATAGATCCACCTATCAAGTTATCTTCAACAAGAGGGGCGTTATAGTTATTATGCAACGCGGAAAATATTACCTATATACCGAGTGTCAACCCGCGCTACGTGCAGGTACTATTTCAATAACTAATAACACCATAATTTTAGTGACAAGTTTTGCCCTATGTCCAATTTTAAAAAATTATGCTAAATTAGTTAGTAATTATGAAAAAAAAATTAAGAACAAGTCGCACAAATCAAAACCTAGTTTAATTAAACGTGCATAAAAAAAAAACTTACTTTTATTAATCCGAGCCCACCTTTCATCCTGGTGGAAACCAATGTGTAATTATTTTTTAACTAATTTTATAAATGCTAAACTTGAGAGATGAAGCCCTAAACATACTCTTGACGCCAACACACACCTACGTTTCTATTGCCAATCGCCCTGATATCTGTCATCCCTGCATACTCTAGACGCAAATTCATTTTGATACTCGTTTATTATCTTAGGCATTTATTATCAATTTTCTGAAGTTCTCATTATTTTCTATTAGCCCCACCCTTTTAACATGCATAAACTCCTCAAACTACCCATAGTCCCCTGTCTAGTGGTCTTCAAAATATAAGTGTATCCTAGCCAATCATTTAGGAAGAATACCTACCAATAGCTACTATCTAGCCTCGCACCTAGGCTCACGATCCAATAAAAATCATGTACAATTCAACCCCACCCTAAAATCATCCATCCGTACAATCCCATACTATCTAGTCCCGTGCGTAGAAAGCGTCATCAACAACTAAGCCTACCTACTAGTCCCATACCTAGGAAGCAACTTCATAATAGGATGAGAGAAATAACTACCCCAACAATCTCGTTGTCCCCGCGGTGTCAATTATTAATAAAATTAACAAATCACATATGACATATTTTCAACATATCACAATAATTATTTAAATAAATTGCACGATAACTATTTATTCAAATTATGTCCATTCAATTATAACATTAATTAAAATAAATTTTTTCTCATCAATTTATAGAATTTCCATTCAGATGCATATTTTTTGGAGCATACCACAATAAATCTCTCCTCTACAAGATGCACATAATTATCATGGTTTTACATGTTGAAATCAATTTATAACATCCCTATGATTTGTTCTACTTTCGAACTCCATAAATTCTAACGGAATCCCAACCTCTAATCTAAGCATGAAAAGGTTTTGAGTCTTGATTTGTATTAAAGATTTGAATAAAAATAAGTACCAATTTTATTTTCACTTTTCCTAATTAGTCTTTCGATTTGATTTTAAGAAAACAAAAATTATTAGTGTTTAGGTAATATTTAAAATGCATAATACCAAAAGGGAACAATAGAAGTATTCATTCTTGTAAAAATCATTTGAAGAATCTGATTGGATGATTTTTTTCCTCTCGAGAAAATAATGAAAACACGATATTGGACGATTTTGAGAAATCTTAATTGAGTTCTTCAAAATATTAAGTTGAAAGTTGTGCTAAATGGAGTTAGGTGTTGAAAGAAAAGGGAGGTTCTTATTTTAGGAAAAGGCTAAAATATATTTTAAAACACCAAATCCGTCACTTTGTATTTTTATATAATAATGAATTTGAGTCCTACACAACTATAGAATTAAAGAGTTTTAACTTTGCAAAACAGTACAAACGAACTGATTCGCCCCTCCATCCGAATCGATTCGTATTCCTTGACATTTGAATTTCCCCCTTTTTTATAAAATGCAAAACTCTCCTATTATAACTCCGATAAAAATACCTTTTTATATAAATCAAGATCACCATTTATAAATATGAAAATAATTAATTTCCAAAAATTAATTTTTACGAGAAATTTTAAATTCCCAACAGATTTTATGTTTTAAAAACACGGGGACTAACTTATTTCCCAACCACCATAGGAATTTTGTCCTCGAAATTTGACGAAGCATAAATACGCAAGATAATATAAGGCTCATATATGCGTACCCATAACCTAAGGGGCGTGGTAGAGCAAAAGGGGCTCTTCCTCCCTTAATCAAGTGTCGGGGGTTCGATCCCCGCCTAGGGCATGGAGCAGCCTTAAATACCTGGGCCAGCTGTCCCACCCATCGAGGTGCCTACAAATCAGCAAAGGGATTAGTCACTAAGTCGCTAGTGGATACCCTGCTGTAAACCAAAAAAAAAATATATGCGTACCCATAGAATGCCACGATTGGGCGCCCATACACCCAATTCTATACGCACCTACTCCATGAACAAAATACCATATATATCTTAACTATATATATAAACATATCTATGAAAATAATGATGTACCACGCTCTCCCACGAATCACCACTCGATTCTCTCTCCAAAAGTCATCGCAACCCCTTAAGTCCTCAAATCAAATCACATCACCAAACTGATACTATAGATACCTAACATCTCTACTAACGATCTCTCAAAATAAATATCGTCTCCAAAATCCATTTTAAGTATTCTCACATCAAGATTACTAGTTCTAACCTCAATGCCTATAATGTCCTTAATGAAAAAGTCTCTATCTCCCGAAAACACCTCTAACACATATGCTAAACCCAATATCTTAAGGAGTACGAATCAACAAAGGGAATAAAAACATTGGCAATGCAAAAGATAAATGCACTCACAACCTATGCGACCTAAGACCATGCTTTGATACCATTTGTAACACTCAGTGCATTTAGGCATTGACAGTCGCCAAACTACACCGGACGTTACGAAATAAAATTCCATTCTTAGCTTGTGATAGAAATAAGAGACATTAATTTTTTTAATTCACAAGATATAATGCATTTAAATCCAACGAATATAAAAAAAAATAAACCATTAATATGCATCACCATCCTAATCTCCTAAATAAATTCAATTCCAATTGTATTTAAAACTCAAATTAAGTAATTCAAAAATAAATAACTGACTCCAACCATAAATAACTGTGGTACCGATTGTCCCACCAAATCCATAAATGAAAGTCTCATAATATAAACAACGGAATGGAAAGTAAATCTAAACTACTCATGAAGATAAAATAAATCTCCAGTTACACTTCCAAAAATCTCCAATCCATGCTATGCAACTACTCAATGTCACACCCCGCCTAATTCTGGAGTCTTCCGCCACCAAAACTATGCCGGGAGTGAGTAAATAAATACCATTCTTAGCATGAGACAGATATGAGACATAAATAAACCAGTCCATAAGATACATAATTGAATCAAACTCAAATGCTCATAAACAACTAAGCGATAAAAGATCCATCACATGCTAACTCCAATAATCCATTCTCCAATAATGATTAAATAAAATATGAAATAATCCCAAAATAAATCCTCTAAACAACTTTGGAATCGAATGGACCAATAAAACTCAAATGAAGTCTCATAATGAAATACGACTGAAAGGAAGGTCTAAGCTAAAACAAAACAACAAAGTAAATCTGCTCCAGTTGCATCTCCAAATGACAATCTCCAAAAATCTTATGCAACTTCTCCAATTCTAATCCTGAAAAAGATTAGTCAACGCATGGGTCAGAGCCAAAGCTTTGAGCAAGAATACACACTACTCCCCTCAAATAGGATCATTGAATCCAGATAGTAGCATTATACGCAATAAATATCACAATATAATATTTTAATTTAGACGGGATAATTAAATGCGATAAATATAAATTACTAACTACCCGTAAGAATCCCCATTTAAAAGGCACACCAATATGATTTTAAAATTCCCAAGTCCCACGATGTTAATTTATTAAATTAACTAATTTTTATTATTGTTCTCACTTTTTATTAAAGTGACACACTTCCCCTTGTCAATCGTCCTCTGACACATGACAAGGTTCCACACACGACACGACAAAAATCGTCCTCTGACCAGTTTAAACTGTCAGCCCCGACACATTATGTCGCCACAAATTTTAATACCCGTTTTTATCTTAGGCATTAATTCTCAATTTATAATCACCCCACCCTTTTAATCTATTTGAAATACTCAAAATACCTCTTAGCCCCATAACTAAGGGTCCCTAAGTTATTATTACGTCCTACCCTATGTATAGGAAGAATTTCTATCCTAAACTTCGACCTAGTCTCATGCCTGGGCTAGCGTAACGATGAAAAAGTATAAAAATCAGCCCACCCCCAAGATGATAAAAACGCGATAATCTACCCTCACTAATCCCATACCTAGAAGACATAAATCATCAAAAGTCCTACCCACTAGTCCCATACCTAGAAGGCATCCTAAAATATAGGGAGAACAAAATTACCCAACAATCCATCGTCACAAAGGCAATACAATAATACGAACAAATCCCACAAACAAGCATAATTAATCAACTTGTAAAACTACGCATGATAGTCCAATTCAATTAAATCTTAATTTAATTATCACCTCGTCATAAACCACCAATAAGTCTCGTTTAATTATTTAAATTAAATATACCAAGTTTTCATCATATATACATCAAAAACCAAATTTTATTATCTCTACATGTATTACATGAGTTATACGCACCCAAAAATCATTTATTTTAAAAATAGGATTTTTCCACATGCAACCTACACCAATAAAACTCAAAATCACTCATGAATCCTACGTACCCAAGGGTTATGAATATTATTCAGATTAAAATATTTAATAAAAACAGTCCCATAATTAGTATCCACTTTTTCTAATTAAGTTACTAATTATTTTTATGAAAACATGTAATTAAGGGCTTAGGCGACACTTAAAACGCATAATACTAAAGGAAAAGAATAGAGTCTTCATGCCTGTGAAGATTGTGTTGAAAATCTGATTAGAAATCTGGATTCCTCTCGAAAAAATTAGCAAAGAAGTGTTCTTGGACCAATCTTGATTAAACTCCAAATAAGCCTTCAAATCTGGTGACAAAACCTTGATTATGTTGGAGGTTGATGATTATGGTTGAGTGGAAATATTTTTAGAAGTGTTCTCTGGTGAAAAACTCGAGAAAGAGTGATTATGAGAAGTCCCCCCCATGAATTAGAGTCATTATATAGTCATTAGGAAACCTAATCCTAATAGAACTCTAATAAGATACAAACACTAAAAATTTTATTCCGGACGATCGGACCGTTGGAATTAGATAAAATTTTACAGAGAATTAGCTGAAGACGAGAGGAAGGTACAAAAAAAATTCAGCTCGATCGGACCGTTCCATATGTTTAATGATTTTTTTTGTTAGACAGTTTTATGTTTTGAGGACTCTTAGAGAGTTTTATTTTTGCACGACTCTTCTATATATTAAAAATTCAATTAAAACTCCATTTTAATTCCGATTTCGAAACCGTTTGAAATTCTATTCTTCTAAAATCATAACCAACATATTTAGCAAATAAAAATTATTAAATTCAAAATTTTATTTTTCTCAAAAATTGTAATTAATTAATTAAAATAATAAATAAAAATACGGGGTGTTAAACTCAAGTAACTATACCTGGAATGTTAGTTAATGTAACGGGTCAAAGCCCATCGCATGAATACAACTACTCCTTCCAATTAGGGTTTGTAAACTCAGACAATAGTATTATATGTGTTAAATATCACAACAATGTATTTTAAATTAAATGAGATATATTAACATGCAAGTAAAAATAACTACTATCATCAACCCACATAACCAAGCCACCCCAATCGTTTAAGTCCAATTATTCCATTTCAACATTGATTTAAACATTAACTCTTATTCTTACTTAATTTAATTATCCGATTATTTTTATTCATACGACACCACTCTGGCCAGTCGACCCTTTTTTGGTCATGCGTACACTCTTGGCGTACTTAAGATTATACACATCACACCCATTCCTCTCACTATAGCCAGTCAATCCAAATTTTGTTTTCTCTGCACATACTCGTGAGGTTTCACCCATGACACGTCACTATAGCCAATTGATCCGATTTCTGTTATCCCTGCACATACTCGTGATGCCACCACACACCCACGTCTCTATAGCCAATCAGCCTGATATCTGTTAGCCTTGCACATACTCGCTATGAAAATTCATTTTAATACCCAGTTATTATCTTAATCATCAATTATCATTTCTGAAATTCTCATTACTTTCTAGTATCCCCACCATTTTAATGAGCATAAACTCCTCAAACTAACCCTAGTCCCATACCTATTGGTCTCTAAAACGCAAGTGTATCCTAGCCTATTATTTAGGAACAATATCTACAAATAGATACTACCTATCCTCGAACCTAGGCTTATGATCCAAAGGAAACGAAGTACAATTCAACCCCACTCTGGAATCATTCATTCGTATACAGTCACACTATCTAGTCCCTAACCTAGAAAGAGTCACCAACAACTAAGGCCTACCTACTAGTCTCATACCTAGAAATCAACCTAAAAATAAGGCGAGAGCAATAACTACCCCAACAATCCCATCCTCCCGTGGTGTCAATAATTAATAAAATTAACAAATCACATAGACATATTTCACAAAAAATATTTAAATTAATCGCATGATCACTATTTATCCAAAATATGTCAATTTAGTTATGACATTAATTAAAACAATTCATTTTCTCATCAACTTATAAAAATTCTATTCACATGCATATTTTTGGGAGCATATCACAATAAATCTCTACTTTACAAGATGCACATAATTGATGTTGTATTAAATGTCGAAATCAATTTATAACATCCCTACGATTTGTTCTACATACGAACATTATAAATTCTAATGGAATCCCAACCTCTAATCTAAGCATGCAAATACTTTGAGTCTTGATTCGTATTAAAAATTTATTTTAAAATCTTTTGTTTCACTTTCCCTAATTAGTCTTTCTAATTGATTTAATTTTTTTTAATGTTTAGGTAACATTGAAAATGTGTAATACCAAAAGGGAACAATATAAGTATTCATTCCTATAAAAATTATTTGAAGAATCTAATTGGATGATTGTGTTCCCCTCGATAAAACAATGAAAACACGTTCTTGAAATATCTTGAGAAATATTGATTAAATTTTTCAAATCTTGAGTTGAAAATTGTGCTAAATGGGTTTAGGTTTTGAAAGAAAAGAGAGGATGAAAATTATGTGAGGTTCTTGCTTTAGGAGAAGGCTAAAATTTTCTTTAAAAATCCTAAGCCCGTCCCTTTGTGTTTTTATATCAAAAATAATTTGAGTCCTACATATCTCTAGAATTAAGGAGTTTTAATTTTTCAAAACCTTACAAGCGAACCAGTTCGCCCCCCCATCTGAACCAATTCGGATTTCCTGACCTCCAAATTTCCCCCTTATTTTATAAAATGCAATACTCTCCTATTTTCACTCCGATTTCAATTCCGAGAAAAATACCTTTTTATATAAATGAAGATTAACTTTTTTTAATATGAAAATAATAAATTTCCAAAAATTTATTTTTACCCAAAATTTTAAAATTCCAGCAAATTTTATGTTTTAAAAACACAGGGTGTTACATACTACCCCATTAGCATAAGAATTTCCTCGAAATTCGGCAAAGCATTAGTGCGCAAAATGAAATAAGGCTAGTATATGCCTACCCATAGATTGCCATGATTGGGCACCCATACATGTAATCCTATACGTACCTAACCCGTGAATAAATACCACATATATATTAACTATATATGTAAACATATATATGAAAATAATGACATACCACGCTTTTCCATGAATCACCACTCGATTTTCTCTCGAAAAGTCATCACAATGCTTAAGTTCTCAAATCAAATCATTTCACCAAATTGATAATAGAGATACCTAACATATGTACTAACGATCTCTCAATATAAATCTCGTCTCTAAAATCAATTCTAAGTATTCTCAGATCAAGGTTATTAGTTCTAACCTCAATGCCTAGAACACCGTTAACACAAAACTCTCTATCTCCAAGAAACACCGCTAACATGCCCTACACCAAAATGGTCAAATTGATACCCTTCAACCAGCCAGCCTTATCACGGTCATTGACCGTGACAGAAAACACACATTTTTTGTCACGGTCATTAACCGTGACAAGGCCGTGACAAAGATTTGTCACGATCAATGACCGTGACAAGGGCGTGACAACTGCACTTTTCACGGACTAGTCACGATCAATGACCGTGAAAATTCTTATAAACTTGTCACGGTCAATGACCATGACATGTCCGTGAGAATTAGATCAGTAAAAAACCCTTCCCTCTTCTTTTTTCCCACCGATTTCTATTCCCTCCATTTCCCTCTCTCTCTCTCTCTCTAAGCGACTGCACTCTCTCTACGGTTTAGGTACGTTTTCTCTCTCTATTTCGCTTCCATTTATGTATATGTGCGTGTGTGTATATATGCGTGTGTAAATGTGCATGTGTGTGTGTGTGTGGTTTATATATGGTTGGGGGGGAGGGGGGATGGGGGTGTATATGTGCGCATGTGTGTGTGTGTGTGTGTATGTGCGTGTGTGTGGGGATATGTGTGTGTGTGTGTCTGCATGTTAGTGTGCTTATGTGTCTTGTGTGGGGGAAGGGGGTGGGGTGGGGCAGGGGGAAATGGGGCGAGGGGTGGTGCTTGTTAATTTTTTTTGATTAAATTTTTATTGGTTTATTAAATATTGCCCCTCATATGCAAGTAGTGCCCCTTGTAAAAGAATTGTTGATTAAATATTGATTGGTTGTTAATTTTTTAGTAAATTAATAATTAGTGCCCCTTTCATATGCAAGTAGGATTGCCCCTCATTGTAAATGGGTAAATTAATAGTTGTTAGTTTAATTGATGAAAATAATTAATCGAGTAGATGAATTAGAAGGAGTACGGGATACACATTTATTGTTGCTATTGCGATTGGATTATAGTGGATCGATATTCGGTTGGTTAATTTTAGAAGTGGCATGTCCACTGGATTATTGTCTATATGGGGGTGGGATTTTTTAACTTTTTTTAAAATTACTTTGTATCACGAACAATATTTATATAATATGATAATTAAAAGAAACATACTTGAAATTGCATATAGTGCGGACAAATACTAGCCTTTTAGTTCTTATGCGTACGCATTCAATAGACCTTAGACTCGTTTGAGAGTCATTACCCCTGTAATGAGATCTCTCAAATTGTCCCGTTTGGACAGTTTGGGACTGCATAATTTTTGTATAATAATATTCTTAGTGGCTTAAAGTAGTTAGTTTGGGAGGAAGTTCTGCAGTCGTATCCTAATGTTCTCTGGGTACATACTAGATTGAGAAGTGTGACTGTTATTTCAATTGATCAATTGAAATAACACTCACACTTGCCAATCTACGTCGTGTACTTGGAGAACTACGGGAATATACTCGAATTTTTTTCTCAAATCATAATAATGTTCATGAGCTGTTAAGTATATTACACAAATATGCGGTCTTGAATGGGATAGGACCACTCACCCTTTAGCTGTCTTGAATGCCGAATTTAAAAATAGTATATAAATAAGACATAATTAAATGAAACATACTATAAATATAAGTTTTGTTTATACTAATCCATGAATATACGCTTCTTACATTTAATAAGTGATTAGTTGTGATGGGATATCCTAAATACAAAGAGTGGATGGGTGGGACAAATAGAATGGGGGATGTGTTTCGCAAAGGTGCTAATGAATTTGTGAAATATGCAAAGAGATGTCATAATGATGAAGAGTTTTCGTGTTCGTGTGGTAGGTGTAAGAATGTTAAGGTGTTTGAGTGAAAAGCAGTTGAACTACATTTGTTAAGATGGGGTATGCAAGATATTTATCGATTTTAGAGTTTTCATGGTGAATTGAAAGTTCCTTTTATCCCCGAACAACCTTCACAACAACCTTCACAACAACCTTCCACAAGTAGGATAAATGTATAAGGGGATGACCTAGATAATAATATATTGGAGGATTTAGTTGATGATGCATATGGAGTTTATGAAGAGGAGGAAAATGAGGTTACTGATGATGTACAAGCTTCAGGCGTTCGTGAAGATATCACGATAAACCATGACGATGACTACCAAAGTTTAAAATTTAAGGCGACCCAACCGTTATGCTCTGGCTGTGAGAAAGATCAAACAACTTTACATGCCATGGTTGGTTTGCACAATTTGAAGGCGTAGTACGGTTTGTCTAGAAATAACGTAACAGGAATTTTGAATTGGTGAAGGGCTTACTACCCAAGGAGAATATAGTTCCAAATAGTTATCTTCTTATGAAGAACAGTTTGAAAGGTTTGGGAATGAAGTATAAATCGATTCATGCTTGTGTGAATGATTTCATATTATACCTTAAAGAGTATTAAAATATCGATTGTTGTCCGATATGCGATGAACTTAGATATGCCCAATCTACTAGCAAGGAAGGCACAAGCTCAAAAGTGCCTCAAAAAGTGTTGAAATATTTTCTCGTTGGGCCTAGATTAAAATGATTTTTCACAGTACCATGGATAGCAGAGACAATGACTTAACATGCTAGTGCAGAAGTAAGGGGTAATCTCATGCATCATCCTATTGATTCTACCACTTGGAGGAGGATGAATTATGAGCATCCCGATTTTTCTCGAGAACAACTCAACATTTATTTGCCTATATCAACAGATAATTTCAATCCATTTGGAAATCTAAGCACCAATCAGAGTGTATGGCAGTGATCCTAGCCCAACTCAACCTCCCTCCTTCACAGTGTATGAGACTTGAATTTTTGATGCTGTCTTTGTTGATACCTGGGCCAAAGGCACCAACTGATGACATCGATTCCTTTGGTAGAAGAATTAAGTTATGGGAAGAGGGTGTGAAATCATTTGACTCTTTTAGAAAAGAAGAGTTTACGCTGAAAGCTATGTTAATATGGGCAATTCATGATTTTCTAGCTTATGGGACATTGTCCGATTGTGTAGTACATGGTTATTTGGGGTGTCCTATTTGTGGAGAGGAGACATAATCTCTTCGTCTAGCCGCTAGCTCAAATAATGTATACCATTACCACATGAGGTTTTTACCCCCGACTCATAGTTTCAGATTTGAGAAAGGTTCCAATTTTTTATCAGCCGATATTGCACAAAGGCAACTGTCGAGACAAATGTGAGGTTCAGAAATTAAAAGTAAATCTTCTTAATGTGGCCCTAATATTCTGGGTAAGAATCCCAAATTTAAGAATGTCAAGCATAAGAAGACCCCAACTGGGAATGAAACTGAGACAAGAAAGGCATGGTCTAGGAGGTCAATTTTATTAGACTTTCCTTATTAGAAGAATAACTCGGTGTGCCATGTATTGGATGTGATGCATGTAGAGAAGAACCTCGCTGAATATATTATGGGCACTTGCCTTGGAGGGAGTCATTCGAAGGATGGAGAAAATGCACGAAAAGACCTTAAATCATTTAAACTTAAGCCACAACTATGGTCGAAAGAAGATAGTAGGGGATGGACAATAATTCCCCCTGGTGCGTTTACTTTGACGAGTGGGGAAAAGAAGTTGCTTTTAGACACAATATATAATTTTAATGGTCCATCTAATTTTTTGTCCAACTTGCAAAGGATTGTGAATTATGGTACTCGTGATTTACATAAGTGTATGTCCCACGATTGGCATGTGATCATGCAGTTGGTTCCTCTATTGTTTAAGCACTATTTCTCCAAGCACAAGGAGTTACGGGGGGATATTATGCAAATTAGTATTACCTTCTCACTTTTGTGTGAGAAGGTAGTCAATCGAGAAAATATAATGGCCACAAAATTGGCGGTGACCGAAGCAATTTATGTGTTGGAGAAGTACTTTCCCCCAGCATTCTTTGACATAAGTGTTCACTTGTTACTACACCTATGCGATGAGGCACTTCTTTGTGGTCCAGTTAGATATCAGTGGATGCATACGTTTGAAAGATTGATTAAAGTTTTTAAAGATTACGTCAAGAATACGCGATACATTGCAGGATCAATTGTAGAGGAATACATCAATGTGGAGTCATCAATCAAAAACTCGAAAATATATGTCTGACTCGACCAACGTTGATGACACTAATGAGTTCGTGGATGATGGTGGTCATGTGATTGGAAAACGAGTGAAATTAACGAGTTTGAAACATGAACAAGTATCTCATTATCTATTTGACACACATGAAGATGTCGAAGAATGGAATAAGTAAGTTTAAATTATTTTATGTTTTACATTATTTTAGAATATTTTAGATTATTTTATACATGATTAATTTTGTAATATGAAGAAAATATGAAGCCTATCAGAATAATAAAAGACGAAAAATAATGGTACAATCAGACAGAGAATTTAGGCTGTGGTTGTCACAAGAAGTAATTATAATGAAAATGGCCGTTACATAACGTCACATTACACTCAAACTTTACAACTAACCTAATTAATTTATCTATTATTATCAGCTCTTAAAGACGAGTGATGCGAACATTAAGGCTTGCTCGTCTAGCCACTAGACCCTTGTTCATGGCACAAAAGTACAAAAAGTATCGATTGAACGGTTACATATTCGGCACAAAACTGTACGAGGAAAGTACAAATGCACAGAACTCGAGCATTTCATACAAGGCTCTTACTTTCTTTCGAGCGAGCGCAAAATATAAAAATCTCGTTGAAGATGAAATGACTTACTATGGTGTAATTCGAAATATATTTGAATTGGATTATATAAGCTTCAAAGAGGTTGTATTTTATTGTGACTGTGTAAGAGTTGAGGAAAAAATGCTTGTAAAGTTGATCCTGGCACAAATTTGATCATGGTTGACTTGTCCAAGTTGAAGAGCAACGATCACATAAGCGATGAGCTATTTGTTTGTACATTTCAAAATGTCAACTAAGTGTTTTACTCGGAGTACATCAACAACGATCCGTGGTCAATTGTCCTACATGCGCCAAAGCGTCTAAATAGTAGTATGGATGACTTGGCTGCTCCTACCGAATATCAATCCATTTTTTATGATAACCCGAATTTGAAACAATTTTTCAATTTGTAATAAATATTCCAATTTGTACTTTATCAATCCATTTTTAATGCTTTTAATTGATTTGCACTTTCTCATTTTCACTCTTTTTATCTTTCTCTATTTCCTTTATATATGTATCTGTGTGTGTAGTGTGCATGTGTGTGGGCAGTAGGGGTGGGGGTGGATGTTTCAGATTTTTAGTAATTGTACATATTATGAGTTAGATGTTGTTATTTTGGAATTCAGAATTGAGGTGTTAAATAGTAATAATTCATTTGGATTTGTAGTAATTGTACAAATTTGCATGTATTCTTCTAATTCATTTGGATTTTACTAATAACAACATTTTTTTTTACAGAAAATGTCTCCTTAAGGTATTAAGGCGAGAATGATGATGCTGATTATTATGATGTCTTCTGGGATCGGTGGTAGCGGAGGTGACGAGGTATCCTCGGCCCCTAGGATACCCAAATGGGGAAATTTGGGATGGCCGTCGAGAACAGAATGGGGCTATTGGCGAGATCCCTCGAGCTGGTAAAGACTATCATCGGCCCGGGGTACACTAGTTGGAGGGAGGTGCCAAATGAGCTTAAGTTAACTATTTGGGTGGCACTACATATAATGTATTTATATTTATATTTATATGAATATTTCAATTTCAATTTCAATTTCATTTAATATTTATATTTAGATTTATTCGCAGCTAACATTGTATTTGTTGGACTGGAACATTTCATCCTGGACCCAAAACTACGCAATTCCGTCTTGGAGCAGTTGAGGGAGAAACACAAGACGTGGAATAAAAATATGACGACCCGGTACTTTGGGAAGATCCTAGACTCCGTTATCCGAATGCATGACTCCGTCCCACTGAAGGAGCCAATCTCATCTGGTTCTTCATCGTTAACACGTGCGGACTCTGATGATCCAGTCCCCTATTTGGGTCCCTTCGACAGACCGATGTTGACACTTGGTTGGCCGAGCATGTTTATATAGTACATATTTGATGGCCAGAGGATAGGACAGGGGTTGAAGGACCCAAATACTGTCCATGATATGCGAGTTCATGGACGTTTTCTTCAAAACATCGAGGCCAAGGTGCTCGTCACGCATGTGATACCCGAAAAAGAGAACTTCCCATTGTGATTGTGCGAGAAATGCGGCACGATGCATATTCAAAGGTGTATCAATTCGTATATCGTGTGACCTACTCACCTCCTCAGATCTACCCCAGACATGTAGTGATATTATTTGAATTGAATTGTTTTAATTTGTTACATTTGAATTAAATTTGGATTATATCGTGATGCATATTGTTTTGAATGTATATTTGCATTATCTCTATTTTATTTGGATATATGATGTTTGAACAGGTACAATGTTGCTATAACAGGTACAAATATACTGCTGGGCAATGGTAGTGACCATACTTACCAGTAGATTTTTTTTTAATTCTGCCCAGAATTATCACGGTCATTGACTATGACAAGTCCGTGACAAAGGATAATTTTCACGAACTTATTATTGTCAATGACTGTGATAATTTTTTTTAAATGACAAGGATTTGTCACGGTTATTGATCGTGATAAATTTTGTCAAGGTCATTGACCGTGATAAAATCGTAACAAGTCTAATGAACTTGTCATGGCTAATGACCGTGATAAGTCCGTGACAACAAACGTTGCCCCCCCAGACTTGTCATGGGCATTGATCTTGACAAGTTGGACTTGTCACAGTCAATGACCATAACAATCCGACAGATTTGGTGTAGTGATGCATGCTAAACCCAATATCTTAATGATTACTAATCAATAATGGGAATCAAAGATCGAAAACTCGGAAGGTAAATGGACTGACAACCTACGAGATCAAAGACCCCACGCATTCTGTCATCGATCGCCACCAAACTACATCATGCATTACTAAATAAAATAAAATTCTTAACATGTGACAGAAAGAAAAGACATGAAATTTTTTAATTCACAAGATACAATGCATTTATATACAATGAATATATAAAAACATCCAACCATTGATATCCATCACCATACTAATCTCCAAAATAAATCCAATTGCAATTGTATTTGAAACTCAAACGAACTAATCCAACAATAAATATCTGATTGCAACTATAAACAACTGTGGAATCAATTCACCCATCAAATCCATAAATGAAAGTATCATAATATAAATGATGGAGTGAAAAGTAAATCTAAACTGTAATAAATCTACAGCTGCACTCCCCAAATTCTCCAATCCATGCTATGCAGCTACTCTAACAATAATACATGAGCTTTTAGTCAATGTAATGGGTCAGAGCCCACCGTATGAGTACTAGCTACTCCTCCCAATTAGGGTCCGTAAACCTAGATATAAGCACTTTACATGATAAATATCACAATAGAGCATTTAATTAAACAAGATATCTTAACATGCGAGTAAAAATAAACTACTACCATCTTCCCACATGACTAAGTCACCCCAAACGTTTAAGTCCAATTATTCCATTTCAACTATGATTTAAACATTAGCTCTTATTCTTACTTAATTTAATTATGTAATTATTTTTATTCACGCGACGCCACTATAGCCTGTCGACCCCTTATATGTCATGCACATATTCTTGGCGCGCTTAAGGTTCTACACATTAAACATATTCCCCTCCTTATGTCTAGTTAGTCTGCACATACTCGTGAGGTTTCACACACGATGCATCATTATATCTAGTCAACTTAATTTTAGTCAGCCCTGCACATACTCGTGACGCAAACACATATCTGTCAATCTTCCACATACTCCCGATGCAAATTTATTTTAATACCCATTTATTATCTTAGGCATTACTTATGAATTTTCTCAATTTCGTTATTTTCCACTAGCTCCACCCTTTTAACTAGCATCAACTCCTCAAACTTCCCCTCATCCCATACCTAGTGGTCTTCAAAATGCAAGTGTATCCTAGCTTATCATTTGGTAAGAATACCTACCAATGGCTACTACCAAGCCTCGTACCTAGGCTCACGATCTAATGGAAACGATGTACAATTCAGCCCTACCTTGGAATCATCCATCTGAACAAACCCACACTATCCAGTCCCATACATAAAAGGCAATACCAACAACTAAAGCCTACCTACTAGTCCTATACCTAGAAAGCAACCTAAAAATAAGGTTTTAGTAATAACTACCACAACAATCTCATCATCCCAGAGGAGTTAATTATCCATACAATTAACAACTCACATATTACATATTTTCAACTTCTCACTATAATTATTTAAATTAATCTCACGATCACTATTTATCCAAATTATGTCCATTTAATTGTAACATTAATTAAAATAATTCATTTTCACATCAATTTATATAACTTCAGTTCACATGCATATTTTTTAGAGCATACCACAATAAATCTCTACTCTAGAAGATGCACATAATTAACGTGGATTTACATGTCGAAATCAATTTATAACATCCTTACAATTTTTTCTACATGCGAACGTTATAACTTCTAATAGAATCCCAACCTCCAATCTAAATATGCAAAGGGTTTGATTCTTGATTCGTATTAAAAATATGAATAAAAATCAGTACCAATTTTAGTTTCATTTTCCCTAATTAGTCTTTCTAATTGATTTTAAAATAATAATAATTATTAGTGCTCATGTAACATTTAGAACTTATAATACCAAAGGGAATAATAGAAGTATTCATGCCTGAAAAAATCATTTAAAGAATCTGATTGGATGATTGCGTTCATCTCGAGAAAATAACGAAAAAACACTGGACGATCTTCACAAATCTTGATTAAGTTCTTCAAATCTTGAGTTGAAAGTTGTGCTAAATGGGTTTAGGTTTTGAAAGAAAAGAGAGGATGAAAATTATGGGAGGTTCTTGCCTTAGGAGAAGGATAAAATATGTTTTGAAAGCCCTAATCCCATCACTTTTGTTTTTATATCAAAAAGAATTTGAATCCTATATAACTCTAGAATTAAGGAGTTTTAATATTGAAATTCTGTACAAGAGAACCGGTACGCCCCTCCATTTGAATCGGTTCGAATTCCTTGACATTCGAATTCCCCCCTTATTTTATAAAATGAAAAACTCTCCTATTTTGACTCCGATTTCAACTCCAATAAAAATACCTTTTTATATAAATCAAGATTAACATTTTTGAATGTGAAAATAAATAATTTTCAAAAATTTATTTTTACCTGAAATTTTAGACACTGAACAGATTTTACGATTTAAAAACACGGGGAGTTACATTGGAGAGAGAAAACCGTTATCGAGGGTCAGAGGGAGAGAGAAAAAAACCCGACTTCAATAGAGAAAATAAAACAAAAAGGATAAAATATTTATGAGAATTTTAAGAACTCGTCTCTTTGTAAATCCATCCCACGAGTCATCTCTTGAGTGGTTAATATATATATAAATCTATATTTTGGAAATCTAAATATCTCACCTCTTGGAAATCTAAAAGACATAAATTAAGAGGGGGAAGGTGAATGAATGAAAGGGTAAAAGAAAAGGGTGTGAGAAAATGAATAAAAATGCGTAGAACAGGGATAGAATAAATGGAAGAAGAAAGGAAAATCAATTATGATTGGAAAGAGAGGGAAAACGTATATAGTCAATTACGATTGGAAGCTAGAAATTTCACCTTAAGAGGCTACGTGGAAGGCTGAATAAGAAGGAGTCTTAACTCATGTATAGCATTTTATAGTATTAATATAGACTAGTCTTTAACCCTTGCGATGCACGGTTGTTACATACATAATTTATAACTATTGAACGAAAAACACGTAGGATTAGGTTCTTATAATCCGATGTTTTCTATCATTGCATGACAACCTCCACCACACAATAACAATAACACAAATCCATTGTGAAATCTAAAGATAATAATTTTAAAAAAAACGTGTATATATATGTGTGTGTGTGTGTGTGAAACTCGTTTTAGTTTTTATGAAGTTTTGACAGAGTTTTCTATGTTTTATCATGAGAACCAACTTGTTTAATTTGTCTAAAATAACAACAATTTCCCTAAACAACAACAATAATACCGTCCAATAATTTAGTTCACTCAAATATTCAAAAATTACATTTTCAACAATAATTGAGATAAAGTTCACTGACACAAATATGAAAGAGCGAGGGGTTCAAACATTTGGGGATGAAAATCTAATTTTTGAAACTACTTCTACAAAAAAAATTTAAATTCGAGCGACCATGAATTCTCAAGGCTTCTCTTTATTCCAATTCATCGAAGTCCTACAAAATTATTTTGAATTTTAAAGTTACTTTTTTTGGGTTGTAACTTTGCAAAATATTTGCGACAACTATTCATTTTGTGAGTACATGTTCAAATGTTCTCATCCTTTTGTGTTTTGGATCATCATTGTCATCATTAATCTTGTATATTGTCACAACTGTAAAGGTTACATTATTGGTTTTGAGGTTGTATGGCTTGATCTCAATTTGGAAATTGAAGTTTTTACCTTCCATGTTTTGTTTGAATTTTTCCATCTTTTCAGTATTTGAATGTTTTTACGTATTAATTGTAAATTAATTATCAATTGTACAAATACCAAAATTTATAAATATATATATCTAATTCATACCTTGGATTCAACTATTTCTTTTTGTGTTACTTGTAGACAATTGAGTGCCGTAAACCCAAACATTATGAAGAAAGCAAAATCAATTTCATTTTCCACTTCTAATTGCTCCTTTATCACTATTTTTGGTTATGTATTTCTTTTTAGTTTGACACAAAAATATGATCCATCTTCCCTTTGTTCCGTTAATGTACGACATAAAAAGTAATGCAACCCATAATAATCTATGATTCTAGCTATTGTAGCCTTATACGTGTAAAGCTTCCCTATTTTATTATTTATTTGTTAGTTTATTTATTCTTTATACACACACACACACACACATATACACACACTCTTTAAAACTTACTGATGTTGTATCTTTATTGCGGAGTGAAGCATTCAATTCTTTTACAGTTTTGTTATCTTTGTTTTGATATCTTCAACTCACAGGTGAAACTTCATTGATGCTATTGGAGACATGGTCAGCTTTTTGTGGGGTGACCTGCAATGTAAAAGTTACTAAATATTTTCACTAACATGAATAAATATTTAAAATTCTATGTTTTTACCTCGATCTAATTTGTGCGACTTTTTAATTTTCAGGTTGTAATATACCATAGTGGATGCATGACCCGAGAAATCGCTCTCCTCTGTCATCATATGAACAATATTTTGTTGATTTATTTTTCCGTGCTATGAATAAGTATGTAAATATCATTTTATTTAATAACTTACTATTAAATGTTATTGCCTTCGTCGTTGTTCCAATGATGATGCATTGTTTGTCTTCTTCTCTTGAAACTTTCTCGCTGAAGGTTTTTTTCTTGATCTCTCCGTAAAGTGAGTTTGACTTTTTTCTTTTTGCATAACCAGGAATTGTATAACAAAAAATCAATAAGTGGAAAATCTTGCTTACAGTATTTTTCATAGTTTGTCTCTCCATGATTAATAACTTTTGTTTGACAATATAATTTCTATCATTTGTGTTGTCTTCCCCCCCTAATGTTTTTGTGATTTTGTGGGGAATATGAGATGGCATCTCCAATGACATCTACAAAAAGAGTTTGTTAACACACACACACACACACACATATATATATACACACACACACACACACACACACAGACACACACACACACACACACACACATATCGTGGGTAACTAAGTATTTTATGGTATCTCATAGGTATTCATTGTTTACGCCTATTTTTTAGCTTCACTGTATTCAACAAAATTGAATTATTTGATGGATCCATAATCTTTTTTGAATTTTATACGTGTATTTTTCTTGAACCTTATGCAGTATTTGTGTGCACAAGATTTGAAATTTCCTTTTGCCCATCTAACATTGAAATTTTGAATCCTTTGCACTTTTCCTTTGTTCGTATTATCTTCGAATTGCTATAGCAGTGACGATGGAATTTTTGCTTGCATATTAGTATTTTGTTATATTCAAGGTGAATGTTGTAGTACATATATTGTAGTAATCATTAAACACAACATAAGTTTCCAATTCTATGAATTGTAAAAATTGAATATATGGCACTTACTGCTGCATCTATTAGGATGAGATTTTGAGTTATAATCACATTAGTCTTATTCCGTGATATCCACATCCTTGTAAGTCTCACTCGGATTCTGGCCATTTTTGTGCTCAAGTTGAGTTCATTTTACTCCATTTGTGACATAGTGACCTGCAATGAAAATATTATTATTATGTAAGGAGTTTAAAAAGTATTTTGAATTTAATAGTTTTCTTTAGTTTTACCTATTTTCGTGTTACTAAATACTTCCTTGAACACTATATTTTGTGTGTATCCAATTGGTTCGCCTTCGTTTATCTGTATTAATTTTTTAAGTTCTTCGCATGTTGTCTTTTTTGAGATGGCATCGTATAATTGTCCATGGGTAGGAAAAGTCCCACATTTTTATTGTTTGCCCTTCACTTTTATTTATTTTCATTGCAAAACACATTATTATTGGGAACTACCATCTTCTCATGATAAATGGATATTTTGCGATGTTTGGTGTGAGGATTACTCTTGCTATGAAAATTCTTTTCCCGATGTTTGACCCTGTTATTATCTTTTCTTCTATCACTTTCTTAGTCAATTATTTAATTCTCAATCTTGTACCATTACATAAGCCTTCACTTTGATTAAGATTCCGAATCAACATAATTGGCATCCCTACCTTTAGATGTAAATATTGGTTTGAGATTCTTAAAAATTGTAACTTGTACAGATATGCAAAAGGGAACAACATCTCTTGACTCATTTACATTGGGCGTAATGAGTCTGAACTTCGATATATCTGCAAGTCTTTAGGAATGCAATTTATTACCTCCGTATTTATATCATCTAAAATTTCATTCGATGGAGCTAATATGGATCTTTCTTGTAAATAATTTTGATCTTCATATCAATTTGCAAAATTGGGGTATGAGCTTGAGATAATTTTCCTAATGTTCTCACCTTTAGGAATTAACATATTGTCTACTATTTTAACCTAAGTTTCTTATGTTTTATCTTCAAGTGCTACGGTCGGTATTTTTCCATTTATAAATCCAATCTCATTTACTGAATGTTGTTATTTATTCTCTTGTTCTCTCATTTGTATTTTCTTGCATAAGCCTTATGTTTTGTGTCAAGGTGTATAATTTTCAATTGTTCCATAGGTTTGAACTGTTTATTGCAGCGTCGACAATCCCTTATCGACTTCCTTTTGGTATTATCTGTAAAATCTTTTCTAAAATCTCCTCCTAATAATATCATCTTGCCAGCAAAGTGTTTATAATTTTATTCAGTCAAATCTTTCAGAGTGCGATCAACAGGTTCAAATACATGTTTATGATTCCTCGGGCCTTCATCCCAAATAATGCAACTTGTTTTCTCAATCAATTCTTCTAGATTGGAATGTACATGTATGTCACAAAAAGAATGTTCATATTTGTTGATATTCATCTTAGATCTCGAATGTGCTATTATACCTCTGAGAAGTAATAGTGATGTTATGCTCGATGAAGCCACTGCTAAAACTATCTTTTATTTTTTATCTTAATGTTGAGATAATTGTTTTGTATAGATGTGTTTTTCCAGTTACCATATACAAAACAAATCCTCCTAAATTTGTTTCTACGGCTTCAACGACATCTCGGAATACACTTTTCTGATCTTCATTGAGTGTAGCTTCCATGTTAGTGAAATCACACAAGTGGTTTATTTCTTCCATGATGAGTCTGTTTCCCATTTGACTTTTGATTGTCTCGTCAGGTAGTGGTGTTCCACTGGAACCATTTAATAATTTGTTACCCCTTTTTAGAATTTCTTCTATCTCAAACAATATAATTTGTTTCAATTGTTCTTCATTCAACTCCAAAATGGTATTATTCATTAACTACCTTTGTTAGGTGATTATATCATCTGAGAGGTGCTCCCAGTGTCTGTCCCATAGGTCGCGTGGATTCATTTTTCATAATAAATCAGTAATGCTGCAAACAATTCCCGCAATTTTTTCTCTATAAACCAATGGATCACTTCTTTAAAAGCCTTTAGCCATCCATTATCGTCATCTAACAATAGGTGTTATAAGCATCAAAATTTGAAA
The DNA here is from genome assembly GCA_949130495.1 of Sambucus nigra. Classification (NCBI taxonomy): domain Eukaryota; kingdom Viridiplantae; phylum Streptophyta; class Magnoliopsida; order Dipsacales; family Adoxaceae; genus Sambucus; species Sambucus nigra. The sequence goes on along the minus strand of OX422215.1, from coordinate 278,781,062 downwards.
TTTTGATAGCATATGTCAATAACTTTTTTGATCTCTATGTAATTCTTAGGTCCTTTGACAATGTTAAGAAGAAAATATGGATAAAATCGTTCTCCAGAAGTAGGGTTCACATAATACAACCTTTTGATACGAACGATGCACACTCTATTTTTCCCTTTTTTCCAATTCTTTTTGTTCTTTTGCCACACCCATTGAGTTGGAAGGTCCACATAGGAAAGTTGTCTGGCTTCTTCATTTTATGTATTTGTTTTCATCCTCTCCTTAAACATTGTTCGTGTAACATTTTCTCTATTGATTACATCAAAATCATCATTGTCATCAAAGTAGCCGACTTGTTAATTTTAAACATGATATATTAATCTTTCAAGAGTTTGCTATTGATATTTAATCTCAAATTTAAATATTCTCCAAGGTGCTTCTGATGCAGAAAGGTATCGAGAATCCAAATATTTTTTGACTTCGTCTTCTTGTGCCGCTTCATGTCCTTAACTTGTAGTATTTCTTGACCTATTTGGTTCTATGACTGCAGTGACATGGTCTTTTCATTTGTTAATGTAGTGGAATAGGTATTTTATCTTTCTCGTCTAGTTGCAACATTCTACATTGTCCTTGGTAGTTTACCAACAAATCGACATTTTGGGGATGGGAAACAACCCATATATTGTCCACTTCAAATTCATTATTCGCTTCTTTTCAACCATTATCTCTTCTCATATCGACTGAAAGTCCACTATTTTCAATAATTTCATGTTTACAAAAGTTTTTTTTAGTTATTTGAGCACTTCATCTCCTTCATACATGGTGAGTATGGATTTGCATTTTCAAACGATCCATGTATCATAAACTGCATGACCATTTCATAAGCATTCAGATCTTTTGCATTGTCTGGTAGCTCTGTTGATATTCTTTTATTAATGTCAGTAGGTGTTTTTGGCTTATCATTATGAGGTATGAATTGTAGTATGTGTGCATGGGGTAATCCTCATTTTTTGGAATTCTATTGTGTATATAGCTATTTGAGAAATAAAAAATGTGTAATTAATAAAAAATGTAATAAATATTACACATTTTGTTTTGTAGTGCAATTGCCATCACTCTGACGAAGTGGTTTTTCTTGTCTAAATCACCCATGAGTTGGTTTAACGTGATTTTGAAAACTCTAGTGACAAAATTAGTCATGTCCTCAGATTTTCGTGTATGAATCAAATTTAGGTATTGCATGACTTCATCCCATTTTGAATTATATGTGAATGTGATGAAGTAATCCGGGGTTCCAATATATCTAAAAATTACTATGGCGTCTTCATAATTTTGCACCATATATCTAGGTCCTCCTGTGAATGTTGCAGGTAGTATAACTCTTTTTACTATCTATGAGGGAGTGGTATCTCGTCCTTCTAGTACATCTTTTAGTCCTCTATATAGATTCTGGTGTCTTTTAACCCAAGTTAACATGTATTACTTAATACATGCATATGCGTCTACCAACAATTGTTGATATAATCCTCATCCACGAAGTAAGCCATTTTATTTATCATCCATTTATTGTATTATATATGCATAATATTCTCTCATGCTAATGTATTTTCGCTTGTATACTTTAATTATCGATCAACTATAGTACTCAATTTTATACTTATATATGTCTTCTCCGTATGTGAATAACAAAGAATATTACTTTGACATACAACTTGGGTGAAACTCATCCATCCTTTGAAGAACACCTTCCTTTTATTCAATTACTATATCTCTTTAACCATTCATTTCGTTTTCCCTTCCAACAATCAAAGAGGTAACTTTTGAAGCTATCGACATATTATATTAGCGGATATCTCTTGATCGTTGTGCCAATATTAATAGTATAACAGGGGCATAATTTTCTTCTCTGAATCTATCCCTGAACATTCGAAAAACCTTTACAATGACATTGTGTTCATCAATCATTTCTATAATTCCTTCTACGATGTTTGTATCTAAACTGTTGCCACTGAAATAATTCAATTTATTATCGATTTCATGTTCTGTGTCAAATATGTATAATTATGCAAGCCTCACCAATTCTGTAACGGGCAATAGTGAACATATTACGTTATGGTTTTGTCCATTTGTATGGTATACATATGGTTCCCCATCTCTACTATTAACTATACGGTCCACCTTTCCACCTGTTGATGTGAAGACAAACATCGAATTGTAGGTTCTTATGTTGTCCTTGAAGGAACTAAGGCTTCCCACGGGGACGCAATTTGGAACCAAACTAAACATTATGTCATTTAATCTCAATTAATAAAAAAAGGAAAAAATTATGTCTTTAACCTGAATTGGCCAGGTCCGTCCTGTTAGACCGTCATTAAGTCAAAAGGGCTTCCAACCTTAATCATTGATAAACATTTAAAACCATTCACTCAATTAAAATTATATTCATGACATATTTCTCCCAAATTAGGTGTGTACTCCTAGCCTAACTATCTATTGTGCTATGTGGAAGACTCTTGGTTAATGAATATTGATAGCACACGTCTCATCCTAACTGAATAGACATTATAATCAGTAAAATGATACAAGTATTAGACAATAAAGGACATGGTGTTGTCAATGGATCCATGAATATAAACATCAGTACAAAACATACATACATAAAAAATCAATATTAGAGCCATTTCTCAAATGAAATAATCCACCATTGAACCAGAACAAAAGCAACTTCATTTGTATCTTTGTTTGATCGCATGGGTATCCATGTATACATAACAAGATCCTAACCACAAAAATTTATCAAACATGATATGTCCATGTGTGTGTTTGTGTGCATACATAAATATAGAAAACAATATGTAAGTAATAACCGAAATTCCAAAGTTAAATATATACCTGATTACGGAGAGAAAAGAGAAACCAAACAAAACCCAAATAGATACCCGATTATTAAGAATAGGAAAAATTCAGATTTAATGTCAGCTACTCCCAAATTGAAATCGCAAAAATATGATAATTAAACTCACCTTAAATACCATTCAGGTATTATGGTTGAATATAATTAAACTCGCCTTAAATACCATTCTGGTATTGTGGTTGAATTTGAAAACTACTATTTTGTTTATAACTTTGAGATAAGCTTGAATTTGATTGAGAGAGGGAAAGCCTCCATGAGGGAAAAATATTTTGCTACAGAGAGAGAAAGTGGGAGATTGAGTTTGGATTACGAAACTAATTTTGATGCTTTCATAGAATGTCGAGAAAGAGATAGGAATTGATTTCGCTGCTCTTGGAGAAATTAAAGGAAGTGGGTTACGTATGTGTGAATTGATTTGAGTTAGGAACACGTGGATGGATGGTGTAGAATAGGTTTCTCTCTCTTAATTGGAAACCTCGAAGAAATCTCACGCGTTCTTAGTAATGACGTGGCACTCTAAAGTTCACTCTCTTGAGAGAAATGAGTTATTATATAGAGAAAATAGATATGAAATAGATGCATTACTTTAAAAGAAATATATGCATGTGTTTAAAAATATTCGCACAATCTCCCGTTCAATTCAATAAGCACATGATAACAATTGACATAAGTAAATATATTTTATATTTTTTACATATGGGGCATCTCATGTTTTCTAAAAAATAGAAAATTCTACTTTTATAATTTTTTTTTGAAAGGAAGTAATTATTCCATTTAACATGTCTAGATTCTCACTTTTTCAAAATAAAAAATAGTTTGAAAATACAAATCAACAATTTAATGGATATAACCACGGTATTTATTAGAAACTTCTAATTTAAAAAAAAAAATACTTAATGCAGTTCAATAATCAAGAAACACAAACTACCATGAAAAAGGTTGACTGCAACCTTCAACATCATCATTAACTCACATTTCAAACAATTATTATAGATGAAAAATATTGATTAAGTTGATATTTAAGTCCAAAAAAGTGTTCTAAAAACATAATATTGAAGCACATAAAACATATTTATTTCCTATTAACAACATAAAGAAAATCTATTCTTAGAACATACCCTTAAAAGTAATTCAACATGTGAATTATGAACATGCATAAGGATATAGAAATAATAAATATATGAAGAGATACTTGTTCTGAATTTTGGTCGTAGGGACGTAATGTTGGTTGCTTTTTGAAGGTGATAAAAATGCAATGAAAAACTATACTTTAGGATTTCATCACTATCCTGATAAATTAAGTACAATAAAATAATTACAACTGTAGTTAGAGATACTATATCAAATTTAATTAATGTTAAAAATTCATACAGTAGATGGTAAAAGACTGAGCACAAGTTTTATTCTTTTGTTGATACAAATGTTAATACTTAATATAAAAACCATTTCCACCACATATAGTTCTTTGGCGACACCATCAACTAAATGCGGCGGTGCGACCTCTTTTCTCTCGATAATAATTATTGGTCTTGGGAGATCTGATGCGAGATCCTTCTACATCGAACATTTTGGACTAAACCAAGATTGTTTGTATGAGATCAAAAAATTGAATCAAATTTATTACTATTTATATAGGGACCAGAATTACGATGTCACGTGATCTTCACATGTTCGAAACATACCTACAAGCTTCTTGTGCATCAAGTTATTTAAGATTCCAAATCGTAAAGGACTCTCTCATATCCATCCTTTGGAGTAGTTCAAACTAAGAAGAGATTGGTCCAAAATTCTAGGGATAGCTATTAATAGAGCTTTGGACTCTCCTATGCTAATATATAAATGTAAACCCACCCCTCTTTGATAGGCACATGTGATATTATAACATCGGGTAGTACTAAAACTTTACCGACTAGTTCTTTGAGTTAATAAAATAGCAAACCCCTAACCCTTGGATGTAGGCATGTTGTCAAACCGTGTATATTCTTGTGTTGTGTGATTTTGAATTTAACCATTAAATACTTCTCTTAATTCAGCTTGTGCACATTGGATTCAAATATTGTATGAAATTACCACCTACAATTGGCACCGTATGTAGGAAGCAATCTGAGTTCTTTGCCACTAGCTTAATTCTTGGGATGTCTCCTCACCTAACCATTATCATATGAATGTGAATGACCAGGAGGGTCATCAACAAAACATCTATAAAGACCCATAGCGTTATCCCCTCAATAACAAATATTATGACGACCATAAGTCTCGTCAACTAACCCCTCCTTGTTAGAGGGTTAGATCTAAATTTGGTGAGTAATACCAACTCTCAGATGCTTGTTACAGAGGTTGTAGCCATGGAAGGAGTAACAAATAATAGAAGGAATGTTCCACTCATTAAAGGTCCCTTAAAGGGAGACCACACCCTGAATAGGCGAGGTGATGGAGAAATTTATGATTTTATTAGAAAGGAGCTAGGGAGACACGCAACCCATCAAGGGGCTTGTACTACCAAAGAGCTCTCCAGAAGAGTACTCGTTTGCCAAATCGAGTCACCTTTTATCTAGTCTATATAAGAGTTTGAGCCTCCCAAGAAGTTTTCTCCCCTAAGATTCAAGATCCATGATGGGAAGATAGATCCCACCGATCAAGTTAGGTAATATCACTAAGAGATGATGCTTTAGAACAGTGATGAAGGATTAATGTGCCAAATATTGCCCTCTATTATTAGAGACACTGCCCAGAATTGTATAAAAAGACGCCACACCGATCGAGAGCCTCATTTAAGAAACTGGAAGAATCCTTCATAGCCTGATTCAATTCTAGAAACACACTTCTGACAATGAAGAAAAGACCTAGGAAACACTCTGTGAGTATTCCAAAAGGTATTGGGAAGTGGAGGACTACACTGAGAAAGTAGTAGTGGAATCCATTAAAATTGTTTTATCCAGCTATTTTATGCTCTACCAATCCTTCACCATGAAGGAGGTCATCACGATCTATGACCGCATGGTTAGGATTGAAAAATATGCTAGGGTTAAAGATATTATGATAAATTGAGTTCACTAGGATAGAGAGCGATAAAAATAACCAAAGAATGGGGATAAGAAAGGGAAAAATAAAAAGTAACAACAAAATAGAAAGGGGCCGAGAAGAAGGATATCAAGAAGTCATTCAAGGAATTTAAAATAATGCTCTCCGAACTAATTTACAAGATCAAAGGTTAAAATTTTTCAAATGGCCTGAGAAGATGTTCAGCGATCCTAAGAAGAGGGACCCGACACTAAAATATGCATACCTTAAAGATCACAATCACAAGACCAAAAATTACAAGGCACCCAAGTCCCACCTCGAGGAGCTAGTTCAAGTTGGGCACCTAAATGATTTCGTAGAGAAGAAGGAAGGTTAGTAATAGCCCATGCACGACCAGAGACCAGATAACATCCTGGTTGACGACATGGGACATAAATTTATGTTAATCCATGGGGGACCAAGAACGGTCAATGTCCTGGACAAATATTTGGGTAATAAATTCCCAATGATTCATGGTGAGTCAAACCTAAAACAAATCAAGGGGAATGCCCTCAGAATGGAGGTTTAAAAGATCACATTAATCGTGCAAGACTTTTAGATTAATTTAGGTAAGCCCCTTGTAAGAAAATACCAAGGACCCGGAGATGTTGATTACATAAAGAACATCATTTCACTAATGATGAGTTAGTCTAATTGAGGACTCCCTACCACGATGCTCTTATCATCATTCCCAGAGTTGTTAACTGGGATATTGACAAGTCATTGCTAGACAAGGGTAGATCCTCATAAGTCACGTACCTCAAAATGTTCAATCAATTAAACTTGCATGCAAAAGACCTGTTGGAAACCACCGTTCCATTGGTTAAATTTGCAGTAAGGATGACCATGCCCTCTGAAAGGTAGTTATCCCTATCCGAGTTGGAGGGATCTACAAGCTTATTGAGTTCCTTATGCTGGATATAGAATCCCCATATAGCTCTATCCTCGACAGAGGGTGGTTTCAAGCCATAATTGCTATGTCATTCACCTACCATCAGAAAATAAAATGCATCACTGACAGAGGAGTCATGGATATAAGCAATAACTAAGCATTGGACACAAAATTTTTCATAGTTTTTGTCCAACCTAAGTAAAAGAAGAAGGAGGAAAAATCTATAGAGCAAGAGAAAGGCTCCATACCTCTAAATAACAACAAACGTATGGGTGACCTAGTATTGAGAAAACTTGGGCTGCCCCTGGCAATAGCATTATACAACCCCCGAAAGTGGTAGAGTTTAATGATAATCATCCTGAAAAGAAGGTATTGATCGTCTGTTCACTCTCAAAATAAAAGAAGAGAGATTTGTTAGTTTTTCTCAAAGGAAAACAAGATGTATATGCATAGAGGACATATGACATGCCAAGAATTAACCAAAAAGTGATGTGTTATAAGATTTATACAGATCCATTGCAATTACTAGTGGCTTAAAAGGCATGACAAACTGTGACTGAGAATGCCAAAGTTGTCGGAGAGGAAGTGGGAAGACTTTTGAAAGAGAAGAACATAAAAGGAAGTTTAATTTCCCAAGTGGTTATCAAATCCAATAGTCGTAAGGAAGATGAATGGGAAGTGGAGAGTCTGAGTGGACTTCACTGATTTGAATGGTGCATGCCCAAAGGATAGCTTTCCTTTGCTAATGATTGATCAGTTGGTTGATGCCACTGCTAACCATGAGAGTATGAGGTTTCTCGATGCTTACTCTGGGTACCATCAAATCCCATTATTCATCCCCAACCACGAAACGACTTTCTTCATCACCACTTTAGGGCTATATTGCTACATGATGATTCCGTTCGAATTGAAAAATGCTGGGGAGACCTACCAGAGGCTCGTGACAAAGATGTTCAAAGAGAAATTGAGAGACATCATGGAGGTCCATATAAATTATATGCTTGTGAAAATCAAAAGGAAGGGGACTACCTTGCAGACCAAGTAAAAACTTTTGAAGTCCATTATTATAGAATGAAGTTCAATGCAGTGAAGTGCTCATTTGGGGTACAATCAAGAAATTTCCTTTGAAACCTAGTCAGTCAAAGAGGTTTTGAGGCAAAAACTGACCAAATCAATGCCATCAGGATGGTGCATCCCCCCAAGACTATGCTCTAGGTATAAAAATTGACTGGCGTGCTGGCTGCCCTCAATCAATTTGAATCCATATCCTAAAATAACTTCCGACCTCTCTTTAAAGCACTCAAGAAATAAAGGAAGGAAGTATGGAATAAAAAATGCACCAGGGAACTTGAATAAATAAAGAATTATTTGATTAAACCACCACTACTGACAACTTTACATGATGGAGGCCCTTTGTACTTGTATGTGGCGGTGTTCGATAGAAGTATAAGTTCAACCTTTTTTTATGAGAATTTTGGGGGTTAGGCTCCAATTTATTATTCACGGAAACTATTGCTCGAAGCAAAAAAAATATTCCTTCCATTGGAAAAGATTGCATACGAGTTGGTGATAAACTTCAGGAAGTTAAAACACTACTTTAAGGCACACACTGACATTGCTTTAACCTCCTCTCCTCTGAAAGTAATTCTCAACATTACCTATCTAGATGGAAGTCGAAGTGGTAGGTAGAACCTTGAAGGTTTGATATCCTGTTTTAGCCTAAAACCTCGCCAAAGGGCAAGTCATAACATACTTCGTCACCGAATTTTTCAATGATCAAGAACCGATAGAGATTGGAAACAAAAGTATAAACTTTGTCCAATATCCAATTGAAAAAGGTGATAAATGGGTACTGTATATTGATGGAGCCTCAAATTCCAAGGGGAAAGAGTAGGGATATTATTGGTATCCATGGAGAAAGCAATCCTCAAAAAGGTAATTCACATAGGATTTGAAGCCTTGAATAATGAAGATGAGTATGAAGCCTTGCTTGGCAGATTACAAAAAGTAATATCACTAGGAGCCCGTCACATTAGTGTCTTCCATGACTCAAAGCTGGTATCAAATCAAATATAGGATATTAACACACTAGTTATGAGTGTATAGTCATATACCTTGAAGAATACAAGCATTTAGTCGCTAGTTCATACATGTATAAGTGCAATAATTGCCAACAAGGAACAATAGTCACTCTGACACATTGGCAACACTCGCTTCAGCTATTAAGGGGGATAGAAAATAGATGATTAAAGTGGAATACCTTGACTGAACTAGTATCAACAAAAGGAAATATGCCGATCTAAGTGGATCTGATTATGCATGACCTAATGGAAGATAAGTTATGGGTGAAATCTACTCGTTTTCACTTGGTAAAAAAATAGAAATTTTATCGGTGCTCTTTTTTAGGGCCTTACCTCCAATGCGTGCTCGTAGACGAAATCGAGCATACCCTCTACGAGCTTCATGAGGGGATATATGGGAGTCGTTCATGGGGAAGGTATATGGCATTTAGGGCAATAAAAGAGGGATATTGGTGGCTATACATAAAAAGGGAAGTAGTTTCCAAGGTTTAAAATATAAGAACTGTCAACTCTTCTCGCCGTTGGTATACCATCCGGCTAGTGACATCAAGTCCCTCACAAGTCTTTGAACATTTACCCAGTAGGTACTTGACATTGTTGGTCCATTGCCCCCCGTGTCTGGTAGTAAAAAGTATCTATTAGTCAACACTAACTACTTCTCTAAATAGGTTAAAGGGGACCCCTTGCCGAGATTTCGATATAACCACATTTATATGAAAGAATATCATAACATGGTTTGGCATGCCTCGGATTATCATAACAGATTATGGAACTAATTTTAAAAGTAGCCTCTTTTAAAGATTTTATAACGAGAAAAATATTATGCATTACTAAAATTCAATGGCCTACCTTAAAAAAAATGGGCAGGCGTAAACTTCCAAAAAGGTAGTCCTCGACAGAATCAAGAAGAGGTTGGAAAAAGAAAAGGGCACTTGGGTCGACCAACTTCCCCATATTATTTAGTCATTCTAATCAATGCCCTGGTGATCAATGGGAGAAGCACCCTTTGCATTAGCATACTAAATGGAGGCGGTGATCCTATTTGAAGTAGGTCTAATAACTATGAAATCCACTTTAGTCAACCAAGATCTCAATAGCGAATCAATAGATAAGAGCTTGACTTAGATGATGAAAAAAGAGAATTAGGTCTTGTAAAACTTGGCTCCTACTAGCCATAATTGATGAAGCAATACAATAGGGGGTTCGAGTGATAGAAATCAAGGTCAGAGATTATGTGCTTAGAAAGATTGTACAATTGATTCCCAACTGGGAAGACCCATCCAGTGTAATTTGTGACCATTTAATGGGAGAATACCACTTAGAAATAATAGAGGGCATGGAGGTTCCCCAATCTTGTAACATATCCAATTGAAACAAGTTTTAATTTTTGATTTTTAGTTTATGATTAGCTTGTTTTATTTATTTTTATTTTTAAGTTTCTTTATGAAGTTCTTTTAAAATTCTCGCACTTATCTCCATGCTTTGTTATAAGTGGCATGAAAATGAGTACTTACTAAAAAAGATCAATTAGTTGAATGAATTCTCTCAAATGTATTTCTTACTAATGTGATAATTATCTTCTCTCAAATGTCTTCTTTTAAGACAAACTAGTTGGGCGACCGTAAACAAACTCTGAATAGAGGTCTACTTATAAGGCTAAGTGGTTGGTCGGCTAACATAAAAAGTTGTAGTGAATAATAAAATATGAATAATAACTTATCGCTGATGAAAGTCCTACAGGGAATCCTTAGGCATCTACGACCATCCAGGACATAAAAATCCTCTTTGGGTAATGACCCCACAAACAAGTGCATTTTTTTTAATTTTTTTTACTCTAGGCCTAAGGTTAGATGTGAAGACTTTTACTAAAAGGTAAAACCGGAAGACCACACATCATATTGGGAAGCAAAAATGAAAAAAAATCCATTAACACTTTAAATTTATTACAAGGAAATTGAAAAGCGAACAATTTATGACAAAATGATAAATACAACTTGATCCATTGCACGATCGAGATGGCTCTTTCAATGAAAGCATAACTCCGATAGATGGAACATCAAATTCATGAGGAGTAACGATCAAAATCATATCTCTAATCCTTGACGAGACACCGGGACTCATCCTATCAACCAAGTGTTGAGGTAGGTAGAGTTCATCGTCTCCATCAATGCCGAAGTTGTCAAGGTATTTTCTTTTAAGGCTAATCGAAATGGAATTCGTTGGGATTATGAAACGTCTAGCTTCTAAGGAGGATCTTGATGATCAAAGAAAGCTGGGTCATACAAATACCATAACTCATAATCCTGTGGGACCTTTGCCACTATTGGGGCATTAAGCTAACCATGTTTATAAGCAACATTTCGGGCATCGCTCAGGGAAGGATTCATATTGCTAAGAGCCTCATCATATCCATCCATCCAGACCTGGTGAGGTTGTTTATTGAACTAGAACGTGAGATAATCAATCTTTTCAGTCAGACTTATAATGGTTGATAATTTATTTAGCATAGACTCATTGGGCTTATCTATATCTTTTAGACTAATTTCTTTCTTCCTTTGAGAGGATGACTGACCCTTGGAATTCACAACTTTGTCATTTAAGGACTTTTAAGTCTTCTACAGATCCTCCATCAACTGCGTTCTCTTCTTTAAAAAAGGAAACGCCCTCCCAGACTTGTCCTCTTGGTATGGACTTATTGAGTCTTTTAAGCACAACTCTCAGATCACTATTGTCTTTCTCAAGGATAGTGGAGACCTCTCTAGTTCCCACTATATCGACATGTAGAATAAACTTTTTCCTCGAATGAGCGAATTCAATGGTGGCCCGCCTCTCATCAAATTCACACTTTCTTATCGGCTCGATAAGATTTAGTTTAAGTTCAGGATTTCGATCGGATAATAACCCCTTGTGACTGTGTTGAGCAATAAAAATCATGTCATGAAAAGTGGTATTATTTGTGACAGCCTGATGAAATAGGTGATGAAGATTCAAGTATGTTTTTTTCTCCTGAGTTGAAATATGAAAACCTAGGTGCTGGTTAAGCTCATCATCCTCATCATATTCACCGTGACCAGTTTTGAATAGTCTTCCACGTCTTTCTTGAAAGTCATTCTGAGTAGCGACCAGTGTTGAAAGTCTTACATTAAACTGCATGAACGGATATATAAGTTTATCAAACAAAATAAAAGACTTACAAAAATCAAACGAAATGACAATGGTTGAATCAAACCATTAATTCCATTAAAAAAGGATTACAACTGGGGCATTACCCTACATCATTTGGAATACTAAAAGAAAATACAACATTCTCTAATTAGAAGCACTAAGAGAATGTCTTGCCGACCTTGTCCTTCTCAACGTCCTTCTCTGCTGTAGACTAATTTTTTATTAGAATCCTTCTCTTTCACTTTAACCACCTCATCATCATCATTATCAACTACTTTCTAAAATTAAGGGGTAACCTAGATGCTACTCTCTAAAGAGGTCTGACCCCTCACCTGTAGAGACCTTAACTAGAGCCCCATGCCAGTCATTTTTAAAAAATATACCTTTTTAAGGTAGCTAATCTACATTTCAGCATCAACATAGGCTTTATCCCAACAATGGATAAAGGCATCATCGTTGTTCTTCAAAACACTAGCCAAGACCTTCTCATCTGCAGCCTTAGCTTCAGTTGCTTGTTTCTTAAAAAGGTTGGCCTCAACCTTAGCATTTTCGCCTCCTTTTTAGCCTGCTCGGTAGTAACCACAAGAGTGATCTTCTCAGCCTGCAATCTCTTAAACTTCTCGTCAAGCTCCTACTTCTTGATCGTCTTAATATTGTTCATCTGCTAATCAGTCACCATAGATTTGCGTAACTCACTTATAACTTTTTTCATCAACAGAGTATGCCTTCATTCGATCATTCCTCTCCAATAATTGATCGTAATCAATCAAGAACTGGAGAACAAAAAGTTGTACAAACATGAGAAAAATCCAAGGGACGAACATAAAAGAATAATATGAAGGAGATAAACTTATAAGGGAGAGTTTGTGGTTAGCATGCTCCAATAAAAGATGAATCTTATTTATCCATTAGGAAAACACCAGACCTAATCAAGTTCCTAGACATATCAGAATGAACAAAAATAGAGGATACCCCCTTACCCTTACCATCAGTGTTTTTCCCCACAATGTCCAATTGAGGAGTCGGAAAATAATACTTATTTTTCCTCCTTGAAAGAGGCTTGTGGTCCTTATGAAGGGAATCAAAAAGGTCTATGGGATTGGTGAAACCCCCAAATTCACTTTTATTTCTCGTCGATTGAGTAAGATTTTTATCTTTGCCTGATAAAAGAGCATCCTGGTACCAGCTAGGGGTGGCAATTTTTTACACGACACGATAACCCGACACGAACTCGACACGAAGTTAGCAGATTAGGGTTGACGATTTCTTAACATAAACTCGAATATGACACGACCAGCCAACACGAATAATAAACGAGTTAGTGTCAAACACGTATAACTCGAAAATGACATGAATAGACCCTCTTAACTCGTATTTTATGGAGAATATATTAGATAATTTATATATCTTGATAGGCATTCTATAAAATTCATAGAGAATCGGATGATAATTATTTATGTGTTGAAAGAATTTGAAATTAATTAAATTTAAGTTATTGTAGTCCTATGATTGGTATGATTGGTTAAGAGAGAGGAAAAAATTATTTTATATTTTACTTAATGGGTTATGCGGGTCAACCCGAACAAAACACGATAATAAATAGGTCGGGTTAGTGTTTACTCATCTGACACGATTAGTTAAATGGGTCGGGTTAGGGTTGACTAATACTTGACACGAAACTGACATGACACGACCCGAACACGACACGACGCACATGAATTGCCACCCCTAGTACCAGCATGTGCAACACCAACATTTGTAGTGATCAATTTAGTAAACTTCATTTTCACCATGGCACTGGGGGAAATGGTATAAGGAACCAAAGAAACATCAAAAGGTTCAAAGGAATATGGTGTGATGTCCTCAGATAATTCATCCCTTCCCGAGTCTAAGAATGTGGAAGCCTTTGGGTAATCCAAAATAATAGGAACGACTGACCTTCTGTGCACTAGCATTGCAATAAATAAGTTTTAAATCTCTTGTACCTAAGTAGGAATGTCGACGACCTTTCTGTTGAATAACTCAAACCATTAGAAAATTAACAAAATTGATATTTTCTTCATGAGGAATCTTCTTTTTACTCTTTGTTTAAATAAAAATAAAGAGAATGATAACACATTAGCCTCAACCAAGAAGGGGGTTTAAATCTACTGATACCCGTAAGGGGTTTGATTATCAGGTTTAAATTCTTCCACTATGTTTTCGTCAATAACATACACCATGGTTCAAGATGACAAGCTCAATGAAATAGTTGAAAAGTGAAGGCAAAGAAGATTAAAATGGAGAAAGAGTTTCAAAGTTATTTCAGGTGGAGTGATGACAATAAAAATATATCCTTTAAAAGATTATAGGTGTTTCAAATGAATTGAAAAATGGGCAAAAAAGTGGGAACCATCGTCTTATAGCGAGAAATGCCCTCACGATTCCCCAAAACATAATGATTACACACGCCTATGCTGGTTGTCGAAGCGAAGATTTACTACTAATAAAAGGTAATATTTACTAGCCTTCCTCTGGGACACTCAATAATCAAAAGAACCTTCAATTTTAGGGATATTTACAAAACTACCCTTCGATCAAATAACAAAACTCTCGCCTGAAGACTTGTCAAAGTCAAAAGTGGACCTGGGCATAATAAAACCAGTGACCCCAAAGTGAAGCTCAACTTTGGAGGCAATTGAGGGACTAGAATTACTATATCATGTGACCTTCTCATGTTCGATACAAACCCACAAGCTTCTTGAGCATCAAGTTAATTAAGATTCCAAGTCACAACGGACTCCCACATATACATCCCTTGGAATGGATCAAACTTGTAACATATAGATGCAAACTTCTAGGAATAGCTATCAACAGAGTCTGATGTGACACCCTGCCTAATTAAACCTTGGGTGATCAAGCCTTATTTTAATTTAAACAGGTTTCTTAAATGGTTCATTCTTAGCATCACTGTCGAACGCCTTTTTATTTACTAACCACCTAAATGAAAATAAACGGATGCCAAATTTTATCCTTCTTAAAATAGAACATTCACCATACAACCACATTACAAATTCTAGTAATGAATAAGCAGTTTGTAAAAATACTATGAAAGCAGGTAAAGTCTTGCCAAAAACCACGACCAATAAAAGACAACTACAAATCCATAACTAGAATAAACTCTAATAGTAAAGGTAGGACAACATGTCCCAACTAAGAATATTAAGACTGCGATCCTGCACTAGAACTGAAAAAGAGGAAGCGTCTAAACAATCCCTGCGACAACCACACTTGCTGCAGCTCCCAAATCTCTGGAATGAAATCATGCTGGGTGTCCCTGTGGCTGCGCACCTAAAAGGTTTTTAAAATTTTACATAGCAAGAGTTAGTACTCAAAACATTTGAAAATATTTTGCAAGCAGTTATCAGAATTAAGTTATTGATTACACATATTAAGGTTTCGCACACTCCCTTGAATTTTCTCACCTCTCTTACGTAGTACGTAACTATCGAGGATACTTAGTCTACCTAGTTATACTACCCATAATCGTAGTTAACTTATTTACTGTTCGTGGTTCTTATTCTTGTAATAATTACATCACGCTATAAATTATTACTAAGCCATTTATATTTCACTTCATTGTCTACTATTCTAAATTAGTAGATTATGCACACAGAATACATTTTATCACACAATAATGTATTTAATATTAGTTACCACTAACATATCCTTTTATTACACATAAAGGACTCTTGGTTCGGAATACTTCATCGACCCCAAGTGAAAGTTGGTTCGGAATGATCCATCGACCCCAACTATTTAAAAATATAAATATACGCACATATTCTGGTTCGGGACTCTTTCATCGCGACGCCAGTTAAAAGTTTGGTTCGACATTTTTCATCGACCCCAAATATATAATAATTTTATGTTAGTTCGGAATGTCACATCGACCCTAACATAATAAATTTCGGTAATATTCTCTTAACCAAAACTTTTTATATAATTTAGTAGGTACACACCGGCCTAACAAATCATACCCGTACGTAATATATTTTACTTATATTCACCGTACTTATTAATTACAATTTATTTCACTATTGTATTTATTCGAGTATTCACGCAACTCTAAGGGCCCTAGTTACCCCTCCCCTAATTCAGTAGTTAAGTTAATTTTAACCCACTGGTATTTTCTTTCCGGAATTTAATCTCACTCTTTTCGTAATTAAATTCTAAAAATCTCAACATACGGCTATATCGATCGTGCTTTCGTCAATCCATTTCTCCAAAATTCCTACTCAATCATTTGTGGAGAAATCTAATGATACACCTACTGGTAATTATAAAGTCCCCTCATAGGTAAAATATCATTTCTAAGGTTCCCAATAAGCGACGATAATTAAAGAAATTTTTCCAAAAATTCTCTAAAGTCCAGCCAGGGTCAATCGATCGAGGGGATATGGTCGATCGATCGGCTACTCGATCGATCGACCGATCAAGCAGTGACAGACCCAATTCATCTTCTTCCTACGGGTTTCACCCTTTTTAATTCTCTATCTTTCATGATAATCCACCATATTCACACCCAACAATTTCTAATCATTCTTACATGTTCTGGGATGATTACTAATGATTTAAAACAACAAAATCATTATAAATCTTGGCCAAATTAACTAAAAATCCCTTTAATATTCAAGAACCCTAAACTGCATTCTTTATATCTTTCATCCAAATTCCAGAATTTCTTACGAATTTATCATCAAGTTTTCTATGATATAAACATACTTGGAAACTCAAAAACGTCCTACATGCAATCCTTATCAATCATGGATCCTAATCAATTGTTTTATTCCAAAGAATATCATCAAAATCATGTTCTTACCAAAGCTTAATCATGGGTATTATAACTCAATTATTTTGTAAATAACCACTTGCCTTATGATTTGTAGGGTCTGATTTAGTGGTTGTTGATGATGGTTGATGATTTTGATACTTCAATCCTCCTTCCCCAACAATCTTTGAGGTGAAATCTCCTTAAAAATGATCCTTCCTTCCTTCTTTTGCCTTAGGAATTTGTCTCTCTCCCTCTTCTCTAATGGTTATGGTGGATATGTTTTTGTCTAACCCTAGCCTCCACTCTTATAATCTGATCTAGGGTTACAAAATTCATAGGTCATCTTTCCCATAATTGTAAAGAGACCAAAATGCCCCCGAATGGTCCCGGTTTAGCCCGAAAGTGACCCGGCACTCAACTAGTACCCCCAGGTACACTATTTCGACTAATTCGACCCTTTAGGAATCAACTGTGGACTCTAAATTACCGTTTGAGTCTCTTAAATATTTTTCCACTCTCATCCTTAATTTTTTTTGTCCGACGCGCGACACTCGGTTAAGATAACTCCGATACGTTCATATAGTCACTAGACCGTACATATCAACATTGAAAATTTACTACTCATATTTAGTAAATTTTTAATCGTCATATTCGTCTTTATTAACATTATATCTCATTAAATTACTCTTCTCACGTAATTTAAATAAAGTGTATATAATCACATTAAATTACTCTACTCACGTAATTTAAATAAAACTCTCATTAAATTACTCTACTCACGTAATTTAAATAAAACGTATTTAGTCACATTTCTCACGTAATTTAAATAAAGTGTATTTAATCACATTAAATTACTCTACTCACGTAATTTAAATAAAACTCTCATTAAATTACTCTACTCACGCAATTTAAATAAAACGTATTTAGTCACATTAAATTACTCTACTCACGTAATTTAAATAAAACATATTTTCCTAATTAAGCAGAATTACGGGGTATTACATACTTCCCCTCTTACAAAAGGAATTTCGTCCTCGAAATTAGAAAATACCTGTTGTGAATAATTCTGGATATTGCTCTCGCATATCCTCCTCCCGTTCCCAAGTGGACTCTTCCATATTGTGATGTCCCCACTGTACTCGAACTAAGGGTACCACCTTGGATCTTAGTTTGCGCTCACTATAATCCAGGATAGCCACGGGTCTTTCTTCATACGAGACATCTGGCTGCAAATCGATCTCCTCCAGTGGAATGTTCCAGAAGGCTCTCTCGCTCCTCTTATATTTCTTCAGCGATGCCACATGGAACACATCGTGTATTCGCTGAAGATGCTCAGGGAGTCCCAATCTGTAAGTTACCGGTCCCACTCTCTCAATGATGGGAAACAACCCCAAATATCTTGGTGCTAACTTCCCCTTTTTGCCGAACCTCGTAATCCCTTTCATAGAAGATACCCGAATTAACACCTGGTCGCCCACATCTAGTTCCACGTGTCTCCTACCAGCGTCAGCATAACTCTTTTTCCTATCCTGGGCTATTCGAATACGTCCTCGAATAAACTCTATTTTGGAGGAAGTATCATGTATCATCTCTGGCCCCAATAGCTTGTTATCCCCCACCTCCAACCAACAGGCGGGTGAACGACAAGGCCTCCCGTAAAGCGTTTCGAATGGAGCCATGCCAATAGTGAATTGGTAAGAGTTATTATATGCAAACTCTACCAAAGGGAGGTATGGCTCCCAATTTCCCCCAAAATCTAGAATACACATTCTCAGCATGTCCTCTAACATCTGGTTTACTCTTTCTGTCTGGCCGTCCGTCTGTGGGTGATATGCCGTACTCAACCGTAAGTCGGTTACCATGGCCTCCTGAAAGCTCTGCCAAAAATGTGACACAAATATCTTATCTCGGTCCGACACAATATTAATAGGAACTCAGTGCAGCTTAACAATCTCTGAAATGAATAACTGCACGTACCGCATAGTATCATAATCCGTACGAACCGGTAAAAAATGGGCTACCTTAGTCAGACGATCCACTATCACCCATATGGAATCATGACCCTTGAGTGAGGTTGGTAACCCGGAAATAAAGTCCATTGAGATACTCTCCCACTTCCACACGGGAATCTCTAGTGGTTGTAGCATCCCTGAAGGTCTCTGATAGTCAACCTTTATGAGCTGGCATGTAACACACTTTGAGATAAATTCTGCAATATCTCGTTTCATACTTGACCACCAATATACCTGCGCATATCCTGGTACATTTTGTCCCCACCTGGATGTACCGAGAATTTTGACCCGTGTGACTTTGTCATAACGGCATGCCTCAGATCATCATCTTCGGGTACTATCAGCCTACCGTTGAAACATAGTCCACCCTCTGAACTGATGGAGTAGAACTCTACCCCCTTGGCCTGTAATTGCCGTACTTTGTCCTGACAAAATGGGTCTTCTACCTGTGCCCTCACTACCCGCATAACGTTCTCAGGAGTGATAGCTAGAACTGCCAAGCATGCTCGCGCCATATCATCCTCGTGTCGGAGTTCACTCCACTTCGCCTTCCAAACTCCTGCTAACTCCCCGGTAGGTATTCTGCTTAACGCATCTGCCACCACGTTAGCCTTACCAGGATGATACTGTATATAGAATTGGTAGTCCTTCACGAATTCAAGCCACCTTCTTTGCCTCATATTCAGGTCCTTCTGAGTGAACATATACTGCAATGACTTATGATCTATGAAT
This sequence comes from Sambucus nigra, assembly GCA_949130495.1. Classification (NCBI taxonomy): domain Eukaryota; kingdom Viridiplantae; phylum Streptophyta; class Magnoliopsida; order Dipsacales; family Adoxaceae; genus Sambucus; species Sambucus nigra. The sequence continues at coordinate 278,761,414 of OX422215.1, read as the reverse complement.
AGCGTGAACTGCTCGCCCAGAAGATAGTGCCTCGATATTATCAATGCAAAGACAACCGCTGCCAACTCGAGGTCATGGGTGGGGTAATTCTTCTCATGTGGCTTAAGCTTTCGGGACGCATAAGTAATAGCCTTCTCCTCCTGCTGTAATACACCCCCAAGTCCTTGTAAGGATGCATTAGTATAGACTAGGTATTCCACTCCGCTCCTAGGCAAAGCAAGAACGGAGGCTGATGTCAACTTGTCTTTTAATTCATTAAATGCTAACTGTCAACTGTCACTCCATACGAAGGGAATTCCCTTCCGAGTCAGATTCGTCAACGGTCCGGCAATTTTTGAGAATCCTTTGATGAAGCGACGATAATAACCAACCAATCCCAAGAAACTTCGAATTTCTGTCGGTGTCGTGGGTTGCCCCCACTCCCTCACCGCCGATACCTTACTCGGGTCAACAACAATGCCTCTGCTAGATAGATGTGGCTTAGGAACTGAACCTCCCGAAGCCAAAATCCACACTTCTTAAATTTGGCGTACAACTGATGGTTCCGCAATGTCTGTAGAACCAATCGTAAGTGTTCTGCGTGTTCTTCCTCCGTACGAGAGTAAATTAGAATGTCTTCTATGAATACAATCACAAACTGATCCAAGAACTTCCTGAATACCCTGTTCATGAGATCTATGAATACTGCCGGCGCATTAGTTAGCCCAAAAGGCATCACTCTGAACTCGTATGACCCGTACCGCGACATGAAAGCGGTCTTAGATACATCCTCTTCACGAATGCGCAATTGGTTGTAACCCGACCTCAAATCGATCTTCGAGAAGTATGCAGCCCCTCTCAATTGATAAAACAAGTCGTCAATCCTCGGCAATGGATACTTATTACATATTGTTACTTTGTTCAGCTCTCTGTAATCTACACACAGACGAAGTGAACCATCCCTTTTCTTTACAAACAACACCGGCGCACCCCAAGGCGATGTACTCGATCGAATGAAACCCTGTCCTAATAACTGTTGAATCTGCTCTCTCAGTTCCCGCATCTCCGAAGGAGCCATGCGATATGGTGCTCTGGGAATCGGTCTCGTCCCCGGTGTTAGATCAATAACGAACTCTATCTCTCTGCTAGGTGGTAACCCTGGTATCTCCTGAAAGACGTCCTCAAAATCCCTCACAACTGGGATTGAGTCCAGAGAAACGACAACTCCATGTGAGGTCTCCTCCTCAATATAATACAAATGAGTTCGCGATCCTCCCTCGGGAAGTGGCATCGCCACAAGGAACATCTCTTACCCCGGGATGGAGAACACGATGGTCCTCTCATAACAATCTACCATTGCCCTATTATGTGCCAACCAATCCATGCCTAGGATGACGTCATATCCCTCCATATCCAGTACTAGGAGGTCCGCCGCTAGACTCAATCTCCCGACCATAATGTCCACACCCTTACAAATCGAGTGTATAAGGGACCCACTACCCATCGGTGACTCCACACACATAAGATGAGTGTCTGCTGTCGCTAATAGGCCGGCTCCCCGTGAAAATCTAGTGGAAATAAACGAATGTGTCGCCCCAGTGTCAAACAAAATATTCCCCTCAAGCCCATGAATAGGAAACATACCCGCAACTGCCGGCGGTGTTGGAGGTGCCGGCTGAAATGGAATATCACGGATGTTGAACACACGCCCGTACTACATCTGCCCTGGCTGTGGGACCTGTACTGCTGCTGGGGCTAATGGTGCCTGCTGCCCCTGTTGGGCACCCTGTTGTTGTGCCCTGTCTTGCCGTGGACCAATTCTCCTCTTGTGACCCTACTGGCTACAAGTGAAACACTGACCCAGGAACTGTCTCTGCCCTTGGCCCTGACGTTGGCCCTGTCGTCCTTGGCCTTGTTGTCCCCCATTTTGATTTACCTGGCCCTGTCGACCCTGAGGGGCTGGTTGCTGAGGACCCTGCTGGCCCTGCCGGTCAAAGCGGTGCCTCCCGTGCTTAAACTTCTTGGCAGAGTTCCCCTGTCGGGAATCCTGCCCTATCTGGCCTGCTGTTTGCTGCTGTGATGCGCTGCTGCCACTACCTCCATCCACCTTGCCCGGTTGGCTTGGCTCACCCATCTTATTTACCTTCGTATGAAAGCGGTGGTCCTGACAGTGTAGTAGAGCGGCATTGACGACATCTGTGTATGTAAAAGGCTGGAACCCCCGGATGGTGATTTTCTCTTTTAAAATCAAAGTTAATTTCCTTTTATGTAAAAACGATGCGGAAGCGTATATAAGTGATGGTTCAACAAATAAACAAAGCCAAATTTTAATTTCTTCAAAACAAATTAAAATAAGTTAATCCAAGTCCTAGAATTTGCCTAAGTCATATTTATCAATATTAGCAAATTAGGTGAAACCAAATTTAGCAAAAAACTTGAATTAATTAAACATTACTCAATATTTAATATAAGTCCCAAATTAAATGAGTGTGATAGATTAAACTCAATTTTATCTTGAATTATGCTAAGCATGAGTTCTACGTTATTAATCAAGATAAATAAACAATATCACACTACGCCGCGATGTACGAGGAAAAACCCAAGACGGGAAACAACCTCGGACGGCCCTAGACACAAGTCCACTAGATACGGAATTACAATTACAAGATAGATAGACTTATAACGACTGACTCGATCCCTCTCAAGCCTCGACGCTTCTTCTCGTAGACACCTCTTCCTAGCTGACAACCTCGAAACACTACCGCGATCTCGGAATCCACCGATGGGGCTTTCTATGGTCACCGTCACCCATACATGGAGCCTTTATCCAAGTGGATAGAATCACAACAAACAATGTCTTCTTCTTTGATGGATGTAGAAGCAAACCAAAACTTCTCTTCTTGAATTCGGTAGAGATAAACCGGTGCCAAACTCCAAGCAATTTAATATGTATATGTGAACTTGGATAAACTCAATTGGGTGTAAACACTAGAGTGATGAAAATATTTTTCTCTAAAAATCTCACTCAAAACATGAACATTTTCCTAAACCATTTTTGCTCTCAAACACTCTCTAAGAGATGAAAAGTTATGGAAATGTTAGTTTGGAAAATGTGATTCCCGCACTTCATAAAGTCTAAAAAAGTTGGTTAAGAACCAAGTGGGGAAGTGGGTGAAAATCTGCCAAAAACTGTTCCCGCCTGACAGCTCGTTCGAACGACATTTCGTTCGAACGAGACTTCTAACGAGGCTCCTGTATGGACTCGTTAGAAGCTCGTTGGAAATCTCGTTAGAACGAGAATCTCGTTCGAACGACATTTCTAACGACAGGCCAGTATGCCTAGTGGGAACTCGTTGGCAGGTTCGTTCGAATGACATCTGGTTCGAACGAAAAAACTCGTTCGAACGACATATCTAACGAACGACCAGAAAGATTAAAAAATACGATTTTGGCACAGAAAACTTTATGAACTTATTTTAAAGTTTTATATAATTTCTTTCTTAAAACAAAACGCAGTTTTTATAAAACCTAACACCCAATAACCTTTGTTCCAAGCTCCTATATATATATGATTGCATTCATACCTTGGGAGCATGGAACTATGATTGATGACGTAGAAACGAGGCACACAAACCGGCATTTTGCTGAATCTTTATACTCTTTTCCGCTACGTCTTGAACACACACTTCATAGGCTTGAGAATATTACAATTTAAATATTATCCTATGAATAAATGTTTTTGTCCGGAATTGAGCCGAAACTATATATGGACTCAATTGAAAATTTGTGTCCTTACAAATCTCCCCCTTTGGCTATTCCGGGACAAAAACCAAACAAAAATCCTAAAGGGCCGTCAAGCTCACTAGACTCAAAACATAACCCACCCAAACTTGACTCAACCCAAGGATCAAACGCTTTGCCATTGACAGATGCCGCTTTAGAAGAATTCCTGCACACTTAAGCAAACTCATCAAATGCATAGGGAATATCAAAGTATTAAATGCAATTAATTAATTACTCCCCCTAAATTAATTCTCCCCTTTTTTGTTCAGGAATAGGCAAAGGATAGAGAACAAATAAACATAAAGCATGTTGAAGCTTAAAGTGTTAAGACATGAAAGCATATGGGCAATAAAAGCATAGGCAAAGACAAAACAAATATCATATATATATATAAACTAGAAATATATCAATGAAGCACTTGCATATATATATAGATATAAACACACACATGACACAAAATACAGTAAGTTTGCACACTCGTATGGCAAAAATGTGTCATATGGAAACGAAAGTGTAGGGATGTGAACTAGCAACAATTAAATTTAGACCCAAACACTTAAGAAACATTCACGGAGTTCTCATTTGATTGCAAACTTTATCACATTTAAATATAACCTCATGTGACAATATAAAGATTGAACTCAATGAACAAACATACACAATGCATACAAGCCTAGCATGATGATGATTCTACAAACCAAATAGAGTCATGACATTAAAGACAACTAGGATAAACGAACATTGTGCAAACCGTTGATATAGCATCCAATTCTCCCTCAATAAGCATATATATTCTTTTACTTTTGAATGAATATATCAAACAAACATAGGCCTTGGAAATTGTTTTTCTTTTTAATGCCAAATATTCTGTTTTTAGGCCTTTGGATCACGTATTTCTTTTAGATCCAATAAACGGTGGCTTACTATCGCAAAGGATCACTTAGTCCTTTCGGAGCCCTTCCCCGTGCATGTTTATTTATCATGTTTTCATTTTCACACAAATCTCACATGCAACGGATTTTGACATGCACTAGTCCTCCTAGGTCATAGATATGTAGATGACTAGATTGGTAGGAGAACACCTCAAAGAGCTCAAATATAACATGTGACAGTAAGATTTCAAAAGAGCTCGTGCATGTGTGAAAAGAGGCATATAAAAATAAAATCCATTTAAACAACACAAAATCCAAATACTCCATATAAAGCATGGTAAAGAACATTTTAAGGATTGAAAATCTAAACCAATAGTTCTAGCCACGTGGGAGCGTTAAAGGAGGGATTCAAACACAAGTATATGCCACATAAAGTGTGTAAAACTAAATACACACAACATAAAATCTTTTTGAGTTTTTAACATTTTTAATAAAAAAATATTTACTCCAAAGGACAAACAAAAATCATTTGTATTTTTCATTAATCTCAAATGAAACAGATAAAACACAAATGATAAACAAAAATCTTTTTATATTATTTAGTCAATTCAAACAAAAATTATAATACAAAAAGATAAACAAGTCCCAATTTCTAGCATATGATATGAAATGAGGCAATGACTAGAAAATGACTAAACAAGCATACATTTAACAAGTGAATATAGCATGAAGTACAAACGCTAAAGTATGCAAACACTAACACATTCATCCTTTAGATTTAGCAAGGGAGGAAGCATGTGAAAGTGAATGAGAATCAAAAACCCTATTTTGCAAGGCAACCAAGTCGGATTTCCTAACCCAAATTAATGGAGAATGACTATCTTGGGGTGTAGGAACTTTCACAACCGTGGTTACATTACTATGGGATTTTCTAGAAATTCGTTTAAGATCAAAACAAAATTTCCTAAGATGACCTTTTCGACCACAATGTGTACAAGTGAGAGTATGTCGAAAAGATTTACTTAAGGAGTGATCTTTAAATGTATTCCTAGTAGATTCTCCTAAAACATTGGTTTAAGCATTATGAGTAAATTCATTACAAGAATTGAAGCCTAAACCACAAGTGTCATTTTTAATTTGGACTGTTCCTAACAATTTATCTAGTTTTTCCGAACGACACTCCAAATCAAATTTGACATTACTAGAGTCTTTTAATTTATCTTGTAATTCTAAAATGTTAGACTCTAATAAAGAATTTCGCTCTTCAAAAGCAAGAAGCTCCTTTTTCAAGGATTCCATTAAACCCCTAAGGCTATCTCTCTCGCCTTCTACATATTCAATCTTCTCTTGAAGAGTCCTCTCATGTGTCCTAAGGTCTTCTATTAAAGCATTTTCATCAACGACCTTGACACTCTCTCTTAAACTTGCTTCTAACTTCAAATTAGCTCTTTTCAATTTAATAGATTCGGTATACAGTTCTTGAAAAACATTTTGAAGTTCACTCATATCAACCTCATCTTCATTTTCACTCTCTCTTTCGTCTTCACTCTCACTATCATCAAAAATAAAAGAATCATGTACCATGACATTGGAAGTGTCATGTGCTATTGTTTCATCAATCTATGAGTTCTCACTATCACTCACATGACTAGCCATAAAAGCCACAAAATTTTTCTTAGTGGGGGAATCGGGCTTCTCTTCCTTATCACTAAGGGTTGCATTATATGAAATGGGTCGCTTACCATCTTTCCTTAGTTTAGTGGGGCACTCATAAGCCCTATGGCCATAACCTTCACAACCAAAACACTTATCAGACTCGTCCCTATCTAAATTGTCATTGCTAGGTTTAGGGATCTTCTCGTCTTTAGAAATCTTCTCGCTTTTATCATGTTTAGAAGTATCAAATTTCTTAAAATCATTTTTAAATTTATCTTTGTTAAATTTAAGAAATTTTCTAAATTTACGAGCAAACAAAGCCATGTCTTCCGAGTCACTTTCACTATCTCTCTACTACTTGTTTGACCTCTTTTCGGGCTTTTAAAGCAACACCATTTTCAATTTTCTTTTCAGTTTTAGAGGGAAACATATCTAGTTCATAGGTTTGTAAATCACCAACAAGCTCTTCTAATTTCGTAGAGGCTAAAGTGGGTAAAGAATTTAAAACGGTCACTTTAGGAATAAATCTATCGGGTAGGGACCTTAAAATTTTCTTTACAACACGGTCGTCAGGTATTTTCTCTCCCAAGTTAAAAGATGAATTAACGATATCAGAAAGTCTAGTATAAAATTTATCAAAAGTTTCTTTTTCATCCATTTTGATAGTTTCAAATTGAGTGGTGAGGTTTTGGAGTTTTGAAGCTTTAACGATACTAGTTCCTTCATGAGTTAATTGTAAAATATCCCAAGCTTCTTTAGCGGTTTCACACGTCATAATACGTCGGAATTCATCCGGTGCGACAGCGCTAAATAAGGCATTTAAACCTCGGGAATTAAAGTTAGCAAGTTTAAACTCATTTTCAGTCCATCTATCGGCGGGTTTGATAACACGTTCATTTTCAACTAAGTAAGTTGGTGGGGAGTACCCGGTAACAACAGACATCCAAACTCTCTCGTCGATAGATTTTAGTGCCGATCTCATTCGTGCTTTCCAATACGCGTAGTTTGAACCATCGAAAATAGGAAATTTTGAAAATGGGGAAAAATCCATTTTAGCCAAAAAATTATTTAAAAAGATCGTTAACGAAATAATTTATCGCTTTGGCTCTGATACCAATTTGTAAAAGGCTGGAACCCCCGGATGGTGATTTTCTCAATTAAAATCAAAGTTAATTTCCTTTTATGTAAAAACGATGCGGAAGCGTATATAAGTGATGGTTCAACAAATAAACAAAGCCAAATTTTAATTTCTTCAAAACAAATTAAAATAAGTTAATCCAAGTCCTAGAATTTGCCTAAGTCATATTTATCAATATTAGCAAATTAGGTGAAACCAAATTTAGCAAAAGACTTGAATTAATTAAACATTACTCAATATTTAATATAAGTCCCAAATTAAATGAGTGTGATAGATTAAACTGAATTTTATCTTGAATTATGCTAAGAATGCGTTCTACGTTATTAAGCAAGATAAAATAAACAATATCACACTACACCGCAATGTACGAGGAAAAACCCAAGACGGGAAACAATCTCGGACGGCCCTAGCCACAAGTCCACTAGATACGGAATTACAATTACAAGACAGATAGACTTACAACGACTGACTCGATCCCTCTCAAGACTCGATGCTTCTTCTCGTAGACACCTCTTCCTAGCTGACAACCTCGGAACACTACCGCGATCTCGGAATCCACCGATGGGGCTTTCTATGGTCACCGTCACCCGTACATGGAGCCTTTCTCCAAGTGGATAGAATCACAACAAACAATGTATTCTTCTTTGATGGATGTAGATGCAAACCAAAACTTCTCTTCTTGAATTCGGTAGAGATAAACCGGTGCCAAACTCCAAGCAATTTAATATGTATATGTGAACTTGGATAAACTCAATTGGGTGTAAACACTAGAGTGATGAAAATATTTTTCTCTAAAAATCTCACTCAAAACATGAACATTTTCCTAAACCATTTTTGCTCTCAAGCACTCTCTAAGAGATGAAAAGTTATGGAAATGTTAGTTTGGAAAATGTGATTCACGCACTTCATAAAGTCTGAAAAAGCTGGTTAAAAACCAAGTGGGGAAGTGGGTGAAAAACTGCCAAAAACTGTTCCCGCCTGACAGCTCGTTCGAACGACATTTCGTTCGAACGAAGTCTCGTTCGAACGAGACTTCTAACGAGGATCCAGTATGGACTCGTTAGAAGCTCGTTGGAAATCTCGTTACAACGAGAATCTCGTTCGAACGACATTTCTAACGACAGGCCAGTATGCCTAGTAGGAACTCGTTGGCAGGTTCGTTCAAACGACATCTGGTTCGAACGAAAAAACTCGTTCGAACGACATATCTAACGAACGACCAGAAAGATTAAAAAATACGATTTTGGCCCAGAAAACTTTATGAACTTATTTTAAAGTTTTATATAATTTCTTTCTTAAAACAAAACGCATTTTTTATAAAACCTAACACCCAATAACCTTTGTTCCAAGCTCCTATATATATATGATTGCATTCATACCTTGGGAGCATGGAACTATGATTGATGACGTAGAAACGAGGCACACAAACCGACATTTTGATGAAGCTTTATACTCTTTGCCGTTACGTCTTCAACACACACTTCATAGGCTTGAGAATATTACAATTTAAATATTATCCTATGAATAAATGTTTTTGTCCGGAATTGAGCCAAAACTATATATGGACTCAATTGGAAATTTGTGTCCTTACAGTGTAGGTCACCAACGCCGGATTACCAATCAAATGCTGTCTGATTCTCCAGGTTAGGCCCTCCATAAATTTGGACTTCTTCCTCTCTTCATTGCTCACATCGTTTGGCACAAAATTGGCCAAGCGGGTAAACTCCTCCTCGTAGTCAGCAACTGAGCGATCCCCTTGAACCACTTCGCTGAATTTCTTTCTCATCTCTGACTCTACTGCTGGAGGGAAATACTTGCGGTCAAACCGCACCCAAAACTCAGAAATAGTCAAAGTATCTCTCTCCTCGGTGGTGGTAACTGACTCCCACCATTGTAGGGCCGCTCCTGACAAACGGAAAGTGGCTAGCATCTGTTCCTGTACCCCGGTGCACTCTAGCATGCGCAAGTGGCGCTGGATATTCTTCTTCCAGTTGCACGCTTCCACTACATCGGTACTACCCTGAAACTCGGGTGGGTGTCCCTTCTGAAATGTCTACCTGACTCGCTGCCAAGTAGATGGTCCTGCTAGAACTTGCACTACCGGTGCCACAGGGGGAGGTACTTGGGGTTGAGGAAAGTGGGCTGCCATGGCCCTCATAGCTGTCTCGACTGCCTGAGCCACTATCACTGCAACCTGAGTAGTGGAGATTAACTCTGGTGGGGGTGGTGGTATCGGTACCTGTGGCTCCTGATTAGCCTCCCTCACCTCCTCTCTGGCTTCAGCCCTCTCTGCTCTCTGTCTCCTCGGTGGCATCTGAAAAATATTCAATTTGTATAAGTACACAGTTTATACGAAATTTAAGAGTAGAAGTACGATAATGCAATAGTGGAAATTTTGAATCAATAATCCTAATAGTAGGGCTCTAATACAACCAAACGTTACGCTGAATCGTAGTAAGACATACAGATCCTATGGACACTAGAACCTGATGCTCTGATACCATCTGTGACACCCCGCCTAATTAAACCTTGGGTGATCAAGCCTTATTTTAATTTAAACAGGTTTCTTAAATGGTTCATTCTTAGCATCACTGTCGAACGCCTTTTTATTTACTAACCACCTAAATGAAATTAAACGGATGCCAAATTTTATCCTTCTTAAAACAGAACATTCACCATACAACCACATTACAAATTCTAGTAATGAATAAGCAGTTTGTAAAAATACTCTGAAAGAAGGTAAAGTCTTGCCAAAAACCACGGCCAATAAAAGACAACTACAAATCCATAACTAGAATAAACTGTAATAGTAAAGGTAGGACAACATGTCCCAACTAAGAATATTAAGACCGAGATCCTGCACTAGAACTAAAAAAGAGGAAGCGTCTAAACAATCCCTGCGACATCCACACATGCTGCAGCTCCCAAATCTCTGGAATGAAATCATGCTGGGTGTCCCTGTGGCTGAGCACCTAAAAGGTTTTTAAAATTTTACATAGCAAGAGTTAGTACTCAAAACATTTGAAAATATTTTGCAAGCAGTTATCACAATTAAGTTATTGATTACACATATTAAGGTTTCGCACACTCCCTTGAATTTTCTCACCTCTCTTACGTAGTACGTAACTATCGAGGATACTTAGTCTACCTAGTTATACTACCCATAACCGTAGTTAACTTATTTACTGTTCGTGGTTCTTATTCTTGTAATAATTACATCACGCTATAAATTATTACTAAGCCATTTATATTTCACTTCATTGTCTACTATTCTAAATTAGTAGATTATGCACACAGAATACATTTTATCACACAATAATGTATTTAATATTAGTTACCACTAACATATCCTTTTATTACACATAAAGGACTCTTGGTTCGGAATACTTCATCTACCCCAAGTGAAAGTTGGTTCGGAATGATCCATCGACCCCAACTATTTAAAAATATAAATATACGCACATATTCTGGTTCGGGACTCTTTCATCGCGACGCCAGTTAAAAGTTTGGTTCGGCATTTTTCATCAAACCCAAATATATAATAATTTTATGTTAGTTCGGAATGTCACATCGACCCTAACATAATTAATTTCGGTAATATTCTCTTAACCAAAACTTTTTATATAATTTAGTAGGTACACACCCGACCTAACAAATCATACCCGTACGTAATATATTTTACTTATATTCACCGTACTTATTAATTACAATTTATTTCACTATTGTATTTATTCGAGTATTCACGCAACTCTAAGGGCCCTAGTTACCCCTCCCTTAATTCAGTAGTTAAGTTAATTTTAACCCACTGGTATTTTCTTTCCGGAATTTAATCTCACTCTTTCCATAATTAAATTCTAAAAATCTCAACATACGGCTAAATCGATCGTGCTTTCGTCAATCCATTTCTCCAAAATTCCTACTCAATCATTTGTGGAGAAACCTAATGATACACCTACTGGTAATTATAAAGTCCCCTCATAGGTAAAATATCATTTCTAAGGTTCCCAATAAGCGATGATAATTAAAGAAATTTTTTCAAAAACTCTCTAAAGTCTAGCCAGGGTCGATCGATCGAGGGGATATGGTCGATCGATCGGCTGCTCAATTGATTGACATTCAAGGGTCGATCGATCGATCAAGCAGTGACAGACCCAGTTCATCTTCTTCCTACGGGTTTCACCATTTTTAATTCTCTATCTTTCATGATAATCCACCATATTCACACCCAACAATTTCTAATCATTCTTACATGTTCTGGGATGATTACTAACGATTTAAAACAACAAAATCATTATAAATCTTGTCCAAATTAACTAAAAATCCCTTTAATATTCAAGAACCCTAAAACTGCATTCTTTATATCTTTCATCCAAATTCCAGAATTTCTTACGAATTTATCATCAAGTTTTCTATGATATCAACATACTTGGAAACTCAAAAACGTCCTACATGCAATCCTTATCAATCATGGATCCTAATTAATTGTTTTATTCCAAAGAATATCATAAAAATCATGTTCTTACCAAAGCTTAATCATGGGTATTATAACTCAATTATTTTGTAAATAACCACTTGCCTTATGATTTGTTGGGTCTGATTTCGTGGTTGTTGATGATGGTTGATGATTTTGATACTTCAATCCTCCTTCCCCAACAATCTTTGTGGTGAAATCTCCTTAAAAGTGATCCTTCCTTCCTTCTTTTGCCTTAGGAATTTGTCTCTCTCCCTCTTCTCTAATGGCTATGGTGGATATGTTTTTGTCTAAACCTAGCCTCCACTCTTATAATCTGATCTAGGGTTACAAAATTCGTAGGTCATATTTCCCATAATTGTAAAGAAACCAAAATGCTCCCGAATGGTCCCGGTTTAGCCCGAAAATGACCCGGCACTCAACTAGTACCCCCGGGTAGACTATTTTGACTAATTCGACCCTTTCGGAATCAACTGTGGACTCTAAATTACCGTTTGAGTCTCTTAAATATTTTTCTACTCTCATCCTTAATTTTTTTTGTCCTACGCGCGACACTTGGTTGAGATAACTCCGGTACGTTCATATAGTCACTAGACCGTACATATCAACATTGGAAATTTACTACTCATATTTAGTAAATTTTTAATCGTCATATTCGTCTTTATTAACATTATATCTCATTAAATTACTCTTCTCACGTAATTTAAATAAATTGTATTTAATCACATTAAATTACTCTACTCACGTAATTTAAATAAAACTCTCATTAAATTACTCTACTCACGTAATTTAAATAAAACGTATTTAGTCACATTTCTCACGTAATTTAAATAAAGTGTATTTAATCACATTAAATTACTCTACTCACGTAATTTAAATAAAATTCTCATTAAATTACTCTACTCACGTAATTTAAATAAAACTTATTTAGTCACATTAAATTACTCTACTCACATAATTTAAATAAAACCTATTTTCCTAATTAACTAGAATTCTCTAAACGAGAAAGAAACCTTACCAGATCCATTTTGAGTGTCTTTCGGTACATGGTCGGTTGAACTATTGGTTATATTGATTAAGAATAAAAGACAAAAATATGTTTAAATGGTAATATAATATTGAAGGAGTAGAAACTCTTATTACACAATTATATATGGCTATGGAGAGGAAAATATTTTGGCCGTTTGAGAGCCATGGTTTCAATTGTAAGGGAAAATATTTCGGGAAAAATGTAGAGAAAATATGGAAGAATGGAGAGAGAGAGAGAGAGTGAGAGAGTAATAATGCTTTTAGGAGTTACCATGGCCACATATTTATGGAAGTTAGGGAGAGGGAGAGACAATTATGGAAAGGAGGAGAAAGATAGTCAATTTTATGACTAGCTGAGGGAGACGAGGGGTACCAGGTGTTGAATGGGTTGAGGAATTCAAAGGAGATATGGCACATGCTTATAGAAAGAAGTTTAGTAATTATCACCGCCACCCGGAAAATCTACAATTAAAAACACCATTTTAAGCATATATATTAGATACTAAATATAATATATTGGAAAGAAAATATATAAACCATAGACTTAGTTTTCAAAATCGCACATAATTTATTTATGAAATTCATTTTTTTTACATATTGTCGACCTTTCTCTTTTCCGAGCCACTTACACCTTTTACATTTTTAACCTCAATCCAAATCCCTACCATGGTTAATATAGTTTTTTTTATTGAGAAATGACAGTTTCTCAACTGAAGAAGATGTGAAATTCATAGGTTAAGATTTGGATATCCTCACTTAGAGTTATTGAGGATGTTAGAAATCCTAGAAGGGTAGTTGTTATTCATTTCTATTGGAGATTTGTTAGTGATTTAATGAACGAGATATAAGTAAAAAGATTCAATGAATGAGATATAAGTATAGATTTTATTATAGACATTGTAGCTTGTGGACTTCACTAAGATAGGTGAGTGTTGTTTCATCTTGTTAACCTTCTCAATTTGTGAAGAATATTATTTCACCCCAAGTTTTTTTTACCCGTGTTAAGGACTTTCCTAATAAAATTTGTCTTGTGAGGTTCCTTGGGTTGGTTTCTCATTTTCATATTTTGGATGATAAAAGAGTGTGCGTTACCCAAATTAGGATGAAATCTATTTTTACTAATTAGTTTTTTTTTTGCCATGATATACAAATTTTGATCAAATTATTGTTGATTGAGTTGTTAAAAATGAAATTCATAGATCTAAAATGATTTAGCAACCAAAATTGATTTTTTTCAAACCTAAGTTGTTTATTATTAAATTAAGTCACCGTGTTTGTAATTTTTTTTTTTTTATTAATGTGAATGTGTTTTAATAAACAATCTCTTAAGGGGCCTATTCACCCCTTTTCTAGGACGCATTAGGAACATAACACCCATAAAATTTTGAATCTTCAATATGAATAATTCTATGGGGATACCCTTGTGACACTCCGACTAATTAAACACCGGGTAGCTACTCCTTTATAAAATTAATTCAAAATGCCAAGTTGGCTCAGTTAATAGCATCACTGTCGAAAACATTTTAAAGATTACTAACCACCTAGTATTTAAAAAGTAAGTGCCAAATTTTATTAAATCTGATTAACATGCAACAAAAGTAATGAAGAAATAAATAACACCATTCACCATACTGAAGTGAAACGAATAACCATCACAAAATGTAAATAAAACCTGGAGGAAAAACCCCTGAATACAAATCCCACAACTGATAAGTAAACTGAAATAAATAACTAAAACTGAATACTGAGCAACACATGCTAGAGTCTGAAAACTGAAATGTAAAAATGTCTAATGGAATTGGGCAACATGCCCTACAACTGATAGATGCTGAGACTGGAATCCAAATGAGAGAAGCGTCTACATGCAAATCCCTGTAGCTTCCACAAACAGCTACAGCTCGTCACCTGAATGAGAATCCTATGCTTGGTGTCCTTGTGGCTGGGCACCTAAAATGGTTTTACAAAAATATATATTTGGAAGCAAATGGGTCAGAGCCCGAAAGTGGAAGTCATTTTAAAAACCTGCAAGTGCTTTAAAAACATTTAAAACATTAAATGCAAAGTACATGTTAGGACGTCCACTCACATTAAATTCTCACCTCTCGACTAACTGTGCACTCCTAACGTAAGTACCCATCTATAACTACCCTTTCCACTAGCTAAGTGACAACGTAAACTAGCTAGACAACCAAAGGTTCTACCCATTTTACTCGGTTAATTTAACATAACAACGCTCGTAATTTAATAGAGGTTTCACGTAAACTCAGTTATTAAGTATGCCATTGATATAACTATCAGCTAACTCATTATATATCTCGAAACAATACCGGAATATTTTTACAACATTAACATGAGGATTCCCATTAATCAAATGTATTTTATTCACATCATAAATATACGATACAAGCACCCCGCAATCTAAGCTGTAGTGCACACATACTCTGCTATCCATCCAGGTACATCACGTACATAAGGATCACATATTCCGAATCTCTCAGGAATAGTTCAGATAACACAATTCACAAATAGTGGAGGCGAACATAGTCACCATCACATGGGTCACGCACATACCTACGCTCTCATGGTCAGCGGACTTATTAATATCACAATAAGTCTTTCTATGACCTATGTTCATCAAGGTACCAGTCTATATCCCCCCCGTAGGCACACAAGGATTAGAGGGTCCTAAGCGAACGAAACCTCCCGTGATAGCAAGTATGGTAGGTATGTCATACATACAATCCATATATCAATACTAAGTAAACACACATCTTAGTAATATCGTATTATATTCGTAGTACATATTGCACTCTCGTACTAATTATAATTATCACAACTTATTTTATTTCGGTTCATAATTATACGTGCCATAATTTATCCTCACATCGTAGTAGACACTCACGTCTCAACCCAAACGGTTCATTGAATATAACTCTCGTGTATGGTTTACTCATCTCAATAACCCAAAAGTCCCAAATCAACCACTATATCATCAAAGGAATACTAATACTACCCTTGAACCAGTTCCCGGAACTCCAAAAGTCAAAACAGTCCAAAAAGGACCAAACTGTCAACTCGTTAGAAGTCTCGTTCGAACGAGGCTTCGAATGAGTTTGGACTGTCAGGTCGTTAGAAGTCTCGTTCGAACGAGGCTGTTCGAACGAGGTCCCAGTTCGTTCGAACGAACTGACTCTTCTAACGATATCTCGTTCGAACGAGATATCGAACGAAAATCCTACTCGTTAATAACGACTGGTCAACTCGTTAGAAGCTCGTTCGAACGAGTTCGTTCGAACGACCTGGGGCTGCTTCTAACGAGATGCCAGTTTCGGCCCAGAACTTCCCAAAAATCATTTTTCACCATTTTTTACTCCTCAAACCTCTTCTAAAATTTGTTCCCACAATATATTGAGTTCTCTAATCATCCTCAAACATGTTAAGGGGCTATACTAACATCATTAAAGGGTTTGATATCATCTAAACATCATTAAATCACAATTTCTACATTAATTCCCAATTTTCTTCAAGAACATAAACCCTAACTTTTTCTCATCATAAATTCCCAGATTTTAATTCGTTTATTGCATCACCTAGATATGAAGTCTCTGAAATTAAATCTCCCAACAATGTTTCTACATGCAAACCTATCCCAACATTCAATAATAACTTCAAATTTCATGGGTTTTCTTTTAATCTTTCAAGAACAATTAAGATTCTTCAATTTCTAACATGGAAAAGACATTCTTCGAATTTAAATGAAATAAAGTCACTTGCCTTGGTTTGATTTCTGAATTTGGTGTGGATTCGGTGTAGAATTTCTGCAGAATTCCTCTCTCTCTCTCCTTCTCCAAGCTTTCTTCTCCAAAAGGCTATGGTGGCTAGGGTTTGCTTTGAGGGAACTTATGAAAACCTAATTTAATAAACCTCCGTAGCTTGTTGGGTTAATAAAGGTTGGTTGGGTCAATCCCTTATCAGATTACAACTCTTAATTTTCGTCACTTTTAATTACCCAAAAATATCAAATTACTAAAATACCCTTTATAGTGCCGGGATGGCCTAAAAATACCCCGGGACCCAAACTATACCCCCGGCTAGTGTTTTCTGACTATCTCGACCCTTCCGGACGCGTTGGCGCACTCAAAACGACCATATGGATTATAGATTTTAAATTCACTTTTAATATCAAAATATTATACCGTGACGCGGCGGTCCCACGCGTCTCAACAAAATTTCTAAAATGCCGTATATAAATCCCACGACAAATTTTATAATACCAAGTACATATATAATCATATATGCACATAATCAAATACCAATTCGCATCACATCAGTATTTATAACCCGGATTAATTTCTAATTAATACGCATTTAATTAATTAATCCCAAAAATAAATATAGCCAAAAGTACGGGGTATTACATACTTCCCCCCTAATAACTGAATTTCGTCCCGAAATTCGAAACTAGAAAGTACCTGCTAAAAACAGCTCTGGATAACGTTCGCGCATCTCATCCTCGCGCTCCCATGTGGACTCCTCGACATTGTGATGTCGCCACTGAACACGCACTAACGGGACTATCTTTGACCATAGTTTCCTCTCGCTTCGGTCCAAAATAGCAATCGGCCCTTCCTCATAAGAGCTATCCGGCTGGAGATCGATGTCCTCCACAGCAATGTGAGAATGAGCCAAATCATCCCTAAGGTATTTCCTCAGCGAGGAAATATGGAACACGTCGTGAATCCGATGCAAATGCTCCGGTAACCCGAGTCTATACGCAACCGGTTCGATTCGCTCAATAATAGGAAACGGCCCCACATACCTCGGTGCCAACTTCCCCTTCTTCCCGAATCGCATAATCCCCTTCATCGGAGAAACCCTGAGCAAAACCTGGTCCCCCACTTGGAACTCCCTGAAAAACCTCTTCGCATCAGCATAACTCTTCTGCCTGTCTTGAGCTACCCGAATGCGACTCCGAATCAACTTAATCCTTGCCGAAGTATCCTGAATCATTCCGGCCCAAGTAGTTTGTTGTCCCCCACTTCTAACCAACATGCTGGGGAACGACAAGGCCTACCGTACAATGCCTCAAACGGAGCCATGCTAATCGTGAACTGATAGGAGTTGTTGTAAGCAAACTCCACCAGTGGAAGGTACTGCTCCCATCCACCCCCGAAGTCAATAATACACATGCGTAGCATGTCTTCCAACATCTGATTGGTGCGCTCGGTCTGCCCATCAGTCTGCGGATGATAAGCCGTACTCAACCGCAATTCCGTGCCCATGGCCTCCTGGAAACTCTCCCAAAACCTCGAAACAAATATCTTGTCTCTGTCAGACACGATATTTAGGGGCACACCGTGAAGTCTCACAATCTCTGAAATGAAGACCTGGGCATACTGACCCGCAGTGTAATCAGTCCTAACGGGTAAAAAGTGAGCGACCTTGGACAATCTGTCCACAATTACCCAAACGGAGTCGTGACCCCTCTGCGACGTAGGCAACCCCGTGATAAAGTCCATGGATATGCTCTCCCACATCCACACCGGAACCTCCAATGGCTGTAGCAATCCTGTTGGTCTCTGATGATCCACTTTTACAAGCTGACAAGTGGCGCATTTCGAGACAAACTCAGCGATATCTCTCTTCATACCGCTCCACCAATACTGCCGTCTCATGTCTTGGTACATTTTGTCCCCTCCGGGATGTACCGCGAACCGTGAGCCGTGCGACTCTGCCATCACATCGTGTCGCAGTTCCTCTCCTTCCGGAACTACCAATCTCCCATTGAAGCGTAATCCCCCGTCTGAGCTAACGGTATAGGATCCAGCTCCCTCAGCGAGTAATCGAACTATCTGCTCCTGACAGAACGAATCATTTGCCTGTGCCCGTACAACCTTCGTGACAATCAGCGGTGTAACGGTCATCACAGACATGAAAGATCGGGCCACTGCATCCTGGTGTCCCAATTCCTTCCACTTCGCTTTCCACACCTCTGCCACCTCATCTGCTGGCCTGCGGCTCAACGCGTCTGCTACCACGTTAGCCTTATCCGGGTGGTACTGAATGTCGAACTGGTAGTCTTTCACAAATTCAAGCCACCTACGCTGCCGCATATTTAATTCCTTCTGCGTGAACAGATACTGTAGTGACTTGTGGTCCGTGAACAGCTGAAACTTCTCCCCCAAAAGATAGTGCCTCCAAATCCGTAAGGCAAATACTACTGCTGCCAACTCCAAATCATGCGTGGGGTAATTCTTCTCATGAGGCTTAAGCTTACGGGAAGCATAAGCTATGGCCTGTCTCTCCTGCTGCAAAACACCTCCAAGCCCTTGCAAAGACGCATCAGTGTAAACCAAATACTCAACTCCCGGTCTCGGCAATGCTAACACAGGTGCTGAGGTCAATTTGTACTTCAACTCATCGAATGCCAACTGACAGGCATCACTCCAGATATATGGCACACCCTTACGAGTAAGATGTGTCAACGGACCTGCTATCTCCGAGAAAC
Source organism: Sambucus nigra (assembly GCA_949130495.1). NCBI lineage: Eukaryota > Viridiplantae > Streptophyta > Magnoliopsida > Dipsacales > Adoxaceae > Sambucus > Sambucus nigra. The sequence goes on along the minus strand of OX422215.1, from coordinate 278,741,978 downwards.
CCCGAATAAACCTCCTGTAGTATCCTGCCAAACCCAAGAAACTACGAATCTCCGTTGGTGTCGTGGGTTGTCCCCACTCCCTCACCGCTGATACCTTTCCCGGATTCGACAGATATTCCCTGATCGGAAATAATGTGACCCAAGAACTGTACTTCCTTCAGCCAAAACCCGCACTTCTCATATTTTGCATACAGCTCGTTCTGACGAAGTGTCTGCAAAACTTGCCTCAAATGCTCGGCGTGCTCCTCCTCTGTCTGAGAGTAAACCAGAATGTCATCAATGAAGACAATGACAAACTGATCGAGGAAATCTCTGAACACCCTGTTCATCAAGTCCATAAACACTGCTGGAGCGTTGGTCAAGCCGAAAGGCATAACCCGAAACTCATAAGAACCATATCTCGATAAGAACGCAGTCTTAGAGACATCCTCCTCCCTGATACGCAACTGATGGTATCCTGACCTCAAGTCAATCTTCGAGAAGAAAGAAGCTCCTCTCAACTGGTCGAATAAGTCATCAATTCGAGGCAACGGATACTTATTCCGTATCGTGACCTTATTCAACTCTCGGTAGTCCACACACAACCTCAGTGAACCGTCCCTCTTTTTCACAAACAAAACTGGAGCACCCCAAGGTGAGGTCCTCCTGCGAATAAAGCCCTGCCCTAACAGCTGCTCTATCTGATCCCGTAACTCTCGCATCTCAGCTGGAGCCATACGGTACGGTGCGCGTGCTATAGGTCTCATACCCGGTAGCAAATCAATAACGAAGTCTATCTCTCGACTGGGCGGTAAGCCTGGTATCTCCTGAAACACATCCGAATACTCCCTGACAACCGGGATCGAATCTAAAGGAATCACAACCTCCTTAGAGGTATCCTCCTCTATGTAATACAGATGAGCGGTCGATCCTCCCTCTGGGCGAGGCATCGCCACTATAAACATCTCCTGCCCCGGAATGGCAAAAACAATGCTCCCGCTGAAGCAATCAATCATGGCCCTATATGATACGAGCCAATCCATACCGATGATCACATCGTGAACATGCATGTCTAACACTAACATGTCCGTAGGCAATACCAAACCACCAACCGCTACCCCCACTCCCCGGCATATAAAGAAAATAAGTGACCCACTCCCCAATGGTGAGTCGACACACGTCACTGTGCTCTCTGCCGTAGCTAACAATCCTAAAGCTTTCGCGAAGTGTGTAGCTATAAAACAATGTGTAGCACCCGTATCAAATAACACCCGACCCATAGTGCCATGGATAGGAAACGTACCCTCGATCGCGGGCGGTGCCTGTGTAACTGCAGCCTGGTGAACGTTGTAGACACGTCCATACTGTAGCTGCCCCTGTTGAGCTGGGACTGCTGGAATGGGTGGCAAAGCTGCCATCTGTGGCGGTGCAGGAAGAGCGGCGGGAAACATAGGTCTCTGTGGCTCTTGGCGAGCACCCTGCTGCTGCTGCTGCGGGGCCCTGCCCCTATCAGGACAATCCTGCTTCTTATGGCCAGTCTTGCCACAAGTAAAGCACTTCCCTGGGAAGTTCCCTCCCCTCTGCCCCTGCTGTCCCCGGCCCTGGTGGCCGTTACCATTCCTCCCTTGGCCCTGCTGGCCCTGATGAAATTGCTGCCCATTCTTTCCCTGCTGGCCCTGGCGGAAACCTCCCTGTCCCTGCCTGTAGTTCCCTGACCGGAACCTCTTATTGTCCCCCTGCTGGTTACCCTTCTCAGTCTGTCTCTGCCCCTGACCGGTTTGTGCCCCGCTGGCACCATGTCCTCCAGTCCTGCCCTGATGGCTAGACTCCCCTGACCGCTTGCCCTCGGCCATATGAAAACGGTGGTCCTGGCAGTGTAGTAATGCAGCGTTAACCACATCAGAATACGTGGTCAACGATAGGTTCCCTAGCAGATGCTGACGGATCCTCCAATTCAACCCATCAGTGAACTTCTCTATCTTTTTCTTCTCTGTTGGAATCTCGTTTGGAACGATGTTCAACAGGTTAGTAAACTCGGCCTCATATTCGGCCACTGTCTTGCCCTCCTGCTTCAAACTCATCAGCTTCCTCCTCATCTCTGTATGAACTGCAGACGGAAAGTACTTGCGGTCGAACCGCACCCAGAACTCCTGAATGGTGAGGGTATCCCTCTCCTCCGCGGTGGTAATGAACTCCCACCACTGCAGTGCAGATCCAACTAGCTTGAAATTAGCTAGCACATGTTTCTGAACATCAGTGCACTCATGCATCCTCAAATGCCTCTGCATGTCCTTCCTCCATTGGCTCGAGATAACCACATCTGAGCTTCCAGCAAACTCTGGTGGATGCGCTTTCTGAAAAGCGTCACGTACACGTTCCCAAGCAGACGGGAATGCATTAACCTGGACTGGCGCGGCAACCGGCGCCTGCGGTGGTGCCTGCTGAATCACGGCAATCGCGGCATTTACCGCTTGGGCTACTATAGCAGCAACCTCAGTGGAGTTCAACATGCCTTGAACTGGAGCGGGCTGTGGTTCGGGCGTAGCATTCCGGGGAACTCGTCGTGCACGTCGTGGAGGCATCTGAAATAAGAACAAAGTTTATAAGTTCGCAGTTTATAAACTTAATATAGCTGAAGAACGAAACGTACACAATAAGAGTACAACAGTCCTAAAATATAAGGCTCTATATCAAAGAAAACGTAGCGGAAACATAATAGCCGTACAGATCCTAAAGGACACTAGAACCTGATGCTCTGATACCACCTGTGACACCCCGACTAATTAAACACCGGGTAGCTACTCCTTTATAAAATTAATTCAAAATGCCAAGTTGGCTCAGTTAATAGCATCACTGTCGAAAACATTTTAAAGATTACTAACCACTTAGTATTTAAAAAGTAAGTGACAAATTTTATTAAATCTGATTAACATGCAACAAAAGTAATGAAGAAATAAATAACACCATTCACCATACTGAAGTGAAACGAATAACCATCACAAAATGTAAATAAAACCTGGAGGAAAAACCCCTGAATACAAATCCCACAACTGATAAGTAAACTGAAATAAATAACTAAAACTGAATACTGAGCAATACATGCTAGAGTCTGAAAACTGAAATGTAAAAATGTCTAATAGAATTGGGCAACATGCCCTACAACTGATAGATGCTGAGACTGGAATCCAAATGAGAGAAGCGTCTAAATGCAAATCCCTGTAGCTTCCACAAACAGCTACAACTCGTCACCTGAATGAGAATCCTATGCTTGGTGTCCTTGTGGCTGGGCACCTAAAATGGTTTTACAAAAATATATATTTGGAAGCAAATGGGTCAGAGCCCGAAAGTGGAAGTCATTTTAAAAACCTGCAAGTGCTTTAAAAACATTTAAAACATTAAATGCAAAGTACATGTTAGGATGTCCACTCACATTAAATTCTCACCTCTCGACTAACTGTGCACTCCTAACGTAAGTACCCATCTATAACTACCCTTTCCACTAGCTAAGTGACAACGTAAACTAGCTAGACAACCAAAGGTTCTACCCATTTTACTCGGTTAATTTAACATAACAACGCTCGTAATTTAATAGAGGTTTCACGTAAACTCAGTTATTAAGTATGCCATTGATATAACTATCAGCTAACTCATTATATATCTCGAAACAATACCGGAATATTTTTACAACATTAACATGAGGATTCCCATTAATCAAATGTATTTTATTCACATCATAAATATACGATACAAGCACCCCGCAATCTAAGCTGTAGTGCACACATACTCTGCTATCCATCCAGGTACATCACGTACATAAGGATCACATATTCCGAATCTCTCAGGAATAGTTCAGATAACACAATTCACAAATAGTGGAGGCGAACATAGTCACCATCACATGGGTCACGCACATACCTACGCTCCCATGGTCAGCGGACTTATTAATATCACAATAAGTCTTTCTATGACCTATGTTCATCAAGGTACCAGTCTATATCCCCCCCGTAGGCACACAAGGATTAGAGGGTCCTAAGCGAACGAAACCTCCCGTGATAGCAAGTATGGTAGGTATGTCATACATACAATCCATATATCAATACTAAGTAAACACACATCTTAGTAATATCGTATTATATTCGTAGTACATATTGCACTCTCGTACTAATTATAATTATCACAACTTATTTTATTTCGGTTCATAATTATACGTGCCATAATTTATCCTCACATCGTAGTAGACACTCACGTCTCAACCCAAACGGTTCATTGAATATAACTCTCGTGTATGGTTTACTCATCTCAATAACCCAAAAGTCCCAAATCAACCACTATATCATCAAAGGAATACTAATACTACCCTTGAACCAGTTCCCGGAACTCCAAAAGTCAAAACAGTCCAAAAAGGACCAAACTGTCAACTCGTTAGAAGTCTCGTTCGAACGAGGCTTCGAATGAGTTTGGACTGTCAGGTCGTTAGAAGTCTCGTTCGAACGAGGCTGTTCGAACGAGGTCCCAGTTCGTTCGAACGAACTGACTCTTCTAACGATATCTCGTTCGAACGAGATATCGAACGAAAATCCTACTCGTTAATAACGACTGGTCAACTCGTTAGAAGCTCGTTCGAACGAGTTCGTTCGAACGACCTGGGGCTGCTTCTAACGAGATGCCAGTTTCGGCCCAGAACTTCCCAAAAATCATTTTTCACCATTTTTTACTCCTCAAACCTCTTCTAAAATTTGTTCCCACAATATATTGAGTTCTCTAATCATCCTCAAACATGTTAAGGGGCTATACTAACATCATTAAAGGGTTTGATATCATCTAAACATCATTAAATCACAATTTCTACATTAATTCCCAATTTTCTTCAAGAACATAAACCCTAACTTTTTCTCATCATAAATTCCCAGATTTTAATTCGTTTATTGCATCACCTAGATATGAAGTCTCCGAAATTAAATCTCCCAACAATGTTTCTACATGCAAACCTATCCCAACATTCAATAATAACTTCAAATTTCATGGGTTTTCTTTTAATCTTTCAAGAACAATTAAGATTCTTCAATTTCTAACATGGAAAAGACATTCTTCGAATTTAAATGAAATAAAGTCACTTGCCTTGGTTTGATTTCTGAATTTGGTGTGGATTCGGTGTAGAATTTCTGCAGAATTCCTCTCTCTCTCTCCTTCTCCAAGCTTTCTTCTCCAAAAGGCTATGGTGGCTAGGGTTTGCTTTGAGGGAACTTATGAAAACCTAATTTAATAAACCTCCGTAGCTTGTTGGGTTAATAAAGGTTGGTTGGGTCAATCCCTTATCAGATTACAACTCTTAATTTTCGTCACTTTTAATTACCCAAAAATATCAAATTACTAAAATACCCTTTATAGTGCCGGGATGGCCTAAAAATACCCCGGGACCCAAACTATACCCCCGGCTAGTGTTTTCTGACTATCTCGACCCTTCCGGACGCGTTGGCGCACTCAAAACGACCATACGGATTATAGATTTTAAATTCACTTTTAATATCAAAATATTATACCGTGACGCGGCGGTCCCACGCGTCTCAACAAAATTTCTAAAATGCCGTATATAAATCCCACGACAAATTTTGTAATACCAAGTACATATATAATCATATATGCACATAATCAAATACCAATTCGCATCACATCAGTATTTATAACCCGGATTAATTTCCAATTAATACGCATTTAATTAATTAATCCCAAAAATAAATATAGCCAAAAGTACGGGGTATTACATACTTCCCCCCTAATAACTGAATTTCGTCCCGAAATTCGAAACTAGAAAGTACCTGCTAAAAACAGCTCTGGATAACGTTCGCGCATCTCATCCTCGCGCTCCCATGTGGACTCCTCGACATTGTGATGTCGCCACTGAACACGCACTAACGGGACTATCTTTGACCGTAGTTTCCTCTCGCTTCGGTCCAAAATAGCAATCGGCCCTTCCTCATAAGAGCTATCCGGCTGGAGATCGATGTCCTCCACAGCAATGTGAGAATGAGCCAAATCATCCCTAAGGTATTTCCTCAGCGAGGAAATATGGAACACGTCGTGAATCCGATGCAAATGCTCCGGTAACCCGAGTCTATACGCAACCGGTCCGATTCGATCAATAATAGGAAACGGCCCCACATACCTCGGTGCCAACTTCCCCTTCTTCCCGAATCGCATAATCCCCTTCATCGGAGAAACCCTGAGCAAAACCTGGTCCCCCACTTGGAACTCCCTGAAAAACCTCTTCGCATCAGCATAACTCTTCTGCCTGTCTTGAGCTACCCGAATGCGACTCCGAATCAACTTAATCCTTGCCGAAGTATCCTGAATCATTCCGGCCCAAGTAGTTTGTTGTCCCCCACTTCTAACCAACATGCTGGGGAACGACAAGGCCTACCGTACAATGCCTCAAACGGAGCCATGCCAATCGTGAACTGATAGGAGTTGTTGTAAGCAAACTCCACCAGTGGAAGGTACTGCTCCCATCCACCCCCGAAGTCAATAATACACATGCGTAGCATGTCTTCCAACATCTGATTGGTGCGCTCGGTCTGCCCATCAGTCTGCGGATGATAAGCCGTACTCAACCGCAATTCCGTGCCCATGGCCTCCTGGAAACTCTCCCAAAACCTCAAAACAAATATCTTGTCTCTGTCAGACACGATATTTAGGGGCACACCGTGAAGTCTCACAATCTCTGAAATGAAGAGCTGGGCATACTGACCCGCAGTGTAATCAGTCCTAACGGGTAAAAAGTGAGCGACCTTGGACAATCTGTCCACAATTACCCAAACGGAGTCGTGACCCCTCTGCGACGTAGGCAACCCCGTGATAAAGTCCATGGATATGCTCTCCCACATCCACACCGGAACCTCCAATGGCTGTAGCAATCCTGTTGGTCTCTGATGATCCACTTTTACAAGCTGACAAGTGGCGCATTTCGAGACAAACTCAGCGATATCTCTCTTCATACCGCTCCACCAATACTGTCGTCTCATGTCTTGGTACATTTTGTCCCCTCCGGGATGTACCGCGAACCGTGAGCCGTGCGACTCTGCCATCACATCGTGTCGCAGTTCCTCTCCTTCCGGAACTACCAATCTCCCATTGAAGCGTAATCCCCCGTCTGAGCTAACGGTATAGGATCCAGCTCCCTCAGCGAGTAATCGAACTATCTGCTCCTGACAGAACGAATCATTTGCCTGTGCCCGTACAACCTTCGTGACAATCTGCGGTGTAACGGTCATCACAGACATGAAAGATCGGGCCACTGCATCCTGGTGTCCCAATTCCTTCCACTTCGCTTTCCACACCTCTGCCACCTCATCTGCTGGCCTGCGGCTCAACGCGTCTGCTACCACGTTAGCCTTATCCGGGTGGTACTGAATGTCGAACTGGTAGTCTTTCACAAATTCAAGCCACCTACGCTGCCGCATATTTAATTCCTTCTGCGTGAACAGATACTGTAGTGACTTGTGGTCCGTGAACAGCTGAAACTTCTCCCCCAAAAGATAGTGCCTCCAAATCCGTAAGGCAAATACTACTGCTGCCAACTCCAAATCATGCGTGGGGTAATTCTTCTCATGAGGCTTAAGCTTACGGGAAGCATAAGCTATGGCCTGTCTCTCCTGCTGCAAAACACCTCCAAGCCCTTGCAAAGACGCATCAGTGTAAACCAAATACTCAACTCCCGGTCTCGGCAATGCTAACACAGGTGCTGAGGTCAATTTGTACTTCAACTCATCGAATGCCAACTGACAGGCATCACTCCAGATATATGGCACACCCTTACGAGTAAGATGTGTCAACGGACCTGCTATCTCCGAGAAACCCCGAATAAACCTCCTGTAGTATCCTGCCAAACCCAAGAAACTACGAATCTCCGTTGGTGTCGTGGGTTGTCCGCACTCCCTCACCGCTGATACCTTTCCCGAATTCGACAGATATTCCCTGATCGGAAATAATGTGACCCAAGAACTGTACTTCCTTCAGCCAAAACCCGCACTTCTCATATTTTGCATACAGCTCGTTCTGACGAAGTGTCTGCAAAACTTGCCTCAAATGCTCGGCGTGCTCCTCCTCTGTCTGAGAGTAAACCAGAATGTCATCAATGAAGACAATGACAAACTGATCGAGGAAATCTCTGAACACCCTGTTCATCAAGTCCATAAACACTGCTGGAGCGTTGGTCAAGCCGAAAGGCATAACCCGAAACTCATAAGAACCATATCTCGATAAGAACGCAGTCTTAGAGACATCCTCCTCCCTGATACGCAACTGATGGTATCCTGACCTCAAGTCAATCTTCGAGAAGAAAGAAGCTCCTCTCAACTGGTCGAATAAGTCATCAATTCGAGGCAACGGATACTTATTCCGTATCGTGACCTTATTCAACTCTCGGTAGTCCACACACAACCTCAGTGAACCGTCCCTCTTTTTCACAAACAAAACTGGAGCACCCCAAGGTGAGGTCCTCCTGCGAATAAAGTCCTGCCCTAACAGCTGCTCTATCTGATCCCGTAACTCTCGCATCTCAGCTGGAGCCATACGGTACGGTGCGCGTGCTATAGGTCTCATACCCAGTAGCAAATCAATAACGAAGTCTATCTCTCGACTGGGCGGTAAGCCTGGTATCTCCTGAAACACATCCGAATACTCCCTGACAACCGGGATCGAATCTAAAGGAATCACAACCTCCTTAGAGGTATCCTCCTCTATGTAATACAGATGAGCGGTCGATCCTCCCTCTGGGCGAGGCATCGCCACTATAAACATCTCCTGCCCCGGAATGGCAAAAACAATGCTCCCGCTGAAGCAATCAATCATGGCCCTATATGATACGAGCCAATCCATACCGATGATCACATCGTGAACATGCATGTCTAACACTAACATGTCCGCAGGCAATACCAAACCACCAACCGCTACCCCCACTCCCCGGCATATAAAGAAAATAAGTGACCCACTCCCCAATGGTGAGTCGACACACGTCACTGTGCTCTCTGCCGTAGCTAACAATCCTAAAGCTTTCGCGAAGTGTGTAGCTATAAAACAATGTGTAGCACCCGTATCAAATAACACCCGACCCATAGTGCCATGGATAGGAAATGTACCCTCGATCGCGGGCGGTGCCTGTGTAACTGCAGCCTGGTGAACGTTGTAGACACGTCCATACTGTAGCTGCCCCTGTTGAGCTGGGACTGCTGGAATGGGTGGCAAAGCTGCCATCTGTGGCGGTGCAGGAAGAGCGGCGGGAAACATAGGTCTCTGTGGCTCTTGGCGAGCACCCTGCTGCTGCTGCTGCGGGGCCCTGCCCCTATCAGGACAATCCTGCTTCTTATGGCCAGTCTTGCCACAAGTAAAGCACTTCCCTGGGAAGTTCCCTCCCCTCTGCCCCTGCTGTCCCCGGCCCTGGTGGCCGTTACCATTCCTCCCTTGGCCCTGCTGGCCCTGATGAAATTGCTGCCCATTCTTTCCCTGCTGGCCCTGGCGGAAACCTCCCTGTCCCTGCCTGTAGTTCCCTGACCGGAACCTCTTATTGTCCCCCTGCTGGTTACCCTTCTCAGTCTGTCTCTGCCCCTGACCGGTTTGTGCCCCGCTGGCACCATGTCCTCCAGTCCTGCCCTGATGGCTAGACTCCCCTGACCGCTTGCCCTCGGCCATATGAAAACGGTGGTCCTGGCAGTGTAGTAATGCAGCGTTAACCACATCAGAATACGTGGCCAACGATAGGTTCCCTAGCAGATGCTGACGGATCCTCCAATTCAACCCATCAGTGAACTTCTCTATCTTTTTCTTCTCTGTTGGAATCTCGTTTGGAACGATGTTCAACAGGTTAGTAAACTCGGCCTCATATTCGGCCACTGTCTTGCCCTCCTGCTTCAAACTCATCAGCTTCCTCCTCATCTCTGTATGAACTGCAGACGGAAAGTACTTGCGGTCGAACCGCACCCAGAACTCCTGAATGGTGAGGGTATCCCTCTCCTCCGCGGTGGTAATGAACTCCCACCACTGCAGTGCAGATCCAACTAGCTTGAAATTAGCTAGCACATGTTTCTGAACATCAGTGCACTCATGCATCCTCAAATGCCTCTGCATGTCCTTCCTCCATTGGCTCGAGATAACCACATCTGAGCTTCCAGCAAACTCTGGTGGATGCGCTTTCTGAAAAGCGTCACGTACACGTTCCCAAGCAGACGGGAATGCATTAACCAGGACTGGCGCGGCAACCGGCGCCTGCGGTGGTGCCTGCTGAATCACGGCAATCGCGGCATTTACCGCTTGGGCTACTATAGCAGCAACCTCAGTGGAGTTCAACATGCCTTGAACTGGAGCGGGCTGTGGTTCGGGCGTAGCATTCCGGGGAACTCGTCGTGCACGTCGTGGAGGCATCTGAAATAAGAACAAAGTTTATAAGTTCGCAGTTTATAAACTTAATATAGCTGAAGAACGAAACGTACACAATAAGAGTACAACAGTCCTAAAATATAAGGCTCTATATCAAAGAAAACGTAGCGGAAACATAATAGCCGTACAGATCCTAAAGGACACTAGAACCTGATGCTCTGATACCACCTGTGACACCCCGACTAATTAAACACCGGGTAGCTACTCCTTTATAAAATTAATTCAAAATGCCAAGTTGGCTCAGTTAATAGCATCACTGTCGAAAACATTTTAAAGATTACTAACCACTTAGTATTTAAAAAGTAAGTGACAAATTTTATTAAATCTGATTAACATGCAACAAAAGTAATGAAGAAATAAATAACACCATTCACCATACTGAAGTGAAACGAATAACCATCACAAAATGTAAATAAAACCTGGAGGAAAAACCCCTGAATACAAATCCCACAACTGATAAGTAAACTGAAATAAATAACTAAAACTGAATACTGAGCAATACATGCTAGAGTCTGAAAACTGAAATGTAAAAATGTCTAATAGAATTGGGCAACATGCCCTACAACTGATAGATGCTGAGACTGGAATCCAAATGAGAGAAGCGTCTACATGAAAATCCCTGTAACTTCCACAAACAGCTACAACTCGTCACCTGAATGAGAATCCTATGCTTGGTGTCCTTGTGGCTGGGCACCTAAAATGGTTTTACAAAAATATATATTTGGAAGCAAATGGGTCAGAGCCCGAAAGTGGAAGTCATTTTAAAAACCTGCAAGTGCTTTAAAAACATTTAAAACATTAAATGCAAAGTACATGTTAGGACGTCCACTCACATTAAATTCTCACCTCTCGACTAACTGTGCACTCCTAACGTAAGTACCCATCTATAACTACCCTTTCCACTAGCTAAGTGACAACGTAAACTAGCTAGACAACCAAAGGTTCTACCCATTTTACTCGGTTAATTTAACATAACAACGCTCGTAATTTAATAGAGGTTTCACGTAAACTCAGTTATTAAGTATGCCATTGATATAACTATCAGCTAACTCATTATATATCTCGAAACAATACCGGAATATTTTTACAACATTAACATGAGGATTCCCATTAATCAAATGTATTTTATTCACATCATAAATATACGATACAAGCACCCCGCAATCTAAGCTGTAGTGCACACATACTCTGCTATCCATCCCGGTACATCACATACATAAGGATCACATATTCCGAATCTCTCAGGAATAGTTCAGATAACACAATTCACAAATAGTGGAGGCGAACATAGTCACCATCACATGGGTCACGCACATACCTACGCTCCCATGGTCAGCGGACTTATTAATATCACAATAAGTCTTTCTATGACCTATGTTCATCAAGGTACCAGTCTATATCCCCCCCGTAGGCACACAAGGATTAGAGGGTCCTAAGCGAACGAAACCTCCCGTGATAGCAAGTATGGTAGGTATGTCATACATACAATCCATATATCAATACTAAGTAAACACACATCTTAGTAATATCGTATTATATTCGTAGTACATATTGCACTCTCGTACTAATTATAATTATCACAACTTATTTTATTTCGGTTCATAATTATACGTGCCATAATTTATCCTCACATCGTAGTAGACACTCACGTCTCAACCCAAACGGTTCATTGAATATAACTCTCGTGTATGGTTTACTCATCTCAATAACCCAAAAGTCCCAAATCAACCACTATATCATCAAAGGAATACTAATACTACCCTTGAACCAGTTTCCGGAACTCCAAAAGTCAAAACAGTCCAAAAAGGACCAAACTGTCAACTCGTTAGAAGTCTCGTTCGAACGAGGCTTCGAACGAGTTTGGACTGTCAGGTCGTTAGAAGTCTCGTTCGAACGAGGCTGTTCGAACGAGGTCCCAGTTCGTTCGAACGAACTGACTCTTCTAACGATATCTCGTTCGAACAAGATATCGAACGAAAATCCTACTCGTTAATAACGACTGGTCAACTCGTTAGAAGCTCGTTCGAACGAGTTCGTTCGAACGACCTGGGGCTGCTTCTAACGAGATGCCAGTTTCGGCCCAGAACTTCCCAAAAATCGTTTTTCACCATTTTTACTCCTCAAACCTCTTCTAAAATTCGTTCCCACAATATATTGAGTTCTCTAATCATCCTCAAACATGTTAAGGGGCTATACTAACATCATTAAAGGGTTTGATATCATCTAAACATCATTAAATCACAATTTCTACATTAATTCCCAATTTTCTTCAAGAACATAAACCCTAACTTTTTCTCATCATAAATTCCCAGATTTTAATTCGTTTATTGCATCACCTAGATATGAAGTCTCCAAAATTAAATCTCCCAACAATGTTTCTACATGCAAACCTATCCCAACATTCAATAATAACTTCAAATTTCATGGGTTTTCTTTTAATCTTTCAAGAACAATTAAGATTCTTCAATTTCTAACATGGAAAAGACATTCTTCGAATTTAAATGAAATAAAGTCACTTGCCTTGGTTTGATTTCTGAATTTGGTGTGGATTCGGTGTAGAATTTCTGCAGAATTCCTCTCTCTCTCTCCTTCTCCAAGCTTTCTTCTCCAAAAGGCTATGGTGGCTAGGGTTTGCTTTGAGGGAACTTATGAAAACCTAATTTAATAAACCTCCGTAGCTTGTTGGGTTAATAAAGGTTGGTTGGGTCAATCCCTTATCAGATTACAACTCTTAATTTTCGTCACTTTTAATTACCCAAAAATATCAAATTACTAAAATACCCTTTATAGTGCCGGGATGGCCTAAAAATACCCCGGGACCCAAACTATACCCCCGGCTAGTGTTTTCTGACTATCTCGACCCTTCCGGACGCGTTGGCGCACTCAAAACGACCATACGGATTATAGATTTTAAATTCACTTTTAATATCAAAATATTATACCGTGACGCGGCGGTCCCACGCGTCTCAACAAAATTTCTAAAATGCCGTATATAAATCCCACGACAAATTTTATAATACCAAGTACATATATAATCATATATGCACATAATCAAATACCAATTCGCATCACATCAGTATTTATAACCCGGATTAATTTCCAATTAATACGCATTTAATTAATTAATCCCAAAAATAAATATAGCCAAAAGTACGGGGTATTACAACCCTATATTGACACCATCTTACTGACAGTCTAATGCGGCTTTAATGTATTGATCTATCAAAGTGTATTAATTGTGAGTAAATCACACATTAACCAATGCATTAAAGACACATTAGGGTGTCAATCAATCAAGCGTGTACCTATAGGAAGTAATATTTCAATATTGAATTATAATATGTTAGCTCCATAAGTGTTTGCACACCAAGCATGATTTGAAAGAGTGTAATTTACTTTGTGTGTTTGAGTTATTGAGTTCTATTCATGATTTTTTTTTAAATATGGATGCCTTTCATTATGGTTCATCTATGAACGATCCACCATTTTCGTAGGAATATATATATGTGCATTAGAAATATAAATTGCATTCATACCTTATATTTATGCATGAGAGAGTTTGTATGAATGTCGAAGATGGTTTTCATTGGCCTACTGTAATGGTTGGGGGCATTGAAAGTTCAGTTTAGTCTGAGTTTGACACTGGACCATATTAATCGATCCTCCAAATTTTTAGATTGACACTAAACCTAAGTAATGAGTCTCGGTCCTATTCAGTTTTGGTTCAATTCATGGTTGGTCTTGGGTTATCTTGTTCCAAGAAAGAAGATAATATTAACAAAAACAATCAAATAGCAAACATATTTTCATCACATAATTTTTTTAGGTACGAAAATAAAAGATCCATTAGATATTAATTCAAAATAACAAGCTTGTTTCTACTACTATTCTAACGGATGCATCATATCAATTCAAAATGGTATGAATTATTCAAAATTGCAAGACTCTACTTATTACTATAAGAAATAACATATTAATTGATGGTTGTGTTATATTTGGTCATTTTTATGGTATTTTAATTGATTGAGGAAAAAAAGGAACATATTAAAAAAAAGGTGATGATACCTCATTTAAGTACTCATGAATTCTAAGACCTCACAACCTTTGCCCATCCCACTTCATGGAATGGGTTCCTAGTTATATCAGAGACCTCTAGTAGAACAAATATAGACCTAAAAGATCATGGTGTCCTTAAGGAAGGGCCCACAATAGAGTCTAAGTACCTGGTAGCATCCCCATCATTATAAGATAGTCATCCCACTAGACCTCAAAGGCCTAACTTGAAGACCTCAAAACAAACCTACTCAAGTCTCGAATCAATTCAGTGGACCTTCTTATAGCCATAATTGATCTATTTTGGGTACATAATCCATCTTTCATGATGAAACCCTCATGATACATTATAGAAATATGCACAGACCATTTTAGGAGGACCTAGACCATTCTAGGATCTCTCAAACATCCGACAGAGCTTCTGCAACTTCTCTAACGGGTAGGTAGAAAGTTCATACATTGTTTTACCTACTTCTACTACTCACTCCCAGTAGAATCTAAGGAACCCACTTGGATTAAATTATCATATCAACTACCTTACACCACCTGCAATCCTTTCACTTACACTCTACCGTGTTACTATAGCCATCAGACCTTAAGGTAACCCTATCAATGGTGTTACAACTCAGTCTATCTTTTTCTCTCTCTCCCTCCCCTAGGGAAAAGTTATATGGAAGTCTTGTGAAAGGTTAGAGATCATTGAATTGATCTAAAACAAATATTATTCAACTCATGTAATGAGAAATCACCCAACTAGTACTAGAGCATGCAAGGGGTTTGCATCTTTTAAGTGTTCCTCATTATAATTTCTACTAACCCATTATTAGTATAATATAGGAGAAGACTTGGAACAATTCCTTACTCTCATATGTTATATACTCTATTGAGTCCTAAACTAAGATAAGGAATCCCTATATAAAGTCCGTAAGTTACTTCCTAGTGTCCCTTTGACCAGTAATAAAGATTGCAAACACCTCACACTTTCTTGGCCAAAGTTTAAGAGATTCCCATATTGTATCATTCTCATTTATAATCTAATATACAAAACATAACCTATCACAACGAACGTAGGAACTTCAGCTGAGGTCCAAACCACGTTATATCCTTGTTTTTCATTTTGACACTTCTCCCTACCGACTGATTTAAGGTCATGTGGGGAGCACCTATTGGATCTAGGGTCTCAAACGATTTTAACACCCACCAAATTGTAGCTACACACACACACACACACACATACCCCCCCCCCCACACACACACACGCACACTAGGGTATGCCCTTGCCTGAAGTCACGCAGATAATTTTAAAAAGTATAAAGTCATGCCTTGGTGGAATGGAAATTGCCCTCCCCCAAGCTACAGTTGGCTCGGGTTCGATAAATGGGAGCAACCTCTCCATATATGAGGGTAAAGGTATCCTACATCCATCTTTCCTAGACATTGCTATTAAGCAAGAGCCTTATGCATTGGTACGACCTTTTTATAAAGTTTTGTATAATGTAAATAATAGAAGTTTCGTTTATTATAAGTGTAAAGTTTCAAAGTACTGAATTGTGCAAATCAAGTTAAAATATTTTTTTACAACACCAATAAGTGCAATGATTTAAAAAATATTCACCATGTTTAAGAAAAAATAATCCAACAATGAGATAAGATAGAAGTCATGGGTGGAGAATTTATTGACAAGGTAGTCTTCTTGAGACTGCTTGAAACTATGTTGGTGTTTCATCATTTTCAACTTTCAAATTAAACTAAATGGTATATCATGAATTCTAACACATGAAACTATCGTTTGTTTTGTCATTTTAATACATATGTTACTCATTTCAGTTGAGATACATTTTCACGTGGACATTCCTGCGAAAAATTGCATTGAGTTTCAAGGAGAAGATGACCCGCAAATACATATTTTCATTTATTATCACAACTATGAAAATGAAAAAAAATCTTTTATTTCAACTTTTGCATATAGAAACAATACATAGAATTTCATGAGTCTATCTTCTAAGAACAATAATAATAACCCAAAAGCATAACGTAAAAATTATATTGTTCAATACCCAAAAGCATATAGTTATAACTATTATAGTATATACAAACATAACAAACATCCCATCTCAAATGCATTAGTTACAACAATTAACTTCATTAAACAAAATAAAAAAAATAAAACATTAGAAGTGTGGAGTTATACAAATAAAATAAGGTAATAATTAGATACATGTACATTACCCCCCCCCCCCCCCCCCCCCCACACACCCCCCCCTCCCCCCCCACAAATAAATGTTCAAAAAAGAGCACAGTAAAAATACATGTCCACTATAGTCCTACAAATGAAAAATGAAAACAAAAACAATTTTACTTTTGACCTTACTACATCATTTTAGTGTCGGACATCCTTTGATCTGAAGAGAACACTCTCAACATAAACTGAATGTTGGAACTTCATAAAGGTCACTAACACCACCTATTAATCCACTAGAGTAGTGTTTTAAAGAAGTGTCGTGGTTATACGCAGCTAACCCATAAGGTCACCACCACCAGTATGCCTCCTAGTAGTCTTTTTATTATTTTTCTGGATAAGTTCTGACTGGTGCTACCTACACAACACTTCCCATGACATCTTTTGCTTAACTGGCCCAAGCGAAGCTTTATAATTAAAGCCTCCTCCTGGGCACCACCATTAATAACGTCAAGTTTGAGGTCTTTAGATGGTTCTTTTTCTTCTCCATCACCCTCGCTGAATGAGTAGGCCACATCCTTAAAAGTTTTAGCAATTGCTGAGGTCACAACTTATGGAGAAGTTTGACCGAGAATAACTATAACAGTAAGAAAATAGAATTTTTTTGTGTCTTTGGGTTCTTGGTCTCTGTCTGTAAATTCTAAAAGTTCAACGACACATTGAAAACCATGCCAACTTTTAACAATCATTCTTGCCATTAAGACTAAGTCCCAACTCTACGAGTGGACATGCACAGGTGTTTTGAGTGTATTAAATGTTGAAAAACAATAAATCTTTCAAATTTTTTATGGTCAGTTCTATAAACTAATTTATATTAAAATTTTAAATAATGTGAGAAATGAATGTGTGGTATTAAAATTCTAATGAATCCTAAATAACATCAGATTATAATTCCTGATATGCTGTAGATCCAGGGCTCCTCTCAACTTTTTTTCTTTTCAATTAGTTTGTTTGAAATTCACCCCCCCCCCCCCCCCCCCCCCAACACCAATTTCCAGTGCACAACCTCTATTAGCTTTTCCATTGTAGTCTGGAACATGTACTGAATAACTCTTACTTTCTCCTGATCCAAACCCCATTGGACCTTCAGATTGTAATTGTCAGATAAATAACATAACCATATGTCTGTGGCATAACCAAACCATAACCATCTCACAAAATGATTTTAAGAAATATAAATTAATCTTTTATTTAATTCAGACATGTCGATGGCATTTTTTAAATCCATGTTACTAATCTGTCACAAATATCAAACCCTTAAACATGAGCATAACATCATAAATATAAATTCTAGTATTTTTTTGAATATTCGGCTAGGAGTGAATGAAGTAATAACTTTTATAGCAGCTAAGAACTATAGAAATGTCACAGGTAAGCTTAAAACTCTTTTTTTATGGTGGTATCTTCTATCTGTTAATAAGGATACATATTACAAAACATATAAAAATTAAAATCTTTACAAAACGTATGATATAATGTAACAAACTCACCTATATATTGTTTTGTAACTTAGGTGTGTTATGATAATTTACTTGAATTTGTAAGACATGTTGGTACTCTAAACAAAATTAGAAGTGACATCACCCCCTCCATATTTTAAATGCAGGGCTCTCAATAAACTAGAAAAAGGAAAATACTTTTTAATATTGCATATTGGGTAAGATGAATATAAAAGGGGACATATTTTGATCAATGAACTGTATTGAAACAAAAATTCACCACAATGAAAGCAGGAAACATCTTTTTTAATGTTGTATAATGTTTCAAGAAAAAAAGAATTATATCAAATGAAGCAAAAAAAAAGATAAAACAAAAAATCATTATTCTTTCCAATGATCTTAAAAGTTCAAGAAGTACTTCATATTGTTTCACCAAGTAGATGGCTAAATTAAAGAATGTGAATTCGGGAGAAACACTAATGTAAAACAAATGGAAGTCATCATTTCAGTTAATTAAATAAGCATAATATTCTATTCAGGGGTAGCCAAACTGAAATAAAACAAAATAAAAGGGTTGGCCAAATTCATGAAAATCTTAACTATTTGACTTCCTCTGCCTGAAAATTTTGAAAGGCTAGATTTCAGCCTCGCGCGATGCGTGAGCGCTTTAAAAAAAATTATACAATAAAAACATAAAAATATTTCAAAATAATTTTAGAGTAATTTGTGAATAACATATTTGATTACGTGTATAGAAAATTCGGAACACTTCACCAAGATGAAATCTTATAGGAAAGGCTAATGTATTTACCTCATATGGTCACCATTTTTCAATGACATTACAAAACTATTACCAAATCAGAGAGATCAAGTCCTCCTAATGAAAAAACATAATTGAAAATTTTGTAATTATTTTTTATGGTTGAATTGTTTTAACTTATTTTTTAAGAGTCGTTACTATTGATGGTAATAAAATTTAAATAATAACAACAGTTGAGCATAAATATTTTCATTTTGTGATGATAAATAATATTACGGGAAGAAGAATAAAACAAGGAAAAATAATTTTTTTTGTAATTTATACTTGGAGAGATTACTGC
Source organism: Sambucus nigra (assembly GCA_949130495.1). Classification (NCBI taxonomy): domain Eukaryota; kingdom Viridiplantae; phylum Streptophyta; class Magnoliopsida; order Dipsacales; family Adoxaceae; genus Sambucus; species Sambucus nigra. The sequence continues at coordinate 278,722,740 of OX422215.1, read as the reverse complement.
AATAAAATAATCTTTTAATTTTTTTTTTTTGCTACGAATACATTGGTACAAATGCTTTTATAAAAAATCACCATAATTTTACCAAAACGTTTGAACTAATACTAATAGGAATAAACATTCATGGAATTTAAAGAATGGCATGGATGCTGGATATGTGTAATAATATATATTACATGAAATAAAAATGGATGAAGGTAAAAGTGTTCCGAGTATGATTAATTGATATGAAAACTAATACATATATTAAATTTGCAATAATAATATCATATTTTCTTCATGTTAATAAGTAACATAAGTAAGCTTAAAGATGTGAACCCCTAAACATAATCAAACTCAAACACAGAGAGGGGTAGGGAGAGAGAGAAAGAGTAGAACCAAAAAAATAAAATACTCATGTATATTTAATCAAAATGTAGGAAAATTGTTTCAAATTACAGTGAACCCCGCAAATCAAACCTATACGTACCCAATCTGGACAAAAAAATAACATAAACTAAATTAGGTACCCAAAAGGTTTCGTTAATCGGACCTTCAGTTGACACCGTCGAACCGAAGAATTGTAGAGAGCGGAGCTTCAATTTTGGTGTCGTGATCAATTATTAAACCTTTATGTTTGGTGTTGTAGATACACGATGTTGGGTGGTCACAAATTTTGAATGGTCGGTTGGATTTGTTCAAATACGGTTCCGCTGTTGGAGCAGGCATGGAAGGGAACACCTAAATAAAACAAAGACAATTTAGACCAAGGAAAAATGAATATGTAACATAAAATATTATGAAGGGAGACAATTATGCTTGGCTACTAACCCACGTAAAACTTATGGAGATGGACAAATATGCTTCCATTTCATTTTTGGTAGAGCTATTATTGAAAGGGGTTTGTAGTTTTGGGGACAGTTATGTGGTGGAAGAAACACACACACATGTTTATGAGATGGAAGTAAACTTTACTCCTAAATTTCATGCACTATAAACCCATTAACCTTTTTTAGTCTATCTCAGCAAAAAGAAGATGGGTTCATGTTAATAAACACCCCCTCATTTATCTTTTTTAGTCTATCTATTGATCGAGCGCGAAAAGTAGCATCGCGTAGGTACGCTAATCGTTGTTTTCGTTTCGCCTACTCAATACAAAAACCTGAGCTACTACTACACTTGCGATGCAAGTACAACGGTAAGTCGGGTATCGTAAGAAATCCACAGGGAGTGATTAAATTTTAGACTTTAATTGTTTTAAAACTTCTGAAAATAAAAGGGTGTAAAAGAAATAAGAAAAGGTGATGTGTGGTTATGGTGACAAAAGAAAAGAGAGGTTAATGCTAAAATAAAGGAAAACGAGGATCGGGATCGCATCGAACCAAACGGATCGAAACAACTAATAATCAAGATTTCGGCTCGAAAGCAATTTAATCGAGCATTTACAATTAAGCATAAACATCACACAAGAAGGAATTTAACCCAAAGTTGCGAGATAAAACATTTAACTCAAAATGGTCACACGCGGATTGAATTCGGATTGTCGCTATAAACTCTAACGTTGCATGACAAAGAAAGATAAATGCTTAGCAATCCAACTTTGATATGCGCGGTTTCAATTAAATGCAATTTTACACAAAACCTAATTTTCGAGGTCCAAACCCGTAAATGGCGGAAACGTAATCCCGACCCTATTTATCTAAGGGCTAAGCATGAATAAACTAATTAAACTATAAAAGCAATAAATAAAGAATGTAAACCTAATTATGAAAGCATGTAAATTATCTAGAAAGCAAGAATTAAAGGAAAACAAGCTATATTAATGGAGAGGGTAATGAAAAGTCAACATACAAACCAATTAGATTGTCAATCCAAAGAGAAATGAAGAAGAACCATCCAAAACCCTCAAAACCCTAACTATTCTAACCTAAAATCGTTCACCCCTGTTTATTACAACAAAATTGGCTTATATACCAAGTGGGAATTAAATTAGAAAATAAAAGAGAAAAGAAAAGAAATGCAAAAAATATCTGCAGAAAACAGAGCATCGATCGATCTATGAATTGGTCGATCTGTCGATCAAGGCCAAATTTCAGAAATTTAATATAGTCGATCGATCGATGATCTGGTCGATCAAACAGGGGCAGTACACTGCATTGCTGTTTTGGTTTCCAAGCTTTTCTCGTCCGCTGAAATCGCCGTAACTTCTTCGTTATGAATCGGAATCGCGCACCGTTTGTGGCCACGCGAAGCTTGCGAGGAGGGCTAAAAATTCCATGAAGATGTTGGGCCAGGTGCCCAATCTGTAAAATGACTAAAATGCCCTTGAACGTGCGGTTGTGTACGGAAATTGCGCGGAATGCGTCTGAATCCCATACTTGGTACCTAAATACCTACAAAAGCCCAATTATACCTCATATGGCATGTTAACAATATAAACCGAGGTTGTCTGGTTAACGGGCTTAAATATAGTGATTTAGGCACCCGAGGGGGCTAAAACGCGTAGGTTCGGAGGATGAAATACGCAATATTTGCGTATCATCACACCCCCTAACTTACACATTGCTAGTCCCTAGCAATGAAATAGGATGCAACAAGAACTACAAGAAAACCAAAAGCAGGATAAGTACAAAAATATGGTATAAATGCATAAGGCCACTTTCGCGGGCGATTCGATTGCATTTAGCGTATGCAATAAGCCGTTAAACCCCTAGGTCACCCTAGTGGACGAGTGTCGTCTCGTGAGGGTTTTCAGAGATGGTACCCACAAACATCACATGGTTTCCTCAAAATCTGCCCAACCCAACATGCAGCAAGCCCAACAATGGCGAAAAGGATTTCATACGCATTATTAGCAAAGTGAATGAATTCACACAAAAGTCCAAATCATTAACATTATAGAATGCACCTCATAGAATTGAAACCTTAAAATGTGGGAGGGGAGTGAGCACATGCAAAGTGTGATTTGGCAAAAACTTAAATAAACCGGATATACATTAAAGCAAGCATATATTCAATCCTCACGGGCATTACGCTCATCAAGAGAATTCACTCAAAACAGGGAGGTAACACACGGAACATGTGGGCTTAAGAGTAAATGTAAATGGAAACTAGGCCGCACACATGTCACCGAAGAAGAACGCTATATATAAACTGAAAAACTGTAATCTCAATGAAAGGATACCGCACACTAAAAGAGGCGAAATGCATTTTCACAGATTATCACAACTATTATGACTTTTGAATTACATCAACCTAAGATCACATAGGACTTTAATAGGGTTATGATGTAGGTATGGCTAGGGTGCGAAACGCAGGAATGTATGTACGGATTCAAAGTGTTCGGGATGAAAACTCGGGATAATGGGAGAATGCGTGCAATAACAAAATTGGAAAAACAAGTTCCAAAACGGCATTAGATATATCATCGGGGAGAGTAATCAAAGCTTATTGAACTATATACACAACATATACAACTTTCTCTTTCTTTTTCTTTTCTTCTTTTTCTTTTGTTTTCTTTTTCTTTTTGCTTTCTCTTTTTCTTCACTTTTTTTCACATCACTTTTCTTTACTTTACTTATCAAACTCTCATATGCCTAAATTGCAACCGACATCATAAAAACATCATTCAATCCCAAGTAACACTCCAAACAAAGGTATGGAAAGTGTATGTATGGTTTATAACTCCAATTTAGAGTTGGTTATGGGATTGGGGTTATGAAACGAAAGGCTATATTTAGGCTCAAGGGGTTAACGAGGGTAAACATATAAGAGTGATGTCAAGGCTAATATGGGTGATATAACACAGATGGCCTATGATCATTTCACAAAGTTTATGCAATTCTCGAGTCAAAACAATATATGAAAATCATGCTCAAGTAACACATTTCGAGTATGGACTCAATTAATGAACGATCAATGAAAGAATAGTGAGATTACCAACGAATTCAACGTTTTCAATGAGAAAAGAATAGTGTATAACACTCACAAACGACAAAAGGTACAAAGCTTACTCGGTGTAAGTATATACAATGCAACAAAAGATTACCGAGTTATAAAAATCTTAAACCAAATCAATAGAACCAGGAAAGTGCATATGCTCATGGGATAAAGTTTAATTCATGAAGTTATTCACAATATCAATGATTTAAGGACTAAAGTTTAATAACTTCTAAAATCGAGAACATGCATCATTGAGTTGTCTATTGGATCGGGCAATTATTGAAATTTGTCACCGGAAACAAGGCAAAATGCCCAACAAAGGAGAAAAAAGAAAGAAAATATTTTTGAAATTTTTTAATTTTTTCACAAAAAGGCATACTCAGTAACTAAATGTGAGCAAATCCATGGACTACACATGAAATGGATAGAATATCCTACACCCCCTAACTTAAATGTTGCATTGTCCTCAATGCGCATTAAGAACACAACACAAAGAGAGGAAAAGAACGATATTACCCAAAATTGGAGCGATCTCCATAAGCGCGAGTTCAAAGGAATCTACAAAACAAGTTAGTACCGAGCATAGCAAAAAAAAAATAACAAAAAGTTAACTAATTACACTAGACTAAATTAAAAAGGAAAGAAAAAAAAGGAAAGAAAGAAAATTAAAAAGCTAACTATTTACAACCTACTATTTAGTCTTCACGCTAACTATATACTAGAAGTCTAAATAGTTGAGGGTCCACCCAAAAAGGGGTTTGACTTTGAAAGATCAACGGTGGACCCTCCAAAGTGAACATGCCTCCCGAAAGATATGAATTCCGTTTGAACAACGAAAGGAATGTGGGTGGTGAAAAAAGTGAACCATCGCCAATTTGAAATTTTGGGTAGACGATGGGGGATTTGGATAATAAAGGGGAAAGGTACACTTGAGGTCCAAGAAAAATCGACTCATCTCCCAAAGATTTTTCAAATGGAATGGGAGATGGTGCACACGTGGGGATAACATCCATCGAAAACAAGTCCGGCAGGGAGTCCTCATCGGCAAAAAGTGTAGAAGTTTTAAAAGTTTCTACCGACTCATAGGAATCCACCGGTAATTCTAATGGTTCAATGACGAAAAACGAATATGGTGATGAAACAAATTCAATCTCAATCGACTCATCGTCGGAAGGAGATTGAATTTCGGGGGAGAAAGATGCACACTCGATGAGAAATTCTTCGAAAAATTTAGGTGAAACACAAGTTTCCACCTCCTCGATGTTTTGTGCATAAGAATTCATCTCATCGCAAAGTGCACCAAGCCTCATTCCAGCATCATTTAGGCTTTCCAAACCTTGGGAGTAAAGAAGCAAAGTCTCTTCCAAAGTAGGCTTCCTCGGCTCAAGAGCTCCGGACTCCTCATTTGGTTGAAACTCGTCTTCGAAAGTAATGAAATAAGAATCGTCATTGGATTCGAATAATGAATCCAACTCAAGCTCCCAATAACGATTTTCATTCCGATAAATGTTTTCAAGTCTTTCATTTTCAAGAAAATCTTGAAAATGGAAAACTTGAAAACTATCCCCAAAGTGTGAATCATTAGAATAACCGTAATAACTATAATGATAGGACATGATTACCTCGTTGTTTGCAGATGGAGAATCCGAACAAGAAAGTGAGCAACCGCGAATCAAAGTTTCTTAGCGCTCAAATATGCTATCCTGCAAAAAAGGTTAAAACAAACAATACAAATACAAAAGGAAAAATACTACGAAATAATAAAACAATTACAATCTAAAACACACTCCCCGGCAACGGCGCCATTTTGATCGAGCGCGAAAAGTAGCGTCGCGTAGGTAAGCTAATCGTTGTTTTTGTTTCGCCTACTCAATACAAAAACCTAAGCTACTACTACACTTGCGAGGCAAGTAAAGCGGTAAGTCGGGTATCGTAAGAAATCCACAGGGAGTGATTAAATTTTAGACTTTAATTGTTTTAAAACTTCTGAAAATAAAAGGGTGTAAAAGAAATAAGAAAAGGTGATGTGTGGTTATGGTGACAAAAGAAAAGAGAAGTTAATGCTAAAATAAAGGAAAGCGAGGATCGGGATCGCATCGAACCAAACGGATCGAAACAACTAATAATCAAGATTTCGACTCGAAAGAAATTTAATCGAGCATTTACAAATAAGCATAAACATCACACAAGAAGGAATTTAACCCAAAGTTGCGAGATAAAACATTTAACTTAAAATGGTCACACGCTGATTAAATTCGGATTGTCGCTATAAACTCTAACGTTTCGTGACAAAGAAAGATAAACGCTTAGCAATCCAACTTTGATATGCGCGGTTTTAATTAAACGCAATTTTACACAAAACCTAATTTTCGAGGTCCAAACTCGTAAATGGTGGAAACGCAATCCCGACCCTATTTATCTAAGGGCTAAGCATGAATAAACTAATTAAACTATAAAAGCAATAAATAAAGAATGTAAACCTAATTATGAAAGCATGTAAATTATCTAGAAAGCAAGAATTAATGGAAAACAAGCTATATTAATGGAGAGGGTAATGAAAAGTCAACATACAAACCAATTAGATTGTCAATCCAAAGAGAAATGAAGAAGAACCATCCAAAACCCTCAAAACCCTAACTATTCTAACCTAAAATCGTTCACCCCTGTTTATTACAACAAAATTGGCTTATATACCAAGTGGGAATTAAATTAGAAAAGAAAAGAAATGCAAAAAATATCTGTAGAAAACAGAGCATCGATCGATCTATGAATTGGTCGATCTGTCGATCAAGGCCAAATTTTAGAAATTTAATATAGTCGATCGATCGATGATTTGGTCGATCAAACAGGGGCAGTACACTGCATTGCTGTTTTGGTTTCCAAGCGTTTCTCCTCCCCTGAAATCGCCGTAACTTCTTCGTTATGAATCGGAATCGCGCACCGTTTTGTAATACCCCGTGTTTTTGTTATATTTATTTTATGGGATTAATTAAATTAAATGCGTATTAATTAAAAATTAATCCGGATTAAAAATACTAGCGAGATGCGAGTTGGTATTTGATTATATGTGCATATATGATTATATATGGATTTTGAATTATGAAATTTTTCGTGAGATTGAAATACGGCAATTTGGAAATTTTGTTGAGACGCGTGTGACAGTCGCGTAATGGTATATAATTATGATAATTTAATAGTGAATTTTATTTCTATTATCCGTATGGTCGTTTTGAGTGCGCCAACGCGTCCGGAAGGGTCGAAATAGTCAGAAAACACTAGCCGGGAGTTTGGTTTGGGTCCCGGGGCATTTTTAGGCCATACCGGCAACGTATAAGGGTAGTTTGGTAATTTTGAATTTTGAGGAATTAAAAGCTACGAAAATTGGGAATTAATATCTGATTAGGCATTAACCCACTAAGCCCACTAATACCCAAATAGACTACGGAGGTTATTGAAAGTTGTTCCTAAGAATTTCTAAAGCACAAACCCTAGCCTCCATAGCCACCATTAGAGAAGAGCTTGTAGAATGAGAGGAGAGGAGAAATCTGCAGAGGAGAGAGATCCATTCATCAAATTCATCATCAAATCCATAGTTACCATTAAGGCAAGTGATTTAATTTCATTTTTATAGAGAATGTTTCTTCCATGTGTAGGATTTGATAAAAATCTGATTTGTTCTTGGGAGTTAATGAAAAACCCATGTAAATTGGAAATAGAAAGTACATTTTGATGAGGAAATCGCATGTAGATTGGTGTGTAATGATTATTCTGATGATATTACAATTAGTAAGAAACCAAAAACGGATTTAATTCAGTTCTTTGATGATTCATAAATTCTAGGGTTCATAGTTTTAAAATTGGGGAAAAATATGTAGAGATTTGATATTGGAATGATGTTAGGATGAATTAATACCCCCAAACATGTCAATATGTGAACTAAGTATGTTTAGGGACGATTAGAGACCTTAAACAATTGTTAGATTGAGGTTTGGATGAGATTTGGGGAGTAGAGAAGTTGGAAAAACGAAAATAAGAAATCTGGGCTTGAATCTGGTAGCTCGTTAGAAGACCTTCCCAGGTCGTTCGAACGACCTCGTTCGAACGAGCTTCTAACGAGTTGACCATTGACTTCTAACGAGGGTGAAGTTCATTCGATGAGATCGTTCGAACGAGATCTCGTTAGAAAGCCCACTTCGTTAGAACGAGATCTCGTTAGAATACTCAGTTCATTCGAACGAAGTCTCGTTCGAACGAGACTTCGAACGAGTTGACAGTTTAGGCTTTTTAGCCTGTTTTGATCCCGAGTGCCCCGTAACCTTGTGTATAGGTAGAGATAGCCTTCCCTTGTTGAGTAGTTGTTATATTTGGGATGTTTGGGATATAATGAGGAGTCAAACCTAGAAGTGTAGTTTGAACCTAAGGGTAAATGTGAAGTAGGACGTGAATGTCTATTACGATGCGATGATTATTGATGGCCTAGTTTATTATATTAACCGGGAACATATAAATTGTGTAGTATTATATGTCGGTACAAGAATGAGAAGTGTACCACCAATATATTTTGGGATTACTAAGATGCGTGAATACTTAGTATATGTATTGATTTTATGTGTATGACATACCTACCATACTTGCTATCACGGGAGGTTTGCGTTCGCTTAGGTCCCTCTAATCCTTGTGTTGCCCGGATTTAGACTTGTTACCTCGATGAACATAGGTCAGAGAAGGACTTATTGGGATGTTAATAAGTTGGCTGATCGTGGGAGCGCAGGTATGTGCGTGATCCATGTGATGTGATTGTGTTCGCCTCCATTATTTGTGATGTTGTTATCTGAGAACTATTCCTGAGAGATTCGGAATATGTGATCCTTATGTACGTGATGTACCGGGATGGATAGCAGAGTATGTGTGCACCGCAGCTAGTTCTCGGGGTGCTTGTATTGTATTGTATATTTATGACGTGAATAATATACACTTAATTAATGGGAACTTTCATGTTGTTATTGTGAACATAATTATGGTAATGTTTTGAGAAAACATAACGGGATAACCGATAGTGAAATGTATTACATATTGAGAATCTGAGTTTAAGTGAAGCCCTCTATTTATATTAATAACGCTGGAATGTATTATGAGAATCGAGTAGTAAGGGGTAGAACTTATTACGGTTGGGTTAGATATGGATGTCGTATAGATGGGTACGGTACGTTAGGAGTGCACATGTAGTCGAGAGGTGAGAATTTCATGTGAGTGAACGTCCTAACATGTATTTTGCATTTAATGTTTTAATGTTATTAAAACACTTCCTGTTTTTAAAATGATTTCCACTTTCGGGCTCTGACCCATTTGCTTTCAAATCTATTTTTGTAAAAATCATTTTAGGTGCCCATCCACAAGGACACCATGCATAGGATTCTCATTCAGGTGACGAGCTGTAGCTGTTTATGGAAGTTACAGGACCTTGCTTGTAGACGCTTCATCTATCTTGAATCGATATTCATCAGTTATCAGTTGTAGGGCATGTCTCCCATTTATTTTAGAGACATTTCATTTATTTCCGTTATTCAGACCTTTGGCATGTAATTATTCAGGATTCAGACTTGTCGTATTATTTTTTCAGTTGTGGGATTGTTGTGAGGAGTTTTCCTCCGGATTTATATTTACTTTGTTGGTTATTCATTACTTCATTATGGTGAATGGATTATGTTGTTATTTCATTATTCTTTTACTGCATGTTAATCAGACTTAACTTAAAATTTGGCACTTACTTTTTAAATACTAGGTGGTTAGTAATTATTAAAACGTTTTCGACAGTGATGCTATTAACTGAATCAAATTGGCATTTTGTATTAATTTAATAAAGGAGTAGCTACCCGGTATTTAATTAGTAGGGGTGTCACAGGTGGTATCAGAGCCAGGTTCTAGTGTCCTTTAGGATCTGAACGGCTTATTATGTTTTCGCTGAGCTTCCTTTGATGTAGAGCCCTATACTTTAGGACTGTTGTATTCTTTTGTATATGCTACGTTCTTCAGCTATTTTAAGTTTATAACTGCGAACTTATAAACTTCATTCTTATTTCAGATGCCTCCACGACGTGCACGAAGGGTTCCCAGGGATGCGACGCCAAAACCACAGCCCGCACCAGCTCAGGGCACGATGAATGCCGCCGAGGTTGCAGCCATTGTGGCTCAGGCGGTAAGTGCCGCACTAGCAGTAGTTCAGCAGGCACCACTTCAGGCACCGATATTCGCGTCAGTTCAAGCTTATGCATTCCCGTCTGCTTGGGAACGTGTACGTGATGCTTTTCAGAAAGCACATCCTCCGGAGTTCGCAGGTAGCTCCGATGTGGTAGTTTTGAGTCAGTGGAGGAAGGACATCCAGCGACACCTGAGGATGTATGAGTGCACAGATGTCCAGAAGCAGATACTATCTACTTTTAAGCTAGTGGGGTCAGCACTGCAGTGGTGGGAGTCTATTACAACCGTAGAGGAGAGGGATACTCTCACTATTCAGGAGTTCTGGGTGCGGTTCGACCGCAAGTACTTTCCGTCAGCTGTTCACATGGAAATGAGGAGGAAGTTGATGAGCCTTCGACAGGAGGGTAAGACTGTGGCCGAGTATGAGGCCGAATTCAATGATCTTCTGAACATTGTTCCGGATGAGATACCGACGGAGGAAAAGAAGATACAGAAATTCACGGACGGGTTGACCTGGAGGATTCGTCAGCACTTGTTAGGGAACCTCTCGTTAGCCACTTATTCTGATGTGGTTAACGCTGCATTGCTCCATTTCCAGGATCACCGTTTTCACATGGCTGAGGGCAAGAGATCGGGAGAGTCTAGCCATCAGGGCAGGACTAGAGGAACTGGTGCCAGTGGGGCACAATCTGTTCAGGGGCAGAGACAGGGTGATCAGGGTACCCAGCAGGGGGATCACAAGAGGTTCAGGTCAGGAAATTTCAGGCACGGACAGGGAGGTTTCCGGCAGGGCCATCAGGGTCCGAATGGCCATCAGCACCAGCAGGGTCAGAATGGTCAACATCAGTTTCAGCAGGGCCAGCAGGGCCAGTGGAGGAATGGTAACGGCCACCAGGGTCGGGGGCAGCAGGGACAGAGAGGGGGGAACTTCCCGGGGAAGTGTTTTGTTTGTGGCAAGACTGGCCATAAACGCCAGGACTGTCCTGATAGGGGCAAGGCCCCGCAGCAGCAGCAGGGTGCTCGACATGAGCCACAGAGGCCACTTTTTCCACCAGCCCTCCCAGCTCCAGCCCAGGTGCTAGCTCTTCCAGCCATTCCAGCGGTTCCTATGCAGTAGGGACAGTTACAGTATGGACGTGTCTATAACGTCCACCAGGCAGCAGCTCCGCAGGCACCACCCACTATTGAGGGTACGTTTCCTATCCATGGTACTATGGGTCGGGTTTTGTTTGATACGGGGGCAACGCATTGTTTTATAGCTACACATTTTGCGAAAGCCTTAGGGTTGTTAGCTACGGCAGAGAGCACAGTGACGTGTGTAGACTCACCATTGGGGAGTGGGTCACTTATTTTCTTTATATGCTGGGGAGTAGGGGTTGAGATTAGTAGTCTGGTATTACCTGCAGATATGTTGGTATTAGATATGCATGTTCACGATGTGATTATCGGTATGAATTGGCTCGCTGATTATAGAGCCATGATTGATTGCTTCGGTGGGAGTATTGTTTTTACCATTCCGGGGCAAGAGATGTTTGTAGTGGCGATGCCTCACCCAGAGGGAGGCTCGACCGCTCATTTGTATTACATAGAGGAGGATACCTCTAAGGAGGTTGTGATTCCTTTAGATTCGATCCCAGTTGTCAGGGAGTACCCAGATGTGTTTCAGGAGATACCAGGCCTACCCCCCGATCGAGAGATAGACTTTGTCATAGACTTATTGCCAGATACGATACCTACAGCACGCGCACGGTACCGTATGGCTCCAGCTGAGATGAGGGAGTTACGGGATCAGATTGAGCAGTTGTTGGGTCAGGGGTTTATTCGGAGGAGTACTTCGCCACGGGGTGCCCCTGTATTGTTCGTGAAGAAGAGAGATGGTTTACTGAGATTGTGTGTGGACTACCGAGAGTTGAATAAGGTCACGATACGGAATAAGTATCCGTTGCTTCGAATCGATGACTTATTCGACCAGTTGAGAGGAGCTTCTTTCTTCTCAAAGATTGATTTTAGATCAGGATACCATCAGTTGCGTATCAGGGAGGAGGATGTCTCGAAGACTGCGTTCTTGTCGAGATATGGTTCTTACGAGTTTTGGGTTATGCCTTTTGGTTTGACCAACGCTACAGCAATGTTTATGGACTTGATGAATAGAGTGTTCAGGGATTTCCTAGATCAGTTTGTCATTGTCTTCATCGATGATATTCTTGTTTACTCCCACACAGAGGAGGAGCACGTCGAGCATTTGAGGCAAGTTTTGCAGACACTACGTCAGAACGAGTTGTATGCAAAGTATGAGAAATGCGGGTTTTGGCTGAAGGAGGTCCAGTTTTTGGGACATAATATTTCCGAACGGGGGATATCTGTTGATCCGGGGAAAGTATCCGCGGTGAGGGAGTGGGGACAGCCCACGACACCGATAGAGATTTGTAGTTTCTTGGGCCTAGCAGGATACTACAGGAGGTTCATTCGGGGATTCTCGAAGATTACAGGTCCTTTGACACATCTGACTTGTAAGGGTGTGCCATTCATCTGGAGTGATGTCTGTCAGTTGGCATTCGATGAATTGAAGGATAAGTTGACCTCAGCACCTGTGTTAGCATTGCCGAGACCGGGAGTTGAGTATTTAATTTACATAGATGCGTCCTTGCAAGGACTTGGAGGTGTATTGCAGCAGGAGAGTCAGGAGAGTCAGGCCATTGCTTATGCATCCCGTAAGCTAAAGACTCACGAGAAGAATTACCCCACTCATGACTTGGAGTTGGCGGCAGTTGTTTTCACCCTTCGTATTTGGAGACATTATCTTTTGGGGGAGAAGTTTCGATTGTTCACGGACCACAAGTCCCTATAGTACCTATTCACGCAGAAGGAGTTGAATATGCGACAGCGAAGGTGGCTTGACTTTGTGAAGGACTATCAGTTTGATATCCAGTATCACCCGAGAAAGGCTAACGTGGTGGCAGACGCGTTGAGCCGTAGGCCAGCAGATGAAGTGGCAGAGGTGTGGAAGGCCAAGTGGAAAAAATTGGGACACCAGGAGGCAGTGGCCCGATCATTCATGTCGGTAATGACTGTTATGCCGCAGATTGTCACGAGAGTGGTAAAGGCACAAGAAGATGACTTGTTATATCAGGAGATGATAGTTCGATTACTAGCAGAGGGAGCTGAATCCTATACCGTTAGCTCAGATGGGGGATTACGCTTCAATGGGAGATTGGTAGTTTCGAAAGGGGAGGAATTGCGGCACGAGGTGATGGCAGAGTCGCACGGCTCACGGTTCGCGGTACATCCCGGTGGGGACAAAATGTACCAAGACATGAGACGATAGTATTGGTGGAGCGGGATGAAGAGAGACATTGCACTGTTTGTTTCAAAATGCACCACTTGCCATCTTGTAAAAGTGGATCATCAGAGACCGGCAGGACTGCTAAAGCCATTGGAGGTCCCGATGTGGATGTGGGAGAGCATCTCCATGGACTTTATCACGGGGTTACCTACGTCACAGAGAGGTCACGATTCCATTTGGGTAATTGTGGACAGGCTGACCAAAGTCGCTCATTTTCTACCCGTAAGGACAGACTACACTGCGGGACAGTATGCCCAGCTCTTTATTTCAGAGATAGTGAGACTTCACGGTGTGCCCCTAAATATCGTCTCTGACCGAGACAAGATATTTGTTTCACGGTTTTGGGAGAGTTTTTAGGAGGCCATGGGCACGAAATTGCGGTTGAGTACAGCGTATCACCCGCAGACTGATGGGCAAACCGAGCATACAAACCAGATGTTGGAGGACATGTACGTATGAGTATCATTGATTTCGGGGGTGGATGGGAGCAGTATCTTCCACTGGTGGAGTTTGCTTACAACAACTCCTACCAGTTCACCATTGGCATGGCTCCATTTGAGGCGTTGTACGGTAGACCTTGTCGTTCCCCAGCATGTTGGTTGGAGGTGGGGGACAATAAACTACTTGGGCCAGAAGTGATTCAGGATACTTCAGCGAGGATAGAATTGATTCGGAGTCGCATTCTGGTAGCTCAGGATCGGCAGAAGAGCTATGCTGATGCGAAGAGGTTCTTTAGAGAGTTTCAAGTGGGGGACCATGTTTTGCTCAGAGTATCTCCTATGAAGGGGATTATGCGTTTCAGGAAGAAAGGGAAGTTGGCACCGAGATATGTGGGACCATTTCCTATTATTGAGCGGATTGGACCGGTTGCATACATGCTTGGATTACCGGAGCATTTGCATCGGATTCACGATGTATTTCATATTTCATCGTTAAGGAAATATCTTAGAGACAATTTGGCTCATTCTCATATTTCTTTGGAGGACATAGATCTCCAGCCGGATAGCTCCTACGAGGAGGGGCCGATTGCTATTTTGGACAGAAGTGAGCGGAAACTGCGGTCAAAGATAGTTCCGTTAGTGCGTGTTCAGTGGCGACATCATAATGTCGAGGAGTCCACATGGGAGCGCGAGGATGAGATGCGCGAACCTTATCCAGAGTTGTTCTTACCAGGTACTTTCTAGTTCCGAATTTCGGGACGAAATTCAGTTATTAGGGGGGAAGTATGTAATACCCCGTGTTTTTGTTATATTTATTTTATGGGATTAATTAAATTAAATGCGTATTAATTGGAAATTAATCCGAATTAAAAATACTAGCGATATGCGAGTTGGTATTTGATTATATGTGCATATATGATTATATATGGATTTTGAATTATGAAATTTGTCGTGAGATTGAAATACGACAATTTGTAAATTTTGTTGAGACGCGCGTGACAGTCGCGTCATGGTATATAATTATGATAATTTAATAGTGAATTTTATTTCTATTATCCGTATGGTCTTTTTGAGTGCGCCAACGCGTCCGGAAGGGTCGAAATAGTCAGAAAACACTAGCCGGGAGTTTGGTTTGGGTCCCGGGGCATTTTTAGGCCATACCGGCAACGTATAAGGGTAGTTTGGTAATTTTGAATTTTGAGGAATTAAAAGCTACGAAAATTGGGAATTAATATCTGATTAGGCATTAACCCACTAATCCCACTAATACCCAAATAGACTACGGAGGTTATTGAAAGTTGTTCCTAAGAATTTCTAAAGCACAAACCCTAGCCTCCATAGCCACCATTAGAGAAGAGCTTGTAGAAAGAGAGGAGAGGAGAAATCTGCAGAGGAGAGAGATCCATTCATCAAATTCATCATCAAATCCAGAGTTACCATTAAGGCAAGTGATTTAATTTCATTTTTATAGAGAATGTTTCTTCCATGTGTAGGATTTGATAAAAATCTGATTTGTTCTTGGGAGTTAATGAAAAACCCATGTAAATTGGAAATAGAAAGTACATTTTGATGAGGAAATCGCATGTAGATTGGTGTGTAATGATTATTCTGATGATATTACAATTAGTAGGAAACCAAAAACGGATTTAATTCAGTTCTTTGATGATTCATAAATCCTAGGGTTCATAGTTTTAAAATTGGGGAAAAATATGTAGAGATTTGATATTGGAATGATGTTAGGATGAATTAATACCCCCAAACATGTCAATATGTGAACTAAGTATGTTTAGGGACGATTATAGACCTTAAACAATTGTTAGATTGAGGTTTGGATGAGATTTGGGGAGTAGAGAAGTTGGAAAAATGAAAATAAGAAATCTGGGCTCGAATCTGGTAGCTCGTAAGAAGACCTGCCCAGGTCGTTCGAACGACCTCGTTCGAACGAGCTTCTAACGAGTTAACCATTTACTTCTAACGAGGGTGAAGTTCGTTCGATGAGATCGTTTGAACAAGATCTCGTTAGAAATCCCACTTCGTTCGAACGAGATCTCGTTAGAAGACTCAGTTCGTTCGAACGAAGTCTCGTTCGAACAGCTTCGTTCGAACGAGACTTCGAACGAGTTGACAGTTTAGGCTTTTTAGCCTGTTTTGATCCCGAGTGCCTCGTAACCTTGTGTATAGGTAGAGATAGCCTTCCCTTGTTGAGTAGTTGTTATATTTGGGATGTTTGGGATATAATGAGGAGTCAAACCTAGAAGTGTAGTTTGAACCTAAGGGTAAATGTGAAGTAAGACGTGAGTGTCTATTATGATACGAGGATTATTGACGGCCTAGTTTATTATATTAACCGGGAACATATAAATTGTGTAGTATTATATGTCAGTACAAGAATGAGAAGTGTATCACCAATATATTTTGGGATTACTAAGATGCGTGAATACTTAGTATATGTATTGATTTTATGTGTATGACATATCTACCATACTTGCTATCACGGGAGGTTCGTGTTCGCTTAGGGCCCTCTAATCCTTGTGTTGCCCAGATTTAGACTTGTTACCTCGATGAACATATGTCAGAGAAGGACTTATTGGGATGTTAATAAGTTGGCTGATCGTGGGAGCGCAGGTATGTGCGTGACCCATGTGATGTGACTGTGTTCGCCTCCATTATTTGTGATGTTGTTATCTGAGAACTATTCCTGAGAGATTCGGAATATGTGATCCTTATGTACGTGATGTACCGGGATGGATAGCAGAGTATGTGTGCACCGCAGCTAGTTCTCGGGGTGCTTGTATTGTATTGTATATTTATGACGTGAATAATATACACTTAATTAATGGGAACTTTCATGTTGTTATTGTGAACATAATTATGGTAATGTTTTGAGAAAACATAACGGGATAACCGATAGTGAAATGTATTACATATTGAGAATCTGAGTTTAAGTGAAGCCCTCTATTTATATTAATAACGCTAGAATGTATTATGAGAATCGAGTAGTAAGGGGTAAAACTTATTACGGTTGGGTTAGATATGGATGTCTTATAGATGGGTACGGTACGTTAGGAGTGCACATGTAGTCGAGAGGTGAGAATTTCATGTGAGTGCACGTCCTAACATGTATTTTGCATTTAATGTTTTAATGTTATTAAAACACTTGTTGTTTTTAAAATGATTTCCACTTTCGGGCTCTGACCCATTTGCTTTCAAATCTATTTTTGTAAAATCCATTTTAGGTGCCCAGCCACAAGGACACCATGCATAGGATTCTCATTCAGGTGACGATCTGTAGCTGTTTGTGGAAGTTACAGGACCTTTCTTGTAGACGCTTCATCTATCTTGACTCGATATTCATCAGTTATCAGTTCTAGGGCATGTCGCCCATTTCTTTTAGAGACATTTCATTTATTTCCGTTATTCAGACCTTTGGCATGTAATTATTCAGGATTCAGACTTGTCGTATTATTTTTTCAGTTGTGGGATTGTTGTGAGGAGTTTTCCTCCGGATTTATATTTACTTTGTTGGTTATTCATTACTTCATTATGGTGAATGGATTATGTTGTTATTTCATTATTCTTTTACTGCATGTTAATCAGACTTAACTTAAAATTTGGCACTTACTTTTTAAATACTAGGTGGTTAGTAATTATTAAAACGTTTTCGACAGTGATGCTATTAACTGAATCAAATTGGCATTTTGTATTAATTTAATAAAGGAGTAGCTACCCAGTATTTAATTAGTTGGGGTGTCACACGTTTGCGGCCACGCGAAGATTGCGAGGAGGGCTACAACTTCCATGAAGATGTTGGGCCAGGTGCCCAATCTATAAAATGACTAAAATGCCCTTGAACGTGCGATTGTGTACGAAAATTGCGCGGAATGCGTCCGAATCCCATACTTGGTACCTAAATACCTATAAAAGCCCAATTATACCTCATATAGCATGTTAACAATATAAACCGAGGTTATCTGGTTAACGAGCTTAAATATAGAGATTAAGGCACCCGAGGGGGCTAAAACGCGTAGGTTCGGAGGATGAAATATGCAATATTTGCGTATCATCATCTATGTAGCCCTCTTATTTCATGTCATTCTCTCCCATAAACCCTTCAACGTTTACAAAAGAGAGAAAGTTATCAAACACCATCGTTTTCTCATCCGTTCCTGGCTATGTAGATCCCCCCAATTGGTAATAGGCAAGGGATTTTTTCTCTTCTTCCCTAAAAAGCTTCTTCGCCCTAAAATATAAAAAGAAAATCCGGCGAGAGATGAACGTTTAGTATGTATACATGATCTGAAATTAAAAAAAAAACTATAATAAGAAAAACTATCATACCATTTTGAAACAGGGCCCTAGATCTTAGTGCTTATTAAGCATAGATAGATCTGAAATAAAAAACATCATACCATATTTTTCGACGAGATTTATGAGTGGGATATTTGGGAAGTAGAGTGCAAATGAGACGAAACTTTAATGTGTTTTGTTTTAGAGGGCTGAGTCGTTTCATTTTGGGAGGCCAAAAGAGAGCCTCTCGTGGTTTCATTTTGGGAGGCTGTATTTGAGCAGCTATAGAGACGCTTCAAATAATGAAGCAGTAATGATAGACACGTGGCACAATCATACTTAGAGACACCATTTTTATATTATGTTATTAGATTATGTTGTGCATTAAAATACTTGAGATTGTAAGAACTTGACCAAATGATTTTGTCTAACATTAACATGGAGTCACCTGGGATGAACTAAGAAAAACTAGTATACTACTTACTAATGTAATGAAATCAGATGTGTAAAATATTAGTTACCATTAGTGTTTGAAACGGAACAAGGAGAGAAATGGGCCAAAATACATTAGAAGAAAAGTGATTCAAACAATGTGCATGTCCGATTTTGAACATTGTTTATAGTTACCAAAATAATTATACCAACCTAGAAAACATTCCAGGTCAAAGATCCAAAATCAAAATCCCAATAAAACCCAAACACTTAAGAAGAAGGATAATCAATCATATATTAATAAAATAAAATAAAGACCATTGTTTCGGAAACGATGCTGCGTGCGACCTTGTTTTTCCTAATCAACACAAGAAATGATGTTTCATTTATCAAAATCTTGTTAAGATATTAATAAAGGATATACGGTATATAAGAGGGATAATATTGGGAAATAATATATATAATGATGAACTAACCTATTTAATCAAGTCATTGTATTAAGTTATTGATCTCACTTCTAAAACCTCATAAACAAATTATTTGTCAGAATCCTTACAAAAGTATAAAAATAACATGACATTGTTTATAAGTCCAACGTATAAAATAAAGTACCATGAGATGTTTCTTGGTTTGGTTGGAAAATTTGACTTTTGATTATCCATTATAGCAGTATGCCACAAAAAAATCCCTTAACAATGGAGGCAAAAATACAAATACACCTAAAGGTTTTGGACCTTGAAATTCCTAAAAGTTATAACACTAATGAAGGAGGGGGGGGGGGATAGAGAAAGAGAAAAAGAGAGAGAGAGTATACCTATATTATCTTGAACACCCGATATAAAATTAGTACCTGGGAAACCAAATATCTACACAAATAAGAGAATAGTTTTAATCAAAAGCCTTAAAATTGGGTTTAAATATGAAGTGATGAACCCAAAAACCCTAAAAGGAAGAGAAATAACACAATATAGTTCAATTCATCCATTTAAACTCTAGAAAACAATATTTTCAATGTCAACAATATAAAACCATACAAACTACCCCTTGTGTGTGCGTGTGTGAAAGAGAGAGGGTATATATATATATATATATATATATATATATATATATATATATATATATATATATATATATATATATATATATATATATAGAGAGAGAGAGAGAGAGAGAGAGAGAGAGAGAGAACCTCATTACCTACCTCTAATGTGAAATGGAATCTTCAGGAGAGCTTCTTTGATTGTTCGACGATTTGAAAAAATCAATCGAAATCATTTATTGGAATTAATGCATAAATAAGAAGGAAACCAACCCTAACAAACCCAATCTCAAAATGTGAAAAAAAATACCAATTGTCATTATCCACAGTGAGGTATATAGTGATTGCTCTTTGGTCTAAAATGTAAATCGCTTAGAATTTGAAAGAGATAGACATTTTTGGATGAATTAGATTATATAAAGAGAAATATAACACACACAAAAGGAAACAATTTTAAAAAAAATACCCAAAGAAGAATGTTTACAAACAAAGGTTTTTGAAACCATAACTACCAAAGAACTAGAATATACTTCAGTGTGTCATCTCTAGTCTCCAATTTATTCTACAATCCATCATAAACATAGTATCAAAAAAATTAAAGGCTAATACTAGATGATATATACTAAAAATGAAATAGAGTAAACTTGATTTGACCCAACAAAAAAAAAGGAATTTGAATCTACCTTCAAGATTTTATTCCAAGGTTTGTTCATCTGAAACACAATCAAAATCAAACTTTAAAAATAGAAACAAATGTACACAAGAAACTTAACCAATATTTGATAACTTCATTTGAACACTTCAAACTTCAAGTCCTAATATATACAAACATGGCAAAATAGTGCATACAGATGTTGAATCCAAACCCCCTAAAACATTAATTGATTTAGCCATAGTTAACACAAATTAATACCAACAAAAAACAATAGACGAAAATTGAAAGCCAAAACATGAAATAAAAAATCTATTACCATAAACTTAACTTCGTAATTATTATGATAAAGTTCATGATTACCAATTTGATTTACTTCTTATCAGCTGAGAGCATGCAATATTATTTATTCCAGGAAAGATAAATAAGGCGCAATAAGCACTGTATTATTTATTGACATGGTTATGTTAGAAGAGAAAAGACCAATGAAAAGATGAAATGGGGGATTTAAAAGAGATTCATTCATAGGAATCACTTTGTTTTTGCTCTACTTGATCTACAATGATTCTTGAATTGATCGAATCATAACTACCTAACAACCATAATACATTTTAGTGTGTCATCTCCAATGTATAACCTAAAATCATTTAAATCAGCATACACCACATCAGAAGGAGAGAGTGAGAGAAAGATAATGAGAAATATATTCTGCAATCCCTCAAAAACTTAGTACCAAATAAAATTAAAATCCAGTATGAGATGATATATACTAAAAATGAAACAGAGTATACCTGATTTGACTTAACAAACCAAAGATATCTTAGCCGACCTCCAAGAATCTATTCCAAAGTATGTTCATCTAAAATACAATCAAAATCAAATGCAAAAGTCATAAACACTGTATACCAGATTCAGAAACTCATCCAACATTTTATAACTTCATTTGAAATTTTAAGCTTCAGTCCCTCATATATACAAACGTTGCAAAATAGTACATATAGTTGATGAATCCAAACCTCCTAAAAATTTAAATGATTTATTCATAGTTAATACAAATTGATATCAAGAAAAATCAATAAGTTAATATCAAAAACCAAAAAAGGAAATAAAAAATTACGTCAAGATCGATACAAAAGCTTAGTTTCAAAACCCTAAGTAAATATCCATTATCTAAATGCTATTATCAAAACAAAGGGTATTACCTCAGTGGTGTGGGGGATGAAGTATGATTTGGAAGACAAAAGAGAGAAACGAACTTAGAAAAGTGTAAATGAAAATTGAAAAAGCAGGGGGAGGTTAGAGGTAAAGTTATATAATGGAAGCTAGAGGGAAATATTTGATCTCAACGATAGGGATGAGGTTGTGTGCGTGTGTGTGTGTGTATGTGTGTGTGTGTGTGTAAGATAGGTAGATATTATGAGAGAGTGGGGGGGGGGGGGGGGAGGGATGATGGTGGTAGCATGAGAGGGAGGAGGACGATAGCATGGGAAACAGAGTGAATGAGTTAGGAGTGAGGGAGAGGAAGATTGGTGAGGTAGACGGGTGTTTCAAGTGTGTTTTCTCAAATTTTCCATGTCATAAGTCTCTCCTTATGACATGTCATACTCTCATACCCTTAGATCTCACAAAGATAACAAACCACACCCGTTGGATCGCTTGAATAGTAAAACACCCTTCCCTTATGTATATACACCTTTGAATTCATGATGGAACCTTAAAGATCATCGGTGATTGGTGCTTAAAAATAAGTTGAACCTTTAACCTTTCATTTCGTCCTTCGATTTTAGACTTGGATGTTTAATCACACAATTCACCATATGTCCATATATACCTCATTTATGATAGTTGTTTTTTCTTAGTGTGATATTTGAACTATATTTTTAGGTTTTAATAGCAACAAAACGACACTATCAATAGGAACATCAATTACTGATCGTTCCTTATAAGTGGACTCTCTCGCCTTGTATTTACAATTTTGATTTGGTCTACCAAACATGGGATTGTCATTGAGAAGGTTTGGGTGGAGAGTTCATTTATTATTTTCTTTTTTTTTGTCATACCATAGTCTCTAACTCACTAAGTTATGATCCTTTAGCTTCTATTCATTTAGACGCGTTTTATTATTTATTCTAGTACTTATGGCCACTGATCTGGAAAAATCTCTGAACACAATCACATCCAACAATGGCCCACTATTTGAGATGGAGGTAATTTCTAGCTAAATGAAGAATATGGTCACCCACTAAAAGCCATAAATTCGTAAATGACGGGTCTTAGTTAAAATCTAATGACCAAACCCCGTGAAGATACCATCCTTAATTCTCACAACTTTATTAAAGAAGGCGACTAGATCAACCAATAAAGAGAAATACGCTATGCTTCAAGGAAGGATAAAGCATATCCCTTTAGGTGAAAAAACGAAGCAAGATCTCATCATTTGGATTAAGATGAAAGCGTTTATGAGATACCTGAGAAGGATTAGGAGGCAAATTCAGAGTCCTAACCACCGATTAAGGACACCAACTACAATTAAGGTGATACATCCACCACCCATAAAATTGTTTAAGATATTTTTACTCAACACCAATTTTATTATCATACTACATACTTCACTAGGCTCCGTAGGATCTATGTTTTGGATCACCTCAACCTATAACCCCTTAGTTGACTTAGTCAATGGGAATGAGTTATTGTATTAGGTATCATCAAAAACCTTAAACAATTAAAGGCTCAGTTTATATTAAACCCTAGGATCATGCCCATGGATCATGTACTTGTTGTAAGGGAATTTCTAAAGACAGGCATTATTATGGTATAGTCACATGGTAGAGGATAACTCGTTAAACAACTATATTTAAAAGTCAAGAATTTGTTTTAAACTACATTAAGAGTATGGATCCCTTTAAAAGGGATTAAATGGATGGATCCTCATTTGTCTCGATCATAGTAAACTTTCCTAAACCAGTTAAATTAAATCCCCTTGTGGTGACTCCGATAAATTATGGGAGAACTAACCCCATTCATTTTATACATATCTATCAATATGCGACTGATATTTATTTATTTTATAATGAAATGATATATCGGTCCTTTCAATAATAGTTATTGGTTTTGTGCATGTGTGGTATAAAAGAATCTCTAGAAGACGTATAAAGCCCTTTAAGGAATTGGATGAGAAGTTTATTAAGGAATTTTTCTTTGGACTAAAGCCTTTTGAGAGTTCCCCCAATTGATGAATATTGAGAAAGATAAGAGTGAATATTTTTTTATGTATAAATCTTACTAAAATAAAGAGAAGTTGGAGGTGGAGTACTACTACAAGACAATAGCTATGACAGTGATCATTTATGGAATTTTGACTGAGAGGCTCAACTAATAACCTTTCAAAATCCCCCACATATATGTTTGAGCTACTATCTAAGGATATAAAGTTCATTAATGTTGAGGAGGATATTGAAGAAGAGATGATCACAAGGATGATTGGACAAGAAAAAGAGAAAATGCAAAGATAAAGAGAATATCACAATCAAATAAAAAGTTGAGCATAAGTATGTATGTTACACTTCTTGGACAACTAAATTCCAAAATATCCATAATGAAATCAAGTATGAGGAGAACTTGAAGTGGAATGTTAAAATTGAATCCTTGGACGGGAAATTAAATAAGAACAACTAGTGGGAACTCCATAAAGACTATGGTTACATCACTGGAAATTGTTATGCCTTGAATATGGAACAGAGAACTTCATTAAACAAGTTTGATTGAGACAATTTGCACATCAAGAGAGGCCTAGGAGAGGAAATATATGATGATTGGGAAGAAAACAACCCTTATTTACCTAGAAACTATAAGGAAACAAATATATGAATTATTTTGGTCCGGGTACGTTCTTGAGGAAGAGTCTAGAGGCATCATTGAGCAAACTAATAAACATTTATATATCAATGAAGCTAAATAATGTTCATAATATCCAAAGGTTATCCTAGTAAAGGATATAGATATTTAGCTAAGGAAAATAAGCATTGATCGTTTGATTGTTTCCTTTTCTTAGGCCAATTTCAAAACATCATGTACCATCATTATGACCCACTTATGGTCAACCTCATGGTGTATGCGTATACGGTATCTAAAATTGTGGTTGATAGTCGAAGATGAATTGATATCATTTTTAGGAATTATTAAATGGTATCCAATTGTTAGGGAAAGAATTAAAACATATCATCAACCACTCATTATTTTCTCGTGTGATAAAGTATAATCCTAATGCATGGTAGAGCTTAAGGTAATAATGGGAACTTGTCCTAGATGCTTAACCAAGACAGTAAACTTCGTTGTTATAAATAAAAATATTCTTTTATCCTACGATATAATCTTAAGCAAGTGGCCTTGAAGAATTTTGAGTCCATTACCTTCGAGGTAGCATGGGATGGTGAGGTTCCTCACCCACTTTGGGACAAGTGAATCAAGTGGTTATCACGGGGAAGCCTAACAACGCTACTTTAATTTGGTCGAGGAAAGATACTCCTATAAGATAAAGGATAAACTTGTAATTTTATTATTTTAGATATAAGAGATGAACAGAAAAATAAGAAGAGAGATGTGGCAAAGGAGGTAGAATCCATTGTCCCTTATGAGAATGTATTAAAAAATGTCCAAATTAGGATACACCATGTAGGGACTTAGTCATGACCTTCGATACGATATATAAGCACAAGATAAAGTTAATCCTAACCAAATGCATTTTTTTTGTTAGGATACGAAAGTTCCTTGGCTTCAATATTAGTGAGAGAGAAATTGAAGATAACACTGACAAAATCAAGGATTTGATTGATATGTAGTGCCCTATAAAGTTCGAAGAGGTTCAAAGATTGATAGTAAAATTAGTATATCTTGACAAATTTATTTAGAGGAAAACTCATAAATGTCTACACTTTTATATAACACTAAAAAGGTATTTGGATAGGAAGTCAATGATTAATAAGACATTAAAAACTTAAAAGATCATGTCCTTCATTCCACTCCTTTATCTACCTATATTTAATGAGAAATGTATTATTTATTTGGATGTGTCAAATCTACTATACATTTTACATTAGTATAAAAATATCTTGGAGTAAAGAAGACAATCAATTACAATAGAAAAACCTTTAAGGGAAGGGATTTAATACCATAAGATGGAAAATTTGGACTTTTTTTATCATTCGTTCCCAAAGAAAAATGAAGTCGTAGTTTCGAGACCCATACCATTATCTCCCTAACAGCTTAGAATTTTAGTATTATATTGCACAATCTAGAGATATCAGTTGAGCTAATGGCATTGCCTATGGAGTTAGGAGAGTTTGACATAGTTTACAAACCTCAATCTTCCATTGGTCCAACACTTGGAAAACTATATTAGTAAATTAACATATTAAGACCTTGAGTAAACCATTTAGACCTAAGTTAGATATAACACTACTTAGGCCCTGACCTCTTAGGATAAGAGAACTCAAGTTTATGGCATGGAAGTTAAATTTCCTACACCTAAAATTGTGCACAAACTAGGTTATTTGAAAAAGGATTGCTCAAACAAAAAAATCCTTTATGAAACCTCTATGTAGATTGGTTAACTTGTGCAACTGAAAATGGGTTCGGTTTAATACTCTTAATAACAAATGGTATCAATGTTGAATATGCACTTTTTTTTTTAACTTTATTGACTCTAACAATGATGCTAAATATGAGGCTGTATTGGTTGGCCTTGGTCTCGCCTCAATCATAAAGGAAATATGGCTCTAAGATTTTGGTTATTTCTATTTCCTCACTAACCATTTCACACACACACACACACAAACACACACACACACACACACACACACACACACACACATATATATATATATATATATATATATATATATATATATATATATATATATATATATATATACGTATGTACGTATGAACGGCTTAGGGTTTCAACCTAGGTTTTGAAAATTAGATTCGATTAGGTTATAAAGTACAATTAAAACCAATTTTTTATGTATACAAGGCATAGGGTGTCAACCTAGGTTTTGAAAATAGGATTCAATTAGGTTATAAAGTATAATTGAAAGCAATTTGGTATATACACGTGGCTTAGGGATTTAACCTAGGTTTTTAAAATTAGTTGCAATTAGATTATTAAGTATAATTAAAACCAATTTGTTATGTATTCACGACTTAGGGTTTAAGTATGATAATGTTTCAACATTGTTATTTAAACATAATATGTTGTTAATTTGATTGTGCTTAAGCCTGAGATAACTAATGATTCAACTACCCACAGGGATAAACTGACTTGTGAAAATACTCCATTTGTTCACACGTGGGAGGTAATAATTCCTAGAAGTTGTTATGGAGTATCCTCTATAAAAAGAGTTGATGGGTGAAACAAATCGAATCTGGCTTATGTACTCTAGAGATGCTAATGAGTTTGTATAATTTGCAAAGATGTGTCTTAATGATGAAGAGTTATCCTGTCCTTGTGCACATTGTAGAAATAAGAAGTTATTGAGTGGAAAATAGTTGAATTACATTTTCTTAGATGGGTTATTCAATATGATTACCGAGTATGTGGTTTTCATGAGGACATACATTATCCCTTTCTCCTCGAATAACCTCCACTACAATTGTCAACCAGGATATCAGTGGAAGTTTTGGCGCACTTATGGGAGAACTAAAAAGCATCATTCTGCATAAAAGGCCACTAGTATCCCCGATAGATTTCCATATAGGAGAGTTATCTTCTACCTACATGATCTCTAAAAATTCCTTTGCATGTCTCGCTGATGATTCTTTATACTTGGTCTGGTTGGACACAATTGAGGAGATGCCATGTGAATGATTAACGTGAAAGTTTTCCCTCAGAATTAAGGCAGAAGCTCTCTAAATGCAACTTAAGGTTGTGGGACTCTTTGTTGCATAATGGAAATGATCATTCTTTAGAAAAGCAATGATCGAATCCATCCATGATGGTGTTGAATATATTTACATGAGATCTAAAGTTGGATCTAAATCAATCTATGTATTCCACCTTGATTGTTCTCTTTAGGTTAGTGTCCATGGTATAAAGTCGATTAGCTATTGCGTCCGCATGAGTGTTATTGATCCTATGTAGATGATTCACTAAGTAAGGCCTAAAGAGTTGGGTAAGTTTCGTTGCTTTGTCTCAATAAGTGGGAATCCTGTGATCTTTGGCTTTATACTCATCGCTGAGATAATTTACGATTATGCTAGAGTCAAAATATACTCTATGTTATTGTCTATTGGTTAATTATTAATTACAGACCATAGATAATGTCTTTATATACAACCTCATTATTTTATTATTTGAACTTGATCTGAATTGCTTGCTCAATAAGGAACCCATGTGGTGTGAAAAAGACGATCTTGATATCGGTGCCACATTCATTGGATGCCCTATCTACTAACAACTTCAATCTTTGATCGTCCTCAATGATGGATAGTGATTCTAAAATTATATTCATGTGCTCCTCTTTTTCTTATGGTGATATCGAGAATTCAACAACGAGGCCAGCCAAAATATGCTCCATCATGAATG
Organism: Sambucus nigra; assembly: GCA_949130495.1. Classification (NCBI taxonomy): domain Eukaryota; kingdom Viridiplantae; phylum Streptophyta; class Magnoliopsida; order Dipsacales; family Adoxaceae; genus Sambucus; species Sambucus nigra. The sequence continues at coordinate 278,694,849 of OX422215.1, read as the reverse complement.
TTCAAGGCTCATACATGATGTTGAACAATGACATATCTAAAAACCACTTCCTCATTATGTTGGAGAGATCTGCCTTTTTAAGAATCTCCTTTAATGGATAAGTGGGTGGGATGACTATCGTGTGAGCATCAAAGTAGTGTCACCGTTTCCTGGCAAATGTCACCAGTTCCATCACAATCTTTTCCATAGGAGTTTATTTGGTTTCTACCTTAAGGATAATATAGCTGATATAGTACACTAGAAGATGCTTCCTATCCTGAAATCTTACCATTATTGGATTTATGGCATTTTGTGGGACAACTAAGTATTGGTAAAGATCCTCTCTAGTGGTAGGAGTTAATAATAAGGGAGGGGTTCCCAATTTCTTTTGTAACCCTTCTAGTTCTCAATCATATTACTCTATCCAGACTATTGCACTTGCCATCATCAAGGCTTAAAATAAAGGTCAGAATTTATCCAATAATTAAGATATTAATTGATTGAGTGCGGCCAATATCTTAGTGAGCATCTAGACATCCCTGATGGAGGTCGTCCTTCTAATATCATTCAGAGCTTTGATTTTATTAAGATTTTCTTCTACTCCCCTTCGCGACAGCTAGTATCCCAAAAACTAAACAGAGCTTATTCCAAAGATGAATTTGGAGGTGTTCTGCTTCATCTTGTACTCTATAAGAATCTTAAAGTTCTTCATCAAGTCCTTCATGTAATCGAACACTTATTTTCTCTTAACAAACATGTTATCGACATACACCTCCATGGATGCGTTAATCTATTTCTTTAACAACTTAGCCATAAGAAATTGCTAAGTTTCACCGGCATTCTTCAAGTCAAAAGTAATCACTTTATATTAGTGAATCCCCAACATCATGATGAACGATGTATTATTTTGGTCTAGGCCGAACAAGGATATTCAATGATACCCGGAGTAAGCATATATGAAGCTCATATGTTAGTGCCCAACAATTGAATCCAAAAGTTGATCAATCTTGGGTAATGAAAAAAATATCATATAGGCATTTTTTGTGGAGGTCGACGAATTCCACACATACTTCCTTTTTTCACTCTTTTTTCTTACAACGCTATTGGAAATCCAAACTAGGGATTGGACTTCTCCAATGGTGTATGCTTAGAGGAGGTTTTTGACCTCACTTTCCATAACCTTTACTTTCTCTAGTGATGACTTCCTTATCTCCTTCTTGATCGGCTAGATGGTTGAGTCCTCATATAATGACTTACAAGAAATGTTTGGATCTATACTAGGGAAATCGTAAGGCCGTCAGTCAATGACATTAGCAATAGTCCTAAGAAATTGAACGAGTTTCTCTACTTATTCTTTGGGAAACTTTAATATAATGGAAAGGGTCTTTTCTGTGTAGGGTGAATCTAGATGAACAATGGTTAGTTCCTCTATTACATGCTCAGCGGGAGCCGATGTGGTCTCCTCAAAACTTAGTCGGACGCCCTTTCGTTACTACTTAGGTTGGTCATCCCTCGAATTTTCATCAATCTGACTTTTCTTGGACTGATTTTTCTTTGTCTTGATTATTGTAATAAACCAACTGCGGGTTATAATCCTTGCACGTTCTCTAGGCTTGTTGCTTGTACATTGTGAAAGATCGGAATGGCCATGAATGTCTGAATGTGGGAGATCATTGTCTTCATTTTTTAGTGAGTTCACTCTGGCTGATGATTTGGTGTTGGTTGTATCAATATTCTCCTTCAAACATCCATCTTAAATGTGCTCTTCTAAATTCTTCCTAAACATCTTATAGTTCTCGTTAAGGTGACTGTGGTCTTAGTGATAGGTGCACCTGAGATTGTTGTCCCTATTTTCGGGATATCTGGCCATCTTGGTCGGTCTCTTATATTATGTCTTGTCTCTGATATGCATAATTAGCTTGTAGATAGACTCTTTGAACAAGCTCTTCACTATCTGGAAATTGATTTTATTGGCCTTTTAGTTTAAAATGTCCTTTGGACGTGTCATTATGTGATCCTTTCTTCATCTGAGTGGACTGATTTACTCACTTAGAGGAATTTTTTAAATCATTCCACTTAGACTTATTAGAATTCTAGTCGACCGGAGATTCTCCAGTGGTGATGTCATCATCTATCTTGGTGTATTTATAAATGCGCATTATGAGGTCATCCATAGTTGGCATTGGTTTATTAGTTAGTGACTGAAAGAGATTGCTTGATCGGGAAAGCTCAAACTTGAAGGATGAAATAGACACTTGTTTATTTCTTTCATCGATCTCGTTGAATAGATCCCAGTAATGTTGAGCATATTTTTTGAGCGACTCTCCATTATTCCATTTAATAAAGATCTTAAAATAAAACTCATTGTGAGACTTTTTGTTAGTGATAATGTGGGTTATAAATTGTTCGACTATCTCTTTGAATGAGGAAATTGACTTGTGGGGACAACTTCTCAAGCGACTTGAGATTTATGTTCCCTAGAGATGAGGGTAAAAACTGAACACATACGGTCATCATGGTGACTCTATAAAGACATCGACTTCTAGTAGTTCTTGGTATGATGAGCAGGATCCTCCTTTGTCTTATATGTATTAATATTTGGAATAAAAAACTTCTTCGGTGGACCCTAGGTTTCTATCTCCAATGTAAATGGTGAGGCTGAGTCATGCCCCAACGATTTCCTAGAAAAATCCTTAGGAGTTCATGCCAAATTTTGGTTCATCCTTCGTTCCTATTACTTCTTGATGCCACGGAGTTCGTCACTCTCAACCTTCTTCGAAAGAATTTTAGGTCTAACCAATTTGTTACTATATACAGACTCGATAGACCGAACTATTGCTTGATTACGACTAGATGAAATTCATGTCGTTAGGTTATTGATACGTCATGGATTATAATATGCATCACATGAGGGATACTTGACCTGGAAATCCTATTAGTTTGGTTGGAACTGATATGCTTTGGGGGATGGATCCTCCCCTCCTATGTCATCCCAAGTAGTGAAAAATTGAGTGATGGTCTTCTGAGTGCCCAATTAATCTCCTCCTCAAATGGGAAATAACTTCATTATGATGATCTAATATTTCTTCATAAATACTAACCAGTCGAGATGTTACTCTCCCTATAGGTTGCTCAATGAAGAGGGTATGACGTTGGAGACTAGGACCAGGTCTTCTGGGTGAACACCCCCTTCACCGCGATATCCTGGTAGGTAAGGGGGGCCTAGTATGAGTTTTCTCTCTCTTCAAAATTAACACCTCACACTAGATACGACTTCTAGCATACGAATGATGAGATTGATTAGCGCTCATAATGTTGTAAGGATAACATTTAATGTTGGTGAGTATTTTACTACTTCCCATAAATGGTGCCAAATTATAGAGGATATCAAACCCATAATAAATGAAATATTATGAATTAGCCTCAATAATGCAAATGTAAAATAAAGGACACTATATGTTTGGGGTTCAGGAGATAATCCTTCCCACATCCACAGGAAAGGGAGGGAGAGTTGTTTATTTCTTTTGAGTAACATGGGAGGATTGGAGTGATAGGGTTGTGAGCTAAATTTCCAAATCATCATAAAAAATATGTAAATAAATACCCCCAAACATGGTGAGGTCCTCCTTATTTATAAGTGTAAGGTTCCTATAATCATTGGTCTCTTTGATTTGAACTTATCCATCGGTAGTAGAGTTCTACTACAACTGGTCATCTGTGATGCGTTATGGTCTTCCTAGAGTCTATGTTTGATCGTTCATGATACTCATTTGACTACACCCCTTTATGCTTAAGAGAAATGTGTCATTCCATGTGTTATGATCAATATCATTTTCCTTAAGGGTTGCATATGGTTATATATTTAGGTTTTTGTGGAGATTTTAAGGCTGCCAATTTCCATTAAAATTTATTTTGCTGCATTAGTCAACTATAGATATTTTAAGCTTGAGGTAGATATCATATAAGTTTTTATATTAGGATTGCACATGGTTATATATTCAATTTATATATTTAGTTTGATTTGGATATTTTGGGCTTGTAATGTTCCATTACAACTTAGTTTACTACAATAGATAATCATAGATATCATGTTAGTTCATCACATTTTAGAAAATCAGCATATTAAATCACTCAAAATATATTTTGGGGATGCATAAGTTTATATATTCAGTTGATGAAAAAGTTGATGTGAGAACTGGTTATGCATAGCTATGAGTATTCTAATAATATAAATTCCACCATTAGATGTTAAATTGGTAATTTGAAATTTGTGAAAGTTTAATTAATACATTTTTAAGTTTCTTATTTAACATAATGTCCCTAGTTGTTTAAAATTATAATTCCTCTCACTTTGTAGTATGTATTTTTAATGATAATGAACGGATAAGCTATCAACTATAATTTTGAACACACAATGCTTGTCCATATTTGGAGGAGAAAAATGATGATTATTAAGAGGAAAATAATGGGAAGAAAGATGGTGGTTTAAAAAAAAGAGCTGGAAGAATGATAATGGTTAATGTGTTCTTCTTAAAACATTCACCTAATTGTTAACAATCATGGAGATTACCCAGATAATGATTCTAATAGAAAAATAGGTGTTTAGAGATGATATTAGTTAATGCTTTGTTTTTAAGAAAGTCTTGCTCAATTTTTATACAATGAACGCATTAGAAAAACATGTATTAAGGCATACATGAGGTGGTATCTGACATAAATTATTTAGTATTATATTTATTACTATTTCCATAATAATTATTTTTCTCCTTGTTTAGGATTTTGTATGTGAAATTTGAAAGAACTCAGGGAATCGTCCAATTCATTAGTCTCGAATCATTCAACAGTGCATCATATTAGAGCAAAAGTGGGATGATAAATGAAATATTAGTAAACGTGGTAAGAAATAAAGTGTGATTTATTCATTTCCATTTGAAGTAACTAATTTAAGTCTGAATTAAAACAAAATAAAATTCAGTATGAATTTTGACAATGCATCATATATGGGTTGTTTATATATTGTACGACATTTCTATACGTTAAAGTTTGTTGTATTATAGGTTTCGTTGGGTATTGATTGTCATTGATCTCTCTATCATGCATTGTTATTGGTTAATTTCTAAAAATATTACCAAACGAGTGAACAAATTAATCTTTATATCAATACATGAGTAAAATCCAATCAATACTGTTTTTTTATTTTTCACCGCTATTGAGTAAAATTAGCAATTAATTTCAAAACACCTGTCTTGAAGTGGCCTAAACTCATTGCACTTTAATGAAAAGAGAATGTGTAACACCCCGCCTTAGATTTATGGGTTACCCATATGGCCAACCCGATCCGACTCGAGGGTTAGGTGTGAAGTGCGATGAGATAACCCAAATAATGTTGCTAGTCCATTTTTATTTAGTTAACATTTAACTTGTTTAGCATGTGATTCAAATTTAAATCAAACTACGTGAGGGACACATGGGAAGCATCTCAGGAATCCAAGCATACAGAGATACTAATATAAAATACAAATAAACTAGAAGAATGCTTGCTTGAGTAACTCTCTCAAAATACGGAACTGCAAATAACCTACCATAACAAAGAGGAAGGAATGGGCCGAATTCCTAGGGAGAAAATACAACAATGCATATAAAATCGAACAATAGAAAATAGACTCTAACACACACACACACACACACACACACACACACACATATATATATATATATACACACACGCACACACTTTAATGCATAAAACTGTTTTTATTCCCAAAACGTTAATTATTCTGATTAATTCACCTTAATCTTATAAAGGAATTCCCTTTTACCTGACTTGATATTTATTTCTAGATTTAACGCACCGGTTAAATACTTTGAATAAATACCTTTTTATTGGGGGAAAAGTAAATCTTTTATTGAAATCACTCATTTACTCACACTAAATTTACCTTAGTATTTCCTTCAAAATGACCTTTTAACACATGCTAACACCATGGTAGAAAATACCTATTTTTTGTTTAAAAACCTTTCATATACACACTCATGTGTTAATTATGGGTTAAACCTCTTTAAGTTGCTTAGTTACCCATTCAATATCTTCACTTTACCATTTCTTTTATTTCATAGACATTAGCCAATTTCTTACGCAACTTGAACATGTTATCTTTCAACCAAAACATTTATAAATTTTATTCAAGTTAGGTTGTCTTTTCTTATTTTCACCACACAACCCATATCGTGACATGTTACCCTTTTCATTATCTTTTTCTCAGAATCTTTCAAATATCTTCATACTTTAACTAGTTCCACATCACCGACTATGCTACCGTATACTCTGACCCGTGATTTTGGGTCTTTCACCCTAGGGCTCTGGACCCTTATTAATTATTTTCGGTGTCATCCAAGTTTAAATTAATGTGTTTTGGCATTTATCAAATGTCCACATTATTCTGATTTTACTGGCCGAAGCCAAAATTCGGGGATCTCACCCCACCTTGTGTTATCCTTTGATAAATCATAATTTCTTGTCCTTTATACACTTGCATTGATTTTATCCTAAAAATTAATTTCATTTAGGAATATATGTGTAACACCATTTTTCACATTTTTATTTCATAAAAATATTCCACTTTATGTAAAAATACCAATTTACCCATTTATTCCAAACTTGTATTTTTCTCCATTTTCACAAGTGTTATGTTCCCAAAAACACTAATAAGTTACACATACCAACTTCTCAAATGCTTTTACTTATTAACACGCACTTCACACTTTGGAGTTAATACCTTTCTCAAGTTGGAAAACTATTTATTCATTACTTTCTTTACTAAGAAAACCCTTTTGGCATTTTGAAGACTACTTTACAAGTAAATATTGATTTTTCTTTATTTTTCCACGTGGTCTTAAACTATCCATTTATTACATTTTCTACACCTTTTAACACACTACAAAGGCTCAAATTTCAATTTTCTTTATTTCATATTTAAACCTAATAAGACCTTCATTAAAATTGTTTATATGCACATCATCAAAATACTAAAGTTTATATACATGAGGAGACAAATTTTAAGTCTAAAAATCATATCAAATTAGTCTAACGCATGGTTTATTCTAGAAATTTTATAATATTTATGTAAACATGCTTTAGAAGCTCAAATACATTTTTATTTATTCAAAACTTAAGTTAATGTTTATTTACATAAAAATCCCAATTTTCACAAGAAAACCTTGAGACATTTATTTCTAAAATATTTTCAACAAGAGACATATCATGTCAGATATTTTATTCCATAAAATGTTTAGATAAAGATTTCTTGAAATATATCATTTGTTGCTCAAAACTCTTGAATCTTTCATAAACCCATTTTCACAAAACCATAAGAAATAATTTTCTTAAATCATATATGCATCCTACTCTTACAAACTCAAGTACAAGACCATTACTATGAAAAAATAGAGTTATTAAGCTATAAGTAGAGTTTTTCCACCTGGAAGAAGCTTTAACAATGATGGATGAAGTGTAAAAAAATATTGCTACCTCCCACCTCCTAAGGTGGCCTTAAATAGGTTGCCTAGCTCCACTAAGCTTATCTTCTTAAAAGCTCCATGAAAAACTCCTTCAAACTCCATGATTTATTCTACACTATTGTTTAGAAAAACAATAATATTGTAACAACCTGGATTTTTAAATGGGTATTTTTAAATAAAATTGGACTTTGGTCAGCAGGTGTCACGCAGGACGCGAACTTTCGTGATTTTTGTAGAACGTTTTATTGGGGTTAAAAATAATTTGACCATATTTTTGGGATGCTAAAAATAGGCCTAAGAGTGCCATGGGGTCAAAAGTTGAAAAATGAATAAATAAATAAAATATTATTATTTTATTTAAAAAAATAAAAGTACTCAGAAAATTCTGAAAATTACCATACAAACTCAAAATTTAATTTTGAGCAATTTTTCCTTCTTCGATATTTCAAAAAAATATCATTATACTTGATTTAGGCGATTTTTTAGTTCGACCAAGCCACATTTTTGACAAATTTTAATTATATTTTTAACCCTCAAACCTTACTATAAATAGGAAGCTCGGGGTAGGAATTTTAACACACAATTTTTACAAAACCTTAGCAGCCACCACACCCTTCTCTCTTCATCTTCAATCACCAAAACCCAAAACACCATTAAAACAAGTTTTCAAGCTTATTTTGGGGGTCAAAAAAGAATTATTTCAAAGTTGTGTAAGAGAATTTTTCGACCAATTTTCAGAAGAGAACCCGAATATGTCTTCAATTTCAACATCCGAAATTCAGGCATGTTTATACTATTCTTTTCCTTTAGTGATATATGTCTTGATTATAACCTCCATTAAAACTCATGTGTTCTAAAAGAAATTAAGAACTTAATAAATTAAAGAAAATAATTATGGGGCTGTTTTGTAAAAATAATTTAATTATACCAAATAAATATAATTTTGTGATTATTTGGATTATTGGTGATATTATGGACACATATATCCAAATAAATATATATAATTTAGCGGGGTGTTACATATATCTCCATGGATTCACATCTTTCCTGAAAAATGGTGTAAATCGATTTTATGATCCTAACTATGGAAGAAGATGGTCAATATTTGGGGATTTAAGGTGAAGGGATGGTGGTGATAGGGCGGTGTGCAGTTGTTGGTAGAGGCAGAGCTCCAAGAGCTAGAGAGAGAGGCCAAATCTGATGAAAACAGCTCAAATGTGCTAGAGCCTCATTTAAATATTCCAAAACCCTAAGGGTTGAATCAACCAAATGTCCATAAAACCTCTATCCAACGTTTTGATCTGAGCTATTGAGAGCTCAACACGTCACCCAATCTGATGATCTCATCGTGATAGCAAATTAAAAATGTGCAGAATTTTCTAGAGTTTTTACGATCATTTTAACAAATTACAACCTTGTTCAAATGACACCCCCTCTCATTCGAATGAGAGTTCTAATGAGGTACAAATGAGGCAAAATTGTGGGGTTACATGGGGCAGGAGAAGTACCTCATTTGAATGAGAAGTACCCTTCGTTTGAGGGACTAAGCACTTTGTTCAATCGTGGCTTTCCAACCAAATTCCAGAGAGCGGGAGAAAATGACCATTTTCTTAGTCGTTAGAAGTCGTTTGGACCTCGTTCGAATGAGTCGTTCGAATGGAAATGACTTTAGTTCGAACGACTGCCAAAAATCTCAATACTAACTTTAGGCCATAAAAACTCCAATTCAATCATACAAGGGCTACTAATTTACCCAAATTTCACTTATGATCCACCTCACTAATCCCATAGCCCCATTGGCCATACCAAGTCATCAAATCATACGAGCACGATGAACTTTGTGGGGCGGGTGTTATAAAATGCCAAGGCCACATTAGAGTATCCATAAGGTAATTGAATAGTAATCAATATATTTTTTTAGTTGTTATTGATCACTAATGTTTTTTTATGTATGCCTTAATGTATTGCTCATAACAAGAAGGAAATGTTGCATGGGGATACTTTGTGATAAGGTTTATGAAAAAAATTTGAAAATACTTCTCTTTCTCTTGAGATAAAGGTACTTTTTAGGTTGTTTCTCATTATTTATTAAACCACGGATGTCTTCAGAGTTACCTGCCTTACTATTTGAATTGATCAGATACGAAAGTTGGTTGGCAAAGAAACTTATGCAATGGATGACATAAATGATGTGCTGACTGAGTTCATAGTTCATGGTGAAACATTTACTCGAATGAAATCAATAGGTAACTTTACTATCCTCCGAATTATAAGTTGTATAATAACATATAGGAATCATATATAGGAGTTTTATAAAATTTCCTTTGTAAAATCCAGTGATAGGACTATTAACCACTAAGGTTTCCTTAAAAACATTTCCAAAGGTTTACAGTTAGTTTTGAATATATTTGATTATGACATATTGGGGGTGTGAAAGGGAGATTGTAAAATACCTATAGTTTAGAAAATATTTGGACACTAACTATAATTTATTATTCAAATGGGTTGGAATTACAAACCGTCATTGTAACTTATTTTAACAATTATTGTATATGATCATTATATTATCTATTTTACACGTATTTCCATTAGAACCTTGATGAAATGATATATAATGTCATAGCTGATTTTGAGATCACTTTTGCATGGTTCCGTTTGAGACTTGCACAACTTTTGACATTGATGTTTTTTACTTTTTTTATACGAACGAGGCACACAACAAGATGGGTGACAAATAAACAAGAAGTTTACTCTATTTTTGGTATCCACTTTGTTATCAAACGCAACAAAAGATGGTTGAAATATTGGATATCGACTTACCATTGCTAATATTAGTTGTTCAGTACATTTACATGAATGGAATACTGGAGATGGGTCTAGCTTGTAAATTAAGTTCAATATTGAGTTAAAAGTTTTTATTTTCATTGGTTGTTATATATGTGTTAATGGTATACTTATGTATGGCGACATTAAGATTTGTGAGTTTAGTTTGTCAAAGGAATAGATGTTTTATTTCATTTATAATTTTATTGTTTTGTTATAATTTTTGTTGGATGGAATGATTTGTTGAGCTAATTTCGATTTGCTAGAGATTAGTATTTGTTGCCCAGGATGGTTTGAACAAACCACCTTTTTTATATATATTGAAAACATATATTTTGGTTTTAATAAAAAATGACTTACTAAATAAAGTTAAAAGGTCGACATAAATAAGTTAATCATGTTGGTTTTTAGTAGTTCTTATGTCAGTTTCCAACGTGTTTATGTCGGTTTTACTATATAATTGACATAAGTAACACAAAATTAGTACTAGTAATAACGTTATTTTGTGTAAAAATGACACATATGGAATCATTTATGTTAGTTTCAAAATATTTATGTCACCCCCATTTACGTTAGTTCTTGTTTAAAATTAAACTGACTAAAATATAAATTTATGTGACTTTTTACCCGACATAAATAGCCTTTTTTCTTGTAATTACCTCCATTCTTACAATAGTCCATGGACTGTCTTTCTTTATTTATCGTTTCAGGATTCAATAATGTGTTTAACTATGTGAACATGAAGACCAACTTCAGTGGGGACAACCTCATCAGAGACAATTGCCAATATTTTAGGAGTATACCCTTTTGGGTCTTTTAATCATCTTATATTCCCAAAAGATATTTTACAACTCATCAAAAAACAATTTCATTTATCTACCTTAAACCTCATCTCAATCAATCTGAGAATGGTTCAATTGGTAACATTAGTTTAGCTATTCACTTGAGGATGGATAAGGGAAGAATCTTTTGCTGACTCATTAACTCTCGCAGTAGCCTTTCATCCAATCATTGTCGGACTAAGTCATATGAATAATACAAATAGTTACAAAGGCCTTCGGTAGACGATACAGAGAGATAATGTTACTCTGAATGAACTGTGAACATTTTGATTTAAGAATTTTTATCATAAGTTATCATGACACCACGTCATATTTAAAAATAGATTGATCAATGCTAACTTAAACAGTATAAGAGTCCAAACAAATAATTACCATTCTAAGCATACGAGAAAGAAATAACTAAAATCAAAACTGAACATGAATAATGAAATAAATTTCAAAACTCTATTACCATCCACATGTGTCAAAATTAAACATGCCAATACTACTAATTCATATCCACATAAAACGTAACAATACGAATATGTATCCCTCACTACTTAAGCAGAAAATGAATGAAATGATAGAACTAGCACGCAAGCTAGTGACACCTCTCTTCACCAGAAGGATAAGTGACATCAATACTCTCGATCAAGGCTGCGGAACGGGTGGCCTTGGTGCTAAAATGTTAAATCCACAACATTAACATCAAGTTTAAAGACAATAAAAAACATATCGAATGTTCGAATAAACCATATCTTTTAGATTTATTCCACACATCAATCTTAGTATCGCATGCATATACGGTTCCCAATCCTAAGTTCTCCCATGTTTAAATTTTAGTCCACACGTATGAAAATAACAATTAAATATCGGGATCACATTACACTAATGAAACTCAGGTGTTATAAAACAATTACGAAAATATTAAAGTCTAAGGATAAAAAAATTAAACCAAGCAACAAAGGACCATCTCTAATGCCTTCATTCACATGTAATAACTATAGTCTTAGCCCATCACAAACCTAAAACCTCACCAATGAGAGGGATAAATCACCATGTCTTCCCACCAATAATATATCCAACCATACCCAAAACAATACAAAAGAAAATATCCCCATAATCGAACTAAAACATGAGTACCTAGATGTGTGACCCAAGGGTGAAAATTATCTAAGCATCTCATATACTCACCAATGTACCATGGCGGTTTGAGCCGTAGATACCCCCTTAAATGGAATCCCACCCTTAGTACGTTCTCCATGAGTACTCATGCATGGTATGAATTACATAAATATCATAAAAAATAATATCCATCTCAATCACAGAATTCAATTTCCAACTACATTTATCCACTTTAATTTAATTAAAAGTGAGTAATAAATCCTTCAATTATCTTAAATTAGAGTCATCCTGATAATACTATAAACCAAGTCACATATCGTAAGTCAGGTCATAGGTTATGTCAAAAGAATTACCCAAAACAAAAATCCCTAAATTAAAATAATAGGTGAAATTGTCAAAATATCTAAAGCATCAATCGATTGATGAATTTCAGCAATCGATTGATCACAACAATGTTTTGAAAAACCTCCATTATGGGGTTTATCTTATCCAACTCATTCAAATTCATCTCAAACCTCCCTTAAAGACCATAAAACCTTCATATACGATTCATATAACATATTAAAAATGTCACCACATACAAAACACGATTTGAACACAATTATAGCATCGAAGTTCAAATTAAAGTTGAGGAATTCAAATAAACCCCATTATCTCTCTGAAGAACCCTAACATCCCAATTCACAATGAATTGATTTCAATCCTCTACATATTAAGAATAATATCATGGGGTTTTGAATGGATTGTATTAACAAATTACATCTTAATCAAAATCTATTCAAAACTCGTCAATTTTTAGGGAGATTTAGTCAAAATGATGCTAAATCAATCCTAATTAATTTCTAATCAATTTAATTATGAATTTACTTGATTTAAATCATCTAACTCACTTTATAATAAATTATTTAGGGTTTTGATTCAATTGAATAGGCGTAATCTACAAAAAAAGTCAATTATATAAGAAGTCAAATTAAACTTACTTCCAAATTGGAATATAACTAGGGCTTTAATCTTAAAAAATCATATGTCTTCCTTTTAGCCTTCTTCTCTACGAGCTCTTAGATCCCTAATTTATGTCTTGTCTTAAAATAATCCTATTAGTGGTTCAATACTAAGTCTTAAAGGCCTAATTAGGATTGGTCCTAGCTTAAGGTCGTAATTATCAAGCCTAAAACGACCCTTATCTAGTCTTAAAGTCCCCTGATTCATAGTTTTTTTAAAATCATTATTTTAAATAGCCCTACCACTTATAATCCATTATCCTCGTAACCAATAATAGTAAATAGCACACACATGAACTATTAGCCAAATTAGTCATAATTTACTTGAATTGTAATTAATTAGTTTCGTGTAAAACGACTATAGAGTTGACTACTTCATAGTCATTGGGACCTGACATCGAGGAGATAATATAAACTCTGAACCATGCCATAGTCTCTTATAATACATAGTCATGTTTAAAATATTTACTAATGTTTTACCATCTCTTAATTTAAAAATTTATTTATATATGTATAACTAAGTTGTGACATTACATATCACTCAAGCACATATAATATTCTATTTACATATAGGGAAAATATGGTGTATTACATAACTCTCCCTTACTTAAGGAGTTTTTTCCTAGAAATTTGTAATATACCTGACTAAAATAAAACTATAAACATCGTTTATAAGTCTTCCTCGCACTCCCAGGTAGACTCTTCCTCACTATGATGTCCCCACCGAACTCTCACTAGAAGAATGTCCTTCGATCGTAGGGTCTTCCCTCTACAGTCAAGGAGGAAATGGGGTCTCTCTTCATAACTATCATCATGATGTAACTGCATCCCATCTAGAATTATATGTTGATACTCATCCTCCTGCCTTAAGAATTTCCTCTGCATAAATATGTGAAAAAACGCATGCACCCTCAAAAGGTGATCGAGACTGCTAAACGATTTGCCATGGGGCCAAATCTCTCAATAATATTGAAGGGGTTTATGTATCAGGGATCTAACTTCCCTTTAGTTCTAAATCTAACCACCTTTTTATTGGGGATACTCTCAACAACATTTTATCCCCCACTAGGAACTCCAATTTACTCCTCCTTTTATTAGCATAACTCTTCTGATGATCCCAGGCTATCTTCATTCTCGCCAAAATAAGTGCCATGTTTTTAGAGTTGTCCTTAATAATGTCTTATGAAAATATTCAATAATCCTCTAATCCTGCCCAATAACTACGCGAACGATATGTTCGTCCGTATAATGCCTCGAATGGTGCCATCCTGATCATCTTATGATGGCTATTGTTGTAAGAGAACTCAATAAGCAATAATGTATATACCAATTACCTATGAGGTCTAACACGCAAGCCCTGAGCATATCCTCTACCACATAATTTATCATTTTCGTCTGGCCATCCGACCGTGGGTGAAAAGTCATGCTCAAAATCAACTAAAATCTCATGGCATACTCAAATGCCTTCCAAAAATAGGAGATAAAAGTGATACCCCTATAAGACATGATGCCTAATTAAACCTCATATAGTCTCACTATCTTGTCTATGAATAGCTATGCGTACTTGTCTGTAGAATAATCAGCCCTAATAGGTAGAAAAGGAACACATTTGTCAATGTATCCAAAATAACACAAAATGAATCATTGATGGTCCTTTTTAATTTCTAACACAGAAAGTGTGTTAAGGATGACAAAAACAAATTCTATTTTTGTGAAAAACCTATTTTCAATTTTTTAATTGACACCAAGTTATGAACAAATTCTAACTTAACCAAATTTTATCTTGATTAATCCTAAACATACATCTAGTGATTAAAGAACGTAAAATAAAGTAAAGAATACTCACAACGCCGGATGTACTTGGAAACCCACAAAGGGAAAAAACCTTGGATGGCCCAAGCCATACAATCACTATAAATATGATCTTACAAAGGTACAGACGATAGTCTTACTCAACGACTTGATCCACCAATGAGACTTGACGCTCCTATGATCTTCAACCAATCCTCTCATAGTGACCACGCAGAAAGTAACCTTCTTCCATTATGCATTTCCACAACACATGCGTTCACATATGTCTCAGCGTTCACCGATATGGCTTGTAACGTCCACGATGTTGAAACCGGACTCCACCAAATCTTTACTCCAAAACCAG
Source organism: Sambucus nigra (assembly GCA_949130495.1). NCBI lineage: Eukaryota > Viridiplantae > Streptophyta > Magnoliopsida > Dipsacales > Adoxaceae > Sambucus > Sambucus nigra. The sequence continues at coordinate 278,679,427 of OX422215.1, read as the reverse complement.
CAATGTTCAAGTGTATAATAACTCTTCTTGGTGCCACAAATGTCAATATAGAAAATATCAATGATAACTCAGATCTTTAAAACTATAAGGATGTGTTTAAACTTAAAGACCTTAGAAATCTATTTACAGAAATTGTACAGTTTGAAAACTGAAATCCGTTCTGCGCGCACTTTAAAACAATGACTAAAACATGCCTTAAATAGGATTTTTAAGTCAGTGTGTCATTCAAGCGACATTGACCTGTCGCATGAACGAGATAACAATGTCTCTTAAAGGACGTGTCAAATCGTTTGATCGACGTGCGAAATTATAGTTTAATTTAAAATTAACTCTTAAGGTAGAGTTCCGCTTAAATTCAATTCTAATCCGTCCTCATCATATTAAAACAAAGTGTAAACCTTTTCAAACACTTATAAAATAATTTTAAAACATTTATTTAATAAAAATTACATCCTTAATAATTTTAAAATACATTCCGAGTCTCAGTAAATTTATGCATTCATACTTGAGCGATCTCGGACATCAATTAAACTTTAAAGACGAATAAACTTGCACTAATTAAATTTTGGCATAATTAATTCTTTGAAGCTTCGCCGCAACTTCTTCAACACGTCATAGTCTATGTGGGATCGTGATAAAGAAAAATAGACCTATGACTCAAACGTGTTTTGTTTCGGGAATAAGTCAAAACTATACAATGGACTCAATTGGAAATTTTGTCCTTACAAATCTTCCACTTTGACTATTCTGGGACAAAATCAACAGTGATATGCCTAAGTCGGGTTGTTAATCTATATGATGCCTAAATCCCATCGCATAAACCCAAAATAAAAAATTACAGGACAAGACTAGTAAAAGATGGACCGACAAGCATGAAACTATTGAATGTCTAAATGTGATGTAGTCTTGAGATCTCGAAGCTCGTTAAGCAAACCTACATACACAAAATCAGACAAATACTCAATGAAGTATGGAGGAACAAATGATATAAATCATAATGAAATTTGTTAGAAAAATATTTTGATACCAATTTGAAACAAAATAACTTTTAAAATCAGATATCAAATATGCACATAAATAATATAACAATGTAGAAACAAATGAGTGCAACAATTTAAACTAGTACTCAACAAAAATCTCCCCTACGTCACATACATGTATCCCCCTTTTTTGTCTCGAATAGACACTCCGTTGAATGAATTTAACAAAATATCTAGCACATGCATAATTAATGAAATATGTCCAGATAATCATGCAAACAACTAGCTAAAATGATTAACAAAGTCAAATTAAGAGATAGAAAAAATAATCACACAATATGAATCAATCAATTTAAGCAAGTGTGAATAAAAGAACTCAGTGCAGCAAGATATATAATCTATCAAAGTACACTGCATAACGAGAAATCTAGTAGCAACCAGCATTACCAAACTATATAACCAAATAACCCAAGGTTCTGAAAAAGAAGGAACGGAAACAATTCCAACGTCTCTTGAACGAGATTACTCTGTCCATCGAATGATAGAGTGATCTCACAAAAAGATGATTCGCGTGACACAACAGTCTTGCTCGAACGAGAAAATTAAACTGCATCGCCAGTGCTAAAATTTCATACAATTTTGCCCAGTGAAATATTTTCCTCAAAAAACTTACTAGAAGGGGAACAAAATAACAAAATAGTAGCTAAACTAAGAAAACTCAAAACAACCAAATGTGAGTTACATGCTAACATAGTACCGATGTGCTTAAACATGAACATGTAATGTACGGGCGTGAACTACAACAAATAAATCACAATTCCAACACATCGAAATGATCACTAAGCTCTAGTTAATAGCTATAAATCATCAAACTTTATTTTAGCTATATGTGACATTTAAAGTGTGATCGTAATGAACTAAACAATCAAACATGCACACAAATACGGAATTTTGATGATTCTACAAATAATAGCGTCATGATACGATTTTTCAACATTTAGGATTCATGGTGCAAACCCGTTTAATTTATCCATCCAAACTCTCTCAAAAATATATCATATTATCTTTTGAATGAACATAAATAAATTTGGCCCAATTTTTTCATATGATTCTTTTTTATTTCCTTTCAATATTTTTGGGCTATTTTAAATGGTGGCTTTCACGACAAGTCAATTTTACACTCTCGCAACCCTTTCCCGTGAACATTCAACATTTTTTTTAATTACTATCCTCATGGTAAACGGTTCTTACATGAACACATCCTCCTTATGTCTACTTTCTCATAGATGACAAAATTGAGATAGGAACGTCTCACCAAACTCAAATATGCAAGAGGTGTAAAACATCCATATAAACTCGTGCATGTGTGCAAAGATGACATATATAGAAAGTCGAATCAAAATGCATATCAACTTCGAAACTACCCCATAATACAATGGTTAAGATCATTCTAAACATTAATAATTATGACCAAAATGTCCTAGGCACATGGATAATGAAAGGAAGGGGGTCCAAGCACACCAATATGTCACATCAAACATGTAAACTCAAAAACAAAATGAGATAGAAAATCTTTTCAATTTTTCTACATATATTGACTCAAATAAAAGAATTTTTTTTTTCAAAAATATGATAAATCAAATTTTTTTTTTTGTATTTTTTCAAATAAGACTCAATAAAGTAAAAAATAATACATAATGATACACATATCATAACACTAGTAAGATATAAATCATATTGCAAAGACTAGCGTATGACAAACATGGTAACATAATCATCCTTTTTATTTAGCATGAGAAGAATCAAGTACAACCAAATGAGAACCATTAGGTTTTAGTCCTAAAGCCACTAGATCTGATTTCCTAACCCAAGTAGGTGTAGGATGACGGGTGGGGTTTTTGATAACTGAAATAACTTTATTCCTAAACTTCCTAGGAGCATTCCTAAGGTCATAGTAAAAACATCTAAGGTGACCTTTCCTACCACAATCTGTACAAGTGTAAATGCAATGGAAATGATTTCCAAAATATCGACCTCTCCTCATGTTCCTAGTGGATTCTCTCACACGGTTGGTATTGGCTTTCGGAATGGGAACAGTATCGTCGTAGCTATACCACACCTATCAGTTTTGACTTGGACGGTGCCTAAAATCCTATCCAACTTCTCCTACCTAGATTCCAACTCAAACTTAACCTTAATCAAGTCTTTTAATTTCTCCTCCAACTCGTAAATCCTAGACTCATCGAACTCTATAAACTCCTTTTTCAAAGTTTCCATCAAACCACGAAGGCCATATCTCTCTATTTTAATGTAATCTAGCTTTTCCCTAAGCTTCTTCTCCCGTGCCCTAAGATCCTCAATTAAAGTATCACGGTTTTCTATGACATGCTCATTCAACCTAGCTTGTAATTTAGAGTTAGCCTTTTTCAACTTCACCGCCTCGATATACAATTCATTAAATGAAACTTGTAACTCTTTCACATCCAACTCATCATCCTCACTCACTTCACCCTCGCTCACTTGGGATTCAACGGCCTCAGAAGTGTCATGCACATGAGACTCTTCATGGGAATATTTATCGCCATCGCTCACATGACATGCCAAGAAGGCATCAAACTTCCTCTCATTGGGATAACTCTCTTCCTATTCCGTATCACTATCACTTAAGGTGGCATTATAAGCTATCAGTTTCTTTCCCACTTTTTTAATTCTCGTGGTTCACTCGTCAACTTTGTGACCATACCCCTCGCATCCAAAATACCTATCCGATTCAACCCTATTAACTTCCTCACTTTTATCTTTAGGGGTGGATTCAACCTTCTTGTTCTCGATTTTCTTAAACTTTTTAGCATCTTTCAATTGCTTTTGAAACTTAAGAATTTTTTTGAATTATTTATCCAACAAGGTGACATCCTCAAAATCGTAATGGTAATCGTGATCTGAAACTTTATTTTCCTCCTTTTAGCCTTTCAAGGCAGTGTTCCCTTTCCTTTGTTTGGCACTTGCTTGGAGGTAAACATATCAAGTTCATAGGTTTGTATGTCACCTACAATCTCTTCAAGTTTCATCGATTCAACCAATCCTAAGGATTTTAAAACAGTTACTTTGGCATCAAACTTACTCCGAAAATATCTCAAAATTTTCTTTATGACACGATTGTCGGGAATCCTCTCACCTAAGTTAAACGACAAGTTTAAAATATTAGACAACCTAGCGTAAAACTCATCAAACAACTCATTATCTAACATTTTAATCGTCTCAAACTATGTAGTGAGGTTTTGTAACTTAGACGCCCTAACCGTGCTAGTGCCCTCGTGAGTAAGTGCAAGTGTATCCCAAGACTCTTTTGAAGTTTCACAAGTCATGATTGTATTATACTCTTCATGTGTGACATGTAAGGAAATTACGTGCATACCTTTAAAGTTGTATAGTGTAAGCCTATGTTCAGCATCAGTCCATGACTCAACGGGTTTCAAACTAGTGACCTCACCCTCTAGTGTGACTGGTGGTGTCCAACCCTTTTCGATATCTAACCAAACACGTGTATCAATAGATTTTAACACACTTGTCATTTGCATTTTCCAATAAGTATAGTTTGTGCCATTAAAAACAAGTGCACGAAAACTTTCAAAGCCTTTAAAATTCATTTCGAAAAACCCAAGGGATCAAACACAAAAGTATGTTTCTATCTCTGATACCAATTTGATGTTCCCTTTTAATTTCTAATGTAGATAGTGTTTTAAGGATGACAAAAATAAATTCAATTTTTGTGAAAAATCTTTTTCCAATTTTTTAATTCGCACCAAGTTGTGAAAAAATTCTAACTTAACCAAAGTTTATCTTGATTAATCCTTAACACCCATCTAGTGATTGAAGAAACTAAAATAAAGTAAAGAATACTCACAACATTCGGATGTACGAGGAAAACCATAAATGGGAAAAACCTCGGACGACCCAAACCAGACAATAACTATGAATATGGTCTTACAAAGGCACAGAGAGTAGTCTTACTCAACGACTCGATCCACCCATGATACTTGACGCTCCTCTGATCTTCAACCACTCCTATAAAAGTTTCCATGCCAAAAGTAGCCTTCTGCCACGATGCCTGTCCACAACACCCACATCCACGTATGTCTTGCTGCCCATCGATATAGCTTGTAGTGTCTACGATGTTGAAACTGTCAAATGTTCACCGCAAAACCAACAGTGTTCAAGTCTAGAACAAATCTTCTTGGTGCCACAAAGATCACTATATAGAAAATATCAATGATAACTCGGATCTTTGAAACTCTAGGTATGTGTTTAGACTTAAAAACCTTAGAAAACTGTTTGTTGAAATCGTACTATTTGAAAACTATAATTCATTCTACACCCACTTTGAAACAAGGACTGAAACATGCCTTAAATAAGATTTTTAAGTTAGCGCGTCGTTCAAGTGACATTGACATGTCTCTCTAATGTGATAGAAATGTCGCTCGAACGATAGAGCATCTCGCTCGAACGACATGTCAAGTCATTTGAGCGATGTGCGAAATTCGAGTTTAATTTTAAACCAACTGTTAAGATAGAGTTCCATTAAATTCAACTCTAATTCGTCCTCATCAGAGTAAAACATAGTGTAAACCTTTTCAAACACTTATAAAACATTTATTGAATAAAAATCACATCCTTAATCATTATAAAATAAATTCTGAGTCTCATTAAATTTATGCATTCATACCTGAGTGATGTCGGACATCAATTAAACTTTAAAGATGAATAAACTTGCATCAATTAAAGTTCAGAATAATTAATTTGCTGAATCTTTGTTGTAACGTCTTCAACACGTCATAGTCTATGTGGGATCGTGAGAAATAAAGGTAGACCTATGACTCAAACGTGTTTTGTTTCGAGAATAAGTCAAAACTATACAATGGACTCAATTGGAAATTTTTTTCTTACGATCATGATCGCATTACACACGTGGTAACCCAACAATAAAATCCATCGAGGTGGTTTCCCATTTCCTTTAAGGGATTTATAAAGGTTGCAACTCTCATGTTGGTCATTTGTGCTCCACCTTTACCAACTGACAAGTATCACACCTCGTCTTGTAATTAACAAAATCCCTCTTTATTGCGGCCCGCCAATACGATCACCTCTATCTTGATACATCTTTTACCTTCCTTAATTCACCACGTATTGTTATCCGTGAGCCTCGACTAATACTGTTCTTCACAATTCTGAATCCTTGAGAACTACTAGTTGCCCCTACAATGGTAAAGACCATTTAATATGAACAAAAAGAAAGGAAATTTTCTCACTTATATCTCCTTTACCTTTCCTTAACATATAGCACCAACCAACTGGGCCTAAACTAACCGTGAAATAATTGTTAGGGTAACCATAACCACAACCATAATTTTTTTTGCTAAACCCATCTCCCATTGCATAGTTCGCCTTTTGGACCAAATATACAATAAGTCTTTTCTATGTTCTGTCCATAAAGTAGCCAATATAACTACTGACCTATGACTTAGCGCGTCTGTAACAACATTTATCTTCCCTGAGTGGTATTGGATCTAAAAGTGATAATATTTTAAAAGCTCCAACCATCACCTGTACCAGATATTCAAACCCCTCTCCATGAACAAGTATTGGACACTTTCATGATAGGAGAACAACGAAAATTGTTCTCCCAACAAATAATGACTCTATATAAAGGCCAAAGAGAACCACTACTAACTCATAATCATGCATTGGGTAATTACCTTCGTGTGTCTCCAACATTCGAGAGGCATAATCTATAGGCCTTTCTTATTACATCAAAACTCTACCAAAACCTCAAAGTGATGCATCTATAACATATACTTAATGTCTCCCCTAGGCAATGTAAGAACCAGAATAGTTATGAGCCACTTCTTGAGATCCTAAAAAGCTCACTGACAACCGGCATACTAATCAAACAATATCCATTTCTCGATTAGGTTTTTCAATGGCCCTACAATTCTAAAAAATCCCTGAATAAACTGGCGATAATATCCCTTCCGAACCTAAAACCTCTATTAGTGTCATGGGTAGTCCTCACTCTAATATTGCGTATACTTTTCAGGATCGTTGAAAGTCATGGACTTTAACATGATGTGCCCCAGGAACTGCACTTTCTTAATCTAGAAATGGCACTTAGCAAGCTTAAGGTATAACTTGTTCTCCCTCAATGTTTGTAGCACTAATATCAAATGATGAGTATATCCCTCCTCCGAGACTGAGTATATCAAAATGTCATCTATAAATACAATTACAAACTTATCCAAATAATGACAAAAAATACGCGATTCATAAGATCCATAAAGATGGCAGCTGCATTGGTTAGTCCGAATGAGATGACCTGAAACTCGTAAGATCCAAAACGAGCAAGAAAAACTAACTTTGGAATATTCTCCTCCCTAATCTTTAACTAGTGATATCCCGTGCACAAATTAGTCTTTAAAAAGAACTATGCTCCCCTCAATTGTTCAAATAAGTTATTTATGCACGTCAACATATACTTATTTTGTATCGTGACTTTATTGAATTCCTGATAATCAACACATAACTAAAGTCCCATTCTTTTTCTTTACGAATAATATTGGAGATCCCTATGAAGACACGCTCTTCCAAATAAACCCCTAACTCAGAAGCTACTATATATACTTTAATAGCTCTCGTACTTCTATAAGAGACATACGGTAAGGTACTCACACGACGGGTTGAGTTCCCGAGGCTAGGTCGATGTAATAATCTTTCTCTGTTTATAATGGAAACCTTGGTACCTCATCAAACACGTCTAAAAACTCTTGTCCTACTCGGATATAATCTATAGCTATCATAACTTCCTCAGTCATAGTCGCGTAATTATATAATAAATAGGTGTTGGTATCCCCCTCAAGTCTCGGCATGGTAATGAGAAACCTATCCTACCCTGGAATGGTGAAAGTAATGACATCCCTCTATAATCAATCTGGGCATGGTAAGTTTCTAACCAATCCATCCCCAATATAAAGTCATAACTACCCATATCTTATTATAACAAGACGATAGCAAAACATAGCATGCCCATCTCTTCGACAATGCCTCGAAAAATTTGGCGTAATGCATCTCCCCAACCTACCAAAGTGTCTACCTGTATAACAACCTTGGAAGTTTTATCTGCCATGCTCAACATAACAGTGAAGCCATAAGAAGAAAAAGGAGTGTGAATCTCCCGTATCAAAAATCACTCTCACATAACTACCATAAACATAAAACATACCCTCTATAGTACGTGGCTGCATTAGCTGGTCATTCTAGTAGATGTTTAACTCATGTCCGCAATGCAGCTAAGGTCATCCCTACGCCTAATCTCTAGGAAGAGGTAATGTTAGGTACTGAGGTGTGGGTGGGAGGGCCTAAAACTGAGGCGAGGCAGGAAGTGTTGGTTGACACCACTATTAAAACTGTGTTGGGCCATCTTGAATCCCCTAAGATTATTTCCTAAATGAGTGTCCCAACTTCCCATATGTATAACATGCCCCACCAAAACCTGTTGGCGATCCTGTTGACTCTGCTTCTGACCCCAGGGCCTGCTAAACTAATGCTTTGCATGGCCATGTTGTCCCTTTCCTCTCTAGTTTAGGTGGCCCTAATGCTCATAACTCAGATGTCCAAACTTATCCCATCCCAAGTGGTCGTGACCCTTTCCTCCCGATAGTCAAGAATTATCACCTTTGAATCTGTTGGAGGTTGCTCCCCTCGTGTTAGCCCTTAAAGTTGCTGGCTAAAGCCTACCTATGCCTAAAAATTCTCCTCACCCTTTAACACTTTTGGAGATTGTACGACTCTAGATCTCTCCCTCTTAGGCTCCTCTCTCTCTCTCTCAAACTCATGGTGATCATCGCAATGTAGCAAAGTTACATTTGCCATTTGTTGGTATATGAGAAATGTCATATTTCCGAGCAACACCTGTTAAATCTTCTAAATTAGACCTCTCCTAGATGAGTTCATCTTCAAATACTCATATTTTTCCACATCTAGGGCAAGGTGTATAAGAAGAGTGAAATCCTTCTCATACTTAGCCGGTAAAAATGTTTACCCTCATCTTCCTCTGCTGCAAAGATGGAAAGTACTTTCGCTCAAACTTAACCTAAAACATTGATAAAGTCATTTGAGACCTCTCATCTGGGTGGTATAAGTCTCCCACCAATCTAGGGTATTTCCCCAAAACCTAAATCTTGCCAACATCTTTTGTTGGACATTTATACATTCAACCAACAATAAATGTCGCTCATTGTCACACCTCCACTAAAGCACCACTATAGGATCGAAGGATCCCATAAACTCTGGATTGTGTCCTTTCATAAAGGCATTCTAAGCATGCTCCCGTACAGAGGTGTTATCTCGAGGAGCATGTATAGTTACGGCTAAAGGCTGGCAGTGGCAGCTATTGCTACTTAAGGGTTGGCATCATCGATGTAATGCCATGGGCTACAATAGTGACTAAATGAGTCAGTGCCATAGCTTGTGCCTCCCCATATGGTGCGGCAGGTGATGGCTGCTGTGGAGGTTGAGGTGCATTAGCCTTAGACTCAGCACTCTGTCGGCCCTAAAATCTACAAAGGTTCACCATTTGAAAGATAGTAAAAATCTAATACATGTTAATAATCGTGCAAAACTTTAGAGTACAAATGCTAATGTTGGTTTTTAACGTATCAAAGATTGCAAATACGAAAGTAGCGATGAATGCACTAATTACCCATAAGGCACTACAACTTGGAATGCTGTGATACCAAATGTGACACCCCATAATATTTAAAAAATTATTGATCAGTTCTAAATTAAACAGTGTAGTATTCTAAACAAATAAGTACAATATTAAGCATACGAGAAAAGGAATAACCGAAATCAAAAGCGAATATGAATGATGAAAGATACTCCAAAACCCCGATATCATCCACATGAGTTAAAATCTAACTACTGTCCATATAAAATGTATGAATAAGATTTTGTATCCTTCGCTACTGAAATTAAAAGAATAAATAAATTGGTAAAACTTGCATGGATGCCTGATAATACGCGAATATTGCGTATTTCATCCATTGAACCTACGCATTTTAACCTCCTCAGGTGCCTTAATCTCTATATTTAAGCCCGTTAACCTTAAAACCTCGATTTATATTGTTAACATGCTATATGAGGTATAATTGGGCTTTTGTAGGTATTTAGGTACCAAGTATGGGATTCAGATGCATTCCGGTGAAGTTCCATATGTAATTACACGTACAAGGGCAATCCGGTCATTTCACAGCTTGAGCACCTGGCCTAACATCAACATGTAAGTTGTATCCCTCCTTGCTAGCTTCGGGTGGCCATGAACGGTGCGCGAATCCGATTCATAACGAATAAGTTACGGCGATTTTAGCGGAGAAGAAATGCAAGCCAAAATAGGAGAAAATGCAGTCTGCCCTCTTGATCGATCGATTGACCAAAAGTGTCGATCGATCGACCCTTCACAATTTTTCCACGGTTTCAATGGTCGATCGATCGATCCCCTATTTCAGCAGATATTTTTGCCTTCTTTTATTTTATTTCCAACTTACTATATAACCCCATTTTGTTTAATATTCAGAAAATGGAACATTCATACTTAGTTTTAGAAGACATTTTAGGTTAGGGTTTGGTTTTGAGAGCTCATCTTCTTTTCTTTTGGATTGACAACCATTTTCTTTTGTAAGATTGAACTATTCACTTCCATCTCCATTAATATAGCTTTGTTCATCATTTTTCCTTGCTTTGTAATTTGTTTCCATGCTTTGTAGTTAGTTTAATTTCTTTATTTCTTGCTTCCCTAGTTTAATTAACATTATTTAGTTCAATTCATGTATTTCCCCTAGATAAATAGGGTCGGGATTTCGTTTCGCCATTGTCGGGCCCCAAGCTCCAAAAATTAGGTTTTGTGCAAAATTACGTTTAATTGAACCCGCATGAATTAAAGTCGGATTATTATGCGATTAACTTTCTTTGTCATGCAACGTTAGTGTTTAAAGAGATAATTCGAGTTTAATCCGTGTATGACCAATTTTCGGTTAAGTGTTTATTCTCGTAACTTTGGCTTAAATTCCTTATTGTGTGAAGTTTATATTTAATTGATAATGCTCGATTAAATTTCTTTCGAGCCGGAATATTGATTAGTAGTTGTTTCGATCCGCATGGTTGGATGATATCCCGATCCTCACTTTACTTTTATTTAAACTTAACTTATTCTTTTCTTTTATTTAAAACCAACCATCACCTTTTTACACTTTTATTCCTGGATTAATAATCTATTACAATCTATCGAACATTCTCTGTGGATTCGATACCCGACTTACCGCTGTACTCACCAGTTGAGTGTAGTCATAATTTAGGTTTTTGTATAGTTTAGGTGAGTCGAATATAAAATGACCGGCGCGTAGGTGACTCTTGCATCGTGATAAAACCCTGTCTATCAAAGTGGCACTGTTGCCGGGGAATTGTTTTGTTATAGAGTGTAATTGTGTTATTAGTTCGTAGTATTCTTTCTTTTAACCTTTTTTGTAGGACTTCTACATTTGAGTGCCTAGAAACGCTTGAATTATCCTGCGCGTACATCTTCTTTGTGGAATTTGTCCCCTAGAGCCTTTGTCGGGGTAAGCATGTCTTATTCTAACTTTTCTGGGAATCCTAATGATAACTCTCAAAATTCCGGTAAACCGTTGACTTTTGGTTAATACTTGCAATCCCAAAAAGTTGGAACATCTAAAATGACATTGGGTGAGTGTTACGAAATTCAAAGTTTAGATTACAGTAATTTTCGGAATGGTCATCTCGATTTTGGGTCGCAAGATCCTTATGATAAGAATTTCGAATCAAATTGTAATCACTTTCAAAATTCTTATATTAATGATGTTGAGTGTAGTGCCGAGAGTAATTTACAAACTTCCCATTTCCAAGAATTCGCTCCTCGCCCGATGACTTTCGGTGAGGGTTTGCTCATGCTTAAAAATGAGAGGATTGAAAACCGTTATCGGGACGAAAATCGTTGTTGGGAACAAGAGTTGGATTTACTATTCGAATCTGACGATGACTTTTCTTTAGAGACTACCGAAGTCGAGGACCATTTTGAACCAAATGATGACTTCGTCCCTACTTTGGAACAAATCATCCTTGACTTGACCGATGGTGTAGTAGAGAATGAAAATGAGGATGAAAATGGCATAGTATCCATTTGCAATGAATTCGTTTCTTCTTTGATTTTCATAGAGAAAGTTTCATTGTAAACGATCCTATTTCTTTCGAAATTCAATTTTCAAGCGATGATCACTCATCGCCTGAGATTGAATTTCTTTCGTCCCCGTCTTTATTCTATACTGTCACACCAATTCTAGTACCCGATGAATCGTCTCAAAACTTTTTAGTTCCAAACCTTTTCACCGACGAGGAGTACTCGCTCGAGCTGCTTTCCATGACGGCATTTTTACCCTCATGTGCGCCGCCTCCCATTCCAACTTTAAAATATTTGGGAGTTGATTCAATTTTTCTCAGCCCACACGTGTATTTGTCTCCCCTCCTATCCAAATCCCCCATCCTCCCTCCCAAAGTTTCGGTTGGGGATGGTTCACTTTTCTTGCCTTACACATGCCTTCCGTTGTTTGAACGAAATTCTTATTTTTCGGGAGGCATGCATGTTCGGGAAGGTCCACCGTTGATCCGCCAAATTCAAATTGTGTTTTGGATGGACCCTCAAAAGTTACAACTTTTAGTATATAGCTAATTAGAGTTCTAAATGTAGTTGTATATAGTTAACTTCTTAATTTTCATCTTTTCTTAAGTTAGTCTAGTGTAATTAGTTAATATCTTTTTATGTTTTTTATGTATGCTTGGTTCTAACTCTTTTGTAGGTTCAACGTACTTGAATTTGCGGAGACTATGCGCCCTGACACACATTTGTGAAGAAAACGATAAAAAAACTCACAAAAACATTTCTTCTTTATTTTTCACACACTCATTCTCACGCATTTGCATTTGTTTTTTCTTTTTCCTTTTATTTTATTATACATTTCGTCGTGAACATGCGTGTGTGTTGCTCGTTGTACATATTTTTTATTTTTTGGTTAGCAAAGGCCTATGTATGTTCATATTTTAGCCTAAGTCTATGTAATTTTGTTTTATTTTTATTTGTATATTTTTTATTTCAAATTTTTATATATTTATACTTATATATACTTATATATATATATTTATCTTACTTATTTCCCCCCATATGCCCCATAATTGCAATTCCCCCCCCCCCCCCCATTTAAAAACAGGAAGCAATGGGCATTTTGCTGTTCGATCGATCGATCGACCAGTATAGCCAAATCTGCTTCTTATTTTCCCCTTTCTTGTTCTTTTCTCTCTTCTCTCCTCTTAACCTAATTCGTGCCCTAATATTTCCCCCACCACATTTCCTTCTTTTCTACCCTTTTTCTACACTTGCAAGGTATAATTCTTCCTACTTTATTATGTATTTGTAGATTTTGGTTGATTTTTGTCATAATTTCCATGTTTTATCCATTATTTGACATTTATTGAATGTGTTGGTTTTATCCCTGAATTGTGTTGTTCCAACCGATTTATCTTGTGATTATTGATGTATATCCACTCATGAACACATATGTATTGTTGCATTGTTGTTTTGTTCATGAGTGGGGATCTTTTGTTGGTTCAAATGGCATTTTTGCACCATCATTTCACATTGCGCACGCCAAGTGTTCGCTAAAATTTCCCAACCAGTTTTCAATCCAATTTTTGGCGCACACTTGGGGGATTTTTAGTCATTGTTGTATATCGACACATTTTATCGCAATGTTGAATTTTTTCACTCGGTTTTATGCACTTTCACCCCCATTTTAACTTGTACACTTACTAACCATTAATTGCGCTTACAGTTTTTTTGTATTGCTTAATTCTTGTTTCGTAGCTTGAAATGGCACAATTGAAGAAATATGATTCCACTCTGTGCGTGCCCACCCATGGTTTCGAGGGGTTCCATTGTAAGAAAGAACGGGAGTGGTTCCAGGCATATTTTGAGACTGCACAGAGTCCGTTGGCCTACAATTTAGCCTAGAAGCTTGTTCATTTGCCGGAGGAGGCACGTGTTCTTTTGCGGCTCCAGGGATGCGAAAATTTTCTCGCCATTAATGGGAAGATCAATAAAGAGCTGGTTACGATTTTTTATGCGACGCTAGTGGTGGTGAAAGGGGACGGGCCGACGACATACAAGGCCATGGTCCGAGGGGTGAGGGTACCATTTCTCCGTTCTGATTTGGCTATCTTTATGACTGTATCGAACCCCGAGGAGTCAGTCAGTTTTATCGATGGGGATGTTTTTGGACTCACGACATTGATAGAGACCCTTGCACCTGGGGAAGAATGGAAAAAATGGCCTTCCGTTCGGCTGCAATGGAAGATTTATCGAGATTACTTCACTATATCAATGTCCACTCCTTCATGGTGATGAGGAACCGGTCAGAGGTGCGTCACAAGCACGTTGCATTTATCTACGCACTGATATATAATTTGGGAAATATCAGCTTGTCCAATATATTTCTGAATATGGTCTTTGACGGCTAAGGAGAGAGCCAAAACATTTTCCCTTCCTTTTCATGCCCTCATCACGAGGATTTATTTATCGCACGATTGCCCTGAATTCGATGCTGATCGCAAGCAGGACCCACTCGGGCTTCTCACAAAGAGCAATATTTTGAAGATGCTGAAACATGAGTGGGGGAAACCGGGGAACAAAAGACAGAGGGTGGAGGTAGCTGATGAGCCCGATGATGAGGAGACTGAGATTAGGATGGCCGAGCAGGGGCAGAGTTCACAGGTGCCACCCACAGATTTTGATGCCCGCTTTGAGGCATACAGGGCAGTGAAGGACCACTGCTGGGAGGAGACCCAGCTCATGTGGGCTACATAGGAGTCCCGCCTGGACCAGCAGCAGTCCGAGTAGTGGCATTATCAGTTCGAGCAGTGGCAGTATCAGGCCGAGCAGCGACGGGAGTGGGCCGACCAGAGGCAGGCTAGAGCGCAGCACAGACATGAGTACCGGATGATGAGAGATCTTTATTTATAGAGGCATGATTCAGACACAACGCTACCTCCTCATTTTTAGGACCCTTCTGATCCTAGTAGTTCCGGCAACTAGGCTACTGTTGTACTAGGTCATATTTTTGTATTCTGGGGTCGGATATTATGTCGTATTTTTTATTTTATTTTTATTTCTTTTTATTTTAGTTATAATGTATTAAGTGATTTTGTATTTAACTTATGAAATGGGAAATCAAAATGTAGTTTGTGGTTGTTTATTATATTTTGATGTGTGTGACCTTCCATTTTATAAAATCAAATAGTTCACCATCAATTTAACTAGTATTTTCACTTCAGTACCTCTATATTGTTGTGACTTGTGACATAGCTTCTTTTAACTTAATACATCAGTATATATTCTTCCTTTGCTTTGTACTAACTTGTTTTGCATATTCATTTGGACTTGTACTTATGGAGATCGCTCTAAATGCGGGTAATATCATTATTTTCCTATCTTTGTGTTGTGTTCTTTAATGGACGCATTGGGGACAATGCAACATTTAAGTTAGGGGGTGTGGGATATTATATCCCTTGCATGTCTAGTCCTTGAATTTGACCATAATTTAGTTACAAAGCATATTTTTGTTAAAAATTAGAAAAAATTCAAAAATATTTTCTCTATTTTTTCTCCTTTGTTGGGCATTTTGCTCCCGTTTCCGATGATAAATTTTAATAATTGCCTGATCCATTAGACAATTCAACGTTGCATGTTCTCGATTTTAGAAGTTATTAGACTTTAGTCCTCGATTATTGATATTTTGAATAACTTCATGAATTAAACTTTAATCCCATGAGCACATGCACTTTTATTGATATATTGATTTGGTTTAAGATTTTTATAACTCGGTAATCTTTTGTTGCATTGTATATACTTACACCGAGTAATCTTTGTACCTTTCGTCGTTTGTGAGTATATACACTATTCTTTTCTCATTGAAAACGTTAAATTCGTTGGTAATCTCATTATTCTTTCATTTGATCGTTCATTAATTGAGTTCATTCTTGAAATGTACTACTTGAGCATAATTTTCATATATTGTTTTGACTCGAGAATTGTGTAAACCTTTTGAAATGATCATAGGCCATCTTTGTATATCACCCATATGACCTAGACCTCACCTTTTATATGTTCCCTAGTCAACCTACTTGAGCCTAAATACTAGCCTTTCATTTTATCACCCAAAATCCCATATCCAACTCCAAATTGGAGTTATACACCATACATATTACCTTACATACCGTTGTTTGGATTGCTTCTTGGGATTGAATGCTATTGTTGTATTTTGTGGTTGCAATTTGAGCATGAAAAGAGTGAGAAAAGAAGAAAGTGTAGTGAAAAGAAGAAGAAAAAAAGTGAGAAAAAGAAGAAAAGAATAAGAAAGAGAAAGTTGTATATATTGTTTGTATTGATTCAATAATCCTTGTTACTCTCTCAATTGTTATATCTAATGCTCGTTTGGAAATCATTTGTCCAATTTTGAAATTTCCCACTTTTTTTCCATTTTCTCGAGTTTCATCCCTAAACAACTTTGAATCCGTATATACATCCCTTTCATTTCGTACCCTAACCTAGCCTACATTACAACCCTATTAGAAGTCCTATGTGAACTTAAGTAGATGTAATTCAAATGTTTAAATAGTTTTGATAATCTGTGAAAATGCATTTCGCCTCTTTTTTATGTGTGGTATCCTTTCACTGAGATTACAGTTTTTATTTCCTATATAGTGTTCTTCATTTGTGACATGTGTGCGGCCTAGTTTCCATTTACATTTACTCATTATGCCCGCATGTTCCGTGTGTTACCTACTTGTTTTGAGTGAATTCATTTGATGAGTGTAATGCCTGTGAGGATTGACTTTTATGCATATTTTGATATTTAGTATCCGAGTTATTTAAGTTTTTGCCAAATCATATTTTGTGTGTGCTCA
This sequence comes from Sambucus nigra, assembly GCA_949130495.1. NCBI lineage: Eukaryota > Viridiplantae > Streptophyta > Magnoliopsida > Dipsacales > Adoxaceae > Sambucus > Sambucus nigra. Next base: position 278,662,373 of record OX422215.1, on the reverse strand, counting down.
CTCCCCTCCCACATGTTAAAGTTTCAATTCATTGAGGTGTATTCTATAATGTTAATACCTGCGGACTTTTCACGTGAATTCGTTTGTTATGACAATAACATGTTGAAATCTTGTTCATATTGTTGAGTTTGTTGCATGTGATTGGGCATATTTTGAGGAAACTTTATGACGTATGTGTGTATCATCACTGAAAACCCTCACGAGACGAAACTCGTCCACAAGGGTAACCTAGGGGTTCAACGGCTTATTACATACGCTAAATGATATCGTTCGCCCGCGAAAGTGGCCTTATTTTTTTATTGCTTTTATACCATATTTTTATACTATCTCCTGTTTTGGTTTACTTGTTCTTCTTGTTGCATCCTATTTCATTGCTAGGAACTAGCAATGTGTAAGTGAGGGAGTGTGATAATATGCAAATATTGCGTATTTCATCCGTCGAACCTACGCATTTTAGCCTCTCCGGGTGCCTTAATCTCTATATTTAAGCCCTTTAACCAGACAACCTCGGTTTATATTGTTAACATGCTATATGAGGTATAATTGGGCTTTTGTAGGTATTTAGGTACTAAGTATGGGATTCGAATGTATTCCGGTGAAGTTCTGTACGCAATCGCACGTTCAAGGGCAATCCGATCATTTCACAGCTTGGGCACCTGATCCGACATCTACACGGAAGTTGTATCCCTCCTTGCTAGCTTCGCGCGGCCATGAACGGTGCACGAATCTGATTCATAACGAAGAAGTTACAACAATTTTAGCGGAAAAGAAATGCAAGCCGAAACTGGGAAAATGCAGTCTGCCCTACTTGATCGATCGATCGACCAAAAGGTTCGATCGATCAACCCTTCATAATTTTTCCACAATTTCAATGGTCGATCGATCGACCAAAGGGGTCGATCGATCGATCCCCTGCTTCAGCAGATATTTTTGCCTTCTTTTCTTTCTTCTTTTCTTTTATTTCCAACTTACTATATAACCCAATTTTGTGTAATATTCAGAAAATGGAACATTCATACTTAGTTTTAGAATTCATTTTAGGTTAGGGTTTGGTTTTGAGATATCATCTTCTTCTTTTTTGGATTGACAACCATTTGCTTTTGTAAGATTGAACTATTCACTTCCATCTCCATTAATATAGCTTTGTTCATCATTTTTCCTTGCTTTGTAATTTAGTTTCCATGCTTTGTAGTTAGTTTAATTTCTTTATTTCTTTATTTCCTAGTTTAATTAACATAATTTAGTTTAATTCATGTATTGCCCCTACATAAATGGGTCCGAGATTTCGTTCCACCATTGTTGGGTCCCGAGCTCCGAAAATTAGGTTTTGTGCAAAATTGCGTTTAATTGAACCCGCGTGAATTAATGTCGGATTATTACACGTTTAACTTTATTTGTTATCCAATGTTAGTGTTTGAAGTGATAATCCAAGTTTAATCCGCGTATGACCAATTTTCAAGGCTTAAATTCCTTATTGTGTGAAGTTTATGTTTAATTGATAATGCTCGATTAAATTGCTTTCGAGACGGAATCTTGATTGGTAGTTGTTTCGATCCGTATGGTTGGATGATATCCCGATCCTATCTTTACTTTTATTTAGACTTAACTTATTCTTTTCTTTTATTTACAACTAACCATCACCTTTTTACACTTTTATTCTTGGATTAATAATCTGTTACAATCTATCAAACATTCTTTATGGATTCGATACCTAACTTACCACTGTACTCACCTGTTGAGTGTAGTCGTAATTTAGGTTTTTGTATAGTTAAGGTGAGCCAAATATGAAATGACCGGCGCGTAGGTGACTCTTGTGCCGCAGCAAAACCCTATCCATCAATGCCTATGACACCTACATCCTATACTAGATTTGGAACATAAGGATGGGTGACAACACTATCGATCAAGGCTGTGGAACTAGTAGCCTCGGTGCTCAAACGTTAAATATGCAATGTTAAAAACTAGTTTAAATATAATAAAAGTATAATGGAAGTTGGAATGAATCATAACTATGCATATACCTCTTCCATTTTAACATCTTTTAGATTTATTCCACCTGTCAATTCTAGTATCACATGCATCAAAGGTTGAAAATCATAGGTGCTCCCATGTTTAAATTTTAATCTACCTGTATGCAAATTAAATTTAAATTCGTGATAACATTACACTAATCAATTTCAAGTGTTATGAAGAAATTAAGATGATATTAATATCTAAAGATCACATAAACAAGCCAACAAACAAATGCCTATCTCTAATACCTTTGGGGATCACTCGAGCGTACTAAGTATAGTCTTAGGTCATCCCAAATCTAAGATCTCATAAAGGCTAGGGATAAATTAACTCGTCTACCCATCAATCAATTAGCCTACCATACCCAAGACTATATGAAGAAGATATCCCCGCAATTTATCTCAGACCTAAGTACCTAGATACCCATGGGTAAAAATTAACTAAAGCATCTCGTCTACTCACCGAGCTACCATGGAAATCCAAGTTATAGGTGCCCCCTTAAATGAAATACTCCCTAGTACATTCGCCATGAGTACTCACGCACGGTGTGCATTGCGTAAATAACACAAAAACTATTATCCATCTCAATCACATAATTAAAGTACCAACTACATTTATCCACTTTAATTCAATTAAAAGTGAATAATAATTCCTTCCATTATTTAAAATTAGAGACATACTGATAATACTATAAACCAGGTCACATATATTAAGTTAGGTCATAGGTTATTCCAAAACAATTCCCCAAAACAAAAATCCCTAAATTAAAATGATAGGAAAAATTGTCAAAATATCTTAAACATCAACCGATTGATGAATTTCATCGATCGATCGATAGCGTCAGTGTTTTGAAAAATCCCCATTGCGGGGTTTGTCTTCCACAACTCAAATTAATCTCAAAACTCCGTTAAAGACTAAAAAACCTTCATATATGATTCATATAACATATAGACAATGTAACCACGTACAAAACAAGTTTTGAACACAATTATATCATCGAAGTCCTAACTAAAGTTTAAGAATTCAAACAAAAAACATTATCTCTCTCAAGAACCCTAACATCCCAATTAACAAAAAATTGGTTTCAATCCTCTAGATATTAAGAATAGGATCCTAGAACTTTGAATTGACAAATTATAACCTAACCAAAATCTATTCAAAAGTGATCAATTTTTTGGGCGATTTAATCAAAATGATGTTAAATCAATCCTATTGAATTCCTAATTAATTTGATTACGAATTTATTTTATTCCTATCATCTAACTCATATTCTAATAACTTAGTTATGATTTTTGTTCATATAAAAAGAAATAACCTACAACAATTCAAATTAAACTTGCCTCTAAATTGGTGTAGAACAAGGGATCCAATCTTTAAAAATCCTTCCTCTTTATTTTAGCCTTCTTCTCTCTAAGCTCTTAGATCCCGAATTTGTGTTTTGTGTCAAAAATGGTCCTGTTAATGGTTCAAAAAGAACTCATAAAGACCTAATTAGGCTTGGGCCTAACTTAAGGTCTTAAGTAGCTAGGCCAAAATGCATCTTAACTAGTATAAAAGTCCCCCTATTCTTATTTTTTTTAATAATTATTTTAAATACTCCCAACCCTCATAATCCATTGTCCTTATAACCAATAATAGTAAATAACAGACATAGGAATTATTAGCCAGATTAGTCATAATTTACTTGAACCATAATTAATTGGTTTTGTGTGACACAATATTATAGCTAACTACTTCATAATCATTGGGACCCTACACCGTAGGGACAATCCAAATAAGGAAACCCTCAATACCAAATCACCGATCATTCCATAGTTTCCCATAATATATAGTTATGTTCAAAATAATTATTAATGTTTTACTATCTCTTAATTTCAAAATTAATTTACATATGTATAAGTAAGTTGTGACATTACATGTCACTTAAGAACACATAATATTCTATTTATATATAGCAAAAATATGGGTAATTAATGTTCTACATCAACCCATCTTATAAATAAGTCTACCATGACAATAACAAGCCTAATTAACCAATGGAATTTGGCAAGGTGTCGATTAAGTCCATTACCCATTGGGAAATAAATCAAGGATCTATCATTGGCATAAGTTCTTGAGAAATTTCATTGGAAACATTTGTGTTCCTATGCAAAGAATCACAAAAATGTCTTCCTTTTTAACATATTTCATTGGGGTCGACCGGTATCACCCCTAAGTGATAATACACTTAAGAAATGATATTCTCGTAATTTGACTTATAAGATATCTACAAGTACCTCTTATAGGATATAGTTTTATTTACTTTGGTGTACCCATGATAAGTAGGGTAATTAAAACCTTGTTTTAACTACATAATTTGGGCCATGTTATCACGGTCAAGGATCGTGATAAAAAAAGAGTTGTCATAGTCAAGGCCCGTGACAAGTATGGGCGAGAAAACTGCCAGTGTCACGGTCCTTGACCATGATAACACCCCCATTGTCATGATCATTTTTACATTAAGTAATCAGTCAAAATCATTGGGTGACCAATACTTGTCACGTCATGGTCCGTGATAAGGCAATGGTAATGTAACGGTGTTATCACGTTCCTTGAACATGACAATACCAAACTTTTTTATGCACACGATTTATTTTTATCTTGTACACTATTCTGTATGAAGTGGATAAATGTATATGCAGCCTTGCACATGGGTTTAAATTAAGTTCGTGCGTATGACCCTTCTTTTTTCTATAGTTTTGTCACGGTCCTAGATTGTGACAAAACTATTGAACATGAAGAAAAAAATTTCTTGGATAGTTACTGCCCAACAGTAAACCGGTTTAAAAAAGCCTTTTTTGTACAAACCGACATCAACATATTCAACTATATAATACTACATAGTAATGAAATCAAAAACAAAATACACCAATTCCACACATAAAACCAAATGAATGTTTCAAGTTGATTACATTAATACATCACCATTTCAATTACATCAAACAAGTTTAATCAAATGTAACATCCTAAAAAAACTTAATAACTCATGAGTAGAAAATTCATCCAAATGATGTATGACCTCAGTGTGCCATCAATATGTCATCCACCGACTTGCTCATCCAATCATAATACCTCTCCCTATTTCCCCACCATAATCTTAGTGAGCACTAGAACCTCCACCATAAGATTCATTATCTTTCGTATGGAAATCCTCACTATCTTCCACCACATAAAATCCTAACCATTGCCTATTAGATCATTTAACATATTGTGCTCTGTGAGGGGGGGGGGGGGTATTCATGCCAATTGTTCTTCCTAATCATGAAGAAGACGGTCGGAAATATGAACCCCCTTACGAGTCCTTGACCTTTTTCTCAAAGGGGCATGGACATCGTGGGACCTCTACGTGTAGATCCCAATAATCATAAGTATTTGTTAACTGCTACCAACTACTTCATAAAGTGGGAGGATTCTAAACCACTAACCCACATCAGATAATAAAATGCCAGATAGTTTGTATGGAAAAACATTATCGCAAGGTTTAAGATTCCAAGAGCACTGGTCACCAATAATATAATGCAGTTTGACATTAACATCTTCAGGGTTTTTTGTACAGAACATGGATTTCGAATCCACTGTGCATTCGTTGTGATCTCCAAAGTGTAATGGCTAGGTCGAGATTACTAATAAGATTATATTGTTAACAATTAAGCACCGACTCGAAAATACGAAGGGAATATATGTGGATGAACTCCCCTATATCCTATGCCCCAATAGAACATTGCATAGTAGACCGGTTGGGGAAATATTATTGTTTCTAGCATAAGGAATGGTAGCAGTCATCCATTTTGGAGATCAGGCTTCCAACTCTAAGGAGAAGGATCTTTGAGGATGGTCACAATGATGACCTAATAGCTCATGAGTTAGATCTAGTAGAAGAATGGAGGGAGAAATATCTAACACACCTTCCCGTTTACTAACAAGAACTATCCATGTAACACGGCAAGAAAGGTAAGGCCATGTATTTCGAGGTTGGCGACTTGGTTTTGAAAATGATCCTCTTAGTGAAAAAAGACATCAGATGGAAAGATATTATCGAACTACCAGGGCCCATATAGAATAACATCAAATGGAGGAGAGAAATATAATCATTTAGAAGAATTAGATGGCATAGTAGTACCCAAGTCATGGAATTCCATGAACCTTAGGAATTTTTATCATTAGACATTTTCATATTTCTTGCAAATGTTGAAGACAATTTATGTTAATAAAAATTATCCCTTTAGAAATGTGGACCCAGTACGAATTTTTGGGCATAAAACCCAACTCAAAATAGTAGTTCAACAAAATAGGGTTGCTTCGCCTAGAATATGCATAAACCCACTTAAGAATTAAGTGATAAAACTTAGAAATAATTAGGTTGCCTAAGTTTGACATCAAACTCACCTGGAAATAGTGGAACAACCCAAGAGGGTTGGTTGGCCAATAAATGGATAAACCCACTTAAGAATTGAGTGGAGAAAATTAGAAATTACTTGGGAGAATAGGTTTGGCACAAAACTGACCTGAAAATGGTAGTATAGCCCAAGAGGGTTAGTTGGCCTATAAAGGCATAAAATCACTTAAGAATTGTGTGGCACAACTTAGAAATAAATTACGGGCCTGCGTTTGGCATAAAACCCACCTGAAAATGGTGGTATAACCCAAGAGGGTTGGTTGGCCTATAATAGGCATAAACTCACTTAAGAATTATGTGGTACAACTTAAAAATAAATTAGGGGCCTACATTTGGGATAAAACTAGCCTAAAAATAGTGGTATAACCCAAGAAGGTTGGTCGGCCTTGAATAGGCATAAATCGACTTAAGAATTGAGTCGTAAAATTTAAAACTAAGTTGTGGCCTATGCTTGGCATAAACCCACCTGAAAACGGTGGTATAACTTAGAAGTAAGTTTTGTTGCTCAGCTTAGACCGGTCATAAGTTCGCCCAAGGGTCAAATTATGTTACAAGTTGGGCATATCGACTCAAAATCGGATGACTATTTTAACTTGTGATATATTGAATAATATGATTTATAAGTTTAAACGATCGGTCACTAAATACCATAAAATTTTATTATGGGTTGAGAAAAGTTGCATTTAAACCTAAAATTATTTGGAAATAAGGTTGATCGATTACTTTCTTACAATACATTTTACTTAAGGAATATTCAGGAAAATTTATGTTAAGTATGTCACAAGTAAAAGGAAATGTGAAGAAATAAATAAGGAAACACAATTACTTTCATTTAATAGAAAAATGGCTTAATTCCTACAAAGCATATGGCTAGGTGGTCTACAAAAGTTAAAAATGAAAAAGAAAAATAAAGGATTAAGGGTGACTTCCCCTGACCTGTTGGAAGGATGTTTTACACAATGTTCACTTGTCCTTCATCTGGCGAAGTAAGGTCAATAACTACTTAGTCAATAGGGTTAATTCACTAACTGGTCCCCTCAATAGCTTGACCAGTATTATTAGCAAGGGAATCGATTAACAAGACTTCAATGACAACATTCTCCCTCTTCATCGGAACCTCTAACGTAGGGTGAATGGCATAAATAAGGTCTCCTTTTGAAACTTTTCCCTTTTGAATCCTAGCTAACCAGCCCAGGTTGTATGCAACAAACTCGTGGAAATCCAATTATGTGGAAAACTCTTGGAAGATCGCTTTAAATCATCATCGTATGATATATCGAGATCTATTTTGTTTTTTTCTCTAGAATAAACTTTTTCCGCTAAAAATGAGTTTTACAGAGTTTTTCGGTAGTAGGATTTTTGCCAGTTTATTATCAACCTAGCTAAACTCCAACTGAGTTAGTTCAACATCTTCAACTACTTTGTCCTTCTTAGTTATCTCATCCATCATCATGATTATGAGGTGAATCACTTCACTACAAGAAAATTTGGCTTTAGCGACTTTTTTTTGCAACGCTTATAACAATGTCGGTATATAGTGTATATGCTGACGTTTATTTAACAACGTGGGATATTTATCGACACTTTATAAAAGTGTCGATATATTAATGGCATTTTAATAAAAACGTCGAAAATGGACGACGTTTTTAACAAAAATGTGGGTTATTTCCTCTCGTTTTGGGATAAAAGCGGTGGGTACCAAATTAATATCACCACTCTAATTTTTCGTTTCCCTCTAAACAAAAATCACTATTTTCCCTAGTTCACAATACTTCTATTCACATACGACTCTGCATCTCAATTTTGCCCTTAGCCAAAATCGACACATACGGTTTGCTGCTTCTGTTCACATACAATTTGCTGCATCTAGGACTCAAAGTTTGATTTCTTTTGAATCTTATGTTCACATAGGCTCGTTGTTTTTTTTCATTAATATAGTTTTTTTTCAAATCTTTATTTCTTCTATTCACATAGGCTCGTTGTTTCTTTTCCTTTTGTTTTTCTTTTTCTTAATGTGGTTATTTAAAGGGAAGTTGCAGAAGTTAGGCTCATTGCTAGTTGAAAAATGTAACAACTGATTGAGATTCGAGAAATTTGGTACCCGGTGATTATTTTGTGAATTTGTAGAATATTAATAAAGAACCGGATGATTATAGTACAATATTATAATCATATTTTATATTAATCAAGAACCGATGATTATAGTGGAATTATAGTAGAATATTAGTCAAGAACCGATGATTGTGTTGTGAATTAGTCAGAAGTGATGCCACTATTCTATTATGGAATGAGAAGAAATATAAACGGGAGTAGTTAACATTCTTGATTCTTGACCCGATGATTGAATTTTGGTAATTATTAGGTGTGGTATTGTTTGATATTTATTTTTTTTAAATTATTTTTCACGGTAGTTTTTTCTTACTAATTGAAATTTTCCTCACCATAGATACTGTGGTGACAATTATATTCAACACAAATAAATAAGAAAAGCGCAATCACCAAAGGAAATAAAGAACATAAAATGCCAATCACACAACACAGTATGTACGTGGTTCAGCAAGAATGCCTACGTCCACGGTGGTGCTGTCAGTATTATTTCTATATCCTCCAGGTTGCGTTTACAAAGAATACAAATCGTGCCTTTTGACCCAGGCTTAGGGTTTGTTATATACATATTCTCTATGGGGGAGTGGTGGTGTTTGATTCCACGACGTCCATCTTCTACTCATAGAATATCTCCTTACAAGATTCTAGGAGTGGGCTAAGCTGGAACTGATTTCTGTTGAGATACGAGGGGCCAGACTTTGGGACATTTTTATTAGGCTACTCGTCTGGGCCCATGATGCCAAATCCGGGTACCCAAAATTGTCCCTTAAGTTTTTGGGCCACAATTTGGGCTCAATAAATTTTAATGATTTGGCATAATGGCTCTTTTGTAAATTGTGTAACTCTTTCCAATGTTGGAGTTCTTTACTTGATTTTGGTGGCAGCCTGCTTCGTATTCTGTGAATCATGATTGAGAACGTTTAAGGATTCATTTGGAGTGGCATTTTTATATTATCGTTTCAAGCTTCTTAGCGTTCTCTCATCTTCTGCGAGTTTTAGCTGTTGTACCCTCTTCTCCAGTTCTTTATTTTCTTTGCTTTCAATCTCCCTCGTCATCTGGGCTTATGATCTTGCATTGTCCAAGTTAAACTTTTATCTCGTAAGTCCGCTTTGCTCTCTCTCTGTGCTTTCTCTTTCCATTTACAATTTAGGGTTTACAAATGACAAAGATAGGTAATAGATCAGTGTCTGAGTTTAGGAAGTTTTATAATATCCTAGAATGGGTAGAGATTGAGTGCATCTCTGACCCTAAGAATGTTAGAGAAATAGAGGGCGCTCATTGGATTCACGTCCCGTTGCTTTCCCAAGGGTGTCTTACTTTGCCTCCAAATAATCTGTTCCTGCATTTCTTTGGTTATTTCAACATCGTCCCTGCACAGTGCTCGCCCAATGTCTGGAAGATTGTCAATGGTGTCCATAGAATAAATTAACTTTATGGCACTAAATTAGGGCTCGCTAAAATTTGTTTTTGTTATTCATTCTCTCGAACGAGCTCCGGTCTTCTTTACCTCAAGGCCAGGAGTCCTGACAGAGTATTGGTAGTAAATTTACCTGATTACCACAAGGACTACTGGTAAGAGGGCTTTCTTGCTAGGAACTGACAGTTCTCCCCCCAGATTGAGGGGGCGAGGTCTGATAGGTACATGGTCCCCTTTTATGGGGAGGAATTCATAGGTAGGATTAATTTCTGTTTTTATTTTTCGATCTTCTTATTAATGCATGATTTCTCTGATATGCCTCTCTCTTATTTTCAATGAGGATAAAGAATTTGGAACCTTCTCTTAGTGAGGTTCGAGCTGCTGAGTGGATCAAGGCTTGGAACATCAGAGAGCCTTTAGCTAAAGGTGAACATCCCCGATCGGCCTCTTTTCTCCTGGAGTACAAGAACATTGGGTCTAGTTTTATTACGCAGCCTGTAGACAACATTCCTATCCTAGATATTACTGAAGAAGTTGCTATTGACCCCATCCAGTTGGACGAGGAAGAAAGCAGTTCTGAAAGTGATATTAGAGGAGGTGCTGAAAGTGATTCTGGTGAGGCGAGCTCCAGTAGTGAAAGTTCTTCTAGCTCAGAATAGGTTTCTAAGGCTCAAGAGTCTTCAAGTACATCCAGCAGTTCTAGCGAGGAAATGGCTCCCCCTAGGAGGAATCGGATTCGTGATGATGATGATGAGGATGATGTGCTTCTCGCTCAGCAATTGAAGAGGAAAAAATCCAGCAGTGGGGCTATTGCCACTAGTTCTCGGTCTTCTGCTCATGAGCAGGAGAAGAAGAGAAAAGAAGAAGAGAAGTTAAGAGAGAGAGAGAAAGAGAGAAGAGGAGAGGAAGAAGACTGAAGAGAAAAAGAAGGTGGAGGAGAGGAAGAGGGCAGAGAAGGAGAAGGAAAGATAGGAGGAGAGGAGAAGAGTGGAAGCGAGGACGAAGGCTAGGCAAGCTTTAGTGCTCGTGTATGTGTTTCTCGAGGGGGCCTCGATTACCATCTCTGCCCAACTAGCTCCTGCGCTGCTCGAGAGAGCAGTCCTGCCTACTGATCACCAAAAGGTAATAGGGACTGACCATTTATCTTTACAAGCGAGTCAGAGGATAGCCTTAGTAAGTCTGTATCTTTTCGTTAACACTTGTAAAACTCTATTTGATGCTTTCTTTTAATGTTTTCTTTTTACTTACAGTTCATGACTGACTTCGTTGTGCTATATCGCTCTTGCGACGAGCTGGTGAATAAGAATGTGGAGTTAGAGAAGCAGAACGTTTCTCTGAAGGGGAAGAGTATCGAGATCGAGGCCAACTTGAAGACTGCTAATACTGATCGAATGTCCTCTGATCTTGCCCTTGTTGAATCTAATCGAGTGAGGGAGGCAGCGGTCAAGGGTCAGAACGAGCTACAGTGGGCCTATGATTTAGTCTGCTCGAGTAAGCTAGCGGTGGTGGAGGAGAATCAGGTGCTGGTGGAGAAGGTGAAGGAGAAGGAGTCAGAGGCAGCTGCTTCGAAGGAGAGTTATTACAATGATGGTTGGGCCGCGACGTATGAAGATTCTGATGTTCAGATTGGCTACATCAGCCGAATGAACTTCAAGAAGGGCTGGAACAAGGCTCTTCTAGTTGCTGGGGTGGATACTGACTCACCTTTGTTCAATGAGCATGATCCAGGCCCAAAGCCCATTATGGATGATGTGCCTGCCCCCGCCGCTAAAGGCATAATCCCCACTTCTTAGACTGCCCCTATTGATGCCCCTTCTGCTTAGGGAATAACACTTGCCCTATCTGAGGGAGGTGTTGTCAGTGCAGTCGACAAAGGAAAATAGCCGTCTACTTCTGAACAAATTGAGGTCTCCCATTAGCCTATTATTAGGACTTTATTTATATTTTTGACTTATTTGTAATGTTACTTTCTGATTCTCAATGTACTTTGATCTTTTATGCACGAATTAAATGAAAATACTTTTTCCCTCAGCGTACTGATTCACTTTATCTTTTACTGCTCTTTTATGACCTGTAGTCGATTGATGTAGATAAATATATACCAGCCACTTATCAACTGGGTACAATTCTTGGTCTTGATATGAGTGCTCAAGTTTGCCAAACCTTTGTAAGAATTTGTAAATCATTGCGATCGAGGAATAATAGTTTCATAGATTAGTCGGAGCTCGTTGCTAAACTGAAAGACAAGCTTGAGGAAATGGAGGAAGTTGGAGCTTCTGTTCAAGAGGAAATGAACACTCTGAGAGCAAGAATCCTCGATGCCACTGAGATTAACCATGTCGGAGAAGTTTTGCAACTAGAAAAAGAGACCTTGAGAAGGGAAGTGTTACGCCTCAGGGAGCATGCGCCGAGAATCGTACCTCGCATTTTAGAGGGTTCCTCTTCATCACGAGCTGGCACAGGACCAAGTGATGCTCCTTCGATTCTTCGAGTTTCTACCTCATCAACTGTTCCGCGAGCTGGTCCAAACATAAAAAGTCCAGTTAGGGAAATGGACGAGCTCCGTGAAGATGTCCGTCGAGCATACGTGATTGTTGTTGGGCTCCAAAGGGATGTCACACGGCTAATGCATATGTTTAAGAAAGGACATCGACAAGTGTGGGATAATGGTTACAACCAAGGTTGGGTCGATGCTCCGACGAGGCTGACAGAGTTTGAAGATCTTGCATTTATTAGGGTATGGTTGAGTTCCCTCAGGGAGATACAAGTTCTAAGGAACTCAGTACTCTGGTACTGTCACAAAATCTATCCTTTAACTTTATGGCCGAAACCTTTCAGGAGGGACGACCAATGGATCGCTATCGATGCTATCCCCAGGCAGCTGTTAGAGTGAACCACTAATCAGGTCGAGCAGGAACTGGCTCCTAATCTAGAAGATGGACGAAGAGCACAAGTGTCTGACTATATTGTTTAGAGGCCTCAACCTCATTAGGATTTTACCAGCTGTAACTCTCTGTATATATGTAATGAAGTAATGTAATATTGATGTTTTGGGCGATCTCGACGACTAAACATGGGTTGTACATTCTTGTTATAAATGTGATGAAGTAATATAATATCTATATTTTGGGCGATCTCGCTGACTAAGCATGTGTTCATTATTTATCTCTCACTTAATTATCTTGGGCCCCTGATGGTCGACTAGATTGGTAGGGTTGCAAGGTTGAGTTAGTTTCCTCCCAGTCCAGTATGCTTATAAGATACGGTTCTGCCTCACTTTACCTTTTAGGTCATGTCGTCACACTCCCTTAGGCCTAAGTGTGGCAATGGCGAGGACACACTTGGTGCTGGATGTTCTATTCAAACATAGTCTGGTGACCAATTCGTTTTTGGTTTAATTACCTAAGGATCCCCTGTAGGGCTTCATATATTATCGGGGCAATGCTATGAGGTTGTTTGTGTTTCATAACGAATACCTGAGGAGGGTAATACCCTACTTTTATGCTTTGAGAAAGGTGCCCGTTATTCAGAAAGGCTGTGCAAGTAATAAAGTTCTCAATACATGATTAACACTTAATAGAATGCAACTGCAAAACATCTTTCATTAATTCACAAGTAAATAAAAAATGAGTTTCCAATTCCAAAGATTTGATAAGAGAGCCAAGAAAAAGAAAAATATAAAAAATAGAATTTCTTTAGGTTGGCTGCGTTCCATGCTCGGGGTATCTCTCTGCCCTCCAGCATTTTTAAGTGATAGGCTCCTTGTAGATCGTCTCTTGTTATCTTGAATGGTCCTTCCGAGTTTGGCCCTAGCTTTCTATCTGATGGTTTTACTGCGCTGCGAAGGACTTTCCTTAGGACGTAGTCCCCAAACTGGAATGCCCTCGGATTGACCTTCTTATTATATTATTTCGGGAGCTGTTGTTGATAGCTCGCCAGCCTTACTAGGGCTAGTTCTCTGCGTTCGTCGGCTAGGTAAAGTTCAGCGAGTAATGATTCATCGTTTTAGCCTTGGTCGACAAGGGTGGTTCTCATCGATGGTAGGCCAGCTTCCAAGGGGATGATTTCTTCCATTCCATATGTTAGTGAGAATGGGGTTTCCTCAGTTTCTCACCGCGGGGTAGTGCGGTACTCCCACAAAATTTGCGGCAGCTCACTCACCCATGCACCTTTGGCTCGCTCTAGTCGTTTCTTTAGCCCATCGATTAATGTTTTATTGGAAGCCTTGGCTTGACCGTTGATCTGGGGGTATGCCACCGAGCCAAAATAGTGCCTGATTCTATGTTCATTGCATAAGTTTTGGAAAGGGCCACTCTCGAACTGCGTTTCGTTATCCTGATGATGGTTCTGGGGATTCCAAAATGGGTAATGATGTTTTTCCATATGAATCTCATCATATCTTCATCTCGGATGTTTTCCAGTGGCTCTGCCTCGATCCATTTGGTAAAGTAATCCCTTGCGACCAACAGATACTTGCTATTGCCGACCGCGGTAGGAAGTGAGCCTACGATATCCATTCCCCATTGGGAGAAAGGCCAGGGGCTGGTGAGTGATTTTAGGTCACTGGCAGGTTGGTGAACCATAGGAGCATGTAGTTGACATTTTTTGCATTTGTGAGTGTATACTGCCGAATCTTTTTACATATATGGCCACCAGTAGCCTTCCTTCATTGCTAGAAAAGCTAGTGACCTTCCTTTAATATGGCTTCCACATATTCCTTCATAAAGCTCATTTAGAACTTGCTCGACATCCTTCGGGTGGACACATTGAAGGTAAGGGCCGATGAATGATCTTTTGTATAGTTTTCCCTCAAGGGATAAGTGAAAGCGAGCAGCTTTGACTCTTATTCGATGAGCAGACTTTTTATCATCTGGAAGTTTACCATCTTTCAAATAGTCCCTCAGAGGGTCCATCCAACTAGCCGCTGACTCGATCTGGAGCATGTGTTTTAGGTTTGGTGGCTCATTACTCTGATTGATGCTCGGATGGGCGAGGAGGTCGATGGGTATCGGCCTCTTCAAGTTGGAATCGATCACTAAACTTAAGGATGCCAAGGCGTCTCCATGGCTGTTTTGTCCTTTAAGAAATTATTGGACATTGACTTTCTCGAAGATGGACATTAGCTCCCTTGCCAAGCAAAGGTAGGCTGCCATTCTTTCATCTCTTGCATTGAAGTCCCCACTTATTTGATTGGAGACCATTTATGAGTTGCCGAACACCTATAGTTGTTTTGCACCCAATGCCTATGCCTTCTGCAGGCCGGCTATCAAAGCTTCGTATTCTGCCTCGTTGTTGGAGGCTTCAAATCCAAGCCTGATCCCTTGATCGAGGATTATATCCTCTGGAGTGATAAGAATAATGCCTACTCCTCCCCCTTTGTATTGGAGTCTCCATCGACAAACAGTCGCCAGATCCCTACTGATGGATGTTCTTCCATTTGCTTCATGGGTTGAAGCTGGTAGCATGGCTATTTGCCCACGAATTTTGCGATGAAATCTGTGAGGACCTGACATTTGATTGCGTTCCGAGCTGCAATTGGATATCAAATCATTTGATATTAACTGACCACTTGGATAGTC
Source organism: Sambucus nigra (assembly GCA_949130495.1). Taxonomy (NCBI): domain Eukaryota; kingdom Viridiplantae; phylum Streptophyta; class Magnoliopsida; order Dipsacales; family Adoxaceae; genus Sambucus; species Sambucus nigra. Next base: position 278,646,822 of record OX422215.1, on the reverse strand, counting down.
TGCCACACAGGTCCGCTTTCCATAGGACTGCTTTCAGGGGGTGTGACATAATGACAATACTAATGTGAGCCTCGAAGTAGTGCTTCAGCTTCCTCAAAGCTATTACCAGTGCGAAGGCGAGCTTTTCTAGTTGTAGATACCGATGCTCGACGTCTAACATGGTTTTGCTCGTATAGTAAACTGGATGCTGGATTCCAGCTTATTTGTATACTAATGCAGAACTGACGACGTGACTGGAAATGGCGAGGTATAAGTATAGGGCATCATCCTTTTGAGTCATAACGAGCCGAGGCGGTGAGCTGAGGTAAGCCTTGAGCTAATCCAATGCTCGCAAGAGATCTTGACTCCATTCTACTTTCTTGTTTCCTTTCAAGAGATGGAAGAATGGCTTGCACTTCTCAGAGGACTTTGAAATGAAATGGTTCAAAGCGACAAGCATGCCTATGAGATTCTGCACATCCTGTATCATGTGAGGTGGTTGTACCCTATTGATCGCATCTATCTGGTCCGGGTTGGCCTCGACGCCTCTCTTTCTAATTAAATATCCGAGGAATTTTCCTGGCTGGATATCGAAAGAACACTTGCTCACGTTGAGCTTCATTCAGTATTTCCTGAGGATTTCAAAGGTATTGGATAGGTCTGAGAGAAGGTCCTATTTTCGCTTGCTTTTGACGAGCATATCGTCAATCTAGACTTCCATGGTTTCTCCCATTTGATCTTTAAATATCTTGGTGACTAGCCTATGCTAAGTTGCTCCTGCATTCTTCAGCCCAAAGGGCATAACTTTATAGCACTATAATTCGAAAGCAGTGATGAATGTTGTCTTATCTTGTTTTGGTGCATGCAGGGGGATATGATGATACCCCGAATATGCATACAGAAAACTCATTCTCTCCTGAGATGCTTTGGCATCTACCAACTGGTCAATTTTTGGGAGAGGGAAATTATCCTTAGGGCATGCCCTATTAAGGTCAGTGAAGTCAATGCAGACTCTCTATTTCCCATTACTCTTCGGAACTACTACTTGGTTGAATAACCATCTAGGGAATTGAACTTCCCATATGGATCCTGCATCCAACAGTTTTTCAACTTCTTTCTCTACGTCTTTAGACTTCTTTGGCGCGGTTCGCCGTGCTTTCTGTGCGATAGGACTGAAAGTAGGGTCGACGTGTAACCTATGGAAAACCACATTGGGATCAATTCCAAGCAGCTCGTAAGGTTCCCATGCGAAAATTTCAATGTTCATTCTCAGTAACACCGTTAATTCTCTTTTTCCTTATTTTGTATGAGAAGTTCCGATCAAGAAACTCCTCCCTTCCTTACCTCCACTTGCTGTTATTTCCTCCAGGTCCTCGATGACTCGCTAAAAGGGGAGGAGCGTGGTCTCCTCCACTCCGGGCCTACCATATCTTAGTTTCTATTTTGAAGGTATCAAACCTTCTTGTTCCTCGACATTCTCTTTGGCCATCTCAACCTTCTTCTCTGGTTTCGGGCGGATAGCCGCTATAAAGCACCTTCTTTTCATCACTTGATCTCCGTGAATCTTCATCACTCCTCACTCGGTTACATACTTGAGTTTCTGATGGTAGGTGGAAGGGACTGCCTTCATTGCATGTAGCCACCCCTAACTAGGATAATTTGATATGGAAATTCGATATCGACCACCAGAAACTCGATCATCTTGGATACACTTCCTTCCCTTACCGGCAGCAGGATCTTTCCCAATGGAATGGTCACTTTTCCAGCAAATCCAACTAGAGGGAGTGTGGCTTCCTTCAAGTCAGCAATGCTTAACTTTAATTTCCTGAACATGTCAAGATACATTACCTTGGATGAGCATCTCTGGTCGACAAATAGCTTGTCGACGTCGTAGTTGGTTATCCTGAGCTTAATGATCAAAGCGTCATGATGTGGGGTTCTCACTCCCACTAGATCTTCACCTGTGAACACGATATGTTTGCTTAGTCAACGTCATCTACTCGCCGATGCTTTCCTAATTGTGTCTTTGCTGGATCGATCTGAAAAGCATGCATTACTGTTGTAAGATTTTTTACCTCCATCCGAGCTGAATTCCCTTGAATCTGCTTCATATCATATGCCCCATGAATTACTACGAATTCATGGCCAATATTGTCCTCGAGTACGTTATCAAGTCTTGTTTATCCATTAACAGTAACTTTCTCTGCCCTCTTCTCCACAAACTCGTTTAGGTGCCCAGATTAGGCCAGTTCTTCGAGGTGAGACTTAAGAGCTTTGCAGTGCTCAGTCTTATGTCCTCCCTCTTTATGAAAAGCGCATCTCAGCGCGTTGTTTCTCTTTGAGGGATATCCTCCCATCTTTCTGGGCCCCTTAACAAATGGCTCATCTTTGATCTTTGTTAGGATCTTGTAGATTGGTTCTTTAAAGATAATGTTTACTACCTGAAATGCTTTCGAAACATCATTCTTGCGTCCGTTCTTGGAGCTATTCTTTCCTCCTTTCTTCTGGTTCTCAGCTTTGTCATTGCCCTTGGCAGCGAGCTTAGTTCGACCATTTCCCCTGTATTGAGGCGGGTCACATCCTCCACTTTGGCATACTTTTCGATGTGAGCTATCAGGTCATCGATGGTCGTGGCCTCTTTTTTTGTCAGGGATTATTGTAGAAGGCAAGAGCTGGGCAACCCAATCTTAAAAGAGGCTACCACTACCTGCTCCGAGCAGTCTTCGATCTCGTTGAACATCTCCCAGTACCACTTTGCGTAGTCTCGGAGGCTCTTTTGAGGCGTCTTTTTCATTATTAGTATATCATCCACTATTTTGGGATGGGAGCTGCTAGTAATGAAGCGAACCATAAAGAGCTCGGCTAGGGACTCAAAGCTTCTGATAGACCTGTGAAGGAGTCTCTCGAACCATTTTTGTGCCACATCATGCAGACTCGAGGGGAAAATTTGACACATTAGTGAATCCCGGTAATTCCAGAGAGTTATGGCTTGCCTGTACTGCCTAACGTGATCTATAGGGTTAGTTTTCCCATCATAGATCTTGAATCTTGGCATAACAAATTTCTTGGGGACTTCCTCTTCTTCTATCTCCCTTGAGAAAGGGGATTTCATCTGGGTCTTAAGGGCTCGTCTAGCAAGTTCCCTGGTCGATCCGGTACCGCGATGTGCTTGGTGTTGGTCCATCTCCCTTTGTAACAAATTTTATATGTTCTCATTGCTGCGAGCTGGGCTCCTAAAACGGCGAGCCGGTCGCTGGTGCTCGAGCGAGCCATCGCTTGACTCATGCTTCTCACTCTTCTGGGATCCACGTCTATGGATCCTTCCTCGGCTGTGAGACTTACTCGCCTGAGGGCTAGGAGTGAGATATAGATGTCACCTACTGCTGCGATGGAGCTCTTTCTCCGTACTTTCTAATTTCCTTTTGGGGCGAGCATTCTCAGCCTCTTTCTTACGAGCGGACTCTCTCTGCTCTTGGAGCCTCGCCTCATAGGCATCAATCAATCTGGAGATTTATGTGGACCTTACTAGTCCTTGGCCCTCCTCTGAGGTTGGCCTCTCTAGGCGAGCCCTCTGATCAGAATACCAAACTTCAGATCTGATCCTGCGAGGGGCAAGTTGTTCTTGGATATCTCCTGCCTGAGGGAAGTTGCTACTATGACCAGACATTCTATGTTGTTTGTTAGTGAGGGCTTTCTCGAGGAAGAGAAACATTTCCCACAGACGGCGCCAATTGTCGTGACAATTATATTCAACACAAATAAATAAGAAAAGTACAATCACCAAACAAAATAAAGAACATAAAATGCCAATCACATAACACGGTATGTACGTGGTTCAGCAAGAATGCCTACGTCCATGGTGGTGCAGTCATTATTATTTCTATATCCTCCGTGGAGTGTTTACAGAGAATAAACATTGTGTCTTTTGACCCAGGCTTAGGGTTTATTATATACATGTTCTCTATGGGGGAGTGGGGGTGTCGGATTCCCCCATGTCCATCTTCTACACCTAGAATATCTCCTTATGAGATTCTAGGAGTGGACTAAGTCGTAACTGAATTCTATTGAGATACGAGGGGCCAGACTTTGGGCCATTTTCATTAGGCTACTCGTCTGGGCCCATGATTCCAAATCCGGGTACCTACAGATACTTGTTCACATTAAAGAATTATGTGAATACCCGCAGTCATCTAGAGGTTTCAATTTCACAAGGATATTGGGTATAAGAATTCTTGATATTTTGCTCAAGGTACCTATGTGATGATGTTGAGACGAAGACTAATCGCACAACAAGGAATGATGATGGTAATTCTTTTGATCATTTTTGTGGTCATAAATTAGGAAAATCAGAGGGATTTTTTCTTGATGACATTACATATGTACAAGCACATCGATATGTTCTTGTCAACACAAATGAAATTTCTCCATTTCGAGAGTTGGTATCTTATTGAATAAAATTCCTTCGACAGAAAGAAAGAGAGATCATGTGTATTTAGAGGTTGTTGGACTTCAACGTTGGGACAGAGAGGAGAATGACATGAGATGAATAGACCTTTGACATAACAAAACACAAATATTTTATTTAAGCTTGATATTACAACTTATAGTTTGCCTCAATTTCTAACTAGGCTTTAATAACTCAGACTCTGTCTTTAACTTTGAGCCAGTTGAGGAAATTATGATACAAATAAACAAGTCAAAGATTTAGGTTGTAGGTTGATTGAGAATAATTGAAGGTCTTACCTCTATGGCAATATTCCTTTCTTTGGCCAAACTTACTCTCTGGCCATCTCCGGTATGACCATTGATTTATGACACGCCATCACTCTTTGTATGTTTTCTCCTTGAAACGCTAAATATGACCACCAAACACTGCCATCACAGTCACAATTAAGTCACTGCATTATCGTTAATGACGTTGACCATGACGAAAAAAAACAACACTGGTCGGTGACCTTATGCGGATATATGATTAGTCGAGAACAAGCACCACTATAGTGGTGACCCTCCAACCCTCTTCGCCACTGTGCCCCAACAAACAACTAGGCTCAAGGCGTGGCTGAGGCGTGATTTATTAATTATGTCCCATGGAATATGGAACATTCAAACACTTGTATCACATTCAAATTATTTGATTCATTCTTTCTTTCCTTCTTCAAATTCTTTCGTAGATATTCTCTGTAATTAATTTTATTGGAACCAGGTAGTCATAGCTGTTGCACTATTCGTAAAATATTTGTGCCTACTTGACCATTTGATTATCTGTATGCATATGATATATTCTTTTCTTTATGAATTATATTTTTCACATATGAAATAGTTTAGGTTATGATTTCCATTCAGTAATTCTCAACTAGAATATTTTTTCCGTCATGGAGTAAGAAACAACACACACTTATACATTAGAGAATATTATTTGGATGGTAATTTTTATATTAAAACATAGAAAATATATGAACTCACATCTGCAATTACAAACGGAACTTTAGTGCTTGTTTTAACTGTGGAAATATAGTTAGGATCAATAAATTTAATTTCTCTTACCATTATGAAGTTCTGCTATTGAGGTGAAAATGCAATTCTATTGTTTAGACAAAGGGAAGTTATATTTGGAGAAGTTCATTTTTTATGATTGCATCTGCATTATGATCCAATACACTACCTTTCTAATTACAAAAATCTATGATCGAAGCCAAATATCTCATAAGTATGAGATATTTGAAAAATGCTACTTCGTTGGAAAACTACAATTAACAAAATATTCAACATTGGTGCATCTAAAGAAATAGGTCATGGTACTAGCATTAGATAACTAACAAGAACTGAATGGAAAATAAAATGTTATAGAAGTTTGAATGGTTGAACATAAATCATTATCATTTTAGAGTGTTTTCCATTTTGTATGTTGGATTTAATCTCATTTGTTATGTAAATTGGGGTATTGTACTGTTGTTCCTCCACTCATTTGGTATTGCAAGGTTTTTTAAAATTATGTTACAGTAAAGTTATTTGATTTAATTAACTATTTTTTTTCTCATATTGTTTCATTCACTACGATGACGACCAATAGATCTCAAACCCAACACATTAGAGGAACTATTCCAACCCCTGAGCAGCAACAAGAGCATTTAGGAGCCAACCCTGCCATGCCTGAACCTCCATCGAATTGGCCACCTATTACACCATTAATCCCTCCGTTGTCGGGAAGCAGCGAACAATGAGAAGAAGTTACATGTTTGTTCTTTAGTTGACTTATTTATATTTGTAATTGATGAAAAGTATTATTCTTGACATTTAAGTAATTCATGGATGCTTTGTTTAGTCAATCCTACTTAACACTTAGATCCGAGCTCCGACCAAGAGGAGGATCTAGAGGAGCATAGGCGAGTTCAAGGCCCCACTTTAATGCATAACGGTTAGGGTAAAGATGGTGGGAATTTAGAAATTGAGGTGAATGAGCTTGGTCAACCCATTGAAGAACCCGCATCTAGACTTGCTTCAAATTTAGGGGTTCTAGCACCCAATGGACAACTAGCACCATTTACCTACTTTGATTGGAGACAAGTACCCGAAGAGGACAAGAACATGATTTGGCTTAATATCAAGATATAATGTTAATTAAATGAAAATAGGGTTCCTAATTTGTAAACGTGAATATATATTTTCTAGTTTATTTCTCTCACACGTTGATGTAATGTAGGAGAATACGAGTGCCACGGAAGAGATGAGAAAATTTATGATGCAATTCGTCGAAAGAAAGTGGAAGGAGTGGAAGGCCACAGCAAAGCTCGGGGGTTATTAAAATTTATTATGCAATTCATGTTTTGATTATTTGAACGTAAGTCTTTCTGATGGATAATATTGAAAGAGTTCATTATTACTCTTAACATGATTAAAAGAAAACTATTTTGAACAAGTTAATTTATATAGACTACAATGTAATTGTACTTACCTTAAGAAATACTAATGGTTGATATTTTATTTTGTATATGACCTTGGTCACTCGAATAAAGTTTCTTAAAACTAAAATGTGAAATTTAGAGATCTGTTCAGTTGATACATCAAGAAGCTACGTTATGATTACTCGACATTTAACATCGCATTGAGTGCAAATACATAATAATCATTTTCCACAATTCACTCTATTTTGGTTTAATTTCCAAATTAAATCCATGTCTTATTGTTTATTAAATAATCCTTGTGTTATCTCCTGCAGTGTATCGTGTCGTATAATTTCAAAACATCATTAGTATAATTGTATCTATGAAAATCGAAGTAATGTGAATTTGCAATTCCATGTCCAAAGAATTTGCAATTCCATGAAATTTGAAATTTCATGGTGTATATTACTGATAAAAATTATTTCATTTTTTATCGTCTATTGTCATAGGTAAAAGGTCATGGAATTAATTCCTTGGCAGGTTTTTTCCAGGATTTTGGTTATAAAAAACGAGACGAGTTGAGATTTCCAGCAAAAAGATGAAAGCATTCTGGTATTCTCCCCCAGTGTTCCACTTGATGCTGGGAGTGGTGTTTATGGGCCCTTGCCTAGAGTGTTTATATCAGAACTTCTTGTGGATCAATTAAGTCCAAAAGCTCAGGTTTGTTGCAGTGTTGTTTCTTAACAAGCTCATAGCGAAGTTCTGTACCTTTGCCAAGTATTTATGTTTATTTGTAATAAATCTGATAGATAGATGAATAAAATTTCTTCTCGATATGTTTTAATTGTATAAGGCTGAGTCTCAAATGTGCTCTCTCTTACTTGTCATGGAATTTATTTGTTAAACTGGGATTTTTGCATGGTCAAATGGTGGGCACCAGCATGTAGTGATGCGACCCTGCTGCAATTCTAGTTTGAGATCAAATATATTTTTAATTTGATTCAGAAATAGGAAATATATGTGGAAAGCATTCCCATACAATACTTAAATGATGTTGTAGTACGTTTTCAAAGACACCAAACTTATGGCATATCGACATTCTCCTCAAAGCCTTCCTGGCGGTGTCCCCACTTCTTCTTAGCAAGAAAAATTGCATTAGGATCATGGCTAGAAGGAAAGATGGTAGCAGTAGCTACACAATATTGTAGTACTAGAAGATGCGAGGCACGAATAAATTTTTTAATAATATAAAAAAGAACATTCTCTAAGCGATCATTAAAGCGCAACTCCTTAACATACCACCTAGTAAAACAACCATTACCATACTACAAAACTATGCTTAGGATGCTTACTAATCTCCATCTCATGAAAGAAGTGTCTATTTTCTCTCTCTCCATCACATCCATTCTTGTGTTCCTCACATCATTCTGATTTACGTTTGGCATGGGTTCGATTAAATTATGGTTCCAAAATCAGAATCGACCAATTTCCACTTCGTCTCTAGTTATATTTCTCCTAATTCCGTAACAAAATCATGGTAATCTTGATTTTTTGTCCCTTTTTTCATTTTTTAACTTAACCATTGACGTAGAGTTCTTTGGATGTGTTGAATTTACAGTTCTTTGGATGTGCTAAAAGTATTTCTTTCTCGAATTTTGATTGGATGCGATAAAACACGATTTTGGCATAATCAAATCACAACAGTTACAAGATATTAGTGGAGGACAAAAAAAACAGTCTAATTTAATTCAAACTGGTGATCATGAGAAGGATATGAGAAGCCAAAATACAAAGGAAACATACCCTATTAGATGATACGAATAAAGAAAAGGCAGAGGTGGTTGCATCTTCCAAAATATCTGATCAACTTGGTGTCTTAGATGGTATTGTGCTTACTGTTGCTGTAGAGGCAGACTCTGACTAAGAATGGAGTAAATTAGGAGCCTCAATGGGGATCAAAGTAGTGCTGAAATGTGTAATGGCATTTCATCACAAAACACTATTGTTTCCATAAAAAACAATTGTATACAAAACATCTCAATATCCCCCACCTCATCTTTCTCATAAGCCCCTCCATATTTAACCAATTCTGCTCCTCATAGTCTCTACCGTTGGAGGTATTTTCCTTCTTATTTGCTACCTCTTAATTATGTATAAATATCACTCATATGTAAATATAAACACAAAATATTTATATCACACCCATGAAGATATTATAGACTAGGAACATGGTCCTGTTGGGGACCATCCCATATGGTACATAAACACAGTGGGTCTTGAACAGTCAGTTATAGATTCAATAACTGTGTTTATTAACGAAAGTCATGAAAAACTTGTTGAAGGTACTGAGTGTTCTGTTTGTTTGAATGGGTTTTAATAATATGAAAGTTTAAGGCTTTAGAAAAGTTCTCCAAAAATAATATTCCCCCTTGGATTTAGACAAGTTCTCTAAAAAGAAATGAAAATTATTTCTATTTCGTTGTAGAAATATTTGCAGGTATTAACAAAATAAGAATAGATGTATGAGTAAAAATGTGATTCAAGTAGTATATAACAATGAAGATACAAAGAATTTACTTTTTTCACCCCTACCCCCTACATATTTTATTAACTTGACTCAGTCCCCAAAAATGTTGAGAACCTCAACAATAAATTTCAACATAAAAAATAGTCCACCATCTCAATAATCAATTATAAAATTAACAAACACAAATCTAACTATCAATATGATTTCCTTAATAATAGTTAATCTGTTTGATCCTTAATGATATTTCTTGTACATATTTGAGTTCCTTAATTCGCATATAGTGATTGATCGCACACATTTTCATCATTTGAATTGTTTCATAGTTTATTGCATAGCTAGATGCACTGTTCACTATTCTATTGTCTGTTTTGAGTGGTATCTCATATTGCCAGTGATATTTCTTGTTTGTCACTACACTTTACACACACTGAGGTGATATACACATTGGATTGACATTTAGTTTAGTTATATCCAGTTTTTTTCTTTTTGGTGGATTCTTTTGTCATCATGACTCAACAGAAAAATATTGCACCTATTTGGGGTGGTCATAGTGGCTCTTGAGAGTGGTCTACCTTCACAACTAAATGCTCCACTAGTCAGCGTACTGATACGTGACATGATGCCCCTGCCGAATTTGTCATCGACTAAACTATGGTCGAATATTCTTCTGTTCACATCACACATGATGGTTTACCTTTTCGTGGATCCTTTGACACTCAATCCGTCAAAATCGAGAGGGACGTTGATTTGGAGTGTCTTAAGAATACTCCAGAAGGTATTTCTTATGCCTAGCATATCACACATATTTCTTTATCCCATTTTCTTTTTATTTATCCCATGAAGAACATAACTATAGTCCGCGAATTCTACGTGAACATGTCTGTTATGTCAGAGGTTTTTATAAACACTTTTATTATCAGTGATGATCAATATGTAATGCCTAACCAACCTGGACCTATAGTGGATTGTTAACTGATCTTGGTATTGAGGTTTTTAAAAACATTTCTATTTAATGTTCAATATTGCTCGGAGTTTCCCATTTAAATGAAGTTTATACCTTTGTGGCCATCCCACTTTTCGATCCTCACGGCGGGAGAGGCGAAGAAGAGAGGAGGGGGATGTCTCCCCTTCGTCTCGGGAGGATCTTGGTCCCGCGCATCCCTCTTGAGAGCGCTTCGGTCGGCATTGGTGATGGCTTGAAAATGTAGAGAGATAGAGAGTCGCCAGTCTATTTTACTCAAAACAGACAAAAGAAAAAAGGGATCCATCTCGAAGGACATCATCCAAAGACATATTGATACATACGAAACCAAAATGATTCGAAAGGGTTCGGAGGCTAAGTTACGAAATGGGAAGGTGTTAGGCACCTATTCCGTCCTTACGATCTCTCATGGGTTATTGTTATTTTCCTTTATTTCCCCGTGATATGTGTGCATGTGTATATGTAGTGGAGATGGGAATCATCAACATGTATCATGGAAGAGATAAAGCGAGTCATCCATACGAATGTTCTTAAAAGTAATCTTAAAAAAATATGATTTATGCGATTATCCTTGCATTGATCGTTATAATGGAATGACAACACATATAGAATAATAAGCCACTAAGCACAAATGTACAGATATGTAAATATATAGAATCTAAGAGAGTTAAGTTTATAGAAAAAATAGGAAAAATTAGGAAAAAGGACTCGAGTCTCGGGTTTTACTCCCAGATGCCTACGTAGCCTATAGAGGCATCAAAGTCCACGTAGTTTGTATAAAAAATGAGGGGTGTGATTTATCCCATAAATCCAATCATGGACTTCTCTTGTATATGTGTGTGTGTAAAAAAGTGTTTTAATTGTGAGAAAGGTGTGAGAAAAGTGTAAGAATTCTCGTTTGGAATTTATAAGCAAATCCTATTTTCTTGTTTTTTGGGTTTTATTTATATGAAAATAAGAGATGTGAAATAATACTAGATAAAAAGTATACTAAGATATGTGAGATGAGAAAATAAAAATATTAAGTAACAAAACAAACTAATGCGAATTTAGGACAATTTAAGGAGAGAATGAAGAAAATTGGACAATCTTGAAGATCTTGAGCTTAATCTTGGATGTTGGAGAGAAGCCCTTGCACTTGAGTGATGATGGAGGATACTTAATTCACCAAGTTTGATGAAAAAGGTGATGAAAGGTGAAGGTTGGAAAGAGATTTGAATGTGGAAATCACGCTGACTTCGAGAGGGCTTTTCTGAGCTTGTGGAGAGCGATGGATCTCTGATCTTCCTCCTTTTGAAATGAGGTTAGGCCCTCATTTTTATAGGCCTAGGGAATTATCGATCGGCATAGCCCTGTTCCGGACGATCGGAAGGTGTTTAGGCACACTGCCGATATGCAGGGTTTGGAACCTGCCGTTTGGCAGTCTCTTTCAGATTTCTTTAGAAAATTGGTCGTAGAGCGCGAACCGTTGATCCGAAGCGTGCACGAGGTGAAGCATTGGAAAGGTACTTCAGAGACCTTTAAAAGTCTTTGGACTACTCCTAGGTACGGGAGATGGCTTTGGGTCTAATGTGGCTCGGAAATGTTCATCGGTCCTTTAGACGGGGATCGTCAGACGCAAATGGATCGTTCGTCCTCATGGTAAGTCAGAATCACGTACGGGATAGACCGTTGGAAAGGTGTAGAGATGTACTTCGACATTCCAAAGCGATTGACTTGTTTTAGGGAGTTGACCTTGATCAATCGAGGCCTAGAAGTGCTCAGTGATCATTCAGAGTAAAACGGATGGTTCCTCCATGCTGTAAGTTAGAATCTCACACGGGGTGAACCTTTGGAAAGGGGTTTCAGTGACCTTCTAAGATTCATTCAGTCTCGATTAAGATGAAGAGTTAACTTTGGTCAAACGGATCCTGGGAGCATCCGGTGACCTCCTGATCGAGTTTCGGGGGAAAACGGGTCATTCGTCCACATGGTAAGTCAAAATCACGCACGATATGGACCATTGTAAAGGGGTTTCAGTGTCCTTTGAAGATTCATTCAGTCTCAACAGAGTTGAAGAGTTTAAATTTTGGTCAAATGGACCTAAAGAGAGGATAGAGGGTATTAGAATGGGGTTCTACAAAGCCCCTAGATGAGTGAGTTTGCGACAAACGATAGCCGTCGAATAGACACCACATGATGCTGGGGATGACTAGAGGTCGAGGTCAATTCTAAGGATCGAAGGATTAGGATGATCGGTTCTGCGGGTTGAAGACAATTCTGAGGGCTTGAAGATGATGGTGACCAATTCTGAGGGTCAAAGCCAATTCTAAGAGATTAGGGATGAGGGTGGCCGATTTTGACGGTCGAAACCAATTTTAAGGCCTTAGGGATGAGGGTGACCAATTCCGTAGGTCAAAGCTAATTTTGAGGGCTTAAGGATAAGGGTTATTAATTCTGAGGGTCGAAGCCAATTCTGTGGGCTTAGGGATGAGGGTGATCGATTCTGAGGGTCGAAGCCAATTCTGAGGGCTTAGGGATGAGGTTTACCGATTCTGCGGGTCAAAGCCAATTCTACGGGCTTAAGTTTGAGATGACCAATTCTATGGGTTGAAGCTAATTCTGTGAGCTCAAATTTGAAATGACCAATTCTGTGGGTTGAAGCTAATTCTGCGGTCTTAAGTTTGAGATGACCAATTCTGTGGGTTGCAGCCAATTATGCGGGCTTAAGTTTAAAATGACCAATTTTGGAGGTCAAAGCTAATTCTGCGGGCTTAAGTTGGGATGACCAATTCTGTGGGCTTAAGTTGGGGATGACCAATTCTGCTGGCTTAAGTTGAGATGACCAATTCTGTGGGTCGAAGCCAATTCTGCGGGCTTAAGTTGAGATGACCAATTCTGCGAGCTTAAGGATGAGATGACCAATTCTGCTGGTTGAAGCCAATTCTGCTGGCTTAAGTTGTGATGACCAATTCTGCGAGCTTAAAGATGAGATGTTCTCGGGGAACTCTACCAGGAAAATTACCTCATGATTTTGATTCGAGCTGGGGAGTTGATTGCTGGGGAAATCCTTGTGTCTTTTGGAGACTTTACCGAGGGAACAACCAATCTAATGCTGGGGAAGTGATTAGGTGGTCCAAGGTTTGAACATATTTCTCAAGGAAATTTGAGACCTTGGGCAATAGGATACGATCCTGAAGTTTGGGATACTTTAGGGGTCCTTCGGGGACGTTGCTGGGAGGAGATTCTCTTGGATTTTTAGAGTTCCTCTGGGGAAATAGGGATTCTTCTTAGGGGAGTGTGAAATTTTCCTTTGGAAAATGTTCTAAATCCTTTTCGGGATTTTTAGGAATTTTTTGAGGATTTTTTTAGGGTTTTTTCGGTATTTTATGGGAATTTTTGTATGAAAATTAAAGGGGGTACCGGTCAGCATGGTGTGGAGGGTGCAATTTGGCAGTGGCATGGACTTTTGAGTTGCCTCAAGAAGGCAAAGGGTCAGTGATGATTGATAGGTTTGGGGTCAGTGCCGATCGGCATGACCCTTGCCATCCTATGAAAAAGCGTGGGTTCCCTTCATTTTTCACAACTTATTGTCTTATCTCTTTCTGCGATTTTCTTTTGCGAATTGTTCTAGCATTCCGATCTCTAAAAATGTCCACTTTTGTGAGCACTGCAGTACAGAGGGAGTGGTTGGATGTTGACAACTGGGCGAACGTGGAGTGGAGGGCTAGGGAGCCTCTTGCTTTGGGGAGGGAGAACTCTTTTGATCCATAAAAGCCGGTTTCGAATGAGCGAACCTTTCTACGTGAGCCATCGCGTCATCGCTCTTCGAGAGTGGTGAAACCTGGCGATTACATAAGTACAATGACTTTTAGCATTCTTTGGTGATTTTCCTTTTTTCTTGGATTTTGACAAGGATTTATTCTTTTTGAAAATTCGATGTTTCTCTGTCAAATATGTGTGCCCGTGGGATGACAGGGCTTAAGGATGTCTGGGAGCATCTTCCACCTATGGTGCGTTGGGTTCTATCCTCAGTAGGCTTTGGGAGGTCGGATTCTGTGCTGAACGATATTCCTCGTTTGACGATGGTCTTATGCGCTCTGGGGGAGAGGTGGTGGGACACTACCCACACCTTTCATTTTGTCTTTGGGGAGATGATTGTAACTCCCATAGATGTGCAGCAGCTGCTGGGGCTAGATTGCGATGGGGGGAAGATAGAGGTGGATCGCTCCTTACAGGTGAGACCGGAGGTGGTGCAGGGACTCCATCCATCTGTTGCTGCTGAAGGATGTTTTATTTGGCATGGTGATTGATGTGGAGGACGAGCTACAGGTGAGACAGATGGCCCGATTGTTCATTTTACTGGTGTTGGGGGGATTTCCGGTGGCATCGAGTGACAACGTTGTCCATTTATGGTTTTTACCATACTTGAGGATGTTAACATCCCTCTCTATGATTGTGGGAGCCTTATTTTGGAGACCCTTTATTTTTCTCTGGATGCATTCTGTTAGTTCTGTTGACAGACTTTCACTAGAGCCATGTATCTTCTTGAGGTATTCTTTAATTTGAGCATTTTCGTTTCATCTATTCACATTTTCCTTATGCGCCTCTTTTGATTGTGGATTTCTTGTCTTTCGCCGACATGGTTCTATTAGATGATTGGGTGTAATACCCAGCTGATCGCTTTAGAGGACGAGACTATTGGGGATTTTTGCTGATTGTATCGATAACGCATGGCCAATCGACCGTTGAGGAGGTCTTTCTCTATGGAAACGGTGTGTCAGGTCTTGAACGGCCTGACCAGTGATAGGGTAAGACTTTTTCCTTCTTCAGTCTAAGAACTTTGGGTGCTCTGATTCCATATTTCCTTATATTTTGCTGGGGATTGTTCAGGTGACCTTTACCCTTGGGGGACGACCGTTCAGGATACGGGGTTGAGTGGGGTGAATGCGCAGATGAGTCGTTTGCTGGAGCATGAGTTTGGACACTCTTTGTATCTCGGGGAGAGGTTGGTTCGATAGATTGACGGGGGGGGGGTGATAGTGCCACCTGCGAGGCCCCCTATGTCTATGAGGCGGGAGCGGCTGCTGCCAGAGGATGCGAGGATCGCGACAATGATTGGCGAGTTCTACCTGCTGTACACCGATACAGTTGTGCCGTATGATTATATGGACTTTGTGATGAGCTGGATGCTGTTGTCCAGCATATATGATGCACTTCCCTTCCCTCTTACGGGTTCGAGTCGGTCGGGGGGTCCTCCCACAGTAGTGGCGGTTTGTGGACATCTGTGGTGGAAGCAACCTCAGAGGTCCTCTTTGTGAGGGTGCATACCCCTTCATACAATATCCGGCGGGCTGATGGAGGGATGGTGCTTATACTGCATCATCCTCATGCGATGGACCCGGAGGAGTTATTCTTAATAGAGGAGGTTCTTCGTCTTGAGGTATATCGTTTTTGTTCTTCTCCTTTGGTTTCTTTTGATCTTTTCTACTTGACGCTGATTCTGCCTTTTCTTGCAGCACGTCCGGGTATCCACCACTTGGATGGGGGATATTAGGGACTCGATATCTTCAACGACTACCCATATTCGGGATGCGATTCCTGTTCCTTCTTGTTTGGTGCTATCTACCTCATCCAGGGAGGAGTCAGGTTCAGGTAGCGGTGGTGCGTCATCTCACCATCGGGGAAAGAGAGAGCGTTGCGGGGCTGGAAGTTCTTAGGAGAGAGAGGGGAAAGGGCAAGTGAGAGAGTGAAAATGTGGGTTCAGGCTGAGTCTCGTTGTTTTTTGCTTTTCTTTATTTTCCTGTAAAAATGATGTAACACATAAACATATCTATGCAATGCAATGAAGTTTTTTCATTATCTTTTGTTAATGACGAATGAATGAATGCATGCGCATGCGCTTTTTACTTTGCTGCTGAGACCGTAAAAAGAAATGTTTTTGGGTTTTGAAGGAAATTTTTAATGAGAATTCATATAAAGCTAGAAAGGGGATTTTTGAAATTCTGTTGAGAATATCAATTTATTTTTTAGTTTTCTGAATTTTGACAAAAGTGGAAAAGGAAAATTCAAATCTTTGATTGGTACCCTTTTCAGCCCTTGGTACTTTACGGGGCAAGATTTCCTCCGATTTATGCAGGGGTTATGTCTTTTATGGGGGTTTTCAAGTATAAAAAGGGGTAAGGGTGGAGTGTTTTCCTCACACCTTCACATTCCTACTTTCTTTTTCTGTGAGATGACTCTCCCTGGTAGTGTTGAGTTTGCCAACTACCTCGAGACTTTGGAGGCGATGTGCTCCTATAACGGCGACTACGATTCTTAGAACATGCGTCGAGTTTCTTTATGGCGTAATCAACCCATAGAGTGGAACACGCTGATGGCAGCGGTACAATTCTGGTACCCTGAAGACCATGTATTCTTCTTTGACTTGGAAGAAGTGTGTCTGACCTACAAGGAATTTTTTTCCATGTTGGGGATAAATCTAGGCGTTGCTGTGGATCTGCCTGAGTTTTTATCGTTGACCCCGAGAGTTGTTGGCCGGGATTCTTTGTGTTTCGTCCTCGGTGGCCAGATCAGTGGTGGATGGAGGTATGATTTCTCTTTCAGTGGTGTTGAGATCCGTGCATTTGCAGGAGGTTGATGATGCTGAATATGTCAGAGCTATCGTTATGGGCTTTGTTTCAATATTGTGGCGGGGATACTGGAAGAGACTTTGAATGGCTTAAATGCCTGGCGAGAAGGTCATTCTGACTTTTTGAGGGGTAGCCCTGTGATGCTGTTCATGTGGTTGTCCGAAATATTCCTCCTTGTGACTCCTTTGAAATACCCTTTATCGGTTGTACCCAATTTCTTTTCATGCCA
The DNA here is from genome assembly GCA_949130495.1 of Sambucus nigra. Taxonomy (NCBI): domain Eukaryota; kingdom Viridiplantae; phylum Streptophyta; class Magnoliopsida; order Dipsacales; family Adoxaceae; genus Sambucus; species Sambucus nigra. The sequence goes on along the minus strand of OX422215.1, from coordinate 278,629,613 downwards.
TTTCATCAGTGTTGGCCTGGATATTGAGAGCTGGGAAAACTGGTTCATGGAGCATGGGGCTCTAAATCTGTACTGATCAGTACCTTGGTGGGGACAGCTGCTACCTATTTTGGAACTGTGGGAATACCCATATGTCCAACTGGTTGGTCTCAGACAGACCTCTTTTTATTTCCCTTAGCGACTTCTGTGCTAATTTGGCTGTGAGAAGATCGTGCCACCTCGGGTACTAGACTTCTTTCTGGTAGAAGATTTGACAGAGCGTCTGCACATGCAGCTTGGCTCTTTGTGGGAGAGTCGACGTCCGTCGACCCGTCCCTCTCAGTCTACTGGGAGAGTTTGGCACATCCCTGAGGATTATATGAAGTGGTTGTGGAGAACCGTAGTTAGCAAGATGTTAGCAGTGGAGACTGGACAAAGATGGCTTGTTTTATCTGATACCATGGAGGGAGGTGTGGTAGTTTTTTCGAGGCTGGTTCGAGCTTATTGGTCCAGGCAGGGGAATCTTGGGGAGCTCGGGATGTAGATGATGATAATGATGGAGAGGTCTCCTCTAGTAGCTATGGGTAGGACACTTGGAGAGTTTGTTTCGTAATGGGGAATAAATTTGGGAATTTATTTGGCTTTTTAGGAAAGTAGGGGGAATGGAGTAATTCGTTCCTTTATGTAATTGTACTGTAATTTCTTATTAATGAAATTCACAAGTTTTTTATCATCTACCTGTGTGTTTTGATGAATTTTGTATTTTGAATTATCTATACCGATCGCTAAGGTATGCATAATAATTTTATTTAAATATATGTTAGAATGGACTGTCGTTCTCGGATATAAGAAAAAAATAGCTTTTTTTGTGAAAACGAAGGGGTCGTGCTCATGTATGATGTATGAGCTGCCTACGTACTCTTGGGTTTTTTGAAAATTTTCAATTTTTCTGAGAATGATTTTTGTAGAGGATCAGGCCCACGTAGTTCTGGGTAGAGGGAAATGAAGAGATTTTTATTGGTAGAATAGAAGGGAGATGAGGAGAGTTATAGCGTGTTGAGGGGTAAAATTGCTTGAGATGATCCAGGTTGACTGGACGAGCCATCTCTTCTCCATCTAGGTCGGTGAGCATGGAGGCACAGTCGAACAAGATCTTCTTGATAATGTATGGGCCGCTCCAATTGGGCTTGAATTTCCCTCTGGTGTCCCAGATGGACTATACTATTTCTTTGAGGGATAAATCCCCTTTTTGGACACTACGATCCTTGACTCTCTTATTAAATGATCGCGCTATTCGGTGATGGTACCCTTGTATGTGATCAAACTTCTTCAGTCTCCTTTCGTCCAAGAGTGACAGCTCGTCGAGGAGGCTTTGATGCCAGTCATCCTCACTGACCTTTATTTCAAGCATGATGCGTAGCGAGGGTATTTCTAGCTCCACGGGTAAGACTCCTTCCATGCCATAGAGTAGAGAGTAAGGGGTAGGCCCAGTAAAGGTTCTGATTGAGGTTAGGTAGCCCCAAACGACGTATGCGATTCGGTCAGCCCAATCTCGATAGCTTTCGATCGTCTTAACTAATGATGGCTTTGAGGTTCTTGTTGGCAAATTCGACTGTACCATTGCTTTGAGGTCGGTAGGGGAGATTTGTGTCTCTGAATCCCATACTCATTGACCACTTCTGTGAATTGTGCCTCGAAATACAACCCGTTATCTAACACTAGCTCGTGTGGGACCCCATATCAGCAGATGATATTTTTCTTGACGAATTTGGAAACTTTGTTGGCTTTTAAGACTTTGTAGACTCGGCTTCGACCCATTTAGTGAAGTAATCAATGGAAACTAGGATAAACTCATGCCCGTTAGAGGCCTTGGGTGTAACCTTCCCTATAATGTCGATGCCCTAGGTGGAGAACGTCCAGGGAGAAGTCATGTTGTACAATTCACGTGGAGGAAGGTGTTGAAGGTTGGATAACTGTTGGCATTTGAGGTATCTTCGAACTTAGGCGGTGCAATCATGGATCATGGTGGTCCAGTAGTAGCCTTGTCGGATGATCTTCTTAGTAAGCATGTGACCGTTCATGTGGGGCTCGTATTCCTCTCTGTGGATTCTCTGCCTTACCTCTTCAATGTCAGCCCCTATGATGCAGTGTAAATTGGTTCCATCAAAGTTTCTCTTAAATAATGCTTTACTACAGATGATATATTGGGCGGCTAGTCTTCGAAGGGTTACCTGGTCCATCTTGTTGGAACCCTCGGGATACTTACCAAGCTTAAGGAGGGGCCATATATCATAATACCTATAATTAGCTAGCTCGATATATTCTTTGGTGACGAGTTTAATGTGGTAGCAGTGGGTTGGTTGGTCTTGCTTTTGGACCAGGAAGGGGGCCATTGTTATTCCTTCGAGCATATCAACAATGGAGGCTAGGGTAGCCAGGGCATCGACTAGGTTATTTTTTACTCGAGGTAGGTAGTGGAAGGTGATGTCTTTGAATGGAGAGGCTAGTTCTTCTAAGTGGGCATAGAAGGGTTAGAGTTTCTCATCCTAGACTTTCCATTTTTGAGCACTTGACCAATGATGAGGGCAGAATACCCGTAGACATCTAGGCATTGAATACATTTCGTGAGAGCAACTTTGAGGCCCACCATACACACCTCTTATTCAGTCATGTTGTTGGTTCAGGGGAAATCCAATTTGATGGTGATGGGAGTATGGGAGTCATCTAGGGCGATCAGAAGTATCCCAATGCCATATCCCTTTCTGTTGGCAGCATAGTCGAATAACATTTTCCATCGGAGGTCATCTTGACCGGTGTAGAGTATGTTTTCATTTAGGAATTCGAAAATCTAGACATCAACATCTGCCACGGGGTAGTCAACGAGGTAGTCAGAGATGGATTTTCCTTTCATGGCTTTCTGTGTGACGTACACGATATCAAACTCGATTAAGAACATCAACCATCAAGATATTCGGCTGGATAAGGAAGATTTCTCAAGCAGGTACTTGATGGGGTCCATTCAGGATACAAGCTTAATGGGGAAGGCGAGCATGTAATGTCGCAACTTTTGGGCGACCCAAATAAGCAAGACGCATGCTTTTCCCAAATCAGTTTAGCTGATTTCGTACTTGACCAGTTTACAACTGGCACGATAAATGGCTCTTTCTTTGAGGGAATCTTTAAGGTATTGAGCTAGCAAAGCCCCAGCTATAGTGGTGGTTATGGTTAGGTATAAGATCAAGGGGAGACCAGGCTTTGGTGGCATGAGTACCGGAGGTTAAGTCCGGTATTCTTTATTTCATTCAAAAGCTTCTTGGCAGGCCTCATTCCAAACTTTGATTGAATCTTTTTAGAGGAGTTTGAAAATGGGTTCACAGATGGAGGTGAGCTGGCTGATGAATCAGCTGATGTATTGTAATTTCCCAAGGAAACCACAGATTTCTTTCTCCGTTCTGGGAGGTGGCATCTCAAGTATGGCTTTTAGCTTGGCAGGATCTGCTTCTATCCCTTTCTCACTGACCATGAATCCCAAGATTTTTCCCTTTATAATGCCGAAGGCACATTTTCGTGGATTGAGTCTCATCTAATATCATCGCGGTCGTTCGAAGAACTTTCGGAAAGCAGGAACATGACCTTCTTTAGTTTTGGATTTGATAATCATATAATCCACTCAGACCTCAACTTTTTTGTGAATCAGATCATGCAGGATGGTTGTGGCAGCCCTCTGGTAGGTATCCCCAGCATTCTTGAGACCAAATGGCATAACAGTGTAGCAAAAGGTTCCCCATAGGATGATGAACGTGGTTTTTTATTGGTTATCTGGGTGAACTTTGATTTGGTTGTACCCGACACACCCATCGACAAACGACTTGAGAGCATGACTGGCTGTGTTGTCCACGATCATGTCGATATTGGGTAATGGGTAATCATCTTTTGGAGAGGCTTTGTTCATGTCCCAGTAGTCTATACACATTCGAACATTCCCTCCTGATTTCGGCACAGGCACTATGTTGGCTAGCCATGTGGGATATTCGATCACACGAATAAAACCCACGTTCAGCTGTTTGACCACCTCTTCTTTGACTTTGAGTGACCATTCGGTGTGGAGATTTCTCAGCTTTTGTTTAACCGACTTGTAATCTGGAAGAGTAGGGATCTCATGCTGAGCAATTTCAGGATCAATTCTAGGTGTATCGTCATAGGACCATGCGAAGACATCCACGAATTCTTTTAATAATTATTCGAGTTGTGCGCGCTCATGCTCATCAAGGGTAGCTCCTATCCTAATCTCACGCATTTGTCTACTGGAATAGAGGTTAATAATAACAGTCTCTTCTTCATTAAATTGAACGTGATTATGTTGTTTGTTATTAACCTTATTTAGATCAGTTAAGAATTGTTAATTTGCAAAATCATTATCATCAAAATTTTGATTAGAATCTAAATAATTAATGTAAGGAATATCAAGATACTAAAAATCTTTATTTATTTCATTGATAGGAAAAATAGCATTAAGAACCTCATCGAAGGAGGTCTCGATTACATTTGAGTAAGGATAGACAATAGAAGAAGAAATGGGGTAAACATTGGGGTTAGGTGGGATTTCAACAGGTAGAACCAAAGTAGCATGCCGGTTGAGGAGAGGTGTATCAACAACTTTAATCAAGTGGGATGGATCTAGTGATGTAGTGCCTGTATAAAACATGCAGAGTGTCACCCCTAGTGTTTTCAAGTTGAATGAGTCCTCGGAGTTACTTTCCTCATTCTCTTCGGTATCTTTGATGAGCAGTTGTTCATGGTGTTGGGAAATTTTAGCCCATGGTAGCTATCTTTGAAAAAGATCTCCATTTCGGGTTTTATATTTTTATTTGTATGGTCATATCATGGTATAGAAAAGCTGTAAAAGGGGAAGTCCTCGCCCTCTTTAATGAATCATCCATTCGAGGAGTCACCTGGGACTATAGTCCTCTCTTTGGTTGAGACTGGAGGATCATTATGAGCTCTTGTTTTGATGGTTGATACCCCAAACCACAAGGGGGAAAGCTTTCCTCAGTTCAATGGGATCAAGTATCCCTTATTGTCATTGCCCTAACCCCAGTCCGGTCATGAAGTGCTTGTTTCTGAATATATGAATCACGTTGACATTTCCATGAGGGTCGTATTATGAAAAAACTCTTTCTTTGAAATCATCCCCTATCGGGAGTAGAAGTGGCTCAACTCGAAATCCTGATAGGAGGATATCATTTGACCCGCGCTATATCTCAAGAATTGGATTGCTGGTACTTGAACCCTCGGCATTGCCATCATCACCCAAAATGATGATGAATCGTCCGTCACTAAAGAACTTGAATTTCTGATGGAGTGAGGAAGACACACCCTTGATACTGTGGAACCAAGGTCGTCCGAGTAACAGGTTGAAACAAGCTGGGATGCTAATAACTTGGAATTCAACGGCAGGATTTATAGGGCCATCCCGTATTATAAGTTTTATGGATCCCATCACCACCCGATAGGTATTATCATAGGCACGTACAACAGTGAAAGTTGGAGCGAGGTCACCTTCCTTCGGTCCTAAGCATTTGAAGGTTCTTAATGGGCAGACATTCAAAGAGGATCCATTATCGACAAGAGAGAGTGGTACGGTTTTCCCCATAACTTCAATGGAGATGTTGAGTGCATGATTGTGATTTGGCCCAATTCTGGGGATTTTTTCTTGAGAAAACGATATCATTCGGGTAGAGGTTAAGGATATGAATAAATTTATCATTTCTTTTGGTGTAGTAGAAGGAGGAACTGTGGGTCCAGTGAGAAATTTGATCAAAGCATTTTTGTGCAGCTGGGAAGACATGAGAATCCCCCATAGAGTGATGTTATCTTGAGTTTTCTTCAGTTGATTGAGGATCTTTCTCTCCTTGAAGGTCATTTCTGTCATAGGAAGATTTTCAACGCCCTTCCCCTTGTCATTGGCTGGTAGTGAGCTTGGGATCTGGAAATGCCTCCCTGATCTGGTTATGTGATTTACTGAAGAAGGGAAGAAGATGAACCCTATTTCTTCGTCAATCTCGGGTTGTTCTTCCACTTTATTTTTTTCTTCGAGGAGCTCCTCAAATGATATCATCCCACACATGTTGGTTATTAGGCCAATTTTCTCGAAAGCTTGTTCTTCATTCAAATCTTCGAATTATTCCCCCCATTCGATGGTAATAATTTTATCTTTCCATGTAAAGTCAATGCATTCCACAACTTCAACGGATTCTTCATACAGGTCTTCCCATTCTGTGGGGATATGTAAGGGTTTAGGGACCAGGCGCCCTTGTAATTTCAAAGTATCAAGTAACTCGGTCATACTGCAAATGCTATTAGTTTGCCTGAATAATTCTTCCATGATTTGGACAATATCATCTAGGCTGACTTCATTGGTTAGTACCACCCAGATGTCTGACTCTCGGGCCCATTTTTGTGCTTCTAAGATTAGTGTGTTGAACCTCTGGTAATCAATGATCATCTGTGAGGGAAATTTCAAACCGAACTCTAAGAGTTGGTTTAACACTTCTGATAATTACATACCTCCATTTTCAAAACCAGTATGGACAGCAATGCATGCTCTGATAAGGAGTGACAGTGCCTGATCAGCGAGGCTAAGAGGGTGTAGGAGGAGATATGGTCATGGTTGGAGGGGTTTAGGAGAGTGTATGGGTGTGATTCGAGTTGAGGGATCAAATTCTGAATTCATTTCTAGGAAGATATCATTGGTATGATTTAGGAGTGGGTTGTGAGTAGTGTTCGGCTTAAGATTGGATGGTGTGGCAATGGTACCCCGATCAATTAGACCTTGGATTACGTTTCAAAGGTGAAAGCATTGGTTGGTGGTATGACCAGCGGTTTGGTGAAAGGCACAATGGTCATCTGCCTTGAAGTTTCTTGGAAGTGGATTGGGCAATGGATGGGGATCCAAGGGCTTGATGAGGTTTCGGCCTAACAAGGCTTAATAAACTTTGGATAGGGGAGCATGGAGCTCAGTGTATTTATTTTGGACTGGGATAGGGCGGCTTTTTGGTGCCCACGAGGTGGTTGGTTGAGAGATGTTGTTGATGGTTGAGACCGCATCACTAACAAGTTTGTCATATTTTCTGGGGGTGAATTGTCCGGACACTTTCTTTGGTTCAACCTCTGTTTCAGCAAGACCTTCTTCGATTTGTACTCCTGCTTCTCTGAGAGCTCGGAAGTGGGTATAGTATTGTCCTCCTATGGTTGCTCGGATATGGGGCAGGAAGTTCTTCCTCACTAGGTTAACTTGTTCTTCCTCAAATGGCCGATTGGTCATAGTGTCTGCCTTTTACCTCCATCAGGCTATGAAGTTACTGACTGATTCCTCAGAGTTCTGTTTAAATAGCTCTAAATCATGGAGGGTGACCTTAAGATCTTCGTTGTATTTGTACTGTGACATGAATTCTCGGGCTACATCCCCCCAGCTATGGATTATGGACTCCTCGAGAGATAAAAACCATCGGAGAGCGCTATCCTTCAATGTTTGCTAAAATAATTGGGCCATCACTTCTTCAGAATCCCCTAAGAGAGTCATGGAATGGTGATAATTGCAAAGATGAACAATCGGTGGCCCACTTCCCCCGAATTTCTCGATATTCGGCATCTTGAACTTCTCAGGTAACCTCGCCTTTGGATAAGGAGACATGTGGGTGTAGTCCATGTAATTTTCAGAGATTCGAACTTGGTCAAATTTCTTACTTAGCATCTTGAGATATTCTTTGACCTTGTTCAATTCTTCCTCTTTCGTATCAACGTTCGTAGGCAAGTTAGCCCCAGGCTGGGCGAGGTTTGGCATATGAAGCTGGGGAGGCGGGGGCCAATTAACAGGAGGGGCACGTGGAGTGTGTTGATACTCTTCGAGAACCCAGATAGGATCGATTTGTCCCATAACGCTAGGGAATAAGGCCTCGGGCTCTTGAGTAATAGGTACCTAGTTTCGTTTAACCTCTCAAACTTCAGCCTGAAGGTTGTCAATCTTGGACACGAGCTGAGCTAAAACTTTCGTCAGATCTGGCTACACAACTGGCCCTCTATCTGTGTTCTCCATGGAAAGAGAATAGATACCAAACTCAGATGAAGTAGTAAGGGAATGGACGGATCTCCGGGGTGATTTGACTAAAGATCGAAGCCAATAAGGAACATGGCTAAGGGCGTGCGATCGACCCGAGAAGGCGTAAAATGGGATTTATTTTTTGAAAAGAAAGAAGGAAAATATTTTTAACATTTTTTTTAGATTGAAAGACAAAATATTTTTTGATTTTTCTAATAAAAAAGAGAAATATTTTTGGATTTTTGATAAAGAAGGGAGAAATATTTTTGGTTTTTTGATAAAGAAAGGGGGAATGTTTTTGGATTTATTATAAAGAAAGGAGAATTATTTTTGGGAGACGGGTCTCAGCATGATTATTATTATTATGTTCTCACTTGTATTAAATTCTCCTAAATGCAAAAGGAAATTCCGGATGGGACCCGAGCCTGGAAAAGTTTGGTTTGTAGCATATGCAAAGCTACGGCTGGACTTGTAACCAGGCTCACGAGCAGGGTCCCATTTTAAAAATGCACAAAAATTTGGGCGGCAGGCCGACTCGGAATTTCGACATAGTTTCGCGTTAAAACTAACACTCTAACATATGTGTCCTAGGCTTAACACCTATATGCAGGTATGCAGTTTGGTTGGATGAATTGGAAAGTGTTCCCCCCTTTGGCGTGGCTTTCTCGATATACGTCTTGCTTTTGAGGGCAATCGGTATGTATAGACAAATAATTTGATATACCTGAGTGTACATGAATTGCCTCACTATATACCTCGTGGGGACGGTACGTGTGAGAGTGAATTCGATATACTAGATGTACGTGAACGAGTTCCCTGCGATATACCTCCCGTCATGACTTCGGTCAAGCGGTATGATGCGGGGGAACTGTTCGATATACGTCGAAGGTACTTAGACAATGGAAGGTGAGAGTCATATCGCTTAGGGTAACTGCGCCCTGCCGGACCAGCGCCCATCACGAAGTGACCCTCCAATTACTGGACAAAATTTGGTCAATCACAAGATATCGTGCGAATCATGCATGATTCTCTTATTACTATCTTATGAGAGTATCTTTTTTTATCATTCCAAACAGGGAGCAAAGTATGAGTACCAATGGTATACCAAGTATGGGTGGGTGATGCGTGCAACATGGGGATATATGTGATCCCTGGTGCACGTGGTTTGAAGTGTACATAGAGAATTTTCTACAAGTGTGTGAATATAAGCATAAGAATGTGGTACACATGAATAGTAAAGAGGGACATGCACATAATGGGGATATATAAGGAAATAAAACACCCATGTAAATAGAGTCTAGCCCTCAAAATGAAGTAATCCCCAGCAGAGTCACCACTGTGGAAATCCTACTTTCCGATCCTCGCGGTGGGATAGGAGAAGAAGAGAGGAGGGGGTGTATCCCCTTCATCTCTGGAGGATCTTGGTCCAGCGCATCTCTCTCGAGAGCGCTTCGGTCGACGTCGATAATGAGGTGAAAATGTAGAGAGATAGAGATGCCAGTCTATTTTACTCAAAAAAGACAAAAGAAAAAAGGGAGTCATCCTGAAGGATAACATCCAAATACATACTGATACATATGAAACCAAAATGATTCGAAAAGGGTTTGGAGGATTAGTTGTGAAATGGGAAGGTGTTAGGAACCCATTCCGCCATTACGATCTCTCATGAGTTATTGATATTTTCCTTTATTTACAGAGAGAATAAAGAAAATTGGACCTTCTTGAAGATCTTAAGCTTAATCTTGGATGTTGGAGAGCATCCCTTTCACTTGACTGATGATGGAGGATACTTAATTCACCAAGTTTGATGAAAAATGTGAAGAAAGGTGAAGGTTGGAAAGGGATTTGAATGTGGAAATCACGCTGATTTCGAGAGGAGTTTTCTAAGTTTGCTGAGAGTGATGAATCTATGATATTCCTCATTTTGAAATGAGGTTTGGTCCTCCTTTTTATAGGCCTAGGGCATTGCCAATTGGCATAGCCTTGGTCCTTCCAATCGGTAGGTGTGTTTAGGCACACTGCCGATAGGCAAGGTTTGGAACCTGCCATTTGGTAGTCTCTTTGAGGTTTCTTCGAAAAATCGATGGTAGAGCGCGAACCATTGATTCGAATCACGTACGGGTTGAACCATTGGAAATTTACTTCAGAGACCATCAAAATTCATTAGACTTCTCCCGAGTCCGGGAGTTGTCTTTGGGTCAAATGTGGCTTAGAAGCGTTCATCAGTCCTTTGGACGGGGGATCATCGGACGCAAACAGATTGTTCGTCAGCATGGTAAGTCAGAATCGCGCACGGGGCGAACCTTTGGAAATATAAGGAGATGTACTTTGACATTCCAAAGAGCTTGACTCGGTTTGGGGAGTTGACCTTTGTCAACCGAGGCTTGGAAGTTCTCAGTAACCTTTCGAAGTAAAACAAATTGTTCGTCCATACTGTAAGTGAGAATCGTGCACGAGGTGAATCTTTGGAAAGAGGTTTCAGTGCCTTTCGAAGATTCATTCAGTCTCGATCGAGATGAAGAGCTGAGTTTGGTCAAACGGAGCTTATGAGCGTCCGGTGACCTCCTCATCGAGTTTCAGGGGAAAACAAGTCGTTCGTCTGCATAGTAAGTCAGAATCGTAAACGGGGCAGACCGTTGGAACGGGGTTTTAGTGCCCTTTAAATATTCATTCAGTCTTGGTCAAGCTGAAGAGTTTGAATTTTGGTCAAACGGAGCCTGGGAACGGAGCATGGCCTTTAGGTCAGTACTCGAGGTATGACTTTGGTTAAAAATGATGAAGGGAGGTGTTAGGGACTTAAGTAGAGGTTATGGGGTATTAATGGGGTATTTACACCCTTTTATAGACAAAACCCACAATTTTTTTTGGGGGTGATAATAGAGATATAGACATACAAGTTGAAAAATTAGACTTACCTTCCTATGAATAAATAAATTTTTAATTTTTTTTTAATGAGTATGCATTACAAAATATTTTTTGGGGTGTAGAGAAAAAATATTTTTTTTTTCTTTTTTGGGGGGAATTATGTACCAATTTGTTGGTTTGGATATGAACTATCTTTTATTCTAGCGAGGATATTTTAAATATTTTTCTGGGGGTTCTACCTAGTCGAGTTGGGCTGCATCCTGCAATTAATATTTAAATAATGCAATTGACTCTATATGTATTGATCAATCTCTTTTGAAGTCTTTTTCTCAATTATCCATTGGGAATCAAGGAAAATATAGATAGCGAGATTTTGAATGAGATGTCTTTTTTGTAGTAGTATACTGAAGCGAAAAGGAAACATAAAGCATTCGGAGAGAAAAAAGGAGAAGTGAGCAACCAACAAAAGACCTCTCTGGTATACGTACATAGAAGCATAGACACAAAAAAAGGAAAAGCGAACGATAACATTAATTAAATACTTGGTTATTTTTTGTGTTCGCCATCGAAAGGATACTGAAAAGTGAGGTTGGGTCGTCTGAGTCTCTTCTCATTAGATTCCTTTACGCATCCATTCCTCAGATACGAAGGAGCCAGTGGAATTAAATCCTCGAGTTATATGCTACTCCATTGATGCTGGAATCCATCAATCATTATTACCAAACTTGGAGTTGAGATGGAAGGCACGACAAATAAATTTAGTGATCGGTATGCTAAGCTCATGAAAGGATCCTGATGCAGTCAATTCCACCATGGCTCCAATGCTTGGATGGCAAGATATGTCTATAGCTTGATGTTTCTGATTACAAATTTGCTGGCCTGGGCAATTCGTGATTATGGCCACAGTTCCTTGACAAAAATAGAGAGACTTAAAGGTTTCCATGGTGTCAAATACTGTTTGGGTGCGGAAGGAGTTTTGAGAGTGAGATTGGGATTCTTTACATTCGATTTCACAATGTTCCTTTCTACAGTTGGTACCTCAAAATTGCACCAGCCTAGAGAATTACGGCATTCTGGATGGTGGTCTACGAATATTCTCTTAATGATTTAGATTTATGGGGATATTACGCATTTTGGTGCCAGGATATTTCTATTAATTTAACTAATAAGTATAATCAATTTTTTCACATGGTTGAATGATTGTTGTCAGTCTGACAATCCTACCGATAGATGCCACATCCATGTGATGTTACTCGCAACTACTGCATATGTTGTATGCATACTAGGGATTATTTTGATGTACATTTGGTACACCCCACAACCATCTTGCCTTCTTAATATTTTCTTCATCACCTGGACACTAGTATTGCTCCATCTAATGGCCAGTGTCTCTCTCCTCCCACAAGTTAATGTTGGCTTTTTTACTCCAGGATTTATGGGGCTTTATGTGGCGTTCCTCTGCTGGTCTGCAGTAAGAAGTGAACCGCGAGAGGATAGATGTATCAAGAAAGCGAAAACTGCAACGAGAGACTGAATTAGTATCACAAGCTTTATTATTGCAATACATGCAATCATCATTGTAACAGGCTTCTTGGTTTTTAATTTTTTTGTATCTTTAGCTTCCTTATTCTATATTTCCCCCTAGGTAGGGCTTTTCTATCTAATTTAATAAATCTTGGGGGTTCTCCTTTTTCTTCAAAAAAAAAAAACATTGCAATATTTTCGACGGGCATTGATTCCAAATGCTTTCAGTTCAGGAAGGGTAAGACATTGGATAAAGATAATGTTCGCTATAGTTATGGATTCTTTCATTTTGTTTTCGCAACTCGTTCCATGTACTTTGCAATGGTATTGATTGGTTGGAATTCTCATCATTCCATGAAAAAGTGGACAATTGATGTTGGCTGGACCAGTACTTGGGTCAGAATAGTGAATGATTGGCTCGCAGCTTGTGTTTATATATAGATGTTGGTGGATCCAATTATATGGAAAAACAGACAAGCAACTGAGTCGGCATGAGCAATTTGAAAGGCTTGTTGTCCAAAATTTTCTACGAGATTTGGGTATCTCAAGTAAAGAACATTCATCATAGCGATTATATAGAGTTTTAGGCCTCCTAGACAACTAGCTCGCGCATCGGACGGGTTTACACCTAGTGTATTATCAAAATTGGATCTTTAACTCAACCTTATCCATGTATATTCTAACATAGATGATATAATGTCAATTCTTTCACCCATTAAGGATGTCTACTTACCCAATCGATTAATGATTTGAAATTATTTAGTCAACCTTAAAAATAGTACCTTCTTTGTAATGTTTATACCGAATAACAGATGTACACCAATAGAAGCAAGGAGGAAAAAAAGAAGAAAATTATTTGTGTTACATATGGAGTATTAAGATCAGCTTCTGAACCTAGTTTTAATGCTTAATTTTATTTCTTATAATATTAGAGGCATATATGTGCACTTTTATGGAAAATTAAATCATGAATATAGGTATTCTTACATATGTATGATATAATTTGAAGTTTGCATAACAAATGGGGTTCATTTTTGCAGAACGAGATGGATGATCTAGAATTGCAACATTCAGAGACCGTGGAGACCGGTGTTGCACGAGATGAGATATTTGGGCAAATGATGGGACCCAAAAGACATGGGCGTGTGCGCACATTTGGACTTGGTGTCACTTTGAGTATAATATTTGGACCATCATATAAGCAATCCCAATATGAGTTGAAAGATATTTAGACACGACATCAACGAGAGCTAGAGAGGATGCGACGTGAGATGGAGGCTGAACATGAGAGAATGCAATGTGAGATAGAGGCAGAATATGAGAGGAATCAAGCTGAAATGAAAGACAAAATGGAAGCTCATATGCAAGAAAATATATTTGCTATGGAATCTCGAATGAATGAACGGGTGGAAGATCATATACGGGATTTTATGGAGTCTCTGCATTCTATGGGTGATTTTATCCAATCTACGCGAGATGTTTCTTTAGGCGCTAAACAGGTCAATTTTTATTAATGATTGGATGTATAAGTACAACTTCTTAATTTTATGCATTACATCTAATATTTTTATGTATTCTAATTTGTAGGTTCCTATCAATGCCAATGTTAATCCTGTAACATCACCAGAGTTTCCACTATTAGCATCTAAGGTTCAATCGCAACGTCGATCGCAATCCTCAATGAAGGCACCGCCACAAATCATATCGCGAACTCAACTTCGAAACTATTGCGGGGTTGGTATTTTTGTCTATAAAATTCTTCATGGCACATTTTAAAGCAAGAGCGTTAATATTTTCATCGTTTGATGCATATAAGATTCATTATATATATGATAGTTATACTCGTTCTAATGGTAATTCGTTGAATATATGTTGATGGAACTAGTTTATAAGGTTATATATGTTGAAATTGGTGGAAGGGATTTATTTGTGGTTTAATTTGGTGGTTGTTACTGTAGTTGAGTTAAATTTGAATGTTAAAATACGTTGGTTTTCATGAATAAACAAAGGAAACTCTGTCGATTTTTTTTTTAAATAATAAGCATGTTAAACATGTTTTGGTACTATATAACTATTTATTTTATTAACATCCACGCGTTTTTCTCACTTCACTTATTCGATTGCATGGAAAAAACAGTATATATTGTAATGGCCAACAACGAAAAAAGTGGCTACAATTTTTATTTGGGTCGGGTCGTAAACTTCATAAGCTATATGGAAATATTATTTGCTAATATATTATATTTTTGTTCTGTATTTGAAAATTTGTATACATAACTATTTTTCAGTTCGCTTGTACAAGTTGCAAGTTTACATTATTACTATAAAAGTTGTTGATTTGAAAACATTGAAACTAATTACTATTCCTCTTCCAACTATTTTCTTGTTCGAATTTTAGGAGTGTATGAAGAAGGCAAAAAATACCAACTAATTGAAAAGTTTAATTGGGAAGTAAGTCACTAACTACCTTTCATTTTTCTTCGGTGCATCACTTTTACATTGACTTATTTACTTTTTAATACTTATTTTCTTTCTTTTTTACAGGTGGTTTGTTCATGCCCATAGTCGCGGAGACATCGTATTGATTGTTTTGAACAATATTCTAGCATTTTTTTTATGATGATATATGTTTCATATTTTGTTTGGAATATTTGGATACCAATTTTTGTCTTATTGGTAGAAAATTTTGGGATGTTTGAAGATACACTTTCTTTATTTTGTTTTGGGATGATTAGATATTATAATATACTGACGACACATTTTCTTCATTTTCTTTTGGAATGGTTAGATATTATAGTATATAGTTTTTCTTTGGTTGATTGAGAATTTCTTTGAGGGATCAATTATAATATTAATGATGGGTACTTGCATATTATATGGCACTTAAAATATCTACGCTTTACAAAAAAATATGTTGGAATATAGTATGGAAAAAATTCGTTAACATTGTGATGTTTTCAAGTAAATGATTGAATCTTGTGTTAATATCTTAATTTAATATTCCCGGCGCTTTTGGGGAAACGTTGAGACAAAACCCGACGTTTTCTAAAAAAAGTCGCATTTATACGACAAGGAAGGGACAATTGCCGACAGTTAATAAACGTAGCAGGAAGCGTCGGGAAATGAATATCCGACGTTTTTAACAAACGACGGTTATTTCCCGATTGTGGATACGCCGACATTTTTTAAAAACATCATCCAAACGTTTGTATTTCTATTTTTGACGTTTTTAAAGTTTGTTCCGGCATTTACAAAACGTCGTTATAACAAGTTTTCTTGTAGTGTCTTTATTCTTCTTTCTTATTAACGCATTTTTCAAGACATTATTTTTTTTAAGAAGAGCACCCTTACTTTTTTTTCTAGGTGGCTAGACCGGTGGGTGAGCTCTTGAATGACCTGGGGCCTACATAGAAAATAGAAGCAGTTAAACAAGAAAAAATTTATGTAAAACCAAAACTTTAAAATAAGTTTAAATCCTTACTATCACATTGTGACAAATCCCTTCTTTGTGAATGAGCTCCAAAGGGAAGGTCCTTAGGTTGACCATGTGATAGGGCAATATGAATGCTTGCGCAACGGAGTTCACAACATACGAATCTCAATGAGCTAAATTAGCAAAAGTAATCAGCTCTTTACCTTTTTAAAAGGCACTATTCTATGGATATGCTCTATTAATATATAATAGGGGAGTCTTTTGATAACCCTGTGGCTGAGGGTGGGTTTTGATGTTGTAAGGACAATTTTTCCATCTTTATGTATATGTTATGTCATACGCCGTTACAAGATTGTTGGTTGAAAAGATCACATCGTCATCAACAAAATCCGAAGATCAAAAGAAGAAAGAATTTGGGAATCAGACCTGGCCGGACCGATCCGACCATCTACCGGACCGATCCGTTTTGTCAGACTCCAGTAGCCACCGGATCCATAGCAAACCGATGAAGGCAAAAGTCCCGGACCGATCCGATGCCAACCAGACCGATCCGGTTTCAGAAAAAGAACCGATCCGACTTACCCGGACCGATCCGCCTAATCGACCGGACCGATCCGGCGAGGATAATCACTGCCAGATCGTGCAGCCGATTTTGAAGGGTTTCGATCCCTTATTTAAACCACGATCAGCAGTTGGTTTTCTTAAGACTTATACACGGTTTTCAGAGCATATCAACCCTAAAGTCTTCACCTATTGAGTCCTATGATTCTAGGTTTTTAGATTCACACATCTTCCATATCTTTGTGAATCAAATTTGGTAACCCAAAGAACACCATTGATGTTGTTCAACCCTTTGTGAAGTGGACCGCTTCTTCCTCTTCATTGCAGCCCTACTGGACAGGGATTGTTCCAGCCGCAAGCCCTACTGGAAATGGATTTTCTTCCAGCCGCGACTACAGAATCCGATACCCGAGGGTAATTCTTAGTCAACCTGTATTTCATTGTAATCCGATTGTAAACCGTATTTTACAAATTATAGTGATATACAAATGGTTTTGCCCCTGTGGGGGATTTTTCCTGAAACTTTGTGTGTTGAATAATTCTTGCATGATTTCATATTGTCACACCTAGTTGCATGCTTAGGGTTAATTTGGATTAAAAGGCATTTATTATATTGTTTCCTTATTTGAACGCAAGCGCCAACTCTTTCAAATTGGTATCAGAGCAGGTTACGCTAATCTATCGCGTATTCCTTTTTCCGCAAAATTTTTCTAAAGATATCAATTTTTGAAATAAATTGATTTTTGAAAAGAGCGTGTTCAAATGGAGAAGTCATATTATAAAATGCCTATTTTTGACGGGTCAAATTATGCTTATTGGAAAGCCCGTATGAGGTCGGCTTTAAAAGCCATTGATGAACGGGTATGGATTCTTGTTGAAAGAGGGTGGACACCTCCCTCCGTCACTGTTGAAAATGTGACAAATTTAAAATCTGTCACGCAATGGACCGAAGATGAGTTTAGATGGTCTTCCTTTAATTCTAAGGGACTGAGTGCTATTTCTGCTTCCATCACTCCGGATGAGTTCAAACGCATAATGACGTGCACCACGTCAAAGGAGGCATGGGATGTTTTGCAACTTACCCATGAGGGTACGAACGCGGTTAAAGAGTCTAAATTACAAAATTTGGCCACCCAATTCGAGACTATCACCATGTCTGAGTCCGAATGCTTTGATGAGTTTTTTGCACGCTTGTCGGACATTGTTAACTCTAGTTTTAATTTGGGTGAGGTAATTGATAACACGCGTGTCGTTAAAAAGATTCTGAGATCTCTCCCAAAACGCTTTATTCCTAAAGTCACTGTTTTGAACTCGTTGGGAAATTTGAAATCACTTAAGTTGGAAGAACTTGTAGGAGATCTTCAAACCTATGAGATTGACATGTTTCCCAAAACCATTAAGGCTAAGGATAATGGGATTGCTTTAAAGACTCATTTTCAGAAAAAGAAAGAAAAAGTTTTTGAGTCCAAGTCTGAATGTGATTTTGACTTAGATGACTTGGCCCTGTTTGCAAAAAATTTCAAAAGAATTCTCAAATTCAAGAAAAGTGGAAATTTCAATGATAAAAAGAATGTTGAGAAAAATACTTCTGAAAAGGAAAATGAGAAAGATTCCAAAGACCCTCCTAAGAAAGACAGTGAGAGATGTTTTGAATGCGATGGTAGGGGTCATAGAGCGTTTGAGTGTGCCAATCGTCTGAATAGAGAGAAAGGGAAAGCTGTCCTGAATGCTACCCTTAGTGACGACAGTGATGTCGAGTCGGTGGACTTGGGAGATGAGTCACCGCATGGGCGTAACTTCACCGCGTTCATGGCTAGTCATGTGAGTTCTTCTAGTGCACCTCACGACGACGAGGATGCTGACTCACAGGGACACCTCGACAGTGAGAGCGAAGAGTGTGAGGGGGAGGATGATGAGGAAAGTAAGAGCGAGTGTGATCTTCAACACGTCTACGCTGAGTTGTATTCTGAGTCATTTGAAACCAAGAAGCGTAATAATGCTTTAGCTCTTAGGATCACCGCCTTAGAGAGAGATTTAAGATTGTTTGGAGAAAGAGAGAGTTGTGATGAGAGTGGAAAAGAAAGAAAGAAAGATCTTGAGAAGATAAGATGCTTTGAGTGCGATGGGATAGGGCACAAGAAATTTGAGTGTCCCACTAGACCTAAGAGAGAGGGCAAGAAAGCTGCTATGCCCACTTCTCTAAGTGATAGTGAGGGTGATAATGGTGATGATAGGTTGATCCAAAATGCCTTCAGAAAGTTGTTTATCGAGACCATGGAAACAAAAAGGTCAAATAGGATCCTAGGTCTTCTTATTCGTGAATTAAAGGCAGAAAGTGATGAGCTAAAAAGAGAAAAAGGTGACTTGTCCAACACGGTGTCTAGTCTGATGACACGTGTATCCCATCTCGAGGATGACCTCAATCAAGCACAAGAGGTCCAAGTCACATTAAAGAATGCTCCCGAGCCTATATCCACCGTTGTGAGTGAGGCCCATGGGTGTCCGTCTAGGAATATTCACCCCAAAATTGTTGATAAATTACTTCCTAGACCGGTTTATGTTTGCTCCCACTGCAAGAAACGCGGGCATCTTAGGGAGTTTTGTTCTAAGTTGGGTTTTGTGCCACATCATGCCACTTCACACATTCATGCACATGCACCCACTCATGATTCTTTGCCTGCTCATTTTGATAGAGAGTTTGCGCATATTCGCGAGCAAGTGAAGTTTTTGATCAAGACTACACATGATCTAGTGGAGTTGGTTCAAAAGATGTCACCATCTTTGGAAAACTCCACCGTTACTCCCGGTTGAGATCTAGTCTTGTTTACTAGCATAGGGTGTTTTTCATGATGACATTGGTTGCCTATTGCTAGTATGTATCATTTTTGTATATATTCTTGTTTTTGAAAAATACAAAAAGATTTTCTTTTTAGAAAAATTTTCAGAAAAGCACAAAAAGATTTTATTTTGATAAAATTTTTGAAAAAAAATCAAAAAGAGATTTGCTTTTTATGGATGAGCATTTAAGATAGCCAAGTCACAACTTCATTTCATATATCCATGTGACTGTTTGATAGAGATTTGAGAGGCTACATCATTTCATCCATGTGCTTAACATTGATTGGAGTCCTTGAGATGTAATTAGTGATATTTCCTACATGCTTGACTCCTATATCCTTTTTTGCACACATGCACGGCTATATTTGATTGTTGCACTTGTCAATCTCATGTTGGCTTGAGTGTTTCCATCTCAATCCTGTCTATACAATGTATAAAATGCGATAAAACTTGACAAGATTGGATTGCATGTAAAAACCGTTTTGGTGAGACTGTGTGTATTTTTTCATAACGGGGAGGGGCTGCGAAAGTTGATTCTTATCCTTTGCGCAAAAGCCACCGTTAAAAAGGACCTAAAAAATGGAGGAATTTTAATATCCGAGGTCCTAAGAGGTTAAAAGAGCCCGAAAAAAAATTGTTAAGGCAATAAAAATCAATACTTGCCATATATGGGCCATTTAGGTTTTCACCACCAATTCTCCAAAGTTTGAGAATTTAGTATACCTCTATTCAAAATATAAATCTGAGGGAGTTTGGAGACTGAAAAACGGGTTTGCACTTCCTTGAAAGTCCTGAAAACGCATGAAAATCATTTTGGACGTTATTGGTGTAGAAATCACTTTGAGCTTTGATTTGTAGATTTGATAGTCAATGTCATATATTTCCAATCTTTTACACCAAAGGAAGCATTTGAGTTCATTCGTTAGGAATATCCAATATTCATCGTGCACATATGTCATGTTTGTATGCTTTTATTTTCCTATTGAATTTTGATCACACCCATTCTTTTACGCTATCACCGACTTGGTTGTTTTATGTTCATTCATGGTGTGATTTTATGCCTTGTGACATCCCGGTACTTGATTGCTTGATTTATTTCTCTCATTTGTCTATTTGGGGACATCATAAAAAGGGGGAGAATGAATTATCTGATTATGGGGGAGTTTTTGAAATTCTGAGAATATCATCTTACATTGATATATATGCTTAATGTTTATCTCATTTCAAAACTCGATACGTCACTTGGTATTTGCTTTATCTCATGTGTGTAGGTACATCATTGATAATCCCATAATACACACCCTGATGAGAAAAGCGTGAAGATTCCTGAAGAATTGAAGAACAAACGATGCAGTCTTATTCACTTGTACTCTTTCAGTTTTGGGTTCATGGAAGGGTATATTTGTATAGGAAATTTCATATTTGATAATTCGGATTTTTTATGTTTGTTCCGGCATAGACATAGGGGGAGATTTGTAAGGACAATTTGTCCATCTTTATGTATATGTTATGTCATACGCCGTTACAAGATTGTTGGTTGAAAAGATCACATCGTCATCAACAAAATCCGAAGATCAAAAGAAGAAAGAATTTGGGAATCAGACCTGGCCGGACCGATCCGACCATCTACCGGACCGATCCGTTTTGTCAGACTCCAGTAGCCACCGGATCCATAGCAAACCGATGAAGGCAAAAGTCCCGGACCGATCCGATGCCAACCAGACCGATCCGGTTTCAGAAAAAGAACCGATCCGACTTACCCGGACCGATCCGCCTAATCGACCGGACCGATCCGGCGAGGATAATCACTGCCAGATCGTGCAGCCGATTTTGAAGGGTTTCGATCCCTTATTTAAACCACGATCAGCAGTTGGTTTTCTTAAGACTTATACACGGTTTTCAGAGCATATCAACCCTAAAGTCTTCACCTATTGAGTCCTATGATTCTAGGTTTTTAGATTCACACATCTTCCATATCTTTGTGAATCAAATTTGGTAACCCAAAGAACACCATTGATGTTGTTCAACCCTTTGTGAAGTGGACCGCTTCTTCCTCTTCATTACAGCCCTACTGGACAGGGATTGTTCCAGCCGCAAGCCCTACTGGAAAGGGATTTTCTTCCAGCCGCGACTACAGAATCCGATACCCGAGGGTAATTCTTAGTCAACCTGTATTTCATTGTAATCCGATTGTAAACCGTATTTTACAAATTATAGTGATATACAAATGGTTTTGCCCCTGTGGGGGATTTTTCCTGAAACTTTGTGTGTTGAATAATTCTTGCATGATTTCATATTGTTTCAATCACACCTAGTTGCATGCTTAGGGTTAATTTGGATTAAATGGCATTTATTATATTGTTTCCTTATTTGAACGCAAGCGCTAACTCTTTCAGATGTGACAGGTGGTGGTGAGGTGCGAACATTGGAAGGAGACTTGTTCATCCTTCTCTTTTTATCTAGTTCAATCGGCCTTTCCTTATCCTTTTGCTGCTCCAACACGACTGCCTCTTTTTCTACGAGGGACATTACCTTCTTCTTTTTTCTAGCATCGCTTGAGGTGCCTACTTTCCTTAGCATCCCCACTTATTTAGGTTGTACCTGATGGATGTTAATTAAACCAATCGTCTAGGTTTAATAGTCATATTTTAAAGATTACCAGGGAGTGGGGGAAAGGTGAAGTCTCCAACATGCAAGTTCTCATCTTCTTCCCGATGGTAACTAAAGATGCCGACCTATTCGTATGAAAAGGAGGCTCGAGGTCATCCAAAAGAGGATATGCATATTTTTTATTCCTCTCTTCTTCTTCCTTTTGGTCTTCACTAAATTGGATTAATACAATATGAATGGGGGTAGACTCCCTAAGGTAAACTCCCATTGTATCCTCGCTTCGAATAGGGGTGGAAGTTGGGATGGAGGGGTCACTAACCACTAAGTAATGGGCTGTAGTGACTTCTAGGACTGTTATGAAATTATTGGCAGGTCGTAACCGAGCAATACATAGAACGCTATCCAATGAGATCTCATACCGAATGGGGTTCTTCTTTTCCAAATGATGTCAAGATCACGCAAATTGACTTCAAAGACTTTCTTATTCCTATTTCGATGTGGTGTGGATAAAATGAAGACTAATTAGTAGAGAAAAAAAATACAAGTTTGTATATTGATTGGTGGGCGACCTATTAGGGATTTGACCACTGTAGGTATCCAAAGACCTATGTGATTCTCACCAAACAGAATCCCAAAAAACACAAGACATTTTTTACTGTCTTTTTTATGATGTAGGAAACCACATAATTAAGCTGTGAAACTTTTCCCTAACCTAGATATGATAAGGATATGACCTAGGGTAATCTCTCCAGTCATAGTGATTCCTAATTTTATTTAAGCCAAGGTTAGTTCTATAAATTTGATTTATAGAGATTGTGACCATAACATTCCGATAAAATCAACCGTTCTCCTAGATTGGAAGTATTTCATATTAATGGAGTACTTCCACCAGTTATGGGTGGAGGGAAAAAATATTCCCCTCTATCGTAGAAATCATCATAAAATCAACTTCATGGTTAAGTCATAATGTATCCTCCTATTCCAGTGAAGTTCGAATGTAAATGTTGTTTGGAATTCAGTATTTTGTACAAAAATCTTCGAAGTCATTTTATGAAGAAACTTCATAATTCCTCAAGAGCCTGGACATGGAAAGGGGTATGAGAATAAAAAGACGAATAAAATAGTAGAGAAAATCTATCTGGTTTGAGAAAATTATAGAGAGAGAGGGAGAAAGAGAAACGGACTATACCTTGAAATGGAGCAAATACGAGAGAGAGAGAGAGAGAGAGAGAGAGAGAGAGAGAGAATCCTTACGTACTTTATAAAACACATACTAGTCAAAGTGGTTTTTTAGAAACGGTTATCATCAACCCACATAAAATCTCCCCCACTCCACATACATTTCTAGTATCACTTTGTGCCACTAAAAGTGTCACAAAATTTCTTTAAATGTGTGACTAAAAGTGTTTTGGAGCGGAAGGGAATATGGGTGAAGTGTGAATAGCCCAATTCTATTCTTTGTATTAGAATCGTATATGTGTGGTGTGGGAAAAGCATATGTCTGATTATACTTCATTATCTTTAAATATTTCACCTCAGGAAAAATAAGCACAAACTCCTTAAGCCAAGTACCATTGACCCAATAGCATGTTGAACGTTTGCCTAAAAGTATTTTAGAGTGGGGTGGAATATGCCTGTAGTGTCAATATCCACATCCTATTCTTTGTACTAGAATTGTATATGTGTGGAATGGGAAAAGAATATGCTTGATTGTACTTCATTATCTGTAAATATTTTACCTCAATATCAAACTCCTTAGGCCAAGTGACCATTGACCCAATAGCATGTTGAACGTGTGTCATCTCTTCACCAACAAGTACATGGAGTGAAACATTGGCAAACGTAACTTTTGTGATAGAGACACGAAAATTTATTTCTCCTGATTCATCATTATGAATCATTTTACGAGGTGAAATACTCTCATAAATAGTTCCCAATCCATTGATGTTTTTTTTACAATTGCCAACTTAAATTTTTTCACCTATAATAAATAAATTAAAAATATTATTCCATGGTGTAAATGTATAAATATATGAACAAAGTTTTGTGAAAAAATAAATACCTTTACAATAACCAATGTAGTCCCCGATACAACTCCATGTGCCTAGATTTCCCATTAGTTTTTAACTATGCGTAAAAGAAATTTAATTAGTAACGGTTACACTAACACAACATGGTAATAAATTGTACTTGCAACTCCATTACCTCTGAACAATGAAATTTTCTTTTATGACCATATTTTCCAACATATTCATATTCATATGAAATTATTTCTTTTTTCATTTTTCTGAGTATTCGAACTAACTTTCTTAAACGAACCTGCATTAATTAAATCATTTGGAAATTGCACGTCATTTTGCAATTGAATTATTTTTTTTTGCTACTCCTATTATCCTTTTTTACCCTCCATCCTTATTTGTTATCCCCTATAACTTTTACTCCAACTCTTTAAGATATTTCTTTGAACCATGTCTGGGAATATCGAAGTGGATCTTGAGGGTGAATCAAAATCCTAAACCCCTCACTCGACTGGAGTGATCGTAGTTTCCCAATTACATAATAGGGATATCCAAACTTTCTTGAGTGAGTAGATTACCAACCTTAAATTTTGTTCTCAATGCATCCTAAAAAGGTTTAATATTTATCAATCAGATTAGTTTCTATGTTGTGAAATAAAATCAAAATTATGTATAAAATCATTATTTTTTAGCAATTTCCTTGGTTTCATCGACCCCATATCCACCGACTTTTTTCTACCACGACTTCATCCATAAGAAACTTCGATCATATTCATATGAGGGGCCCATTTCCTCTATCCATTATAATTCAGTACACATAAAAAATTAAATCAGTGTCCCCCCCACAATATATTCAAAACAATTCAGCAACAAAAGTTCCCTACTATAAACTTACAAAATCTTCAGTTAGACGAGTGTATGTTTTGTTATTGACATGATAATTATATTTATTCCTTGATCAAGTTTAATGATTCTTCTTGCTTAAGTTCTTCTTATTGAAACATAAGAATAAAGATGACATAGTTTTAGTTTTAATAAACACAGACCCAAACTTTATATTTAAGGGTGAGGTAAAATTATAACTCAATATTTTCAGTGATCCTTTCATTTACAATTCATCCCAAGTTGACTGATCAATGAAATTATTACACTTCGGTGGAGTATGTTGAAGAATCTCGGGCCTATCTCTCAACCAATTGATATATACTTTAGTGAGGGTTATTTTGAATGTCCTCTAACAAATGCCCATTGATTGTAACACCCTCATTCTGGGATTTCGGTTAACATAAAATATAATAGATATAATGAGAGAAAAGTTTCATTAGAGCATATATAGATTAAGTAACTTTGGATTTGCTAGCCCCGGAGTGAGCGTGGTGCCACTACGTCTGGGTGGAGCTTTGGTGCAACGATGGATGTAGGATTTCTTATCTCTCATTTTTCTGCATCCCCCTGAGGTCAGGTTATCAGTCAAAGGTTTTTGGAATATGAGTGACTTTCTCCTAAATGTAATTTCACACCATGTCTTGTTTTTTGTGCACACACCTTTGGTTAGAGTGGCTTTCATGCGAAAGAAGCGAGTGTCGTAAGTTGTTTAGAGTCACTAGTTTGTTTTATAACGTAGAGGGGGTTTGAAGGTAATCCTGAGATTAGTGATAATCCTCCCATTAAAAATAGTGTTCGGGATTAAGGCAGCGAGGAAACTCAGCGTAGCAGCTCAGCGTGGCAGCTCAGTGTTTGGGATGAAGGCAGCACTGCGAGGCAACTCAAGTGAGGCAGTTTAGCGTGGCAGCTCATACTTTAGCTTGTTGTGTTACTTAGTCACATTGTATCTTTGTGTATGTTGACTATAAGTTATAACGATTGTAATGATGTAATGAGCATAATATTTTAGTGTGAGGTTGAACGATACTCGCAAGAGACCAGGCTTGGCAGGGCATGGGATAGTTTTCATGCTCTATCAAATGACCTCGCCATGGGAACTTTAGAGGGACTTGGTTTTGAGGATTGAGAAGTGAGGCATCGTTGGGAGTTGTCCTGACCATATTAGATACACTTGGTAAAATAACAAAGAACCTTAATCTTCGAACCTCAGGGGGAGCAGCCTTGAGTTCCATCGGGCGTTGAGTTGTGGACCAAATAGCCCTCTACTTAACGTCACATCTATCATATGTGATGTCACTAACCAGCAAGGCAATGTAAAATGTGCACTTGAGTAAACCACCATGGTATTTGGGGGTGTTAGGTAGTTGGTGAGCCACCTCTATGATGACAACCTCCTGACACACAGTGGTTAGGCAAAAGGAATGTCTTGGCATTTAATGTTTATGACATGGAGATAACTAGTGCATTAGGAATTTAATATTTGTGACATAAAGTATGAGGGATGTCTTTCATAGGCATTAATGATTGAGTTGCCTTGGGGGTAGCGTGTGGGGGTGGGGGGGGGGGGGGGGCTATTTAAGGACCCCAACAACCTCTGGGGAGAGGATGTTCCTTTTGAGTGTTAAGAAGTTAATACCATAGATAATATATATATCAAAGAGAGATTTATTACGAACCAGAGAGTTTACTCACCCACCATTTTCATTTATTACAAAGCTTTTAATATTCCACAGTGATCCTTGAAGGTGTTTGGAGTGTTTGGCTACCTGCCAAGGTGTATCTAGAGTGCTCATTTTCTCTCTCTCTAAAAAAAAGTTCCTTTAAAGTTCATTATTACTTTGTGAGTTATACACGAGAGATTTTTGAATTCAAACTGATTTTATCTTCACTAAGTTGTGTTTGTGTGTCCTGTAGTTAATCAATAGTGTTGCTGGTTAATTTGTCATTACTATACTCAAAAAGGGTTATGCCTACATCTAATCTAAACAACTCTCTTACATTTGGCGACTCTGCTGGGGAGGCATTCTTCTAAGCCAGGAGTATGGCGCAGGATAAAGTTAATCAAAGGCTTAACTTTGATGACATTCAACACAATGAAGAACAGGCGGCGAGAGAGATGGAGGCTTCAAATGATGGAGCCCCTTGACTAGAGGTAGCTCCAGTCCAGACAGCGATAAGTGTCCCAGTGGTGGCACAAGCTTCTACGAGCGCAGGGTTGGGACCATCCCAAGTGGCACTCCTCACGAATAAATTTTACGAGTTTTTGGAAACTCCTATAGCTTCAATGGTGTTGGGAGGATTTGAAGCCAACTCTTTTCTGACACCACTAGAAGCCCCAACAGCCCCACCAAGTGTAGTCATAATGGGAACGGTCCCAGATAGTACACCCTCTGTTGTAAATCCAACGATGGGAACCCCAGGAATGTCAACGGCTCCAACTGTGATGATTTCTCTAGCTGCAAAGGGCACTCAACCTATTGTTCTATCGATCGTCGCTTCAAAGACATCACCCATCAAAAAGATGAGGAAAAAGATGCTGAAATTCATGCAAGCCTCCTCGCAATCTTCGGGCGAGGTAGCTTCGGTATTTGATGAATTTCGGGCGCCTTACCCCCAGGAATACAATGATGAGACCTACCCAAAAGATTATATTCCTTATATATTTGAAAAATACACAGGAAAGGGTGGAAAACCGAAGGAACATATTAAATGCTTCGTTGAGCACTTGGGGACGCAATGCAATAACAAGAAACTCAGGTTAAGGGAAGATGCATGTTTTGTTCGTTCAGAAGTTGTTTCCGGTGGAAGATGAGTTTACTTTGACCCAACTGGGTAGGGAGAAGCAATGACCCACGAAAGAAGTGATGGCTTAAGTTTGAAGGTTTAGGGAAAGGTCTATTGATGTTAGGGAGGATGCCAAAGAGTCCAAGCTACTGCAGATCTTCATGGAGGGATTTCTTCTTGAGTACATCTTCCATATTATTAACGAGACGCGTGAGGGGACTTTTTAGGCGTTCCTAAAAGCAATAAGGAGTATCTCATTGGTTATACGACCAAACCCAGTGGTGGTGCCCATGGTGTTTAGGCAGTCGATGAAACCTGTGGGTGGGAGGTCTCAGTCCCCACGAGTAGGATATACTGAAGGAGCAAATGGGGGAAAGGTAACGAAGAAGGACAATAAGAGGAAGTTTGAAAGAGACATGGAAGACCCATCACTGTTGCCTTGTACAGTAGAAAAGGATGCTAGCTATTACAATGCAATGGTTCAAGGAGTAATAATGTATGAACCAAAGGGCATCCCCATTGGGGAACAAGACACTGCAACTAGGGAGGATCCCAAATATTACCAAATTTATTGAAAGATCCAACATCCAACGAAGACCTATTTCACGCTGAAAAGAATCATTAATTAATATGTAATGGTAGGAACGTTGCAAATCCCTCCGCAGAACATTAACAACAACCCACTCCCAGCACATGGGGCCAATATGGTGGTGACCTACAATGAGGAGGAAGAAAGAGAAGAAAGGGAGCCTACGATGAAGCAGGAGGAGTTTGAAGAAGCTTTGGAAGATTGTACTAAGTTAATGGCTACCGTAGTGTTAGCTTACTATGAAGAAAGTGCTAAGGATGTGAAGGACGCATATAGCGTTGAAGGTAAGGAAGCAGACCAATCCATAAAATACTGTGTCATTTTCAAATTCCTAAAGTTTACCTGGTTCATCAACCAAGTAAGGATACCAAAGGAGAGTAGAATGGAAATAACCCAGGCAATCCTTGACATTGCAAGGAAGAACGCAGTCCCTTTACTGAGATGGAAGGGACCCATGGCCAGGTTGGTAAATAGGTTTATGTCAGAGATAACTTTTAGCAATGCAAATAGGGCCGTAAGGTTCCCTTATAATAGGCCATTGTATGTGACTGCTATCATCAATGGAGTTAGCTTTCCAAGGGCTCTTATGGATGGGGGGGCCTCCATCAATATCATACCAATCAACTCTTTCCACGTAGGTAATATTCCAAAGGAAAGGTTAGTCCCCATGCCTTTGGTGATTTCAGGTTATGACAACCAGTCCTCCAAGTCCATCGGTTATGTGAACGTTGTGATTGTGATGGGAAATTTGAGTTTCCACATCAAATTCAACGTGATAGAGAGAGCAAATTCCTGCCAATTGTTGATAGTAAGGGTGAGGATGCACAATCAAGGGCTTGTTCCTTCGACGTATCACCAATGCGCCAAGGAAAATATTAAGGTAACGGAGGTGACCATTATAGCTTCGAAGAGGTCTTTCGCTGTTGAAGAAGCTCATGTGGTAGATGAATCCTTTTACGTAGAACTGGAGGAGGATGTAAGAGTCCTAACGAGAATATTTAAGGGAGCCTAGGTTCCCTCGATCAGAGAAAGGATAGGGCCCTTGAATGAGCAGAATAACGAAGTTACATACAGAAAAGGAGTGATGATAGAAGAAGCCCACCGGGTGGTCCCTCGGCCCCAAAACATCTCAAAGAATCTCAAAGACAGATGAGACCTTGAGTGAACCCAATGGAGTATGAGGTGCAATGAGCTTAACCAATTTTTAGCTGAGGCTTCTAGAGAGAAGAAGAGGAAGGTAATGTCGACTACCAGCAGAGAGTACAAAAAGGTGATTACCAAAGAAGGAAAAATGGTCTATCATGTGTAATCAATTAAGTCTGGACCACTATTGTAGTTAGTTGTCGTTATGAATATACAAGTTTTTATTATAACTGGAGTGGAGATGAAAGAATTGTAGAACTTCATAATATATGCAAACAGTTATAATATAAAGAAAAGACACGAAAAAACACACCTTTTCAGTCATTCATAAACTTTGGGGAATTATAAAATTGGGAGCTACTGCCCAAGAATCACATAAGAAGAAGAAGAAAAGGAAAATGTATATAAAAAAATTTCATTGGCCTAAGAAGAACAAGAGATCTGGAGCAGAGAAAAAATCCCTAGGAAGGCCCAAAGAAGCTACTAGGCAAGACTATTGAGCATTAATAGAAACCTCCAATCTCGTTTGCACTTATGTACGCTCGATGAAGAGTTTCTTTCATTTTAACTTCACCAAACGCATAGCCTCTTCGACCTCCTCTATCTCCTTATTAGCAACTTCATGTATTGGTGCTAGCTCAGCCAACTTAGCTTCCTCAGCCTATTGATCCTCCCAATGCTTATGTAGCAGTTCCCTATGACAGTCCATTCGATGGCCCTTCGTAGTCTTTAAGTGCGCAATCAACCAGCCAAAATGGAAGCCATCACAACCTAACTACCTTAGATAGCCCATGAATTTATTAAGGAGAGGTCTG
Source organism: Sambucus nigra (assembly GCA_949130495.1). Classification (NCBI taxonomy): domain Eukaryota; kingdom Viridiplantae; phylum Streptophyta; class Magnoliopsida; order Dipsacales; family Adoxaceae; genus Sambucus; species Sambucus nigra. The sequence goes on along the minus strand of OX422215.1, from coordinate 278,599,471 downwards.
GTAATATTTGGAGTAGGAGTGATGATGATATCAACAAAAACGATCGCCAAGCCCTGAAGCCTATAGCTCATTACGGGGATGCTAGAAAGCAGGCAATCCACAGTAAAAGTCGCAGGATGGTGGCTTTCAAGACACTCAATTACAAAATTATGTCTGGAAGGCATTTGAGGAGAATGTTGAAGGACCGTGAGGCAAAAGTCGTGAGGAAGCTCACAACCAGATTCAGTATCAGCAACAGCACCAGTCATGGAACCTTGGTCATCGTGATCAAAATCTTTTGAGATAAAGGGTTCCCGATAGGAGGAAGCAATGGGCAAAAGAACTGGTGGAGATTTCTCTTTCGCCAAAAAGGATTCATGAGCAACTTGAGAACGGGTAGAAGGAATAATGAGTTAAGTGAAAAAACTTAACAAGTGTTTTCGTTGTTATTATTAAGTCACCATTATAGGTGGAGTTTACGAAACATCTTAACAAGTGTTTTTGCTGTTAACTCACCATTATAGGTGGAGTTTGTGAAAAATCTTAACATGTATTTTCATTGTTAAGTCACTATTATAGGTGGAGTTTGTGAAAAATCTTAACAAGTGTTTTCATTGTTAAGTCACCTAACAAGTGTTTTCGTTGTTAAGTCACCATTATAGGTGGAGTTTGCGAAAATTCTTAACAAGTGTTTTCGTTTTTATGTCACCGTTATAGGTGGCGTTTGCGAAAAAAGCTTAATAAGCGTTTTCATTATTAAGTCGTAGTTGTAGGTGAAGTTTGAAAGGTTGAGAAATGAGACTCTTTTAGATTTTACATTGTTAAGAATAAAAGACAAACAACGAGAAATAAAGAGAAACTAACGAAGTTCCTCAGCATAGGTTGGGGAAAGAACGGGAGTCACCAAGGAGGCCATAATGACGGGAACTGTTAGGGGCAGGCTTACCTTCTTAGAAGCCTCAACGGAACCCCCAACTAAAGAAGCCTCAACAACCGATAAAGATCCTTCGGCAACAAAAGGTACCAAGGCCAACATAGGAGCCTCAACAGAGGAGGATGTTTGACCTCCATGTAATTCCCGACATTGGTGGATGCAGAGGAACCACCAGGCTGGGCAAAAATTTCAGCCTTGGCCTTGGCAATAGGCATCCCACCAAGAAAGGAGGGTGGGGAAAGATCTGGAGAAAATTTAAAAGATGAAGCCAAGTGTTAGAAATGGGGAATAAGTACAGAAGAAGTGATAAATACCTCTTAGTGTTACTTAACTCAGTCATGTCACCAAAGAGGGAAACTGCAGCTAGGTGTGTAATCAGCACAGTAGGAAGAAGAATGTTAGCTAACAAAGACGCTATTTTAACATAAGGCATCCCAACATATTGAAGTTCAGCATGTTAAACAGAAAAAGGAATGGAGGAGAAAAAAGATGTGAGACCTAAGAAGTAATTGATAATATGTTACCTCGAGGCAACTTTCAACAACGGGAACGATCTGAGGTGATAATTCAAAAGGGGCTAGGGGAGTTGTCTCTGATTGAGTAGAGATGCCCACAGACTCAATGGAATCACCCCCCACAGTAGCATCCTTAGCACGTTGTGAGGCCGAATGGTGAGAGTAAGTAACCCCAATCATGGGGGAATGGGGAGGAGTTACATCGGTCTGAGAGGAACCAAAACGTCGCCCCATGAAAGGGCTCACAGGGGGACTGGGTCTTTCTTCTTCAACCTCCTGCACCAATGTTGTTAAGAATTAAACAGATGCAACTTTCCTTAGATAAATGTGAGTAAGAGCAATAACACACATACATACTTCGGATTCAGAAGGATAATGGGAGGATATAACCATTGGCGAAGGAGGAGAGGAGGGAGTAACAGAGGGATCTGGGTGAGATGTACATCTGGAGTTTATTTCCTCCGGGACTTGGTACCCAGAGTCTTCTTCCTCGCATCCACAGCTCTAGTACTTCAAGGACCCATTGATGTTTTCTTCCTTTTTGACCCTGGTACCATTGGATCAACCAAGATGGTGGGGAAGGCAGCAGAAGGTGGAATGATAGGAGCAAATCATTGAAACTTATCATTTATTCATTCCACCTCAGCCTGAATCCTCCTTCTCAGCTCTTCATTCATTTCTATAGACATAAGAGGGGGAACGGAGGTGATTGGGAATGCCTCCAAAGGGGTTTGAGGCTGAGTTTGAGACTTAGATTTTGAGGAAGTCCCACTCTTGTACTTCCTAGTTTTTTTGGCTGGTGGCTGGGAAGGCCCTTCGCCAGTAGTTGCTTTGGTTGTAGGGGTAGGTTGTTTGGGGGTTGCCACGGTCTTGGGTTTGGGCGTGGCAGTAGGGATCATTGGTAACTAAGGGGGTAGCTCGAGGTGAGGATCTTTAACGGCTTTATTCAAGGGTAACTCAACTCTAAGAATGGAGTTTCTTTTGAGACCCAATTCTCAGGCAGAAAAAGAAAGGACTGGGGATACCGGGGGGACATTGTATGAACTCACGAATCATGGCTAGTTGCATAAAATGGAATTTGGTGGCATAAGAGGTAGATATGTCCCCTTTCCTAGGAGCACTGGTGAGGGTGACTCGACCATCCATAGTAGAGGTCACGCCAAGTACCGCTGTAAAAAGGTAGAAGGTGAAAGCCTCGACAAAACTAGCCCTCTTATTCATGAACTAAAACACAGGTCGAGGAGCCCCCTGATCAAACGCGAACTGCCTGCTACACCTATCGGGGTTATAAGGTTCATAAGTATATCCCAATTCAGTGAAGGAAGGAAGAAACCCAAGAGTGAACAAAAGTACCACGGCCTGTGAAGGCTCTTCTACAATTGGGACAAAAGTGACCATTCTCGCTGTAGAAGGAAAAAAATTCCAAGTATGGGCAAATGTAGATTCTCCATATGGCCTCATGACAAAGGAGTCGAAACGGTCAATAACTCCCATTATCTCCTTTCGACTCTATTTTTTATAAAAGCATAAGAGGCGTGGGGGTTTAATGCCTTGGCTCACGGGATAAGAGACATATTTGGCAACAATGGAAGGAAAATGGGTATAGAGGAAACCCGTTAAGATAACAGTATTGGCAAAATTGGCCAACTTATAATGACCAAAGGACCGTGCCATGTCAAGATGGGTTCGATCCATCCAAGTATAGAGGGACCCCAAAGCAATGGCAGTAATGGGAAGGTTGAAACCCCTGGCTAAATGGATTGAACTATTTATAAGGTCCCTCCTGGGCTGGTCATTGAGTTTCCCAATTAAGAAGAAATGCAAAAGAAGCATAATAATATAGGATGGTAGTTCCAAAGATATACCTTTACCTTGTCCCTTAACAGTAGTGACGTCCTTCGTAGTAGGAGCTTCGAAAAAATAGCTAATAAGGAGAGTAAAAGTAGCCTTATTGGAAGACCCAGTGCAACTGCGGTAAATTCGATCTAGTTCTGCCCGGTCAGCGATCTCTTTAGCATCTAAGGCCTCATCATGATATGTAAACTCACCCATGGGATCAAAGCCAAGTATCTCACAAACATCCTCCAACGAAATGGTGAACTCCCCCCAGGCGACGAAGAATGTGTGAGTTGTAACGTTCCATCTAGAAACCAACACTTTATGCGCAACGTTGTGATTGGAAAAAGTGAACTCCCCAAACTAGTTACCTCGATGAAGACCAACTTTGGCAAGAGCTACAGCATAAGAGCTCTGCATATGTGCTTACCAGGCAGAAAAATGAGCTAGCGATCCCCCAAGTGCTCCGAAATCTATCTGGGAGTAAGGAAAGTCACCACAGTCCAACCCAAAATGTAGAGTCCCCTCTGGAGGAAGAAAGCCCCAGTTTAATGAATCTTCCTATTCATCACCTAGCAGCAAAGGTTCGTACTTGGTCAAAAAGTGGCAGGTCTTGCATGCATCAGAGAACTTATCATCCTTGCCAAAGATGGGAGACCGACGGTAAAAACTTAGCTACTCTCGATGAGCAACATCCAGGGTGGTAGTACGAGTGGTGTCAGGTGGAGTATTAGTGGAAGACGTGGTAAGATTTCTTGAGGAGGCCATTAAAGATGACAAGTACAAGGAAGAGCTTAGAAAATGCACTAGAGAAATAATAATGGAGTGTCTAGAAAGCGAGGATGATCAGAGAGGAAAAGAAGAAGGAAACAACCTTGGTAACAATGGAGCCTTGGCAGAGTTTCTCTCTTTAAAGAAGACGGGAGTTTGAAGAAGACAAAGAAAAGAGAAGCCGCCTATAATCATTTTAAATGGACATGTGGCACTTCGGGAAGTGCCCTGAAAATTAAAAAGATAGCACCACATCATTAATGAAGTGACACATGAGGGATACAAAGGGTTTCCTTCTTAGGAAAGTTTGAGTTTCGGCGCTAGAATTTTTGTCAGATATCTCCAATAACTCCTAATGAAGAAGCTGCCCTAACGATCCGCAAAGCTATGATGTCTCCTCGCCAATAAGCCATAGCCCTTCGACTCTGGTACATCGAGGAGAATTTTACTTTTCTTGGCGGCTTTAACCGTAATTTGTTACAGTGAAAGGCCCCATAAGTTTTTCACAGAGAAGGTTCATCAGATTGAGAAGTTTTCGTGCAGACATTTTTTGTTTCCACAATAAATCTCTTCAGGAAGGGTGAAATATGGAGGGGGATTGAAGGTAATCCTAATATTACAGATAATCCTTCCATTAACAACAGTGTTCGGGATTATGGCAGCCAGGCAACTCAACAAGGCAGCTCATAATGGTAGCTCAGTGTTAGGGATTAAGGCAGCTCAGCGAGGCAGCTTATCATGGAAGCTCATACTTTAGCTTGTTGTGTTACTTAGTCACATTGTATCTTTTTGTATGTTGACTATGAGTTATAACGATTGTAATGATGTAACGAGCATAATGTTTTAGTGTGAGGTCGAACGATACTCGCGAGAGACCAGGCTTGGCAGGGCCTGAGAGAGCTTTCTTTCTCTATCGAACGGCCTCATCGTGGGAACGTTATAGGGACTTTTTTGGAGTATTAAGAAGTGAGGTACCATTGGGACTCTTCCTGACCATCTTAGATACACCTGGTAAAACACCAAAGAACCCTGACCGTGGAACCTCGGGCGGAGTAGCATTGAGTTCTATCGGGCGTTGAGTTGTGAACCAAAAACACCTCTACTTAACATCACATCTACCATATGTGATGTCACTAACTAGCAAGACAATGTCAAATCTTCACTTGAGTAAATCACCGTGGTATTTAGGACAGTCGGATAGTTGGTGAGCCACCTCTATGATGAAAGCTCCCTAACACACAGTGGTTAGGAAAAAGGCATGTCTTGGAATTTAATGTTTATGACATGGAGATAAGTAGTGCATCAATTATTGAATATTTGTGACATAAAGTATGAGGTATTTCATTCACAGGCATTAATGACTGAGTTGCCTCGAGGGTACCATGAGGAGAGGGGCTATTTAAGGACCCCAACCACCTCTAGGGAGAGGATATTCCTTTCAAGAGTTCAAAAGTTATTACCAAAAATAATATATACATCAGAGAGAGATTTATTATGAACCTGAGAGTTTACTCACCCACCATTGTCATTTATTACGAAGCTTTTAATATTCCACGGAGATCCTTGAATGTGATTGGAGTGTTTGGTGGCCTGTCAAGGTGTATCTTGGGTGCTCATTTTCTCTCTCTCTAAAAAAAGTTGATTCTAAGTTCATTATTACTTTCTGAGTTATACACGAGAGATTTGTGAGTTCAAAGTTAGTTTATCTTCACTAAGTTGTGTTTGTGTGTCCTGTAGTTAATCACTAGTGTTGCTAGTTAATTTGTCATTACTATACTCAAAAGGGGTTACACCTCCATCTAATCTAAATTACCCTCTTACATATATAAAAACAAATAAAAGGTTCCATCTAGAACTTTTAGGATAATCGTAAGGAAGGTTTTAAGGTTTATGATAGGTCCATAGATTCTTGTTTTACGGGTTCAGGAACTGGATTACGAGTGGGGGAGGTGTTAAGGACCTCAATTGTTCTGTATGCCTCCTTAATTCTATGCTTATTATTACTCTTTTCATTAATTAATTACTTTTTAGTTATTTTAGAATTTATTTTGAGAGCTTATAGTGAGGGTCACTTTAAAATATTGATAGGTGCTTAGAAATAATAAATGTACCAGTGAGAGGTATAGAAATGTCACTTCAACTAGTGTGGGTACACAAGATTTGCACGTGCATGACTCCGTGACTTGTAGTATATAATGGATGGACATTATTATATATGTAAGTGTGCGAGAATTCTCGACTTATATAGCGGGTGAGAGTCTGTGTATATATAATTGTGCGAGGGAGATTGACTTTTGAGATAGTTCAATATATCTTTCCTGTTGTGAGGAGAGATAAAAAGGTGAGAAATGGGTTCATCTCTTTTGTGTTTGGTGCATATGTGTTTGAATAGGAATATGCCTGTGAGGTCTCATCTTTATATAGTTTGATATCTCATTTGTAGTATGTGAAGGATTAGATATGAATGCATCTCCATGGGGAAAAATATTATGAGATATATTATTGAGGCTCGAGATCACGAGAAGGACTCAGTATTTCACCTACATACCCAAGAGGACTTGGGATTAACGCTTAAATAGTTCTGTTGTATAGTAAGTATATGTGCTCAATCTTATATATATATATATATATATATATATATATATATATATATATATATATATATATATTTATGATATCACTCCTTGATATAGTTTGATTTCTTGTTGGAAGTGGATAAGTATTAGAGATGTATGGATCTCAGTAAAATAATATGTCAAGAGACATATTATCGATGCTCGAGCTCATGTGAAGGACTTGGTGTTGCGCCTACATAACTAATGGGACTTGGGATAAAAGCCTACGTAGTTTGGTAGGGGTTGGATAATGTATAAGGGTTTAGGACTAGAGATGGAGGCATCCCTACTAAATAATATTCTGAGAAAAGTATTAGGATGGTTTGGATTCACGTGTTTAGCTAGGTATTGTGCCTACATACCCAATGACACTTGGGATCAAAGCCAATCTAGTTAACTACGGAGTTTGATAATGGGTGATATGCCAAGAGACGTAATATGAGGCTTGGGTTTCACGAGTTAAGCTCATTATATTGCATACATATCCAAGGGGACTTAGGATCAAAACCTTCATTGTTCCAACAATGGGGTATATTTATAGGTGTAAGCAAGGGGATAATGGGTATATAAGGTACATCGGTGAGGTATTTATATAGTCTAGTACTAAATATAACATTTCGTTTGTGTTGGATTGTTATATATGTATGCTAATTTAACATTGGTTAAATGTTGATGTTTGCAAAGTATTAAAATAAAAACACATATTCAGGGTGATGTGTAGTAACATGCTTTGTACGCTCGGAGAAGTGGTTAGTGTATCCGAATTTTAGACTTTACCCTGCAAAGTTTCGTGTTGACATTTGAAACCTATGTTTTCTAGTTTGAATTTTGGAATCATGACATGTGATACGAGTATGTCAATTTGTGACACGAGTGAATGTGTTTGGATAAAAACTAGGCTTAAACAAATATAAACGCTGTAAATTTCATATCTGGTCCCTTAAACGGGGGTCGGGTTATAGAGGGTACACAAGTATTTAAAGTTGATAATATATATATGTGTGTGTGTGTGTGTGTGTATGTGCAGGTGTGGGGTGTTGCCCCAAAAAAGTGTTAAATTTTGCAAAATTTCTACTGGGGTTTTACATTCTTTATTTCTCTAAGGTGACTTTTTCGGAGTACGAACGTATTTTTGGGGAGACTTCTTTGAAATACGAGCTTTTTTACCTTTAAAAAATCTTTTTTTTTTAAGTATGAGCCCTTTGAGACTTTTCAAAGAATGAGCTCGAGTAGCTCAAGCGCTCGATTTTAAGAAATTTAGAAAACTTAATCAATGTTGCGTTTTGTGCCCTTTTAAGTTTGGTGGGCACCTTCATTTATAGTGATTTTAATGAATCAGTTTGTCTATCGACTGAAGGATCTAATTCGTTGATTTTTTATCAAAGACTAAGAAAATATTTGCCAAATCTTTTGTGCCGAGGGGCTTTATTAGATTGGCTATAGCCTTTAGCTTTTCTTTTATTTTAGGAGAGGCCTTTGGCCAATCAGCCAAAAGTCCCAAAAGGATTGTTTGTTGGTTGTTTTAATGGATTAAGTGGACTTTTGAATTTTTGGTTATTTACATTTTGGTCCCATATACTTAGGTCTTTATGTTTTTTGACACAACAAACTTTAGTGTAGGTTTCGAAATTTGGATTTTCTCAAGGTTTGTGCCCGGATCTTATTCAGGACCGGATGAAGCATCATAGAACCTTGACTGCAGATCACAATGTCCATAAAGGTGGTCGACTAAAAGTGTTCACGTGCGAATACTCTTCGTCGAAATAAAATACCAAGAAAACTGGTTTGGTTATCTTCGAATTGGTATTGGGTGTATGGGTAATGTCAAGGAAGTTAAGGGAATTAAATTGTTTTTTTTGGAAAATCCAAGGAGTTTATCATACAAGAAAAAGGGGGAGGGGAACAATTAGCCGATCGTATAAATTTTGGGAATGGTTAGACGATCGACGAACTATGTCGTCAAACCAAAGCTTATTTAATGATCAACATTATGCTATTTTTGGAAAGTTCAACTTTCTCTCTTTATCTCTCTCAGTTGGGTCCCACTTTTAATTGCATTTTATTTGACACTTACATCCATTAGCTTTATTCGTCTTTCTCGCATGACATATTATGGACCATGGTAGCGGATCAGGCTTGGTGATGCCCGATATTCTTATCCTATTGTCGATGATCTAGAGTATCGCTATGGGTACTTATGCCTCTACGTATGCGCCAATCACTCTGATGATAGTAGAGGATACTATCACATTATCATTGGTTATGGTTCCCCATATCAACCTGGAGTGGGTAGTTACCAACTTTAGATGTTTTTGTTAGCTTTTACTATGGTCTCCCGCGGTGACGATTAGTTTATACACATCTTTCAGGGGGATGCCTCTTTCGGGATACTGGTATTGATTTCGGACTATACCCTTTTTTATATAATGTGAGCATTGTTTTAATTTTTTTCATGTATCTTGTAGTATTCCCATACCTTTTTTCTGTTGGTTTTTGTTGACGGAGGTCATTTGCGGGAGATCTTTATGAGGTGGTCGTCAGCGGTTTGTTTTTCCCTCCAATTAGCGTACATATTTATGATTTGGTGTCCGGGGTGCCTTACCCAAGGGCTACGTGTGGGAGCTACGAGGGTGGATGTCCGAGGAAGAGGCCACATATTTGACAGGTGGTTGTTGGGTGATGGGATTTTCGGTTGGTCTTTTAGGCGGGATTTGATGTAACCACCTAAAAAGATGTATTATGTGATTTTTTGGATATAAATACATAGATAAGTATATTCCTTTAGGAAGAACATGAGGTATCCTCAACAAATCTTGATTTTTTATGGGGATTCTCATTTTATACATCATGTACATAAATAAAGTTATTCCCCCTTGCGAGGGTTGTAGTATAGGCCATTTTTTTTCTCTTTATATATGCATGTCATAACTAAGGAAAGACTCAAGCCTAAGGCCTTTTTATTTGAACCGATGATAAATAGTAATAGTGCTAATAATAATAATAATAATAATAATAATAATAATAATAATAATAATAATAATAATAATAATAATAATGATAATAATAATAATAATGATGATGATGATGATAATAATAATAATAATAATAATAATGATGATGATGATGATGATGATGATGATGATGATGATGATGATGATGAGGATGATGATGATGATGATGATGATGATGATGATGATAATAATAATAATAATAATAATAATAATAATAATAATAATACACGAGGATGAGAGGAATAAAGGTGCCCCATCTTCATGATACTTTTCTTATGAGAGAGACTATTTCAATCTCTTCGTTAGTAAGCCACATTGTTTGAATGGATGTAGGAGTAGGAAAGGGAGGTCCACTTTTTCTTCTGACTATGATAAGGCAATTTACTTCTTGGGTAGCTTTGGAAATAGGAGCATCGTCCTTTTACCAAGAGATTTGGGTGCCGTTTAGTGGGAGCCCTTATAGAGTCAGTTTGCCTCAATATGTGTCTAAAGTTACGGGATGTTTTTTGAGGGAGATGGGAGAGATCCTTCAAATGTAGCTTCATAGATAGGACCACCATCCTTTTGCCAAAATTAGGGTGTCAATTTGCGGGAAACCTTGGTGAATGTTCCTTCCTCAATATTTATCCTGGTTTGAGAGTGTTTTGAGGAACATGTTTGTTTATATTTTAGGAAGAAATATAGAGGGATAGAGTGTTCTCCGTTTAGGCTATTTTTTTCATAGTATTAATGTTTGTGCATGGTTAATACAGATAACCATGAGGAGTCTTTATAATGCGTTAGAGATTTTTTTTATTTTACTTGATTTTTAGTCTACTTAAATCACGCCAATTTTTTTAGAGGAAGGTCAAAACGACCATATATAGGGTTTTCCCCTAAAATAGGTTTTTGTGTTTATTTGGACCGATCCTGAAGTGATATCTTAGGTCGCCTACGTATGTCCGATTAAAAGACAAATGGGTGTCTGTTTTTATGTTTATGATAAAAATATATCAGAGAATCAGGTCCTCGTAGTTCTCTCGAAATTAAAAATCTTGGGGATCATGGTGTGTTAATTGAATTCAAGTGAAAGTTTCGCGGCTCAAGTTGGCTTTTTGATGTAGGGCCAGGGAATGTGTATGGGCATGCATAGTTTTCCCTTTAGGTTTTATCCTATTATATTTTCTTTTTTCCTTTTCACCTTAGGGAGGTTTAATAAAATAATGTCTTCAATCGATTCATATTGAACGGTAGGTAAATATGTATCCATTGAGATCACCTAAGGTAGACACCCACCAGAGTTTTGGTGATGAGGTAGGGCCCTCCTTATTTGGGTGCAAATTTACCTCTGGTAGTTAAGGAAGGTTTGAGATTTTTTTGAGGGTGATGCCTCCCTATTGGATGTTTTACTTTTTGACCCATTTTTTGAATGCTCAGGCGATGCACTATATGTGTCCCTAGTTGTGATAAATGTATTTTAGCCTCCTATCATTGAGGAGATCTTGTTGGTCATAACGTGATCTAACCCAGTCAATGTTTGATATTGGACTCTCGAGCATGACCTTTAGCGAGGGTACCTTCAGTTCTATGGGTGGGACTGCTTCCATTCCATATACTAGTGAGTATGGTGTGGCCCCGATGGAGTTTTTCTCTGTAATATGGTATCCCTAGAGGGCGTATGGGAGTTTATCTGACAAGTCGTTATAGGTTTCAGTCATCTTTCTAACAAGGGTTTTAACATTCTTATTACAAACTTCGTCCTCTTCATTAGCTTGAGGTCAGCAGGGGATTATTTTTTATGTGTGATACCATACTCGTGCAGTAAGTTTGAGACCTCTTTCTTGAAGCGAGACATGTTGTCTTATACTATAGCATGAGGTAAAACAAAGAGGTAGATGATGTTTCACCGTAAGAATTTGGCTACTTTCTTACAATTCATCACTGCGTAAGAATTGGCCTCTACCCGTTTGGTGAAATAATCAATTGAGACCAAGATGAACTAATACCCCGTAAAGGTCTTAGGAGTTACATTCCATATGATGTCGATCACCCAAGTGGATAATGGCCATTGTGTGGTCATAAAGCATAGCTCTCGAGGAAGTAGGTATTATCGCGGTGCTTATATTTGGCACTTGAGGCACATCTTGATGTAATATCTGCATTATTTCTGTAAGGTGGTCCAGTAGTATGACTGGTGGGGTATTTTTCTGGATAGGGTGTGCCCTCTTATTTGCAGGCCACCTTCACCACTACGGATTTTGTACGTAGTTTTAAAGGATTCTTCCTTTGAGCTGCTCGTAAATGTATTCTATTGAACCCTATTTTATTAGAGCTAGCTCCTGAAAATGATGGATTGGGCTACTAATTATCTCAGGGTAAATCGATCATTGGAAGAGGCATCTTTTAGGTAGATATTTTGTTTAGCATGTTTCAAATGTCATAGTACCAGACTACGGGTCCCACGATTATTTGTTCTTTAACCTCAAACTCAATGAAGTATGGAGAGATGTTCAATCTGGTTACGATGAATGTGATTTTTATAGCACCCTCTAACATGTCTACCATAGAGACTAGAGTGGCAAGTGCGTCTGCGAAGTTATTTTTAACCATTGGGGGGAAGTCTAATTTGAGGTGTTTGAATCAAGAATCTATCTTTTCTAAGTAGGAATGATATGGTTGTAGTTTTCGATTCCAGATCTTGCATTTTCCTAGTATTAGACTGATGCCTAGGCTGATATGCGTCAGATTTTAGGTCGGTGATTACCATTTCCAAGGTGATTTTGAGTCCTATAATGAAGGCCTCATACTAAGTAATATTTATAGTGCACTCGTATATGATATTGATAGCCATGGGGAGTCATCGTGAGTCGGGGGATAGAAGGAGCATTCATATGCCTTATTGTTTGTAATTAAAAATGTGTGTAATGTGAAAGTTTGAGTGCAAATGACCTATTAGGTCCCTCATCTCAAAATTCTCTCCTTCCCAATATATATAAGTGGTTTAACCTTAGCTTGATCAATAAAACTTACCTCTAAGTCTCCGAACCAAAACTCTCAAGAACTCCTAATTATCCATCTGCTTGAGCCCTTCTTGCTCTGTCAAATAATCTTACTAAGTAAGCCTATCAAAGATAACAAACTTGAGTATTAGTGAGGGAAGTGCCCGTCTAATCATTTATGTGTTGCTCGAGTGAATTCTCGTGATCACTTGCTTAGACATCAAAAGAAATCCTAATATTTTTTCTTTTGTTCTAAAAGTTATGAATTGGAGTTTGCTCGCACAACCCCCTTACTGGTATTACTTGCTTGACTATAAGGGTTTCTTGCGCAACCCCCTTGTGCAAAAGTCTATTGCTCATTTGAATTAACATGTTTGTTAACAAAGAGTCATTTTTTAGATTTGAAAATTATTTTTTCATCATTACTTGATTTTTGTTTCATTTAATGCTCTGATATGCATGATTGTGCATACTAGTTTCTTAGTACCTCGAGAGGCCATGTGTCACATTGGGGGAGGTTGTTCGCAATTCGGGTAGTCATTAATCTAAGATTTTTACCTGACAATACCTATTTATTTCCTCAAGGTACAAATACGTCTCTTCCGTTTTTTAAAAACTCTTATCATAACTTTTGATTATTTTTTGAGATAAAATGTTTTAAAACTCTTTTTCTCCACCATTATCGCCAAACATTTTTTGCCCTTTTTTTTCACTAACCGACTGATTTCAATAGCATCTTCTCTTGTTGTTACTTCATCTTCTACTGCCATCATAATTACTGAGATGATGATGGGTTCATTGCCTATCTAAGTCACTTTGGAAACTTATTTTTCCACAATAATATCCACCATTTACACCGTAGTTACTTGTTGTTTCTTCTGTTTCTACCACCAGTTATGGTAGTGATGGCACCTCCTAAAGCGAAGCTAGTGGTTCTTCCATCTGTAAATCCCATAAGAATTCTTTGGAGGCACGTTCACGATGAAACTTCATGGCCTATAGGTTTTCTATAGTCTTTGGAGATGATGATAACTTTATGGTTGCACTCGAAGGGGTTTGTAGCTAGGTTTATGGCTATTATCGATGAGCAATCACTTTTATAATATTTGGAATCTGGTTATGTCCCTGTCGTATTGCCAGATAGTATACTGAGAAATCGAGTGGATAGTGGTGATTTTCGGCACTCTAACATCAATGTTGATGTTTTGGGTGGAGCCCTAGAGGATTGGGTCATCTTGGTTGAACATGTTATGTCCGTGGAAAGGTATCGCAAAATCATTAAGAGACTTATTATCGTGATTACTCCTAATAGCTTGAAGAATTACACAATCATAAAGAGCATGAGTTCTTTCAATATCCTGGTGTCTCTCTAGAGTATAAACACATATACTTTTGTCACTAGTTAGGGTGAGTTCTCCATCACTTTAGAGGATATTTTTGAACTCACAGGCTTGCCTATTTTGGGATATCATGTCTTTACGGATGGTTATGAGGATGCTTGAGAGATGGAACTATATGAGGAGTTGCACATGTCATTGGGAGCATACATGAGTGTGAAACCATTACGTGGTAATTCTCATACTGGCACAAGAAAGAACTTATTTTCCAAATGGAAAATGTACTAGTTCAAATACTTCTAGACCCTATCTAAGGAAGAAGCTAAAATCAAAGTCCTAAAATGACAAGATGGACCCAAATTGAGGGGGATGGGTTATCTTGTTTCTTTTGTCACATTTTATCGATGTTTTAATTATAGGGGAGACCCAATAACTCCCCTCGCGAGTTATTATTTCGAATGGATGTTATTATTCCTGTGCTACTTGAGCGTGTAAGAATTATGCCACTCCCCATTTTAACCCATAGTTCCATGTATACTTGGATACACCAAACACATGTTGATATGGATATATCACATGGGCATTATGACGTCTTAAACTTCGTTGACCCATTAAATTTTAATGTGATTTTTATTTGAGTGGTTCCCAAATTGGGACCTAGATCCTCGTTCACTTCCATGAAGCACTTCTGGGATAGGCAGATGGCATAAAAAAACACCCAAGAATTCACTTATACCATTTTGGATAACATTGATGAGTTTTCCTTCCACCCTTAATCGAGGAGACTAAGAGGTATTTTAACTTGGAATTTCTTTCCTACTGCTTCTCAACTTTTAAATCATCCCATGAGTGTTGAGTCGGTGAATGCTTATCCATATATTCTTTCTATGGCATTAATTTTACATTGCATACTTCCCTCATTGACTAGGTTTGGTTAGGCGGTAGAATTTTATCACTTCGAGAGGGTGAGAAGACAACATGGGTATGATCAAGGTACCTTTTCTCCTGACTTCCTGACCAATATTTCTCTCGGTTAGTTGTATTGGGAGTCTTTCTCAAATTTCACTCTCGAGGGCATGGTTAATAAAACTACCCTTCTTAGGGATTTTCTTATATCTGCTCACGATTATATGTTCTTTATTAGTTTCTCATGGTTCATACTTTGCCAACATCATATCCAACTCCTCGAATCTTGCATTTAGGATGTTCCACATGAATCGTTTATTAAGGTCATCTCCACTTGTGGCAAATATTTGACAAAGTGTACACGCAAAGAGGCATGGAATTATTGTCAGGTCGTGAGATCTCCATATGCTATGGTTACTCCATTTTTGGTGAACCCTACTTGCGAGGGGACTATCTACTCAAAGCACCCCTGAGTAAAATCTTGGTAAACAAAGTCAAAGGGAAAGGAAAGACTAAGGATACTTCAAAAAGGAAATATCATGATGCAAATGTTTTTAACTTTATTCCAGCTAAAGTTGGTGGGTTTTCCTCGCCTATGTCTTCTCTATAAACCCGAGAATCCATGAAAAATACTCGATCAACTAGACCTGGTGGTGCTATTTCTCTCCCAGATCAAGGTTCTAAAACTGATACTTTTGCCAATGAGGAGACTTTTGAACTGTTCACAAGTAAGGATATGAAGTTATTAAAGGAACTTTTCTTCAATCATCCATTCTACTTATTTTTCAATTGGTGTAAGTTACCCTTGTTCTTTCTCACTTCCTTTATAAAAATAAAAGTAATTAAGGTGCAAGTGCTTTCTCAACACGACTCTCATTTGAAGAATAACTTGTTGACTATGGAAGTACACCCTCCATGATTATCATAGTTCATCTTCAAATGACATTAAGTCCCCTTCCATTAATTAAGATCACTAAAGTGATATTTACAGATCTTCACCATCTTCAAGAAATGTGATGATAGATCTGTAGCATTCCATGAGTGAACATGATGAGTCAATGATCTCTTCTCCCCACGGGACTAGTCCTACAATTAGAATACTACCTTATGGTCAAATCCCTTTTTCAAATCCTATAAGTTTTGTCACAATGCTCATTTAATTTTCATTTCATTAGTATTATTTGTATGACTAAATTTATTTATGTCATCTTTGAGCAGGTTCCATCTTTGGAGATGAGTGAGGCCCCAAGAGTGAGCATAGTATGTTGGTATGATTATTGACCTTATCATCCTCCCCGCGCCCCTTTTCAAAGGGAAATGAACTCTATGTTGGTTTCCTCTTTAATCTTATCACCAGAGGTTTGTTTGTAACTTTTCAATTGTGAATTTTCTAGAAGAGTAATAGCATGAGTGCTAGAAAATTAACTTCATGATTTTATTTGAAGCATTCAATAGTATTCCCCATGATAGTTGGGAATTTTTCAATGACTACTCGCACCATCAATCGTGTAACCTGAGGACTTCATCTCTGGTATTTATACAAAGAATCATCATGCTTTTGTGTTGTTTATATTTCTTCAAGAATTCATACTTATTTGTCTAGGTTTGAAGATGTTTATTCCACCTTCGCTATCTGCTCCTGGCCCTATTGGTCGTTCAAGGGCGAATAGTTGATCCAGTTAGTCCCTAACCAATGTTGTAACTAGTTTGGATAGTTTATTTTTTTGTCCTTCATGCATATCCTTTAATTTAAAAAAAAAAAATAAATGGCTAATGAGTTTCTAGTCTTTGTAAGGATCAACAAAGGGAAACCCCCTTTCCTCTAGGGGCATTCTCTTTCTCACAGGGGTAATTATACGTGAGTTTCCATTTTATGGTACCATGAGTATATCTGCCTATGGATGACAGAGCTCATGTCTGGTTCTATCTGCTCAACCTAGTTTTAGCATGACTTTGAGTGGACCCTTAGTACCTATTACTCTTTTAGATAAGGTATCTTAGTATGTATAGTATTCAAAGTGGTCTTCAGAGTAATCATTATATTGGCGACTTAGAACCTAGTACATGCGTGGGAAGCTTATTTGATAGAAAAGATAAAGTTCGATAAGCTTCACCCTAATATTTAAGAGTTATATGTACATGTTTTAGGATAATAAGACTATGTTCGAATATGACAATGTTTTTACTAAACTACACCATTTTATATATGTGTGTGGGGACAAGCAACACGATGACTAATACCACTAGTGGTGATAAAGTCGGTAAGCACTCAAAACTCACAACCCCAATCTGTTTGATTAGCCTTAATTTAAACACTAAGTTGTAGTTTAACCTCACTTTTGATGTTTTGAAATGTTTTGAAGGTGTATGATTTAGTTCAAAGAATATATATCCAGGTATATCTAGAATATGCATATATAAAAGTAATATAATATCGATAGACATTAGATGAAAGATGAGGTGAAGGTCCCTAAATATCCGAGTAAAAAAGTTGTAGTGGAGTAGTGCATGGTGTGTTATAATTAAGAAATGTTAACCTATGAATTTTTCAAAGACAACAAGTTGAACAAAAATCAAATTAACTTTTATTATATTGGAGATAAAGATTACACTTATTTAGAACAGTTTATACAATCTTAGTAAATGGATGTCCTAATCTAATATTTCAAAGATGCAAAGAAGATGATCTTAAGTTGTTGGAAAAATCCGATTACCGAATGAGTTTAGTGTTGTTGAAAGATAAGGAGCTAGAAGAAGACTTTGAATGCAGCTAAGTAGGAATGACTTTGATATGAACTAAACTTCCAATTTCAAGGTGATAAAAAAAATATATGCCAAAACTTGAGTCTCCCCATCAATAGGACCTGCTTAGAATTTTGATCCTTGATAAGAGTCGTCGTGAATTCTAAGAAAACGTTATTATCACTAGCAAACTTAAAAACACTTAAAAGATTCTTTATTATGGAAGGGAAATGTAAGAGATGAATTAGAAAAAGAGTTTTGTAAATAAATGGAGAAGTGAAGGTAGAATGTTCAATATCTTTATGTCCAAACCTGAGCCATTTCCCATATGAATCTTTTCCTGACCATAAAATTTAGTACTACCTTCAGGTTGTTTAAGTCTTGAGTAACATGGTTCATAGATCTAAAGTCAAGGTACAAATTTAAATCAAAAACAATATTTATTGTTGGAACCGTGGCTTGCATCTGAGAAAGTTCTTTATGTTGAAAGCAATGTTATTTTATCTTTGAAAGGAAGATGGACCCTAAAAAGAGTGATTAAATCTTTAGTAACATTTTAGAACAAAATGCCCAATCTTACCACAAAGCTAACAATGTGGATTTATGGCTTGATTCTAGATGGAGTTACAACCTTAGCGAACACATCCTATACTTTAATTTGAGAATCGTCTTCTATGCTGAAATTGAAAACTACCATGATTTCCATTGTTATTAAAAACACCACGGTTACGATTCTTTTGAAAGCCACCTCTATAATTATTAGACTACGAGAAATGAGCAAGATTAATTGCACTAGAATGAGAATCCAAATATTTTTCATTCTTTTCAATTTGGGCCTCTTGAGCAAGTAGAAGAGATGCAAATTCATCTACCGTGTAATCATCAGTGCGAGAATTGACAAAGACAACATAAGTGTCAAATACTTCAATGAGTCCATTGAAGATAACATCAATGTGATCCCGCGAAGAAATTGTAAAGCTAATGGAAGCAAGAAAATCAATCAAACTCTTGATTTTCAAAAAATAAGAATCAATTGACATAGAGATTTTCTCTGTATTCTGTAATTGAGTTTTGAACCATCTAGTCTTATCTTTATTCTAAGAGAAATATTGTTTAAGTGTATTCCAAATCTGAGCATGAATCTTGCAACCTACCATTAGAGTGAGAAAGCTCTTCGACATTGAAGATAGCAATAAGTAAAAGTAATTGATCTTGTTGCTCAAATTCAAGAAATTCTTGATTAACCTGACCAATGGTCTCATCTTCTTAACTTGTAAATTTTGGTGGAAATGAATTTAGATCTATGAACTTTTTAAGATGATGACCACTGATTGTGGCAAAACTTGATGTTGCCATAGAAGAAAATTATTGTTGTCTAGTTTATTAGATAAAAAGTGTGTGAATATAACTGGAACAAATCTTGAAGAAAACAAAGACGAAGTTGGATCGTCCATGTACTTTGATACCATGTTAAGGAAAAGAATATTAAGAAAGAACTGTGAAACAGTTTCTGATTTTCATTGATAAAAAGAAATGACCCTACAGATATATATATATATATATATATATATATATATATATATACACACTAGAGATTATATAAACAAACTCTAGCTATTATCAATAAAATAGAGACAACTGTCATAATAGTTTAACTAACAATCTAACCAAGTCTAACTAAAAACTAACAATCTCTAACAAACAACAATAGAGAAATAACTGTTATAACATCAATAGAGAAATAATTGTTATAACAACATTTTATGCTCGACATAACTTGACCAACTCTAGCTCATAAAATTGTAGAAAATAAAAAAAATATAAGTATAGCAGTTGGATATCCTTTAAGAATCTTTGAAATGCTGATTAAAAAGGATCAAATACCAAAAAGTTCCTCAAACATTTTTTAATACACATTTAGTCATAGTCTTTTATTTTGTACCAAAGAGTCCCTTATTCTGTTACCTTTAAAGGTCCGCGCCAGCGGCATAGTAAAACCTTTTTGACATGGCGAAGGACTTTTTGGTGTAAAATAAAAAAGCTTGGACTATATATGTATTAAAATAATTTCAAGGGACTATTTTATATATTCCCCATTAAAAAAAGCTTCCATTACCCTTCACAAAACAGAAGCGACAACTAATAGTATTTTCTAATATAATGTAAAAAGAAAAAGAAATTGGAAATTGTCATTTGTCTAATCTTAACAGGCCTTGGCATTATTTGGGGGTGTCTAGGGAACACATATGTCTCTTCACTGTGCAACCATATAAAGCCGTTAGATTTGCTGAGAAATTTCACCCCATTATAAATATGAGTGAAAATAACTTCACAATAAGTTTTGTATTTTTCCACTAATGAAGTTATCTCCCATGGGGACGAAAATATTTTGTTAATGATGTTTATGACTATATTCAAATTCGTCTCGACAATAATAGGTTACATACAAATAGTAGTGGCAAAATGTCCCCAAACAATAAAACAACCTATATTAACCCAATCATTTAAATATGGGGCCTATTTTCAAAACTTATGAGTCAAATATGGGGCAAATTTAAAAGTTAGAGTCAAATATGGAGCCCATATTTGAAAGCGATGAATCAAATATGGAGCCAATTTTCAAAGGCTACGAGTCAAATACAAAACCTATATTTAAAAGTTAAGAGTAAACTATGTTTTTTACATATATTTATAATTATAATAATTATTTGGGAGGAAAAAAAGGGTTGACCCAATCCATATTTGGCCCGTTCATATTAGGCCCAACCCATATTTGACCCAACCACATTAGGCGCAATCCATAGTTTTGTCACTACTCTATGCAAATATATACATAATAATTCAAACCCTCCAAAATACTTAAATGATTAAGCTTTGATACTTGTTTAAAGAAATTCACAACAAAAGTCCCATAAAACGTCACCTTAACATTTTCCTAACTCCCCATCGCCACTCTCAACTGGCTTTCCTTTGGATAAATCATATGTGTTGAGGTGAAGCACGCCAGTAGCAGGCCTCTTCCACATCACCATTCAATGAATTTGAATGGGTTGCATCGAGATTGGAAATTAGCCTAATGGAGCAAGTAGCGATATAAACAACATGAATTTCAAAATAAACAAACGATGGCCTACTTCATTGCTCGAATTACTTATTAATTTATCATATGCGTCTCGAGATTAATTTAATTTAGAGATTTGTAGTGCGCTTTTGGAGGCAACATCACACATGTTTCTCGTAACCGATCAAAACAAAGAATTGATATCATCAACGACTTATTTAAAACGTCAAATTCGAACTTTGAGTTAACCATTAACTCAGATTGATTTAAAAACCCCAAAAGATCGATAGGCTCGAAATTTCACCGGGTGTTGTTAATCTCCACAGTTATTCGTTAAGTCGTCAATTTTTGCACAATTTCCATCTTTGGTCAATTTAGGCTTAGTGCAATTGAGATTTAACAATTTGAGACTTCAAATAGAATAAAGGTGATATTTTCTAAAAATTTAAATTCCAATTTTTATTTATTTTGAAGAAAAATATTTTTGGTTTTTCAAAATTTTTCAATTTTTTTTTGAGTAAATATTTTTGGGCATTTTGAAAAATTTGCAAAGTTTTAGAAAAAAGCACTTATCACCCCCCTCCCCTAACTTAGACTTTTGCATTGTCCTCAATCAAAAGGGCTAAAATCTAAAGAAGACGAAATAATGAGTGCAATAAATAAAACAAGCAAATAAAGAAAAATGTAGATTTTTTTTTTCATTATAGAGGCACGGGTTACAATGATGAAACAAAGAAGGAGATGCACACATCATAATAATGCGAAAAATAAGTGTTTGGAAGCATGGGCTCAAGGTGCTGGAGGTGGGTGCGAGCTACCGGTCGCATTGGGATCATAGGAGTCATAGAAGTATGTAGGGAGAGGAGCGTTCGGACCCACTTGAAGGAGATAGAGGTAGGCTTGTAGACGCGCCATCATGCTAGTGTCGCTCCAATACTCATTCACAAACCCATCAAAACGGGACTCTAGGGAGGTGATACGATTTGCAAGGTCTTCATTTTCCGGCGTGTAGTCAAAATCCTCATCCTCATTATACTCTTCTTCGTCTCCCACATCCATCATTGGGGCATAATTTCTCTTCTCCCCCTCTCCCGCATCTTGATCATCATCGAGAATAGTATGGTCGAGATGGGCCATCCTCATTTGTCATTCACTACGGGTGGTAGAAGTACCTCTAATTGGGCGGGGAGTTTTACTTTCTTCTCCGGATGGTCCACTACAGCATTGATAAGAATTTCAGTGATAAGGTTGACGTAGGGGAGCGCTTCTTTTCCCCACTCGTCATAGGCTGCATGGAGGATAACTGCATAGAAAAGTTGGGCCAGATTAATAGTGCACTCGGGGTCAAGGAAATGATATAAAAAGTTGGCATGACGATGCCTGACCATCGAATTATTGGTGGTTTGGTGGATTACTCCACATGAAATGAGGTGCGTGAATCGCACCGTGTCTGAAAGAATTCCTATCGGAAATGAATCACACATCCATTCCTCCCCGGGTGCCATTTGGGCAACACATTCAGCTTTACTGTGAGGGGCACCATTGGTGGGATATATAAAAGGCATGGGGAGGACAACCCCTTTTTCTCTCATTTTTCGTGCAATGATGGTGACGGAGAAAGGAATATGAATGCCGTCAAGATATGCCTCATGAAGAGTGGAGTATTTGAGCACGAGCGTGGTGTAGAACTTGTAAATTTTTTATTCGAAGACTTTGTGGCTCGTAGGGGAGAGAAATGAACACCACCCCCGGTGGTGGAAAAGGGATGTGACTTCACCGGGTAGCTGCTCCCAATTAATAAATCACTCAATATGAATGGTGCGAGTGGCTGAGAAATATCATTCGGCCCAATGACGTTCTTGAACGGATCTAAATACTCCCACACCCTCGTCATCGAGTCTGGTTATGTCATCATATTTTTTAGGACGAAAGTTTGTTTGGCGGGGGTGTGGCATGGTGAGAAAAAGAGAGATAAATATAGAGGTTATATGGTGTTAAAGAGAGAGAGACTGAAATGAAGTGGTGAAAGTGTGAGAAATGGATGGGGGTTTGAGGGTGAATTTATAGGTGTGTGGGATGACTTTTGGTGGGAAATGGGAATAGGTATGGAGGGAGATGAAGGTGGGAGTTAATTGGGAGTGGAAAGTGGTAGGGGGAAGTTTTAGAGGGTTAAAATTCGTGGGGAAAATGAATGGAGGGAAAAAGGAGAAGATAATGGATTTGGAAAAGAGGGGGAAGAACCTGTCAGGACCCCTGAACCGGTTCTCACTGTACCCCGAATCAGTTCGCCCCCGAACCAGTTCACCCTGCGGTTTGGGGGATCTTGCTGTCTTGGAAACCTTGTTTCTCTCATCTCTCAAAATCTAAGTGTTCTCTCATGCCTCATCACTTGTATATGGCCACTTAAGATATCCTAGACCCTCGATTTCCCAAAAAATCCTCTACCACGCCCTCAAAATGCGTGCAAGATTTCTCAGAAAGTGTGATGCCTTGATCCCTATCATGAACTGTACCTCCAAACTCGTAAATATACTAACTCATACACTACTATTGTACACAAGAATTCACCCATATGCATCGGGGGTGCGACGACCTCTCATTTTTAGCTCAATCTACCCCGTAAATGGGATCCGACATCCAAATCGTGTGGAATTCTTCCACACAAGCCTCTAGATATGGCTTTAGGCGTTATCCATTCACCTTGAATGTATTCCCCCCTTTTAAATATTCTAATTCCATAGCTCTATGAGGGAATACATTCTTCACAACGAATGGTCCATTCCATCGAGACCGCAACTTTCCCAGAAATAGATGAAGCCGAGAGTTATAGATAAGCACTTTTTGCCTAGGAAGAAACTCTTTGCGTCGAATAATCTTACTATTGGAGAGTTTCATCTTTTCTTTGGAAATTTTTGCATTCTCATATGCGTCATTGCCTATCTCTTCTAACTCATTTAATTGAATCCTACGAGCTTCACCGACTTTATCCATGTCATAATTCACCTTCTTAATCGCCGAATATGACTTGTGCTCTAATTCAATGGGAAGATGGCAAGGTTTTCCATACACAAAGCGGAATGGGGACATGCCGAGTGGATTTTTATATGTGGTACGATAGGCCCATAGTGAATCATTCAATCGAAGTGACCAATCTTTTCAGTTAGGGTTGACGGTCTTCTCGAGGATGTGCTTGATTTCCCAATTCACTAATTTGGCCTGCCCATTCGTCTGTGGGTGATAGGTCGTTCCAACCTTGTTAACGAGGCCATACTTTCCCATGAGCTTCTCGAATTACCTGTTGCAAAAGTGATTGCCATTATCACTAATTATCTCTTTTGAAGCACCGAAGCGGGAAAGTATGTGTTCCTATAGGAACCTAATCACCAATTTGTTATCATTTGTCTTGGTATCTATGCCTTCCACCCATTTAGAATCGTAGTCTACCGCGACAAGGATGTATAGTAAACCAAAATATGGGGAAAAGGGCCCATGAAGTCAATACCCTAGCAGTCAAAGATCTCAATAATCAGTATCGGGGTTAATGGCATCATGTTTCATCGGGTAATCGCTCCCATCCTTTCACACCTATCACGAGATTTGCAAGAATTGCTCACATCACGGAATATTGTGGGCCAATAGAGGCCGCTTTGAAGAATCTTAGTGATCGTATTTTTCGTTGAAAAGTGACCTCCACAAGCTTCCAAATGACAGAATTGGATGACACTCAGTATCTTAACATCTAGTACGCACCGTTGGATGATTTTGTCAACGCAATATTTAAAAAGGAAGGGATCGTCATAGAAAAATATGAACGACCAAGTAATGAACCTCTTCTTATCTTGCGGTGTCCACTCGGGAGGGACGTCTCGTATCACAAGAAAATTCTATATATCGGCAAATGAGGGCAAAGAAGAGGTAGCAACGAGTTTCTCATCCGAAAAATATTTGTCTATGGGTATCGGATCGCTAGGTACTTCGGACGAAAACTGAGATAGATGATCGGCGATAACGTTTTCTACTCCTTTTTTTTTATCTCTAATGGAGAGACTAAATTCATGTAGAAGTAGGATCCATCTATGAGGCGCGGCTTTACATTTTTCTTTGCAAGGAGGTATTTTAAAGCCGCGTGGTTGGTAAAACAAGTGATGGGTGACCCTGAGATAGGATCGAAATTTGTCTAGAGAAAATACTATGGCTATCAATTACTTCTCCACAGTGGAGGAATTGAGTTGTGGTTTGATAAGAGTTCGGCTAGCGTAGTAGATGACATGAGCCTTTTTATCCTTCCGTTGGCCCAAAATAGCCCCTATTGCAAAATCACTTGCATCACACATGAGCTCGAATGGTAAGGACCACTCTGTCGCTTGCATGATGGGAGCAGAAATAAGCATGCTTTTTAATTTTTCAAAAGCACTTTGGCATGCTTCATTCAACTCAAATGGGGTATCCTTCATAAGGAGGTTTCTTAAGGGCCTAGCGATGGAGCTAAAGTCCTTAATGAACCTTCGATAAAACCCCGCGTGGTACAAGAAGGAGCACACGTCCTTGAATTATTTTGGTGTGGGTATATCGGCTATGACATCAATCTTGGATCTATCAACTTCAATCCCTCTGGATGAAACTATGTGGCTAAGAACTATTCCTCCAGTGACCATAAAATGGCATTTCTCTAAATTTAGCACTCAGTTCTTCTCCACACACCAAGTTAGTACTTTTTCCAGATTTTCCAGACAAATATCGAAAGAGGTGCCAAAAATGCTAAAGTCATCCATGAACACTTTGAGTCCTCTCTCAATCATGTAGCTAAATAGACTCAACATGCACCTTTGAAAAGTCGCGGGTGCATTACACAAGACAAATGGCATACGTTTGTAGGCAAACATACCAAAGGGGAAAGTGAAGGTCATTTTCTACTGATCAAGTATAATTACCTCAATTTGGTTATATACAGAGTAACCATCAAGGAAGCAGTAGTAAGGGTGGACCACTACTCTTTCAATCATCTAATCAATAAATGGCAAGGGGAAGTGGTCTTTCCTAGTTCGTGCATTGAGTTTCTGGTAATCAATGCAAATGCACCGCCCGGTGGTGGTACATTGGGGAACTAGATATCCCTTCAAATTTTCAATCACTATCATGCCCGAATTCTTCAGGACAACTTGAATGGGGATCACCCATTTGCTATTCGAGATTGGATAGATAATCCCTGCATCCAATAACTTAATAATTTCGGTCCTCACCACTTCTTTCATATTGGGGTTTAGCCTTCTTTGCATTTCTCTCGAGGGCTTTACATCATCCTCGAGGTGGATCTTGTGGGTGAAAATCAAAGGACTTATCCCCTTCAAATCCGTAATACACCAACCAAAAGAACTTTCGTCCTTCCTCAGAATCTTTAATAGCTTACCCTCCTACTCTTCGTTTAGGATAGAGAAGACAATAACATGAAATGTCTCGTCCTTTCCTAGATAAGAATATTTAACATGGGAGGGCAGTTTCTTCAATTCGAGGGTTGGAAATTTGTTGGTGTAGGGAACCATGCGTGCCTCCCTTGGCGGTAACTCCTCAAATCGAGAAACCCAACTTACATCTCTCGCGTCCTCATCCGATGCTCTCTCATCAAGTAATTCTCTCAACTCCTTAACTTTTTTCTCAAATTCAGTATACGCCCCTAACTCTCGTGGCTCGACACTAAGCAGGTCCTTAGGGCATCTCCACAATATTTTTCCTATAAGTACTCCTCTACGATCTCGTCGATTAAGCTCACCGTGTAAAGATCATCTTTTCCCCTGTATGTTGGGTTATATGGAAGATTTTAGTCTCTAAGGTCATATTCCCAAATGTGAGTTACATATTCCCATTTTGAGTATTTATTATTGCATTAGCCGTAGATAAGAATGGGCGCCCGAGAATGATGGGAACATGATTATTCGAGGTGAAGGAGGGCTCCGTGTCCTAAATGACAATGTCTACCAGAAAGTAAAAAGTGTCAACTTCGACGATTACGTCCTCAACTATACCTCTTGGGATCTTCACAGTTCAATCCGCCAATTGGAGAGTGGCCTTTGTGGGCTTGAGGTCACCCAGATCAAGTTGTCTATATATGGCCTAAGGGATGATATTGACACTTGCTCCTAAGTCAAGTAAGGCTTTTTCAATTTTATTTTCTCTAATGACGTAGGAAATGGTGGGTGCACCAGGATCTTGAAATTTTGGTGGGAGATCATTAAGTATAATAGAGCTCACGTTCTATGCTATAAATACGTTTTTCTTTACCTTCATCCTCGTTTTCACTATTAACAAGTCCTTGATGACTTCTGCATAAGTTGGAATCTTCTTAATGTCATTGAGGAAAGGTAAATTTAACTTTACTTACTTTAGCACATTTATTACTTCATCATGGGGATTTCCTTTGTGGGAAGGAACTAGCCTTTGAGGAAAATGTGCCGCGAAGGGTGTTTTCCTTACTACCTCAGACTCACTAGTGTGTTTTTTATCACTCTCTTTCAAGGGGACATCTTTAGCCTCTTTCGTGCCGAGAAAAATCTCCTTGTCTTTGGTTGCGTCATGTGGAGGAGGTAATAAATCAACGACTCTCCCACTACGAAGAGTGGTCACAACTTCACATTGCTCCTGATGTTCTGTAGAGGTGGAACTGACATTATTTTGACCCTAGGGAGATTTTTGGCCCTGGACAGGAAACTTGCCCGTCTCTTGGATACTCAATGATGTTTGCATCTTTGAAATAGTCGCATTTATGTCGTTGATCATGTGATCATGTCTAGCAGTGGTTGCATTCTGTGTAGTGATTAATTGGTTTATTGTATCCTAGAGATTTCTCCGTGGTGGAGTGATATATGGCCCTGGAGGTGGTGGTGCTTGCACATGTCCTTGCATGTGTGGTTATTATTGAAAGTGTGATGGTGGGGGATGGGCAATATGTGAATTATGATTCATCATAGCATTTTATTATCCATAGTTAAAACCAGGATGGTTTTTCCATCAAGGGCTGTAAGAATTCCCGTACGGTGCACCGAAATTACCCTTAAATCCTCCAACACCACTCACTTGCTCTTGAAGCATAACTTTGTAGGCGGGTATTGTCGGGCATTCCTCTGTTGAATGTCCCACCTCACAAATGAGACACACCTTCTCAATGGGGTTCGGGATGGAGCCATTTTGTCCTCTTGCACATATCTCAATTACTTCTCGCATTCCTTTATCAAGTAGATCAAGTCGACTGGCCGTCATAGTATCATTTTCTACATGAAATAGGTAGGCCTCCGATGGAGTGGTGGTCATTTGGCGCGTTCAATTATGAGCACTAGGGTTAGATACATCCCATCCTTGGGTAGTCTCGACGACATACCTCAGGTGAAGCTCAACATCGTTGGCGTCTAGGTCGATAAAAGGACCATCACATATGGTTTCAACGAGTTGTTTGGAATTTATATTCAGCCCATTCTGGCAGAAGGAAATGATTTAAAATTTATAAAATCCAAGATGAGGGTACGAAGTGATTAACTCGTTACAACGCTCATAACATCGATCAAATGACTCATTTTCTGATTGTCGGAAGGTTTGAATTTGAGACTTGATGGAGTTCGTTCGATGTGGGGAGAAGAATTTCTTGAGAAATTTAGATTGCAACTCGTCCCATAATGCAATCGAGTTTGGAGGTAAAGACCATAGCTAGGTCTTAGCCTTGTCCTTTAAAGAGAATGGGAAGAGTTTGAGGCGGATCACATCTTTTGTGCAAGTTTGATCGCTGAGGGTCTCGTACACCTCTTCAAATTCACAGATGTGGAGATATGGCATTTTTGACTCCATTCCATGGTAGTTAGGAAGTATTTGGATCATCCCATTCCTAAAGAAAAATTGTCCTACATTCCTAAAGAAAATTATCCTGCATTATACTGGAGTAAAATGCATCCTAGAGTGACAGTTCGCTCGGGACATAAGATATCTCTCAAAGGGCGGTGCGGGACCGTTTCCTCACCTGTGGCTACACTACCGTGTTGTGACATGTCTCTCTCACTTGATGACTCTTATTCCTCACTTGGTATCCTCGGAGTGTTCTCTAAAGAGTGTCCTAAGAGGGATATCAGAGTGTTACATGCAATTGAGTGTGTAGGCATGGGAGATGGAACACATAATTGTGGAGCATTTGGAGTGTGAGGGCTATCGGGGTCGTACTCAACTATTGAGTTTTTGTGAATGTTGGTTGGTGTATTTTGGGGAGTTAGAGTGAGTTCAGGATTTTACATTAACGGGAATTTGAGAGATGAAGTATCTTTTTGTGCTTTTTGATTTTTTTGATTTTTTTTTTTGGTTAAAGTTTTAGATTAACGGAATCTAACCTATGTCTACCTAAATCCTCGGCAACGGTGCCAAAAACTTGATGCGACTAAGAATGTGTCTCTAAAGTGCATACTTTCTAGGCTCAAGTACAAGCCGGTCACGTTAGTAGTAAACATGGTAAGTCAGGATCGTCTCCACAGGGAAATAGGATGAGAAAATCATGACGACGGAAGGACAGACGGTTAAACCTAACTTGAATCTAAAAAGAAATAAAAAGATGATTGATTGGCGAATAATCCTACTAAGTAAAAGGAAACTTGATTAAGACTATCGAACTAACGAATTAAGCAAGGATTTACAACTAAGAACGAACTAATAAATATGAAGAGAAAAACAGTCTAGGAATACAATCCCTCAACCCTAGTGTGTTACTAGTATAAAACTAATCGTAAATTTAGGTGATTAATCAAACCCAGACTTTAGTAATCCTAAGCATTACATATATGAGGTTCAAACCCGCACCATACGTAATCAAAGGACGAGTAAAGAGGTATCACGATAGTGACACTCGAATTGCATTCTGAAGCATCCCAGTTAGCCCGAAGTAAACGAGATCCAAAGATCGACAATGGTTGTACTCGCTACGCAATACGGTCAAATAAACCATTAAGTTTAGAGGATTAATTTTTATACACAAGAAACTCTCACATCAGGTTGAGTTCATGCATCCCAACCCTAAAAAATCTAACTGGACATATTAAACCTAACTATGCATAAATTAACTACATTCCATGTGAAAGAAATCGTGATGAAAGTATACTGAAACATACAAGGAAATATTAGAGAGAATGAAAATTGAATTAAAACTTGCAATCAAACCCGAAAATATTTGATCTTGAATCACCAAATCAAAGCTATGTTCCTAAGGTATTCTCCTACTTTTCTCCCTATCAAAAATTATTTAGAACTGTCTTTTCTAAGTCAATAAAAAGATACCAATACGTTTTAGAAGAGTTTGTGACACATTAGGACTCTTTGGGCCAATCATCTTTTAAGAAGAATTGTGCGTCTCAGGCACCTCGAATCGGTTCGCAGGTACCCCGAACTGGTTCACTCTGTGGTTCGGGGAAATTCGCTGGTGTGGAGCCTTCTTTCCTTCATTTCCACACTTAGAAAATTTTCATGTTTTCTTCCCTTTTTCCTTAGATTTTTCTTCAACTTCAAGGGGTCATAAATCATTCACCTTAGCTAGGATTTGGGTTCCATTTTTTTCTAGTATTCTCATTATAACAAGATCTTCAACTTTCCAGTTGGTTCTTCCTCCGGGATCTGGCTACATAATTACCAAATTGCCCTTGAACTTGCCTTCCTAGCCTTTTTTCATTGTTTCGATTTCTCTTTTGCACCACTTGCATAATTTACCTGTAAAACACATAAGAGAAACACAAAACACGAAATACTTGACAACAAAGGTTAGCAGCATAATTACGAGTTAAATCCATATCAATTGCATCACTCGGGTTCACAAAGGTACCGAAATTAAGGGTATAAATATACAATATTTATGCCCGATCATGGATGCGCGAAAACATTATGTATATCTATGCCAAAACTATGTTCTAATTTATTTGGACAATTCACTCTATAATGTGTATTTTACCTTAAAGACGGCAAAGGAACTTTGGGAATCCTTAGATAATAAGTACAACACTTAAGATACTGGCATGCAGAAATTCATAATTGGAAGATTTCTTGACTTCAAAATGGTAGATTCTAAACTAGTGGTAGTGCAAGTCCAACTTCAAGTTATTCTTTATGACATTCATGTTGAAGGAATTTCTATTACTGATTCATTTCAAGTGGCATAAATAATTGAGTCATCAATCTTGGTGTCCCTACGGACACCAAAGAATGCTACGATAGAATCGTAGTAAGGCACTATATCAAAGAACGCTACGTTTGAATCGTAGTAAGACGTACATATCCTAATGACACTAGAACCTGATGCTTTGTGACCATTTGGGACACCCTACTTATTTTAACCACGGGGATCATCCCTTTATCAAAATAACAAAGAATTTCATTTGGTTCATTCTTATCAAAACTGTCGAATTTTTTTAAATTATTAACCTCCTAAGTTAAATTAAGTCAGTGTAAAAATTTTATCTTTCATTAATCACACAATAACAAGTGAAATAAAATAATCTAAACCATCCACACAATAATATAGTCTAAAACATCACATTATAAATAACTGAATAAAATAACACCGAGTAAACCATTGGTTCCCTTAAAAAATCCAACTATAAGTAAAAAGTAAATAAAACAAAGTGTGATAAATATTGAATAATCTAAAGAGGCAACATGCCCAAATGAAATACTGGAATGAAATCCTATATAATAATAAATAACTGAAGCGTTTACACAAAACCCTACAAGCCTCCACAATGTTGAAGCTACACATCCCTGGAATGATTCATCAAGCTTGGTGTCCCAATGGTTGGACATTAAAATATTTTTAGAAATATAGAAAAATAGAATTGACACGGGTCAGATCCCGAGAAAACCTTATTGAAAATATTTTGCAAATATTTAAATCGCAATTTAAAAAAAATTATTAGATACACATATTAGTTCGGCATACAATCCCTTGAGTTCCTCACCTTTTATCTATAGTGCACACCTAATGCATCCTATCCGGCTATGCTACCCACCCTAAGTAGACATTCATATCTAACTAACCATAAAAAGGTTCAACTCCCCCGTACTGCCCATACAATACGCTATCGTAATACCATTAATAATATTTTTGCCATATTATTATTGAATCTTTTTATCAAGTTTCCCAAAATTAAGTCACTTTTAGGTGTACACCGTCTATCTTTTCTACATCACATAAGTAGAATAATCACCCATTATTGTAACTCCATTTATTAAGTTTCATCACCGTTACGTCTCTTTGAGATAAACACTATCTATCTTTTATACTATTATAAAAGTAGAATAATCACACATTATTATAACAACATAATATATACAACTATAGCATCCTCAGGAATGACCATCGTGATGAATACGTACTCTGCTATCAAGTTCATATACCTCTCGTACAATTAAAGACTACTCATTTGGAATGTCTCCTCGAATCCTCAATAAAAAACACATAATGAAGGCGAATATAGTTGAAAGCCTTTCTGCGACGCGCATGCCTAATGTAATCAAATGACCTACCAATTTCATATATACACAACACTTAGTGAGTTTCTCTCAGTTCTATGTTCTGAGGAACAAATCCAGACATCGCTGCAATCACCAAGGTGGGATAGCCCTTTTCACGGAATCTCCCGTGGTAGCAGGTAGCGTAGGTATGCTCACACACATAGAAAATCACATCATAGGTATTCACACAATATATATACATATATATATATATTTCAAGTATCACTCACTACTCGACGGGTCCCAATTATCCATTAAGAAATTTCAGTAGTGAAAACATCATTAACCTACTCGTATAAATTCTGGGTTATATCTACACTTCTCGTAACCCTTTTTAAATTACCTATACTTAACACAATTGTTTAAATCTCATAGGCCCTAGTCTCATTTTACCCTCATTATGACTAAACCTAATCCTCGATTATAGGTATATTGAAATTTCCAAAGTCCTCATATAGTTCATAAACCATTATATATCCTGATTTCATTTCTGAGTAAAGATTTCGATCTCGGACACCCTTCCGTATTTCATATTTTAACAAAAATCAGAAAAATATGAAAATGGCGGCTACACGTTCGAAACGAAAAGATCTATCTTCATGAACTAAAACCTAGGGTCGTTCAAATGACATACTAAACTCGATCAAATGATCTCGATAATTTTTTATATCTTCGTCCCAAACTCGTTTCTCTCCATGGTTAACACCGCAAACCTTCATGAAATTCTCCTAAACTCCTATCCAATATACCCAAACCTCAAACACATGTATAGGGACAATTTCTAACATAAATAAATCATCAAAAGTATAAGAAATCTACCCAAGAATAGATTAAAGTCCAAAATTCTCAAAACCCTAGTTCATAATGTTCTACATGCATATTCATCAATATACCCAGATTTCTTTCAAGTTACTTGTCATGTAATTTTAGATTTCGTATTATATACATAAAGGGATTAATTCTACATGAATCCTACTCCAAATTATGAATTACACCCAAAAAAATTCTAAGAAAACACATAAATCATGTAATTTCAAACCCTACAATCACTACACCAAAACTGGCAATTGGTCACGGCCAAAATCCTTGACCAAAGTTGTGGGTCGCGGACTTGGGCCGTGACCATTTCTGGCGTGACCATTTTCGTCCATTTTCGTGGGTCGCGGCCCAAGTCCGTGACCAAAAAATGGTCACGGCCGAGAGGGGTCACGGCAGATGGTCGCGGACTTAGGCTGTGACCCATACTGTGACGGGTCACGGCCCTCATCCGTGACCCACAACCAAGACAAATTGGTCGCGGCCAAAGTTCGCGACCCACGTCCGTGACAACAAAATTAAAAAAAATTGGTCGCGGCCTTCATCCGTGACCCATAACCGTGACAAATTGGTCGCAGTCAAAGTCCGCGACCCACGTCCGTGACAAAAAAATCAAAAATAATTTGTCCCGGCCCTCATCCGTGACCCACCACCGTGACAAATCGATCGTGGTCAAAGTCCGCGACCCACGACTGTGACAAAAAAATTGGTCGCGGCCCTCATCTGTGATCCACAACCGTGACAAATTGGTCGCGGCCAAAGTCCGCGACCCACAACCATGACAAAAAAAATAAAATAAAAAATGGTCGCGGACTTTGGTCGCGACCATTTTTATGCGCGACGAAAAAAATAAAAATGGTCATGGATAAAGTTCATGACCATATTAAACTATAATTTAATTTTTTTTTGTCCAATCCTAACATTGGGGGTCCTGTGAGTGCACTGTCGGTTGCTACGTGTAACGTTGGACACGTACGAAGTGTTACAAATATTTACTATTGGCAAAACAATAAAAAAAATCACAAATTGTGAATCGAGAACGTTGTTAATAAACAAATATATATACAAACTTATAAATATTACACGTCTTAATAATTCATAGACCAAAAAAAAATTGGGCAGAGTTTCCTCTATTTTCTTTACATTCTAAAACCTGTAAATGTAAAACCTGCTTATTATAAATCCCGCACGACCATAAAATTCAACAATCAAATTATAAAAGCCCGCACGGCCATAAAACTAAACGATAAAAGCCCGCACAACTGTAACGCAAAAAACAAAATCCTTAATGTCCACAACATATAAACAATCTTCATGCTGTAGACCATTGCCTCCTTCGTTTGTTCCACGTGAAAAAATCTTACAAATGATAGGATATATAAAAAAAATATCAGTAACCAAGTAGTTTTACAAAAAAATTAATCAAGCTGAAAAATTGCATATATGAGTTAAAATTATCAGTAACCAAGTCTAGAAATATGCAAATTACCATCGTATTCTCAAACTGGGAGGCCCGCGACTGTGGGGTCAGTTCCTACGAGTTACATTGGTCCCGTGGGAGGTGTTGGTACCACCCACGGGGACATTCGGGGGTTGTTTCGAGTTTTCACCATCTAACGTCATATTTTTAAGCCTAAGTCTAGAAATATGCAAATTACCTTCGTACTCTAAAACCAGGAGACTCGCGACTGCAGGGTCAGTTCATACGAGTTACATTGGTCCTGTGGGAGATGTTGGTGCCACCCACGGGACCGTTCGGGGGCTGTTTTGAGTTTTCACCCTCTAACGCCATGTTTTGCTTAAGTCTAGAAATATCCAAATTATCGTCCTACTCTCAAACCGGGAGACCCGCGGCTGCGGGGTTAGTTCCTACGAGTTACATTGGTCCCGTGGGAGGTGTTAGTGCCACCCACGGTGCCGTTCGGAGGCTGTTTCGAGTTTTCACCCTCTAACGTCATGTTTTTAAGCCTACGTCTAGAAATATGCAAATTATCATCGTATTCACAAACCGGGAGACCCGCGGCTGTGGGGTCAGTTCCTACGAGTTACACTGGTCCCGTGGGAGGTGTTGGTGCCACCAACGGGGCCGTTCAGGGGTTGTTTCGAGTTTTCACCCTCTAACGTCATATTTTAAGCCTAAGTCTAGAAATATGCAAATTACCGTCGTATTTTCAAACCGGGAGACACGCGGCTGTGGGGTCAGTTCCTACAAGTTACATTGGTCCCGTGGAAGGTGTTGGTGCCACCCACGGTGCCGTTAGAGGGCTGTTTTGAGTTCTCACCCTCTAACGCCATGTTTTTAAGCCTAAGTCTAAAAAATATGCAAATTATCGCGTATTCTCAAACCGGGAGTCCCGCGGCTGCGGGGTCAGTTCCTACGAGTTACATTGGTCCCGTGGGAGGTGTTGGTGCCACCCACGGGGCCGTTCGAGGGTTGTTTCGAGTTTTCACCCTCAATCGTCATATTTTTCTTAAGTCTATAAATATGCAAATTATCGTCGAATTCTCAAACCGGGAGTCTCGCGGCTGTGGGGTCAGTTCCTACGAGTTACATTGGTCCCGTGGGACGTGTTGGTGCCACCCACGGGAACGTTCGGGGGCTGTTTCTAGTTCTCACCCTCTAATGCCATGTTTTTAAGCCTAAGTCTAGAAATATGCAAATTATCGTGGTATTCTCAAACCAGGAGATCCGCGGCAGCGGGGTCAGTTCGTACGAGTTACATTGGTCCCGTGGGAGGTGTTGGTGCCACCCACGGGGCCGTTAGAGGGCTGTTTCGAGTTTTCTCCGTCTAACGCCATGTTTTTAAGCCTAAGTCTAGAAATATGCAAATTTTCGTCGAATTCTCAAACCGCGAGTCCTGCGGCTCTGGGGTCAGTTCCTACGAGTTACATTGGTCCCGTGGGAGTGTTGGTTTCACCCACAGGGCCGTTCGAGGGATGTTTCGAGTTTTCACCCTTAAACGCCATGTTTTGCTTAAGTCTAGAAATGTGCAAATTACCGTCGTATTCTCAAACCGGGAGTCCCGCGGCTGCAGGGTCTGTTCCTACGAGTTACATTGGTCCCGTGGGAAGTGTTGGTGCCACCCACGGGGACGTTCGAAGGCTGTTTCTAGTTCTCACCCTCTAACGCCTTGTTTTTAAGCCTAAGTTTAGAAATATGCAAATTATCATCTTATTCTCAAATTGGGAGTCCCGCGGCTGCGGGGTTAGTTCCTACGAGTTACATTGGTCCCGTGGGAGGTGTTGGTGCCACCCACGGGGCCGTTCGGGGGCTGTTTCGAGTTTTCACCCTCAAACGCTATGTTTTTAAGCCTAAGTCTAAAAATATACAAATTATCATCGAATTTTCAAACCGGGAGTCCCGTGGCTCTGGGGTAAGTTCCTACGACTTACATTGGTCCCGTGGGAGGTGTTGGTTCCACCCACGGGGCTGTTCGGGGGCTGTTTTGAGTTTTCACCCTCAAACGCCATGTTTTGCTTAAGTCTAGAAATATTCAAATTACCTTCGTATTCTCAAACCGGGAGTCCTGCGGGGTTAGTTCCTATGAGTTACATTGGTCCTGTGGGAGTGTTGGTTCCACCCACGGGGCCGTTCGGGGGCAGTTTCGAGTTTTCACCCTTAAACGCCATGTTTTGCTTAAGTCTAGAAATATGACAATTACCGTCGTATTCTCGAACCGGGAGTCCCGCGGCTGTGAGGTCAGTTCTTACGAGTTACATTGGTCCCGTGGGAAGTGTTGGTGCCACCCACGAGGACGTTCGGGGGCTGTTTCTAGTTCTCACCCTCTAACGCCATGTTTTTAAGCCTAAGTCTAGAAATATCTAAATTATCGTAGTATTCTCAAATCGGGAGACCCGCAGCTACGGGGTCAGTTCCTACGAGTTACATTGGTCCCGTGGGAGGTGTTGGTGCCACCCACGGGGCCGTTCGGGGGCTGTTTTGAGTTTTCACCCTCTAACGCCATGTTTTTAAGCCTAAGTTTAAAAATATACAAATTATCATCGAATTTTCAAACCGGGAGTCCCGTGGCTCTGGGGTAAGTTCCTACGAATTACATTGGTCCCGTGGGAGGTGTTGGTTCCACCCACGGGGCCGTTCGGGGGCTGTTTTGAGTTTTCACCCTCAAACGCCATGTTTTGCTTAAGTCTAGAAATATTCAAATTACCTTCGTATTCTCAAACCGGGAGTACTGCGGCTACGGGGTCAGTTCCTACGAGTTACATGGGTCCCGTGGGAGGAGTTGGTGCAACCCACGGGGACGTTTGAAGGTTGTTTCTAGTACTCACCCTCTAACGCCATGTTTTTAAGCCTAAGTCTCAAAATATTCAAATTATCGTCGTATTCTCAAACCGGGAGATCCGCGGCAGCAGGGTCAGTTCCTACGAGTTACATTGGTCCCGTGGGAGGTGTTGGTGCCACCCACAGGGCCGTTCGAAGGCTGTTTCGAGTTTTCACCCTCTAACGCCATGTTTTTAAGCCTAAGTCTAGAAATATGCAAATTATCATCGAATTTTCAAACTGGGAGTCCCGTGGCACTGGGGTCGATTCCTACGACTTACTTTGGTCCCGTGGGAGGTGTTGGTTCCACCCACGGGGCCGTTCGGGTGCTGTTTTGAGTTTTCACCCTCAAACGTCATATTTTACTTAAGTCTAAAAATATGCAAATTACCGTCGTATTCTCAAACCGGGAGTCCCGCGGCTACGGGGTCAGTTCCTATTAGAGTTACATTGGCCCCGTGGGAGGTGTTGGTGCAACCGACGGGGACGTTCGAAGGATGTTTCTAGTTCTCACCCTCTAACGCCATGTTTTTAAGCCTAAGTCTAGAAATATGCAAATTATCGTCGTATTCTAAAACCGGGAGATCTGCGGTAGCGGGGTTAGTTCCTACGAGTTACATTGGTCCCATGGGAGGTGTTGGTACCACCCACGGGGCAGTTAGAGGGCTGTTTCGAGTTGTCACCCTCTAACGCCATGTTTTTAAGCCTATGTCTAGAAATATGCAAATTATTGTCGAATTCTCAAACCGGGAGTCCCGCGGCTCTGGGGTCAGTTCCTACGAGTTACCTTGGTCCCGTGGGAGTGTTGGTTCCACCCACGGGGCCGTTCGGAGGTTGTTTCGAGTTTTCACAATTAAACGCCATGTTTTGCTTAATTCTAGAAATGTGCAAATTATCGTTATATTCTCAAACCGGGAGTCCCGCGGCTGCGGGGTCAGTTCCTACGAGTTACATTAGTCCCGTGGGAGGTGTTGGTGCCACCCACGGGGCCATTCGAGGGCTGTCTCGAGTTTTAACCCTCAAACGCTATGTTTTTCTTAAGTCTAAAAATATGCAAATTACGGTCGTATTCTCAAATCGGGAGTCCCGCGGCTGCGAGGTCTGTTCCTACGAGTTACATTGGTCCCGTGGGAGGTGTTTGTGCCACCCATGGGGACATTCGGGGTTGTTTCTAGTTCTCACCCTCTAACGCCATGTTTTTAAGCCTAAGTCTAGAGATATGTAAATTGTTGTCGTATTCTTAAACCGGGAGACCCGCAGCTGCGGGGTCAGTTCCGACGAGTTACATTGGTCCCGTGGGAGGTGTTGGTGACACCCACGGGGCCGTTGGAGGGCTGTTTTGAGTTTTCACCCTTTAACGCCATGTTTTTAAGCCTAAGTTTAGAAATATGCAAATTATCATCGAATTTTCAAACCGGGAGTCCCGTGCCACTGGGGTCAGTTCCTACGACTTTCATTGGTCCCGTGGGAAGTGTTGGTTCCACCCACGGGGCCGTTCGGGGGATGTTTTGAGTTTTCACCCTCAAATGCCATGTTTCGCTTAAGTCTAGAAATATGCAAATTACCGTCGTATTCTCAAACCGGGAGTCCCGCGGCTGCGGGGTCAGTTCCTACGAGTTACATTGGTCCCGTGGGAGGTGTTGGTGCAACCCATGGGGACGTTCGAAGGCTGTTTCTAGTTCTCACCCTGTAACGCCATGTTTTTAAGCCTAAGTCTAGAAATATGCAAATTATTGTCGTTTTCTCAAACCGGGAGTCCCAGTGCTGCGGGGTCAGTTCCTACGAGTTACATTGGTCCCGTGGAAGGTGTTGGTGCCACCCACGGGGCCGTTCGGGGGCTGTTTTGAGTTTTCACCCTCAAACGCCAAGTTTTGATTAAGTCTAGAAATATGCAAATTACCGTCGTATTCTCAAACCGGGAGGCCCGCGGCTGCGGGGTCAGTTCCTACGAGTTACATTGGTCCCGTGGGAGGTGTTGGTGCCACCCACGGGGATGTTCGGGGGCTGTTTCTAGTTCTCACCCTCTAACGCCATGTTTTTAAGCCTAAGTCTAGAAATATGCAAATTATTGTCGTATTCTTAAACCGGGAGTCCCGCGGCTACGGGGTCAGTTCCTACGAGTTACATTGGTCCCGTGGGAGGTGTTGGTGCCACCCACGGTGCCGTTAGGGGGTTGTTTCGAGTTTTCACCCTCTAACGCCATGTTTTTAAGCCTAATTCTTGAAATATGCAAATTACC
The DNA here is from genome assembly GCA_949130495.1 of Sambucus nigra. Taxonomy (NCBI): domain Eukaryota; kingdom Viridiplantae; phylum Streptophyta; class Magnoliopsida; order Dipsacales; family Adoxaceae; genus Sambucus; species Sambucus nigra. The sequence goes on along the minus strand of OX422215.1, from coordinate 278,559,932 downwards.
ATCGTACTCTCAAACCGAGAAACCCGCGACTGCGGGGTCAGTTCCTACGAGTTACTTTGGTCCCGTGGGAGGTGTTGGTGCCACCCACGGGGCCGTTCGGGGGTTGTTTCGAGTTTTCAACCTCTAATGTCATGTATTTAAGCCTAAGTCTAGAAATATGCAAATTACCATCGTACTTTCAAATCGGGAAACCCACGGCAGTGGGGTAAGTTTGTAAGAGTTACATTGGTCCCGTGGGAGGTGTTGGTGTCACCCACGGGGCCGTTCGGGGCTGTTTCGAGTTTTCACCCTCTGACATCATGTTTTAAACCTAAGTTTAGAAATATGCAAATTATTGTTGTACTCTCAAACCGGTAGACCCGTGGGTGTGGGGTCAGTTCCTATGAGTTACGTTGGTCCCGTGGGAGGTGTTGATGCCACCCACGGGGCCGTTCGGGGGCTGTTTTGATTTTTCACCCTCTAATGCCATGTTTTGCTTAAGTCTAGAAATATGCAAATTACCTTCGTATTCTCAAACCGGGATTCCCGCGACTACGGGATCAGTTCCTACGAGTTACATTGGTCACGTGGGAGGTGTTGGTTCCACCCATGGGGACGTTCGGGGGTTGTTTCTAGTTCTCACCCTCTAACGCCATGTTTTTCAGCCTAAGTCTAGAAATATGCAAATTACATTCGTATTCTCAAACCGGAAGTCCCGCAGCTGCGGGGTCAGTTCCTACGAGTTACATTGGTCCCGTGGGAGGTGTTGGTGCCACCCACGTGGCCGTTCGGGGGCTGTTTAGAGTTTTCACCCTTTAATGTCATGTTTTTAAGCCTAAGTCTAGAAATATGAAAATTACCGTCGTATTCTCAAATCGGAAGACACGGGACTGTGGGGTCAGTTTCTACAAGTTACATTGGTCCCGTGGGAGGTGTTGGAGCCACCCACGGTGCCGTTAGAGGGCTGTTTTGAGTTCTCACCCTCTAACGCCATGTTTTTAAGCCTAAGTCTAAAAATATATAAATTATCGTCATATTCTCAAATCGGGAGTCCCGCGGCTGCGGGGTTAGTTCCTACGAGTTCCATTTGTCCCGTGGGAGGTGTTGGTGCCACCCACGGGGCCGTTCGGGGTCTGTTTCGATTTTTCACACTCAAACGCCATGTTTTGCTTAAGTCTAGAAATATGCAAATTACCATCGTATTCTCAAACCGGGAGTCCCGCGGCTGTGGGGTCAGTTCCTACGAGTTACATTGGTCCCGTGGGAGGTGTTGGTACCACCCATGGGGACGTTCGGGGACTGTTTCTAGTTTTCACCCTCTAACGCCATGTTTTTAAGCCTAAGTCTAGAAATATGCAAATTATCGTCGTATTCTCAAACCGGGAGACCCGCAGCTGCGGGGTCAGTTCCTACGAGTTAAATTGGTCCCGTGGGAGGTGTTGGTGCCACCCACGGGGCCGTTAGAGGGCTGTTTCGAGTTTTCACCCTCTAACGCCATGTTTTTAAGCCTAAGTCTAGAAGTATGCAAATTATCGTCGAATTTTCAAACCGGGAGTCCCGTGGCTCTGGGGTCAGTTCCTACGAGTTACTTTGGTCCCGTGGGAGGTGTTGGTTCCACCCACGGGGCCGTTCGGGGGCTGTTTTGAGTTTTCACCCTCAAACACGATGTTTTGCTTAAGTCTAGAAATATGCAAATTACCATCTTATTCTCAAATCGGGAGTCCCGCGACTGCAGGTTCAGTTCCTACGAGTTACATTGGTCCCGTGGGAGGTGTTGGTGCCACCCACGGGGACGTTAGAAGGTTGTTTCTAGTTATCACCTTCTAACGCCATGTTTTTAAGCCTAAGTCTAGAAATATGCAAATTATCGTCGTATTCTCAAACCGGGAGTCCCGCGGCTGCGGGGTCAGTTCCTACGAGTTACATTAGTCCCGTGGAAGGTGTTGATGCCACCCACGGGGCCGTTTGGGGGTTGTTTTGTGTTTTCACCCCCAAACGCCAAGTTTTGCTTAAGTCTAGAAATATGCAAATTACCGTCGTATTCTTAAACCGGGAGTCTCGTGGGTGCGAGGTCAGTTCCTACGAGTTACATTGGTCCCGGGGAGGTGTTGGTGCCACCCACGGGGACGTTCGTGGGCTATTTCTAGTTCTCACCGTCTAACGCCATGTTTTTAAGCCCAAGTCTAGAAATATGCAAATTATCGTCGTATTCCTAAATCGGTGGTCCCGCTGCTGCGGGGTTAGTTCCTACGAGTTACATTGGTCCCGTGGGAGGTGTTGGTGCCACCCACGGGGCCGTTCGTGGGTTGTTTCGAGTTTTCACCCTCTAATATCATGTATTTAAGCCTAAGTCTAGAAATATGCAAATTACCATCGAACTTTCAAATCGGGAAACCCGCGGCTGTGGGATCAGTTCCTACGAGTTACATTGGTTCCGTGGGAGGTGTTGGTGCCACCCACGGGGCCGTTTGGGTGCTGTTTCGAGTTTTCACCCTTTGACGTCATATTTTTAACCCTAAGTCTAGAAATATGCAAATTAACATTGTACTCTCAAACTGGGAGACCCGTGGGTGTGGGGTTAGTTCGTACGAGTTACGTTGGTCGCGTGGGAGGTGTTGATGCCACCCACGGGGCCGTTCGGGGGCTGTTTCGAGTTTTCACCCTCTAACGCCAAGTTTTTCTTAAGTCTAGAAATATGCAAATTACCATCGTATTCTCAAACTAGGAGTCCCACGGCTACGGGATCAGTTCCTACGAGTTACATTGGTCCTGTGGGAGGTGTTGGTGCCACCCATGGGGACGTTCGGGGGTTGTTTCTAGTTCTCACCCTCTAACGCCATGTTTTTAAGCCTAAGTCTAGAAATATACAAAATACCTTCGTATTCTCAAACCGGGAGTCCCGCGACTGCGGGGTCAGTTTCTACGAGTTACATTGGTCCCGTGGGAGGTGTTGGTGCAACCCACGGGGCCGTCAGAGGGCTGTTTCGAGTTTTCACCCTCTAACGCCATGTTTGTAAGCATAAGTCTAAAAATATACAAATTACTATCGAATTCTCAAAGCGGGAGTCCCGCGGCAGTGGGATCAGTTCCTACAAGTTACATTGGTCCCGTGGGAGGTGTTGGTGCCACCCACGGGGCCATTCGGGGGCTGCTTTGAGTTTTCACCCTCTAACATCATGTTTTTTAGTCTAAGTCTAGAAATATGAAAGTTACAATCGTATTCTCAATCCGGGAGACCCGCTGATGTGGGGTTAGTTCCTACAACTTACATTAGTCCCGTGGGAGGTGTTGGTGTCACCCACAGTGCCGTTAGACGTCTATTTCGAGTTCTCACCCTCTAACGACATGTTTTTAAGCCTAAGTCTAGAAATATGCAAATTATCGTCGTATTCTAAAACCGGGAGATCCGCGGTAGCGGTGTCAGTTCCTACGAGTTACATTGGTCCCGTGGGAGGTGTGGGTGCCACCCACGAGTCCATTAGAGGGTTGTTTCGAGTTTTCACCCTCTAACGCCATGTTTTTAAGCCTATGTCTAGAAATATGCAAATTATCGTCGAATTCTCAAACCGGGAGTCCCGCGGCTCTGGGGTCAGTTCCTACGAGTTACATTGGTCCTTTGGGAGTGTTGGTTCCACCCACGGGGCCGTTCGGGGGCAGTTTCGAGTTTTCACCCTTAAACGCCATGTTTTGCTTAAGTCTAGAAATGTGCAAATTACCGTCGTATTCTCAAACCGGGAGTCCCGCGGCTGCAAGGTCAGTTCCTATGAGTTACATTGGTCCCGTGGGAGGTGTTGGTGCCACCCACGGGGACGTTCGAACGCTGTTTCTAGTTCTCACCCTCTAACGCCATGTTTTTAAGCCTAAGTCTAGAAATATGCAAATTATCATCTTACTCTCAAACCGAGAGTCCCGCGGCTGCGGGGTCAGTTCCTACGAGTTACATTGGTCCCGCGGGAGGTGTTGGTGCCACCCACGGGGCCGTTCGGGGGTTATTTCGAGTTATCACCCTCAAACGCTATGTTTTGCTTAAGTCTAGAAATATGCAAATTACCGTCGTATTCTCAAATCGGGAGTCCCGCGGCTGCGAGGTCAGTTCCTACGAGTTACATTGGTCCCGTGGGAGGTGTTGGTGCCACCCACGGGGACGTTCGGGGGCTGTTTCTAGTTCTCACCCTCTAACACCATGTTTTTAAGCCTAAGTCTAGAAATATGTAAATTATCCTCGTATTCTTAAACCGGGAGTCCCGCGGCTGCGGGGTTAGTTCCTACGAGTTACATTGGTCCTGTTAGAGGTGTTTGTGCCACCCACGGTGCCGTTAGAGGGTTGTTTCGAGTTTTCACCCTCTAACGCTATGTTTTTTAGCCTAATTCTAGAAATCTACAAATTACCGTCGTACTCTCAAAATGGGAGACCCGCGACTGCGGGGTCAGTTCCTATGAGGTACATTGGTCCCGTGGGAGGTGTTGGTGCCACCCACGGGGCCGTTCCGGGGTTGTTTCGAGTTTTCACCCTCTAATGTCATGTATTTAAGCCTAAGTCTAGAAATATGCAAATTATCATCGTACTTTCAAACCGGGAAACCAGCGGCAGTGGGGTCAGTTCGTACGAGTTACATTGGTCCCGTGGGAGGTGTTGGTTCCACCAACGGGGCGGTTCGGGGGCTGTTTTGAGTTTTCGCCGTCTGACGTCTTGTTTTTAACCCTAAGTCTAGAAATATGCAAATTAACATTCTACTCTCAAACCGGGAGACCCGTGGGTGTGGGATCAGTTCCTATGAGTTACGTTGGTCCCGTGGGAGATGTTGATGCCACCCATGGGGCCATTCGGAGGCTGTTTCGATTTGTCACCCTCTAATGCCATGTTTTGCTTAAGTCTGAAAATATGCAAATTACCATCGTATTCTTAAACCGCGAGTCCCACGGCTACGGGCTCAGTTCCTACGAGTTACATTGGTCACGTGGGAGGTGTTGGTGCCACCCATGGGGACGTTCGGGGGTTGTTTCTAGTTCTCACCCTCTAACGCCATGTTTTTAATCCTAAGTCTAGAAATATGCAAATTACATTCGTATTCTCAAACCGGGAGTCCCGCGGCTGCGGGGTCAGTTCCTACGAGTTACATTGGTCCCGTGGGAGGCGTTGGTGCCACCCACGGGGCCGTTAGAGGGTTGTTTCGAGCTTTCACCCTCTAACGCCATGTTATTAAGCATAAGTCTAGAAATATACAAATTATTGTCGAATACTCAAAGAGGGAGTCCCGCGGCTGTGGGATCAGTTCCTACGAGTTACATTGGTCCCGTGGGAGGTGTTGGTGCCACCCACGGGGACGTTGAGGGGCTGTTTCTAGTTCTCACCCTCTAATGTCTTTTTTTTAAGCCTAAGAGTAGAAATATGCAAATTATCATCGTATTCTTAAACCAAGAGTCCCGCGGCTGCGGGGTTAGTTCCTACGAGTTACATTATCCCGTGGGAGGTGTTGGTGTCACCCACAGTGTCGTTAGATGGCTATTTCGAGTTCTCACCCTCTAACGCCATGTTTTTAAGCCTAAGTCTAGAAATATGCAAATTACCGTCGTATTCTCAAACCGGAATACACGCGGCTGTGGGGTTAGTTCCTACGAGTTACATTGGTCCCGTGGGAGGTGTTGGTGCCACCCACGGTGCCGTTAGAGTGCTGTTTTGAGTTCTCACCCTCTAACGCCATGTTTTTAAGCCAAAGTCTAGAAATATGCAAATTACCTTCGTATTCTCAAACCGGGAGTCCCGCGACTGCGGGGTCAGTTCCTACGAGTTACATTGGTCTCGTGGGAGGTGTTGGTGCCACACACGGGGGCGTCAGAGGGTTGTTTCGAGTTTTCACCCTCTAACGCCATGTTTTTAAGCATAAGTCTAGAAATATACAAATTATTGTCGAATACTCAAAGAGGGAGTCCCGCGGCTGTGGGATCAGTTCCTACGAGTTACATTGGTCCCGTGGGAGGTGTTGGTGCCACCCACGGGGACGTTGAGGGGCTGTTTCTAGTTCTCACCCTCTAATGCCGTGTTTTTAAGCCTAAGAGTAGAAATATGCAAATTATCATCGTATTCTTAAACCAAGAGTCCCGCGGCTGCGGGGTTAGTTCCTACGAGTTACATTATCCCGTGGGAGGTGTTGGTGTCACCCACAGTGTCGTTAGATGGCTATTTCGAGTTCTCACCCTCTAACGCCATGTTTTTAAGCCTAAGTCTAGAAATTTGCAAATTATCGTCGTATTCTCAAATCGGGTGTCCCGCGGCTGCGGGGTCAGTTCCTACGAGTTAAATTGGTCCCGTGGGAGGTGTTGGTGCCACCAACGGGGCCGTTCGGGGGCTGTTTCGAGTCTTCACCCTCTAACGTCATATTTTTAAGCCTAAGTCTAGAAATATGCAAATTACCGTCGTATTCTCAAACCGGGAGACGTGCGGCTGCGGGGTCAGTTCCTACGAGTTACATTGGTCCCGTGGGAGGTGTTGGTACCACCCACGGGGACGTTAGAAGGTTGTTTCTAGTTCTCACCCTCTAACGCCATGTTTTTAAGCCTAAGTCTAGAAATATGCAAATTGTCGTCGTATTCTCAAATCGGGAGTCCCGCGACTACGGGGTCAGTTCCTACTAGTTACATTGGTCCCGTGGAAGGTGTTGTTGCCACCCACGGGGCCGTCCGAGGGGATGTTTTGTGTTTACACCCTCAAACGCCAAGTTTTTCTTAAGTCTAAAAATATGCAAATTACCGTCGTATTCTCAAACCGGGAGTCCCGTAGCTACGAGGTTAGTTCCTACGAGTTACATTGGTCTCGTGGGAGGTGTTGGTACCACCCACGGGGACGTTCGGGGGCTGTTTCTAGTTCTCACCCTCTAACGTCATGTTTTTAGGCCTAAGTCTAAAAATATGCAAATTATCGTCGTATTCTTAAATCGGGAGTCCTGCGGCTGCGGGGTTAGTTCCTACGAGTTACATTGGTCCCGTGGGAGGTGTCGGTGCCACCCACGGGGCCGTTATAGGGTTGTTTCGAGTTTTCACCCTCTAACGCCATGTTTTTAAGCCTAATTCTATAAATATGCAAATTACCGTCGTACTCAAAAAATCGAGAGACCCGCGACTGCGGGGTCAGTTCCTACGAGTTATATTGGTCCCGTGGGAGGTGTTGGTGCCACCCATGGGGCCGTTCCGGGGTTGTTTCGAGTTTTCACCCTCTAATATAATGTATTTAAGCCTAAGTCTAGAAATATGCAAATTACCATCGAACTTTCAAATCGGGAAACCCACGGCAGTGGGGTCAGTTCGTACGAGTTACATTGGTCTTGTGGGAGGTGTTGGTGCCACCCACGGGGCCGTTCGGGGGCTGTTTCGAGTTTTCACCCTCTGACGCCATGTTTTTAAGCATAAGTCTAGAAATATACAAATTATTGTCGAATACTCAAAGCGGGAGTCCCGCGGCTATGGGATCAGTTCCTACGAGTTACATTGGTCCCGTGGGAGGTGTTGGTTCCACCCACGGGGACGTTCAGGGGTTGTTTCTAGTTCTCACCCTCTAACGCCGTGTTTTTACGCATAAGTCTAGAAATATGCAAATTATCGTCGTATTCTTAAACCAAGAGTCCCGCGGCTGCGGGGTTAGTTCCTACGAGTTACATTATCCCGTGGGTGGTGTTGGTGTCACCCACAGTGCCGTTAGACGGCTATTTCGAGTTCTCACCCTCTAACGCCATGTTTTTAAGCCTAAGTCTAGAAATATGCAAATTATCGTCATATTCTCAAACCGAGAGTCCCGCGGCTGTGAGGTTAGTTCCTAAGAGTTACATTGGTCCCGTGGGAGGTGTTGGTGCCACAGATGTGGCCGTTCGGGGGCTGTTTCGAGTTTTCACCCTCTAACGTCATGTTTTTAAGCCTAAGTCTAGAAATATGCAAATTACCGTCGTATTCTAAAACTGGGAGACACGTGGCTGTGGGGTCAGTTCCTACAAGTTACATTGGTCCCGTGGGAGGTGTTGGTGCCACCCACGGTGCCGTTAGAGGGCTGTTTTGAGTTCTCACCCGCAAACGCCATGTTTTTAAGCCTAAGTATAAAAATATGCAAATTATCGTCGTATTCTCAAACCGGGAGTCCCGCGGGTGCGGGGTCAATTCCTACGAGTTACATTAGTCCCATGGGAGTTGTTGGTGCCACCCACGAGGCCGTTCGGGGGATGTTTCGATTTTTCACCCTCAAATGCCATGTTTTGTTCAAGTCTAGAAATATGCAAATTACCGTTGTATTCTCAAACCGGGAGTCCCGCGGCTGTGGGGTCAGTTCCTATGAGTTACATTGATCCCGTGGGAGGTGTTGGTACCACCCATGGGGACGTTCGGGGGCTGTTTCTAGTTCTCACCCTCTAACGCCATGTTTTTAAGCCTAAGTCTAAAAATTTGCAAATTATCATCGTATTCTCAAACCGAGATACCCGCAGCTGCGGGGGCAGTTCCTACGAGATACATTGGTCTCGTGGGAGGTGTTGGTGCCACCCACGGGGCCGTTAGAGGGTTGTTTTGAGTTTTCACCCTCTAACACCATGCTTTTAAGCCTCAGTCTAGAAATATGCAAATTATCGTCGAATTTTCAAATCGAGAGTCCCGTGGCTCTGGGGTCAGTTCCCACGAGTTACATTGGTCCCGTGGGAGGTGTTGGTTCCACCCACGGGGCCGTTCGGCGGCTGTTTCGAGTTTTCACCCTCAAACACCATGTTTTGCTTATGTCTAGAAATATGCAAATTACCGTCGTATTCTCAAACCGGGAGTCCCACGGCTGCGGGGTGAGTTCCTACGAGTTATATTGGTCCCGTGGGAGGTGTTGGTGCCACCCACGGGGACGTTAGAAGGCTGTTTCTAGTTCTCACCCTCTAACGCCATGTTTTTAAGCCTAAGTCTAGAAATATGCAAATTATCGTCGTATTCTCAAATCTGGAGTCCCGCGGCTGCGGGGTCAGTTCCTACGAGTTACATTGCTCCCGTGGAAGGTGTTGGTACCACCCACGGGGCCGTTCGCGGGCTGTTTTGTGTTTTCACCCTCAAACGTCAAGTTTTGCTTAAGTCTAGAAATATGCAAATTACCGTCGTATTCTCAAACCGGGAGTCCCGTAGCTACGAGGTCAGTTCCTAGGAGTTACATTGGTCCCGTGGGAGGTGTTGGTGCCACCCACGGGGACGTTCGGGGGCTGTTTCAAGTTCTCACCCTCTAACGCCTTGTTTTTAGGCCTAAGTATAAAAATATGCAAATTATCGTCGTATTCTTAAACCAAGAGTCCCGCAGCTGCGGGGTTAGTTCCTACGAGTTACGTTATCCCGTGGGAGGTGTTGGTGTCACCCACAGTGCCGTTAGAAAGCTATTTCGAGTTCTCACCCTCTAACGCCATGTTTTTAAGCTTAAGTCTAGAAATATGCAAATTATCGTCATATTCTCAAACCGGGAGTCCCACGGATGCGGGGTTAGTTCCTACGAGTTACATTGGTCCCGTGGGAGGTGTTGGTGCCACCCATGTTGCCGTTCGGGGGCTGTTTCGAGTTTTCACCCTCTAACGTCATGTTTTTAAGCCTAAGTCTAGAAATATGCAAATTACCGTTGTATTCTCAAACCGGGAGACACGCGGCTGTGGGGTCAGCTCCTACAACTTACATTCGTCCCGTGGGAGGTGTTGGTGCCACCCACGGTGCCGTTAGAGGGCTGTTTTGAGTTCTCATCCTCTAACGCCGTGTTTTTAAGCCAAAGTCTAAAAATATGCTAATTATCGTCGTATTCACAAACCGGGAGTCCCGCGACTGCGGGGTCAGTTTTTACGAGTTACATTGGTCCCGTGGGAGGTGTTGGTTCCACCCATGAGGCCATTCGGGGGATGTTTCGATTTTTCACCCTCAAACGCCATGTTTTGCTTAATTCTAGAAATATGCAAATTACCGTCGTATTCTCAAACCGGGAGTCCCGTGGCTGTGGGGTCAGTTCCTACGAGTTACATTGGTCCCGTGGGAGGTGTTGGTACCACCCATGGGGACGTTCGGGGGCTGTTTCTAGTTCTCACCCTCTAATGCCATGTTTTTAAGCCTAAGTCTAAAAATATGCAAATTATCGTCGTATTCTCAAACCGGGATACCCGCAGCTGCGGGGTCAGTTCCTACGAGTTACATTGGTCCCGTGGGAGGTGTTGGTGCCACCCACGGGGCCGTTAGAGGGTTGTTTCGAGTTTTCACCCTCTAACGCCATGTTTTCAAGCCTAAGTCTACAAATATGCAAATTATCTTCGAATTTTCAAACCGAGAGTCCCGTGGCTCTGGGGTCAGTTCCCAAGAGTTACATTGGTCCCGTGGGAAGTGTTGGTTCCACCCACGGGGCCGTTCGGGGGCTGTTTCGAGTTTTCACCCTCAAACACCATGTTTTGCTTAAGTCAAGTAATATGCAAATTACCGTCGTATTCTAAAATTGGGAGTCCCACGGCTGCGAGGTCAGTTACTATGAGTTACATTCGTCCCGTGGGAGGTGTTGGTGCCACCCACGGGGACGTTAGAAGGCTGTTTCTAATTCTCACCATCTAACGCCATGTTTTTAAGCCTAAGTCTAGAAATATGCAAATTATCGTCGTATTCTCAAATCGGGAGTCCCGCGACTGCGGGGTCAGTTCCTACGAGTTACATTGGTCCCGTGGAAGGTTTTGGTGCCACCCATGGGGCCGTTCGGGGGCTGTTTTGTGTTTTCACCCTCAAACGCCAAGTTTTGCTTAAGTCTAGAAATATGCAAATTACTGTCGTATTCTCAAACCTGGAGTCCCGTAGCTACGAGGTCAGTTCCTACGAGTTACATTGGTCCCCTGGGAGGTGTTGGTGCCACCCACGGGGACGTTCGTGGGCTGTTTCTAGTTCTCACCCTCTAACGCCATGTTTTTAAGCCTAAGTCTAAAAATATGCAAATTATCGTCGTATTCATAAATCGGGAGTCCCGCGGCTGCGGGGTTAGTTCCTACGAGTTACATTGGTCCTGTGGGAGGTGTTGGTGCCACCCACGGGGCCGTTAGAGGGTTGTTTCGAGTTTTCACCCTCTAATGCCATGTTTTTAAGCCTAATTCTAGAAATATGCAAATTACCATCGTACTCAAAAAACCGAGAGACCCGCGACTGTGGGGTCAGTTCCTACGAGTTATATTGGTCCCGTGGGAGGTGTTGGTGCCACCCATGGGGCCGTTCCGGGGTTGTTTCGATTTTTCACCCTGTAATGTCATGTATTTAAGCGTAAGTCTAGAAATATGCAAATTACCATCGAACTTTCAAACCGGGAAACCCGCGGAAGTGGGGTCAGATCGTACGAGTTACATTGGTCCCGTGGGAGGTGTTGGTGCCACCCACGGGGCCATTCGGGGGCTGTTTCGAGTTTTCACCCTCTGACGCCATGTTTTTAAGCATAAATCTAGAAATAAACAAATTATTATCGAATACTCAAAGCGGGAGTCCTGCGGCTGTGGGATCAGTTCCTACGAGTTATATTGGTCCCGTGGGAGGTGTTGGTGCGACCCACGGGGACGTTCAGGGGATGTTTCTAGTTCTCACCCTCTACGCTGTGTTTTTAAGCCTAAGTCTAGAAATATGCAAATTATCGTCGTATTCTTAAACCAAGATTCCCACGGCTGCGGGGTTAGTTCCTACGAGTTACATTATCCCGTGGGAGGTGTTGGTGTCACCCACAGTGCCGTTAGACGGCTATTTCGAGTTCTCACCATCTAACGCCATGTTTTTAAGCCTAAGTCTAGAAATATGCAAATTATCATCATATTCTCAAACCGGGAGTCCCGCGGCTGCGGGGTCAGTTCCTACGAGTTACATTGGTCCCGTGGGAGGTGTTGGTGCCACCCACGTGGCCGTTCGGGGGCTGTTTCGAGTTTTCACCCTCTAACGTCATGTTTTTAAGCCTAAGTCTAGAAATATGCAAATTACCGTCATATTCTCAAACCGGAATACACGCGGCTGTGGGGTTAGTTCATACAAGTTACATTGGTCCCGTGGGAGGTGTTGGTGCCACCCACGGTGCCGTTAGAGTGCTGTTTTGAGTTCTCACCCTCTAACGCCATGTTTTTAAGCCAAAGTCTAGAAATATGCAAATTACCTTCGTATTCTCAAACCGGGAGTCCCGCGACTGCGGGGTCAGTTCCTACGAGTTACATTGGTCTCGTGGGAGGTGTTGGTGCCACACACGGGGGCGTCAGAGGGCTGTTTCGAGTTTTCACCCTCTAACGCCATGTTTTTAAGCATAAGTCTAGAAATATACTAATTATTGTTGAATTCTCAAAGCGGGAGTCCCGCGGCTGTGGGATCAGTTTTTACAAGTTACATTGGTCCCGTGGGAGGTGTTGGTGCCACCCACGGGGCCATTCGGGTGCTGTTTCGAGCTTTCACCCTCTAACATCATGTTTTTAAGCCTAAGTATAGAAATATGCAAGTTACCATCGTATTCTCAAATTGGGAGTCCCGCGGCTGCGGGGTCAGTTCCTACGAGTTACATTGGTCCCGTGGAAGGTGTTGGTGCCACCCACGGGGCCGTTCGGGGGCTGTTTTGTGCTTTCACCCTCAAACGCCAGGTTTTTCTTAAGTTTAGAAATATGCAAATTACCGTCGTATTCTCAAACCGGGAAACCCGTGGCTACGAGATTAGTTCCTATGAGTTACATTGGTCCCGTGGGAGGTGTTGGTGCCACCCACGGGGACGTTCGGGGGCTATTTCTAGTTCTCACCCTCTAACGCCATGTTTTTAAGCCTAAGTCTAAAAATATGCAAATTATCGTCATATTCTTAAACCGGGAGTCCCGCGGCTGCGGGGTTAGTTCCTACGAGTTACATTGGTCCCGTGGGAGGTGTTGGTGCCACCCACGGGGCCGTTAGAGGGTTGTTTCGAGTTTTCATCCTCTAACGCCATATTTTTAAGCCTAATTCTAGAAATATGCAAATTACCGTCGTACTCAAAAAATCGGGAGACCCGCGACTGCGGGGTCAGTTCCTACGAGTTATATTGGTCCCGTGGGAGGTGTTGGTGCCACCCATGGGGCCATTCCGGGGTTGTTTCGAGTTTTCACCCTCTAATGTCATGTATTTAAGCCTAAGTCTAGAAATATGCAAATTACCATTGAACTTTCAAACCGGGAAACCCGCGGCAGTGGGGTCTGTTCGTACGAGTTACATTGGTCCCGTGGGAGGTGTTGGTGCCACCCACGGGGCCGTTCGGGGGCTGTTTCGAGGTTCGAGGTGTTGGCATCAGTTATGTGCGAGTGTGTTATGTTCTACCTAGCTGCCTAACTGAATCGATCCATTAGTGGTCCGCATAGCTTCCTAATTGATTAAATGTTCTGCCTTTTGGGGGTTTTGGTATACAGTTGCATACATAAATTACTAGTATATGACTAATAAATTTTCTCCTTTATTGACTGGATTTAGTGGTTGATCTATGGTCCTTATTAAGTGAAAATATTTTCACTTAATATTAGTTTTGATCACAGAAGTTGTTCATCATCTTAACAAAAGTTGATTTGATAACAGTCCACTGATAATGCAGATTACCATTACGGTTGATCTTATCCATAAGGCCTTCAAATTCCAGCATAAGTGGATTCAGGATTCTTCATTTTTGGAGATTATTTCAAATTGCTGTTGGTTTTCAGTTTGATTTTAAGTACTACCTTATTTTGAAACGTATGCACATTTATGTACAGATGTTTTTACCCCACTTAGTTTAAGTTATACTTTCATCCGTCACTTCTTTTGTCTAGTATCATTGTTATCCTTCAGTTTTATGTTTAGTTTACTCTAACTTATGTAAATTTGGATGGAACTTCGAGAATTTAGAATATTTTTAATCTTCGAAGATGCTTTTTCATTAAAAATTTTAGCTTGGTGTGTGCGGTATGTTTATCTGGTATCTATCCAGTTTGTGTGTGTTTATTGAAAATAACGTTACAGATTGCCATTCAAATAAAGTTTTATAGTTGGTCATGACTTATTATCGGAGAATGCATTGTGTAATTGGGTTATTGGTTAAGATATATACTTTACTCAGTTATGTGCGTGTATATAAAGCTTATGCATAATCTAATATCTGATATGTCCCCTCCTAAAGTTGTCATTGAAAGGATGCATAATCTAATGTCAAAGTTTTTTTAGATTTCAAATTATGGGGAGAATAGGCATCGATGGTGTAAATGGGAGGACATTACAAGGCCTACAAATGGAGGTGGTCTGGGAGTCAGGAACTTCCATATATATAGAGAAGGCAACCAGGTGGCGAACTTTTTAGCGAAAATGGGAAGTAAAGAAGGGATTAACCGTTTTTCACCCTCTAATGCCTTATTGTCAAGCTTAAGTCCTCGTACATTCAAATTATCATCGTATTCTCAAATCGAGAGTCCTGTGATCGCGCGGTCAGTTCATACGTGTTATATTGGCCCCGTGAGAGGTGTTGGTGCCTCTCATGGGACCGTACGGGGCTATTTCGTGTTTCACCCCTCTAACGCCTTATTTTTAAGCTCAAGTCCTAATATTTTCAAATTATCGTTGTATTCTCAAACCGAGAGTCCCGTAATCGCGCGGTTAGTTCCTACGAGTTACATTGGTCCCGTGATAAGTGTTAGTGCCTCTTAAGGGGTCGTAGGGGGGCTGTTTCGGGTTTTCACCCACTAACGCCATGTTTTTAAGCCTAAGTCTAGAAATATTCAAATTACTATCATATTCTCAAATCGGGAGTCCCATGGTTGCGCGGTCAGTTCCTATGAGTTACATTGGTCCCGTACGAGGTGTTGGTGCGCTCACGGGGCCGTTCGGGGGCTGTTTCGGGTTTTCACCCACTAACGCCTTGTTTTTAAGCCTAAGTCTAAAAATATACAAATATTCATCGTATTGTCAAACCGTGGGTCACATGATCGCGCGGTCAGTTCCTATGAGTTACATTGGTCCCGTGCGAGCTGTTGGTGCTACTCACGGGGCTGTTCGGGGGCTATTTCAGCTTTTCACCCTCTAACGCTATGTTTTTAAGCCCGAGTCCAGAAATATTTAAATTATCATCGTATTCTCAAACCGTGGGTCCCGTGATCGTGCGGTCAATTTCTACGAGTTACATTGGTCCCGTGCGAGGTGTTGGTTCCATTCACGGGGCCGTTTGGGGGTTGCTTGGGTTTTTCACCCACTAGCACAATGTTTTCTAGCTTAAGTCCTCATATTTTCAAATTATCATCGTATTCTCAAATCGGGAGTCCCGTTATCGCACGGTCAGTTCCTACGCGTTACATCGGTCCCGTGAGAGGTGTTGGCTCCTCTCATGGGACCGTACGGGAGTTGTTTCGAGTTTTCACCCTCTAACGCCTTGTTTTTAAGCTTAAGTCCTCATAATTATCCCGTATTCGTTCTAATTATCCGATACTCCTTCTAACATACTATCCGACAACAATCTAACAACCAATAATTATCCAACAACCAAACTAAACAAAACTAATAATTATCTCGTACTCCTTCTATCATCTAAAATATTTAATAGATAATGTATATCAATTATGTAACTACTTTAGTTAAAGTAAAGAGTACCTGGTGTGTAATGAAGAACTAGTATGTAATGAAGAATTGGTATCTAATTGGTTAGATCTGCAATACGTAAACAATGTGTTATGAAGAAGGGGTATGTAAAATTAAAGAAAGTACCTCACAAAACCACTGAAGAATTAGATATGCTGCCTATAATATGTCGTAGATTTACATATGATGCAGATTTATTCCCCCATTTTAACATCGCAATTCGAACGAACATGAGCAACCTACTGCCTATAATATGTAAAGAAAAGTACACAAAGGCAAAGGAGAACAAAAATGTATAATATCAACCCAGTGCCTATAATATCAATGTAGTTGTGATTATTACGCCGCCATTTTAAGGCTTTAAAATACATATCCAATCAAGTTGATCACAACAAATCTCAAACTAAAATAGAACTGTATAAAATCAACAGAATTATGGTATACATGTCAAGTTAAAATATGAATGAACGGAATCAAGTTGCCTTTGTTCCATGTCAAGTTGTAGCCTCCTAATATCTTAACGTAAACGTCAAAAAATGCACATTAATCGCAAGATAAGTGATATACTTTTTATAGGCAAATCAAGAACACACCCAACAAATTTAATAACATGTACAGTTATCGACACTAGTATCAATTCAATAAATCCAACATAGTATCCAACAACCAAGCCAACAATATCTCACTATAATAATGTGCACACGTGTTTGCGACTAGTATGTCAAAAAAAATTCATTTAATTATATTTTGTCAAAAAAAAATCACGACATGCGTATAACCCCCAATATAATATGATGACATGCATATAACCCACAACAGGGTGGATGTAATTTTTTTACTTATTAAAATTCCATTTAATTACATTTTGTCAAAAAAAATATAATGTCTAGGGTTTTGAATAATATTTTGTCAAAAAATACACACACATACAATCTAGGGTTTATTGACATAATTTATACATACACACACATACAATCTACGATTTATTGACAAAATATATACATACACACACATACAATCAAGGGTTTTCTAAACCCTAATATATTTTTTTTCCATAAATCTATACATACACACACATACAATCTATATATACACACTCATACAATCTAGGGTTTATTGACATAAAAAATAATTTATTTGTTCATAGTTACATACATAAACACACATATACACATAAATATATGCATACACACATATATAAACATAAATTTGTACATAAACACACATACAAACAAGAATAATAACCCAAATAGAAATTGATTTTCAATGGCCTACAATCAGTTTTGGGGGGTGACAGCTTATGCTAGCACAAATACACGCATACCTTTCAAAACTCATCAAATCGATATGCACACAGCTCCCACAAATCATTAAATCAAAATGAACACACACATATACACACAATCCTTTCAAAAATCATAGCGAAGAAATCGAATCGTAAAAATTGCCCCAAACCCTCTTTTACGAAATCGCAAACACCCAAATAGGAAATGGGA
Organism: Sambucus nigra; assembly: GCA_949130495.1. Lineage (NCBI taxonomy): Eukaryota > Viridiplantae > Streptophyta > Magnoliopsida > Dipsacales > Adoxaceae > Sambucus > Sambucus nigra. The sequence continues at coordinate 278,542,875 of OX422215.1, read as the reverse complement.
CTGAGATAAGTGGCTTTTTTTTAATGGCTATATCTGGTCACGGCCTAAAGCCGTGACCCACCAGCGCAACCCATTAGTTCTCCATCTGCTGAATGGTAATAGCTTAGAGCCGTGACCCCCATCCGCGACCACCATAAGGGATATCATGTGTGACCTGCTGATGCTCAAATGAGGAATGGTCACGGCCCATAGCCGTGACCCATACCAAGAAATGGTCATGACCCCAAGTCGTGACCCTCAATCTGTGGTGCGCGACCCTTTTTCATCCACCCTAGTGCTTGAATGAGGTATGGTCACGGCCCATAGCCGTGACCCACACGCAGAAATGGTCACGGCCTTTAGCCGTGACCCTAAATGTGTGTACTCTCTTCTTCCTCATGCCATGGGTCACGAACTTGGGCCATGACCCACCCGCGACCAAGCTTGGAGGGAATTTTGGCACAATTTTGGCTCCAAGATGGTCACGACCTGGTCACGGCCCAAGTCCGCGACCACTGTGGTCACGAACTTGGTCCTTGACCACTTTCCGAGCGTCCATAATTTAGTTTGATAATAAATATGGTCACGCCAAATTTTGAGAGGGTCACGTCCCAATTCCGTGACCAGCTGGTCACAGACTTGGGCCGGGACCCACTGGGTGTGACCATTCGCAGGATTTGGTGTAGTGAATACATAGGTATTATAACACGCTTAAAATAATTGCAACATAAACACTTACCTTGGTCCAAAAGCTCTTATTTTTGTTAATTGATGATGGATTTGCTCTTCCCTTGTTCCAATCTTGATTTCGTGATGTCTGTGGTGCAAAACGTTGTGGAAAGGCCTATTTTCCCTCTTCTCTTCCAAACCTATAGCCTCCCATCTCTTTAAAGTGTTCTAACACTATCCTCCCACTCCAATGGGCTGATATACTTCTTTAATTTTTGGAGTTCTATCTACCACAAACTCTCGAATGATCAAAACGCCCACTCGTCGTGCCGGTTTGGTCTAAAATCGCCCCGAGACCCAATCATCGTACCCATGTACACTCTTCTAACTATTTTGACCCATTAAAAACTAGCTATGACCTTAAAATTGCCATCCGAGTAAGTCTACAAAAAATTTATATCTCAGCCTCATATAGTCAACACTCGACTCCCGATTGAGGTATAACACTGTCATGTGACTGTCACTCGTTTTGACGTAAAATACTTATTTACTACTCACTTTGTAAATTATTCTATAAACACTAATCACTACCTATCCTGATTAAAATTTTAATCAACACATAATAATTAATTCAACTAAATTACGGCACACGTGAAATTCTAAAAATCATGGATTTAATCAGATTCTAAATACTTAAAATATGGGGTGTTACATACTCTCCCCCCTTACAAAGTAATTTCGTCCTCGAAATTTTGATAACACTAGTACTTAAAAGATTCGGATGTAACTTTGCACAACATGCACCTCTTTTGAAAGTCGAAATCATTTTCTTTTTCCCACTATATCTCTACTAAGGGTATCCTTCAATCCGACGGTCTATACACTACCGTTTAAACTAGTGACCAATTTTCTTTAGTCTCCTTATACCAAAATACTCCATCATTTATGTACCATTTCTCCTTCGCGACTACATAATACATAAAAATTTTGTCCATCACTTTTCACTACGATGAGCCTATCTCCTGACGGCTAAAGTTTTTCCTCAACTAGGGAAAGCTCCAACATTCCCATGTGCCAACTCCCTTATTTACTTACTATTATGTTACACATATATTTCCACATCTTTTGACTGAGGATAATACTAAAAATCCAACCCTAAATAGGGTTCCTATACACCCTATATTCCTCTCATAACTGCACAAATACTACGAAGCTCCTACTAGCCTTAAATCGTAAAATAAATCTCAACTCATGGCTTTAACTACACATTCGTGCAACAACTAGTGTACTAAATTCATGTCTTAAGGACCGAACATCTCCCAAATTCTGAAGTTCATGCATGGGATGTCTCGCAAGAGAAATCCAAATAAGTAACCCCCTCCCACACACTACTACCTATCATTGTCGATCATCAAGATCCGTGGGTACAAAGCACATAACTAAGACATCTCAAATTATATTTTCCTAGACACATAAGTCAAATCGTTCACCCCCCATCACCTAAGGAGTAATACAACACTATGCTAACACTATCACTAAGTTCTTAGCACTAAATCAATAATCTAGTTAAATATCTCTGCTCAACGTTAAATCCGATATACCCTGAATCACATCAGTAAAAGTCCCCACTCCTTAGGATAAAATGTAACGTGACAACTATACTCTCTGAAGTCCACAATACAATACAATATATATGCAAGCTCGACCCTCTTTCAAGTTATACCTCACAAAACAATATATCTCACTTTTGAATAGCGAGTACGATAGTCTTGCCATATATTCTACTACTGTTAAACCCTCGGTATCCAGTCACTACACAAGAAAATAATATGATCCACTCTCATAACTCTCAAAAGGACAAAAAACTACCACACAATATAAACATCAAAAAGTCCTGCTACCCAACGGTAAACACATTTATAAATATAAGGCTGATACTGCCAATGCACCCACTAAACCCGACTCACCAATGAATTTTAGTGTTGCCATCTACATCATACTCATTAGGGTACAATAGATAATTTACCTCCATTTGCTATCTTCCTTTCTTGGTCGAGTAATTATCGCGTTGGAACTGACCCAAGATTTACTGCAATGGTTGTGCATCTAGTACCTCATCATGTAGTTATCACCTGTCTCCTTTGGGCAATCCCTCTTATTGTGGCCCCTGTTTCTCCACAAACAAAAAAACTTCCAGATAAACCTCCCTATCTACGAACTTGTCCTTGCTGGCCTCACCCGCTATTCTCTTAAATTTGTCATCCCTAAGGAATGAAATGTTGCTACTACTGCTGAGGACCCTGCTGGCCTTGTTTGAAACCTACATCGGGTCAAAAACCCCTAAATCTAAATCTCTTAGCCTAATCCCCTTGCCGAGAATCCTATCCCTGCTGTTGTTGTGCCCCACTGGCATCGTTCCCACCTATATTCCCAGTCTGACTGGTCTCCTTTACTCGCTTGCTCGCTCCCCTTCGTATGGAAGCGGTGATACTAACAATGGAGTATGGAAGAATTAACAACCTCCATGTACATATCCAATGTCGAATTTCCCAATAAGTGCTGTAAAATTTTCTAATTAAGTCCATCCATGAATTTTCACATCTTCTTATCTTCAGTGTTCACTTCATCCATCACGAAATTTTGTAAACGAGTGAACTCGTTTTCGTATTAGGCTACAGTTGAGTCTCCCTGAACGACCTTGAGAAACTTTTTTAGCATCTCTATCTGAATAGTGGACGCAAAATACTTACGATCAAACTGCGCCCAGAACTCCCCAATGTCTTCAAAACTCTCTCCTTTGTTGTGGTCACATATTTCCACCACTGCAAAGTTTCGCCCACTAACTTAAATGTTTCCAAGAAATATTTATGTGTGTCACTGTACTCAACTATACAAAGGTGTCATTACATGACTTTCTTCCACTGACTGGCCATGACTACATCTGAACTATCCTAAAACTCCAGCGTGTGGACCTTTTGAAATGCTTCACTCATTTTTTTCCAATCGAATGGCCCCGAGTGGGCCAGAACAATCAGTGTCACTTGCGACTGTGGTTGAATCAATGAAAAGTGTTGTGCCATTGCGGTCATCGCCATGTTAACTTGTTGTGCCATGATTTTGGCCACTTATGCTGCTGAAATATTTCCTTATAGGGATCCCTCCCAAGCATTTTCTCTCATCCTATGAGTCTACTTCGGCAAAATCTGAAACGAGATTGAAGTTTGTTAAGTCCATGATCAAATAAAAACTAATCACTGAAGAACGTAAGTACGCATTCGTAGAGGAATACAACGATCCTATAATAAGGCTCTATATCAAATAACGATACGCTGGAATCGTAGTAAGACGTATAGATCCTAAGGATACTAGAACCTGATGTTGTGTTACCATCTGTGAAACCCCACTTATTTTAACCACAGGTGATTAGTCATTTATTAAAATAACCAGAAATCTCATTTACTTCATTCTTATCACTACACAAAAATAGTTGAGCCGCCAAGGTCTAAAATTGTAACAAGTCCAAATTTTCACGATCATTGAACGTGACAAGTCTGAGGGTGACATCTTAGTTGTCATGAACTTGTCACGGTCAAAGACCATGATAAGTTCATAAGACTTGTTACGGTTCTGTCATGGTCTTTGACCTTGACAAGTTTTTATCACGGTTAAAAACCGTGACAAGCCCATGACAAAAAAAATTGTCATGATCAAAGACCATGATCAGTTTCTATATCACGGACTTGTCACGATCTTTGACCATGACAATTCTGGGTAGAATTAAAAAAAATTGTTGGGCAATATGGCCACTAACACTGCCCAGTAGTGTATTTGTACCTGTTATGGCAAAATTGTACCTATCCAAACATCATATATCCAAATAAAAAATAAATAATATACCAAATCATCGAATATATAATGCATATTCAAATAAAATATAAATATAAATATCCATATCCACACCAACATGTACGAAAAGAAAAAAAAATACAAATAAAATCCAATATCCATATATCTGAATAAAAAGATATGAATAAAATCCAATATCCAAAGGAAGGCCACACGATATATGAATTGAGACACCCCTCAATACAATGGAAATCTCATTGTTTGTGCAACCAAAAAGGTGAGTTCTCCTTTCCCTCCCCCACATGTATGGAGAGGACGTCCATAAACCAGCATAATTGGGAGAAATCTCGGATCCCTACCTCAAGCCTCTCGCTATCGAATCGCCATGATATATGTTGAGTAGAAAAATGCTCGACCAATCAATTATTGAGATAGGCCGCTCGACAGGGGTCACGATGGGAAATGGATCATCATATGGTGCCGAGTTCGTGTGTATCGACGATGAAACAGTGGAGTCCTCGTCTACCTCTACCTCCTTCTCCTTTCCCTTTCCTTTTCCATTTCCCTTGTCCAACTAACATTTCATGATGGCGTACATATCTAGGACCATCGCCCCCAACCTTGATAGCTTATCGTCATGGGTGTCCACCTTATGTGCCAACTCGCTATTTTTCACCTCCGTTTTAATGATCCTAGACTTTCCTACCCACGAGATCACCCCATATTCCTCCCCTTGCAGTCTGCCCCGAGCATTTGGTTGAGTACGTTCATATCCAAAGAGGCTTTGCCGAAATCAGACTGTGACTCACGCACTTTCTTAAGCTTTGCCTGAAAAGAAAAAAAAAGTATATGATTAGTTAATTAGGTAAATAAAAAAATTATAACGTAATTAAAAAAATTAAACATTTAAAACTTACAATAGTGGCTGCGATGCTCGGAGGCATTGAGCCTATAGGGCCTACCCCCAGGGCCACTTCTCGTGTCCTGAAATAAAATAATATAGAATTAGTAAGTAGCGTGAAGTAATGCTAAATTAGAATAACTAAAATTAAATAAAATAAAAACTTAACATCGTGTGCTCCACCTCTGTGTAAGATGTATTCTCGGAGTAGTGCACGTCCAACTTTTTTACTCGGTTGTCCCTCCACAACTGGTGAGATGCCAATTGCTGCTCATTGTCGACAAAATTTTGCCACTGTGCCATTGAGATCGGATCCTTTGGGGGGGGGGCACATTGTCTCAAAATGAACTCTCGAGTCTTCCCAAAGTACCATGCCCGCAAATTCTTCTTCCACGTCTTATATTGATCCCTTAATTGTTCCAACGTGGAGTTGCCGAGATGTGGGGGCAGGGAGAATTGTTCCTGTCAAACAAATACAAACCAAAAACAAAGTAGGTGTTAGTTGCTTATAAATATAAATATAAATATAGATACACTACATGTAGTGCCCTCCCAGATATTCAACTTGAGGTCAATAGGCATGACCCTCCAATCAGTGTATCTCGGGCCAACGAACGCCTTCAACAACTCTAACGCTCTAGCCAATAATGTCGTCTTATTATCGACGACAGACCCCAATTTGCCCCATTTGGGGGGCCTACTGGCCGAGGATCCCACATCGCCTCCACTACCATACCCGGATGAAGTCATTTTCTTCAAAAAATGTTATTATTAGTAGAAACATGTAAATGGACTTTGAATTAATGCTCAAATTCGATAATAACCATACAAACAAATACCAATACAAATTTCTATAAATTTAAATTTATACCAAGACCAATACCAAATTCAATTTACACACACGCACACTACCCCCTCCCTCCCTTTCCGCACACACACTCCCGGGTCATGGACTTTGAATTAATGCTTAAATTGATTAAAATTATAATTAACATATTCACTTTGTTATTACAAGCATTCAAATAATCAAGTAAAAATTAATAAAAAGTATTAAATTGTGGTCCGATAATAATAAAGCACTAGAATAATATAGCAACTCGTCATTACAAATAATTTGAATACTTATTAAAAATCTAAAAATTATTTCAAATTTGGGTTATCATAAAAAATGGATTGATATTTTGTAGGTGCATCCAAGTCATCCACACTACTGTTTAGACGCTTTGGGGCATATAGGACGATTGACCATGGCTCATTGTTGTTATACTCCAAGTAAAACACTTTCTTGACCTTTTGAAAAGCACAAACAAACGGCTCATCGCTCACGTTTTCATTGCTCTTTAACTTGGACAAGTCAACCATGATCAAATTGGTGTCAGGATCAACTTTATAAGCATTTTTATCCTCAACTCTTACCTAATCACATTAAAGTACATCCTAGAAGTTTACATAGCCCAATTCAAATATATTTCGAATTACACCATAGTAAGTCGTTTCAACTTCAAGGAGATTTTTATCTTTCGCGCTCGCTCGAGAGAAAGTAAGAGTCTTCTATGAAATTTATGAGTTCTGTACAGCTGTATTTTTCTTGTACACCCTTGCACCGAATACGTAACCGTTCAATCGATACTTTTTGTACTCTTGTGCCATGAACAAGGGTCCAGTGGCTATACGAGTAAGCCTTGATGTTGCATAACCCGTCTTTAAGATCTGAGAATATAGACAAATTATTTAGGTTAGTTGTAAATATTTCTTGTAATGTGACATTTAATAACAACCATTTTCATTATGATTACCTCATCTGGCACCCACAACCTAGATTTGATGTTTGATTGTGCCATTATTTTTCGTGTTTTATTGTTCTCACAGGCTTCATATATTCTGCATAGATCGTGACGAATGTATTATAAAATTAATCATGTAAAAATTAAAATAATGTAAAAGTTAAAATAATTTAAACTTATTTTTTTCATTCTTCGACATCTTCATATTTTTCAAATAGATAACTAGTTACTTGTTCTTATTGCAAACTTATTACTTTCATTCGTTTTCCTATCTCATGACCACCCTCATCGAAGAACTCATCATTTTCATCCACGATGGTCGAGTCCGGAATATATTCCCAAGTGTAGATTGATGACTCCACAATTATGTATTCCTCTGCAGTTGATCCTTCAATGCATCCTGTATTCTTGACGTAGTCTTTGAAAACTTTTATTAATCTTTTAAATAGATACATCCACTGATATCTAACTAGGCCGCAAAGAAAACACAAATCTCTTTGTTCACCGTCAATTTTGCAGCCATTATATGATCTCGATTGACTACCTTCTCATATAAAAGTAAGAAGTAGATACTAATTTGCAGAATAGCCCCGTACAATCCTTGTGCTTGTAGAAATAGTTCTTAAAAAATAGAGGAACCAATTGCATGATCACATGCAAATCGTGGGACGTACACTTATGTAAATCATGGGTAGCATAATTCACAATCCTTTGCATGTTGGACAAAAAATTATATGGAAGTTTCAAATTATATATTGTGTCTAAAAGCACCTTCCTTTCCTCACCAGGGGGAATTATTGTCCTTCCCCTACTATCTTCTTTCAACCATAATTGTGGATTGAGTTTCAATGATTTAAGGTCTTTTCGGGCATTTTCTCTATCCTTAGAATGAATCCCCCCATGTTATGTGACCACAATATATTCAATGATGCTCTTCCCTACGTGCATAATATCCAATACATGACGCATTGGGTTATTCTTCTAATAAGGCAAGTAAAATAAAATTGACCTCCTAGACCATGCCTTTCTTGTCTCAGTTTCATTCCCAGTTGGGGTCTTCTTATTCTTGACATTCTTCAATTTAGGATTCTTACCTGACATATTAAGGACACAATCAGAATATTTACTTTCAATTTCTGAGCCTGAAAGTTTTCTCGACCGTAGCCTATGTTCAACCCTGTCCGGTAAAAGAATTGGAAACTTTCTCAACAGGGGTAAAAACCTCCTATAGCAATGGTATACATTTTCTGAGTTAGTGGGGAGATGAAGAGATTCAGTATCCTCTACATAAATAGGGCACCCTAAATAACCATGTACTACATAACTGAATAATGTCCCATAAGATGGAAAATCATGAATTTCCCACATCAACATATCTTTCAGCATAAACTCTTCTTTTCTAAAAAGTCAAATGCATGCACACCCTATTACCCCAACTCATTTAATTCTTATACCAAAGGAGTCTGGTAGGCATTGATGTCCTCACTTGGTGCCTTTGGCCCAGGGATCAACAAAGGCAACATCGAAAATTTAGGTCTCATATATTGTGAAGGAGGGAGGTTGAGTGGGGATAAGATCACTGGACATACTCTCTGATTAGCGCTTAGATTTACAAATGGATTGAAACCATCTGTTTATATTGCCAAACGAATGTTACGTTGTTCTTGAGAAAAATTTAGATACTTAAAACTCATCTTCTTACCAATTGTAGAATCAATAGGATGGCATATGAGATTTTCCCCTGCTTCTTCCCTAGCATGCCAAGTCATTTCCTCCACTATCCATGGTACTGTGAATAACCGCTTTAATCTAGGCCCAACGGAAAAATATTTCAACGCTTTTTGAGTCACTTTTGAGCTTATGCCTTCCTTGTCAGTAGATTGGACATATCTAGGTTCATCGCATACCGAACAACGATCGAGATTTTCATACTCATTTCGATATAGTATTCAGTCATACACACAAGCATGAATTGATTTATATTTCATTCCCAAACCTTTCAAACTATTTTCCATAATATTTTAGCTGTTTGGAAGTGTATTCTACTTGGGTATCAAGCCCTTCACCCAATTCAAAATTCCTATCATGCTATTGCTAGACGAACCATATTGGGTCTTCAAAATATGAAAACCAACCATGGCATGTAAAGTTATTTGATCTTTCTTATAGCCAAAGTATAATGGTTGGTTCTCCTTAAATTTTAAACTTTGTATTCAAGGTCAAGGTTTATCCCGATATCTTCATAAGCACCTGAACCTTGTACATCGTTAGTGACCTCATTTTCTCCCACTTCATGAACTCTATACGCATCATCAAATAAATCCTCTGATATATTATGATCTACGTTAACCCCTTGTACATCTATCTTACTTGTTGAAGGATGTTGTGAAGGTTGCTCGGGGACAAAAGAAACTTTTGGTTCCTCGTGAAAAACCCAAATTTGATAACTATCTTGCATACCCCACCTTAACAAATGTAGTTGAATTATTTTTCACTCAAACAGCTTACCTTTATTACACCTATCACACGGACATGGAAAATCTTCATCATTATGACATCTCTTTGCGTATTTCACAAATTCATTACCACCTCTACGAAACATGAAAACTCGCTTTTTGCGTAACGTCGCTGTCTTCAAAAGCCTAATCTCAAAATCCCTTGAATACCTACAAAGCTTGTTAAACAACCCGTATTGCGGTAAGTGCGGGTATCAATCCAACTTTCAAGGTGAAACAATTAACGTGAATGCTTGCAATTTCAATTTTTTTATTAAAATCTTTTTTGTTCATTTTTATATCTTTTTTTAAAACAATTTCAAGGAAGAATTAACTAATTAATGCTAAAAATATGAAATATGATTAACAAAACTAAAAATAATGCGCAACCAAGTGTGATAAATGTGAGAAGATTCAAGATATGGGATTACACAGTGTTTCAGTAAATTTTAGTTTCTTAATTTATTAAATTGAAATATTTTGATATAATATTAAATTTGTTTACAATTATAAATTCAATAATTTCTTTTTTAGAAAACTCATATAAAAATTTCACACTGTGAAACTCTAAGATTTATACTCTTTTTAAAGAAATTACCCGCTTGGATCAATTTAATCAAAATTTCATGAATCATCGAATTTCAACAACGAATGAGTATTTAAATTTTAGGAAAAAACTATCTCTAGTTTGATTCTCAAAATCAAATATAAAAACAAAATTAATTCACTATTTCTCGATACGTAAATTAATGTGTGACAATTAAAAATAAATTTTCCTAGAATTAAAACATTCAATTAAACTAATTAATTAGTTTAACCTCGAACACAGTTTCATCCCACCCCTTGAATGGGGTGACTAGCCAAGCATAATTAAATAATCAATCACAATCACAAACATGGAACAAAAATTTAAAGGGAATAGAAAGAAATATAATATGCAAAAGTATCCTTCCGAATTGATTTTGTCATATCCCGTAAAATTTGAAGGCTGAGAATTTAATTATTTTGGGAGAAATAGAATTATTTAATTCGGAGAAATTAGATTTTTAGTTTTGGAGTCTTGGATGAACATTTAGAGTGTAAGGTTGATCCGGGAAGGGCTGTGATAGTCAAACTGATTGCCCGGAAGTTGTATTTGGGTTCAGAAGTATTTTGGACCTAGTTTGACTAAAATTGGAGTAAACGAGTCATTTTAAGTGTGTGTTATTATTTAAAGTTGGGAGTTTTTGGAAATAAGAGTAATTTAAGCTTGGAAGACTTAGGCTAATCTCATTTGTGTGAGAAAACCCTAGTGAGAAATAGAGAAACCATTGTGAGAAAAGAGAAATAAGAGAAAAGAGGAGAAAATTTTGGAGCTTTGGAGATTTTCGGCTCAAATCCGTGATTTCGAGGAAGATTCAACCTCTACAACTTTGAGGCAAGTGATTAAACTTGATAAATAATTTTGTGTGTGTGAGTTATCTCATAATTTTTTTCAGTGATTTAGTTTATTTTGAGGTTTTATGGTTAAACCATAGAAATTTTGATAAAATCTTGAATTTGATAAAAATATTGGTGGGTTTGTTGATGTAAATGGTGTAAAATGGTTGGGGTCAATTATGAAGTGATAAACTATTGCTAGAGGGTAGTAAGATTTGGGTTTTATAAAGGTAGAGTAAATTTTGGGATGTTTTGGAGGGTAAATGTGGGGTGTTAACTTCGAAAGCCATAGAGAAGAAATTTTACAGAACCGGACCGGTCCGAGTAAAAAAAGTCATATTGATTCATTTTTTAGGAATTAGGATCGGTTCCTGTTTGAGGTACCGTTTCGGTCCGGTCAGTAAAAGGGGGTTCTGTCAAATTTTAGGAACCGGACCGGTTCGTCTTTATGGAACCCCGATCCGGTCTTGTTACTGTATTTTTTCAGCTTTTGTTTTACCCCTTTTAAATTGGTTTTATTGCTTAGAGACCCTCCAATAGAGTGTAGTAAGCATGTTTGAGTGATATTATGAGGGTTCATATTAGGATATAATAGAGGGGTCACTTTTGGGGTTATTATGGACATATTTATAAGAGCAAATTTATATTGTTTCCCTTTGGAAATCCTTCAAGGAATGAAGATTCTTTTGAGTATGGTTACGGGTTATTATGGAGTCATATTTGGGATTTTAACATGCCGAATTCTTTCATAAATTCTTCGAGTAGTAGGAATTTACTTTACGCCAAATATGGACTAGGTGAGAGAGAAATATCATGTGTCCTTAGTGTTGATTAAAATTGGGTGACTATTCATATCTTGGGTGTGATGGTCTAGTAAATTTCAAGTGAAGGATTAAATAATAAAATGAATTGGGAAGGTATGTGAGAGTGTATTTGTTAGTATTATGAGAGTTATATACATGTATCTAGATTCAATACTTCTATACATACGGACGTGAGATGGTGTGTGTGTGTGTTTATATATATATATATATATATATATATATATATATATATATATATATATATATATATGGTGTGAATGTTTATACCTTGTATGATGGTTTGTATATATGATGTGATAGAATGTGTATATATCTTGTGGGTATGTTATATGCATTATGTTCTTCATACCCCTCAAGTGGTATCATGGGAAGTTACGCGATGTTAGTGAATCACCCTAGCTTAAGGAGCATCAGGTCATAGCGTCGAGTATTTTACCGTGCGTGAGCTATGGGTAAGACGTCTTGGGTATGATTTGTCTTGCTCTCGGGTTAATAACTATGGTCGCTTCCCTTTCGTTGTGATTAGGTTTTTACCAAGTCGGTGTGACAGTCCGACCGCTGGTTACCCGGGGACATGTGAGCGATCCCTTGGAATATGATAGCATTGTAGAGACTATCAGAGTACACATATTATGTGTGCTATGTATGTGTACTTTCTAAAGATTGACTAATCTTGTATTATATGTGCAAGAAATATTATACAAGATCTATAGATAGTGTGTGATATCCTAATATTATAACTAGAGAAAGTTATAAAGATGTATATTATGTTTTGTCTTTTGTAGCATGAGAGTGGATGAGTATACTATTATGCTTATAGAATATAAGTAATTGGGTATATACTTTGGACCGATGGCCGAACGTATTCCCATGACCGACAATGTTAGGTAGTAGTGTATCGAGGGGTTCCTTATTTGGATTTTGCTTTGCGAGACATCCTACGCACGAAACTTAGTGTAACATTGGGCGTGGGGAGATGGTTGGTCCTTAGTTCTTTGCTATAGGTTAACTAGTAGAAGTATATTACTAGCATTAATGATGGCGAGTGATATCTTATGCTAATAACTTGTGAAGTTCATAATTCGAAATCGAGAAAATATAATTGAGTGATACTATCGTATACGTTTGGGTGTAAACTTAGGAGATGATAGAAGAAGTAAATAGATGGTTATGTTTGAGATAGTGTGTTACACGACTAAGGATTTGGTATATATTTAAAAGGAAATATCCCTAGAACATATTGGGTAGTTTAGTTAATGCTCGTATGCATACGTTAGGTGCGCGCTATAGATGAGGGGTGAGGCCGAATCCCAAGAGAGTGAGACACCACTATAATTATGAAATTGTGCATTCATAATTATTTTTCCTTTTAATTCACTGGCTAAATTTTTTTTCAAACCTCGATCTCTGACCCGTTTATATCTTTTCTCTTGCTATCCATATATTGCTATTTTAGGTGTCCCTTCGCAAGTACGCCAATGATGCCTATTCCATCCAAGGTTCTTGGAGCAATAGCAGATTCAAAATCTTACAAGATTTTGTTGTAGCCACTTCCTATTCTTGTAAATACTGATTAGGATCCACTTTGTATGTCGGTTATGTGTACTCAAGGGTTGTATATTTGTAGCTCTTTTATGTTCTTATTTTGGATGTTGTATTGTCTGTGACCCGACATCATATTCGGGTATATCTTTTGTTGTACTCGTATAAACCTTGTCATGTTTTGTTTTCATATTTCATGTTAGTTTCTAGTTCTTGTATGTTTTAAAAAAATTTGGCATCCGCTTATTTTATTAATGGGTGCTTAGTGAGATTTTTAGTCTTTGCGACAATGATGCTGAGAATGATCCACTTAAGATTCCTATTTAATTTTGGTATAGGGTTGGCCACCCGTTATTAATTTAAGCGGGGTGTCGCAGGATTCCTTGAATCGCATTCATGAAAGTGTGTCTCAATGTCTTCACAAATCCAGCACTTGATGCACAAATAAAAATAAAAACTAAACCTAAAAATTTGTTCTAATGCTAAACTATTTTTTTTTTGTATTTTTCTTATTTTTTTTAGTTTTAAACTGTACAAAAATGGGACTGCAATGCAACCTCCCTTTCTCTCTGTATTCTTCCTACGTGAGAGTTCTCATAAAAAATGTTGATACTCGTTTTTTATAAGCCATGATCTTAGTCTTCTTCTTTGAGATATTTTGGGATATAAGCTTGGCTAGGTCAAGATGTTTTAAGGCTTAGGCACGTGGGATATGGAGATATGGGATACATTCCTATTCTATTGGGATTTTAGTCAAAGCATGAGGTTTGACCTAGATTTGGAGCTTGATTAGTTTGGTTCATAGAGAAGATAGGGTAAGTGGGTTAAGGTATGCGGGTTATGGTTGTAGGTCTAAGTTGAGAGGTTAGGTGGGTGTTTTTGAACCGGGCTATGGGTTATGGAGGTTACGATTTGGATCTTGGGTTGTATAAGGCTGGAGATGGGTCGCTATAGGGTAAGGGGGTTGAAGGTAGAGTTCGGTTTTGGTCGGATTTGATTCAAACGATGGGTATCCAGAGCTTAGGGGGTTTGAGGTTCTAGGTATAGTGTTGGGTCTTGGTTTCGGTTTTGACAGACGGGATAAGGAGTAGCAGGTCAAAGGTTTGATTTGGGTTTTTGGAGTTTCGAGTGGGAAAGAGAAATGGGGTATAAGGTGGTGTTTGTTTGATTGGTGGTAGTAGTTGAGTTCTTGGTTATGATGGAGTAAGAGAAGGATTATGGGAAGGTCGAGAATATGGGTGTGAGGGTGTTAGGGTGTGTGAGGGTATAAGGTAAATTGGGTTTACGTGTCTCTTTAGTTTGTTCTAAAAAAAATAAAAGAAAGTAAAAATGAAAAACTAATTAAATATTTATAACCTATCTATCAATAAATATAAAAGAAATAGAATCTACTAAAGAAAATAAATTCCTAACCTAAAAATAAAAGACTCAAAATAAAATAAAATGATAGAACTAGACTAATTAATTAAAAAAACTAAAAACAAATAAAATGTAGAAAATTAATCTAATAAAATATAAGACCTATTATATTTACATAAAAACACTCGACGCACTGATTAAAAATACTCGGACCCTAATATTAATAACTATATGTACGCAATTAAAATAATAAAATTTCTAAAACTTCTCTATGACTCAAATAAAAATCTAAAAATCATAAACTAAACACACATAATACTCGGGACTGGTTTGGATTCAGTTTGGGCTTAGGTTTAGTTTGGGACTCGGATCGGGGCATCAGAACTCCTCGGGCATGCTCAAAAAATGGAACTTTTGTCTTCACGGCAACTTTCAAACTCTTGATTTAATGCTTTTGATCGCTATTATGTCTCAATTAACTGGATTTAGCACTATTTGATGATGCGACTAATTATTTACCTACAAAATAATAAAAGATGACAGCAGGCCATTTTTAATTAAAATGAGTGACTAAAATGCTTATATTAGAGGTATAAATAGACACTTTTTGGTGCTTATCAAAACATATCTCGTAATCTATTTGTCTCACCCATCCACTCTTTGTATTTATAATATCTCATCAGAGCTACTACAAAAAATCCCCTATTATCGGTAAGAAGCATATATTTTTGGATTAGCATAAACAAAAGTGTGAATATTTAGTTCCCATTTTTATAAACAATCTCATATTGAATGCGTACGCATAAGATCTAAAAGGTTAGTTTCTATGCTTAAATTTATTCGTGCATTCAAATTCAAATTCAAATTCAAATTCAAATTTAATTTTAATTTGAAATTGAAATTAAAATTCAATTTATAATATTAATTCCTATTTCCTCCATCTCCTCTATAGGGTGAGTGGTCCTATCCCATTCAAAATTGCATACTTTTGTAATATACATTACATCTCATGCACATTATTCCAATTTGAGGAAAATTCGACAGCATATCCCCATAGTTATCCAAGTACACGACATAGATTTGCACGTGTGAGTGTTATTTAAATTTATCAATTGAAATAACACTTAACATCCCATCATCTAGTATGAACCCAGAGATCGTTAAGATACGAATGTAGAAATTTCCCCAAAAGTAACCAGTTTAAGCCATTAAGAATATTATTATACATAAACTATGCAGTCCCATACTGTCCAAACGAGACAATCCAAGAGATCTCATTACAGGGATAATGACTCCCGAACGGGTCTAAGGGCTATTGAATGTGTGCGCATAAGAACTAGAAGGCTAGTATCTATGCGCACTATATGTAATTTAAACTATGTTTCATTTAATTATGTCTTATCACAATTCGAGAGATTTCATTTAAATATGTAATTTAAAGTATGTTTCATTTAATTTAAAGTACGCATAAGAACTATAACTTATACCAATTTATACCAATATCAATGCCAATTTAAATTCAATTTCAATATATACCAATATCAATACCAATTAGAATTCAATTTTAATTTATAGAAATAGGTTCTATATAATTACAATGCAAACAAATTAAAAAGGTTATTAATGTTTAGAGCATTTCATAAGGTTTGAGTTTAGTGATGGGCAGGAGTGATAACTGAAACCTTTAATATTTTAAGAGTTATCACGGACATGTCAAGGTCTTTGACCGTGATAACTCTTTAAAATTGTGACTTTCATTGACCGTGAAAAGTTCATGACAACTCTACTTATCTCGGTCAATCACACGATCAATGATCGTGACAAGGCTGACCGACTCAAAGGTGACAATTTAGCCTTTTTGGTGTAGTGTAGGAAAACTGTATAAAAAATTAAATTACTAACCACCTATGTTAAATTAAGGTCGCGTTAAAATTTTATCTTTCATTAATCACACAACAAGAAGCAAAATAAAATAATATAAACCATCCACACAATAATAGAGTCTAAAACATCACATGATAAATAACTAAATAAAACAATGCCGAATAAACCATCAATCCCCAAAATTCATCTACAAGTCTAAAGTAAATAAAACCAAGTCTGATAAAAACTGAATAACCGAAATACTGAATAGCATGAAGAGGCAACATGACAAAATGAAATACAGGAATGAAATCCTATCTATGAATGAATAACTGAAGCATTTACATAAACTCCTGCAAGCCTCCACAATGTTGCAGCTATGCCTCCCTAGAATGAGTCATCAAGCTAGGCGTCCCTAGGGCTGGACACCTAAAATTTTTGAGAAATACAGAAAAGTAGAATTAACATGGGTTAGAGCCAGAGAAAGTCTTTTTGAAAATATTTAGCAAGCATTTAAGTCACAATTTAAAAGCAATTATTATATACACATGTTACTTCTGCATAAACTCCCTTGAGTTCCTCACCTCTCATCTAAAGTGCACACCTAATTCACCCTACCTATCTATTCTACCCAGACTAACTAGACATCCATATCTAACAAATTACAAAAAGGTTCAACTCCCCCGTACTACCCATACAATATGCTACTGTATTACCAATAACTAATATTTCCCACATATTATTATTGAATCATTTTATTAAGTTTTATATACTTAAGTCACTTTTAGATATTCACTATCTATCTTTTCTACTATCACATAAGTAGAATAATCATTCATTATTATAATACCATTAATTAAGTTTCATCACACTTGCGTTGCTTTTAGATATACACTATTTATCTTTTCTAGTGTCATACAAGTAGAATAATCACACATTATTATAACGACATAATATATACAACTATATCATCCCCTAGTATGACAAACGCGATGCATTCGTACTCTTCTATGAAGTTCATGTACTTATCGTACAAAAAAAGGACTATTGATTTGGAATGTCTCCTCGAACCCTCAAATCAAACAACACACAATGGAGGCGAACATAATTCTAAGCTTTTGGGCTACGCACATACCTAACGTACCCAAATGACCTGCGAGTTTCACTTATACACCATAAATAGTGAGCTGCCTTAAGTTCTATATTTTAGGGCACAAATTCAGACCTCGCTGGAATCACCAAGGTGGGATCGCCCTATACACGGAACCTCCCGTGATAGCAAGCAGCGTAGGTATATTCACACACATAGAAAATCACATCATATGTATGCACACAACATATACATATATATATATATATATATATATATATATATATATATATATATATATATATATATATATATATATAACCTATAATATATCAAGAAATAGTATTTATATATCTCGAATACTAAATGTACTAACGATTCACACATAATATTATATTCATATTTTTCGAGTATCACTCACTACCCGAAAGGTTCCAATTATCCCTTAAGAAATTTTAATAGTTAAAACATCACTAGCCTACTTTTAAAAAATTTGGGTTATCATCTACACTTCTCATAATCTGTTTTAAATTATAGATACTTAACACAATTATTTAAATCTCGTGGGCCCTAGTCTCATTTTATCCTCATTATGACTAAGACTAAGCCCCAACTATAGGTCTTTTGAAATTTCAAAGTCCTCATATAGTTCATAAACCATTCGATAACTTGATTTAATTTTGACTAAAGATTCGATCTTAGACACCCTTCTATAGAAAATTCATAACTAATTAAAAAAATCAAAAAAATACAAAACTGGAGGCCATGCGTTCGTAACGTAAAGATATATCTCCATGAAATAAAACCTAGGGTCATCCGAATGACATACTAATATCATTCTAATGGTATACTAATCTCGTTCAAACGATCTCAGTGATTTTTTATAATTTCGTCCCAAACTCTTTTTTCTCCATGGTTAACACCTCAATCCTTCATGAAACTATCCCAAACTCCTATCCAATATATCCAAACCTCAAACACATGTCTAGGTACAATTTCTAACGTACATTGTGCCTCAAAATTATAAGAAATCTACCCAAGAATAGATTATATTACAAAATTCTCAGAACCCTAGTTCATAATATTGTTCATGCATATTCATCAATATACCCAGATTTCCTTCCAGTTACTCATCACGTAATTTAGATTTCATATTATCTATATAAAGGTAATAATTTTACACAAATCGTACTCCAAATCATGAATTACACCCAAAGAAATTCCAAGAATACACCCAAATCATGTAATTTAAACCCTACACTACATGGGTATTATAACATGCTTAAAAGAATTATAGGATAAACACTCGCATTGGCCTAGTAGGTCTTATTTTTGCTAATTGATGATGGAGTTGCTCTTTCCTTGCTCTGATTTTGATTCCGGCGATGTCCGTGGTGTAAAACAGTGTGGAAAGGCATAGTTTCTTTCTCCTCTTCCTCTCCTATGGCCTCATCTCTCTCTCTTTAAAGTGTTCTAACCCTAGCCTCCCACTCCAATGCGATGATATACTTCTTAAATTTTTGGAGTTCCATCAACCACAAACTACCTAATGACCGAAATGCCCTCTCGTGGTGTCGGTTTGGTCTAAAATTGCTCTGGGACCCAATCAGTACACTCGAGTACACTACTCTAACTATTTCAACCCATTCGGAACCAAATGTAACCTCAATTCACCATCTGAGTCACTCTATAAAAATTTATCATCTCGACCTCATATAGTCAACACTCGACTTTCGATTGAGGTATAACACTATTACATCATTATCCATGCAAAATACTTATTTACTATTCCCTTAGTAAATTATTCCATAAACATTAATCATTACATTTCCCAATTAATATTTTAATCAATACATAATAATTAATTTAACTAAATTACAACACATGTGAAATTCTAAAAATCACCAAATTAATTAAATTCTAAATACTAAAAAATATGGGGTGTTACATGAAAGTTGAGGCTAATGTGGTGGAACAATGTTCAAAACCTAGCAAAAGGAAATGTGAAGGTGAAGGCTCTTCAAAATAGAAAAAATAGTTCAAAATCCATTGCTATAACTATGGCAAAACTTTACATCATACAAATGAATGTCGAAATTCAAAGAATTTCAAGAAGCAAAATGCACAAGCTAATGTAACAGAATCTGAGAAGGTTTCAGAAGGCATGGCCAATTTCAATCTTTCAGCAGTGGTATCCAAATGTAATTTTGTAGGAAATACTAAAGAATGGTTGGTAGATACTGGTGCTACGCACCATATTTGTTCAAACAAGTGGACGTTCTCTACCTGCAAGGTGATGGAAACTAAGGAGAACCTATATATGGGTAATTCACCAAGTTCCAAAGTTGAAGGGCATGGATAGATTGTGCCAAAAATGACATCCAAAAAGAAGTCACTCTCAATGATGTTCTTCACGTTCCAAATATTCGCTCGAATGTGGTTTTCGGTTCTTTACTTAGCAATAGTGATTTCAAGTTAGTGTTTGTATATAATAAATTTGGTATGTCTAAGAATTATATATATTTATGAGTAAGGTCTACGCGACTGAAAAGCTCTTTAAGATGAATGTAATGATGGTTGTGCTTAAGGCAATCAATAATAATATTAATTCATCTTACTTGCTCAAGTCTTCAAATATGTGGCATGCTAGATCGGGACTTGTTAATTTTGATACCTTATATAGATTGATTAATTTAGAATTTCTGCCAAAGTTTGAAATTGATAAAAAAATCATAAAGGTGAAGTATGTGTAGAATCAAAATTACCTTTTCATTATGTTGAAAGAACTATTGAACCTTTGCACTTACCAAAGATTTAAATTTTTTCATGGCATATATAGCAAATCCACTTACCAAAGATTTAAATTGATAGCAAGTTGAAAGATAATCGAGATGAATGGGTCTAAAGCCTAAAAATATACAAGAATCAATACAGTGGCAACCCGACCTAGTTGGCTGGATACTCCAAGATCTAGGTTCAATGGGCAAACTGAACTAAATTATATTCACTACGCACTCTGGGATATTTAATCCTATCCATTCCAAATATGAGATAGTTTCATCTATCGTGAAGTTAGGATAAGTTACACTTTTAATGACACTCATATCTTAGTACGTCAAAGTAGGGTATTGCAGGATACTCTTTATAGAAATTACCTATATAAGTAAGAAGGGGGCACTTTTATGAGAATAACGAACGACAAATTCACTAAAATACTCAGGGAACTATGTGTTGTTCATGACAAAAAACAAACGCAAATGTGAGAACCAACTGTGTTAAGAATTATTTTGTTAATATTGTACTCTTGTTTTAAACATATCACTAAGGAAAGTTTAAGGCCACTAGGCTACTTTTTCCGATGCCATACATTTTCAGTTTTCCTCAAACTAGTGTATGCATTATCATTAGCATGTTATATATAGCCAAATTTCATTCATGTGTGCGATTGTTAGAAATGGATTTTTAAAAAAGCCCAAATGAGCATCTTTAGGATCATTTTATTGTAGGATCCATATTCCGGTTTGGTCGGGAGCACGCATAAATACGTTGACCCCCGTGAGGAATATAAAGTAGTATATTTGTTTGTCCTAGACCATTAAGTAATGACTGAAAAACTTGAGTTCAAAGTAACCCATTTGAAAGCTACTTAGTGCATTGTAGTAAGTGTGGAGCATTTGTCCCACATTGGAAAAATTATAAATTTTCGTAAAGTTAGTAAAACCAAAAGTGTGCACTAAGGTTGAATGTCCTACATTATGCATGTGTTGGGCATGGGTCAAACACCTACACGCACGCGCGTGCTGTCAAATCGGTCGGCTCGGCTCGATCCGGTCTTGAACTTAGGCTTATAAAAAATTCTTTCATTTTTGACCAATTTAATCGAGCTTTAATTCGTTTTAAGGACACTCTGATTTCACATGGTTCGAATTTTCTGTATAAATACACCGATCAAAACTTTGTTATTAGCAAATAAGTTATTCTTATTTATGTAATTGGAATTGCTTATAATTCTTTAATTCTGATTTTATTCTGTACTATTTAATTTATAAGATATTTCTGTAATTAGAATTCTTTATAATTTTGTAATTTTAATTTTGTTTTGTACTATTTAATTTATAAGATACCTGTAGCAACACTTCCAACATAAAAAAAAAGATTCATGAATTTGAAGTTGTTATTTCCATGCCTCCACCAATTAATTAATCTATCCCTCTCTCTCGGACCACTTGAGCAATACCGAACAGGATACTCAAATACTCCCATACAAGAACAACCACCTCACCAAAATAAAAGGAAAATGATATGTACCAAGTGTTTACACCAAAAGTGATTTATCAAGTGCATTAAACTCTTGTATCTACAATAATATACAAGAGTTTAATGCATTTGATAAATCACTTTTGGTATAAAAATTTAATAGATATATCATTGTCCATAGAAAAAATGTGATTAGTCGTTTCCTCTATGGGAGTTGAACAGCCGTGTCCCATCCTACGAATAGATTCATCTTAAGAAAAAAGGTGGGTCAATAGCCGCCATATAAAAGTAAAGACTTTGAAAGGGATCCCTTCATGTGAAATGAACAAATTTGGCCAACGTTGATTATGGGTCTCTCGAAGAATTTACGAAACTGACTTGGGTATAAATTTACGTGTGGAAGAAGGCAAGCAAACTCCGTGTTCATAATGGAGTAGCACGTCTAGGTAGGCCAAATTTGATTAAAGATTCATAAAATCCCAACTCCGTAATTTCTCTTGAGATGATTAACTTTCAGTGTTAATGCAACAGTTCACATCAAGTATCCAAATCAAAGCCTACATTACCAGTCCCTAGATACTAAAGTAAGTTCTCCTGTACTATGTTTCTGATATTCATCATTGTCTCCAATGTAGTGGATCCTTTCTTATGCTGAATCTGATTTGGATGCAATTATCTACAATCTTTTGCCCACATGAAGGCAGACCACAATAAGGATTCGTTTCTATATTCCCCCTCTTTTATAGACTCAACACAAACTTTGCCCTTTACTCCGATGATATTTGGGAACTTCCTCTGCATATCCCGCACAAAAATCTGTAAACTCATTCTCTACATTGGCAAATCCCTTTCTGGAGGGTCAACAGAAGCCATAGTATGTATAGGGATGCATTATACCAGAATTTTATGTTTGGGATGAAATTCTTAATATTCACATATTACATTATCAAAATTATATAATAAATTATTAAAACTGTGTACTTGAATTTATAGTGGTGATTGAGACTTGGGGTTTAGAGGTCTTTCACATACTAATCATTTTCTCTCAATGAGTTCTCTCTCCGTGATGGAAAATGAGAAGGAGATTATGTGAGTACATTAGCCTTGGGGACTAGAATCCTTCATTATATAGCCATTTAATTAGAAATCCATAAATTCTAATTAGGTGACTCTTGAGTAACTAATAGTTGACTCTTGAGTAACCACGACTCTTGAGTAACCAATATGTGCCTCGTGGGTAACCGCACATTACAAAGCCCATACTCATTTTAGAGGGCTTATTAGGCTCTACTAATTAGATAACTTAATTAGCCCAATTAAAATAGAAGCACAATTACAATTATTATTTCATATGTAAGCCCAGATTCGAATATTAAAAATATTCCAACAATCTTCCACTTGCACTACATATTAATTCCGAAGGCAATTATATTTGATAACCTTAGGTGCACACCATATTAGCTATCTATTCTTAAAACATCTTCCAAATCAATCTAGTCCATCTTGTATACCAGTATGAGACCAAAGCGGCCTATGTTACATTTATTTCGTAACTGAATCTATCAATGATTACCATACCAAATATATTCAATGACATAAATCAACTATGGATGTGTGGCTAAAAATTTCATGCAATGTGATCTCAGACATGCCTATTTTCAATTAGTCTTTACTTTATTCCGAAGTGAGATCAAAACACAACGGAATAAAAATACCATCAACTTTATTCTGTACAAAACTGAAACATACATAAAGTATTTAAGGCCAAACTCCCACTAAAATTGCATATCATCGAACAAGATAACACCAATGTTAGCAATGTACTCATGAAAGACCTTGGATGGTAAGCCTTTAATAAGGGGATCCACGAGTATGGATTTTGTTCCTATATGCTTAATAGACACTATCTTACTGTGAACTCCTTAAAAATAAGAAACTTAATGTCTATGTGCTTAGACTTCGACGAGCTTCTATTGTTATTCGAATATAGAACTTCTGAATTATTGTCACACTATATATTTAGCAGCCTTTCAGTATTATCCACAATTCGCAGTCCAATGACAAAATTCCGCATCCATATCGCCGGATTTATTGCCTCATAAGAAGCTATGAATTCTGGTTCCATAGTGGAAGGTGCAATGAGTGGCTGTTTAGTAATCTGAGAGAAAATAATACCTCCAAACAACATATAGATATTACCAAAAGTGGTTCTCTTAGTGTCTTTGCAACCTGCAAGATCGACATCAGAAACCCAATGATCTCTAAATTATCTGACTTCCGATAAATGAACATGTAATCTTTTATTCTCTGTAAATACCTCATAACCTGTTTAGATGCTTTCTAATAATCTATCCCAGGGTTACTCAAATATCTGCCCAGCATACCTACTATGTACATTAAATTTGGATACATACATACTTGAGCATACATAAGACTCCCTATAGCTGATGCATAAGGAACCTTTTTTATTTCTTTACTTTCAGTATCATTCTTGGGGCATTGATAGAGTCTAAACGTGTCTCCCTTAGCAACGGGAGTATCTCCTTTTGCATAATCTTCCATGCCAAATCTAGCGAGTACCTTCTCAATATAGATATTTTGTGATAACCCAAGAACACCCCGAGAGCAATCTCGGTGTATCTTAATTTCCAATACAAAAGAGGCTTCCCCGAGATCTTTTGTTTCAAAAAGCTTAGTTAGAAATCTCTTGATTTCTTGCAATAAGCCTATATCACTTCTAACTAGTTGTATGTCATCGACATAGAGCACAAGGAATATAAATTTACTCCCACTGAACTTACGATATATACAGTCATCAACTGCATCAACCTCGAAACCATATGAGATAATGATTTGATGAAATTTGTGATATCATTTATAGAAAGCTTATTTAAGACCATAAATGGGTTTCTTGAGTTCGCAAACCATAGACTTTGGATTACCTGAGACAAAGTTTTCTAGTTGCACCATAAATATGTTTTTCTCAGTATTACTATTGAGAAAATCCATCTTAACATCCATCCGATGTATCTCTAAATCAAAATGATCTACAAGTGCCATTATTGTCCTAAAGGAGTGTTTCATCGATACTAAGGAGAAAGTCTCTTTATAGTCAATAACTTCCTTCTTAGTGAAACCCTTTGGGACTAGACTGTTTAGTTTATTTTTAAATATTCATTAATAACCAATGGGCTTCACACCTTTGGGTAACTTGATAAGATCCCAAAAGTTGTTATCTCTTATGGATTTCATCTTATTATTCATTACATCAATCCACTTTTGATACTTTACACTTTGTTTGACTGTTTGGAAGTTGATTGGATCATCTTCCATTGACCCTATGCCAAACTCATGCTCTTAAATAAACACAATGTAATCACTTGAAATTTCACTTTTTCTTTCTCTAGTGGATCGCTTTAGTGACACTTTTTTACGAGGTTGTTGAGTTTTCTCTTATGGAGCAACTCTTTGATTTTGAGTAGGGAAGACTTCATGGTTGTGTTCTTGAATAATGTTCAGAAGAGGAATTGATTCCTCTTCGAAGACAACATTCTTATTCTTAACCATATATTCCCCTTCAAACTCAACATCCTTAATAAATCTTGCATATTTCGTCTGCAAAAAGGAGATAATTAAGGCATCATAGAACTTGAAAACCCTCGATCGTTTAGCGTACCCAATAATATAGCAACTAATAGATTTTTAGTCCAGTTTCTTTTCATTTGGCCTATAAGGCCTTGCTTCAGCAGGACACCCCCAAATGTGTATAAACTTAATGATAGGATGAGTCATATTCATAGTTCATAAGGGGTTTAACTACCGCTTTACTAGGTACTCTATTTAGAATATATACTACAGTGTCTTAAGTACCTCTTCTCATAGTGATTCTAGCAAAGAAGAATGACTAATCATACTTCTTACCATATCCTTAAGAATTTTGTTTCATCTTTCAGTAACACCATTTATGTTAGGTTTCCCTGGCATTGGATTATGGGACGATACTGCATTCTTCTAGGAATTTGGCAATGGTCCTGGACGTTGTTTGCAAGGTTTTATTAAATGAAGCATTTGTATTCAACAATTATAATTTATCAATTCACAAACCTGTTGCAACAAGAGCAAAATTAAGAAAAAAGACTAACTTTATTATTTCCAAATGAACAAGAAAAAATCATATTTATCCAAAATAGAAATAGAAAACAAATTCTGTCTAAAAGATGGCACTACCTAATTCTCTCTTAATTCAATAAAATCACTAGTCTCAAAATAATCTAAAGGTCCGAACTTCTTCAACTGGAACTATTTTCCATCTCCCACATAGATGAATCTTTCAACATCACTTAGCGGCCGGCTCCATAGGCAGCCCTTTCATTACACGTCATGCGACGTATATGGAAAAATCCTTCTTCACATGCCCAAGTTTCTTGTAAAAGTAAAAGGTAAATTTTATATCCATCTTCTTTTGTGGAATTTTGGTCTGTGATGTTTCTACTGTAGTTTTCTTATTATCACTCCCTTTTCACTTATCATTCTTTGAGGTAGATGCAATATGAGAACTTTTAGTTATCTTTTCTCACTTCAATCTGTCCTCTTCTTCCACATAATGAGAAATGAGCTCATTAAGATTTCATTTATCTTTTTGAATATTATAGCTAACTACAAACTGGCCGTAGTGTGCAGGAAGGGAAACCAGTACCAAATGCATGAGCAAGTCATTAGACAACTCTAACTTTAGTGCCTTAAGTTTTGAAGCGATGTTTGACATCTCCATAATGTACACCCTTATGTTTCCTTTACCTTTATACCTCATTTGAATAAGGACATCTAGAAGTGTACTTGTCTCAACCTTTTCATTATTTAAAAAATTATTTTTAATATCTAGCAGGAAACCCTAAGTAGTTACCTCATCAGACGTATCACCCCTAGATGCTTCTGGAATGTTATTCTTTAATATCATTAGACTTAAGAGATTAGAACGATACCACTTCTCAAAGTTCGTTATATCCTAAATGGAACATTTCTCTATAAAAAGAGTGGGTTGTTCTTTCCTGAGTGCATAGTCAAAATCCATGCAACCGAGAACTATCAGAATGTTCTCTTTCCAGTTTTTGAAGTTTGTGCCGTTAAGCACATGAATTATATTCATATTGGCAGTGATAGTAATTGAAATTAAAGAATAAATAAATAAGCTTAAATTAAAATTCATATCAAGATATGTTAAAAGAATAAATGCAAGACATATATTTTATGCAACTGTAATGATGGGCTCTATTTAAGATACCTAACACAGCATTAACGTTTAGTCTTTGGATAGAAACATTAACTTATAAGTGGTACTCTTAGCGCATAATTAAATGTTGATGATGAATCCGATCAAACCACCTTCCTTTGGGCTGATATATTGTCCAAATGGAAACTTTATATTCGTGACACATTTATTCTCACATATATATTTATTGCCTAGAAAATTAGCAACCTAACGGGATTCTTCCTCCTCCTATCAACTAGATGAACGCCATATCATATATATAATATTCAAGACTTTATATTGAACCTTTGGTCAGTACCAAATAACACAAAACATGAATCTTAGATCAAACATTTAATGACAAAACAATATATGTTGTGGTTTATAACATAAATTATGAAAAATTATTTATTTCTCCAAAAATGGAAAATTTCGAGTTATCACTACGATAACATAAACAAGGTCTTCAGGATCACTCTCCAATTTGTGGAATTGTAAAATCAATTTTGAAGCAAGAGTTATTTGCGTTGACATTATTACCAAAAATAGCAAAAATACATTTGTAGGGGTCTAAACGATATCAAATCGCCAAGATAGGGTGGTGCCCATTGTTTTCACATGGTTTTGTTTATTTCAACATTTTGAGGTGATGATCAAAATTTCGTAAAATTCTGTGCAAGACAACGAAATATGTCGCTCAAAATGTCCCTCAAAATTATTTTCAATTTATATTAAACAAACTGAATCAATCCATCCAAATCCACCATGAAATAAACCCGTTTGATTGAAATAAAAAAATTATATGGATCTAAAGTTGACAATCCTTTAATCAATTTTAGAATTATGATTATGAAAACATCAGAAAACTTAAATAAAATTCTATTTAGAATCATAAAAGTCATATGGGTTCTTTCTATATCGTATGTATGATAAATTAAGAAAACATTCCTAACTCATGATCACAATATCAATCCCAATAATCTAATAGGAAGTTGCTCAACTACCACTTATTGGGATGAAATTCTTATTATCAACATATTAGATTATCAAGACTATATAATAAAATTGTTAGAACTGTGGTCATCCCCGATCCTCGCTGAGGGAGAGGAGAAGTGGGTATTGTCTCGTTGATAGGATCATGGTCCCGTGCATCTCTCTCGGGAGCGCTTCGGTCGGCGTCGGTGATGTGTGAGGTAAAAAATGCAGAGAGATGGAGTCGCCAGTCTATTTTACTCAAAACAGACAAAAGAAAGGAGGAGTTATGCCGAAGGACATCATCCCAAGACATACTGATACATACGAAACCAAAATGATTCAAAAAGGGGTCTGGAGGCTAAGTTACGAAATGGGAAGGTGTTGCGCACCCATTCCGCCCTTGCGGTCTCTCATGGGTTGTTGCTATTTTCCTTTATTTCCCCGTGATACGTGTGCATGTGTATATATAATGGAGATAGGAATCCTCGACTTGAATCATGGAAGAGATAAAGCGAGTTATCCGTAGGAATGTTCTTAAAAGTAATTAAAAAAATAGGATTTATGCGATTATCCTTGCGTTGATTGTTATGATGGAACGATAACGCATATGGAATAATACACCATTAAGAACAAATATATGCATGTATAAATATATATAATCTAAGAGAATTAAGTTAAGATATAAAATGGTAGAAAAGTAGGAATAGGACTCGAGTCTCGAGTTTTACCCTGAGACGCCTACGTAGCCTATAGAGGCATCAAAGGTCACGTAGTTCGTATGGAAAATGAAGGGTGATATTTATCCCATAAATCCAATCGAAGACTTCTCTTATGGATGTGTGCGTGTAAAAAAGTGTTTTAGTTGAGAGAAAAGTGTGAGAAAAGCGTGAGAATTCCCGTTTGAAATTTATGAGCAAACCATATTTTTCTTTTTTCTTTTTAGTTTTATTTATATAAAAATAAGAGATGTAAAATAATACTAAATAAAAAGTATATTAGGATATGTGAGATGAGAGAATGAAAGTGCTAAGTAATAAAATAAGTTAATGCGAATTTAGGGGAATTTGAAGAGAGAGTTGAGAAAGTTAGACCTTCTTGACGATCTTGAGCTTGATCTTGAATGTTGGAGAGCAGCCCTTGCACTTAGATAATGATGAAGAGTGGTTAATTCACCAAGTTTTATGAAAAAGATGATGAAAAGTGAAGGTTAGAAAAGGATTTGGATGTGGAAATCACGCTAACTTCGAGAGAGGTTTTCTGAGTTTGCTGAGAGTGATGGGTTTCACATCTTGGGTCCTTTGCAGTGAGGTCAGGCCCTCCTATTTATAGGCACAGGGCATTGTCGATCAGCAGGGGGTTTTAGGCACACTGCCGGTAGGCAGGGTTTGGAACCTACCGTTTGGCAGTCTCTTTTAGGTTCCTTCGGAAAATCGATCGTAAAATGCAAGCCATTGATTCTAATTGCACATGGGGAAAATCACTGGAAAGGTACTTCAGATACCTTAGAAAGTCCTTTGGACTGCTCCTGGGTCCGAGAGTTGACTTTGGGTCGAATGTGGCTCGGAAGCTCTTGTCAGTCATTTGAACGGGGAATTATCGAACACAAATGGATCATTCGTCCGCATGGTAAGTCAGATTCAGGCACAGGGAAGACCGTTGGAAAGGTTACGAGATGTACTTCGACATTACAAAGAGCTTGACTCAGTTTGGGGAGTTTACTTTGGTCAACCAGGGCCTGGAAGTGTTCGATGACCTCTCAGAGTAAAACGGATCATTCGTTCGCATCGTAAGTCAAAATCGCGCACGGGGTGGACTTTTGGAAAGGAGTTTCAGCACCCTTTGAAGATTCATTTAGTCTCGGTCAAGATGAATAGTTAGCTTTGGTCAAACGGAGCCTGGGAACGTCCAATGGCCTCCTGATAAAGTTTTGAGGGAAAATGGGTCGTTCGTCTGCATCGTAAGTCAGAATCATGAACGGGGTGTACCATTGGAAAGGGGATTCAGTTCCCTTTGAAGATTCATTCAGTCTCAGTCGAGTTGAAGACTTTGGATTTTGGTCAAACGGAGCCTGTGAGTGCCCGATGGCTTGTAGATCAGTACTCGGGGTATGACTTAGGTTTGTAGTGATGAAGTGAGGTGCTAGGGACCTAAGGAGAGGTTAGTTGGTACTAGAATGGGGTGTATACAATAACTGTGTACCTGAATACCTAATAGTGATTGAGATTTAGGGTTTAGAGGTCTTTCACATACTAATCCCTCTCTTTCTCTATGAGTTTTGTCTTAGTGATGGGAAATGAGGAGGAGAGTATGTGAGTACATTAGCCTTGTGGACCATAACCCTTCATTATATAGTCATCTAATTATAACCCCATAAATTCTAATTAGGTGACTCTTAAGTAAACAATAGGTGACTCTTGGGTAACCACACATTACAAAGCCCAACTCATTTTAGATGTTTTATTGGGCTCTACTAATTAGATCACTTAATTATCACAATTAGAATAGAATCCCAAATACAATTGTTATTTAATATGTAAGACCACATTAGAATATTAAAAATATTCCAACATATTAATCAAAACCATTCTACCAGCTAATGATAATAGTTATCTTTTCCAACCAGCTTATCATTGTCGAAATTTTTATGATACTTACAAGCAAGCTAATTTTTTTCTACCAACAATAATAAGTCCTCTCAAATAAACGAATAGAGGGTTTTTAATATAGGTACCAGTAATTGCCTCAATCTTTCCCGATCTCATTACTACAATTTTATTAAAATTCGTGAAAATCATTTCTATAAATTCATTGACATAACTACATATAAAGAAACATATGTCCAGAAGAAAAGGTAAGCACATCATCCGCAAAATCCAAGTGGGAGATAGTAGGTCACCCAATTGCGTTTTAAAATATTTGTTTACCAACTAGTCTTGTTTATAAAGGTATTAAAGGTCTTGCAATCTTTTCTTTCTCAAATAGGTCCTATTTGTAAAGATATAGTGAATATTCACTACATGTATAAATAGAACCTATTGAAAAAAAATGTTTTGATAGTACCTAATAGGAAATATGTGTAAATATGACTTATTTTTTAAACTCCTTTTTAAAACCATTGAAACGATGTTTTGAAGAAACGAGATAAAAATTCTATTCTATACCAGAACTAAAATAATAAATTGGGTAATGGCATAATGGGTCACTCTGCCTCGACCCCTAGAAGAATTGGGAAAGCTAGTAGAGAGTCCAATGATCAAAATTTACAACCAAGTGTTTACCACTCTCTATTACATGTCAATCTATTATTTTACTAAACCTAAATTTCCTCAATATGTTGATAAGAGAATCAAAATACCTTGTCATAGGTTTTATCAATATCAAACTTCATTTAAGCATTTACTCCCATGTTTTCGTGATTGGTAATAAAAAAAAAACTATTATGCAAGAAATATATTGTCAATACAGGTAGATTGACACATGTATTATGGTTTTCTAGTCTTAGGTTGCGCTTGTTTTTCCCTGTGCATCTGAAATCTGATGAACCTCTAAATGAATTTTTTTAATCATATTCAAATTTAAAAGTTATTTTACCCCTTAACCATTAAGAGGCAAATCCAACTGTTAGCTTCTTAATCATTTAAAAAAAACACTAGTTGATGACCCTTTAAGTTTGAATTGTTCAGATTCGGACTTAAGAGGTAAAATTAAACAACCTATTAGACAAATATATCTTTGCCTATTATTTGGGATAAAAAAAATTCATTATTACTTCTTAAAGTGGAATGTTATTGAGTTCTTCTTCAGATACAAAAGAATCTAATTTCTATGTAATGTTAATTCGAATTGACATTGTCAAATATGTCCTATCAGGTATGCCAAAAGTATGTTCAGGTTTTTTGGTTTTTATCACTTGTGTAGAAATTGAGTGCGAGTATGCCAGATAAGGGACAAAGCCTTATTAAAAAAAAGTTTTAAAACGAAAGACAAATTAGGCGATTGTTCAATATTTGATGACTCAATTAAGAGGACTCGTTGCTATAAAAAGCCAATTAAAGAAAGGAATTTAACTCCTAGATGGAGGATTGTTGAGTTAAACAACTAAAACTAATTGGTAATAAAGACTTCGAAACTAAGTTTGCATAGGTAAATTTCTAGTTAAATAAGCTAAAATTAAAGTAAACTAAAAACAATATGTGTAAAATGAAATAACCCATAGTTATATATATTAAATGTAAAATGTAAAATGTGTGTAAAATGTATATATTAATTAAAATGCAAAATTTGTGTAAAATGTAAAATGTATATATTAAATTGGATTATATATATAATAAATTGGGCATTTAAATTACACGGGTGAGTCATAATTTTATTAAATCCAGAAATAATGAGAAATTATTAAATAGTAATTTGTATGTGAAATGAATTACTATTTAAGTGACCATATATTTACTAGTGTGTAGTAGTAAATAAAATTGAATTATGTCAAAAGTGAGTAAACACGCAGGAATTATTAATATCTTAATTGGGAATTATTTATGAGGGTTAAGATAGGAAAATATTGATAAGTGACTCGGATGGTGATTTTGAGTGCATGGGTGATTAAGAATGGGTTGAAATAGTCACAATTAAGTACCCAGGGGTTGTGTTTGGGTCTCGGGGGATTTTAGACTAGTTGAGATTAATTAAAAGTTATTTTTGCCATTTTATTCGTATGTGAAAAGCCAATTTTGGAATTCTTACTTATATATTGAAAGTATGAGTGAAAAAGAAAGGTCATTCTCATATTCTGCAGGTCTAGTTCAAAGATACCAAGAGTTAGAGTGAAAGTGGAGATAATTAGAGAGGAAACTCAAAGGTTCAAGTGAGAAAGCGAAGAATAACTCGAGAACACTAAGGGATTGAAGATTGAGAAAGGGATTTAAGTAGATTCATCATCCTCTTCATCAAATTCAACCACTACAAACTACTAAGGCAAGTGATTATCTTGCTAAATAATAATGCTTTCAATTTATGTCATATTAAAGATGGAAAAATTATTTTTGCGTCGAATTCACATGTCCAACTTTGGGATTTTGGGTGGAATTCACGGTTAAATGGAATTTTGAGAAATATAAATACGGGTACAGAGATAATATGTGTGTGTGTGTGTGTGTGTGTGAATGATATAATTAATTACACATACCACTCTAGGGATGCTATTAATGGAGGTTACACGATATGGGTGTTCTCCCTGGCGGGCGAAAGCAAGCTATGTATCGACTCCAGATTATAGCACCACGCATGCCTGATAAGGTTGGAGTCGAGTGGGGTAATGTTGGTATGGTTTTTCTCACTGGCTCAAGACTATGATCACCCCTAATATGCTTTATTTTTGGGTATGGTAGGCGATTTTGTCCCAGTGTTTCCAAGGCGAGGAAGTATTATCCTCAAGAATAGAACCCTAGATAACCGTATCTCTGGGAGTTTTATCTCAGAAGGATGACGAGTATATGTATATAGTGAGGGGTATATATGTATATTATTATGTGAATATTACGTATAGGGGTGCACGTTGACTGAAACTAGTATGTATCCAGAAGTATATATGATGAAATTAATTAATAAATTTTCGAATGATTAATTAATTATGGATATGAACAATATTGTGAAAATGGTTTATATGTGCCATGAGTGATAGACACGGTTAAATGGAATTTTGATAAATATATATACGGGTACATAGATAGTATATATATATATATATATATATATATCAGTGTGAATCAGTGTGCTAAAAAACGAGCCTAGGAGGCGCCAATGCGCGCCTAGGCGCGATGCTTTTTAGATATGCCAAGTTTTGGCCCTATGCATGGATTAAGGAGTGGTCAACAGTGGTCAACATTTTCTAGGGTAAGGCGTGAAAAAACACACATTTTTTGGGGGTAAGGCGTAAAAAATGCGAGTTTTTTAGAACTGAAGCGTGAAAAAACGAGAGTTTTTTTTTATTTTTTTTAAAAATAATATTTTTACTTACAAATATTTAGACATATTTTTAAGGTATATACCCTTTTAGTATTTTTAATATCCTTGTCATAGTAAAAAAAAATATTAAAAAATATTTAAAAAAAGGCCAAAACGCCTTTTCACGCCTTTTTAAGCCTAAGGTCTGCTTAGGCTTCTAAGGCTTGGCCTCCACGCCTCGGTCATGCCCTACGTTTTCTAGAACCTTGGCGTTCATGATATAATTAATTAAACATACCAATCTAGGGTTTCCATTAATGGAGGTTTCGCAATGTGGGTATTCTCCCCGGAGAGTGAAAGCAGGCTAAGTATTGGCCCCAGATCATAGCTTGATGCATGCCTAATAAGGTTGGAATCGAGTGAGGTAATGTTGTTATGGTTATTCTCACTCTCTCAGGACTATTATTACCTCCAATACATTTTATTTTCGGGTACAGTAGGCGATTCCGTCCAAGTGTTTCGAGGGTGAGGAAGTATTGTGCTCAAGAATAACACACTAGAAAATCGTATCTCGGGGAGTTTTATCTCGGAGGAATGACGGGTATATGTATATAGTGAGTGATATACATGTATATTGTGATGTGAATATTATGTATATTAATGTTAAGAAGTATACATGGTTTAAACATTAAGTGTGAATAATGTTCAATTAACTAGTAAAAATTAATGACTTTAATTGATAGATTATAATTGAGGATTATAATCATTAATGGTAATTGGAATTTATTCGGTAAAATAAGCGGTGGTGGGATAATGTATAGAATTAAGGATGGTATGAGACTAGTTAGTCAGTTAGCATAACTAGGCGGTTTTCAAATGTTAGGTATGCACTTTAGATAAGAGGTGAGTAATGTCTCAAGAGAGTGTAACACCAATTTAAAATATGGAAGAATTGGCATAATTAATGATGCATTTTAGTTACTTGCAAAAGGTTTTTGGTCACTGACCCATATCAAATCTATTTTCAAATCATTTTAGGTGTCCAGTCATAGGGACTCCATGCTTGATCGTTGTATCAAGTTCCAGAGTTGCTATAATTGTGGATGTTGCAGGATATTGTTATAGTCATATCTTTCATTACATTCTATATAGGGTATGTGTTATCTCCAAGAATGTTGCCTAAGTTGGACGCTTTATTTTATTTTGTTTTATCTGTAATTGTTGTATGGTTATTATTTTAACTGATGGGTTATTCGGTTAAGGATTTTGCCCAAAATAGACATATGTTTCAGATTTATATTTTTACTGTGGATTTACTTTAGTTTTTTAACTAAATTATGGATTCTGCATATTGTTGCTAATAAAGATTAAAATTGACACACAACTTAATTTAATAATAGGTGGTTAGTAATTAATTGATTTAGACGGTGATGCTAAGAATGAGCCAAATGAGATTTCTATTTTATTTTTAAAAAGGGATGGCCATCCATTATTTTAATAATCGAAGTGTCACAGATGGTATCAGAGCATCGGGTTCTAGAGTCCTTAGGATCTTTGCAGACTTATTAGGTTTCTACGGAAACATTCTTTGATATAGAGCCATATTAGTAGGACTATTGCATTCAATTATAAGTTTATATTCTTCTGCTGATAATTATATTTAACTATGAACTTATACAAATTTGACCTAGTTTCAAATGCCTCATAGGAGAGCGTGTTTGTCTAGGGTCACTAGTAGGGCCAATGCTGGACAGGTAGGGCCTCAGACTCAGGGACCACAGGGTACCGTTACAACCGTTGAAGTGGTTAACATTATCGCCCAAGTGATTAATGCCATGATGATAACTATGGATCAACAGATTCTGTAGGTTTAGCAACAACACTCGACAGTTCCAGTCATTCCAACCCACTTTGGACCCTCACCCTTGGAGAGAGTAAGGGAGGCCTTCCAAAAGGGGCATTCGCCAGAATTCTAGGGTAACTCATATGATATAGTTACTAGTGAGTAGAATAAAAACACGTTGGAGTGTAATGAGAGCCAAACTCAGATGCTTGCAACCTTTAAGCTTGTAGGAGCAGCTTTATAGTGGTGGGAGTCGATCACCACATCAGAGGAGGGAGATGAGATGCCTATTGCTGAGTTTTGGGTGCGATTTGACCGTGAACACTTTCCTTTTTCCATTCAGACTGAGATGAGGAGGAAATTCCAGGATATTGAGCAAGGAGACCATTTAGTAGATGAATATGGGGAAGAATTTACCAAACTAACGAATTTTGTGCCAGATGAGGTAAATACTGAAGAAAAAAAAATCAAGAGGTTCTTGGATGGTCTGAACCTATCATTGCAGACTTACCCAGATATTATTAATATCGCATTGTTACACTTTCACAACCATCACTTCCCCCGCAGAAGCAATAGATTAGGGGATTCTAGTTAGTTAAGAAGGTCTAGGGTGAAGTCCTTATACTTTTGACTCACTTGAGTCTATATTGTATAAGTGCTCATCTAGTTTGGAAATTGTGACAAAATTGTGTCCTACCTAGAATCCAAAGAACCTCAGAAGTTGGTTTGCTACTTCATCTCTCTATCTTGTAGTGATCAAGAACCTATTGCCAACACTCACAAACAGTAGAATTCATTTATTGCATATCATACTGCAGAATAATGCGTGTACATATGTTGAGTGTGTTTAAATCCCTAAATTGTAATTTTAATAATTTTTTGGGATTGTTTAAACATTTTTAAAATAAGGTTTTCTTAATTAAAACTTGTTTTAAAAAGTTTTGTGGTCAATTTATAAATATCATTTGTTGATTTTATTAGCTTAATGTTACCTTGGGTAGAATCCGAAAGCGGAGTAAACTTGAGGGTGTGGTTTTAAGTAACTTTGAACGCGCGTTTGTTATCCTATTAATAACCAACACTTGTCCTCGTCTGATTGGCTGAAGTTGTGTTTCTTTACTGAGTTAAAACAACGTTAGTTCCTAGCCCTTGGATCATTAGCTATCAACGCTCTGCATATTGTCTTGGGGAATCCCACTACAACTCTTTAGACCAATCAGAATTGGTTTAATCACCGCCTTATTAGAACCCTACGATCTAAGTCAATTTGTCTTGATTTAATCCAGGCCCTTGGTTTTGAGCCTGCCTCTCGAACCTTCTCATCACCCTATAAAAGGGACCCTTCTCTCAGACTTCGAAGACTTTTGCCATTTTCATTTCCTTTGAGAAATTGAGAGAGTAGAGAGAGAAGAGAGAAAACAGAGAGAGAAGAGAGACAGTTAGAAACCCTAACCCTATTCGCCAAACCTCTTCCATCCAAACTCAAACACTTATTCAAATACCTCCATATTCAAAACACTTCTCTGAGTGTTCTTGAGAGTTTGAGAGTTTGAGTTGAATTTGTTTTTGTTGCTGTAACCTCGTGTTCACTTGATCTTGTTTTCAACTTAAACGTTTTACTCAGATCTACTTTCTGATTTCATAGAAATGTCAGATCTGAGTTATTAATGTTACATTACACTTAGTTTCATTTTATTTCTCATCTTGAGAAATATATTGTTGATTATTTTCTTTAAAATGTTTGATTACTTTGAAATCAACAATAAATGTTTTCTGTTTCTAGATCTTGTAAAAATAAACCTTTGACCTAGTTTGGAATCTTACTTGGAGGTTTTCAATCTCGAAAAGTTTCTCTAAATTCTAAGATTGATTAAGACCTTGTCTATCTTCCTAGCAAGGTATCCGTGGATTCTGGGAATGATTTAAAAGTCAAATAAGGTGAAAAGTTTTGTAAGAAGAAAGAAAAAGAAAAGATCATAGCATATAGTGTTATTGTAATTTGTTAGGACTGCTTGTACTTAATAAGTGTGTGTGTGTGTGTGCATGCATGTGTTAGAAAGCACCTTCACAAACACTTTCATCATACAACACGAAAAGTGTTGGTAATAAGATCTTGAGAACAAAGAGTCGACGTAAAGTGCTGGAACAAATCAGAAGTTAACAAACTGGGAGAACTACATCTACAATCAGAACTGCAGAGAAGTTTAAGGACACCAGAGGGTACATTCCTAAACTTATATAGGACTGAGTTGTTTGCATGTTAGTTATATAGTTTGTAACTCATATATTTGTTTTAGTGGATTTTTCATTTTACTCCGTAGAGGGAGTCGTGGATGTTTCCTCAATTGGTGAGGTTTTACCACGTAAAAAACATCGTGAACATAATCTTTCTACATCTCCTCATCTCACTCTTGGTTGTGCTGAGTTTAAGATTTTTAAACTACTTTATAAACCTGTTATTCAGTTCTTGAATAGATCTCGTACATACTGATTTATTAAACACATCTTGTGTTCAAATAGTTTGGTTTTTACGAAAAGAGTTTCTTAAAAAAACAGATCGGAGTTACTTAAATAGTTTATTTTTAATAAATGGCTTTAGTAACATTTTTCAATTGGTATCAGAGCTTTGTAAACTTCTTTC
The DNA here is from genome assembly GCA_949130495.1 of Sambucus nigra. Taxonomy (NCBI): domain Eukaryota; kingdom Viridiplantae; phylum Streptophyta; class Magnoliopsida; order Dipsacales; family Adoxaceae; genus Sambucus; species Sambucus nigra. The sequence continues at coordinate 278,504,200 of OX422215.1, read as the reverse complement.
AAAAGAGATCCTGTGTTTCTGAAATTGTTTTCTGAAAATCAAATATGGACGAGAAAAATGAAAGATTTGGTAACTTGACCAGACCTCCAATCTTTGATGGAACCAATTTTGCTTACTGGAAAGTAAGGATGATTGCTTTCATTCAAGGAACTTTGGGAGATGATGTCTGGGACATTGTTGAAAATGGTTATATTTTTCCTACTAAACTAACCAACGAAGGAAGTAATGAGAGGGTTAAGAAAGCTTTAAGTGAGTTCACTCAAGAAGAGAAACAAGTTTCTCGAAATAATAATAAAGGAAAGAATGCCATATTTATGTCTATACATGAACATGAGTTCAAAAGAATCTCATCCTGTACCACTTCTAAGGAAGCTTGGGACACCTTAGTCACTGCTCATGAAGGAGACACTAGTGTTAAGGCTGCTAAAGCCCAAATACTTATTCAGCAATATAACTCCTTAATTATGTCTGAGACTGAGTCATTTGATGACTTCTATATGAACTTGACTGATATTGTGACCAAACTGCATGCTAATGGGGTAACTTATGACAGACATGAAATTGTATCTAAAATTCTAATATCATTACCACAGAAATTTGATAATAAAAGATATGCTATTGAGGAAATGTGTGATCAAAATCTCACTCCTGAATTACTCAGTAGTAAACTAAGAACTGTGAAAATGGAACTAGAATTTAAGAAACAATTGACTCAAACCAATAGGAAACAGACTAATTACAATCTTAGCTTATCTTCTAAGATCACTAAGCCTGAACTTATATTCCCCACTTATGATTCTGATGAGGAATGCAATATAGAGAGTTTGGACAATAAAATTGCCTTAATTACTAAACAGTTTAAGAAAATTATTAAGTTTAGAAACAAAGTGGCAAATAAACAAGGCAATTCAAATTATCCAACTTCCTCTAATCACAGGCCTCATGAGAAAAACCATGACAAAAATCATAAGGACTCTCACACTAGACCTAATAGAGACCTTAAGAAGACTGAATGCTATAGATGTGGTAAACTGGGGCACATTGCACAAGACTGTAGAGTTAACTTGAACACTCAAAACAAAAACACTAGAGCCAACATTTGCAAAACATGGGATGATTCAAGTGACTCTGAAAAGGAGGAACCTGAGTCATCTGATGTCTTTGATCCTTGCATGTTCATCTTTGCTAAGATCATATATAATGATGATGTGATTATGCCCGTGTATGAGAATGCTTCTAGTAACTCTACTCCTGCTATTGAGAATCATGTTTATACTGGTTTAGATGCTTTGATTACTGAGAATGTTGCATGTTCTACCTCGAGGTGTGTGAGTCAAAGGGATAGCGATAATGACGATGTCAATATGTGTGTGAGTTTAACAAATGAATCTTTAGGGGTCACTCCACACACCACACTTAGTGACTCAGACAATGAAGACCTCCCTGACATTCACACACTTTATGATAAAACTCTTAAGAAAAGCACTAGATTAGAAAAGATTGTGAAAGATCTCACTAAGAAGTTAGAAGATCTAAGACTAATGGTTAAACTAAATGCTGAAGAGTATACTACCCAATGTTTGACTCATAAAAGAGAAATCAAAATGTTTGATGAAAAACTCAGAGATTTAAAAGAAACAAATGAAACTCTGGAGAAAAAATACAAAGGGACATTGTGAGAATTAGAGCAAACTAAAGAAAAGATAGCAACTGTTTTCAAAAAATTTACTAAATTTGAAAATAATTCAAACTGTTTTGATGAATTTGTTGCTGAATCAAAAACCAATTCTGATGATCGAACTGGAATAGGGTTTTGCACCAATTTGAAAACACAACCTAAATCTTTTTAAACTATCAAGTTTGTGTTAGGAGGCAAAAGACCGATTGAAACATTCCCAGACTTTCATGCTCTAAAAACTGAGTTTGATTCAAAAAATCAAAGTTTTAACATTGGGGAATCAAGTTGCTCTAAACATGAAAGTTCAACTAAGGCTAAATACGTCTGTCCTTCTATTAGGAAGAGTGAGTCTGCATTCAAGACTGTCACACCTAGGAATAGAGTTCAGCCTCAAAACTCTATAAAACCTTTGTTTAGAGACTTTCCTAAGGAGACCCCAATTCTGAGCAATCTTTATTGCTCCTATTGCGACATATATGGTCACTCTTTCGATGACTGTTATGCTAGGAGACTCGTTAAACCTACCTATAATCCTTATATCTATCAAAACTTTAACTATTCTAGGAAGATAGAAATTCTAATTATAGAAAGAGAAAGACCAAACCTAAAAGAACATTTACCAGAAGGAATCCTAAGCACTTTCCTAAACCAAATGCCCAAGTCTTTCACAAATTTCAAAATCATGCGCAAAATGTTTTTCAGCAAAAACCAAAGCTCGCAAATTTTATCAATTAAGAGCTAATAAGCGCAAGATGAAAACTAAGGAAATTTGGGTTAGAAAAGATGATCTATTACCTCAGATGAAGTGTAATGTTGTTGTTACTGCTTTAAAAGCTGGACACACATCATCTGGTTGGTATTTAGACTTTGGATGTTCTAAGCATATGACTGGTGATGAAACTAAACTTTTAAACAAAACCATCTTTACTGGTGGTAAAGTCATTTTTGGTGATGGAGTTTCATCTCAAATCATAGGCAAAGGAACTCTCCAAGAAGATGGGCTTCCTATTCTTCAAGATGTTCTTCTAGTCAAAGGTCTTAAGGCAAATCTACTTAGCATATCGCAATTTTGTGACTCAGATCATACTGTTACCTTTTCAAAGAAAAATTGCAAAATTTTAAATGAAAAAGGTGAATGCATAATTACTGGATTCAGAACTCTTGACAATTTCTACATTGTCATGAACAATTTTAAAATCTGTAATGTTGCCGGAATGGATGACAATGAGATATGGCATAACAGAATGGGTCATATAAATTATGATAATCTTAGTAGATTGACCTCTCAGGAAATAGTTAGAGGAGTTCCTAAAATCAAACTTATTCCCAATCTTATATGTGGATCCTGTCAAGAAGGTAAAATTGTTAAGGCACCTCATAAGAAAGTCAAAGATATTCTTACCTCTAATCCCTTATAACTCATCCATATGGATCTAATGGGTCCCTCCCAAACTGTTAGTCTTTGTGGACACAATTATATCCTAGTTATGGTTGATGACTTCACTAGATTTACCTGGGTAGCCTTCTTAAAACAAAAGTCTGAAACATTTCAAACCTTCTTAAAAATTCTTCTTAGGATTGAAAATGAAAAGGATACTCAAGTGAATAGAATTCATAGTGATAGAGGGGGTGAATTCAAAGACACTTGTATTGTAGAATACTGTGACTATAATAATTATAAACACGAGTTCAGTGCTCCTAAGACCCCTCAACAGAATGGTATTGCGGAGAGAAAGAATCATACCCTTCAGGAGATGGCACATGTTATGTTACATGCCAAAAATTTACCTAAATATTTTTGGGTAGAGTCCATTCGTACTGGTTGTCATATTATAAATAGGGTCTATCTTAGAAAGAATTCCAAATAAACCCCTTACGAACTTTGGTACAATAAAAAGCCTACTCTCAAATTTGCATTCCTTAATGGAATATTGGCTAAAGAAACCTATGTAGAACAACCAAAAGGGTTCATTGACCATAAACATCCAAATCATGTATTTCGTTTGAAAAAGGCTTTGTATGGCCTTAAACAAGCTCCTAGAGCTTGGTATGAGCGTTTTTCCAGTTTTCTTTTAGATAAAGGTTTTAAAAGAGGAGGAAATAACCAAACGCTTTTTGTCAAACATTTTGACAAACACATCACTATTGCTGAAGTTTATGTGGACGATATTATATTTGGATCAACTTCTCCCTCATAAGTCAAATCCTTCTCTGAAACTATGCATAAGGAATTTCAAATGTCCTTTATGGGGAAGTTACAATTCTTCTTAGGCCTTCAAGTCAAACAAAATACAGATGGATTATTTGTATCGCAATCCAATTACGCTTTAGAGATAGTAAAGAAATTTGGCCTTGAGAGTGCTAAAAATGCTAAAACGCCCATGAGTACTACGCTAAAACATTTTAAAGATGAAAATGGAAAATCTGTAGATCCTACTCTGTATCATAGTATGATAGGTACTTTACTATACCTTACTGCCTCGCATCCTGATATTATATATGTTGTGTGTGTATGTGCTAGATATCAAAGTAACCCTAAAGAGAGCCACTTGAATGATGTTAAACGTATCATTAAATATGTAAAAGGCACTCTGAATATAGGCCTTTGGTACACTAATGACACACCAAGCACTATAATTGGGTACAGTGATGCTGACTGGGCTGGGTGTACTGATGATAGTAAAAGCACATCAGGAGCATGTTATTATATAGGTAATAACTTGGTAGGATGGAGTAGTAAAAAATAAAACTGCACATCTCTCTCAACAGCTGAATCGGAATACATAGTCGTTGGCAGCTGTTGTGCTCAATTAATGTGGCTTAAACAAATGCTAAGTGATTATGGTATTCAAGAAAACTAATTGCATCTCTATTGTGATAATCAAAGTGTGATTAATATTTCTAAAAATCCTGTTCAACACTCGCGAACAAAGCATATTAAAATAAAACATCATTTTATACGCGAATTGGTTGAATCTAATGAATTAGAAATCAATTATCTTCCTACTGATCTACAACTCGCATATATGTTTACCAAACCTCTAGATTATAATAGATTCATTTCACTCAAAGGAGATTTTGTCTCATATTTCCAAAGGGGGAGATTGAAGCCCTTATACTTTTGACTCACTTGAGTCTATATTGTATAAGTGCTCATCTAGTTTGGAAATTGTGACAAAATTGTGTCCTACCTAGAATCCAAAGAACCTCAGAAGTTGGTTTGCTACATCATCTCTCTATCTTGTAGTGATCAAGAACCTATTGCCAACACTCACACATAGTAGAATTCATTTATTGCATATCATACGGCATAATAATACGTGTACATATGTTGAGTGTGTTTAAAACCCTAAATTGGAATTTTAATAATTTTTTGGGATTTTTTAAAGATTTTTAAAATAAGGTTTTCTTAATTAAAACTTTTTTTAAAAAGTTTTGTGGTCAATTTATAAATATAATTTGTTGATTTTATTAGCTTAATGTTACCTTGGGTAGAATCCGAAAGGGGAGTAAACTTGAGGGTGTGGTTTTAATTAACTTTGAACACTCGTTTGTTATCCTGTTAATAACCAACACTTGTCCTCGTCTGATTGGCTGAAGTTGTGTTTCTTTACTGAGTTAAAACAACGTTCGTTCCTAGCCCTTGGATCATTAGCTATCAACGCTCTGCATGTTGTCTTGGTGAATTCCAGTACAACTCTTTAGACCAATCAGAATTCATTTAATCACCGCCTTATTAGAACCCTACGATCTAAGTCAATTTGGCTTGACTTAATCCAGGCCCTTGGTTTTGAGCCTGCCTCTCGAACCTTCTCATCACCCCATAAAAGGGACCCTTCTCTCAGACTTCGAAGACTTTTTCCATTTTCATTTCCTTTGAGAAATTGAGAGAGTAGAGAGAGAAGAGAGAAAATAGAGAGGGAAGAGAGAGAGTTAGAAACCCTAATCCTATTCGTCAAACCTCTTCCATCCAAACTCAAGAACTTATTCAAATACCTCCATATCCAAAACACTTCTCTGAGTGTTCTTGAGAGTTTGAGAGTTTGAGAGTTTAAGAGTTTGATTTGAATTTGTTTTTGTTGTTGTAACCTCGTGTTAACTTGATCTTGTTTTCAACTTAAACGTTTTACTCAGATCTACTTTCTGATTTCATAGAAATGTCAGATCTGAGTTATTAATGTTACATTACACTTAGTTTCATTTTATTTCTCATCTCGAGAAATATATTGTTGATTATTTTCATTAAAACGTTTGCTTATTTTGAAATCAACAATAAATGTTTTATGTTTGTAGTTATTGTAAAACTAAACCTTTGACCTAGTTTGGAGTCTCACTTGGAGGTTTTTAATCTCGAAAAGTTTCTCTAAATTATGAGATTGATTAAGACCTTGTCTGTCTTCCTAGCAGGGTATCCGTGGCTTCTGGGAATGATTTAAAGGTCAAATAAGGTGAAAAGTTTTGTAAGAAGAAAGAAAAAGAAAAGATCACAACATATAGTGTTATTGTAATTTGTTAGGACTGTTTGTACTTAATAAGTGTGTGTGTGTTCATGCATGTGTTAGAAAACACCTTCACAAACACTTTCACCCTACAACACGAAAAGTGTTGGTAATAAGATCTTGAGAACAAAGACTCGACGTAAAGTGCTGGAACAAATCAGAAGTTAACAAACTGGGAGAACTACATCTACAATCAGAACTGCAGAGAAGTTTAAGGACACCAGAGGGTACATTCCTAAACTTATATAGGACTGAGTTATTTGCATGTTAGTTATATAGTTTGTAACTCATATATTTGTTTTAATGGATTTTTCATTTAACTCCGTAGAGGCAGTCGTGGATGTTTCCTCAATTGGTGAGGTTTTACCACATAAAAAACATCGTGAACATAATCTTTCTACATCTCCTCATCTCACTCTTGGTTGTGCTGAGTTTAAGATTTTTAAACTACTTTATAAACCTGTTATTCAATTCTTGAATAGATCTCGTACATACTGATTTATTAAACACATCTTGTGTTCAAATAGTTTGGTTTTTACGAAAAGAGTTTCTTAAAAAAACAGATCGGAGTTACTTAAATAGTTTATTTTTAATAAACGGCTTTAGTAACATTTTTCATAGGGGTAACGTTCTAATGGAGTACAAAAGTCTCAATTCTTTGATCATCAGCATGAGCAGAGTTCTTAATAGGGAAATTCCTCTAAGAGATTCCGTTCAGGTGGTTTTCAGCTAAATGGTAATGAGTTTAGGTAGCTCCAGCAAAGCCAACAACAGTAGTAGTAATTCGTTCCCAAGGAGAGTAGGGCAAGAGGAAGAATGTGGGCAGACAACAGGGTCGAGGTCACCAAGATCAACAACTTGGGCATCCCCGGTTACGGTCAGCACGATCAGAGGCAGGGGATGTTTGCATGCCAGTGCTTCAACTGTGAGGAAGCAGGCCATAAGAGGAAGGATTTTCCGTGAAGGGGAGAGGAACCACAACAAGGCGTCTAGCAAGGCAGCATCCATCAATAGCACCTACAACACCAACAAAAGCATGGGCAAATGCAGTATATACATGTTTATAACATTCGTAATGCGATGATACCACAACTGCAACCAACACCACCTTCAGTAAAGGGTATATTTCATATCTATGGGCATATAGGTCGCATATTGTTTTATACGGGAGCATCATACTCATTTATTTCTACTAAATTTTCATGCACGACTCGTTTATTAGAGATAACCAATAGTAATGTTATGTGTGTAAATTCACCTTTGGGTAGTAGAGAACTTCTTCACTCCATGTGTAGAGAGGTGGGAATAGATGTCGAGAGACTGATTTTAGCAGTCGATTTACTCATTGTTGATGTAAAAAACTAGACTTGATCTAATTAATTAATCACAGATAAATAGGAATTAAGAAATAAGATAAAGGATTTTTAAAGTGGTTCAGCCTTAATGAAAATGGCCGACATCCACTGTCTTGTATTGCTGGGTGTTTTTCCCTGATCTCAATTATAATCGCAAGTGATCGATTACCTCATTATGGAGGGCATTATAATGTATTTATAGCCCTGGGGCTGTCAATTTGAATAGACAATATGCCCTAATTTAATAGACATATAGATTTGTACATAATAAAAATGTTCATTGAATCTATTTTTATCGCTTGATCTTGTTGGCTAAATGCTTTGTATGTTGAGTAGGTCATCACGTTTGAGTAGCTTGGTACACTGAGTATCTCAGTGAATATATTTTATGCCATGTCGGATGACACGTGTCTTCATATAACTGATCCACGTTAGTTGACTAATTTTTGTATCAACAGAAGTCCCCAATGTTTTACAATTGAGGTTGGATATGAAAATGTGGAACATTATGCCCAGAGGTTGCTCGGACACATTTTCAATTCCTTCTTGGGTTATTCTGGAAGAACCTCCTTTCCCTTTTGATTTATTTTCTTTAGCTGAAGGACTCTGGTTTCCCTCCATTTTTGTAGTGAAATGTGGCTTTTCTTTCCCGCCTAATCCCCTGCATTTGGAATTTTTCCAATATTTTGATAGTGTTCCTGCAAGAGTAGTTCCAAATACATGGAGGGTAGTTAATGGCGTACATAGGTTGAATCAAATTCATGGAACTCATTTAGGGATTCCTGAAATTATGTAATGTTATAAATGGGTTACTAGCGATACAACCTTTTATTTAAAAACTAGGTATTCTCATATAGCTTTAGTTGTCAATCTCCTTGATGCTAATAGGGGTTATTTTTATCATGGGGTTGTGATGAAAAATTGGCAACACCCCCCATTAAAAAGGAAAATTGTATACCAAGGTCCCAAATGTCCACTTTATGGCAACGGGATAGGTTATTTTTGGTTTTTCACTTTAGCTCTATTTTTGTTTGATGAAATATGTCACAGACGCTTATTTTTTATTTATTGTAGAAGTAAAAGGAAATCCCCAAAAGAGAAACATTAATTTAAAAGATTTGAAGTTTATCTGGGGGTTGTATCGAGCAATAGAAGGGGAACACGTGAGGTCTGCTTCCTTTTTACTGCGATATAAGAATACCATTTCTTCTTTTATTGGTCATCCTCTTGTTCATCCCTTGGTGATTGATCTTGAGCAAGATCCAGCATCTTCTTCATTTCTTGAAGAAGCTTCTCCTAATTTGGGTATTTCTATTGCTGACCTGATGACGAAGAAGAGGAAAGTGCCTTAATTCTTTGCCAAACATGCTCCTGGTACTGAAGGGGCGAAGTAGAATAAAAATGATGCTTCAACTAAGAAAAAGGATATTGTTCCTCCTATGAAAGATATCAGTAAGAAGCCCCATGTTGTCTCAAAAGAGGCAGCACCTTTGATTTAAGCTGTTCTTATTCAAGAAGAGATAACACATGTGATTGAAGGTGATCCTTTGAGGAGGTTGAGGAGGGGTCTTGCTGAAAGGCCAGTGGATGTTGTTGCCTAACCTATTGGAGTTGGGGTTTCTTCTTTGAGAGATAGTTCTCCAGCCGTTCTTACCCTTGGCTTGGACAAGAAACTGATCAAGTCGGGGACTCATGATAAGGTTACCGATTTGGCTTCCTTTCACCTTGCATCAGTAAGTGATATTTATACTTATCTTTCTAATTATTCATTGCCATGATCATACTCTGATTTGTGCCTTTCTTCTTCTTACAGTTTTTAGTTTACTTCGATAACATTGTAGAGAAGGATGAAGCCATTAAGGCTTCAACCTCATCCAGTGGACTAGAGGAAGCCCTTGTTGGGTTGTTAAAATCTTTGGGGGAGTCCCGAAAGAAATACGAAGAGGATAAAGCTTCCTAGGAGAATAAATTCTAATCTGCTGAGATGGCTCGTTGATAAGTGATACAGCTCGAGATCAGGGTGTAAATGCCTCCAAGGAGTTGGAGGAAATATTGAAAGTTGCTCTTTCCAGCAAGGTGGAAGCTGATGGCAAGCTTGAAGAGGCTGAACGACGTGAGAAAGAGTTTGAGGATAAGGTGAAATATGTTAAAGAGTTTCTCAGGGAAAAACTACATCGGAGAGAGTGAAGAGGAAAGTTTCTCTGAAGAAGTCCTTTAGCTCTGGCTGGAACAAAAGATGGAATAAAGCTTTGGCTGTTGTTTCTTCCTAGATGGACTATACAAGTTTGAAATACTTCAGCGATGGATGGATTGCAGCTCTGAAGGAGTTGAATGTTGCTGATGATTCTGAACTATTTCAGAAACACATTCATGGCCCTCCTACTATCGAAGAAGAAGAAGAAGATGAAGCTGCATCATATGAATCTTCTATGGCGATAGTAGATCAAACACCTGCTATTACCATTCCTCAATCCTCCGAGCAAGCTCCACAAGCAATAAATTATACCGAGCAATGCCAACTGCCCTCCAAGCAACCAACCCCTTCATCTAAATCGGCTAAAGATGTTATAGGAAATAAGGAGAACGTCTAGAGTTGTTCGGCTCTTTATTTTTCTATTTTTCCCTTTTTGTTGTAACTTTGGTTGTATTTTCTCCTCCCGTGATCAATAAAGTGGACTTTGTTATATATTCTAAGTTTTCTCCTTTACTTGCTCGATATATATCGTTGTTGATCTATTTTACTTTTCATTGCTAGTTTATTGCCAAAATGGAACTCTAATCATCTCATGATATAGAGTTGATCAAGAAATGTAATGATTACTTCAAAGCTGGTCGTACAGATTTTACTGAAGCACAAATAGTTGATATTCTCGAGCCTAATGCTTCGGAACGAGGAATTGATGCTTATCAATATTTAAAATGTTTGCTTGATCGAGCTATGGAGAACAATGTGGCTTATTATGAAATAGTATAAGATCGCCAAGGAGTAATCAAAGAACTTCAATTTCGGCACAAAGAAGTTCAATTGCTCTTATACATGAAGGTTACGAGAAAAAGTACCAACAGTTGAGTGCTGATAGGGGCTATGACAAATCTCTTCGCCCATGAGAAGAGAGAAAGTGTGCTAAAACTTGAGGCTGAAGAGCATAGGAACATCACTAAGCTGCTGGAAGAGGAAAATATTGCTTTGAAAGAAGAACTGAGATAATTAAAGTCTGCCTCTTCTTCTGGAGCTCTGGTCCCGATCAGTGATGAGGGCTTTTCATTTTTGGAAACTGAAAATACTGCATTGAGAGAAGAATTGGAGACTTTTAAATTAGTCATACCTACTTATTCCTCGCGGGGTAGAGCAAGAGCTGGTTGGAGCATCATTGAAGAGACTAGGACTTAATAAGCCTTAGTAAATCAGGTTGTTCAGATGAAAGTAAAAAATCAAGCCCGGGTTGAGATGTCCCAAAAAATGCAAAGTCTTATCGAGCAACTTTCCAAGAAGAGTTATACATTGGAAAGTAAAGAACACTTGGTAAAGAAAATTCATTAGCAAGTTAAGAGATTGACTTATCAATTTCACGAGCAGCCTATAGAGTTTTGGATAGGGGGATACAATGAAGCTTTGTGACATCTTGATGCTCGATTAAAACAATCAAATAATGAAGGATATAAACAGGAATTGATGAATGCCCTGACCGTGATGAAAATTGAGAAAGGAAATTCCTTATGGGGTGGGTATGATCCTGGATTATTTGATCCGTTTGTGCCTCCATTTAAGCTAGATGTCAACTGGATTCTAGGCCGTGCCATTCCTCAGTGTTTGATCTCCAAATACCTTGGTGATTACCAACTTCATGAAGACTTTGAGACATCTCGACCTCAACATCTGCTTGATCGATCGAGTTTGAGCAACACCGGAATGTTATGAGATTTGAATTTTATCAACTCTCCTTATGCTCTAGATTATCCTCTAGCTAGAATGGATCCTGTACTTAAATCGGAAGGAAAAAACCCAATAGAATAGGAAATTTGTATTTTGTTAGTGATTATTAAATGACACGTCATCTTTTGTATATCTTTAAAGGGACAATTTGTCATGTTTTGTTTTAATTTCCTAGATAATGGAACTTTGTCCCATTTACTGCCTAGTTGTAGTGACTTGTCATCCATAAGTGCCTAAGCAATGGAATTATTTTCATCCCATGGTCCTGCTTAGTTGTAGCAATCTTATCTAGATTACCTTGGTGCCTAGGTAGTGGATGCCCCTTGAGGTCACTTGTCTTCTTGCCTAGTTTTGGATGCCCCTTGAGGTTACCCATAATCAAACAGGCCTTGCCATGTATGATTTTTATGCCAACAATGTTGGTTAATTTTATTGATGCCGGCCAACCTTAGTTGGTGGTTATTGATATCCGACCAACCGTAGTTGGTGGTTGCTAATATATCGACCAACCGTAGTTGGTAGTTGCTGATATACCGACCGATCGTAGTTTGTGGTTGTTGATATGCCGACCAACTATAGTTGGTATTTCTTGATGCCTTCGTTCAAAATTCAAGTGTAGTGTGTAGCACGAGTACTCTGAAAAAAATTGAATTGAAAAGAATATGGGGAAAATATCATTTTTATTCATCTTAAAAGGACAGAATACATGTGAATCTACATTACTGATAATATTTACGCAGATGCACTGCATTCCACATATTTTTGAATTCTTACCCCTCTAAAGTTTCTATTCTGTAGATTCTAGGTCGAACAATCACTGTTACACAATAAGGCCCACGCCAGTTGGCCTCCAGCTTATTATGCTTCTAAATGACTTTCCTCTCCCTCCTTGAGATCACATTTCTTGACCCATTTATTATAGAACATGGCAGTCCGTTGCTGATAAGTGACATTTTGGATTGCCGCATCTTCTCGGACTTCCTCAACCATGTCTAAATCTATGCATCTCATCAAATTACTTACCGGGGTGTTGAAATGAAGTACCCTATGAGTAGGTAGACCCATTTCAATAGGTATAACTACTTCACTTCGAAAGGCTAACATGTAAGGATATTCCCTAGTTGCTGTTCGGGGAGTTATTCCATAAGCCCATATCACAGAAGGCATCTCGTTAATCAAATTTCCTTTCACATCATCCAATCGTTTCATCAAACCGTTAAATAAATTTCAGTGGGTTACCTCTATTTTCCCATTGCTCTGAGGATGGCCTGCTACAAAATGAATCTTTTGAACATTGGACTATTGACATGATCAGTCATCCCATCATACTTTAGCGTAACTACCGGAGCCTTAAACTTTGAGGGTGTGGGGAAGTCCACAATTGCTTGTATAAATGGATATCCTTTGATAAAGGTTCCTTGGAGAGGGTTTTTGGCCTTAGCCATTTCCCCTAACCTATCTTCCAGCCACTAAATGGAGCCCTTCCATGTATCATTTCCAGCACCTGATCTATTTTCCTGAGAAATAAATCGCATTGAATTCTCCTCTTCGGATCTTTCTGTAGGGAGTGATTGGGCAGAACCTTCCCTTATATTATTTGGTCGTTGAGAATTTCTCGACGCAATCCGATGAGGATTTCTATTCCTCCTAGGGACCAAACGGTCGAAGGGGGATATTTTACTCAACCTCTCCAAAGCGCTCGTTCGTTCTGGAGTTCGAGTAACATTTTCTTGGGAGCCCATAACTCTTGTGGGAGATTTCCGTCTAGGCTGTTATGAGGGATGGTTGAACCTCTCAGTCTGATGGACTTCGGTATGTCTTGATTGAGAAGCATGAGGGAATATAGTATGTCTGGATTGTGAAGACGGTAGGTGCACATTTCTATGGGCACTTCACTGGCCTGACTGGGCAGGTGTTATATTTTGCCAGTCTGAATGAGTTGTCGCATGGTCTCTTGCATAACTATTTATCCTTTGGATAAGTTGGAGACTATTCCTGTGAGATCCCGGACATTTGGAGGGGCATGCTGGATGGGAGGAACTCCATTATTGTTCATATTTCTAGATTCTAGAATCTCAGCCATGTACGATGACTTGTTTAGTGAAAAACGCTATGTATAGTCGTTTCCCCCAAACGGTGCCAATCGGTTGATGTAAAAAACTAGACTTGATCTAATTAATTAATCACACATAAATTTGAATAACGAAATAAGATAAAGGATTTTTAAAGTGGTTCAGCCTTAATGAAAATGGCCTATGTCCATTGTCTTGTATTGTTGGGTGTTTTTCCCTAATCTCAATTATAATCGCATATAATCGATTACCCCGTTATAGAGGGGGTTACAATGTATTTATAGCCCTGGGGCTATCAATATGAATAGACAATATGTCATTATTTAATAGGCATATACATCTGTACATAATAAGAATGTTCATTGAATCTATTTTTATCTCCTGATCTTCTTGGATAGATGCTCTGTACGTTGAGTAGATCGTCACATTTGAGTAGCTCGGTACGCTAAGTAGCTCAGTGAATATATTTTATGCCGTGTCGGATGACACGTGTCTTTATATAACTGATCCACGTCAGTTGACTAATTTTTGTGTCAACACTCGTATTGTTAGAGATGACTGAGTATGATGTTATTTAGGGAATGAATTGGTTATCCAAGTATCGTGCGATGGTGGACTATTTTTGGAGGACCATTGTCTTTTAGATACGGGCATGAGTTATTTGTTATTTCGATGCCTCTTCTTAAGGGGGGATTAACCACACATCTCTATTATATTGAAGAGGATACCTCACAATAGGGAGTTTTTTCTTTAGACTCGATTGTAGTGGTTAGGGAATCTACCGATGTATTTCAAGAGATACCTGGCTTTCTGTCGAGTTAGGAGATTGAGTTTCTTATGGACTTAGCGCATATGATGAGACGTATTATAAGAGCTCCATACCGTATGTCTCCTTTAGAGATGAAAGAGTTACAGGACCAGATTCAATAGTCCTTGGGGTAGGGTTTTATTAGATGAAGTACATCACTATGGGGTGATCCAATGTCATTTGTAAATAAAAAGGATGGGTCACTTCATCTTTGCATTGATTACAGAGAGTTGAACAAGGTTAGGATTCAGAATAAATATCCGTTACCTTAGATCGATGATTTGTTCGACCATCTTTGAGGAGCATCTTACTTCTCAAAGATTTATTTCAGTTGTAGATATCACCAGTTACGAATTAGGGAAAAGGAAGTTCCTAATACTGCATTATTGATACGGTATGGGTTGTATGAGTTTAGGGTTATGCTTTTTTTATTGACTAATGCTCTAGAAATATTTATGGACCTCATGAATAGGGTGTTCAAAGATTTCCTCGACCAGTTTTTAATCGTGTTTATTAACGCTATTTAGGTGTATTCTCGGATTAAGAATGATAACATTGAGTACTTGCGTTTGGTTCTACAAACATTGAGTGACCATCAACTCTATGCCAAGTTCGAGAAATATGGGTTATGGTTACGTGAAGCGCAATTTCTAAGTAATGTGGTGTCAGACAAAGGGATATCCATGGACCCATGTAAAGTATTAGTAGTGAGGGAGTGGGGACATCCCACAACACCAATTGAGGTTCAGAGTTTCTTAGGATTGGCAGGGTAGTATCATCGATTGAACAAGGGATTCTCAAAGATTATCGGTCCATTGACAAATTTGACTCACAAAGGGGTGGCATTTATGTGGGGTGACTATTCTCAGATAGTTTTTGATGAGGTAAAGGACAAATTAATTTCATCACTTGTAGTTTCACTGCCTAGAGGAGGAGTGGAGTCTCTGGTATACACTGACGCATCCTTGTAGGGACTCAGGGGTGTTTGACAATAGGAGGAACGGGCTATAACATATGCTTCTCCCAAGCTTAAGACTAGTGAGAAGAAAAATACCACTCATGATTTGGAGTTCTTTTTGCCTTACGAATACGAAAGCATTATCTCCCGAGGGAGAAATTTAGTCTATTCACGAACCACAAATCACTACAGTATATGTTTATGTGGAAGGATCTTAATACGCGACAACGTAAGTGGTCATAATTCGTAAAGGACTATCAGTTTGATATTCAGTATCACCTAGATGGTATACGTGTTGAACCGATGGCCCAAGTCAGAGTTAGGGATATTGTGGCAAGATAAATGGAGTGAGATTTGTCAAGAGAATTCAATTTCCAGAGCGTGTATGGAAGTGATGACCATCACACCTGAAATCGTATTACGAATCGTGAAAGCGCATGTAGGGGATCATTTTTTCCAAGACAAGGTGGAACATTTATTACCAGAGGGAGCAAAATCCTACTCAATCAGTTTCGAGGGAGGTTTACACTTCAATGGGAGACTCGTGGTCCCCAGATGATAGGGATTTAAGACATGTTGTTATGATAGAGTCCCATGGGACCACCGTTGGAAATTTTGCTATGAAAGTGGAAAAGCATATCAATGGATTTTATTACAGGATTAGCGACATCACATAGTGGTCATGATTCCATATGGGTGATTGTGTATCGATTGACTAAGATGGCTAACTTTTTTCCAGTACAGGTAGATTATACGACGACACAATGCGCCCATCTATTCATAGCCGAGATAGTCAGTGTTGATACCAAATTTAATCCGCTGACTTGGATCAATCATATGAAGACACGTGGCTATCTACATGGCAACAACAAGCACCTCTGAGGAATGCTTACGCCCTGAGGAACAGATCTCTCCGAGGAACTCATATGCTCCGAGGAACAGACCTCTCCGAGGAACTCTTGAATACCAGAAAGCTTAGGCGGTCCGAGCTGCATCCCGAACAGAGCATTAATAGCTGAATAACTAACAGTTTAACTGGTTCATTAAATGCCTATCATTTAGACGCACATGCTTAAGGCATTAAATGTGTTACCCTTTCATATGTATATCATTTAATGTATCACCCTTTCAGATGATAGCCTCAAGGCTATAAATACGTTGTACAATCCCCATTGTAGGGAGACTTGATTCTGAATCCAAGCCTTGGGATCCAGAACTCAATTTCTTGTAATCGATAATTCCAAAGCATTCAGCAATAAAACAACAGTGGACGTAGGCCATTCATATAAGGCTGAACCACTTTAAAAATCTTTGGTCTTATTTATTTATCTGTGATTGAATTATTAGAGTGATCTAATTTTTTACATCAACAGATTGGCACCGTCCATGGGAAGCGACTGGTAATATCATTTTTCTCACCAATAACAATCCAATACCAATGGATGATGTGCCGGAATCCAGCAATCGAAACTCAGGAACCCCTCCAAATCCATTTGCACCACCAATCATTCCAGATCTGACTGGAATAATGGCAAATTTGGCTCAGGGCCAGAACGCCATGCAAGAAACAATGCGACATTTTATCCAAACCCTCTATGGCGGTGCACCAGCCCATTACGGATCACAAAACATCCAAAGAAATACTCGTGCGTCTTCTACAGGTACTAGGCGTGTTAATTCATATCGCAATGAAGAATCTGAAGATTTTTCTTATCAACCAGGACAAACTTCGTCAATGCGAGCCACAAATACTGAACAACGTGTCACCCTCTCCCCAGAAAGGGCCAGCGCATTGGAAAGATTAAGCAGGGCCTCTCCTTTTAATCGATTAGGCCCTAGGAGGAACAAAAGTCCTCTTAATGCATCGTCGAGGAGCTTTCGACGACCGTTAGATTTAAGGGAAAGATCTGGCCAGTCACGACCAGTTACTCATCGAGATGTATCTGCTGACCGATCAGCTGCTCGTCATGATAAATCCCAGGAAGCCACTTCAACGCGATCAGTTGCTCGAACAAATAGGCCCGAGGAAGGAAATGATGCTTGTAAATGATCTATTTAGAGGCTGGAGGATATATTAGGGGAAATGGCTAAGGCCAAGAACCCTCTACAACGAACCTTTGTTCGAGGAACACCTTTTGTGCAGGATATTATTGATTTTCCAACACCATCAAAGTTCAAAGCACCTGTTGTGATTCCCAAGTATGATGGGAAGACTGACCCTGTCCTTCATATAGAACAATATCAAGCTGCTACCGACATCTATGCTGTCCCAGATGAGAAAAAATGCAAGGCATTCTTGGGAACTCTTACCGGATCTGCTCAGATATGGTATAATAATCTTCCTCGGGGTAAGATTTCAACTTTTCTCCAACTGGCCGAGTTATTCATTGGGAATTTCTGCGTCGGAGAAAAACCAGTTAAACGAGTAGCACATTTGTTAAGTGTTAGAAAAAAAGCTGGCGAGAGTATCAGAGATTATATAACCCGTTTTAATAACGAGAAACTCGAAGTCATTGATTATGAGGAGAAGACAACGATTACTAATTTGATGAGTGGACTGCTGCCAAACAAGTTGTACTACACTTTGGCCAAAGATCCACCTCGAACCATGTCGGATCTGATGGGAAAAGCATCCAAGATTATGAATGCCGAGGAGGCTATGTCTACGAAGAAGAATATGGACTCCAAAGAAACCAAGGGGGAAGGTGATAAAGCTAAGAAGAAAGAGCATAAGAACAATGGTGGCGAAAAACATTCCAAAAGTAGGTCGTCATGGGAGGTCTTGAAGAAATTTGATAATTACACGCCTTTGAAGGCAAATATCAACCACGTCCTGGAAGAAATTAAGAACAACGAAG
Organism: Sambucus nigra; assembly: GCA_949130495.1. Taxonomy (NCBI): domain Eukaryota; kingdom Viridiplantae; phylum Streptophyta; class Magnoliopsida; order Dipsacales; family Adoxaceae; genus Sambucus; species Sambucus nigra. The sequence continues at coordinate 278,486,038 of OX422215.1, read as the reverse complement.
AGTTAAACTGGCCAAAGAAAATGAGGTCAGACCCTGACACGAGGAATAGGGAGAAATATTGCGAGTTCCATAAGGATCATGGTCATATGACCAAAAATTACATAGCTCTTCAGAACGAGATTGAAACACTCATCCGACGAGGAAAGCTAGCAAGGTATGTTGATCGGGGAGGCGAAAGAAGAAACAACGACCGAACTAGAGAGAGGTCTAGATCTCCTCGTCGAGAAGAGGAGAAAAAGAAGAGAAACCATGAAGATGATCCAGATGATGACCCCGATCTTTCCAAGAAACTAAGGCAACCAGAACGAGAGGTATTTTCAATAAGCTTTGGGTCATTTGATTGTAATGTCATTACAGGAGGAGATGCAGGAGGAGGAGACCTTACTTCAGAAAGAAAATCTTACCTCGTAGAGGCTCAAGCTTGCTTATACATTCAGCGAATAAATTTAGCTGAGGAAGACCGCCCGAGAAAGGTGAACAAAGAAAAATTGGTCATTGGGTTTTTGAAGAATGATCTTGCAGGAGTTTTATATCCCCATGACGACCCATTAGTGATTAAAATGAGAATGAAGGAGGTAATGATTTCAAGAGTACTGGTCGATAATGGTAGCTCGGCAGACATCATGTTCTACTCGTGTTTCGATAGTTTAAATTTAAAGCTATCTCAACTGGAGCCTTACCACAGACCCCTCATCGGTTTTGCTGGTGAGAAAGTATTTCCACTTGGGACGATCAAGTTGGATATATTCATTGGTACGTGGCCTGCTTGTCGGACAGAAAGAATACGTTTTTTTCTGATGGATAAGAATGTCCAGTCATCGTACAATATCATCATGGGAAGAGTGGGATTGAAGAAATTCGAGGTTGTACCATCTACAGTGCATCAATGCCTAAAATTTCCAACAAACTTTGGAGTAGGAGTTATGAAAGGTGATCAGAAAGTAGCTCAGGAGTGCTATTATTCATCCGCCGAGCAAGATGAATTGGAAGAATCAAAGAAAAAGACTACTACTTATCAAGTGGATGAAGGTGAAGAAATTGAAACCTTGGATCCTCGGGATGAGTCGCAACTCGTGAAGGGTCAAGTGATGGAAGCTACTGAAAATATCATTCTGGACGATGAACAACCTGAACGAACTACTGATCCAAACTTCTTATGTCACGAGCTCAATATGAATAAGGAGATCAAGCCTGTGAAGCAGAGAAGAAGAGTATTCAGTCCCGAGAAGAATCAAGCTATACAGGAGGAAGTCGAGAAGCTCCAGAAAGCTTGTTTCATTAAAGATGTAAAGTACCCAGATTGGTTAGCCAATGTGGTGATGGTAAAGAAGAAAAACAACAAGTGGAGGATGAGTGTAGATTTCACCGACCTCAACAAAGCATGCCCAAAAGATCACTTTCCACTGCCCCGAATTGATCAACTGGTGGATGCTACCTCGGGACACGAGTTGCTGAGGTTCATGGATGCTTATTCTGGTTTATAATCAGATTAAAATGAAACCTGAAGATAGGGAGAGTATTTCTTTCATTACCCCTAGGGGAACTTATTGTTATAATGTTATGCCTTTTGGTTTAAAAAATGCAGGTGCGACATATCAGAGACTAATGAACAAGGTCTTTGCTGAAAAAATCAGTGACAATATGGAAGTCTATGTTGACGACATGCTGAAAAAAAACAAGAAAGCTGCAGACCATCTAGTTGATTTAAGTCAAACTTTTGATCAACTAGATAGATATCAAATGAAGCTGAACCCGACGAAGTGCGTCTTTGGAGTACGAGAAGGCATGTTTCTCGGGTACATTGTCAATCAACGAGGCATTGAAGCAAATCCTGAAAAGATCAAAGCTCTATTAGGACTGCGATCTCCAACAATGAAGAAGGAAGTACAGAGTCTCACAGGACGAGTAGCAGCACTCAATAGATTTGTGTCATGAGCAACTGATAGATGTCTCCCATTCTTCAAGACACTCAGAAAAACTTTTGAGTGGAATGATGAATGTGAGAAGGCTTTTCAAAACTTGAAGAAATACTTGGGAGAACCTCCACTGTTTTCCAGGCTAGTGATGGGAGAAAAATTGTATTTGTACCTTGCAGTGTCCGAGAATGCAGTTAGCTCGGCGTTGATCAGAGTGGAGAATGGAGTACAAAAGCCAATTTACTACACAAGTAAGGCCTTCCGAGGAGCAGAGATCAGATATCCAAGACTGGAGAAATTAGCATTAGCGCTGATTGAGGCGTGTAGGAGAATGAAGTCGTACTTCCAGGCTCATACTATAGTAGTATACACCGATATGCCATTGAGATAAGCCCTTCATAAGCCAGAGAAATCAGGGAGATTGATGTACTGGGCAATAGAGCTCGGAGAATATGATATAATTTATGAACCTAGATCATCACTAAAAGGACAGGCTGTGGCAGACTTCATAGCGGAGTTCACCTATCCTGATACCCCCGAGGAACAGGAGTTTTTCGCTGATCAACCTGTGGATGTTACAGGATCGACAAACACTAGCTCAGACCAACTCCGGTTGGTAAAAGGGCTAGTGGATGTTACAAAATCATTAAATTCGAGCCCAGACCAACTCCGGTTGGTAAAAGGGCAAGAAGAAATGATCGACGAGGAGCGAGAAAAATCTGGGGAGGATGAAAAGAAGCAGTAAATATTTTACCGAGGAACTCTGACTGATTCGACATTTGAAGACGAGTTACCTATATGGAGGCTATATGTAGATGGCTCATCTTGCAATACAGGATGTGGCGCGGGGATAGTTCTAAGCACTCCAGATGAGGTCGACATGGAATACGCCTTACGTTTCTAATTCAAAGCTTCCAACAATGAAGCAGAATATGAGGCCATGATTGCAGGGCTTAATTTGGCAAAAATTATGGAGGCACAGTAGGTTGTGATCTTCAGTGACTCTCAATTGATTGTAAACCAAATGATGGAGGTATATGCAGTTAGAGGAGAATTAATGATCAGATATCATGCAAAGGCAAAGGAGCTGTTGTTAGAATTTGCCGATATTCAACTGGTCAGAATACCAAGAATGGAGAATGCGAGAGCAGACGCCCTAGCTCGACTAGCATCAGCTACTCGCACTGAGCTACGACGAACGATCCCAATTGAAGTGTTAGCTCGTCGGAGTATAGATGAAGATCTGAAATGAATTTTATCACCCTTGATTTAGGACCATCTTGGATGGATCCCATCAGGGTATATATCGAGGAAGGAGAATTGCCAATTGACAAGCTTGCAGCCAAGAAATTGAAGTTTAAAGCTGCTCGGTATGTACTAACTAATGGTGTTTTATATAGACGAGGAATTATGGCAGGTTTGCAAAGATGTGTACATCCCACCGAGGTGAAAGATTTGATTGAAGAGATCCATGAAGGGTCTTGTGGAGCACATGTAGCAGGTCGGACACTTTTACAAAGGGTGATGACGCAGGGATACTACTGGCCGACGATGAGGGCAGATTGTATAGCCTATGCCAAGAAATGTGACAAGTGCCAACGCTTTTCCTCTATCCGAAGAACTCCACAAGAATTGTTGACACCCATAACTTCCCCTTGGCCATTCTCCATGTGGGGAATTGATTTGGTTGGACCACTGCCAACGACCCGAGGAAGGTTCAAGTACCTCGTCGTCGCAGTGGATTATTTTACTAAGTGGGTAGAAGCTGAGCCACTCATTGATATGACGTACGAGAAGATGTACTAACTTGTTTGGAAGAACATCATTTGCCGATATGGTCTTCCTCATGCTTTCATCACAGACCATGGAACACAATTTGATAACGAGGAGTTCGTTGCCTATTGTCATCAATCAAACATTTTGAAGGTTCATTCAGCACCAGGCCATCCTCAAAGCAATGGACAAACTGAAATGACAAACAGAACGTTGTTGAACGGTTTGAAGAAAATATTGGATGATGCGAAAGAGAATTGGATCAACGAGTTACAATCAGTACTCTGGGCTTACCGAACAACTCCCCGAGTGGCAACTGGAGAATCACCATACATGCTGGCGTTTGGAAGTGAAGCTGTCATACCAGCCGAGTTGGGCCTCCCAACACACAGGGTACTGAATTTCAATTCCCCTGTCAGTGATTTAATGAGAAGACTGGATTTACACATGCTCGAGGAGGTCAGAGAGGAGGCAGCCATTCGAAATGCTGCTTACCAGCAGCGGACAACTTTGTTTTACAATAATAGGGTGAAGAAGAGCGACCTGAAAGAAGGAGACTATGTATTGAAGAAAGTAATTCAAAAGAATAAAAAACTGCAGGCAAACTGGCATGGACCATACCGAGTTACAGAAGTTGTTCGACCAGGAACTTATCGAATAGCAACTTTATAAGGCGAAGAGTTTAAGAATGCATGGAACGTAGAGCATCTGCGCAAGTATTATGAATGATGTATATGTAACACAGTTTCCATCGGTATGAATAAAATAAAAATATTCTACAAGTCTCTTTGTTTTTGAAATTTTTCGGGGAATACTAGTGCTATGCACTACTCGGCAAAGCTCGGCAGACTACTCAACAAAATATTCCTAAAAATGCCAACCTGTTTGGCTAGGAAACGAAATATTCCAAACTGTACCAAGTATGGTTGGTCGGGGATAAAAACCCACTAACTGTAGTTGGTCGACGAGGAGAAAATATTCCAAACTGTACCAACATAGTTGGTCGACGAGGAGAAAATATTCCAAACTGTACCAACGTAGTTGGTCGACGAGGAGAAAATATTCCAAACTGTACCAAGTATGGTTGGTCGGGGATAAAAACCCACTAACTGTAGTTGGTCGATGAGGAGAGTTTATCGACTTTGGTTAGTCGGATACATTTTATGAAAAAAACAAAAATTTACCAAGTATGGTTAGTCGGGGATAAACTCTCACTAACTATAATTGGTCAACAAGCACAATTTAACAACCTCGGTTGGTTGGAAAAATTTTAAACATTTTTATACTCATTACTTTATTAGTAAGTGATCGAGCAAAATTACTAATACTTGTAACCTTTTTTAAGTTGGTCGATGAACAACACAATATTATTATCTTTTTAACAGAGATACATGAATATAAAGTATTTGATAACTACAATGGCAATTGAGATTTACAAGAAAGAATGAAAGTCTTTCATAAAATTCAAAATAAATTACAAGTTACATTGATAATAAAATGAAAATTACATTGATATGTATACTAACTGTTACATTAAAAATTCCTATTCTATTGGTCATTTCCCCTCAGCTTTCGATACAGGTTCCTCGCCAGCAGGCGGATCATTTAAAGACTAAGGAGAATTGATGAAGTTCAAATCCGTCAGCACCCTGACGTTCATCACACAAGGTCGATCTAGAAGATGCTCGGGACGAGATACCTCAAATTAAGAATGTAAATTGTAGTCACCGAGGTATTTCACAATTAAGCCTCGAGGAATGGCACGAGCTGGGATCCATTCCATGTCCAGATTGTACGGTGGCACAGGCAAGTCAAGCAACCCGGGATCATAATAGTCCCACAGATAGTGTCCTTATTCGAGCTTTAGCACGCCTAAGGCATTCAGCCAGCCTTGTTTGTAGCCCTCATTATTGGCATTCTGGATACGATCATCTAAATGGAATAGTGCTTCGTTGTATCCAGCCATCCAGAACTCCCTGGGCTGTTTGTGAAATTGAAATGTTAGCCTTTCAAGATTCTCATGAAGACTCTGGATGAAAATCTCATTAGTCTCCAACACGGATTTCTTTGCAGAGAGTTTTTTTTCTAGGTCTCTAATTTTCTTGGACATGTTAGACAAAGCTTGGTTTTTAGCCATTAATTGGAAGGCTTGGTTCTCTAAGGCAGATGTTGTCCTGTGTTCCTCCGTAAGAACCCGAGCTGATCTTCCTCGTCCCTGAGGAGCTCTTGCCCGTCCCCGAGGAGATGTGGAAGAGCCCGACCTCCACAAGGTGTCCAACTCTTGCCTCAATTTGGCATTCTCAACTTCTAAAAATGAAAATCCCTCGTCAGTCACTGGGATTATAGCTGTTGAAGAAGAGGCTGTAGACTTCAACTATGCTAGCTCTTTCTGCAAATTGTTATTCTCTTGCTCCAGAAGCTTGGCAATCTGTCTACATGCTTTAACTTCACCCTTTAGGGTTCTCTCCCTGACATCGTACCCAACAAGGAGCCTCTCGTACCCCTTCTCTGCAGAAGTTGCTGATACTTTTTCTCATACCCCTCATGCAACAGGGCAGTTGATTCCTTGTACTGATTCTGAAGATCTTCTAGGGTACATTGAAGATCCTCGATCATTTCGTAGTAAGCCACATTATTGGCCACAGCTCGATCAAGTAAACACTTCAGGTGTTGATAAGCTCCGACTGCCTGTTCTGAAGCATCATGACCAAGGATGTCAGCAACTTCTGATGCGCTCAGGTCTGTGTGACCAGCCTTATAATATTCATTGCATTGCTGCATCATCTTTGTATCATTGGCAGATAGCATATCCATCCTGGCCAGAAACTAGCAGAGAAAGAAAAGACAATCATCAAAAGGAAGATCAAGACAGAGTACAAATAGAAAAGAGACAATCGTATGGAAGAAAACTCAAATTTTATTAGATCATAGTGCAGAGTTACAAAGATCTTGGTTACATTTGACAAAGAAGAAAAATAGAAAGAGAAAACTGAACAACACTACACCTTTTCCTTATCTCCCAAAACCTTCTCGGGAGGTTGGGAAGAAGAGGCAGGTTGCTCGGAAGGAATTGTGACTTGCTCAGAGAGCACCAGCTATTGCTCGGAAGAAGAAACTCCTTGCTCGACAGCATGCTGACTGGTTATGGAATTCTCTCCAACTACTATTGAAGATTACTCATAGGTAGCTTCGTCCTCTTTTAATTCTTCTGGGGTAGGAGGGGGACCAGGGATGTGTCTCTGGAAGAGCTCGGATGAATCGTCGACCTTTAATTCCTGAAGGGAAGCAACCCATCCGTCCCTGAAATACTTTACACTGCCATAATCCACTTGAGAGACCATGGCAACACATCCCTTATCCCAACCTTTGTCCCAGCCAGAGCTGAAGGACTTCTTCACGGCAGCTTTCCTTTTGGCCTTCTCCAAGGCAAGCTTCTCGGACAGCATAACGTCAGTAGCCTTCAATTTTTGTTCAGCTTCCTCCTTCTGTCGAGTTATTTCCTGGAGTTGGACCAACCTCTCCTCAGCATCCTTGAGTTTATTTTCAAACTCCTCAGCAGTCTTGAGCTTCACATCGAGCTCTTTGTTACCCTTCTCCAAAGCATTCACTTTGCTCTCCAAATCCCTGGAGGCCTCAGCAACCCAAGTTTTCTCCTGCTCGGAGGAAGCAAGTTTATTCTCCCAGACTGCCTTATCAGTAATATACTTCTGGCGAGATTCCTCCAAGGACTTGGTAGCTTCTTCCAGAGCTCCCTCCACACTAGACGAGGAGCAAGAAGCTTTGATTGCTTCATCCTTCTTGAGGATTATGTTGAAGCAGCTCGTCAACTGTAAACAGAAAAAGAAAGTAAAGTCAGAAACAAATATGGGAAATAACAAAGGGAAATATGAAAAGTTCAAAGTAAAGGTACTTACTGAAGCAAGATGACGAGCAGCCAAAGAAGTAACCATATCCCGAGTAAGGTTATCTTCATTACCTTGCACCTCGGGAATGGTCAAGGACTTTGCCGAGCTCAAGTCAGAGCTCGGGGGAGCAGATGTGGGAACCTTAGTCCCAGCAACAGCGAGCTGAATGGTGGTGTCAGCCAAATTAACCGAGGAGCTCTTCTTCAGTTTCCTCGGGGGAACAGGTACAACTAAGGAAGAATCCTTCGTCGGTGATATCACAATCACCTTTCCAAGAGCAGCAGAGCTGCTCGAAGCCACTGCGGGCTTGTCAGCAACCTTCTCGGAGACTTTAGCAGGAGCAGTTGAAGGAACTATAACAGTCTTCTTTGTCCCCTCCTTTGGGATATCAATCTTAATCCTTTTTACCTCCCCAGAACCGGAGGCAATTTTCTCAAATAGAGCAGGAGTCCTTCTCTTCTTCATCCTTTCGCTCAATAGAACGTGAGACTCTGGTGAAGAACTTGCAGAGGGTGGTACTGGCTCTGCTTCGCTGATCACTCGACGAGCAGTGAAAGAAGTTGTATAGCTCTTGTATTGGAGCAGATAGGAGGCTGATCGAATGTGCTCGTCAGCAACCCTTTGATGTAGACCCCAGATAAGTCCCAAATGCCTTAGATTGACATCTGTTTCTCTTGGACACTTTCTCTTGCTATCAACTGCAAATAAACATACACTGTTATCAGTAACACATTTTATCAAACACTAAACAAACATGATTTCAAGATAAATAAAAATAACCTATCACATTGCCATAAGGAGGGCATCTGGAACCCTGGTAAACCTCATCTCCGGTTAAAGGAGGGTGTTGCCAATTTTTTACAACAACCCCATGTTCGAAATAATCCCTGTTGGCATCAGGGAGATTGACTACTAAAGCTCTATTTATAAACCTAGTTTTTAAATAATAAATATTATCATTAACTGCCCATCTATAACAGTACATGATTTTTGGAATTCATATATGAGGTCCATGCACTTGGTTTAATTTATACACCCCATTAACTATTCTCCATGTGTTGGGGCTATTCGTGCAGGAACAACATCAAAGTACTCACAAAATTCCAGACACAAAGCATTTGGTGGAAAAGAAAATCCACACTCAGCAAAAAAGAGACTGGGGAACCAATGTCCCTCAGCCAAATTCAAATAATTAGAAGGCTCCGAAAGCTCTTCCAATAGAACCCAAAAAGGAATGGAAAAATCAGATCGAAATTTGTCAAGGGACTCAACTGGGTAAACCATGATGATGAATTAAAAGAAATGAAGAAGATGAAATAGGATCTTACAGAAAAAAGACTAAAGCTGTTGATAATGAACGACAGAAGAGATGAATGCACAAGAGAGTAGAAGACAATGAAAAACTCAAAGATGAAAATCTGAAAAGACAGAAGATGACGGGAGTCTCTGTGAAGTTTAAATACTTTGACTTGGGAATTAGCGAAGTAATGATTACAAAAAGGACGATTACATTACCGGCGGCTAAAAAGGCATTAAATATTGGCGTGGGAATCAAAGCGAACAACAACGGCTAAAAAGGCGGAAAGTGACTCGGGAACCGAAGCGAGCAGAAAAGTTCAAAAAATCATGATTCTACGAATTGGGATGGAGAAATAAATACAAGGGAGATGATCCTAAAAATCAGGAAGAACTATTTAAAGCTTTCGTATTCCGAGAAAGAATGTTCCATACTCCTCAAATTTCGAACTATGAAACATTGGGGGCTTCTGTTGATACCAAATTTAATCTGCTGACTTGGATCAATCATATGAAGACACGTGGCTATCTACATGGCAACAACAAGCACCTCCGAGGAATGCTTACGCCCCGAGGAACAGATCTCTCCGAGGAACTCATAGGCTCCGAGGAACAGACCTCTCCGAGGAACTCTTGAATACCAGAAAGCTTAGGCGGTCCGAGCTACTCAGGCGGTCCGAGCTGCATCTCGAACAGAGCATTAATAGCTGAATAACCAACAGTTCAACTAGTTCATTAAATGCCTATCATTTAGACGCACACTCTTAAAGGGCATTAAATGTGTTACCCTTTCATATGTATATCATTTAATGTATCACCCTTTCAGATGATAGCCTCAAGGCTATAAATACGTTGTACAATACCCATTGTAGGGAGGCCTGATTCTGAATCCAAGCCTTGGGATCCAGAACTCAATTTCTTGTAATCGATAATTCCAAAGCATTCAGCAATAAAACAATAGTGGACGTAGGCCATTCATATAAGGCTGAACCACTTTAAAAATCATTGGTCTTATTTATTTATCTGTGATTGAATTATTAGAGTGATATAATTTTTCACATCAACAGTCAGGTTGCATGGGGTGTCGATTAATATTGTGTCCACTAGGGACAAGATTTTTGTCACATTTTTTGAAGAGTTTCCAAGAGGATTTGGAAACTGAATTACAATTGAGTATGACCTATCATCCGCAGACTGATGGGACGATTGAGTTTGTGAATCAGATGTTGGAAGCCATGCTTAGAATGTGTATACTTGATTTTAAAGGAGGTTAGGAGCAGTACCTTCCATTAGTGGAATTTGCGTATAACAATTCCTACCAGTTTACTATTATAATGGAGCCTTATGAGGCTTAATATGGTAGACCTTATCGTTCTCCCTCTTGTTGGTTAGAGGTGGGGGACAACAAACTCCTTGGACCCGAAATAATCCAATGAAGTTTACCAAGAATGAGTTGATTAGGGGTCATATACGGATAGCTCAGGATAAATAGAAGAGTTATGCATATGAAAATAAGAGACATGTAGAGTTGGAGGTAGGTGACTAGGTATTACTGTGGGTGTCTCCTATGAATGGGTTAATGAGGTTCGGAGAGAAAGGTAATCTCGCACTGAGATATGTGGGACATTTTTCAATCATTAAGAATGTAAGGAAGGTGGCTTATAGGCTCTCCTTGCCAAATCATATACATAGGATTCATGATGTATTTCATGTATCATCATAGAAGAAATATAAGCAGATTAAGATGGCTTGTGGGCATATTTCATTAGAGGAGATTGGCATGCAGCCTAATTTCTCTTATGAAGAGAGATCGATTGCTATTCTAGATCTTAGTGAGAATCAATTATGTTCTAAGGTGGTTCCCTTAGTCCTTGTTTAGTGGGGACATCACAACGCCAACGAGTTGACATGGGAATGGGAGGATGATATGTATGAGAAATATCCAGCGCTCTTTATTCCAGGTATACCCAAATTTGGGGGATAAAAGTCCTTCTCAAGGGGGGAAGTATGTAATACCCCATATATATATATATATATATATATATATATATATATATATATATATATATATATATATATATATATATATAATTGGATTATATATATTAAAATGGATATTTAAATTATGTGCGTGAATAATAATTTAATTAAATCAAGAAATAATGACAAATTATTAAATATTAATTTGAATGTGAAATGAATTAATATATAAGTGATTGTATATTTACTAGTGTGTAATAGTAAATAAAATTAAATTATGTCGTAAGTGAGTAAACAAAAAAGGATTTAATAATATATTAATTGCGAATTATTTATGAGGGTTGGTATAGGAAAATATTGATACGTGACTTAAATGGTGATTTCAAGTGCACGACTAATTTTTTTTGGGTTGAAATAGTAAAAAATAAGTACTCGGGTGTGTGTTAGCATCTTGGGGGCTTTTAAGAATAGTTGGGATTAATTAAAACTTCTTCTGGCCATTTTATTGTATATCAAAAGCCAATTTTGTGACTCTTACTTATATATTGAAAGGATGAGTGAAAAAGAAAGGTCACCCTCACATTCTATAGGTTTAATTGAAAGATACCAGGAGTTAAAGTGAAAGTGAAGAGAATTAGAGAGTAAACTCAAAGGTTCAAGTGAGAAAGTGAAGAATAACTTAAGAACATGAAGGGATTAAAGATTGGGGAAGGGATTCAAGAAGATTCATCATCCTCTTAATCAAATTCAACCACTACAAACTATTAATGCAAGTGATTATCTTGTTAAATAATACTGATTTCAATTTCTGTCATATTAAAGTGGGAAAAATTATTTTGGTTCGAATTCACATGTACAACTTTGGGATTTTGGGTGGAATTCACGATTAAATGGAATTTTGAGAAATATAAACACGGGTACAGAGACGATATATATATATATATATATATATATCAGTGTGAATGATAAAATTAATTTCACATACCACCCTAGGGATGCTATTAATGGAGGTTGCGCGATGTGGGTGTTCTCCCTAGCGGGTGAAAGTGTAATACCACGTATTTTTGTGTATTTAATATTTAATTAATTCGAAAAATTTTGAATCACTTGGGTGTCATAATTTAATTGAATTAATTTTGATGATATTTATTTAAATGTTAATCGGAGAGTAAATGGTTAATATTTAGGCAAATTTAAATTACTAAGTGAATAGTAATAAATTATTTAAGTCATTACGGGTATTAGTGACGGGGAATTTAGTTATCTTAGTCGGGAGTCCGTATAGACTAATTTGGGTGTGAGATAAGATTTTTTTTTATAAATTATTTCGGATGCCAAATCAGGGTGTACAGTTGAGTCCGGATGGGCCAAGATAGTCAAAAAAGTGCACTCGGGGGTAGTAAACAGGTCACGGGACATTTTTAGGCATAATCGGGCCCACACATGGGTATTTGTGTCACTCGGGCTTGGCCCAATAGAAAAAAAATAGGATTAAGCCTAATTACTTAATTAAAAGGAAAAGACGAACGACTGATTGGAGATTAAAAAACACTTAGTGGGAGAGAAAACAATAAGAAACAGTTAAAGGCCATTTGGAGGACAAAGGAAAGAGCCAAAAGAGGGGATTTCATCTTCAACCTTGAGAATCACAACTCCAGATCAGACCCTACGAAATCATAAGGCGAGTGGCTAACTTGCTGTAGCATTTAATTATGTTTTCATTTCATATTTATGTCATGTGAACACCTAAAATTCGTTTGGGGATAAATGGGTACAAAAATGGAGTTTTTATAATTGGAACACAAGATGAGAATTGGTGTAGGTATTTATGGTGTAACATGATTCTGAAAAGATATTTGCCTTAGTTGTAATAAACCCAGACGAAATAGGAATGAAATTGAGTTGTTAATTTGGTTTTGTGACTGATTTACGAATAACTCGGCTTTTTCCCAATTTAGAAAAAATAGAAGAGAACGTAAATTAAACGGGGTTTGGGGACTTTATGGGGGTCCCTTATGGTGTTCTTGAAGTGTTATATTTATGAGAAGGCTTGGGTTGGACTGAAGGAGTTGGGAATTTAATGTTTTCGTCCATGGCTGAAATAGGGACTATGAGAAGACAAAGACCGGCTCGATCGATCGATCGATGGCTGGGATCGATCGACCGATGGTATGGGATTTTTGACATTTACGCCTGTTTTAATATATAAGGGAAATTAATTAGAAATTCTCCCCTATACTTTAGTCTATGAGAAATAAGTATGGAATATTAATTCCTAACAAAAATGAAGGAAAGTAATTGGGGTTGGGAGGAATTGATGTGTGACACATTATGGAAATTTTGGGAACAATATTCCAAAATAATTAAATACGGATCGAGCGGGCGAGTTTGGGTATATTGGTAGGGATATCAAGGTGTTAAGTTAATTTAGATTGAAAACTAATTAATTTGGAGTCGAGGATTGGGACTCGGGTATTATTTTATTTTGGGCCACGAGAGAGAGCCTGAATATATTGATTGGAGCGACACCAAAAGTAATTTAATTAATTAATGTGCAATTAATTAATAATCAGAGTTGGCCCATAAACTCATGATAATTTGTATAGGCTTGTGTTACGGACTTAGTACACGGTATATACGATGTCCGATAGTATATATATAGTGTGTGCATTAATATTATTGGCTAGATATTATTATTATATATACTCTAGTGCTATCAGGGAAGGTTGCGCGTAGAGGGTGAGCCCCCTATCTTTAGGAGTCAGGAGAATATATCCCCGGGTCATAGCGTCCATTATATGGGTGAGGGCCATCTGACTTTCAGGGAAAGAATATGACTGCCTCCCATAATTATGTTATTTTACCAAGTTAGAGACAAATTCTGACTTGGGGTAACTAGGTTATGTGAATACACCTAATGGGATAGTACTTTTGAAAATATACATCCGGTGAGTTATTACTCAGGAGGATATCCATTATTAATTATTATTTCAACATATGTGTGAATGTTGTATTATTATTATACTTATATAATGAGCTAAATAATTATATACGGGTAAATTAATACACACTGTGAATTGTATAGTGGATGTGAAAGTTATATGAATATAAAAAGGGAAATGATTAATTATGTTAATGATGACAATAACTTAGAAATCATAATTTTGGCATACTCAGTTAGAGTAGGGTGGTTGCAAGGGGTTATATCGATTATCTAGTTATGGGATAAATGAATAAGGAAATTAATTAAGGCGTTAATAGTGCACAGTAGAGAAGGGGTGAGGAGGTCCTCAAGGGAGTACGACACTAACTAAAATATGAAGAGCATGCATACATATTTATTACTGCAAGTTAATCATTTGCTAACTATTTTCCAAATGTTTTGGATACTAACCCTTGCTATAAAAACTTTTAAAAATCCTTTTAGGTGTCCAGTCATAGGGATGCCAGACTTGACTCATTCGAGGGATCCGTTGTTGCAACACATGTGGATATTGCGGGAGTTTTATAGGGTAGAAATTTCCTATCGGTTACCCGAGCATGTCGCTCTCTGTTTTATTCAGTACTTATGTCACACTTGTTGAGATTTATTACTTGTCTTTACTTTTGTTGGATTTGAGCCGATGGTTTATTCGGTTAGTTATTTAAATGTTAACGGTGGATTTCAGTTAATTGTGATTTTTTAAATTATTTTATTTCTGCATGAGTATTTTATTAAATTAATGAAAGATAAAACTTTGCACCAGTCTAATTTTCTCACGTAGGTGGTTAGTAATTAAAAAGGCGACAATGATGCTAAGAATGAACCAACTGAGAAACCTGTTCTAATTTAATTTAGGACTGATCACCTGGTATTAATTAGGCAGGGTGTCATAGATGGTATTAGAGAATCAGGTTCTAGTGTCCTTAGGATCTATGCGGCTTACTACGTTTCAGCGTAGCGTTCAGTTGTTATAGATCCCTATTATTAGGACTGTTGATTCAATTTCTTCTTTTCAGATATCGTATTTCTGCTATTGTTTTTTTTTGTATAAATTGTGTACTTATAGGATTCGTTCTATTTTCAGATGCCACCAAAGAGACAGAGAAAGGATAGGGCCGAGGCTAGGGACAAACTCAAGGAGGCTCATCAGGAGCCCCAGGTACCGCCACCCCCACCCGAGTTGATCTCCACTACTCAGGTGACAGCGATAGTGGCCTAGGCAGTTGAGACACAGTGAGGGCTATGGAAGCCCATTTTCCTCAGCCCTAGGCACCACCTCCAATGGAACTAGTAGTTTAAGCTCCAGTGGGGCCATCGTCTTGGCAGTGTGTTAGGGAGACCTTTCAGAAGGGTCACCCACCCGAGTTTCGGGGTAGTACCGATGTAGTAGAGGCTTGTGATTGGAAGAAGAATATTCAGTGCCATCTGCGCATGCTGGAGTGTACCGATGTACATAAACAAATTCTTGCTACCTTCCGTCTGTTGGGGGCAGCCTTACAGTGGTGGGAGTCAGTTACCACAACTGAGGAGAGGGATTTAATGATGATATTCGAGTTCGGAGTGTGGTTCGACCGCAAATACTTCCCACCAGCGGTAGAGGCTGAAATGAGGAAGAAGTTCAATGAGTTAGTACAGGGTGACCGTTCAGTGGCATATTATGAGGAAGAATTCACCCGTTTGGAGAACTTTGAGCCAAATGACGTGAGCGACGAGGAGGGAAAGAAGTTGAAGTTCATGGATGGCCTGGCTTTGAGGATCAGGTGGCACTTGATTGGTAATCCGATGTTAGTGACATATACAGATGTCGTTAATGTCGCCCTTGTACATTGCAAGGATCATCACTTCCATGCGAAGGGGAGAGAGAGGGTAGTGGAGTTGAGCCAGCAGGGCAAGGCAGTCATTGGTAGTGACACAAGTGGTACTCAGCAGTAGACTAGTAGTCAGCAAGGGAACTAGGCTAAGAAATTTAGGCTTGGTAGGTTCCGACCGGGAGGACAGGGATTCAGGGAGGCCAGTCGGGCCCAAATCAGCAGTAGCAGGTTCCTCAGGGCCGTTAGGGTCAAGTTAACAATGGGGGAGGCCAGTAGGGTCAGCCACGTCAGGGCCAACAGGGCCGACAACAGGGGGTCAGAGACACTGGTTTATTTGTGGACAGACAGGACACTTCAAGAGGGAGTGATCGCAGAGAGGCAGAGTCCAACAGCAGGGTGCCCAACAGGGGAAGTAGGGTCAGATGCTGCCAGCAGCACCGACTCCACCAGCCCCACAGTAGCTGGGGCAAATACACTACGGGGCGTGTGTATAACATCCAGGATGTTCCCAATCCTCTAGCACAGCATGCACCGTCAGCGGTTGAGGATATGTTTCTCATCCATGGTTATGAGGGTAGTATACTTTTTGATACAGGAGCATCTCATTCATTCATTAAATCTAAATTTGTTAAACGGGTCGGGTTACTAGAGACCGTCGGTAGTCTTTGTATGTGTGTAGAGTTACCAGTAGGCAGCGGGGCATTGATTCACTCGATTTATCGGGGGGTAGACATTTTGATGGGGAGTCTTAGTTTAGCGATGGACCTCTTAGTGTTAGATATGGAGGGGTACAATGTCATCCTAGGTACGGACTGGTTGGCAGGTTATCGGGCAACTGTGGATTGTTGCGAAAGGATAATCGTGTTCTCCATTTCGGGACAGGAGATGTTCCTAATATTGATGCCTCTACCAGAGGGAGGGTCGCACACACACTTGTATTATATTGAGGAGGAGACCTCACAAGAGGTGGTAGTTTCGTTGGATTCGGTTCTGGTAGTGAAGGACTTCGAGGATGTGTTTCAGGAAATACAATGATTTCCACCCAGTAAGGAAATCGAGTTTGTAATTGATTTAACCCTTGGGATGAGGCCGATTGCTCGAGCAACTTACCGTATGTCCCTTTCAGAGATACGCGAGTTGAAAGAGAAGATTCAATACCTCTTGGATCAGGGTTTCATTCGGTGGAGTACATCACAGTGGGGTGCACCGGTGTTATTTATAAAGAAGCGGGATGGTTCACTTCGATTGTGCGTGGACTATAAGGAGCGGAACAAGGTGACGATACTGAATAAGTATTTGTTGGCTAGGATTGATGATTTATTTGACCAATTGAGAGGGTCATCTTACTTCTCCAAGATCGACTTGAGGTTGAGGTATCATCAACTGCATATCCGAGAGAAGGATGTTTTTAAAACCGCTTTCCTATCGCGGTATGGATCTTACAATTCAGGGTGATGCCATTCGGACTCACCAATGCGCCAGCAGTATTCATGGACCTCATGAACAGGGTTTTCAGGGAGTAGAATAGTTTGTCATTGTTTTCATTGATGACATCCTGATCTACTCGCGCACTATGGAGGAGCATGCAGAGCATCTGCGTATGGTTCTACAGATGCTGCGGGATCACTAACTTTATGCTAAATTCGTGAAGTGTGGATTTTAGCAGCAGGAGGTACTATTTCTTGGTCACGTGATGGAAGACCGAGGTATTGCGATTGATCCAAGTAAGGTGTTGGAGGTGAGGGGGTGGGGATAGACCACGACACCTACCGAGGAGCGCAATTTTCTGGGATTGGAAACCTATTGCAGACGGTTCATTAAAGGGTTCTCAAAGATTGCGTGCCCTTTGACGAATCTGACTCGAAAAGGGGTGCCTTTTATTTGGAGTGACCATTGTTAATTATCTTTTGACGAGATAAAGGACAAGTTGACATCTGCACCAGTACTTGATTTTCCAAAGGGAGGACTAGAGTATCGGGTTTACATCGACGCATCCTTATAGGGACTTGGGGTGTGCTCCAGCAGGAGGAGAGGGCCATAGCTTATGCGTCTAGAAAGCTAAATCACTATAAGAGGAATTACCCCACTCACGACCTAGAGCTAGCAGCAGTCATTTTTGCCTTGAGGATATGGAGACACTATCTGCTGGGGGAACAGTTCACCTTATTGACGGATTACAAGTGACTTCAGTATCTCTTCACACAGAAGGATCTAAATATGAGGCAGAGGCGGTGGCTAGAATTCGTGAAAGACTACCAGTTTGATATTCAGTATCATCCTGGTAAGGCTAATGTAGTGAAAGACGCATTGAGCTGGAGACCAACTGGGAAATACCAGATTTCTAGAAAGCAAAGTTGAGAGAGCTTCGATATGAGGACGATGTATCCATGGCCTGCATGTCAGCTTTATCCATTGCACCGGAGATCATTATGCGAGTGGTGAGGGCTCAGGCAGAAGGCCAAATATACCAGGATAGGGTACACCAGCTATTAGCTGAGGGAGCGAAAGATTACTCGATCATCTCAGAAGGATGCCTACACCTAAATGGGAGGTTAATTATGCTAGAGGATGAGAAGTTGAGGCACGCTGTTATGATAGAGTCCTATGGTTTGGGATTTACGATGCATCCCGATGGGGATAAAATGTACCAGGATATAAGGAGACATTATTGGTGGGTAGGAATGAAATGGGTCATATCAGAGTTTGTCATGCCAATTATTGGGGTAGGTTGAGAGAGATATGAAATGGGTCATATCAGAGTTTGTCATGCATATAACAACTCTTACCAATTCACAATTGGCATGGCACCGTTCGAGGCACTGCATGAGAGATCTTTTCGTTCACCCGCTTGTTGGTTAGAAGTGGGGGACAACAAGCTATTGGGGCTGGATATTTTCTAGGAGATGTCTTCCAAGATAGAGTTGATCCGAGGGTAGATCCGGATAGCTCAGGATAGGTAGAAGAATTATGCTAATACTTCACAGAGACGTGTGGAGTTAGAGGTTGGGGATCAGGTATTAGTCTGGATGTTCCCTATGAAAGGGGTGATGAGGTTCCACAAGAAGGGTAAATTAGCACCAAGGTACGTGGGACCTTTCACTATTATTGAGAGGGTTGGACCAGTAGCATATAGACTTGGATTGCCAGAGCATCTTCAGCGAATACACAACGTATTCCATGTGGCATTGCTGAAGAAATATCGAAGGAGTAAGCGGGTCTTCTGGCACATTCCACTCGAGGAAATTAATTTACAGCTAGACATCTCGTATGAGGAGAGATTGGTGGATATTCTTGACCTTAATGAGCGTATGTTACGATCCAAGGTTGTTCCACTAGTTAGAGTACAGTGGGGTCATCACAACTCTGACGAGTCTACCTAGGAGCGGGAGGAGGATATGAGAAAACAATATCTAGAGATATTCACCATAGGTAAGAACTAATTTCAGGGACAAAATTCCTTTGTAAGGGGGGGAGTACGTAACACCCCGTATTTTTGTGCATTTATTATTTAATTAATTTGGGAAATTTTGAATTACTTGTGTGTCGTAATTTAATTGAATTAATTATGATGATATTTATTTAAATGTTAATCGGAGAGTAAATGGTTAATATTTAAGGAAATTTAAATTACGAAGTGAATAGTAATAAATTATTTATGTCATTACGGGTATTAGTGATGAGGCATTTAGTTATCTCATCCGGGAGTCGGTATAGACTAATTTGGGTGTGAGATAATGATTTTTTTTATAAATTAATTTGAATGCCAATTCTGAGTGTACGGTTGAGTCCGAATGGGCCGAGATAGTCAGAACACTTACTCGAGGTAGTAAACGAGTCACGAGACATTTTTAGGCATAGTCGGGCCCACACGGGGGTATTTGGGTCACTTGGGCTTGGACCATTAGGAAAAAATAGGATTAAGCTTAATTGCTTAATTAAAAGGAAAAGGGGAATGGATGATTGGATATTAGAAAACACTTAGTGGGAGAGAAAACCCTAAGAAGCAGTTAAAGGCAATTTGGGGGACAAAGGAAATAGCCAAAAGAGGGGAATTCATCTTCAACCTTGAGAATCACAACTCCAGATTAGACCTTACGAAACCATATGGCAAGTGGTTAACTTTCTATAGCATTTAATTAAGTTTTCAATTCATATTTATGTGATGTGAACACCTAAAATTCATTTTGGGGATAAATGGGTACAAAAATGGGGTTTTTGTAATTGGAACACAAGATGAGAATTGGTGTAGGAATTTATGGTCTAACGTGATTCTGAAGAGATATTTGCCTTAGTTGTAATAAACACATACGGATTAGGAATGAAATTGAGTTGGTAATTTGGTGTTGTGACTGATTTACGAATAACTCGACTTTTTCCCAATCTAGAAAAAATGGTAGATAACGTAAATTAAACGGGGTTTGGGGACTTTATGGGGTCCCTTATGGTGTTCTTGACGTGTTATATTGATGATAAGGCTTGGGTTGGACTATTGAAGGAGTTGGAAATTTACTGTTTTCATCCATGGCTGAAACAGGGACTCAGAAAAGACGAACACCTGTTCGATCAATCGATCGATGGTCCGGGATTTTTAACAGTTACACGAGTTTTAATATGTAAGGGAAATTAATTAGAAATTCTTCCCCACACTTTAGTTAGTGAGAAATAAGTATGGAACATTAATTCCTAACAAAAATTAAGGATAGTAATTGGGGTTCGGAGGAATTGATGTGTGACACGTTATTGAAATTTTGGGAACAATATTCCCAACATAATTAAATACGAATCGAGCGGGCGAGTGTTTTATATATATATATATACGGTGTGCGATAGTATATATATATATATGGTGTGTGCATTAATATCAGAGGATGGATATTATTATTATATATACTCTAGTGCTATCAGGGGAGGTTGCGTGTAGAGGGTGAATCCCCTAGCTTGAGGAGTAGGACGAGTATATCCCTAGGTCATAGCGTCCATTATATAGGTGAGGGGCATCTCACTATCAGCGAAGGAATATGACCGTCTCCCATAATTATGTTATTTTACCAAGTTAGTGAGCAATTCTAACTTGGGGTAACTAGGTTATGTGAATACACCTAGCGGGATAGTACTTTAGAGAATATACATCCGGTGAGTTATTACTCAGGAGGATATCCATTATTACTTATTATTTCAACATATGTGTGAATGTTGTAATATGACTATACGTATATAATGAGCTAAATAATTATATACGGGTAAATTAGTACAGGCTATGAATTGTATCATATATAGTGGATGTGAAAGTTATATGAATATAAAAAGGGAAAAGATTAATTAAGTTAATGATGACAATAACTTTGAAATCATAATTTTGGCATACTCGGTTAGAGTAGGGTGGTTGCAAGGGGTTATATCGGTTATCTAGTTATGGGGTAAATGACTAGGGAAATTAATTAAGGCGTTAATAGTGCACAGTCGAGGAGAGGTGAGGAGGTCCTCAAGGGAGTGCGACACTAACTAAAATATGAAGTGCATGCATACATATTTATTACTGCAAGTTAATGATTTGCTAAATATTTTCGAAATGTTTTGGGTACTAACTCTTGCTATAAAAACTTTTAAAACCTTTTAGGTGTCTAGCCACAGGGACGCCAGACTTGACTCATTCTAGGGATCCGTTGCTGCAGCACATGTGGATGTTTCGGGAGCTTCATAGGCTCTTCGTTCTTTTCATTTATATTGTAGAAATCTCCTATCAGTTACTCTTGCATGTCGCTCACTATTTTATTCAGTACTTATGTCAGACTTATTTGAGCCGATGGTTTATTCGGTCAGTTATTTAGATGTTAATGGTGGATTTCAGTTAATTATGATTGTTTAAATTATTTTATTTCCGCATGAGTATTTCATTAAATTAATGAAAGATAAAACTTGGCACCATTCTAATTTTCTCACTTAGGTGGTTAGTAATTAAAAAGGCGACATTGATGCTAAGAATTAACCAACTGAGAAACTTGTTTTAATTTAATTTAGGACTGATCACCCGGGGTTAATTAGGCGGGGTGTCATAGAAATCAAGCTATGTATCGACTCCAGATTAGCACCATGCATGCCTAATAAGGTTAGAGTTGTTTGAGGTAATGTTTATATGGTTTTTCTCACAGGATCAAGACTATGATCGCCTCCAATACGTTTTATTTTTGGGTATGGTAGGTGATTCCTTCACGGTGTTTCCTGGGTAAGGAAGTATTGTCCTCGAGAATAGCACACCAGATAACCGTATCTCAGGGAGTTTTATCTCATAAGGATGAAGAGTATACGTATAAAGTGAGTGATATATATGTATATTATGATGTTAATATTGTGTATACTAAAGTGAAGAAGTATACACATCTTAAACATTAGGTGTGAATAATGTTGAATTAACTTGTGAAAGTTAATGACTTTATTTAATAGATTATAATTGAGGATTATAATTATTAATGGTGATTGGAATAAATTCGGTAAAATACGATGTGATGGGATAACATATAGAATTAAGGATGCTATGGGACTAGTTAGGCAGGTAGGATAACTAGGTGGTCAAAATGAAATGTCAGGTGCGCACTTTAGATGAGAGGTGAGTGATGTTTCAAGAGAGTGTGACACCAATTTTTAATATAGAAGAGTGAGCATAATTAATGATGCATTTTAATTACTTGAAAGATGTTTTCTTAAAAGTTTTTGGGCGCTGACCCGTATCAAATTTATTTTCAAAACCTTTTAGATGTTCAACCACAGGGAGGCCAATCTTGATCGTTCTATCAGGTAACGGAGCTACAACAGTTGTGGATGTTGCAAGATATTGCTATACTCGTTTATTTCATCACATTTTATATGGGGGTCAGTTTTATCTCTAGGCATGTTGCCTAGGTTGGATGACTTATTTCATTTCATTTTATTTGAAATTATTATATGGTTATATTTAAACCTATGGGTTATTCGATTAAGGATTATACATGTAATAGACTTATGTTTTAGATTTATATTATTACTGTGGATTTACTTTAGTTATTTAACTCAATTGTGGGTTGAGCACTTTGTTTTTTATAAAGATTAAAATTGACACTCGGCTTAATTTAATAATAGGTGATTAGTAATTAATTAATTTCGATAGTGATGCGAATAATGAGCCAAATGAGATTCCCGTTAACATAAGCATTGTCCACCCATTATTTTAATCCCCGAGGTGTCACATTAAACTAATCGTAAAATAAGTGCATAGTAAAGTAGAGAAAGAGAGTAAACTAATTTAAACTAAAAGAGAGTAAAGTAATTGAAAATTGAAAATTAAACTTAAAATATTGAATTTTAAGTGTAGGAAATTACTTGCAAGTGTTGGGAAAGTAAATAAAAGATGGGAAAAATTATACTTCAACAAATGTTGCAATGGTGATTTAACTAAGTAAAAAATAAAGTCAATTAATATACAAGATACAAGATATAAAATAAATTTATGTTGACATTTCCAAAATATATTGTATGCTTCTACATATGGCTACGACTTAATATCGTCAACTTCCAACTTGAAATAAAGTAAACCGAAAAGCTTGTTGCCTATATATGATGTTGATTTACCAACGCTGAAACCGCCCCTTTGAATTGTTACACCATTTCTAATCATAACATATTACTAACCTTAAAAATGGATTTTCAAAGTTATTGAAATGTTCCTTCTCTTTATACGTGTCCTTCAACGTAATGTACTAAATGGAGCTTTGTGTGTCATTAAAAAATTATATGAGACTCCATTATCTCCCTCAAAAGTCAGCTATAATTATCCTTTTACATGCCGTGTAATCTTACCTCTTCATTTTGTATCATTTTTTCCGTTAATTCTCCTTCACTTTGTTTCTCTCAAGTATAACTTCCTAATTTACTTATCCCTCTTTATTCCATCTCCTCACTTAGTACTGGTCTTCCATCTTCCCAATACCTAAGAACTTAAATAATTTCCTCTTAACCCCAATTATTGCTCTTTTTTTCAAGATCTCATATACTTAATTTACACACAAAACTGGTAGATGCTATTGAAGGAACCAAGAGGAACTATTGGTACGCATTTTTGCCCTTTTGTTCATTAATACTTTTAGGATTACTTTCTTCTTATTTTTTATGTGTTCTAATTGTTGGAATATGACTAAGGAATTTAAATTGGTAGTCCCATAATTTGACTAAGAAAATAAAAGTGGCAACCCCATTTTCTCTATTGATCTATTTTCTCTAATGCTCCATTTTGAGCCCCACCACCACCATCCTCATTAATAGCTCAGCATCCCCATTAAGTGCTCCACCATCATTCCACCAAGTATTGTTTATTCCTTTAATCTTACTTTGTAAGTCTATATAAAATAAGGTATTTCATTATTTAAAGATGCGCTAAAAATCAAGTGAGAGAGCAATTAGAGAGAGGTTTACAACTAAGATGTTTTAGTTGTAAGTAAATGAAAGAAAGAAGACCATTTTCTATGTTTTTAATATAAGGGTTCCTACAATATTATGAGTTGAGTTAGTGTTCAAAAGAGTTGTAAGTGTGTAACACATATTCTCCAATGATGAAACCTCTTATGCCCTCCTTTGGATGTATCCAATTTTGGTAAATTGTATTAAATATTTTTGTCACTAAATTTATGTGGTTGTTATATACTTATTTCATTTCATAATTCTATGTGTAAGTTAATTTATTTGATTGAGGGAAAAGGTCTTGGATTGTATTTCACACAACTGAAAAGCAATGTTTTAAGGCTTTCGGAATATATGCTAAATTATGGGATCATAGATATTCGTTACTAATGACACCAGTACAATGGTTAGAAACGTTCAAGGGGTGTTTAAACACAAGCTCGTGAATTTTTCCTAATGGTGAAAACCAAATCAAATGTTACTCATGGCGTTACTTCTATAAGCACAAACTCAAAGAAGTGGGATCTTAGTTATGGATTCAGTAGTTCTAGGGAATTTGAAATTAGGATTTATGATGAAATTGTCAATTTTGGATTATGGAAAAGAGGAATGAAAGATGTTCTATCCAAACGAAGACTGGAAATATATTTGTTAGGAATTCAGAACAAATCAAAAGGCATGTCCAATACGAAGTGGCATGATATTGACGGACAAGTGGCTTCTTATTTTGAGTAATTAATTGTTGATGAGGTGTTAAATCACGTGGTGAAGGAGACTACTGCCAAGGGAATGTAAACAAAGTTATAAGAGGTATACTTGGGGAAAATTTTATCCAACAAATGTTTTATCAAGAAGAAACTGTTTAATCTCTAAATAAAGGAGGGAAGAGATATCATTGTAGGTGCGCATCCAAAAACCTTCAAGACCTACCTCATGGTTACTCGGTTCTCGCAAAGATATCACTCTATGAGATTCTACCTATGGTGAACCTTAACTACTAAACACCTCAAGGAGTCACAATGTTAGATATTTATCGCCAATGATGCCACACACAATTTCTCCTACAGGCACCTCAACGTGACTATGAGCTAATCGCACACTAGAATTACCTCGTACCTAGCCATTACCTCGATAGCTAAAGTGAGTCTATGCACATACATAATCCTCTTATCTTTCTTCCAAGCAATCTTGACTATAAGCCATGTACAAACTACAACCAACTCTACTACGGGTTACAGAATGATACAAGACATCGCCTATAACCTTTAAACTTCAAGGTCTACCCCACATAATCCTCAATGAATTCTCAATCGTGAAAACTAAATTTCCTCCGTATGTCAACATCAAACCATGGGGAAATCGGCAAGTTAACACAACTGTATAGATCTTAGTAGGATATGGGACATCGGGTATTTCCTTTAAATATCAAGGTCGATACCGCAGACACCACGCATGATCCTATTCCTCAATACCACACTATAATCAATATACTCCCAACCTAAGTCCTCAACTAATGGAACTAATATGTTCACACCATATTATCAATACTAATGAATGCTACTCAATCATCTAACCTCCTTAAGTGACACATATAACCTTTACAGTTAAGATGTAATGAACATTACTCACTGTTGCCACTACTAAGGCTACTCTCATCACCAAAGTCATCACACAAAAGATCATAATGTTGTCGCTATTAGCCTACACAACTTCATATGCTCGCTGAACTACCATTAATTGCGATATCAATGAAAAAATAAAATTACTCTAATTATATTACTGACATTAATTACTCACAAGCACCTCACCTAAGGGCTATATACCTTTTAATCACCAATCTTTAGTTCCTAGTCGAGACACCCTAACCATCAACCTCTACCATCGACTCTATGCAACTTGTGCCATATGTCCAATGGGCATCATCTCACTCTATGAACATCTCAAGGAATTCTATGCTATCAATAATTAAACATAATCACCTCACACTAACAACCTCGGTTTCGCCACTACTGGTTTTCACGGACACCCATAAATTAATAGAAATTCCAATGAGAAGAGTGTAAGCGATTAATAACTATCAACTTGATGGTGTGCCACGTGGAACTCACTCACTTGTCGTGCTAACCTCTTTGACCTTACCATCGAGGACACATACTAAACCGTCACCAAACTAGCATGACCGACCCAAACCACACCGAAATAGAAAGGTCCAATACCGACCTCACCATGTCACTCTCGAAAGGAACCTTGAACCTAAAGCTCATATACTATTTGTAATGCCTTGTCCAAGATTTATGGGTTACCTATAGTCAACTCGGTCCAACCCAAGAATTAGGTGTGAAGTGCAATGAAACAACCTATATAATGTTGCAGTCCAATTTTATTTTAATTAACTTTTTACTTTCTTAGCATGCAATTCTAGTTTTAAATCAAACTACGTGAGGGACCCATCGGGAGCACTCCGAAGTTCAAACATACAGATCTACCAACGTAAAATAAAAAAAGTACTTACCTATATAACATTCTCAAAATAAGAAACCTCTCCCAACCTGTCGTATCAAAGTGAGGGTATGAGCCGATGCATAGTGGGAATTATACAAATGCAGTATAGAATCAAATGACAGAAAGGAGACTTAACGTGTTATGCCTACATGCACACACAACTACACTGTATATATATATATATATATATACCCAACCCTAATGCATGAAAGAATTTTAATGCATGAAAGAATTTTACTTATGAACACCTTATTATCCGAATTAATTAGCCTTAATCTTATAAAGCACTTCCTTTTTTACTCATTTTAGCATTTCCTTCTTAATTTAACACACGCGGTTGAATACTTGAAATCACTACATTTGATTTACCCGAAAACACTCCTTTACTGAAATCACCCGTTTTATTTTATCCAACACACTTAAGTATTTTCATTGAAACTCACCCTTTCAACACACGCGACATCATGTTAGAAGATACTCATTCAATTTTTTAGGACCTTTTACAACACATTCTCATGTTAATTATGGGTTTAACCGTTTAGGTTGCTTAATCATCCATTTACCCACTTACTTTGCCCTTTTTCTTTACTTTATCGAAATTAATCAATTTCACAGTTACTTCTCCATTTTAACCTTTACCAGAATAATTTTTAATTCATTCAAGTTAGGTTGTATTAACACATTTTACCACACAACTCCTTTCATGACATGTACCTATTCCTTTATCTTTTCTCGTAATCTTCCAATACAACATACTTTAACGGGATCCACATCGTAGACTATGCGGACCATATGCTTTGGCCAGTGGTTTTAGACTTTTCACCCTTGGGCTCTGGGCCCTTCTTGCTTATCTCGGTGTCATCTGAGATCCTTCTAATATGTTTTAATATTTTACAAATATCCACATTACTCTGCTTTTCCATTTTACTCGGGTGAAGCCAAAACCCGGGGTTACACCCCAACTTGTGTTACACATTGGAATTTTACCATTTTACATCCTTTACACTTTAACCTTAATTTTATTCCGAAAATCATATTCATTTAGGACCACTTCTTGTAACACACTTTCCGACATTTTTACTTCATAAAAATGTTCAACTTTAAGTAAAATTACCATTTTACCCATATGTTTCCAAAATCACCTTTTACTCCATTTCCACAAGTGTTAATTTCCCAAAAACACTATTAAGTCATCAACACTAACTTCTTAACTGTTTTAACACATTAACACCCTTTTAACCATGGAGTAATATTCTGCTTAATTGAAAGCATATTTATATTATCATTTCATTTCCAATTTCATAAGTGTTAGTTCTTTACAACATTGCTAAGTTAAACACACTAAGTTTCCTATGTTTACTCATTAACCTTTATTCAATAACTTTATTAACAATTTCCCAAACCAAGCATTTCTTTACTTTCTACATTCCAGAAATCCATTTTCATTTAAGACTACCTTTATAAGAAAATACCATTTCCTTTATTATTTACGTGTAGTCTTATAACTTTGTGCTTATCATATTTTTACCCCCTTTTTCACACACTATAGAGGCAAGAATTTCTAATTTTCCTATTTCATGTTTAAACCCAACAAAATACTTGTTTATACAATTGGTGCTAAAATACTACAAGTTTCTATGCATGAGAAGATGGATTTTAAACCTCAAAATCCTATTGAGTGGTTTAAACACATATTTCATTCTAAAAATTCATCATACTTGCAAAAAAAACACTTTTAATGCATAAAGGAAACATTATTTCACCAAATGTCCATTTTTTAAACACACACAATGTCCATTTTAATAAAATCTTCATTTTTTCAAGAAACATTATTTCACCAATGTTTACTAAAATAAATCATCATTTCCAAATATTTTATTTCATAAAATGTTTAACATCAATCTTTATAAAAAAATACACCATTTTCATAAAATACCAACATTTATACTTCAAAGCCTTCAAATATTTATTCATTCACTATTTTTAACAAAATATCACTTCATAACATTTTTATTTCATAAAAATATTTCTTATTTACTACACATAATTTCATCATCTAATCATATGTATACTACCCATGTAATCTAACTACAAGAGGACAAATAATGACAAATAGAGTCTTAATACTAAAGATAGATTTTACCATTTATAATATCTCCAATAGTGGTAGAAATGTTCGTGTAGGAGGATCAACCCCTACCTCCAAATGTGGTCTGAAGGGGTTACCACACCCTCCAAAAATGATCCAAAATGTGCTCCATCCAAGCCTCTAAGGAAGAACCACTTCAAACTCCATGAAATACCATCTTCATTTTCCATAAAATACCTCAATACTTCTCCAAAATTTATAGTTCTTCTTCTATAATGGTGGAAATGGGTATTGTAGGATTTAACATGGTTGAATACTACAGAAAATGGTGGTGGAATGGTGGATTGTGGTCAGAGGAGGCGGAAGACCACCCACCTCTCTCTCTCTCTCTCTCTCTCTCTCTCTCTCTCTCTCTCTCTCTCTCTCTTTCTTTTCTTACATTTATCCCTACAAATATCCCCAAAAACACCTTTATAAAATCCTCCTAAAGCCTAATTTTCCACTTCGTCCAATCTGGATTGATCTGGGCTAGACAAAACACAAAATCAAGGGTTGAAATCGTGATAGCACAAAAGGACAATCCGATTAAAGACTTTTAATTTACGTCGTTCGAATGATGAGCCTAAGTCATTTTAATGTCTTCTCCATCTCATTTGAAGTATGGTTTGAGACACCCTTCGCGCGATTGGCCACTATAAAGAAGTGGCATGTTGTTTGAAGCCCTGCATCTCGAAAGATGTATCTCGCTTCTAACGACACTAGGATGTCGTTATAACGACACCTTACAATTTTTCAAACGACCCTTTACAATCGTTTGAAAGAACCCTTAATATTTTCCATTATTTCGTTTTCTTTAATTTTCAATCCACAATTCCCTTATAATTATCATCAGTCCTCATTCCATCATAATATATATACAAATTTTAATTGAATCGCTGGGACAAGGTATTACACCTTATTAAAAAAAACCTGGGTTATTTCTTCTTACTTATCCATTCTTAAATATCATTTCCCAAAATAAACTTTTTTCTCAAGTTAATTAAGATCTCGTTTTTCTTCTAAATAAGCAGTCTCGACAGCAAAGTAATAGTGCATGTAGATTAAGTCATTAAATAAGAATTAAAATAAATCTCCTTCATATATATGCTGCCATTGCATTATTACATTTTTGAGGTAAAATAAAAGAACAAAAGAACAAAAACCAAAACAACGGGACTCAGCCTGAACCCATAATATCTCTCTCTTAAGACATCAACCCCCATAACGAACATGCTTCCCCCAACAATAAGTGATAGAACCTCCATTTCCAGATCCCGATCCCTCATCCGAGGTGGCAAACGGAACCAAACAAGAAGTAATGGAGTCCTTGAATATAAGCATTTGTATAGGCCATCTAGTCCTTGATATCGTTTAGCCAAGTGCTGGACACCCAAATATACTGCAAGCAATGAAACAAAAGCATGAAGAAAAATCAGTCAATAAAGAGAAAATAAAGAACCAAAATAGACAAAGACAAGAGAAAAATATACCTTAGGCTGAAGGACGTTATCCGTAAACCCCCTCAACCCCAATGCCACTACATTAGGATAGTGTGGCAGGCTCAGTGTCCCGCCACTAGTTAACTAGAACCACTGATGGCATACCACCCGTGCTGTACAAAAATACCACCAGCCTACTGGTACCTCTACCCGAAGCCCTGGGAGGCAGATTCATGTTCACAGTGTCATCAATGCAAGAGGGCATCAACCAACTCATCATGAAATCCAAGTAGTCATAGCTCACTATCTTGTATGTGTAGAGCATATAAGGCTCATCAATAATCGTTGTCGCCCTAGCCTCTAGAGACATCTCCCTTACCCGCATCATATACTACGGGGATACCTATGGTGGGATTGCTACCTCATACTCCATGATTTGTCGCAACACCCTCTCTCTCAAGCAGCAAGCATACCCTAACTCATGCTCCATCAACCGCCACATTTGTGCATGCATACCCAACACCCCCGTATGCTAAGGAGCGATCTCCTAAGGGTAAAAGGTCACCTACAATCTACGGCAATAGAACAATACTCATGAAAATAAAAAAATGGCAAAAGTGGATTAAAAAAAAGACGAAATAACCTGATTACTCATTAGCGTGTTCAGGATCTGTCATACTACCGTCAGGGATATGGACTGATTCGATCGCTTATTGGACTTCCCCAATCGGTACTTCCGATAAAAGTACCCTAAATACTCGTCCTTTAGGGATATCAACCTCACATTGAACCCAATCACCCCATTGGACCACGTCTGTAAAAAAAATAGGAATTAACAAAGAAGAAACTAAAGGAAAATGCAAAGTAATGCATCAGAAGGTAAAGAAATATGAAAGTTACCTCCAAAAGATACGTGACCCCTATAAAAGTCTGCAAGTAACACTAGCTTAA
Source organism: Sambucus nigra (assembly GCA_949130495.1). Lineage (NCBI taxonomy): Eukaryota > Viridiplantae > Streptophyta > Magnoliopsida > Dipsacales > Adoxaceae > Sambucus > Sambucus nigra. The sequence goes on along the minus strand of OX422215.1, from coordinate 278,454,927 downwards.
TGCATCTAAAGATGAATAAAGGATTGCCAAAGTTATGCTCCCCCAATCATAGAACATGATATCAGAGAAAATGTCCTAAAAAAATGGCAAAAACTAGGGATGTATCACGTTGCCATTCGTCGCCGCCAGAAAACCACCCAAAAGAAGAAGAATGAATAATGGGGCCACCTGTCTCACCTGTCACTCATCAGTCTCACCAATATTCCTACTCAAGTTCACCTCCCGAAGAGAAGAAATTCGGATAAAATCCCAAAAAATAATCCTTCCCACACCCCCTAATGCCGCCTAAATCGCCTCTGGTATCACCCTCACAATACGATACACCTTTTTCTGTGTACCCTCAAAATTTATCCCCAGCAGTTGCTGAACATCAATGGAAGTAAAAGTCATCTCCCCAAAACCCAAGTGGAAGGTGTTGGTAGTGTCCCACCACTTCTCTCCCAAAGCACATAACACCATTGTGGAACGCGACATCTCGTCCAAGGCTTGTGCCAGATGGCTAAAACCAGTAGAACTAACCATCCAATGAACCACCATCTAAAGTTGGTCCTAAATATCTTTCAATCCAGTCTTTCCCCTAGAACGCACGCTCGAAGGAGCTATGCCAGTCAGGTAGAGCCAAAGGAAGGAAAAATCTTTCATCAGCACAAGAAAAGAAAAATGAAAAGGAAAAAGAAATACAAAAGGTCATTATACTTACATATACATTAGGGATCCTAAACCTGGACGAACAGTTGTGGGAAGGGTCATGAAAAAGGAAGCTCCAAGAGATCAAAGGCATTCTCACTACAAAAAGCAAGGAGCACCCTTGACTACCACTCTAGGCCAGCCTAGTCATCAATGTTCAGCCACTCTAAGTTGTATTCCTCGTTAAAATAGCCCCCCATTCGAAGTATTAAAGAAGAAAATACTTAGGAAAGATTATTAAAGAATGCAAGAAGAAGATTCAAAAGTTTAAAGATATGAAAAATGAGGAGGGATCACCCCGATTTTTATAGGGGACTAAACGACATGCAATCGGCAAACCCCTACACATACCCATCAAAAAATGTCTATTCATCCTACCAAGGAAGCCCAGGAGTCCATGCCATTGCCAAACATCAACCCCTACAACATTCTAGTTGGCAACCCCCTAAAAATTTTGCAAAAAAATGCCAGAAAAATTTAAAAAGTACAAAAAAAATAATAAAAATGGCAAACAAATATTGGAACATTTCTTCATTAGAAAAACCATTTTTTAGAACACTAATCCCGTTAAAGACTACCTAAGTCCCTATCATGTTTAATATTACGCTATTATCCCCGGCATAAACCCTAAATATGTTCCATAAATAGAACTAACAATGTGCCCACATCCCAAAGTCTAACTACAATTCCCCGGTGGAATCTCAAATCTCAAGTCTTGCCCAGTGGAACTCAAACTTAAAAAAATTCTTTCCCAATAGGACATAAAGTTAATACCTTCCCAATTCCCCAATAAATTTTTTAGGTTGAACTTTATCACAATCTATCCACCATCAAAATTTCATGATATGCCCGCAACCAAAATCCTTCATAGCTTCCCCAAAAAAACTATCCCCGGATGTCTCAAGGGTAAAACCTTCCTCATAAGAGTCTCAAAACAACACCAACCTTAGTGGAACAACAGGTTCATCTGCATCCCCAAGATAAGATAAAAATTCCCCAGGAGAATAACTCCCCACGTCTCAACTTTAAGTCCTCAAATTTGACCTCGACTCTCAGAATAAATCATCACAACTTTAGGTCCTCAGAATTTACCTCGGCCCTCAGAATCGGTCATCACCACTTCAGGTCCTCAAAATTGACAGAGGCCCTCAGAACTTGTCATCATCACTTTGAGGTCATCAAAATCAACCTTGACCCTCAAAATAGATCATCGCCAGTTAAGGTCCTCATAATTGACCTCGGTCCTCAGAATTTTTCGTCATCACTTTGAGGTCATCAAAATTGATCTTGACCCAACTTTACGTACATAGAATTGAGTTCGAACCTCAAAATCAGTCATCACAACTTTAGATCCTCAATGTGGAAATCCCCGATCCTCGCGGAGGGATAGACGTAGGGGGTGTCATCTTCGTGGTAAGAGGATCTCGGTCCCACGCATCCCTCTCAGGAGCGCTTCGATCGGTGTCGGCGATGTGTGAGGTGAAAAATTTAGAGAGATGGAGTCTCCATTCTATTTTACCCAAAACAGACAAAAGAAAAGGGTAATCCATCCCGAAGGACATCATCCAAAGATACACTGATACATACAAAACCAAAATGATTCGAAAAGGGTTCGAAGGCTAGGTTACGAAATGGGAAGGTGTCAGGCACCCATTCCGCCCTTGCGGTCTCTCATGAATTGTTTCTATTTTCCTTTATTTCCTCTTGACAGGTGTGCATGTGTATATATAGTGGAGATATGAATCATTTACTTTCATCATGGAAGAGATAAAGCGAGTCATCCATAGGAATGTTCCTAAAAATAATATTAGAAAATAAGATTTACGCGATTATCCTAGCGTTGATCGTTATAATGGAACGATAACACATATGGAATAATACGCTGCTAAGAACAAATATATTTATATGTAAATATATAGATTTTAGGAGAATTAATTTAAAGAATATAGAAAAATATAAAATGGGAGAAAAGAAGGACTCGAGTCTCGAGTTTTACCTCGAAACGCCTACGTAGCCTATAGAGATATCATAGTCCACTTAGTTCGTATGCAAATCGAGGGGTGGGATTTATTCCATAAATCCAAACGGGGACTTCTCTTATATATGTGTCTGTGTGTAAAAAATTATTTTTGTTGTGAGAAAAGTGTGAGAGAAGTGCGAGACTTCCCATTTGGAATTTATGAGCAAACCCTTTTTTCTTTTTTTTTGGGTTTTATTTATATGAAAATAAGGGATGTGCGATAACACTAATAAAAATTGTATTAGGATATGTAATATGGAGAGAATAATTGTGCTAAGTAATAAAACAAGTTAATGCGAATTTAGGAGACTTTGGGAAAGTAGGACCTTCTTGAAGATCTTGAGTGTTGGAGATCTGCCCTTGCACTTGGGTGATGATGAAGGGTAGTTAATTCACCAAGTTTGATGAAAGTGAGGGTTGGAAAGGGATTTAGATGTGGAACTCACGCTGACTTCGAGAGAGGTTTTCTATATTTGCTAAGAGTGATGGATTTCAGATCTTGGGTCTCCTTTGCAATGAGGTCAGGACCTCCTTTTTATAGGACCGGGGCATTTTTTATCAGCATAGTCCTGGTCCTGCCAATTGGTATGTTTTTTAGGCAAACTATCAATAGACAAGGTTTGGAATCTGTTGCTTGGCAATTTCTTTCAGGTTCCTTCAGAAAATCTATCGTAGAGCGCAAATCGTTCATCCGAATCACGCACAGGGTGAACTTTGGAAAGGTAATTCAGATACCTTTAAAAGTCTTTGGAGTACTCTTGGGTCCAGGAGTTGACTTCGGGTCAAATGTGGCTCAGAAGCGTTCATCGATCCTTTGGATGGGGATTTATCGAACGCAAATGGATCCTTCGTCCACATGGTAAGTTAGAATCGCGCACGGAGTGGACCGTTGGCAAGGTTAGAAGATGTAATTAGAAATTCCAAAGAGTTTGACTTTCTTTGGGAGGTTGACTTTGATCAACCGAGGCCTGGAAGCGTTCGGTAACCTTTCAGAGTAAAATGGATCATTCGTCTGCATCGTAAGTAAGAATTGAGCCCGGAGCGGACCGTTGGAAATGGGTTTTAGCGCCCTTTCAAGATTCATTTAATCTCAGTCGAGCTGAAGAGTTTGACTTTTGGTCAAATGGAGTCTGGGAGTGCTCGATGGCCTCTCAATCAGTACCCGGGGTATGACTTAGGTTTGTAGTGATGAAGGGAGGTGCTAGGGTCCTAAGGAGAGGTTTAGGGGTACTAGAATGGGGCGTCTACATATCCCCTTGATGGGTGAGTTTGGAATAAGTGATAGCCATCGAATAAACACTACATGATGTCTTTAAAAGAGTATGACCAATTCAGAGGGTCAAGGCCGATTTTGAGGACCTAAGGATGAGGATGACCGATTTTATGGGTCGAGGCCGATTCTGAGGACCTAGGGGGAATACCAGGGGTGATCTAAAGGAAGTGACGAACAAAGATTTAGGTCAATTCTGAGCACCTAAAGCGATTCTGGGGGCGACCAATTCTGCAGGTCGAAGCCAATTCTGAGGGCTTAAATTGTGATGACCAATTTTGCGCGTCGAATCCAATTCTGAGGGATTAGGTTGAGATGACCAATTCTATGGGTTGAATCCAATTCTGAGGGCTTAGGTTGAGATGAAAAATTCTACGGGTCGAAGATAATTTTGAGGGCTTAAGTTGAGATGACCAATTCTGCGGGTCGAAGCCAATTCTGAGGGATAAAGTGGAGATGACCAATTCTGTGGGCTTAGGTTGAGATGACCAATTTTGCGAGTCGAAGACAATTCTGAGGGCTTAAATTGAGATGACCAACTCTGCGGGTCGAACCAATTCTGATGGCTTAGGTTGAGATGACCAATTCTATGGGTTGAAGCCAATTCTGAGGTCTTAGATTGAGATGAAAAATTCTGCAGGTCGAAGCCAATTCTGAGGGCTTAAATTGAGATGACCAATTCTGTGGGTCAAAACCAATTATGAGGGCTTAAATTGAGATGACCAATTCTTTGGGTCAAAGCCAATTCTGAGGGGCTTAGGTTGACATGATCAATTCTGCAGGTCGAAGCCAATTCTGAGGGCTTAAATTAAGATGACCAATTCTACGGGTCGAAGCTAATTATGAGGGCTTAAGTTGAGATAACAAATTCTGCGGGTCGAAGCCAATTCTGAGGGCTTAGGTTGAGATGATCAGTCCAGTGGGTCAAAGCCAATTCTGAGGGCTTGGGTGTGATGTTCTAGGGGAACTCTGTTGGAGAAATAACCTTGTGATTTTGATTTGAGCTGGGGAGTTGATTGCTGGGGAAATCCTCATTTCTTTTGGAGACTTTACCGGGGAATAACCAATTTAATGTTGTATATTCCACTAGGGAAGTGATTAGGTGGTCTAGGGTTTAGACGTATTTCTCAAGGAAATTTGAGACCTTTAGGGAATAGGAGATAATTTGAAGTTCAAGATACTTTAAAGGTCCTCTGGGGACGTTGCCAGGGAGAGATACGCTTGGCCTTTGAGAGTACCACTCGAGAAATAGGGGTTTTGCTTGAGGAAGTATGAAATTTTCTGGCTAAGACTATTCTAAACCCTCCTTGGGATTTTTAGGAATTTTCTGAGGATTTTTTTAGGTTTTTTTGGCATTTTCTGGGAGTTTCTATACGAAAACTAAAGGGGGTGACGGTCGGCATGGTGTGGAGGGTGCCATTCGATAGTGGAACGAACTTTTGGACTACCTCGAGAAGGTAAAAGGTCAGTGATGATCGATAGGTGGGGGTGCAATGCCGATCGGCATGACCCTTTGCCTCCTATAAAAAAAGGGCCGGTTCCCCTCATTTTTCACAGCTTCTTGCCTTCTCTCTTTCTGCAATTTCCTTCTGTGACTCATTCTAGCATTCCGCAATATAAAAAATGGCCACTTTTGTGAGCACTGTGGCACACAAGGAGTGGTTGGTTATTGACGACTGGGCGAATGTGGAGTGGACGGACAAGGCTCCTCTTGCTTTGGGGAGTGAGAACTCGTTTGATGCATTTGAGCCAGTTGCAAATGAGCAGACTTTACTACGGGCGCCTTCGCATCATCGCTCTTCTAGGGTGGTGAACCCTAGTGGTTATGTAGGTAAAAAAATTACCTTAGGCATTCTTTTTTTGTGATTTCCTTCTTTCTTGAATTTTTACAAGGCTTTTCTTTTGACAGTCTGATGTTTCTTTGTCGACTATGTGTGCCCACGGGAAGACGGGGCTTAAGGATGCCTGGGAGCACCTTCCACATGTGGTGCATTGGGTAGTATCGTTAGCAGGCTTTGGGAGGCTGGCGTCTGTGCTGGATGAGATGCCTCGTTCGACGGAAATCTTATGCACTCTGGAGGAGAGGTGGTGGGACATTACCCACACCTTCCATTATGGCTTCGAGGAGATGACTGTGACTCCTATAGAAGTGTATCAACTACTGGGGTTGGATTATGATGGAGAGTAGATAAAGGTGGATCATTCCATGTTGGTGAGACCGGAGGCAGTGCAGGCGGCGCTAGGTGATGTGGGCAGGATAGTATATGGGGACTCTATTCGCATCTCCCTGCTGAGTGAAGTTTTGCTGGGTAGGATGATTGATGTGGAGGGCGGGCTACAGGTGAGACAGATGGCCTAACTATTTATTTTGCTGGTGTTGGAGGGATTTATGGTGGCATCGAGAGGCAACGTTGTCCATTTATGGATTTTTCCATACTTGAGGATGTTTTCGAACATCCCTTTCTATGATTAGGGAGCCTAACTTTGGCGACCCTTTATTTTTCTATCGACGCATTTATCCGGTGATGCCGGTAAACTTTTACTGGAGCCACGTATCTTCTTGAGGTATTGTTTAGTTTGCATATTTTCCTTTTCATGTATTTGCATTTTCCTTGTGCGTCTCTTTTTTATCGCGGATTTTTTATCTTCGGTAGACGTGGTTCTATGAGGTGATAGGGTGTAATACCGAGCTGGTTGATCTGAAGGATGAGACTATTGGGGACTTTTTCCATTTGTATCAGTGGTGGAAGTCCAATCGACAGTCGAGGAAGTCTCTTTCTCTGGAGGTGGTGCGTCAAGTCTTGAATGGCCTAACCAATAATTGGGTAAGATTTTTTTCTCCTTCAGTCCTAGTCTTTGTGTGCTCTAATACTGGAGTGACTTATATCAGTTGGGGATTTTTCAGGTGACCTTTTACCCTTGGTGGTGGTTGTGTAAGACACGGGGTCAACTGGAGTGAATGCGAAGATGAGGCATTTGCTGGTGCATGAGTTTGGCCACTCTTGGTATCTCGGGGATAGGGTGGTTCGATAGATTGCTGAGGAGGAGTTGGTGGTGCCCCTTGCGAGGCCCCCTATGTCTATGAGGCGGGAGTGGCTGTTGCTAGAGGATCCGAGGATCGTAGTGATGATTGGAGAGTCCTATCTATTGTACACCGATACGATTGTGTCGTATGATTATATGGACTTCATGACGAGTTGGCTAATGGAGCCCAACATATATAATGAACTTTCTTTCCCTCTTGCGGGTTCGAGTCATCCAGTGGGGTCCTCCTATAACGGTGGCGGTCTATCCACATCTGCGGTGGCGGCGACTTCAGAGGTCCCCTTTGTGAGGTTCCATACCCCTTCATACAACATCCACCGGGCTTATGGAGGGATGGTTCCTATGTTGCATCGTCCTAATGCAATGGACCGGGAGGGGTTGGTCTTGACAGAGGAGGTCCTTCGTCCTTTGGTATATCTTTTTGTTCTTATCTTTTACTTCTTTTTGGTTTCTTTTGATCTTTTCTGCTTGATACCAATTTTGAATTTTTTTTTACAGCAAGTCAGGGTGTCCAACACTTGGATGAGGGATATTAGGGGCTAGATATCTTCAGTGACAGCCCATATTCGGGACACGATCCCTGTTCCTTCTTTCTTGGTGATGTCTGCCTCATCCGGGGAGGAGTCTGGTTCGGGTAGCGGTGGTGCGTCGTCTCGTCACAGGGGAAAGAGAGCGTGTCGCGGGGATGGGAGTTCTTAGAGAGAGGGGAAGGGTAAGTGAGAGAGAGGGAGAATGTGGGTTCGGGCTGAGTCCCGTTGTTTTTCTACTTTTCTTTCTTTTCCTACAAAAATGATATAACACAGAAAAATATCTATGCAATGCAATGGAGTTTTTTATTATTTTCTATTTGTAATGAATGAATGAATGCATATGCGCTTTTTACTTTGCTGTTGGGATCATAAAAAGAAATAGTTTTTGGAATTTGAAGGAAAGTTTTATTTAAAATGAGAATTTATATAAAGATAGAAGGGGATTTTGAAATTCTGTTGAGAATAACAATATATTTTTATTGAGTTTTCTAATTTTGACAAAATAGGAAAAAGGGAAGTTTATAAAAATAGGGGGTTGTCGATCAGCAAGACCCTTGTCCTGCCTATCGGCAGGTCAGTGCAGTCTAATCAATCAAAGATTCGATTGGTACCCTCTTCAGCCTTTGGTACCTTGTGACGCAGGATTTCCTCCAATTTCTATAGGGGTTATGTTTTTTTGTGAGGGTTTTCAAGTATAAAAAGGGGTAAGGGTGGAGTGCTTTCATCACACCTTCATATTCTATATTTCTTATTCTATGAGATGGCTCTCCCTGGTAGTATTTAGTTTTTCAAATACCTCGAGACTTTGGAGGCAATGTTCTCCTATAACGTCGACTACGATGCTTTTAAGATGCGTCGAGTCTCTTTATGGCGTAATCGGCCCATGGAGTGGAACATGCTGATAGAGGCGGCAAATTTTGGTACCCCAAAGAACATGTATTTAATTTTGGCTTGGAAGAAGTGTGTCCGACTTATGAGGATTTTTGTGTCGTGTTGGGAGTAAATCCTAGTGTGGCGGCAGTTATGCTTGAGTTTTCTCGATCTCCTCAGGAGCTATTGGTTGGACTTCTCTGCGTCTCGCCCTCGATGGTTAGATCCTTAGTTACTGGAGGAATGATTTCCCTTTTAGCGGTGCTACGGTCTGTGCATTTGCAAGAGGTTAGTGATGCGAGATATGCCGGAGCCATCATTCTAGGCTTGATTTCGAAATTACTACTGGTGATTAGGGAACAGCTGGTGGACCCATAACTTGCATCTATTACTTCATGGATGTACTACCGTTGTAATCCTACGGCGATGATACTGGAGGAGACTTTGAATGGCCTGTATACCTGACGAGAAGGTCGTTCGGACTTTTTAAGGGGTAGCTCGGTGATGTTATTCATGTGGTTGTCTGAAAGACTCCGCCTAGTGACTCCTTCGGAATACCCTTTGTCGATTGTACCAAACTTATTTTCGCGCCATTTCAGCAGCATTGGCCTACATATCGAGAGCTGGGAGAACTAGTTTGTGGAGTATGGAGATCTAAATCTGCACTCGTCAGTGCCTCGGTGGGTACAATTGCTGCCTATTCTGGAGCTGGGGGAATGCAAGTACATCCAGCTGGTTGGTCTCAGACATACCTCTTCTTATTTCCCTTGGTAGCTTCTGCGCTAATTTGGATGGGAGCAGGTCGTGACACCTCGGACACTAGATTTCTTTCTGATAAAAGATCAGACAGAGCATCTGCGCATACGGCTTGGCTCTTGTGGGAGAGTCGGCGTCCGTCGACCCATCCTTCTCAGTTTGTTAGGAGATTTTGGCACATACTCAGGGATTATATGAAGTGGTTGTGTAGACGAGTGGTCAGGAAGATGTTGGTAGTGGAGACTGGACAAATGTGGCTTGTCTTATTCGATACCATGGTGGGAGGTGAGGTAGTTTTTCCGAGACTGGTTCGAGCTTATCGATTTATGGAGTGTCTTCGACACTCTATTCAGGAAGGGGAATCTTGGGGACCCAAGGATGTAGATTATGATCATAGGGAGGACTCCTCTGGGAGCTATGGGTAGGACTCTTTGAGAGTTTTTTTTTGTATTGGGGAATAAATTTGGGAATTTATTTGGCATTTTAGGAAGGTAGGGGGAAGGGAGTTATCCATTCCTTATGTAATTGCACAGTAACTTCTTATTAGTGAGATAAACAAGTTTTTTATCATCTAACTGTTCCTTTGGATGAATTTTGTATTTATATATACCAATCGCTAAGCCGTGCATAATCCTTTTGTTCAAGTATATATTAGAATGAACTGTCGTTCTCGGAGATAAGAAAAGAATAGTTTTTTTGTGAAAAAGAAGGGGTCGTGCTCACATAAGATATATGAGCTGCCTATGTATCTTTGGGGGTTTTTGAAAGGTTTTAATTTTATTCTGAAAATTTTTCTTGCAGAGGATTAGGCCCACATAGTTCTGGGTAGAGGGAAATGAAGATTGGATTTTTAGAATAGAAAGGAGAAGAGAAGAGTCATAGCACGCTGAGTTTTCGACTTAGGGGTAAAATTTCTTAAGACGATCAAGGTTGAATGGATGATCCGTCTCTTCTCCATCTAATTAGGTGAGCATGGCGGCACCGCCGGATAAGATCTTCTTGATGATGTATGGGCCGCTCCAATTAGGCTTCAAATTACCTTTGGGTCTCAGATGGGCTCTACTATTTCTTTGAGGGCTAAATTCCCCTCTCGTACACCACAGTCCTTGACTTTCTTATTGAATGATCGCGTTATACAACGATGGTACCCTTGTATGTGGTATAGATCTTTCAATCGCCTTTCATCTAGGAGGGCTAGATCTCCAAGATGGATTTGGTACAAGTCTTCTTCGCTGACCTTGCCTTCAAGCATGATGCACAACGAGGATATTTCCAGCTCCACGGGTAGGACTTCTTCCATATCGTAGACTAGAGAGTAAGGGGTATCCCCAGTAGAGGTTCGATAGCCCCAGAGGGCGTATGGGATTCGGTCGGCCCAATCTCGACAACTTTCGGTCATCTTACTAATGATGGCTTTGAGGTTCATGTTGTCGGCTTCGACTTCACCATTGGTTTGAATTCGATAGGGAGAAGATTCGTGTCTCTGAATCCTATACTCGTTGATCACTTATATGACTTCTGCCTCAAAGTGCATACCATTATCTGACACAAACTCGTGCGAGACCCCATATAGGCAGATAATGTTTTTCTTGATAAATTGGGCCTCTTTCTTAGCATTCAGGACTGCGTATGACTCAGCTTCGACCCATTTAGTGAAGTAATCAATGGCAACTAGGATAATTCATGCCCGTTGGAAGCCTTGGGTGTAACTTTCCCTATTGTGTCGATACCCCGGGTGGAGAACGGCGAGGGAAAAGTCATAATATATAACTCTCGCAGAGGCATGTGTTGAGGGATGGAAAATTATTAGCATTTGAGGCAACTTTGTACATAAGCGATGCAATCCTGGATCATGGTGGTCCAGTATTAGCCTTGTCGGATGATGTTCTTGGCAAGCATGTGACCGTTCATGTGGGGCCCGCATTCCTTACTGTGGATTTTCTGCATTACCTCTTTAATGTCAGCCGCTTCGATACAGTGTAGATGGGTTCCATCAAAGTTTCTGTTGAATAGTGATTTGTGATAGATGATGTATTGGGTGGCCAGTCTTTAGAGGTTTGCCCGGTCTTACTTATTAGAACCCTTGGGATACCTAACATGCTTGAGGAGGTGTCAGATATCATAGTACCAGTAATTGGATAGCTCGAGATCTTCTTTGGTGATGAGCTCAATATGGAAGCAGTGGGTTGGTTTGTCTTGCTTTTGAACTAGGAAGGGGGCCATCGTTATTCCTTAGGTCATGTCGACCATGGAGGCTAAGGTAGTAAGGGCATCGGCTAGGTTATTCTTTGCTCAAGGTAGGTAGTGGAAGGTGATATCTTAGAATTGGGAGTCTAGTTCTTCTAAATGGTCATGGAAGGGGTGGAGTTTCTCGTCCTTGACCTTTCACTTTCTGAGTTGTTGACCGATGATGAAGGAAGAATCCCCATAGACATCTAAGCATTAAATATATTTCTTGAGAGCAATTTAAAGGCCTACCGTACACGCCCCGTATTAAGTCATATTGTTGGTGTAGGGGAAATCCAACTTGATGGCAATGGGAGTGTGGGAGTCATCTGGGGCGATTAGAAGTATCCCAATGCCATATCTCATTTTTTTGGCAGCGCCGTCAAAGAACATTTGCCATCGAAAGTCGTCTTGGGAAGCGGAGAGGATGTTTTCATCTGGGAATTTGGAGATCCAGTTGTCAGCTTCTTCCATGGGGTAGTCAGCGAGGTAGTCAGAGATGGCTCTTCCTTTCATGGTTTTCTACGTGACGTACATGATGTCAAACTTGGCTAGGAACATCAACCACCAGGCCATTCGGCTAGATAAGGTGGCCTTCTCAAGGAGGTACTTGATGGGGTCCATTTGGGATACAAGTTTGATGGGGAAGATGAGCATGTAGTGTCACAACTTTTGGGTCACCTAAACAAGTGCGTCACATGCCTTTTCCAAAGAAGTTTAGTTGGCTTCGTACCCAGTTAATTTGCGACTCGCGTAATAGATGACTCTTTCTTTGCGAGAATCTTTAAGGTATTGGGCTAGCAAAGCCCCAGCTATAGTGTCGGTTATGGTTAGGTATAGGAAAAAGGGAAAACCATGCTGTAGTGGCATGAGTACCGAAGGTTGGGTTAGATATTATTTGATTCGGACAAAGGCTTCTTGGCAAGCCTCATTCCAATCCTTGGTTGAATCCTTTCAGAGGAGTATGAGATAGGTTCGCATATGGAGGTTACTTTGCTGATGAACCGTCTGATGTATTGCAATTTCCCAAGGAAACCTCGGACTTCTTTCTCTTTTTGGGGAGGGGGAATCTTAAGTATGGATTTCAGTTTGGTAGGATCTGCTTCTATCCCTTTCTCACTGACCATGAATCCCAAGAGTTTTCCCTTTGTAACGCCGAAGACATATTTTTGTGGATTGAGTCTCATCTGATACCGTCGTAGTCGTTTGAAGAACTTTTGGAGGGTGGGAACATGACCTTTTCTAGTTTTAGATTAGATAATCATATCATCCACATAGATGTGACACCCCGCCTAATAAAATATCGGGTGATCAACCCTATACCAAATTCAAAAAGGAGTATCATATGGTTCATTCTCAGCATCATTATCGAAAACCAATTCAATTACTAATAACCTATTAGGCTGGCATCAAAATTTTAATTAACTAATCTTTTTAACCAAACCATTCAAATAAATCAATTCCAACAGTTTATATGCAACAACTGAAATGAAATAAAATAACCGAACACTTGGTACAATATAACTCAACCAAATCGATGTCTCACTTAAAGGTGGTAAAAGAATCATTGAGTTAAGTTGGGCCATCAGCCCGAATATTTCTACAATACCTCCTATCTAGATCTCAATGATAGAAGTGTCAATAATAAACCTTCTTGCATCCAGAGCTACTGTAGCAAATGTTTGACTCGAAGGAATCATCATCCAGGCATCTCTGTGTCTAGACACCTAATATATATACATATATAGCAAGAGAGAAAAATAGAGAAACGGGTTAGAGCCCGAGTTTTGAAAATGTTTTAGCAAATGCTTAAATGATATCTCTCATATTTAAATTGGTCTCACACTCTCATGAGATACTCCTCACCCCTATTCTAATAGTGAACAACTATCGCATACCTTTTAAACAACTTAGTTAATCTACCCTGCCTAACTAATTCATTTCACCCATCTTCTAAAAATCCTCATAAACCTGAGGACTAAACTTCTCTACATTCCTAACATTGCACTACATTCGTGCGTGGGGTGTCTCGTGAAGCGAAATCCAAAAGAGGAACCCCTAATATTTATCTCTAAACAATTCTAGCCTTAATTTTTCCCATTTTCGGTTTGATTTCCAAGGCTAACGATTTCAATATCGGAATTGATTCCTTAACAAAATCATCAAAACTTCAAAATAAATCAAAAAAATATGCAGTTAGTGCCCACGTGACCATATCGAAAAGATCTAGAACTTTCATGTTTTGACCAAGAGCTGAATCAATTATCTTCGTCGCTGAATTGACCCCACAAGTTGTTGCATTACTGTTCACTATCTTCTCCAAATTACAAATCTCCATTAATGCACCTCCAAGCTTTTTACCTTCTCTCCCATCAGCATCCAACCTCAACCAACAATATATCCACACATAAAAATGGTTCTAATCATCCTAGAACTAATAATCAACAACTAATTTCAATAAATTCTTAAGTTTCTCAAATTAGATATTAATCGGGTTTTACGCGTTCTAACTTCCGAAACCCCCGTTTTGATTCATGAAAACCCAGCCCAAAAATCTTTATAGTTTTTACACACCAACTATAATATGAAAAATAAACACACTTAATCATAAAAGCAATTTAAACACTTGCCTCGTGGATAAAATCCGACAATCCCGAGTCGAATCTCGCGGAATTTGGCAGGAAATCCCCTTCTTTCTTGTATCAACCCGTATTTTTGACGATTTAAATAATTATGTGATTAATTATTATTATTATGGGAATAATTATGCGATTAATTATTGTTGTTGGATTAATTAAATTAAATGTGAGAAATTAATTTGTTATTAATCCGGATTTAAATAATTATTAACTAGCGTGCCAAGGGTTAATACTTATTGTTGTGAACTATTGAATATTACTATGTGATATGTAATATGGAATTATGATATTTGATAAATTATCGGAAGTGAGAAATATGACGGTTTGGTAATTTAAGTCTGTCACACGTGTGAGTCGTGTCGGGACAAATTAAATGGAATAAAAAGAGAATTTATTCTTAGTAACTCGTATGGTCATTTTGAGTGCTCCATTGAATCCGGAAGGGTCGAGATAGTCAAAATAGTATACTCGGGTGTTTAGTTTGGGTCCCGGGGCGATTTTAAGCCTAACCGGCACCCCGTAGGGGTAGTTTTGTAATTTGGATTTTTGGGCTAAATTAATGGACGAAAATTGGGATTAATTATATCAACTAAGGAAAGTTCATTAGGGTTAACAGGTTACACAAATCAAGAATGGCCATGGAGGGTGTGAGAGAGAGCCAGATTTTAAGAGAGAATGCTCGTTTGGCGTCACCTTGCACAACCGTGACCACCAATGCGTAGATCGAGAAGAGAGGAACGCGCACATACCAACATCACCAACGGATCAGACCGTCATATTCGAGGAAAGTGTTTATTACTTGCATTCTTTTAGCAATAATCATGCTCATGTTAGTCTAGGTGGAATTAATCATGATTTATATGTTAATTGGATGAAAATTGGAGAATTAAATTATGATTAAGGATTGGTTTAATTAGTGGATGAATTTCCTTCATGTATGTAGAGGATTAATCAAGGAATTTGATTATATATTGATTAACGAATATGGGTTGATTAGGTTCTTTAATTGGAAGTTTGGAAACTAGGGTTCATGTGAATTAATTTGGGGGTTTTATGAAATTATGATGATTAATGACGAGTTAAGGATTTTAGGATGATAGAAATGATCTATAACCTGTTAGGGGTTGATGGGTATTGATGATGAGTTGTTGGGAATCGAACCTTAGAGGTTTTTAGGTTCAAAAATGGTGAAAATGTTGAAGTTTGGTGAAGAAGACTAATAGTGCAATCTCGCGCGATCTCACGCGAAGTGGTTCAAACGAGATGGGGATCTCGCGCCAAGTGGTTCAAACGAGATGGAGATCTCGCGCGAAGACGTTCGAGCGAGATGGCATCTCGCGTGAAGTCGCTTGAGCGACACGTGAAAGTCGTTCAAACGACAACCCTTCTGGTTCGAGCGATAGAGGGAATTTTTGGAAATTTTCTCAATGTTTAGTTTTGAGTTTGCCAGTTTATTGGGGTGAGGGAAACTAGAAAATAGTAAATTCAAATAAAAAGGAATTTTGGAAAAAGTATGTGGGAATTAATACTTTAATTATTTCGGTATAGAGATAATGTACCTTGGAGATTACGAGAGAGATAGTAATCTAATTATATATACTATACGTAGTAATGAGGTTAAAATACGAATGGGGAGTATATATGTAGGTTGGAGAAATACCTATAAATTATAATAGGATGTGTGTATGCCTATTATGTGATATTATTATTATTAAGTGTACTAATGGGTGATAACCCAGGGGTACAAAAATGATTATTGGTAGGCGCACTAATGGGTGATAACTCGGGGGTGCTGAATTATTATTGATAAGTGCATTAATGGGTGCTAACCCGGGGATACAATATTCTATTGGTAGGCGCACTAATGGGTGATAACCCGGGGGTGCTGAATTATTATTGGTAGGTGGATTAATGGGTGTTAACCCGGGGATGAATGATTTTCTGGAGATATGCACTAATGGGACTTAGCCGGGGGTGCAGGATTAGTATATATATATATATATATATATATATATACATATATATATGGACTTGTGAATATTGCTACTGTGCGAAATTAGTAGACTTGGTAATAATAATAATTGTTACATTGCACCAAGTGGTCTTAACCTAAGGGTGCAGGATTAGTGTATATATATAGGGATGATGAGACTATATATATGTATGAGTGTACTTGGGAAATTTTCTACTTCGTGAGACTAGTAGATAAAATGAAAATGAGAAGTAAAATAATATTAGTGAATAAAAGATTTAACCCTTCAAACGGTGAATAATGAAATTTCGTATGTGAGATAAACTATCTGAATAGCGTATTGTATGGGCGATACGGGAATACTACTAGTGAGCATAGTTAGTATTAGTATGGTTTCTGAATAGTTAGACTGGGAGGTATAACAAGAGGGAAATTAGATGTACGTTAGGCGTGCACAATAGACGAGAGGTGAGAAACTCATGTGAGAGTTCGATAACTAACATGCGTATAAGACTTGTTTTAAAAACCAGTTTTAAATACTTGCTAAAATATTTTTACACATCGGGCTCTGACCCGTTTCTTGTATCTCTCCTCTTTTTTGCTATATATATGTATTATATCAGGTGCTCAGCCACAAGAGTATCAGATTTAGAGATTTGGATTGCTTGACGTGCTGCCGCTGTTGTGGAAGTTGTAGATCCTTGCAGTAGACGCATCTATCCTTTCCATTCAATTTCATCTAGACTTCTTGTTTAGGGCATATGTCGCCCACTTCTAGTTCTTTCATCAGAGATATTGTATTCAGTTCATTGTATGGTTTGGAGTTTTGAACTAGAAGGTTTTATCCAGTCTTATTTATTTCAGTACTTGATTCATGTTTAGTATTTATTTACATTCCTATGTGTGGTGAATGGTTTATATTTTAAAATTGAAAGAAGTGGATTTACTTGGTTTTATTAAATTGGAAATGTTTTGACACCTAGCTTAATTTTATAATAGGTGATTAATATGTTAAAAAGTTTTTCGACAGTGATCCTTAGAATGAACCAACTGAATATCATGTTTTAAATTAGTAGATGACTGATCACCCTATATTCAATTGTGCGGGGTGTCACAGGTGGTATCAGAGCATCAGGTTCTAGTGTCCATAGGATCTGTGTGGCTTATTTCGTTTCAATGTATCGTTCTTTGATGTAGAGTCTTATGATAGGATTGTTGTGTTCCCTTACGTATGCGACTTACGTTATCCTGCTACGAATTATAATGGATGTGACTCATTATTCAAAATTCAGTGTGATTCGAACCCCAAATATTTTAGAACGACCAGCGAGGGACGTAAGAAGAACTGCAGGAGGAAAAGCTCAACATAAGACATAGAGCAGTCGGGTAAGAGTGATTGGGACAAAAATCACAATGATAATTACTTAAGTAAGAGATAGTAAAATTGTCACTCGGGAACTGTGGGTTCCCAGGACACAGTCATAGATAACGGTGGAGTGAATTTAGGGCCACCTAGAATAGTCGATAAAGGGAGAATCAAAGGGAATCCTTTGAAAACCCATCGATGAAGATGCAGAAAAGAAAATGAGAAAGTGTAACAGACCAGCGGAGTTAGAAAATTCGAAGGCAATTGTGTAGAGTGGGGCATGACGACACTCATAATTAAATTTGGAGTTAAAAGTTATAGCTCTTAGGAGCATCATGTAGTGATTAGAGGCAATCACCATATATGAAGAAGTGTGTTTGAAATTTAGAGAGAAATTTGAGTACGATTTGACTGTGAAGTCTTCCATTCGGTGTGGTAACAAAATATGAGGGAAATTTTGATGTTTAGCACAATGGGTAAGATATAAACTGATCGTGAGAGAGAGGTTGAATTGCATAATGAACTTCGTGCCTGGTAGAGGGGTATAAATTATACAAAGGGTTTATAGTTGATAAAGGACCCGTGAGTAGAATACCAATATGGATGAGAAATCCAGATAGGATGACTAATGTTGATGTCATCAAAGTTATACAGTTTCTAGTGATTGTAGTCCTTCCAAGAGAATGGAGTAAAGAGGGTTAACGAACCTGCTGAAGAGCAGAAATCGAATTTAACGGTGTTAGTGAAACCCCAGTGAAAGTATACCCAATAGGGAACTCGGTTAGATGATTTTAAGTGATTAACTTCAAGAGGACGATGAAGTCAATCAGGCTGTAGAGGCGAACCATAGTTCCGAATAGCTAGCGTAGCCAAAGGGACAATGGAAGAATAATAGTGAGTTGAGACTGTCGGTCCGAGAGAAGGACATTCCCAAAATGGTCAGTGGGACCATTGACGGGGAAATGGTTCGTGAAGTTTTCCTTATTTGAAGGAAGTAGAAGTACAAGTATTGCAGGTTTCCACAATTGAGAAGTGAGGCTAAAGAGATTAGAAATGGTAAACCGTGCCGGTTAGGCATAACAACTGGAGGAGCGAGACTTCCAACGAGAGAATTTGGGGTCATGAGAATTAAGCCCAGGAAATTTATAACCCGAGAGTGATGAGTTCATTCTGGACCAGTAGAGTCTTCGTTAATAGAAGCATACCGTATTACAGGGTCTACGGGACCCGAGATGTAAACGGGAGTGCAATAAAGCTATAATTGAGGACTGAAGAGTTTGGGCCAACGTTTCAATAATGGGCACGAAATCCACATGATGGAATAAATTATCCGTGATGAGAGAGGACAACCATAGGATGAAATCCTAGGATGTATGACGATTGTAGATGTTCATGGGTCGTGATGGCAGCCACGTGCTCAGACCCTGTGATTTGGCGAGACTGGTGAGGTTTTGCTTCTTCCTTGTGAGTAAAGGATAGATTCTAGTGACACAGGTGTGCCACAACTTTTATGTAAATTGGAAACCCTAAACTTCGCATGCGGGTCGAGTTTAGTGGGAACGTTAGTTTAAACAGTCTTGTTACAAATGTATTTCTGGTTGTTAGCAGAGCATTTTGACGATTGCTCGTGAGTGAACCAGGCGGTCCCTAAGAATGTGTTTTGTTATTATAATTTACTACTGCAGTGAGTCAGCTTTAGTAGAGTTTATTATGGTAATGTGTAGTGATTAATTACAGTATGGTTAAACGATAGTAAATATGTAGTGTTATGACTGTCGTGCCGGATACTCCGAAAGGAGTGATCTTAGTTTTGTGCGGCGCCACCTAAAATAGGGTTGGGCCCAGATATGAGTATATATGAAACTTTCATGGTATTATAGACCTCAGTGAGTGTAGTGTCTAATTATATGTGATTCCCGAGCATAGGGATTTATTTGTCTGTTAAGACTTAGAATACATTGTGTTCTTATCGAGCGGCAAAATATAGCTCGTTATATATTTATAGCGCCAAGTACTTGGGATAATTAGGGCGCCATGCTTCATGTTACCTTTTAAGGACATGAGAGTGGACAAGTAAACTTTTGTGTCATAATACGTAGATTGTGGAAAAGTACATAGTGGGTACTGAAGGCCTTACGGACCTCAACAACCGACTAGGTTAGATAGTAGTGTATCGGGGGGGTTCCTTGTTTGGATTTTGCTTTACGAGACATCCCACGCATGAAACTAGCAAACGTCGGGAGTTAGAGAAAAGTTTAGTCGATAGTACATAAGTTTTGTATGTGGAATTATTATGTATATAATGGAATATGATTGAGAGTTGATAATTCTTTTATAACTTAAGGCCATTAGAGTAGCCTGGCCTTAGTTTTTTTCCGGAATAGATGAATAATGCCATTGAAGGATTGATTAAGTTTTGACTAGTGGGGTGGTTGAGTGTACCCCTACCACATCAGCATACCGAGTGTACAAGGATTGAGGTAAGAATATTTTATGTCTTTTGTATAATGATGCGTGAGGCATAGGGTGTATGGGCGCCTTGGGTGATTGAATCAGGTAGTGGATTATGATTAGCATGTGAATTCGATAACATGTAGTCGGGTAAGATGAAGCTTATTAACGGAGTTTTGTCAGATACTTACGTTTCAAGATGAATTGAAGTTATTCAAGAGAGTATAAAATGTATCAGAATACAAACAACAGTGGTGATGGGTTACGAAGTAGGTTAATATTGCAAGGATAGTCCTGCAGTGGGACACCTGACGGATTGAAAAATGGTGGACAATTCGAAACCGGTAGGGGCTCCTTCCACTAGAGAATGGAAGAGTATCCACAAGGATCTTCTCATGTAGCTGAGATGGTGAGATTATAGGTACTAAGATGCGATTGAGTACGGCCTAATACCCACAAAGGGATGGCCAGGATAAGCGGTCTAACAGGATGCGGGAGAGAAAATTTTATGTGAACCCTGAGATCTTAGAGGAGGGCGGGAGAAGTACCTTCCACTAGTGGAATTTGTGTCCAAATAACTCCTATAAGTTCATGTTCGGGAAGAGTGCCAATAAAAGTATGGCATGGTAAACTTTATTGTTGTCCTACTTGATGGTTAAAGGTGAAGGACCAATTATGATTACAAATGTCGAAGAAGAATCGATATTATCGTATATATTGTGGGTGAAATATATATTGTACAACGAATTTACTTGTATGCACGACACGAGAAAGAGTCGTATGTATATGAAATGAGGATATATATACTAATGTGCAAATAGTAGAAGGCTAGATAGTGAATATCTAAAACATTGTTGAAGTACTGAAACTTAAGCAGAAAGGCTTGGGCAAGAGCCTATATGACAGGGTAACCTGGAGTTTAAAGCAAACACATGTGTAGTGTTCATTATTAAGGGTATTCGATAGCGTACTATATGGGTGGTACGGAGTATCTTATTTGTAAGCATTGGGATGCGATGCGCAATATTTTTACAGCGTTGTCTGTACCTGGTATACTTTTTCCGAATTTCGGGACGAAATTCCATTGTAAGGGGAGAAGTATGAAATACCCCGTATTTTTGACGATTTAAATAATTATATGATTAATTATTATTATGGGAATAATTATGCGATTAATTATTGCTGTTGGATTAATTAAATTAAATGTGAGAAATTAATTTGTTATTAATCCGGATTTAAATAATTATTAACTAGCGTGCCAAGGGTTAATACTTATTTTTGTGAACTATTGAATATTACTATGTGATCTGTAATATGGAATTATGATATTTGATAAATTTTCGGAAGTGAGAAATACTACAGTTTGGTAATTTAAGTCTGTCACGCGTGTGAGTCGTGTCGGGACTAATTAAATGGAATAAAAAGAGAATTTATTTTTGGAAACTCGTATGGTCATTTCGAGTGTGCCATTGAGTCCGGAAGGGTCGAGATAGTCAAAATAGTATACCCGGGTGTTTAGTTTGGGTCC
Organism: Sambucus nigra; assembly: GCA_949130495.1. Classification (NCBI taxonomy): domain Eukaryota; kingdom Viridiplantae; phylum Streptophyta; class Magnoliopsida; order Dipsacales; family Adoxaceae; genus Sambucus; species Sambucus nigra. The sequence continues at coordinate 278,433,567 of OX422215.1, read as the reverse complement.
CGGGGCGATTTTAGGCCTAAATGGCACCCCGTAAGGGTAGTTTTGTAATTTGGATGTTTGGGCTAAATTAATGGACGAAAATTGGGATTAATTATATCAACTAAGGAAAGTTCATTAGGGTTAACAGGTTACACAAATCAAGAATGGCCATGGAGGGTGTGAAGGAAAGCCAAATTGCAAGAGAGAAGGCTCGTTTGGCGTCACCTTGCACAACCGTGACCAGCAACGCGTAGATCGAGAAGAGAGGAACGCGCACATACCAACATCACCAACGGATCAGACCATCATATTCGAGGCAAGTGTTTATTACTTGCATTCTTTTAGCAATAATCATGCTCATGTTAGTCTAGGTGGAATTAATCATGATTTATATGTTAATTAGGTGAAAATTGGAGAATTAAATTATGATTAAGGATTGATTTAATTATTGGCTGAATTTCCTTCATGTATGTAGAGGATTAATCATGGAATTTGATTATATATTGATGAACGAATCTGGGTTGATTAGGTTCTTTAATTGGAATTTTGGAAACTAGGGTTCATGTGAATTAATTTGGGGGTTTTATGAAATTATGATGATTAATGACGAATTAAGGATCCTAGGATGATAGAGATGATCTATAGGGGTTGATGGGTATTGACGATGAGTTGTTGGGAATCGAACCTTAGAGGTTCTTAGGTTCAAAAATGGTGAAAAATGTTGAAGTTTGGTGAAGAAGACGAACAGTGCAATCTCGCGCGATCTCGCGCGAAGAGGTTGAAACGAGATGGAGATCTCGCGCGAAGTCGTTCGAGCGAGATGGCATCTCACGTGAAGTCGCTTGAGAGACACGTGGAAGTCGTTCAAACGACTACCCTTCTGGTTCGAGCGACAGAGGGAATTTTTGGGAATTTTCTCAAAGTTTAGTTTTGAGTTTGCTAGTTTATTGGGGTGAGGGAAACTAGCAAATAGTAAATTAAAATAAAAAGGAACTTTGGAAAAAGTATGTGGGAATTAATACATTAATTATTTCAGTATAGAGAGAATGTACCTTGGAGATTACGAGAGAGATAGTAATCTAATTATTTATACTATACGTAGTAATGAGGTTAAAATACGTATGGGGAGTATATATGTAGGTTTGAGAAATACCTATAAATTATAATAGGATGTGTGTATGCCTATTATGTGATATTATTATTAAGTGTACTAATGGGTGATAACCCGGGGGTACAAAGATGATTATTGGTAGGCGCACTAATTGGTGATAACCCGGGGGTGCTGAATTATTATTGATAAGTGCATTAATGGGTGCTAATCCGGGGATACAATATTCTATTGGTAGGCGCACTAATGGGTGATAACCCGGGGGTGCTGAATTATTATTGGTAGGTGCATTAATGGGTGCTAACCCGGGGATGCATGATTTTCTGGAGATATGCACTAATGGGACTTAGCCGGGGGTACAGGATTAGTATATATAAATGTATAGGGATGATGTGACTATATATATATATATGGACTTGTGAATATTGCTACTGTGTGAAATTAGTAGACTTGGTAATAATAATAATTGTTACATTGCACCAAGTGGTCTTAACCTAAGGGTGCAGGATTAGTGTATATATATAGGAATGATTAGACTATATATATGTATGAGTGTACTTGGGAAATTTTCTACTTTGTGAGACTAGTAGATAAAATGAAAATGAGAAGTAAAATAATATTAGTGAATAAAATATTTAACCATTCAAACGGTGAATAATGAAATTTCGTATGTGAGATAAACTATCTGAATAGTGTATTGTATGGGCGATATGGGAATATTACTACTGAGCATAGTTAGTATTAGTATGGTTTCTGATTAGTTAGACTGCGAGGTATAACAAGGGGGAAATTAGATGTACGTTAAGCGTGCACAATAGACGAGAGGTGAGAAACTCATGTGAGAGTTCGATAACTAACATGCGTATCAGACTTGTTTTAAGAACCAGTTTTAAATATTTGCTAAAATATTTTTACACATCGGGCTCTGACCCGTTTCTTGTATCTCTCCTCTCTTTTGCTATATATATGTATTATATCAGATGCTCAGCCACAGGAGTATCAGATTTAGAGATTTGGATTGCTTGACGTTTTGCAGCTGTTGTGAAAGTTGTAGGTCCTTGCAGTAGACACATCTATCCTTTCCATTCAGTTTCATCTAGACTTCTTGTTTAGGGCATATGTCACCCACTTCTAGTTCTTTCATCCGAGATATTGTATTCAGTTTATTGTATGGTTTGGAGTTTTGAACTGGAAGGTTTTATCCAGTCTTATTTATTTCAGTACTTGATTCATGTTCAGTATTTATTTACATTCCTATGTGTGGTGAATGGTTTATATTTTAAAATGGAAAGAAATATATTTACTTGGTTTTATTAAATTGGAAATGTTTTGACACCTAGCTTAATTTTATAATAGGTGATTAATATGTTAAAAAGTTTTTCGACAGTGATGTTGAGAATGAACCAACTGAACATATTGTTTTAAATTGGTAGAGGACTGATCACCCTATATTTAATCGGGCGGGGTGTCACATTTCTTCTCTTCTCTTTCTTCTTCTTTCTTCTCCTCTTGTTCTCTTCTCTTTCTCTCTACTATGGCTAAAATGTGAGAGAAATGAGGGTTCTCCCCTTATAAATCCCGAAATTGGGTATATACCCAATTGTAAAATGACTCGTGTACTCAATTGTGAGTCCCTACTAGTCCAAAAATCCCCGAAACCCAAACATTACCCCCCGATACTTCATTTTAACTATTTTGGCCATTTCGAAACCAACCGCGCACTCGAAATCTCAATCCGAGTCACTTAACTAAAATTAACTAATTAAACCCAACACATTCCAATACGCATTTTTTCCAATTAAAATATTATCCTTTGTCGCTTTACCCAACTACGACACGTAATTAAAATAAACCCACTCATATTCTTAGTCTCGTAAGAAAATATAATCCATGTAAATATTAATCTGACACTTGCAAACTAATATTTACTATTTAATTTATAATTCTTAATTATTAAATTTATACTTATAAATTCCAAAATTACTATTCACATTAATTTCCTCTAATTACCAAATTATGCCACTTAAGAAATTTAAATATCTACAAAAGTACGGGGTATTACATTCTCCCCCCCCCCCCCCCTTACAACGGAATTTCGTCCCCAAAATTTGGATACGACCGGTACTACCAACCTAGGATCGCTATTCACACTTTATTCTGGTACACACAAGTCGAAAGGTACTTAGCCAAATGGTACCCTACCATATGCTCGTTCACGGTACCCACTTATATCAAGATTTATACTTTAACGCATTAGCTTAACAGGAAGCTTATATTCTACAACACGACCTCGGTCGTAAGGTTGACTCTAATAACGTCACATCGTACCTAGCGTTTCTATTTCCGCATATGAAGAAAACGAGTCTATACTCGTCCCTCTAACTTATTAATCCCATCGAATATCCGTTACTAGGCGTCCACTCATCTACATCAGGATATCTAATTTATTTACACTAATGCTCAACTACTCTCGTCAGTCTCATCGCTTAGCTTGGGCGTGCTACCTCTTATTGCACCTATATAATTGGATTCTTTCATACCCCATACGATATTCCATCCGACGAACTCTAATCTCATTTATAACTTCCCCAAATCATAATATCCATCTTTATATACTACACCCTTTCCATTTCGGGTGGAATATAAAATCAACTTGCCAAGGTGTCCACACACCCTTTAATCCGTGCTTATCAGCACACTATTGCAAACATCAAAGACGTAACACTCTCTCTAAAAATAGAACTCATTTTCTTTTTGGCCTGGTGATAACACCTGGGCATTCCTAACCCGAATAATTCGAAATTGAATTCTTCCTATATCTTCTCCGCTTTCCCTACTGACCTTATCTCTTAATAGTTATAAGATTGGTGTGTTTTTCTACACACGAAAAATGAGTACAATCCTAACTATATCCCTAGTGCCCAAGACCTCTCTCAACTTCTGACATTTGCTCGATTTCATGCGTGGAATGTCTCGCAAAGCAAAATACAAACAAGGAACCCTCCCGTTACACTACTTCCTCGCATCGTTGGTCATTGAGATATAACGGCCTAAGGTACACCATCGGGATGTTCTAAATCCTTCCTCGTAATCGTACTAACGCGCTTCTACATCTATGTCCTTCCATTTCAGCGAAATAGAAAGTATAACTAATCGAGGCGTCTACTCTCTGCAAAAGTTCTACGAACATTATACCCAAAACATATTTCCTCTAAATTTTCCTTCTCTCGAATGCCTGGTTATAAGCCTCAAATCAATTTCCTTCACCTTGCCTCAACCACATACTTGCGATGAGAGAAACATTTCTAGTGCTTTTCCCCAACACATCTACTTATCATTAGCCCCTTATCATCACATGACTCTTAGCTAATTTATCATCAAAACCAACATCCTAGCATACAATAACTTCAACTCCTCAAAGTTCCATCTAAACATATAATAATTGGCGAGCTCAACCTGTATCCAGGTGAGATATCGCAAAAACAACTAGTTCCACCCTATAACCGTAGATAGGATAGTCTTGCAATCATTATCCTGTTATCGCTCCGACTATTCAAAAATATATTATGAAATCATTACTCATAAATATATATACTATTGGCACCCCACATAAAATCTATGGTGCTGGCATACTTTGCTATCAACTCCTCGTATCTCTCGTACTTAAGGAAATACTAGTCCATAATCACTATAGAATTGTCTTAACACAATACAGACAAAATGGAGGTGAAGCGTAGTTCTAAGTCACTAAGAGGTTAGAACATACCCCTCACGTCTCTTAGGATCGTCTGACTATCATTCTCAGATAGCCCGTACCATGGAATCCTATGTTCTAGGGTACAAGTCAATATTCCCCATAAAGGTCACATCGAGATAAGACTATCCCGATGCGTCAACCTATGTGATAGCAAGTAGCACGGGTATGATTATTCACAAATAGAATATTTAGTATAAGCGCACAGTCACACGGCCATATATGTAAATATTCACATTTTCCAATTAAGTTCGCCCACGACCCATAATAATATTTTTTTAACCGTACTTAATACAATCTCACCCAATTATTACGCATAAAGGATTCATCTCTTTTATTCTCGATTATAATCATTTCATAATTACTTCATATACCCTCTATAATATTACCAAATACTTCCACAAAGCTCAAATTACACACACGAATCTAGGGTTAACAAAATACCGCGAATTTATCTAACCATACAAAATATACCTCCTTCACCCGAGGCGAAACTCATAACAACATTCTTGCCAGTTACCCTGGCTGCTCCAAATGGTTCTCGAACGCAGTACACTTGTCTTAATCGGGCCCAAAACTACTTTGTTCACTGTCGAAACCTGACCGTTCCTCATGTGCATAATTTAGGAATTGCATTCTCTTCATTTCTTATAAATCAAGGAACTCGCGGTTAAAATAGTCCGTAAGATTCCTTGATGAGCAAAACATTCTGCTCCCTCAAATATGGTGACCAACGTTCCCACCTCGACTTCCTTGTGAATTAGATCAACTAGGATGGTTGTGGAAGCCCTCATGTACGTAGCCCTAACATTATTGATTCCAAATGGAATAACAGTGTAGCAAAAGGTTCCCCACGGTGTGATGAATGCAGTTTTTTCTTGGTGATTTGGGTGCATTTTGATTTGGTTGTATCCGGCAATCCCGTCGACGAATGACTTAAGAGTATGACTGGCTATGTTGTCCACAATCATATTGATATTGGGTAACGGGTAATCATTCTTTGGAGAGGCTTTATTCAAGTCCCGACAGTCTACACACATCCGAACTTTTCCTCCTGATTTCCGCACAGGCAGTATGTTGGCTAGCCATGTGGGATATTCGATCACACGAATGAACCCCACATTCAGCTATTTGACCACTTCTTCTTTTACTTTGAGTAACCATTTGGTGTGGATCTTTCTCATCTTTTGTTTAACTGGCTTCTAATCTGGGAGAGTGGGGATATCATGTTGAGCTATTTTGGGATCAATGCTGGGCATATCGTCATAGGACCACGCGAAGACATCCATGAATTCTTTCAGTAATTCTTGGAGTTATGCACACTCATGCTCATCAAGGGTAGGCCCTATCCTAATCTCGCGCAGTTGGCTACTAGAACCGAGGTCAACAATAACAGTTTCATATTTATTAACTTGAAAGCGGTTATGTTGTTTGTTATTAACCATATTTAGATCATTTAAGAATTGTTCATTTACAAAATCATCATCATCAAAAGTTTGATTAGAATCCAAACACTTAATGTATGGCACATCAAGATACTCAAAATCTTCATTTATTTTATTGATAGGAAAAATATCATTGAGAACCTCATCAAAGGATGTCTCGATTACATTTGAGCAAGGATAGACAACAGAAGAAGAAGTGGGGTAAACATTGGGGTTAGGTGGGATTTCAATAGGTACAACTAGTGCAACATGTCAGTTGAGAAGAGGTGTATCAACAACTTTAATCAGGTGGGATGGATCTAGTGATGTGGTTCTTGAATGAGAAATGCAGAGTGTCAGCCCTAGTGTCTGTAAGTTGAATGAATCCTCGGAGTCACTTCCCTCGGAATCTGAGGTATCTTTGATGAGTGGTTCTAAATGGTGTCGGGAACTTTTGACCCATGGGTAGCTATCTTGGAAAAGATGTCCATTCCAAGCTTCATCTTTTTGTCTGTATGGTCATACTAGGGTTTCAAAAAGGCATAAAATGGGAAGTCCTCACCCTCTTTAATGAATCGTCCATTCAAGGAGTCACCAGGGATAGTCTAGATGCATTCTAATCTTCTTTTTGGTCGAGACTGGAGAATTATACTGAGATCTTGTTTTGACGGTTGAAACCCCAAACCACAAGGGGGAAATATTTTTTCAATTCAATGGGTTCAATGATCCCTTGCTGTCTTTATCCTAGCCCCAGTCCGGGCATAAAGTGCATGTTTCTGAACATATGAATGACATTGACATTGCTATGAGGGTCGTATTCTAAACAAACCCTTTCTTTGAGATATTCCCATATCAGGAGTAGAAGTGGATCAACTCGGAATCCTAATAGGATCATATCATTTGACACGTGCTGTATCTCAAGGATTGGATTGCTGGTGCTTGCACCCTCGATATTGTCGTCGTCACCTAAAATGGTGATGACTCATCCTTCGGTGAAGAACTTCAATTTTTGATGGAGCGAGGAAGACACACCCTTGATACTGTGGAGCTAAGGTCGTCCGAGTAATATGTTGAAACAAGCTGGGATGTCAATAACTTGGAATTCAACGACAGAGCCCCTATTACAAGTTTTATGGATCTCATCACTTCTCGAAGAGTATTATCATAGGCACGTACCACAACGAAGGTTGGAGCAAGATCACTTTCCTTCAGTCCTAAGAATTTGAAAGTTCTTAATGGGCAGACATTCAAGGCGGTTCCATTATCGATAAGAGAGAGTCGTATGATCTTACCCATAACTTCGACATAGATATTGAGTGCATGATTATAATTTGGCCCAATTCTGGGGATTTCTTATTCGGAAAAGGATAGCATTCGGGTAGAAGTCAAGGATCCGACTAAATTTACCTCTTCTTCTGGTGTGGTAGAAGGAGGGACTGTGGGTCCAGTGAGAAACTTGATCAAATCATTTCTGTGCAGATGGGAAGAAATGAAAAGCCCCCATAAAGTGATGTTAGATTGAGTTTTCTTCAATTGATCGAGTATCTTTCTTTCCTCGAGGGTCATCTCTGGCATAGGAAGGTTTTCATCACCCTTCCCTTTGTTATTGGTTGGTAGTAAGCTTAGGATTTGGTAATGCCTCACTGATCTGGTCATGTGATTTACGAAAGAAGGGAAGAACATGAATCATGTTTCCTCATCGATCTCGGGTTGTTCTTCCACCTTATTTATTTCTACGAGGACTTCTTCAAATGATTTCATCCCATACATATCGGCCATCGGGTCAGTCTTCTTTGAAGCTTGCTCTTTATTTGAATCTTTAAATTCTTCCCCCATCCAGTGGAAATAATTCTATCTTTCCATGCAAAGTCAATGCATTCCATAACTTCAATGGCTTCTTCATACATTTCCTCCCATTTTGTGGGGAGATATAAGGGTGAAGGGACCAGACGCCCTTGTAGCTTCAGATTATCAAGTAACTCGGTCATACTACAAATATTGTTGGTTCTCCTGAATAATTCTGCCATAATCAGGACAACATTATCTAGGCTGACTTCATCGATTGGTACTACCCAATTGTCTAACTCTCGGGCCCATTTTCGTGATTCCAAGAACAGCATACTGAACCTTTCGCAATTAATGATCATCTATGGGGGCAATTTCATCCTAAACTCTCGGAGTTGGTTTAACACTTCTGATAATTCCATACTTCCATTTTTAGAACGAGGACGAACAACAATGCATGCTCTGGTAAGGAGTGACAGTGCCTGATTAGCGAGGCTAACAGGGTGTAGGAGGAAATTTGGGCAAGTTTGGAGAGGTTTGGGAGAGTATATGGGTGTAATTTGAGTTAAGGGATCAAATTCTGGGTTAGTTTATAGGAAGATAGCATTGGTATGATTTGGGAGTGGGTTGTGAGTAGTGTTTGTCTTAGGATTGGCTAGTGGGGCAATGGTACCCCGGTCAATTACACCTTGGATTATATTTTGAAGGTAAAAGCATTGGTCGGTGGTATGGCCAGCCATTTGATGAAAGGCGCAATGGGCATCTTCCTTGAAGTTTCATGGGAGTGGATTTAGAAATGGACGTGGGTCTAAGGGATTGATAAGGTTTCAGCTTAATAGGGCTTGATAAACTTTGGAGAGGGGAGCATGGAGCTCGGTGTATTCCTTTTGAACAGGGACAGGGAAGCTTTCTGGTGTCCACTAGGTGGTTGGTTGAGAAATGTTATTGATGGTTGAAACTGCAGCACTGCTGGGCTTATCGTATTTTTTGGGGGTGAACTGTCTGGCCCGCTCTTGGGTTCAACTTCTGTTTTAGCAAGACCCTCCTCGAATTCTACTCTGGCTTCTCTAAGAGCCTGGAAGTGGGGATAGTATTGTCCTCCCATTGTTGTTCGGACATGGGGTAAGAAGTTATTTTTTACTATGTTGACTTGTTCTTCCTCGGATGGCCGATATGTCATGGTGGCTTCTTTTCCCCTCCATCGGCTATGAAATTACTGACTGATTCCCTAGAGTTCCGCTTGAGCATCTCTAAATCACGACGGGTGACCTCAAGCTCTTCGTTGTACTTGTACTGCGATATGAACTCTCGGGCTACATCCTCCCAGCTATGGATTCTGGACTCCTAGAGAGACAAAAACCATTGTAGGGTACTATCCTTCAAAGTTTGCTGAAATAATTGCGCCATCACTTCTTCAGAAGCCCCTATGAGAGTTAGATAATGGTGATAGCTGCGAAGATGAACAATCGGGGGTCCACTTCCTTCGAATTTCTTAATATTTAGCATCTTGAACTTATCGAGTAACCTCACCTTAGGATAAGGAGACATGTGGGTGTAGTCCATGTAATTCCCAGAGATTCTGACTTGGTTGAATTTATTAGTTAACATCTTGAGATCTTCTTTGACCTTGTTCAACTCTTCCACTTTTAGATCAATGATCATAGGCAAGTTAGCACTAGGCTGGATAAGGTTTGGCACAGGAAGCTGGGCAGGCGGCTTCCCATTAGCAGGAGGGGCACATAGAGCGTGCTGATACTCTTCGGGAACCCAAATAGGCTTGGTTGGTCCCATAGCATGAGGGAATAGGGCCTCGCGCTCTTGAGGAACAGGAACCTGGTTTCTTTGCATCTCTCGAACCTCAGTCTGGAGGTTGTCAATCTTAGACACGAGCTGAGCTAAAACTTCCGTCATATCTGGATGCACAACTAGTACTTGATCTGTGTTATCCATGGAAAACGGATGGATTTCGGACTTATAAGAAGTAGCAGGGGAACGTACTAAACTCTGGGTGATTTGACTGAAGACCGAAGCCAATAAGGAGCCATGCCAAGGAGGTGCGATCGACCTGAGAAAGCGTCAAAGGGGATTTATTTTTTAGATAAAGAATGAAAATATTTTTGACATTTTTTTTCTTTTTGAGATTGAAAGACAAAACATTTTAGGCTTTTTGATAAAGAATGGAGAAACGTATTTATATTTTTGATAAAGAAAGGAGAAATGTTTTTGGATTTTGGATAAGGATGGGGGAAATGCTTTTGGATTTTTTATAAAGAAAGGAGAAATGGTTTTTGGATTTTTGATAAAGAAGGGAGAAGTATTTTTGGATTTTTGATAAAGAAGGGAGAAATGTTTTTGGATTTTTGATAAAGAAGGGAGAAATGTTTAGGGAGACGGGTCTCAGCATGATTATTATTATTACGTTCTCACTTGTATTAAATTCTCCTAAATGCAAAATGAAATGCCGGAAGGTACCCGAGCCTGGAAAATTTGGGTTTGTAACATGTGAAAAGCTATGGTTGGACTTGTAACCAAGCTCACGGGCAGGGTCCCATTTTAATAATGATCAAAATTTTGGGCGACAGGCCGACCCGAAATTTCGGCAGAGTTTCGGGTCGAAACTGGAAATCTAACATGTGTGTCCTAGGCTTGACACCTATATGTGGGTATGCAGTTGGTTGGGTGAATCGGAAAGGGTTCCACCATTTGGTGTGACTTCCACAATATACGTCTTTGCTTTTGAGGGAAATCGGTATGTGTGGACATGCCATTTGATATACCTGAGTGTACGTGAATTGCCTCACTATATACCTCATAGGGATGGTATGTTTGAGAGAGAATTCGATACTTAGCGTACGTGAACGAGTTCCCTACGATATACCTCTCGTCATGACTTCAGTCAAGCGGTACGATGAGGAGGAACCATTCGATATACGTCGAAAGTACTTGGCCAATGGAAGGTGAGAGTCATATCGCTTAGGCTAACTGCCCCCTGCTGGACCAGCACCCATCACGAAGTGACCCTCCAGTTACCGAACAAAATTTGGTCAATCACAATGCTCTTTGGTGATGTCATGTGAATCATGCGTGAATATCTTATGATGAGAGTATCTAAATTGATCATGACAAACAGGGAGAAAACTACAAGTACCAGTGATATACCAAGTATGGATGGGTGATGCGTGCAACATGTGGATATATGTGATCCTAGGTTCATGTGGTGCATAGTGTATAAGGAGAATCTCCTACAATTGTGTTAATAGAAGGATAAGCATAAGGTACACATGAAAAGGGGAACATGCAAAATAGGGGAATAAATAGGAAAATAAAACGCCCATGTAAATAGAGTCTAGCCCTTAAAATAATCCCCAGTTTAGTCGCCACAGTGGCCATCCACGATCCTCACGGTGGGAGAGACGTAGGAGGGCGTGTCATCTACTTAATAAGAGGATATCGGTCCCATACATCCCTCTCGGGAGCACTTCGGCCGGCATCAGTGATATGTGAGGTGAAAAATTTAGGGATATGGAGTCGTTAGTCTATTTTATCCAAAACAGACAAAAGGAAAGGGGGAGCCATCCTGAAGGACAATATCCAAAGATACACTGATACATACGTAACCAAAATGATTCGAAAAGGGTTCGGAGGCTAGGTTACGAAATGGGAAGGTGTTAGGCGCCCATTCCGCCCTTGTGGTCTCCATGGATTGTTGCTATTTCCCTTTATTTTCCCATGACAAGTGTGCATGTGTATATATAGTAGAGATAGGAATCATTGATTTGTATCATGGAAGAGATAAAGCGCGTCATTAATAGGAATATTCCAAAAAATAATGCTAAGAACAAATATATGTATATGTAAATATATAGATTTTAGGAGAATTAAGTTAAAGAATATAGAAAATTATAAAAGTAGGACTCGAGTCTCGAGTTTTACCCCGAGACGCCTACGTAGCCTATAGAGGCATCAAAGTCCACGTAGTTCGTATGAAAAATGAGGGGTGGGATTTATCCCATAAATCCAACCGGAGACTTCTCTTATATGTGTGTGTGCGTAAAAAGCTGTTTTAGTTGTCAGAAAAGTATGAGAGAAGTGCGAAAATTATCGTTTGGAATTTATGAGCAAACCCTCTTTTTCTTTTTCTTTTTTTGGTTTTAATTATATGAAAATAAGGGATGTGCAATAATACTAAATAAAAAGTATATTAGGATGTGTGAGATGGAGAGAATAAAAGTGATAAGTAATAAAAACAAGTTAATGCGAATTTAGGATATTTTGAGAAAGTTAGACCTTCTTGAAGATCTTGAGTGTGATCTTGAGTGTTGGAGAGAAGCCCTTGCACTTGGGTGATGATGAAGGGTAGTTAATTCACCAAGTTTGATGAAAAATATGATGAAAAGTGAGCGTTGGAAAGGGATTTGGATGTGGAAATCACACTGACTTCGAGAGAGGTTTTCTGAATTTGCTGAGAGTGATGGATTTCAGATCTTGGGTCTCCTTTGCAATGAGGTCAGGCCCTCCTTTTTATAGGCCCAGGGAATTGAAGATCGGCATAGTCTTGGTCCTACTAATTGGCAGGTGTTTTTAGGCACACTGCCGATAGGCAGGGTTCGGAACCTATCGTTTGGCAGTCTCTTTCAGGTTCTTTCAGAAAATCGGTCGTAGAGCACAAACCGTTGATCCGAATCGTACATGGGGTGAACCGTTGGAAATGTACTTCAGAGACCTTCGAAATTATTTGGAATGCTCCTAGGTTCGGGAGTTGACTTTGGGTCAAATGTGGCTCGAAAGCGTTCGTCGGTCCTTTGGACGAGGAATTATCGGACGCAAATGGATCTTTCATCCGGATGGTAAGTAAGAATTGTGCACGGGGTAGACCGTTGGAAATATTAGGAGATGTAATTCAAAATTCCAAAGAGTTTGACTCAGTTTGGGAAGTTGACTTTGGTCAACTGGGACCTGGAAGCATTCGACCACCTTTGAGAGTAAAACGGATCGTTCGTCTGCACCATAAGTTAGAACTGGGCCCGGAGAGGACCGTTGGAAAGGGGTTTTAGTGACCTATTAAGATTCATTCTATCTCGATCGAGATGAAGGGTTGACTTTGGTCAAACAGAGGCTGTGATCGTCTAGTGGCCTCTTGATAATATTTTGGGGGAGAACAGGTCGTTCGTCCATACCGTAAGTTAGAATCACACACGAAGCGGACCATTATAAAGCGATTTCAGTGCCCTTTGAAAATTCATTCAGTCTCAGTCGAGCTGAAAAGTTTGACTTTTGGTCAAATGGAGCCTGGGAGTGCCCGATGGTCTCTAGGTCAGTACCCAGGGTGTGACTTAGGTTTGTAGTGATGAAAGGGGGCGCTAGGATCCTAAGGAGAGGTTTAGGTGGCACTAGAATGGGGTGTCTACACTCAAAATTGACTTCAACTCGTAGAGTCGATCTTCACCACTTTAGATCCTCGGAATTGACCTCGACTCGTAGAATCGATTATCACAACTTTAGGTCCTCAGAATTGACCTCAGCCCTCAGAATTGATCATCACCACTTTAGGTCCTCAGAATCAATCTCGACCCTCATAATTGCTTTTCACAACTTTTTTTTCTTATAATTGACCTCATCCCTCAAAATTGATCGTCATCACTTTAGGTCCTCAAAATTGATCTCAATCCACAAAATCGATCGTCACAACATTTGGTCCTCAGAATTTCTCTCGACCTACAAAATCGATTGTCACAACTTTAGGGTCTCATAATTGATCTCGAAACTCAGAATCGATCCCTATAACTTTAGGTCCTCGTAATTAACCTCAACCCACATAATCGGTCCCTATAACTTTAGTTCCTCAAAATTGACCTCGACTCGCAAAATCGGTCCCTATAACTTGAGGTACTCAGAATTGACCTCGATCCCCAAATCGGTCATCCCTCAACTTTAGGTCCTCAAAATTAACCTCGACCCTCTAAACCGGTCTTCCTCATCCCTTTGGACCATAGAATTGACCTATTTTCCAAATATCCATGTTATGTCTATTCAACGGCCTTTGCTTGTTCCAAGCTTACCCATCGAGGGGCTCTATAGACACCATATTCTAGGACCCTCCTAAACATGTTCTTAGGTACCTAGAACTTCCTCCTTCACCATAAACCCCAAGTCATACTCTGAGTACTGATCTATAGGCCACCGAGTGCTCCTGGGCCCCATTTGACTACCAGTGAACTCTCTCACCTGAGAAGAATCTCAATAAATGTTTGAAGGCACTGAATCTCCTTTTCAATGGTACTCCCTATACACGAATCAACCTTATGGTTCAGACGACTTGTCTTTTTTATTATTAAAAACCAATCTAGAGGCCACTGATCTCTCCCGTGCCCCATTTTGACCCCAATCAACTTCCTCACATGAGCAGAAGCTCAATGAATCTTCAAAGGGACTTGAATCTCCTTTCTAACGGCATGCCCCGTGCGTGAATTAGCTTTACAATTTGGTGGAATGGAACATTTTCCCTCCAAAAGTGATATAGAGACCACCGTGTGCTCTCGAGATTCATTTGACTCCCGTCAACTCTTCATCTTGAATAAGACTGAATGAATCTTCGAAGGGCTCTGAATACTCTTTCCAATGGTCCACTTCGTTCATGAATCAACCTTATGGTGTGGATAGACGATTTGTTTTATTTTGTCACCAAGTGATTTCGAGCCTCGTTTGACCAAGGTAAGCTTTTCAAAATAATAGAAGCTCTTTAGAACATTAAAGATCACTTCATAACCTTTTTAATGGCCCATCCCGTGAGCGAATTGGCCTTACCATTCAGATGAACAATCCGTTTTCCTCTTTTCCAAAAGAGCGTCGATCGCTTTCGATTCCTATTTAACCAATGTAAATTCTCGAACCCAGGAGAGTCCCCATGGATTATTAAAAGGATCTGAATACCCTTTTCAACGGTTCATACTTTGCTCGATTCGTACTTATGAATTGCATTTTACGATCATTTTTCAAAAAATCTGCATGAGACTGCTGAATGGCATACCCATTTTCATGCCTATCGATAGTGTGTCTAGGGCTGATTTCCTATCGAAATGTCAAGGACAATACCGATAGGTACTCCCCCGACCTACTATAAAGGGAGCATGAGCTCACTTCGAAAGGGACCTCAAAAGCATCCCTCTCAATGATCTCAACAACATTCTCTCGAAGTTAGCATGGTTTCCGTATTGAAATCTCTCTCCCACATTCCATTTCCATCTTTTCCTTACCCAATTTTCTGAATTACCCTCCCTCTCATCCTACGACCTTCATCTACTTGCAAGATCAACCCTTCAACCATCTAGATCAACCTTATAGCTTCCAAACAAGGTTCAAACATTTCACTCTCTCTTTAAATTCTCGCATTAGCTATTTAATTCTTACTTTAGATTTTCATCTTTATTAGATCATACATATTAATATCCAACTTTTTATTAGTAGTATTGCACATTGTAAGAGGGTAGTTAGATTAGATGGAGGCGTATCCCCTTTTGAGTACAGTAATGATAAGTTAACTAATCACGCCATCGCTTAACTACAGGACACGTAAACACAACTTAGTATAGATAAAATCATTTTGAACTCACAAATCTCCCGTGTATACCTCAGAAGGTAATAATGGTCTTAGAAGCAACTTCTCCTAGAGGGAGAGAGAAAATGAGCACCCTAGATACACCTTGGCAGGCAGCCAAACACCCCTATCCACCCTCAGTGATCTCTGTCAAGTATTAAAGCTCCATAATAAATGGCAATGGTGGGTGATTAAACTCTCTGGTTTGCAATAAATCTCTCTGATGTATATTCTCTCTAGTAATAACTCCTGAATTCTCAAAAATAGCATGCTCTCTTCAGGGGTGGTTAGGGTCCTTAAATACACCCACCCCACTCCCACACACACACCACTCCCGAGGTAACTCAGTCATTAATAATTGTGAAAGACATCCCTCATACTTTATGTTACAAACATTAAATGCCTGATGCCCTAGTTAGATCTACGTCATAAACATTAAATGCCAAGACATGCCTTTCACCTAACCACTGTATGTGAGGGTACTGTCATCACAGAGGTGTCTCGCCAACTGCCTGACAGCCCAAAATACTATGGTTGTTTACTCAAGTGCAGATTTGACATTTTCTTGCTAGATAGTGACATCACATATGGTAGATGTGACATTAAGAAGAGGTTTGTTTGGATCACAACTCAATGCCTGATGGAACTCAAAGCTTCTCCACCCGAGGTTCCACGATCAGGGTCCTTCGGTGTTTTATTAGGTGTATCTAAGATGGTCAGGACAATCCCCAATGGTTCCTCACTTCTCAATCCTCTAAACTAAGTCCCTCTAAAGTTCCCACGATGAGGTCGTTCGATAGAGCATGAAAGCTCTCCCAGGCCCTGCCAAGCCTGTTCTCTCGCGAGTACCATTTCACCTCACACAAAATCGTTATACTCGTTACATAGCTCATAGTCAATATAAACAAAAGATACAACAAGACTAAATTAATCAACAGGGCTAAAGGACGAGTTCTCTCGATCAGTTTCTTCGCTAGAAGGTCCCTCTGGGCTGCCACGCTGAGTTGCCACACTGAGCAGCCTCGTTGCCTTAATCCCAAATACTGTTGTTAATGGGGGTATTATCTCTAATCTCAAGATTACCTTCAATCCCTCTCTACATTTTCCCCTTCGTGAAGAGATTTGTTGTGGAAATAAGAAATGTCGGCACGAAAACATCTCAATCCGATGAACCTTCTCTGTGTGAAAAAATTATGACATCCTTTCCTTCATTATCAAGAAAAAGTAAAATTCTCCCCAATGTACCTGAGGCGAAGCATTGTGGCTTGTCGACGATTTGCGAAGGGTCATCGCCACTTTTAACTGCTACTGAGTTTCAACCGTTTTGTCTTTGCTTTCGTGGATAATTCTAGGATTTTCCCAAAACACCTACTGACTTTATCAAATACCCGTTTTGACTCTGGGGAAATGAAATTCTCTCGTTTGTGCTATTGTGGAGTATAGTTGTAAGCAGTGAGTTTATCGTTGGGAGTGCCCCCATAATTGTGACTTGTGAAATTCTCCCTTGTAACATTTCACCATGTTCAAAAAAGAAAAAATTCTCCCCGATGTAGTTGAGTCACAATTAAATAATGTTTGGACTTGTGGTGAGCGGACATCGTACCTTTTTGGACCGTTGAGGCAGCATTTTTGTTGGGAGTTATTGGATATGTGTGACAAAAAATCTAGTGCCAAAACTCAAACTTTCTTAAGAAGGAAACCATTTCTATTCCCCAGGCATCACTTCATAAATGACTTGGCATTGTCTTTTCAACTGTCAGGACACTTCCCGAGTGCCACGTGTCTGTTTTAAATGATTGTAGGCGGCTTTGCACGTGTGGTAGTGGGAAACTCAAAAGACGGGTTGAGACATTTCAAACGTCTATTTTTCAAAACGCTTTTATTTTCTTCATCTTCTTCAAACTCCCGTCTTCTTTAGAGAGAGAAACTCTATCAAAACTCCATTGTTGCCAAGCTTTTCTCCTCCTTTTTTTCCTCTCTAATCATCCTCGCTTTCTATCCACTCCATTGTTATTCCTCTGGTGCACTTTCTAAACTTTTCTTTGTACTTGTCATCTTTAATGGCCTCTTTAAGCAATATTACCACGTCTTCCACTAATATTCCACCTGCCACTCCTGATGCCACCACTGGTGCCACCTCCCTGGATGTTGCTCATCAAGAGAAACTGAGTTTTTATCACCGGTCTCCCATCTTTGGCAAGGATTATGGGTTCTCTGATGCGTACAAGACCTGCCACTTTTCGGCGAAGTACGACCATTTACTGTTGAGTGATGAAGATGAAGATTCATCAAAGTGGGGCTTTCTTCCTCCAGAGGGGACTCTACACTTCCGATTGGATCGTGGTGACTTTCCTTACTCCTAAATCGATTTCGAAGCACCAGGGGGATCGCCAGCTCATTTTGCTACCTGGCATGCACATATGCAGAGCTCTCACGCTGCAGGTCTTGCCAAAGTTGGTCTTCACCAAGCCAACTGGTTTGGGGAGTTCACTCTTTCTAAGAACAATGATACATTCTAAGTGTTGGTTTCCATATGGAATGTTGCAACTCACACGTTCTTCACTACCTGGGGGGAGTTCACCATTTCATTGCAGGATAGTTGTGAGTTACTTAGGTTTGATCCCATGGGTGAGTTTACATATCATGATAAGGCCTTGGATGCCAAAAATACCGCGGACCGGGTTGAGCTAGATTGGCTTTTTTGCAATTGCAGTGGGTCTTCCAACAAGGCTACTTTTACTCCCCTTATTAGCTATTTTTTCGAAGCTCCTACTGCGAAGGAAGTCATTGATGTTACGGGGCAAGGTAAAGGTACATCTTTGGAACTACCAACCTATATTCTTGTGCTTCTTTCGCATTTCTTCTTGACTGGGAAACCCATAGACCAACCCAGAAGGAACCTTATAAATATTTCTATCCATTTGGACAGGGGTTTTAACCTTCCTCTGGCCGCCATCGCTTTGGGGTACCTCTATACTTGGATGGATTGAACCCACCATGCATGGCATGATCCCTTGGTCATTATAACTTGGCCAATTTTGCCAATATTATTTTCTTAATGGGTTTCCTCTATACCCGTTTTCCTGCCATTGTTGCCAAGTCAGTCTCTTATCCCGTAAGCCAAGTCTTTAAACCCCCACGCCTCCTATGATTTCATAAAAAATAGAGTCAAAAGGAGATAATGGGAGTTTTTTACCGTTTCGAGTCCTTTTTCATGAGTCCGTACGGAGAATCTACCTTTGCCCATGCTTGGAATTTTTTTCCCTCTGCATCTACAACGGTCACTTTTGTTCCAGTTGTTGAAGATCCTTCACAGGTCATGGTACTTTTATTCACTCTTGGGTTTCTTCCCTCCTTTACTGAATGGGGATACACTTCTAAACCTTATCAGCCCGATAGGTGTAGCAGGCAGTTCGGGTTTAATCAGGGGGCTCCTCGACCTATGTTTCAGTTAATGAATAGGAGGGTTACTTTTGTTGAGGCTTGTACCTTCTACCTTTCTACAGCGGTACTTGGCGTGACCTCTACTACGGATAGTCGAGTCACCCTCTTCAGTGCTACTAGGAAAGGGGATGTATCTACCTCTTATGCCACCAAATTCTGCTTGATGCAACTGTCCACAATTCGGGAGTTCATACAAAGTCCCCCCAGTGTCCTCCAGTCCTTTCTTTTTCTGCCTTAGAATTGGGTCTCAAAGTCAACTCCATTCTTGGATTTGAGTTGACTTTGAGTAAAACTGTTAAAGATCCTCCCCTCGAGCTAACCCCTTATTTCCCAATGATCCCTACTACCACGCCCAAACCTAAGACCATTATAGCCCCCAAACAGCCTGCCTCTACAACCGAAGCAGATTCTGGCGAAGGGCTCTCCCCTCCGCCAACCAAAAAAACTAGGAAGTCCAAAAGTGGGACTTTCTCAAAATCTAAGCCTTAAACTTAGCCTCAAACCCCCTTGGAGGCATTCCCCATCACCTCCGTTCCCTCTCCCATGTCTGCAGAAATGAGTGCAGAGATGAGAAGGAGGGTTCAGGCTGAGGTGAAAAGAATAAATTCTGAGTTTTAATGACGCGCTCATGTTGTTCCCCCTTCTTTTGCCTTCCCCACCATCCTGGTTGATCCAACGGAACCAAGGTCAAAAAGAAAGAAGAAATGAGTGCAGAGCTGAGAAGGAGGGTTCAGGCTGAGGTGGAAAGAATAAATTCTGAGTTTTAATGACGCGCTCATGTTGTTCCCCCTTCTTTTGCCATCCCCACCATCCTGGTTGATCCAACGGAACCAGGGTCAAAAAGAAGGAAGAGTTCAAAGGTTCCTCAAAATACTGGTGTTTCGGGTGCGAGGAAGAAGACTCTGGGTACCAAGTCCCAGAGGAAACAAACTCCAGATGTATATCTCTCCCCAACTCCCTATGTTACTGCCTCTTATCCTCCTTCGCCAGTGGTTATATCCCCACATTCTCCCTCTGGATCTGAGGTATGCATATGTGTTGTTGTTCTTAATCACATTTTTCTAAGGTAAACTGCATATGTTTAACTCTTAACAACTTTGGTGCAGGAGGTTGAAGAAGAAAGACCCATCCCCCCTGTGAGCCCTTTCGTGGGGGAACATTTCGGTTACTCTCAAACCGATGTAATTCCTTCCCGTTCCTCCATGATCGGGCTTACTTACTCCCATCATTCGGCCACACAACGTGCGAAGGATGTTGCTGTGGGGGTGATTCCGTTGAGTCTGTGGGCATCTCTTCTCAACCAATGACAACTCCCCCAGTCTCTTCTGAATTATCACCCCAGCCCGAGGTTCTTCTGCCCATCGTTCTAGCTGCTGAATGTTCCCCCGAGGTAACACATTATCAATCACTTATTAGGTCTGACATCCTTTCTCTCTTCCACCCCTTTTTTCTGTTTAACATGCTGGTCTTTAATATATTACGATATCTTAGGTTAAAATGGTGTCTTTGTTGGCTAACATTCTTCTTCCTTCTGTGCAGTAGAGACCCATGACTGCAATTTCCCTTTTTGGTTCCATAACTGTGGTAAGTAACGCTTGGAGGTATTTCTCCTTTTCCTGTTTGTATTCCCCATTTCTAACACTTAGGTTCATTTTTTTCATCTTTCTCTAAGTCTTGCCCCACCCTCTTCTATTGGTGGTCTAAATATTTCTAAGGCCAAGGTTGATGCTTCTTCCCAGCGTGGTGGTTCTTTTGTATCCACCAATATTGGGGCATTACCTGGAGGTCAAGCGTCCTCCTTAATTGAGGCTCCTGTGTTGGCCTTGGTGACTTTTGTTGGCAAAAGAGCTTTACCGTCCATTGAGACTTCTTTAGTTGGGGATGCCGTTGAGGCTTCTGAGGAGGTAAGCCTGCCCCCAATAGTTCCCATCGCTATGGCCCCCTTGGTGGATCCCGTTCTTGCTCCATCCACTACTGAGGTACTTCACTAGATTCTCTTTGTTTCTCGTTGTTTGTCTTTTATTCTTGATAATCCACAATCTAGAAGAGTCTTATTTATCAAATTTTCAAACTTCACCTATATCGGTGACTTAACAATGAAAACACTTGTTAAGATTCTTCGTAAACTTCACCTATATCGGTGACTTAACAATGAAAATACTTGTTAAGATTTTTTGCAAACACCACATATAACGGTGATTTAACAACGAAAATGCTTATAAAGATTTTCAATAAACTCCACCTACAACGGTGGTTTAACAATGAAAACACTTGTTAAGATTTTTCATAAATTCATTATTTCTTCTAAATGTTCTGAGGTTGCTCGTGAATCCTTTCGGATGGGAGAGAAATCTCCACCAGTTCTTTCGTCCATCGCTTCACCCCATCGAGAACCCATTATCTTAGAAGATTATAGTCACGAAGAACAAGGTTCTACAACTGGTGCTGCCGCTGATAGAAAATCTGGTTGTGAGCTACCTCTGTTCGACTTAGCTCCTCATGAATTTTGCCTCATGGTCCTTCAACATTATCCTCAAATGCCTTACAACCATCATTTGGTAGTTGAGCAGCTTGCAAGCCACCATCCTGAGACTTTTACTGTGGATTGCCTGCGTTCTAACATCCCTGTGATGAGCTATAGGCTGCAGGGCATGGCGAACGTTGTTTCTGATATTATTATTACTCCTACCATGTATGTTACCAGGCTTCTCCTCAG
This sequence comes from Sambucus nigra, assembly GCA_949130495.1. Lineage (NCBI taxonomy): Eukaryota > Viridiplantae > Streptophyta > Magnoliopsida > Dipsacales > Adoxaceae > Sambucus > Sambucus nigra. Next base: position 278,411,763 of record OX422215.1, on the reverse strand, counting down.
CCAATTCCTGGGATATTTGAGGGAGTTGGGTCTAGATGACTTCCGTTTTGACTGGTTGATTGCGCACTTAAAAACTTTGAAGAGCCAACAACTAAATAGTCAGAGGGAACTACTATATAGACATCGGGAGGATTAACGGGCTATGGTAGCTAAGTTGGCTGAGCTAGAGCCTCTGCTTGAAGCTATCAACATGGAGGTAGAGGATTTCGAAGAAGCTCTGCATCAGGTGAAGCTGAAATAAGAGAAACTCCTCATCGAGCGTACACAAGCGCAAACGAGATTTGAGGTTTCTATTAATGCCCAACAGTCTTGCTCTGACAACCCAAATATAATTATGATAAATTATGTTTAAATTATGATTAGCTTATGTGATATGGATAATATGTTATTAGTATATATAATGTTAATTCATTGTATTTAGTCTAATTCTACCTTCATAAAGTATGAAATATTGAATTAGTTACAAACACCAAATTTTGATGTTTTCGGTAAGAATGTTCATGTTGGAGGCAAGTTTTGACCATTACAATATAATAATTGACTTGAGGTATATACTATATATTTTTATATATATGAGTTAGGTTTGTAACACAACAAACGGTCATCGAACGGACATCCGAGTGGGAAGATATTGTCTTTTTGCGAACAGGGGGTAATGTAGTCATTTCTCCTTAAGTGATATTTTTGTTTTATATGATGCCACATGTTATATTTTGATTGGACCAGGGGGTGACCTTATGCCGACTTATAACCCTTTAATTAAGCTCTTCCTTCAACATATTTCAGCCATGCAAGAGTTTTAACCTAAGGAAAGAGAGTTTTGAACTTTAGGAAGAAAGTGTGAGGAGAAATTGAAGAAAAATTCATAAAAAATTACATAAAAGCCCCTAAGGTAATTCCATCCATAAATCTTGTTTGATTTTTTTGTATTGCTGATTTAAATGATAGAAATAATCATTTGTTTACTGAAATTCAATGTCTTGATGTGTACTCAAGGATAGATGCATGTTTAAGCAAACTTGAATGTGTAAACCCTTGAAATTACCTTGTTTAGAAACCTTGTGTATTCAAACCATCATATCTTTTTGTATACTTACTGAAATTGATTGATTCCAATTGGAGATTAAAATAGACTTGTATATATATATATATATATATATATATATATATATATATATATATATATATATATATATATATATATATATATATATATATATCATATCCGAAACTCAAGTAAAAATACCAATAAATAAATCTTGGGTGATGGTTTGAAGTTCGGGTATGAAATCTTCCCCAAAAGAGTAAATATGCATACCATATGTTTAATGTTCTGCTTGACATAGCAAATGAACCCTGAAAATTATGAAATTTTAATCTTGTGTTTTTCAATATGTTTTATGAAATTGGTTTAAATATCATATAACGTTATGATGTTTAAAAATTATGAAAATTCTTGGAAGATGATTGAACAATAGATGAGCCTATAGGGCGGATTTGCTATGTGATAAAGAAATGGGCATATCTTGCTCTAGGAAACTTAGAATGATGTGTCGTCTTTTGTGTTGGAAACCTAATATGATAGGTATTGGATTCCCAAGAATAATTAAAGTTGTTTTGGGCTGTAATTTGAATATGTTAGATATCATTATAGAGTCTAGATGGGACTTCATTTATGATGAATGATTTGAATCGAATCATATGATGCTTATGAATTGAGTTATGTTGAAGTTGTTCTTTGAATTGTTAATATTCTTATGATGATACTAATATTTTAAGAATGATAGGAAGAGAAGAAGAACCGACTGAACAAGATCCAGATAAAGGAAAAGGGAAAGTTTGTTAAATTTCCAAGGTGAGTGTACTTATGATTGTCTCATATATGCAGATATATGAATATAGCTCTAAGAGCAGGATTTATTTGAATAATTTGGTATTCAGGATTTTTTTGGATATTCAAATATCCAAGATTTATTTGGGTCTTATGATCCAGTATTGGAATTGGACAAAGATCCAATGATTTGATTTGTCTTATGACAAGGATTTGTTAGAACTCATGTTCCAGGATTTGTTAATGCCAATGGACAGAATTATTTGGATCTTATGATCCAGGATTTGTTATTGCCAATGCGCAGGATTGTTTGGATTTTATATACAAATATTTGATATAGAATTGTTATTTCATTTTAGGGAAGGAGTACCTCACTAATCTTAATGCTTACGGTTTAAATTTTAACAATTTCAAGTTTGTATGCTGCCAACTAGGATACCATATGACCGGTAACTTTGAGAATTGCAACGTTGAAAGAGCTGGGGTTTAAATATGGAGATTTTATCATTGTCTTACTGAAGATTTTATTATACTCACACATTGTATATAATGCGTTAGTATGGATTGAGTTGATGATTATGAAATTTTATCATAGTTAATCATAGTATTGTATGTCCTCTTAATTATGACTCTGATATTGATTTAATTATGGTATAATAATAGTAATATTATGTTCATTTTGCACATTATGAAAAAAAATATTGATAAATGAAGTATATTTCCAATGGGATCAAGATTATCCAATTATTCTAATAACAAATGATTAGTATGGATATTGGGTTTGGGGTGTGACACTTGCCTAGCAGCTTCTTCGGGCCTTCCTGGAGATTTTTTCTCTGCTCCAGATCTATGGTTCCTCTTAGGCCAATAAAATTTTGTATAAGTTTTCCTTTTCTTCTTATGTAATTCTTGGGCAGTAGCTCCCAATTTTTTAGTGCCCCAAAGTTTGTGAATGAATGAAAAAGTATGTGTTTTCATGTCATTTCTTTGTGCTATAGTTATGTGCGTATATTATCAAGTTATACAATTCTTTCATCCCCACTCGAATTATAATAGAAAAATAACTTGTATATTCATAACAACCGCTATATAAAATAATGATCTAAAATTTATTGCATACACATGATAGACTTTCAACCATTTATTGTTAATCTTGAATGGCTTGTCTTCTTCCATCTTAGAGATTAAGAAATAGCTTGAATCATGATATTCTTTTATAATAAAAGGCCCTTCCTAGTTTTCTACAAACTTAGGTAGAGGAAGCCCCCTGATGTTCTTCACTGTTGCCTTCAAAACGAGGTCTCCCTACACAAACTTCCTTGGTCTCACAAAGTTATCATATGCCCCGTAGAGCTGCTTCGTAGACATTTGAAAGTGTTGCATTGCATTGTCTCTGTGTACGTCCAACACTTCCAACTGCACATGTCTACTCTGAGGGAGAATGCTACTCCGTAAGGCATATCGAGCAGAGGTAACTTCTAACACTATCGAAAGGATCGCCTCAGCTCCATAAATAAGGGATAACAGATTATACCCTGTGGGCTTCCTCTTGGTTATTTAATAGGGCCACAACACAACTGGTATCTTATCATCCCACGTTCCTGGGAAATCCTCCATTATTTTAGCCAAAATATTAACCAAGGTTTTGTTAGCTACTTCGGCTTGACTGTTTCCCTTTAGGTATGCCACCGTCAAAGTATGTTAAATAATGGATTACTTATCTGTGAGCACTGTTACCTCTGAGTTGACGAAGGGGGTTCAGTTGTCTGAGAGAATAACCTTTGGAATCCAAAAAAACAAATGATTTATTCCTTTATGAAGTTGCTCACCACCGCTGCTGCTTCCCTTCTTAGTGGTATCGCTTCAGCCCACTTTATAAAGCACTCTGTTGCTACTAGTATCCAGATCTTCCCCCTCAAAGAAGGATGTATTGCCCCTACTAGGTCAAACGCCCATGTGTGAAAAGGATAAGGTGTTGCCAGGGAGTGTAGGTTGACCGATGGGGCATGGATCATATTTCCATAAAGATGGAAAGCCTTATATTTTCGAACAAACTCAGTAGAGTCTTTCTCCATCGTTAGCCAATAATACCCTAACATCGTCAGCTGATTATACAAGTTGGCCCCTCCTATGTGAGCTAGATCGTGTGCTTATTTGAGGACTTCACCTGCTTCTTCCTTCGTGATGCAACACAATGGCCTGTTAAAGTAGCCCCTTCGATAAATTGCCCCTCTTGAATGTAGAACCTTGGGTCCCTTCACTTTAGTCCCATCGCATTAATTTTCTTCGTTGGGACAACTCCATCTTTAATGAAGTCAATGTAGGGTTGCCTCTAGTTAGGTTGAGCTTCAATGAAATGACATTCAGCTGCTTCGAAGAATAGATGGCACTTATCGCACTTCCATTGTAGCTCTGTTGCGTTCTGCTTCATTCTATACCAGAAATATATCTCCCTTTGAATTCTCCAGTAAAGAGGTATCTCAATTGTTTCGTAGTGAACTTCGTATGTTTTATTTAACCTTCACTCTGCTTCCTATGGGTCGATGCATCTTGACAACTATCCTCTAGTATTTTTGAAGTAAAGGTTTCCCTGGTTTGTAAAGTATTGGGATAATTTACTCAGCTACATCGCTCTTCCCCCAGATTCCAGCTATTTTCTAATTTCTCCCCTCCAGACAGTGTCCTCCTCTATTGGCAGGATTATTTGTACTGCCAAGGGGTTTATTCTTCATTGAATCATAACTGTAGTTATATCATCTCTCATGACCATCTTCTTAGCAATGGTGGCATATATGTCTGGATGACGGTTAATCATTAGGGGATATCTCTTGATCTTGGTCTGATGGAACTGGTTGAAAAGCCTCTGAATGATCATTTTGTATGGTGTCAGACTTAGGTGTTTCAATGCATATTCTCCATTCATTTGCTGAATCACCAAGTTCGAATCATCCTTGATGAAAAGTGAACGAATTCCCCTTTGAAGAGCCTCCAGCAATCCCAGTACCAACGCTTCATATTCTGCTTCGTTGTTAGAACAAGGGAAATATAACTTGTAGGAAAGACAAATATCCTCCATTCCTTTTGAAATAACAAACCCTGCTCCCTTTTTCTTTTCTGTCGAAGATCCATCGAACTGCATTATCCATTCTTCATCACTTTCTTCTACATGGTTAGCCTGCAATTTGTCTCCTGGAATACTTTCTTTAGGTGGTTCAAACGTCCCGGAGGGGAAGATTGCCAAAAGATCTACGTAGGCCTGGATTTTGATCACGCGAGGAACCACGCACTTCAAGTCATATTCTGAGAGGATGAGGAACCACCTAGTTTCCCTACCAATCAATATAGTTCTTGCCAAAAAATACTTAATAGGATCACATATGGTACAATATGAATTGTAAAAGATAGCATATAATGTTTAAGTTTTTGGGCTACAAAGACTAGGGCTAAACAATGCCTTTCCAAGTTACTATACTTGACCTCTGGCCCATATATGATTCTACTAAGATAGTATACTGGTCGTTCTTTCCCGTCAATCTCTTGTGCCAATAGAGATCCAACGGACCTCATGGTGGATGTGAGGTATATCTGCAACGGTATTCTTGCCTTTGGTGGAACCATGGTCTGCGATGAAATGAGAAGGTTCTTCAGCCCAGTGAGAGACTCCTGGTGAACCTCCCCTCGTTTGAATGTTGTGTTTTTTCACAAAAGTTGCATCAACGGTTGAGTCATTTCGGCGAATCCAGGTACAAATCTCCTAAGATAGGAAACTTTACCTAGGAAAATCTTCAGTTCCTTCATCGTTCTTGGACTTGGCATCTCCAAGATTGCTCGCTGTTTGTCCTGGTCCATCTACACCCCCTGTCGATAAACCACAAAACCTAAAACATTTCCACTGGTTACTCCGAAGACACACTTTAGTGGGTTCATTTTCAGCTTATACTTCCTACATCAGGCAAAAACTTTCCTCATATCTCTTAAATGGGACTCCTCCTTCCTCGATTTTATGACCAAATCATCCACATAAAATTCCATAAACTTGTGAAATAAGTCATGGAAAATGGCCATCATTGTTCTTTGATAAGTAGCCCTAGTGTTCTTGAGTCCAAACAATACTACTTTGTACATCAAGTTAGCCAATGGGGTTCTAAACGTCATTTTCTCTACATTCGCGGGGTCCATCTTGATCTGATTGTACCCTACATACCCATCCATGAAGCTGTACATCTCGTGACCACCCGTTGCATCTATCAAACTATCGATGGAGGGTAGAGAGAACTCATCCTTGGGGCAAGACCTATTCAAGCATCTGAAATCCACACAGATCTTTATTTAATTTTTATCTTTCTTTCCCACCGAAATAATGCTAGACAACTAAAGTGGATGGTGTATCGATTTGATGAACCCTGCCATTAGTAAGCATTTGACATCTTCCTTGATCTTCAAGTCTAGCTCAGTCTTGTACATTCTCGTTGCTTGTTTCATCAGAATGGCTGAAGGCATCACGTTCAACTTCTGGCAGCTTACTTCTTTATCCAGACCTTCCATCTCTACATACTTCCATGCAAAAACATCTATGAACTCTCGAATCAACTTAACCAAGGCCTCTCATTTCTCCTTACCGATATCCTTCGAGATGAAGATGGGCCTTGGATCCTCCCCTTCTTTCGCCTGGTTCGACTGTTCCAGCTCTTGTGCTTGTGGTTTTGGTTGATCTTCCATATAATCTAGTTCTTTGGGGATAACTCCCACAAATTCTTGTATGCTAGAGTTGTCTATCACCATACATTGCCCCCGTTGATCCACTAAAAAGAACTCATGTATCGGGTCAGCCTCTTCATCAATTTCTTCATCCGCCCATTCACACCATTATAATTGGTAAACCACCTTTTCTTATTCGGTAATCATTTTTTATACTATCTACTGGTAGTTTCCACTACCTTCCTCTTCTTCTCTCTAGAAGCCTTAGCAACTCTTCCTCCTGAAATCGACTCAGCACACTTTATCATTAGACCTTATGCGCCATTGGATCCACTCTAGGCCTCATCCTATCTTTGAGATGCTTTGAGATGTTTTGGGGCCGAGGAACCAGCTGGTGGGCTTCTTTTGTCATTACTCCTTTGCTTCTTGTAACTTTGTTATTCATCTCATTCAAGGGCCCCATCCTTTCTCTGATTGAGGGAAAACATGCTCCCTCCATTATTCTCGTTAGGACTCTTACGTCCTCCTTTAATTATATATAAAAGGCTGCATCTACCAGGTGAGCTCCTTTGACAGCGAAGGGCCTCTTCGAAGCCCTAATGGTCACCTCCGTTCCTTTGATATTCGCCTTGGCGCGTTGGTGATACGTTAAAGGAACTATCCCTTGGTTGTGCATCCACACCCTTCCTATCAATAGATGGTAGGAAGTCTCACTCTCTATCACATGGAATTTTATGGGAGAACTCATATTTCCCATCACAATCCCAACATTCACATACCCAATGGACTTAGAAGACTGGTTCCCATAGCCTGAATCACCAAAGTCATGAGACCAACCTCTCCTCTGGAATGTTAGTTGCATGAAAAGAGTTGATTGGCATGATATTAATGGAGGCTCCCCCATCCATAAGAGTCCTTACAAATCTAACTCCGTTGATGCTGGCAGTTATTATGAGGTAATCTCACGGCCCTATCTGCATCATTAAAAGTTATTTCTGATAGAAACTTCTTTACCAACCTGGCCATGGGTCCCTTCCATCTCATCGAAGGGACTTCATTCTTCCTATCAATATCAAGGATCTCCTGGGTTATCTCCAACCTACTCTCCATTGGTATCCCTACCTGGTCGAGAAACCAGGCGAACTTTGGGGATTTTGAAATTGCACAGTATTCAATAACATGGTCCACTTCCTCACCTTTAATATGATACACGTCCTCCATATCTTTAGCACTTACTTCATCGTAAGCTGGCACTACATTAGCCATTCCCCTAGTGCAATCTTCTAAAGATTCTCTAACTCCTCCTACTCCGTTGTTAGCCCCTTGCTTCTCTCTCTACCTCCTCATCGTAGGCCATCGCCAGATTTGCCCCATGTGCTGGGAGTGGGCTGTTGTTAACATTTTTCAGAGGGATTTGCAATGTTCCTCCCTTCACATACTTATTGAAGATTCTTCTTAGCGTGAAATAACTCTCCGTTGGATGTTGGATTTTTCGATGAATCTGGAAATATTTGGGATGCCCTTTAGTCCGTACACCATTCCTCCTTGAATCATTGCATTATAACAGCTAACAACCTCTTCTACTATACAAGGCAATGGTGGTTGATCTTCCTCATCTTTCCCAAACTTCCTCTTATGGTCCCTCTTTGCTACCTTACCCCCATCTGTTCCTTCAGTATATCCCACCCGTGGGGGCTGAGACCTCCCTCATGCATGTTGTATTGGATGCCTGAACATCATGGGAACCACAACTAGATTTAGTCATACAACTAACGAGATATTTCTTACTGCTTTTAGGAACGCCGCAAATGTCCCCTCACGCGTCTCATTAATAAGATGGCAGATGTACTCAGGAACTAGTCATTCTGTACAAATCTACAGTAGCTTGGACTCTTTGCCCTCCTCCCTCACATCGAGGGATCTTTCCCTGAACCTTTGGATGTATGAAACTACATCTTCCCCTAGTCGTTTCTTCTCTCTCCCCAGTTGGGTCAAGGTGAACTCATCTTCCGCCAGAAAGAACTTGTGGACGAACAAAACATGCATCTCCTCCCACATGGAAACACTTTTGGGAGCTAAGTGAGAATACCAGGTGTATGCTTTATCCGTTAAGGATTTAGAAAATTCCCTCAACTTGAGTTTCTTGTTATTGCAATGCACCCCCAAGTGTTCAACGAAGCGTTTAATGTGCTCCTTCGAGTTTCCACCCTTTCCTGTAAACTTTTCAAAGATAGGAGGAATATAATATTTTGGATAGGGATCATCATTGTATTCCTAGAGATAAGGTGTCTGAAAGTCATCATAAACCAAAGCTACCTCACCCGCAGATTGCGAGGAAGCTCGCATGAATTTCAGTATCTCATTCTACATCACTTTCCTCATTTCCTCCATAGCAGATGCGGTTAAAGGAACGATCAGAGGGACCATAGTCGGAGCGCCCGTTGCAGCTGGAGGAATCATCACAGTTGGAACTGTTGACACTCCTGGAGTTCTCGATATTAGATTTACAACATAAGGTATACTTACTGGGACCGTTCCCGTTAAAACTACACTTGGTGGGTCCATTGGGGATGCGCCTAGTGTCACGAAGGAGTTGGCCTCCAATCCCCCTAACACTGTTGAAGCTACAGAAGTTTGCAAATACTCGTAAAATTTGTTCATGAGGAGTGCCATTTGGGATGTTCCCAACCCAGCAGTAATGGAAGCTTATGTCACCACTGGAACTCCTATCACCGCTTCAACTGGAGGTAACTCTATTCTAGGAGCCCCGTCCTTTGAAGCCTCCAACTCTCTCGTCGCCTGTTCTTCATTGTGTTGAATATCATCAAAGTTAAGCCTTCGATTAACGTTATCCTGAGCCATACCCCTTGCTTAGAAGAATGCCTCCCCATCAGAGTCGCCAAATGTAATAGGGTAGTTTAGATTAGATGGAGGCGTAACCCCTTTCGAGTACAATAATGATAAGTTAACTAATCACGCCTTCGCTTAACTACAGGACACGCAAACACAACTTAGTGAAGATAAACTAAATTTAAACTCACAAATCTCCCGTGTATAACTCAAAATGTAGTAATGGTCTTAGAAGCAACTTCGCCTAGAGGGAGAGAGAAAATGAGCACCCTAGATACACCTTGGCAGGTAGCCAAACACGCTAACCGTCCTCAGTGATCTCTGTGAAGTATTAAAGCTCCGTAATAAATGGCAATGGTGGGTGAGTAAACTCAATGGTTTGCAATAAATCTCTCTCTAATGTATATTCTCTCTAGTAATAACTCCTGAATTCTCAAAAAGAACATGCACTCCTCAGGGGTGGTTAGGGTCCTTAAATAGCCCCCCCCCCTCCCCCCCCCCCCCCCCCCCCCCCCACACACACACACCACTCCTGAGGTAACTCAGTCATTAATAATTGTGAAATATATCCCTCATACTTTATGTCACAAACAGTAAATTCCTGATGCCCTAGTTAACTCCACATCATAGACATTAAATGCCGAGACATGCCTTTTGCCTAACCACCGTGTGTCAGGGGACTGTCATCACAGAGTGTCTCACCAACTGTCTGACATCCCCAAATACCATAGTGGTTTACTCAAGTGCAGATTTGACATTGCCTTGCTGGCTAGTGACATCACATATAGTAGATGTGACATTAAGGAGAGGGTTATTTGGCTCACAACTTAGCACCCGATGGAACTCAAAGCTGCTCCGCCTGAGGTTCCACGGTCAGGGTCCTTTGGTGTTTTACCAGGTGTATCTAAGATGGTCAGGACAAGTACCAATGGTGACTCACTTCTCAATCCTCCAAACCAAGTCCCTTTAAAGTTCCCACGGCGAGGTCGTTCGATAGAGCATGAAAGCTCTCCCAGGCCCTACCAAGCCTAGTATCTCGCGAGTACCGTTCAACCTCACACAATATCAGTATACTCGTTACATAGCTCATAGTCAATATAAAAAAAAGATTCAACAAGACTAAATTAATCAGCAGGGCTAAAGGACGAACTCTCTCGATCAGTTTTGTCGCTAGAAGGTCCCTCTGGGCTACCTCGCTGAGTTGCTACGCTGATCTGCCTCGCTGCCTTAATCCCAAACACACTTATTAATTGGGGGATTATCTCTAATCTCAGGCTTACTTTCAAGCCCCCTCTACACACATACTATATTTTCTATAAAAAAAAATCCAAAAACAAGAAAAATAGGGTTTCTTTTAAATTTCAAACATGGATTTCTCACTACATTTTCTCACGCATAAAACATTCTTTTTATACACACACATATGTAGAGAAGCATCATTATTCTAGAAATTGGCCTAGCACTTCTGTTTTGTGTCCCTTTAATCTTTTTGGCTATTTTCTTTGTAAATGGTAACTTTTCACGCAGAGTCAACCTGTCTTCTGTAGGCTGATTCCATTGAATGATATATACCAATTTTTACTGAAAATGATTTTCTATTTTTTGCAATCCGGGCAATGGTTCTGAAATGCACTACTTTTATTATCTCATTTTTCACAATTGGTTCATTTTAAAAGCAGGATTAAGATGAAAACATTGTAATCGACACGTGACAGGTAAGTGTAATACTCAAGTAAGTCCGTGATTGTGTGCATGTCCAATCATCCTATACTAGATGACATGTCCAATCTCAGTCAATGGTGCAAATACCTAAGGATTTCCTAAGATCCTCAAATCGAAGTGCATCTAAGGGTTTTGAGAAAATGTCATCTAACTAATAATTGATTCTCATAAATCTCAAGGAGACGACCTTCTCTTCAACTAGGTCTTGAATAAAGTGCTCGCATATCCTAATGTGCTTTTTTCATGAAGGTTGAAATGGATTATGTGAAATGTGAATGGAACTCATATTATCACAGGAAATAGTCTTCGTGCCCTATGAAATGTCATAATCTTCCAACATTTTCTTCATCCATAAGATTTGCATGCAAAAACTCCCGAAAACTATATACTTACCCTCCTCCGTAGACAAAGATATGGAGTTTTTCTTCTTCCTCATTCACGAGACAAGATCACTCCCAAAGTAGAAATACCCATCGAAAGTGCTCCTACATCCGTCGACATCCCCAGCCCAATCGACATCCGAATAGGCAGACAAACGGTCATCAATATCAATGATATACAATTGTAAGATAGAGTCTCACTCACTTATTTGATAATACGTTTAAAAGCGTGTAAGTGTGAGTCTTTCGGGTATGCCTGGTATCGCATACAAACTCCAACACTAAAGTAAATATCGGGTCAACTAGAAGTAAGGTACCTACCATGGTCTGATATAAAGTCTACCTTATGTCTTTTCCTAGAGCGTCTTTGCTAAGCTTTATCAATGTACTCATAGGGGTATGAACGTGATTCATGGAGTCTAGATCGAAGTTCTTCACAAGGTTTTCTTCATTTTTGGATTGAGATATGAATATCCCATCCTCAAGATGACAAACCTGGAGACCTAGTAAGAATGTAAGCTCACCTACCATGCTCATCTAAAACTTGCTCTTCATCTCTTCCTCGAAAGTGTGAGCATGGAGGGATCATGTGGATCCAAAGACTATATCATTCACATAGACATAGGTAACCAAAATAACACCATTCTATATCCTCACTAACAACATCTTATCTACTCCCCTCTATTAAAGACATGAGCTAATAGATAAGAAGTAAGCCTCTTGTACCAAGAACTAGGTGCTTTCTTCAAACCATACAAGGCTTTCCTAGGATAGTATACATGTTCTGGGTTCTTAGGGTCTTCAAAACCTTTAAGTTGTTCCACGTAAACCTCCTCCTATAAAATGCCACTGAAAAAGGCATTCTTGACATCGATATGATATAACTTAAGGTGAAGATGACATGCTATGGCGAGTAGTAAGCGGATAGACTTAATCTTGGTAGAATGAGAAAATGTCTCCTCAAAGTTTCTCCCTCAAACCGTGTGTATCCTTGAGTGACCATCCTAGCCTTATTGCAAACTATGGTACCATTTTTGACCACCTTATTCTTAGATATCCACTTGGTACCTATCACGTTAGTATCGCTAGGTCGGGGGAACAATTACCAGACATCATTCTTTCTAAACTGAAGAAACTCTTCTTGCATAGTTGATATCCAATGCTTATCCTTGAGTGCTTCTTTAACATTTTTGGGATCGATTAGGGATACGTAGCACATACACATAATAACATTTTTTAGTTGATCATGAGTCTTGATACCTAGTGTAGGATCACTAAGTACAACATAAGGGTTATAACCCTTTCAAACCGAACATGGTATCTCTACCAAAATAGGAATGGGGTCCACCGTGGTAGCATGAGGAAGTACGGTATCATCACTAGGGGGTGCATCATCCTCATACTGAGGGCTAGGATCAATAAACGCCGATGGCTCATCATCTCTAATCATGACGTTTATTGACTACATAACCTTAGAGCTAGCAAGATTATAAACCCAATAAGCCCTATTCATCGATGAATATCCAAAAAATATCCTCTCATCCCTCTGGGAGTGAAACTTTCCTAAGGGCTCTTTATCTCGCAAGATGTAGCATGTACTCCAAGAGACACAAAAATATGATAGGTTAGGCTTTTTCCCTGTCCACAACTCATAAGGCGTGTGAAGTTTGTGGGGATGAAGATATACCCTATTCACCGTATGGCATGTGGTGCTCACTGCCTCTGCCCAAAAACATCTAGGCATGTTTCTCCCAAGAAGCATGGATCTATCCTTTTCTTGTATCGTTCGGTTCTTCCTCTTAATAATCTCAGTTTTTGAGGAGTACGAATGGCCGTAAACTCATATTTGATACCCACTTCATCGCAATAGCTATCCACTTTTACTTTTTTAAATTCACTGTTGTTGTCACTACGTATTCGATTAATAATGACACCATGTTGGTTTTTTAGGATAAAACACTTGGTTGTAAGGAAGTCAATCGCATCGAACTTTTTTCTAAGGAATCCTACAATCGAGTGTCTGAAAAAATCATCGAACATCACGAGAATATATCTCATTCCACCTAAGCTCTTTGAGAGAGTATGGCCCATAAGACTCATGTGAAATAACTCCAAAATATGGGAGCTGGTAATGATATTTAACTTTCGATGGGGACTTTAAATTTGTTTACCTTATTAGAAAGGTCCACAAACTGTGGAAGTTGGTTTCCCAAGTGATGGTAAGCCAGGGATTAGGTACTTTTTCACTAATATCTCAAGATATCTAAAGTTCACGTGACCTATTCGTTGACGCCAAAGGTCCATAGTGGAGACTATGGCACTATTGCATGGAAAAGACAACTTTTGTATAATCCCGTGACAATTATCTTCCATCCTCACACCTTATAGTAAAAGTTTACCGAATTGGTCAAAAATATTCCATTCGGACTGTAAAACTTTATCGCAAAGTTTACATCGCACAGTTGGCTTTTGCTAATCAAGTTCGTTTCAACCCTGGGTATCTCAACACTACCACGTCCTAAAATTTTAGATCTACTCCCATCCCTAAAGGTGAATTTACCTTCCTTGTGATCCTTAAGGTGGGTAAACAATAAGACATCACCAGTCATGTGCCTAGAACACCCATTATAAAAAATACCATTACAAAGTTTTTTAAGCCTTAAAAATAACATGAACAATAAGGGCTTTATCGTCCCTCTTAGGTACCCAAGTGGCTGTAACCTTTTGATTTCCCTTACTGTTGTTGCATCTATTCGGAATGTTGGAAGTGTTCTGAAATGGAAAATACATCCGTTAAAATTCTTCTAATTAAAATATGTGAAGTCGTGACTTGAAATTCAACTTTGTCCCTAAGACTAGAAAAGTCACTAAAGTGTTGTTCGGGAGTATGTGTACGACTAGTTTTACCTAATTTATAGAAAAAATCTGTTAGGCGACCTCTTATTTTGCAAAAAAATGCAAACATATACAAGTTTGGTTTACCTCGGTTCACTTTTATAGGTCAAACTCCTCTAGGTGGGTTAGGATGCTTAGATGGATTAGGTCGAGGTCCATAAGGGTCCATCACAAACTTGGGAATCGACTCGGGTGCAGCATGGAAAGTTAATGCACTGTCATAGCATATCCCTTTCCTCTTGACATTTTCTAAAGCAGGTCCAATAATCATCTTACCTACCTTCTTCTATGTATCCTTGATAGTTCCCTTGACCTCCCAAGCACGTTCGAGATCTTTCTCGAGTTGGGATACAAGGTCTTCAAGTTTCTCATGAGTCTCTACACAAGCTTGGAGACCTCTTGTAAGACTATCCCCCTTGTTGGTCAAGTCTTCATTCTCTATCTTAAGTAAAAAAACTCTCTCTCCTAAAGATTCTCTAACCTAGGAATCACACCCTCTCGCCTCTCTTAACTCCTTATCTAGCACTGAAACTCTCATAGCTAGCCATTTGTTTTATTTCTTCGTTTTAAAGGATTCGTCATAAATATTGGCATAGGCGCGCCGAAGGTCACTCTCATTCTCATTTAAATCATTATCTCCCTCACTCTTCTCAAAATGACTAGACTCACTATCGAGGTGTTCATGTTTATTATCTTCCTCGTCGTCACTATATGTACTAACATGATTAGCCATGAATGTAGTGAAATTATATTGATGCAGTGATTCTTCTCCCGAACTCACTGACTCGACCTCGCTGTCACTAAGCATGATAATTAAGGTAGCTCTGCCTTTCCCTTTCCGTTTCAACCTAGTCAAACACTCACGAGCTTTGTAACCCTTTCCCTGACACTCATAACATCTCTCCTCATCTTTCTTTGGGAAATCTTTCATTTCTTTTTCAAAAAAATTTCTTGCCCAATTTAACTTTTTTATCTTTCTCAAAACTTTTCTTATCTTTGGAAGGATTTTTCTTTTTATGTTTGACAAAGCTCTTGAATTTTTTAGAAAAATGGACCAAATCATCTAAATCATAATCAAAATCTGAATCAGATCATGCTTCCTCTCTTTTTTAAATACTTCCTCCCACCTTTTAGATTAGGATTTATGTGTAACCCCCTTATCATTAGGCCTAACTATTTTAAGGAACAAATCTATCTTGTATGTTTAAATATCTCTTACAATTTCTTCTAACCTAAGAGTTTATAATATCCCTAGAGAATTAAGAATGATAACCTTAGGAATAAAGAGGGCGGGAAGCAATCTCGAGGTCTTCTAAACTACACGCGTCTCGGATATTTTCTCACCTAAATTAAAACTCAAGTCAACTATGACAGACAGTCGTGCATTAAAATCGTCAAAAGATTCAGATTCAAGCATTGTGATTGTTTCAAATTGTGTGGTGAGATTCTATTTCTTAGAATCTTTAACAATATTGGTACCATTGCGAGTGATCTTGAGGGTATCCCAAGATTCTTTAGACGTGGTACACTTCATAATGTAGTGAAACTCGTTAGGGGTGACAGCTCCCGAGATGGCACTCAAACCGTGGTAATTAAAATTACTCTACTTAAATCTATCATATGTCCACAATGAGACAGGTTTAGGGTCGACGGCAATTTAAACTGTCACGGTAGGAGGAGTCCACCTTCTTTCACAGACTACCCAAACACGTTCATCTATGGAGTTTAAAGAAGAACTCGTCTTAGACTTCTAGTATGCATATTTTGTACCATCAAAGATGGGGACTCAATTATACAAATTCTCCATTAAAATCCTATTTTTCAAAGATCAATAATTTTAAAAAAAATTGATATCAAATAGAAAAATAATTTGGCGGAAAAAATTCACAATAATTTTGTGCAATAGTATCTGATACCAATTTGAGAGTACGCCTGTGATCTTAATGGAATATTTGTATAATTAGGTGTCTGACACACCCAAATCCAAATTTTATCTTTTTATCCTTATACATGCATCAAGATGATTAAACATATAAATTAAATCATGTAGACAAATAAGGAAATTTGAGGATAAAAAACCTTGCGGGTAGAACCTATTTAGCACGTTAGAATTTTACAAGACACTAATTATAAAGACTCTAAAACATACTATTCTCTCCTAAGTTTTCCACAGGTGTTGGTCCATCCTCGGTATCCACTGGTTAACCTTTGTCTTCCTTGAGTAGTAATCCCCTCGAGAACCATAATGACAGTTTTGAAGAAGATCTCTCCATAAGAATAACTCTTATATGAAACTATTTAGGGTTTCAAATGTATTCACATATATATTTGGGAGTGATGATCTTGTAAATCAAAAAGCGTTTTAGATGAAAAGTATTGAGGACTTTTGTAACAGGTATTCAATAATTATTTTAACAAAAGTCTCTTTAACAATCCCTTCGAAATAGGTATTTATATGAAAGGCTTAAAATTCGAGGTGGTGTTACTTGTTTAAACAAAAATAAGTCTCATTCAAACCATAATAGCATCTCGTTAGAATGAAAGAAAGTTTGTTCGAATGACAGTGCTATCTCGTTTGAACAAGCTTCAAACGAGCTTCAAATGATGCAAAACAATACGTTCTCATTTGATGTTTGTTCGATGTAAACTTAAAACAAGCCTTCAAACGTAAAGGTGATCTCGTTAGAACGAGAACCTCGTCCCATTTGAAGGAGGTCAACAAACTTAGAAATTTTTTAAATAAAAAATATCCTCGATTTAAAAATAAAAAATCCAACAATATAAACGTTAATAAATTCAAACTCCCAAATTACTTTATACATTCATAATGTGGAGATCATCTTGAATTTTAAGATGTTGGAGATTGGATTCTTCGTGACGGCTCAAGTCAAATGGTAACGGGATATGCCAAAATCTATGTTAGCCAAAGCTATGAGCAAATGATATATATTATTATCTTATAAGTTAAGGAGTTAAATTCTATGCATCAGGACCGGATTGATTCACTATGGCATTCTTTCATCATTCTTGGACATTAGTGATAGAGGATGTGATGGCCATTTTTATTGAGTTTCATAATAGGGGATATTTTCCAAGTGATTTTATCACAACGTTTTAACTATAATTCCCTAGAATGGGGGGCGGTGGAGGTAAAGGATTTCATACCCATTAGTTTAGTGGGAAGTGTATATAATATCCTTTTTGAGGTTTTGTTAGTTAGATTGAGGAAGTTGATTGATCCATATATTTCATAATCTCAAAATTATTTTGTGGGGGTGTACAAATATTGGACGTAGTTATAGTGGCCAGTGAGTGTATTGAATCCAAAATGAGAAGTGGGGAGCCCAAATTTATATGTAAGCTAAATATTGAGAAGTTGTACGACCATGTTAAATGGAGGTTCCTATTATACTTATTAGAGAGGATGGGTATAGGAGAGAAGATGTGATGGTGGATCAAGACCTGCATATCAACAGTGACATTTTCAGTGTTGGTTATTGCATCGTCAAAATGGTTTTTTTCCAAGTACTCGGGGGATTTATCAGGGGGCTCCTTTATCCCCTTTACTATTCATTTTAGTGATGTATCTGCTTAGCCAGATTGTAGGTAGAGTGGCGGAGGCATGGTGATTAGTAGGTTTCAGGTTGGAGATCCGAACTCTTATTTTGTTAACATTTTGCATCTCTTATTTGTAGATAATATTATCATTTTTGTGTTGAAGAGGAGGATTAGGTCATAATGTTAAGGTTGTTGTTGATGTGATTTGACGTTGTGTCAGGTTTGCATATTAACGTGGGAAAATATGAAATGATTCCGATAGGGGGTGATAAGAATGTGGGCTACTTGGTGAAACACCTCGTATTTGTATGACATTAAAAAATTATGAGATTAATTATTATTGTTAGATTAATTAAATAAAGAGGTGGGTAATTAATTGGTTGATTAATTAATCTGGATTAAAATGATTATTAAATTGCATGCCAAGGGTTAATAATTATTGATGAAAATTATTGAAAATTACTGTGTGGATATCTAATACGAAATTATGATTTTTTTTAAATTGTCGAGAGTGAAAAATACGACAGTTTGGTACATTAAGTCAGGACGCGCGAGTGAGTCGTGTCGGGACTAATATAATGGATTAAAGAAGTAAATTATTTTTAAGTAACTCGTATGGAAATTTCTAGCCCGTCATTGAGTCCGAAAGAGTCGAGATAGTCAAAATACTCTATCCGGGTAATTTATTTCAACTCCATGATGTTTTTAGGCCTAACCGGCATCCCGTAGGGGTATTTTTAACCTTTGAATTTTTGGAGAATTATTATGAACGAAACTTAGGAAATTAAATATAGATGTACATGGGTTAAAGGGGAGTTATTAGTTCTAAACCTATGAGAGAGAAAAGAAAAAGGCACATAGGAAGGAAGAAGAAGCCATAGGAGTTCTTGGTGCATAACTCAAGAACACACACCGAAAATCCCACCAAAGTGTAGATCGTGAGACGAGGAACACACCTATACCAACATCACCAGGAAATCAGACCTTCAAAATTGAGGCAAGTGTTTAATCCTTGCAAAATTATAGCAACAATCATGTTCATGTTAGTATAGATATATAATACTCATTTATGGTTCATAAATTTTGATGAAATTGGAGAACTAAAGACATTAGTTAAAATTTAGTATCTGATTAGGATGAATACCTCATGTATATAGGTTAGAGATCACGAATTGATGATTAATTATCATGGACGAATTTTATTTTTAGTTCTTGTATAGAAATTTGAAGAAATATGGTTTGTTTGATTAATTTTGGGGATTCTCATAATTTATTAAGGTTTATGCATGATTAAATGATTCTAAGTTGCTAGATATTATCCGAACATGTTTAATTAATGTTTAGAAATGATTATTGGGAGTTGGGAAGAAATCTATAGAGGTTTTAGGGTAGAAAAAAGTTGGAAAACGCAACAGATAGCAGAATGGAGATGACGATGTCTCATTCGAACAAGACGCAGGGTCGTTCGAATGACCGACTGATTCGTTCGAATGAAACCAATTCTGGTCCGAACGACAGGTCCCAGAAAACCCAAAAAATCCTATTTTCCCCCAAATCGTGTGACACGGTTAGTTGAGTGAGGAAAACTGCCATTTACTGATATTATCTTAGTGCGAAATTATTTAGGAAGCATTCCTAGGATGATACCTTAAGGCTTGGTTAGGTGAGTTAACTTTGGAAATTTTGAGCCGGTGAAAAACTGAAATAATTACATTATCGGTAATAATGGGAAGTGAACTACTTGTATAAATGTATGTAAGGGTTGGATGAATGCCCGGACTTTAATGGGACATCGAAAATCCTATTATTATATGATTATTATTATTGTGTGCATAGCATACCTACACTGCTTGCTATCGGGAGGAGGTTATCGCGCAGTGGATAATCTTATCCTGGGTGAGCCAATGGGGGGGATATTTGACTTGTACCCAGAGCATATGAACTTGGATACGTGTTATCTGAGATGTAGGATAATTTCGACAGCTAAATGGGAGCGTAGGTATGTGCGTGACCCGTTTGGCTAGTGAGTATGCTCGCCTCCAATATTTGTGTTATGAGATATATAGTTCGTGAGAGACGCTGAACCACTTGTCCTTTACACATTGAGTGATGCATCGGGACACGATAGTAGAGTATGAATTACGCCAAGTGGTCCTAACCAAGGGGCGTAGGATTTGTGTATATATGTATTGAGACGATGTGACGATATGTATATATGTATATATTTGTGAATAATTCTAATGTGTGAAATTAGAAAACTTATAGATGTTGGTAAGTAAGGTATTTCAGTTGGTAAAATAATTACTATCAGAACAGTGAATGTAATATACAGTTAATTTGAATAAATGATCTTAATATCGTATTGTATGGGCGATACGGGTTACTCGTTTGAGATATTAGAAGTATAAGTTTATGATCTAGTTGGGAACATTATGGATAACTATATTAGGATAGATGTGCGATAGGCGTGCACAATAGTAGAGAGGTGAGAATCTCACGTGAGGGTTCGAAACTAACATGCACATAACAATTGCATTATTGCAGTTTTAAATACTTGCTAAAACAAATATTTTAACAACTCGGGCTCTGACTCGTTTCTTCCTATTCTTTTCTCTTTTGATATATATACTATTGATCAGGTGCCCAGCCACAAGGTTACCAGACTTAGACGCGTGGATCATTTAGCGAGTTGCAGCGGTTGTAGGAGTTGCAGGCCCTTGCACTTAGACGCTTCTATCATTTCTTTCCACAGATATTCCATTTAGGGCATGTTTCGCCCCTTTCTCAATCATTTATTAGAGATTGTACCGAGTTCATTTTAGTATTTTATTTCTATTATACTTGAGGATATTATGGTTGTTGGTTTGTGACTTTGAACTGGAAATGTTTTATCCAGTTCGATTTATTTCAGTATTTGATTCCTATCATGTATTTATTTATTTTTGTGGAATCCGAGTAGCTTATATTTTAAGGAATAGAAATTTATAAATGGATTAATTGGGTATAATTAAATTGAAAATGTTTTGACACTTAACTTAATTATTTATTAGGTGGTTAATAATAAAAAAAAAATATGCTTTCAATAGTGATGCTGAGAATGTACCAACCAGACACTTTGATTTTATTTAATAAAGGACTGATCACCTGGTATTTAATTAGGCGGGGTGTCACAAGTGGTATCAGAGCATCAGATTCAAATGTCCTTAGGATCTGTATGGGTTATTATGCTTTTGCTAAGCATCCTTTGATTTTGAGCCCTAATATTAGGAATGTTGTATTCACCTTTATGCATTGGATATTCGTACTTTTGTGGTTTATTTGTATGGATGTTGAACTTATTCAATCCATTTCAAGTTTTATATAGCACGTCAAGAAGAATAAGCTAACACTACTGGGGAGTCAATGAGCAAGGTTAGCCGATACCTAAGGTATCCCTGGAGAGAGTATCAATCTCCGAAATAGTAGGTATGGTGGCACAGGAAGTTACCACTGCTGTCTTACAATACCATGATCGCAATATGCATCTTAAATGAGACTAAAGAACAAAAGAAGATAGTCAGTCTGACATGAATAGGGTTAACAATTATGGGAAGGAACCAATACCACAGCAACAAGTTTCTCATGGTCGTAAAGTCCACGAAGGTAATAGACTTTGCATAGAGAGCCAAAAGCATCAGGGCCAATATAGTCAAGGACAAAATGATGTCACAAAAAGGTGCCTTAAATGTGGAAGAGATGACCATAAACGTCAAACTTTTTCGGATTAGGCTGGAGAGAAACCCCAACCCGACCAACAAGGACAGTAAGGCCAAAGAAAGAAAAGACTTTCAGGACCCTGCTATTAGTGTGAACAACAGGGTCAGAAGTGGAGGGACTATCCTCAGCCTGATATTATTTTTCATCAAGATGCTCACTGGTGCCAACAGGGCCAAGGAAGAGGTGGAACTGAGCAACAGGGCCGAAATCAACAGAGTTGTAATGTGACACAGTTTATTGGTAGATGCTTCAATTATGGAAGGATGGGTCATAGTAGGCAAGATTTCTCAAATAAGGGTAAAATACCCCAGCAGTAGGGGCAGATCCTGTATGGGCATGTGTACAACGTCCAGTAGGCAACCGTTCAGTAGCCACCACCCGCCATTGAGGGTATGTTCTCTATTTCTGGGATTATTGGATATATTTTGTTTGATATTGGGTCTTCACATTCATTCATAGTCGCTAGAATTACATGTGCCACGGTAATTTTAGACACGA
This sequence comes from Sambucus nigra, assembly GCA_949130495.1. Classification (NCBI taxonomy): domain Eukaryota; kingdom Viridiplantae; phylum Streptophyta; class Magnoliopsida; order Dipsacales; family Adoxaceae; genus Sambucus; species Sambucus nigra. The sequence goes on along the minus strand of OX422215.1, from coordinate 278,389,575 downwards.
CCTGCAGTACGATTACATGGGTAGTCTCATCGATGGGTAATGGGTTGTTGATTTTCCTTATATGCCAAGGAATAGGGATAGAGATTGGGAAACTTATTTTACCTACAGACGTCCTTATATTAGATATGTCAAAGAACGATATGATTATTAGTATGGATTGTCTTGTTGCTCATAGAGCCATGATAGGTTGTTTTAGTATGTACATTATTTTTGCTATACCGGGTGAGGAGATGTTTCCTATTGGTGATGCTTTGCCTAGAGGGAGGATCGTCCACCCATTTATATTACATAAAGGAGGAGACCTATGAAGGGAGAGATTTTCGTTGGTTCAATTTTCGAAGTTCGTTAGTTTTCCAAGATGTACTAGAAGAAGTGAGCCAGGAGGGTTAGAGAATTTGGCCGAATAGCAAAACTGAACCTAACGGTGATAATGAAACACCACATGAGAGTATGTCCAATAGGAAACTCCTTTAGATAAATTTAATTGACTAACTTTCTACAAAGTGTAAGGACATAATTTTATAAATGCCCCGGGTAGAATCTAGGAATTTTTTATTTTTCCCTAGATCACAGTTTGTATGTCTGATACCGCTACATTCGGCACGTCAACACGATCATCATCGACGGCCTTTATCCGAATTCAATGCATCCATTATCTTCACGTGCATCATGCTATATGCGCATGCTGCTCAGCTCATTCCCACTACTCCACTACACATTATCGGTAAAATGGTTTATTGGAGCTTTAATATTTGCATAAATATTTGGGAAATTTTTTTAGAAAATTATTTTTCAAGTCTGGATTATTTTTTATCAAAAGCAGTATTTTTTCTAAGTGTAGAAGCGAAGTTCCTTGAACGATGAGCTCGCTCAAAGAACTTTGGATTGTTGTTCGTGCGAGATAGGCATGTCGCGTGATCTCGTTCGAACGACATCTGTCCTTTGTTCGAGCGACATGGATATCTCATTCGAACGAGCCACCGCCTCGATTTTCATATAAATACCTAACACCTTCTACACAATTTTCAAGTCTTTCTGCAATCTCAAAATCCTGCGAAATCAGCCCAGAATAAGACTTCAACTTTTCAAGGTTTTCTAAACCTTTTTGATTCACAAAACCATTCCCATATATTTGTGTGAATCTTTAAACCTTCAAGAGGATCATTTACTCATCTGGAGTATTTTGTGGAGAAGCTGTCTCTCTCAGGGAAAGTTCCAGCCGACGACATCTGAACCGATACCCGAGGGTATTTCTGTGTCACTTATTTTCATTATAATCCGTGTAACCATTTTTACAAAATTATAGTGAAAATAAAAGGTTTTTCCCCTTTGGGGAATTTTTCCTCATTTGTGTGTGCTTGAATGTTCTTGCTTGATTTTATCTTCATCAATCACAACTAGATGCATGTTTAGGAGTTAATTGATAAAAATTGAGTTTAATTAAATAATTTCTTTATTTGAACGCAAGTGCACTCTTTCAAATTGGGATCAGAGCCAATTACACAACTTTACCATGTAATTTTCCGCAAAAAATTTCTAAGATATCAATTTTCTGAAAAATTGATTTTTTGAAAACGAGTGTGTTCATAATGGAGAAGTTATATAATAAAATGCCAATTTTTGACGAGAAAAATTATGCATACTGGAAAGCCTGCATGAGATCTGCATTAAAAGCCATTGATGAATGTGTCTGGATTTTGGTTGAAAGAGGGTGGACACCTCCCTCCGTCACTCTTGAAAACGTGACCAATTTAAAACCTATCACTACATGGACTGAAGAAGAGTTTAAATGTTCATCTTTTAATTCTAAGGGTTTAAGTTCTATTTCTAGGTCTGTCACACCTGATGAGTTCAAACGCATAATGACGTGCACCACGTCAAAAGAGGCATGGGATGTTTTGCAACTTACCCATGAAGGAACTAATGATGTGAAAGAGTCTAAACTGCAAAATTTAACAACTCAATTTGAAATAATCACCATGCTTGAATCTGAATGTTTTGATGAATTTTATGCTAGACTGTCTGATTTTGTTAACACTAGATTTAATCTTAGTGAACACATTCCTAATGCTAGAGTTGTTAAAAAGATTCTTAGATCACTACCTAAGCATTTTATCCCTAAAATCACTGCGTTAACTTCTATGGGTAATTTAAACACGCTTAAATTGGAGGAACTTATAGGAGACTTGCAAATGTATGAAATTGATATGTTTCCTAAATCTGTCAAGTCTAAAGATAAGGGAATTGCACTTAATGCCCAGGAGAGAAAGAGTGAGGGATTGACAAGAAAGAGGGGAGATTCATCTAGAAAAAGAGAGACAGATACGTCAGATTCTTAGTGTAATTTTGACTTAGATGATTTGTCCCTATTTGCAAAAAAATTCAAGAGAATTCTCAAATTTAAGAAAAATGGTAATTTTAAAGATAAAAAGAAGTTTGAGAAAAATAAGTTTGAAAAGAAAAATGAAAAATATTTTAAAGATACTCCTAAGAAAGAAAGTGAGAGATGCTTTGAGTGCGACGGTAGGGGTCATAGAGCTTTTGAGTATGCTACTAGGTTGAATGGAGAAAAGGGCAAAGTTGTCCTTAACTCTAGCCTTAGTGACGACAGTGAGGTCGAGTCGGTGGATTATGGAGATGAGTCACCGCATGAGTGTAACTTCACCGCATTCATGGCTAGTCATGTGAGTACTTCTAGTGCTCCTGACGACGATCAGGATGCTATTTCACAGGGGCAACTCGACAGTGAGAGCGATGTGAGTGAGGGGGAGGATGATGCAAGTGAGAGCAAGAGTGATCTTCAACGCGCCTACGCCGATCTATATTGTGAGTCATTTAAAACTAAGAAGTGTAACAAAGAGTTAGTTCTTAGGATCACCGATTTAGAGGAATATTTAGGAAAAGAGAGAGAGAGAGAGAGTCCTCCACTTGCACTACCTTAAGAGATAGATAGTCTACCTGTGTTGAGAAAGAGAGTTTTTTAGAGAAAGAGAGAGTTTGTTTAGAGAGAGAGAGTTATTTTGAGAAAGAGAAAGGGGACTTGACTAAACAAGTGGCTAGTCTTACGAGTGAGCTCCATTCCTCCGTGGAGACTCAGAAGAAACTTGAAGCCCTTATATCCCAGCTTACTCATGATCTGGAGAGAGCACGGGAAGTCAAGGTACAAATCGAGGACAGATCTGGGAAGATGGGAAAGATGCTCCTCGTCCCCGCTTTAGGTTTTGGTGATAGGTAGGGAATAGGTTATGATGGTGCCTCCACGTCCCAAATTTCACCTGGACCAGTTCATGAGTTTACTATGACTCCTTATGGCCATCTTCAAAATCTTTGAAGGAGAGTTCCAGCAAGAAAAGCAAAACAAGGTTCGCCTAAGACTGTGTTGTTTTGTACGTATTGCAAAAGAAAAGGCCACCTCAGGGAGTTTTACTATAGTATGGGTCGGAGACGATGTACTAATTCTCCACCACATCATACTGATGGTTTTGCCAATCTAAGAGAGCGAGTTGAGTTTCTAGCTTCCACATCACAGAGTTTGATGGAGTAATTTCGACGGATGTCTTTGCCGTCAGTGAATGCTTCTCACATTCTGTCTAAAACCAACAACAACAAGGGTAAACAAAATGTCACTACTTCTTGTGTACCTAAGAAAGATAAAAAGTCCCTTGTTGTTCATGTCGCTCTCAAAGCACATAATACCTCACAGTGGTATTTTGATAGTGGGTGCTCCAGACATATGACAAGTGATGCCTCATTTTTTTCCTACCTTGAGGATTATAAGGATGGTAGAGTCACCTTTGGAGATGGGAGCTAGTCTAGCATTATAGGGTGAGGAACTGTAGAGTTACCAGGATTTCCTAAGCTATAAAATGTTTTGTACGTCAAAGATTTAAAAGCAAACCTTCTCAGTATTAGCCAGCTGTGCGACGCTGACTTTGTCGTAAAGTTTGACCGGGATGCTTGTAATGTCTATAATCAAGCCGGTAAACTTTTAGTACGAGGGGTGAGGACAAGGATAATTGCTATGAGACTGAGCCCACATCCTCACTTGTCTGCAATAGTGCCATAATCACTCATATGGATCTATGGCACCAACGTCTAGGTCACGTGAACGTTAGAGATCTAACTCGTTTAGCTAAAAAGGACCTAGTACGTCGCTTACCATCACTTGAGAACCCAACTTCTACGGTTTGTGGGCCCTATCAGTTGGGAAAGAAAATCCGTAGCCCCCATAAGAAGTTGCATTCCATTACCACCTCTCTTATACTTGAGCTTATTCACATGGATCTTATGGGTCCTACTCGTACTGAGAGTCTGGGTGGTAAGAGGTATATCCTCGTAATGGTGGATGATTTCTCCAGATACTCGATTATAGGTTTTCTGAGGGAGAAATTCGATGTTGTAGAGTTTTTAACGACCAAGTGTCATGTCCTGCAAAATCAACACGTAGTCACTATTAACAGGATACGTAGTAACAATGTCACTGAATTTAAGGAAGAAAATGTAGATCTTTATTGTGATAGCCTTGGGATCAAACATGATTTTTCTGATGTGAAGACTCCTAAAAAAATGGGATTGTTGAGAGAAAGAATAGGACGATCCAGGAAATAGCTAGATCTATGCTTCTAGGTCGTAAGGTTTCTAGGAGATTTTGGGCAGAGGCAGTGTCTACTGCATGCAAAACGGTGAATAGGGTTTACCTACGTCCACACACACTTAAGACGCCTTATGAATTGTGGACTGGAAAGAAACCCAACCTTGCATATTTCCGTGTTTTGAGGAGTAAATGCTACATCCTACGGGATAGAGGGCAATTAGGAAAGTTTGACTCCCCAAGCGATGAGGGAATACTGTTAGGTTATTCATCGAATAGTAGAGCGTACCGAGTTTTTAACCTGAAGAGCTCTAAGGTTATGGTGTCAATAAATGTCACCATGCAAGATGACGAACCTTCGGTGTTTATTGATTCTAGCCTCCATTGTGAGGATGAGGACGTTTCTGGCAGTAATTTACTTGTACCTCACCCACACTTTATGGACCCTACTCATGTGTTATGGGACACACCTTCTTGGGTTCGCAAGAGTCATGATCCTTCTGCCGTTATTGGTGATCCCACTCTAGGGGTAAAGACTCGTGCTCATCTAGAGAACGTTGTCATCCATTTTTGCTACACGTCCAAAGTTGAGCCCAGGAATCACAAAGAAACACTCAAGGATGAACACTGGATATCTGCTATGTAGGATGAGTTGCTTCAGTTTAAAAATAATAATGTCTAGGAACTTATCCCACGACCTAGTGAGACTAATGTGATAGGTACCAGATGGATTTTCGAGAATAAAATGGATAAAAATGGTACCATAATCAGAAATAATGATAGGTTGGTCGCTCAAGGCTACACACAGATAGAAGGTGTAGACTTTGGGGAGACATTTTCTCCTATTGTAAGGCTTGAGTCCGTCCATTTACTACTCGCCATCGCATTTCATCTGCGCTTCAAGTTATATCAGATGGATATCAAGAGTGCCTTTATAAATGGCATTCTATAGGAGGAGGTTTACGTGGAACAACCAAAAAGGTTTGAAGACCCTAAGCACCCAGAGAACGTCTACTATATGAGGAAAGCCTTGTATGATTTGAAGAAAGCACCCCGTGCTTGGTACGAGAGGCTTACTTCCTATCTCTTAGCTCATGGCTTCAAGAGAGGGGGAGTTGATATGTCGTTATTCGTCAAGAGAGATGACGGTGATATTTTGGTTGCCTAGGTCTATGTGGACGACATAGTCTTTGGATCCACGTGCTCCTAACATGCTCATCGTTTTAAGGAGGAGATGAAAATTGAGTTTGAGATGAGCATGGTTGGTGAGCTTACTTTCTTCCTTGGTCTCCAGGTTTGTCAGCTAGAGGATGGGATGTTCATCTCCCAACCTAGGTATGCTAGAGACCTAGTGAAGAAATTTGGGTTAGACTCCGCTAAGCATGCACGTAAACCTATGAGTACCACTACCAAGCTTAGTAAGGACACTTCAGGAAAGGTCGTAGAACAAATCATGTATCGGAGTATGATAGGGAGTCTTATCTACTTGACTACCAGTCATCCCGACATAGCCTTTAGTGTTGGAATATGTGCGCGATATCAGGCATCCCCGAAAGAGTCATACTTACTCGCTCTAAAATGTATTATCAAATACGTGAGTGGGACTCTCTCATACGGTATTTGGTATTCCTTTGGTACTGATGACCATTTGTCTGCCTATTCAGACGCTAATTGGGCCGGGAATGTAGACGGTTGTAGGAGAACTTCTGGTGGGTGTTTCTCTTTTAGTTTTGCTCTTGTCTCCTGGCTGAGCAAGAAGAAAAACTCCATCTCTTTGTCCACTACGGAGGCTGAGTACATAGTCGTCGAGAGTTGTTGCACGCAACTTTTGTGGATGAAGCAAATGTTGGAGGATTATGGGATTTCACAGGACACCATGATTATTTTCTGTGATAACACGAGCGCGATACACATATCCCGCAATCCAGTCCAGCATTCGCGCACAATGCACATCTGGAAATGCGAGCACTTTATACGTCAGTTAGTTAAGGAGAAATTCGTATCCCTATGTTTCGTACCCACCGACCGTCAGTTAGCTGATATTTTCACAAAACCTTTAGTTTCCCTTAGATTTGAGAGTCTTAGGAAGTCTTTGGGGATTTGCACAGTTGACTGAGGGGTTGGTCCATGTCTAGGATAAGATGCTTTTTTATGTTCATATCATATGCTTCCTATTGCTAGTTTGTTTCATATGTATTATTACTTTGTTGTATAGATATATATATTTTTTTTTAAATGCAAAAAGATTTTCCTTTATAAAAATTTTAGAAAAGCACTATAAGATTTTTGTATTTTATTTGCACCTTTTATGGATGAGCATTTAAGATAGTCGAGTCACAATTTCATTTCATTTATCCATGTGACTGTTTGATAGAGATTTGAGACGCTACATCATTTCATCCATGTGCTTTACACTGCTTGGAGTCTTTGAGATGTGATTAGTGATACCCTTCTACACGTTTGACTCTTATCTCCTTTATTGCACACATGCACGACTTTATTTGATTATTGTACTTGTCTATCACATATTGATTTGAGTGTTTCCATCTCAATTATATCTATACAACTAACCATATGCGATAAAACTTGACAAGATTGGAATGCATGTAAAAACCGTTTGGTGAGATTGTGTGTTTATTTGAAAACGGGAAAGGGCTGCGAAAGGTTCATTTAGACTTTGCGATTCTAAGCCACCGTTAAAAAGGACCTAAAAAATTACGGAATTTTATTATCCGGGGTCCAAAGAGGTTAAAAGAGCCCAAAAAAAATTTACTGGCAATAAAAAAGCAATATATGCCAAATATGGGCCATTAGGTTTCATAATCAATTCTCCAATGTTTGAGAATTTAGATTGCCTTTATTCAAAATATAAATCTGAGGGAGTTTGGTTGGAAAATATAAACGGGTTTGCACTTCCTTGAAAGTCCTGAAAAATCATGAAATAGTTTTGGACATTATTTGTGTGGAAATAACTTTGAGCTTTGATTTGTTGATTTGATTGAGTTAATGTCTCATACTACCATCTTTTTACACCAAAGGAAGATTTTGAGTTCATTCTTTAGGAGTATCCGATATTCATCATGCACATATGTCATGTTTGTATGCATTTATTTTCCTATCGAATTTTATCACACCCCTACATTTACGCTATCATCGACTTGGTTGTTTTTGTATTCTTTCATGATGTGATTCTTTGTTGTATATTATGTGTGAAAAATTTTGAAAAATACAAAAATAGAAGTTTATTACTTTGTGACATTCTCCATATGCATTCATTTATGCTTCTCATATCTGTCTATTTTGGGACATCATAAAAAGGGGGAGAAGAATTATGGGGGGGGGGAGAATTGTTTTGGTGTTTGGTTGATTTATGAATGATTTGCTTAAGCTTAATTGATCATTAATTTTTTTTTCATATCATTATATTTCAAACTGTTGCTTGTCACGGGTATTTTCTTTATCTCATGTGTGTAGTTACAACAATGTTAATTATTGGATTTCACACCCTGATGAGAAAAGCTTTGGAAGTTTCTGAAGAGCTGAAGATTTGGAGACATGTCAATTTAGTATTCTCAGTTTTTAGGATTTAATGGGGATATTATCTTTTATGTCATTTGATTGCATAATTCAGATTCATATTTTTATGTATGTACCGGCATAGACATAGGGGGAGATTTGTAAGGACATAATTTTATAAATATCCCGGGTAGAATCTAGGAATTTTCTATTTTCCCCTAGATCACAGTTTGTATGTCTGATATCGCTACATTCAGCACGTCAACACGATCATCCTTGACGGCCTTTATCCAAATTCAATGCATCCATTATCTTCACGTGCATCACGCTATATGCAACGTGCTGCTCAGCTCATTCCCACTACTCCACTACGCATTATCGGTAAAATGGTTTATTGGAGCATTAATATTTGCATAAATATTTGGGAAATTTTTTTAGAAAATTATTTTTGAAGTTTGGATTAATTTTTATCAAAAGATTTTTTTTTTAAGTATAGAAGCGAAGTGCCTTGAATGATGAGCTCGCTCAAATGACTTTGGACTGTCGTTCGCACGAGATAGGCATATCGCACGATCTCATTTGAATGGCATTTGTCCTTCGTTCGAGCGACATGGATATCTCGTTCGAACGAGCCACCGCCTTGATTTTCATATAAATACCTATACAGCTTCTACATAATTTTCAAGTCTTTTTGCAATCTCAAAATTCTGCGAAATCAGCCAAGATTAAGACTTCATCTTTTTAAGGTTTTCTAAACCTTTTTTATTCACAAAATCTTTCCCATATATGTGTGTGAATCTTTAAACCTTCAAGAGGATCATTTACTCATCTGGAGTATCTTTTGGAGAAGCCATCTTTCTTCTTTATTGCAGCCCTCCTAGAAGGGGAAAGTTCCAGTCGACGACATCAGAACCGACACCCGAGGGTATTTCTGTGTCACTTATTTTCATTGTAATTCGTGTAACCGTTTTTACAAAATTACAGTGAAAATAAAAGGTTTTTCCCCTTTGGAGGATTTTTCCTCATTTGTGTGTGTTTAAATGTTTTTGCTTGATTTTATCATCATCAATCACACCTAGATGCATGTTTAGGACTTAATTGATTAAAACTGAGTTTAATTAAATAATTTCTTTATTTGAACGCAAGCGCACTCTTTCATAAAGGAACGAGGAAGTCAAATAGGTATGTAGAGGGCAACACTAATTTTGAAAGTCCCTCATAGCCAAAGGGACAACGGGAGAATGATTGAAAGCGAAGACTGCTAGTCCGAGGGAAGGACATTCCAAAATGGTCAATGGGATCAGTGACGGGAAATGACTCGAGAAGTTTTTCCTATGTGTAGAGAGTGGGACTATCAGTGTTGATTGTGTCCACGTTAAGTAGTGCAACTGATAAGATTTGAGGATGGTAAAACCATGCCCATCAAGAATAACAACAGTAGGCATGAGAGTTTTCGAGAAGGAATGGGGTCAAGAGAATTGAGCCTAAGAAATTTCAACCCGAGAGTGGTAGTTTTAGGTAGGACCATTGGAGTCCTCAGTAACAATATCATATTAATCCTCAGGGTCATTGGGGTCCTAGGAAGGAATAGGGTGGCCAGTCAAGCCATAAGTGAGTCCTAGAGTTGTTAGTACAAAGTTTTAGTGATGGGGGTGTAAGCCGTAAAACATGATAAATTGCCCATAATGAGGAGGGGGCAACTATTAGATGAAATCCTATATGTGTAATGAGTGCAAGTGATTATGGATTACTTTAGCCACGAGAAGTGCATTTAAGGACAATACGATTAGGAGAGATTGATGAAGTTTTGTTTCATCTTTGTGAGAAAAGGATTAGGTCAAGTGACATGGGCGTGTCACGATACATATATGAATTGTTAACACTAAAGTTCACGTGCGAGTCGAGTTTAGTGGGTACATTAATTTTGGACAATATGGTTATAAGTGTATTGATCATAGGTAATGGGATTTTAGATGTCACCTGTGAGCAAGCCGGGTGGGCACTAAAGGCATATGTTATTATCAAAAAATTTAATACTGCATTGAGTTAGTAAAGGAGAGCTTATTATGGTAATGTGTAGTGATAATTATTGAATGTTTGAATGATAGTAGATTGAGTGATAAACTATTGAACTGGGTACTCCAGGGGAGTAATATTATTTTGGTAAGGCATCATCGAAATAGGGTTAGGCCTACATATGTGTATTTATATATGAAAACTCCATGATATCGTAGACTTCAGTGTGTTTGTTGCCTCGTTAGATATGATCCTGGTGCATAGGTATTTAATTACTGATATGACACAAGATACATTGTGTTCTTTATCAAGAAGCAAAATATAGATCGTCATATATATAACGTCAAACACTTGGGGTAGTGAAGGCACCATGTTTCATGTTATTGTTAAGGACATGTGTAGATTAGTATGTCAATATACGTAGATTGTGGGAAGGTACATATATGGACTGAGGACCTTACGAACCTCGACCACCAATAATGTTAGGTAGTAGTGTATCGAGGGACTCTTTGTCTGAATTTCGCTTTGTGAGACACCCCACGCATGAAACTAACGAATGTCGGGAGTTGGAGAGAAGTTCGGATAATAGTACATGGGATTCGTACCTTAGTAATTGTACATATGTGAGTATAGTTGAGGGCTGATAATGCCACTATAATGTGAGAATATATTTTATTTGTGCAAAAATACGTAAGGCATAGGGTGTCTGGGAGCCCTAGGTAATTGAATCTTGATTTTGTTTTCGTTTGAAACGTATGGGATAAGGTAAATGACGATAGAAGTGGAGATATCATGACTTGACTGTACACTCACAAGAATGGTATTGTATTAGGCGGTAGATTGTGATTATCATGTGAATTCGATAACATTTATCTCGGAGAGTTGAAGTCTATTCCGTAAGAGTTGTTAGAGGCTTACGTTATATGAGAAACTGATTATTAAAGCGGAGAAAGGACCTATGACACCCGATGAGGCACAGTCACATGGACCATAGTTAGAGGTACATTTGAAAGAATATAAGATGTATCATGTTATAAATGACAGTGGCGATGGGATTTAATGAAGAGAAATATTGATAAATTCATTTTGCAATGGGTCATCTGTTTGTTGGAAAGGGTTGGACCATCCGAAACCAGTAGGGGTTTCTTTAACCATTAAGGATTCTTAAGTAGTAAGGGGAGAGTATTCCCCAGGATTTTATCGAGAAAAGGGTTACAATCCTATATGTGTGTTATATATCGATTGACCAAAGTAGATCACTTTATATAAGTTAACACTAGTCATACTACGGGACAGTATGCGTAGACCCTTATAATCGAGATAGTGAGGTTATATAGTGTACCACTTGATATCATGTCCGAATGGGATAAAGTTGTGAATGAGTACAACTTACCATCCTCAGAAAAACAGGCAGAACAAGCGGACTAGTCAGACGTTAGAGAATAAATTATACATATACCCTAGAATCTTAGGGAATGACTAGAGAAGTTCCTTCCACTAGTGGAGTTTGTGTACAATAACTCATATAAGCTCACTTTTGGGCATTGTGGAAGTTGAGGTATGGCATAGTAAGTCTTGTTGTTCTCCTTCTTATTAGCTAAAGGTGGGGGATCGGGTGCTATTGTGAAGATCGGAGATGAGTTAATACTTATAGTATATTATGTGTGCAAAAATATATATTGTGTAAATAACCTACTTGTGTGCAATCGTTGCGAGACGAGATCGAATGTATCTAAATAATGATTAATCTACTAAGTTGCGAATAGTAGCAGTCTAGCTAGTGAATATCTAAAATTAAGTTAAGTAGTGAAATTTAAACGATACGTCTTGGGAAAGAACCTACGTAATAGGGTAACCCGGAGTTTAAAACAAACATATGTGTGGTGCTCATTATTAAGGGTATTCAATAGCGTACTATATGGGTGGTACGGAGTTGTTTACTTGGTAATGCAACGATGCGATGCGAAACATATATACGGCGTTATTTATACCTGAAATACTTTTCCAAATTTTGGGATGAAATACATTTGTAAGGGGGGAAGTATGTAACACCCCGTTCTTTTATGATATTAAATAATTATGAGATTAATTATTATTTTTGGATAAATTAAATAAATAGGTGGGTAATTAATTAGTTCATTAATTAATTCGGATTAAAATGATTATTAACTGGTGTGCCAAGGGTTAATACTTATTGATGAAAATTATTGAAAATTAATGTGTGGATACGTAATACAGAATTATGAAATTTAATAAATTGTCGAGAGTGAGAAATATGATATTTTGTTACATTGAGTCCGGATGCGCGTGTGAGTCGTGTCAGGACTAATTTAATGGATTAAAGAAGTGAATTATTTTTAAGTAACTCGTATGGAAATTTAGATCTCTCCATTAGGTCCAGAATAGTCGAGATAGTCAGAAAACTCTACCAGGTTAATTTATTTCGACTCCGGGATGTTTTTAGGCCTAACCGCACCCCGTAGGGGTATATTTGTCCTTTGAATTTTGGGGGAATTATTATGGACGAAAATTAGGAAATTAAATATAGATGTAAGTGGGTTAAAGGGGAGTTATCAGTTCTAAACCTATAAGAGAGAAAAGAGAAAGTCACAGAGGAAGGAAGAAGAAGGCATAGGATTTCTTGGTGCATAACTCAAGAACACACACCGAAAATCCCACCAAAGTCTAGATCGTGAGACGAGGAACATACATATACCAACATCACCAGGAGATCAGACCATAGAAATTGAGGCGAGTTTTTAATCCTTGTAAAATTGTAGCAACAATCATGTTCATGTTAGTATAGATATATAATACTCATTTATGGTTCATAAATTTTGATGAAATTGGAGAACTAAAGACATTAGTTAAAATCATGTATCTAATTAGGATGAATCCCTCATGTAGATAGGTTAGAGATCACGAATTGATGATTAATTATGATAGAAAAATTTTATTTTTAGTTCATGTATAGAAATTTGAAAAACTAGGGTTTGTTTGATTAATTTTGGGAATTCTCAGAATTTATTAAGGTTTATGCATGATTAAATGATTTTAGGCTGTTAGATATTATCCCAAAATGTTTAATTAATGTTTGGAAGTGATTTCTAGGAGGTTGGAAGAAATCTATAGAGGTTTTAGGGTAGAAAAAAGGTAGAAAAATGCAACAGATGGTAGAATGGAGACAACGACGTCTCGTTCAAACGAGATGCGGGGTCGTTCGAACGACCTACTGATTCGTTTGAACGAAACCAGTTCTAGTTCGAACGATAGGTCCCAGAAAACCCAAAAATTCCTATTTTCCCCCCAAATCATGTGACACAACTAGTTAAGTGAGTAAAACTGCCATTTACTGATACTAGATTAGTATATAATTATTTGGGAAGCATTCCTAGGATGATGCCTTAAGGTTTGGATAGGTCAGTTAACTTTGGAAATTTTGAGAGGGTGAATAATTGAATTAATTACATATAAGTAATAATGGTAAGTGCAGTACGTTTAGAAATGTACGTATAAGTTGGGTGAATGCTCGGACTTTAATAGGATGTGGGAACGCCTATTATTATTTGATTATTGTTATTGTGTGTATAGCATACCTATGTTGCTTGCTATCGGGAGGAGGTTATTGCGCAGTGGATAGTCTTATCCTGGGTGACCCAATGGGGGATATTTGACTTGTGCCCAGAGCATATGAACTCGGATATGTGTTATCTGAGACGTAGGATAGTGTTAACGGCTAAATGGGAGCGTAGGTATGTGCTTGACCCATTTGGATGGTGAGTATACTCACCTCCAATATTTGTTTTATAAGATTTATGGTTCGTGAGAGACGCCAAACCACTTGTCCTTTACGCAGTGAGCGATGCACCGGGACATGATAGCAAAGTATGCATTGCGCCAAGTGGTCCTAACCAAGGGACACATAATTTGTATATATATATGTATAGAGATGGCGTGACTATGTGTATATATGTATATATTTGTGAATGATTCTAATGTGTGAAATTAGCAAACTTATAAATGTTGGTAAACAAGGTATTTTCAATGGGGAAAATAATTACTATCAGAACAGTGAATGTAATATACGGTTAATTTGAATAAATGATCTTAATAGCGTATTGTATGGGCGATACGGGTAACTCCTTTGAGATATAATTATAAGTCTATAATCTAGTTGGGAACATTATGGATAACTAGCTTAGGATAGACATACGTTAGGCGTCTACAATAGTAGAGAGGTGAGAATCTCATGTGAGAGTTATGCACATAATAATTGCATTATTACAATTTTAAATACTTGCAAAAACAAATATTTTAACCACTCGGGCTCTGACCTAGACGCGCAGATCATTTAGCAAGCTGCAGTGGTTGTGGGCGTTGCAGGCCTTTCCACTTAGACGCTTCTATCATTTATTTCCACTCTATTCAGATATTCCATTTAGGGCATGTTTCGCACCTTTCTCAGTCACTTATTAGAGATTGTACCCAGTTCATTTTAGTATTTTATTTCTATTACACTTGAGGATATTATGGTTGTTGGTTTGTGACTTTGAACTAGAAATGTTTTATCCAGTCCATTTTATTTCAGTATTTGATTCCTGTCTTTTGTGGAATGTGGGTATCTTATATTTTAAAGAATAGAAATTTATAAATGGAATAATAGGGAATAATTAAATGGAAAAATGTTTTGGCACTTAGCTTAATTTTTTATTACGTGATTAGGGTATGTTCTCTTCTTACATCGTATCTTGGTCTTCCTATGGGGGATCAATTTAATTCTAAATCCATGTGGAAGACGATCCTAGATAGGGCCAAAGGATACTGGTGGGGGGGGGGGATGGTTCTCTCTCTAAAGGGGGAGGCTAACGTTGATTAAAAGCATATTATCGAGCCTGCCAACATACTTCTTGTCTATTTTTGCCTTTTCCGACTTCTATAGGCAAAAGGATGGATAAGATGTTTAGAGAACTCTTATGGCGAGGCAATGCGAAAGGGTTCAATCATTGCCTCTGTAAGCTAATTACTGTGGGGGAGCAGGAGTAAAGAGTCTGGAGCAATGTAATAAATCATTAATAGGTAAGTGAATGTGAAGATTACCGCGTAAGGAAATAGGTTGTGGAGGAAAGTGGTAGTGGATATGGTTGGTTTCACTTATTGTGGGTGGGGTTCGAAAGTTGGTCGCTACTCGTATGGGGTAGGACTGTGGAAGAACATAGCAAAGGGTTGGGGGAATTCTCGCGATACATAGAGTTTCAAATAGCTAACGATAATAGAGTCGGATTTTGGAGAAATAGGTTGGGGGGGGAGGTTACTCTAGAAAATGTATTTCTCAAAATGTTCCATATTGGTGGTGAAAAGGAGGGGTCAGTGGGAGAGCATAGGGTAGTAGCTGGGGATCAGATGGCATGGAACCCAAAATTTAGAAGGTGATGGAGAGATTGGGAGTCAGAAGATTTTTTTCCACTAGTTTGAAATGGCTATGGTACCCGCGTGTAAGGACATAATTTTTATAAATGTCCGTCACAATTAAGTATGTCTTATACCGCTACAAGTCGTCGAAGAATTGAGAAGATTGTATCTACAAAGACGAATCTGAATTACATGTTGTCTTCAACATTCAAGACCAACAATATGACATTTGGTAAGATATTGTTTTAAAGTTTCATTTACATTTCATATTAAGAGTGTTGGGATATTTTTAAAAGGAGTTTTAAAAAGATTTTATATAAAAATATTTGTATAAATATTTTTGGGGAGAAAAGGTTGTAAATTGTTTTAAAAAAATGTGTTTTGAATAGTTTTGAGAAAATTTTCTAAGGCAGCAAGCGTACCTCGGTTTTGATGCCAAGGTCGTTTAAGAGAGATAACCATCTCGTTCGAACGACATTGAGATGTCGCGCGTAGTCATTCGAACGACACGTATATCTCGTTCGAGCGAGATGGGCTTCTCGTTCGTGCGACGTTACTTTTTGGCTAACACGCTGATCTCATGTTTATCCTTTGACCGACTCAAAATTTCATATAAAAGGGATCTCGACCCTTTTCTTCTGACGAGGAGAACAGTTTTCAACTTTAAAGAGTTTTATCCTTTAAAAACTTTTGTTTATCTGCCCAGAATTTAATTTAATACCTTTTGGCATAAAGTTTTTCTCTAACAATTTAAGGGTTCAAATATTTGTTTTATTTAGAAATTCACAAAAATCCCAATTACATTTGTGTGAGTTATTTTGTGGAACGCAAGAACATATTTTGCTTTGGTTTATTCTTTATGAGGAGAATTCTACAACCGGAGAGTTGCGTGCTATTGTGGATGGAGTCCTTATAAAGTTCACACTTGTGGAGAAGCCGTTTATTCTTCATTGCTGACCACCTGGAGTTCTTATGGGAGATTCCAGCCGACGATATTTCTAGTCGTTACTTTGAAGGTTTGACGTAGACACTGTGTGTTACACTTGTGGGCAATTGTCAGGTTGTATGTAAGTCAATGGTCTTATGAATTCTTCAAAGTTCTAGAAATAAAAAGTTTTTTCCTTCGGGGATTTTTCCTTAATATTTGTGTCACATGCTTTATTTATTTATGGGTTGACACACACACACAAACGTTGTTGCATGTTTAGGGGCTGAATTGATTTGGTTTATATAGACTCTAATTAAATAAGTGTGACAAATTAGAAATTTGCAAATTTAATCAATTATCACACCGACACATTTTTACAAATTGGTATCCGAGCGGGTTACACTAATTTATTGCGTGATCCTTACTTTTCAAAGGTTTTTTTTATACAATTTGACCTCTCACGTCGTCAAATTGGTAACAGAGAGGGTTGCGCTAATTTATCGTGTATTCTTATTTTTGCAAAATTTGTGTGATATTGATTTTTTTTGAAAAATCAGTTTTGTGAAAAATCGCAATTTTTCCAATGGAACACTCATCTAATGAGGAGCCTATTTTTGAAAAAGTTCACGACATTGCTGAAAATTTAAAACTTTTGAATTTGAATCTTTCAAAAAGAATTAAAGTTTTGGAAAAAGAAAATTCTCGTTTTAAATTCGCGATGGATCTTTTGCAAACGGTTCAAAGTCAAAGAGATTTTTATCGTGAAAAATTTGTTTCCTTGGTCCATGACTTTGTTGCTTTAAAATTATCCAAGAAGTAGAGTGATGATAGGGTCTTATTTTTAGAAAATGAATTGGAGGACTTAAAAAATTCTAGGGTTCCCGTTTGTTCCATCAAGGATAAAAAATTAATCGATGATTTCACGGCACGTGAAAAGACTTTTAGGGATAAGTTTTCTTTAATTGAGCGGGAGAGAGATACCCTTTTAGGAATTGTTGAAAATTAGAAAAAGGCATTTCTTAAATTGGAAGAGTCTAATTCTTTGCTTGAATCAAATATTTTGAAGTTGAAAAATGATTTAAATGATTCAAGTAGGTTTGATAGTGATGGTAATGGCTCGTCTTGTTCGCATGCTTATAGTGCTAAAGGCAAAACCATTATTTATTTTAGAGGGTCAACCAATTGCATGGACGTTAAAAAAGGTCAACCCGTAGGTGTCGTTCCACCCGTTTACACATGTTCATATTGTGGTAGGAAAGGTCACCTTAGGCAATTTTGTTTTAATCTTGGATAAAGTCCTAGGAAGTTTATGTCTAGTGTTTCCATGGTTCCCAAAGCCTCCATACGACGTTTCACATCTCTTTTGGTTAGAAAATCACTTTTAGATGCACTATATTTTAGACAAGTTGATTCCCGTTTGCTTGTATATGATTCTTCTCTTACCATAGTATATAGATGATTGTGTTTACATGTTTTTCAAACGCTAGATTTTTTTTCATGATATTTATGTTTGCTAGCGTTGTGACATGTACTTTTTCTATAAATTTTTTCTTTTGAAAAATATAAAAAGATTTTATTTTGGATAAAATTTTTGAAAAAAAAAACAAAAATAGTTTTGTATTTTGTTTGCACCATTTATGGATGGACTCTTAGGATGACCAAGTCACAACATCATTCCATTTTGCACGTGACTATTTGATAGTGTTTTGAGACAATAGGTCAATTTATCCATGTGCTTTATAATGTTTGGAGTCATTGAGATGTAATTAAGTGTTACTTCATACATGTTTAACTCGTAATTTCCTTTATTTCACACATGAACGGATTTGTTTGATTATTGTGCTTGTCTTATCACATGTTGGTTGGGTGTTTTCACTTCAATCATGTCTTTAAAACGAACCAAGCGCGATAAAACTTGAAAAGAAAGTTGTGCATGTAAGAGCCATTTGTGAGTTTGGTGCTTTGTTTGAAAATGGTGAAGGGCTATGAAAGATTATTTTTTATCCTTTACGATTAAGCTTCTGTTTAAATTGGACCTAAAAAATTGACAAATTTTATTATTCGCGGTCGAAAGAGGTTTAAAAGAGCCCAAAAAATTTAAAGGCAATAAAAAGAAAGTCATGCCAATTATTGGCCATTTAGGTTTCTGCACCAATTCTCCAAAGTTTGAGAATTTAGTTTAACACCTCTATAAGAAAATATATGTGAGGGACTTCGGATAGAGAATTAAAATGGGTTTGGACGTCCTTAAAAGTCTTGAAAAAGCGTTAAATAGTTTTCGACGTTGTTGGTGTGGAAATTACTTTGACTTTGATTTGTTGATTTTTATAAGACGATGTCATCTAAATTCAACAAATTTTTACACCTAAGGATACTTTTGATGTTCATTCGTTAGGAGTACACATATTCATCGTGAACATATGATTGATTGGAATGTGTTCACACCCATACATTCCATTTTCATGACTTGGTTGTTTGAGTTTAAATCCATGGTGTGATTTTGAAAAATCCAAAAATAGTTTGTGGATGTTTGTGGGATACTCCTTTGCATGCGCGTTGATTGATTCATATTTGATATGCGATTTTATCGTGACACTCCATGTTTTAATTGTTTTTTCTTATCTATCTATTTGGGGACATCATAAAAAGGTGGAGAAAGAATTATCATGTTATGGGGGAGTTTTTGCATTATGGGGGAGATTAGATTTATTAATGATTTATTCTTTTATCATTTCAAACTCGATGCATCATGAAGGTTTTTTCTTTATCTCATGTGTATATGTACAAAGATTGAAGATCATTATGTTGCACACCCTGATGAGAAAATCTTTGAGAGTTTTGATGTTGAAGAAAAATTTGAGAACTTGCAAATTTTACCTTTTCAATTTTGGGCTTCACGGGAGGGAAGATTTGCATACGTATTTTGGTATTTGATTATTCGAATATTTTTATGTATGTACCGGCATAGACATAGGGGGAGATTTGTAGGAACATAATTTTTATAAATGTCCGTCACAATTAAGTATGTCATATACCGCTACAAGTGGTCGAAGAATTGAGAAGATTGTATGTACAAAGACGAATCCGAATTACAAGTTGTCTTCAACATTTAAGCCCAATAATATGAGATTTGGTAAGATAATGTTTTAAAGTTTCATTTACATTTTATATTAAGAGTGTTGGGATATTTTTAAAAGGAGTTTTAAAAATCTTTTATATAAAAATATTTATATAAATATTTTTGTGGAGAAAAGGTTGTTAATTGTTTTAAAAAGAGTGTTTTGAATAGTTTTTAGAAACTTTTCTAAGGCAACAAGCATACCTCGGTTTCGACGCCAACGTCATTCAAGCAAGATAACCATCTCGTTCAAATGACATTGAGATATCGTGCGTAGTCGTTCAAATGACACGTGTATCTTGTTCGAGCAGCATGGGCTTCTCGTTCGAGCGACGTTACTTTTTGGCTAACATGCTGACTTTATGTTTATCCTTTGACTGACTCAAAATTTCATATAAAAAGGATGTCATCCTTTTGCTTTTGACGAGGAGAACAGTTTTCAACTTTAAAGAGTTTTATCCTTTGAAAACTATTGTTTATCTGCCCAAAATTTAATTCAATACCTTTTGGCATAAAGTTTTTCTCTAACAATTTAAGGGTTCAAATATTTGTTTTATTTACAATTCACAAAAATCCCAATTACTTTTGTGTGAGTTGTTTTGTGGAACCCAAGAACATACTTTTCTTTGGTTTATTCTTTGTGGGGAGAACTCTACAACCGGAGAGTTTCGTGCTATTATGGAGGGAGTCCTTATAAAGTCCACACTTGTGGAGAAGCCATTTTCTTCTTCATTGCTGACCATGTGGAGTTCTTGCCGGAGATTCCAGCCGACGATATTTTTAGTCGTTGCTTTGGAGGTTTGACGAAGACACCGTGTGTTACACTTGTTGGCGATTATCAGGGTGTATGTAAGTCAATGGTCTTGTGAATTCTTCAAAGTTCTAGAAATGAAAGGTTTTTCCCTTCGGGGATTTTTCCTTAATATTTATGTCACGTGCTTTATTTATTTATGGGTTGACACACGCACACACGTTATTGCATGTTTAGGGGCTGAATTGATTTGGTTTATATAGACTGTAATTAAATAAGTGTGATAAATTAGAAATTTACAAATTTAATCAATTATCACACCGACACGTTTTTATACCGTGGGGATGATACTTTGAGATGGTCCACACGTAAGGATGGTGTCTTTAGAATTTGAATCTATTATAAAATTTTGATGTAGTTTGGAAATTGTTCATATTCATGGAAGAAGGTGTGGAGATCTAAGTCACCTCCTAAGGTCAATTTATTTTTTTGGATGGTATCTAAACAAGCATTATTGACATCCGAGGGCTTACAAAATAGGGGAAGTAGATTGGCTAGAAGGTATGTGTTGTGCAAAGAGGCGAAGGAATCACCGAACCATATTGTTTTTCATTGTTGGGTGGCAAGGGACTTATGTGGGTCATGTCGGAGGTAGTGAGAGAATCAATAGCAGCGTGGCATATTCCTAAGGGGTGGAAGGTAGTGAGGAAAGTGAGGTGGATAGTCCCTCATTCTATATTTTGGACGTTGTGTCTTGAGAGTAATAAGAGGTCTTTTGAAGGGTTAGAAATTGACCGTTCAATATTTAGGTATTTGTTTTTTAGTACGTTGTGCATTTGGCTCAAGGAGGACCCTCAATAATCTATTCCTTCCTTTGTGGAGTTTATGGAGGAAGTCATGGTTTGGAGTCAGCTTTGTTTTTTGGGGTATACTTCATGTACACGGTTTTTCACCCCATTAGACAGTTTTTTATATATGTATCAAATATCAATACGTGCATAAAAAATAAAGTTCATGTCAATATCAACAAACAATACACATATTAATTGCATCAAGTGTAAAGTGCATGCAAAATTTTAAAATAATAAACATAAATATTCTTAAACAATACAGCTAATTGATGGAAATAATATATAAACTGAGGTTGGGGATGATATTTAGGTCATTGTGGTTTGAATTAGGGTTAGAATTGAGAATGAAAAATAATTACGAAGGGTGATTTCAACAAAAATTGCAATACCAATTTTACTTGCGGAAGCGAATATAAAATTGATTTTATCTTTTTATCCTATGCATGCATCTATGGTGATAAAACAGATAAATCAAGCTACGCAAATACGACAAGGCCAAGTTTGAGGAAAAAAAACTTTGGGGAAAAATATTTATTTCACTATATAACGTAAATCGCAACTTACAAATATAATGAAATCTGCAATGTATCTACCGCAGCAAACTCACATAGATCGCTGCCTAAATCAACAATGATTCCCTAAAGAACCACAATGGACCTCAACCCTCCATCAGCCTCAACCTTCATCTTCAATAGTGAATCACCGAAGGTATCATAAGTCATAATGGAGTGCCTCTCCACCAAGGTGTATGCAACAGATACAAAAATTTCTAAGGTTCTAAATTAATTTACAAAGTCAATATTCAAGGATGTTTTGTTGTGAATTAAAATAGTGTTTAGACATATAAAAATTGAAGAAATTTTGTTGCTGATATGCAGTAACATTTTTGCAAAATTTTTAAAACAATCTGATTTACGAAACATGTATTTATAAGATACTTGAGTCAGCGGCGTCGTTCGAATGACTTTGTGATGTCGTTTGAAAGACAATGGCATGTCGTTAGAATGACTTCCAATGTCGTTTGAACGACAGTATGATGTCGTTTGAACGACAGAGCCTTGTCATTTGAATGACAGAAATGTCAAAAACTTGATTTTTTTTAAATCCGCTATAGGTATAAAAAAAATGTATTTTTCAAAACCAAAATAGTCATGTTCGCCTTTTGATAAAAATTAAACATCCAAAACATTATTGCATGAATTAAATCAATCTCTAAATTTTTTTATACCTTTTGGGATGTCGGGAAGTCTTCAAACTTGTAGATGCTTGAGTTTGGTTTGTCTTGACATTGCGCGGCGATTTGTAATGGGATACACCAAACTAGCTTAAAGCTATGCTATGAACAATTCTTGAAAATTGTTCTTACAAATCTCCCCCTTTGGATATTCTAGTACAAAACAAACACATAGACCAAACACCAAATTAAAATGAAAGTTTCCTATTACAAAGATATTAATACCCTTCCTAACCTTAGAACGGAACGACATAAGATACTTTGTCTTCAGACTTCAATTTCTTCCCTTCCAAACTTTGTCTTCATCCATGTGTCTTTAAATTTCTCTTTAAGTACCTACACACATGAGACAAAAACATATACCTTTGTGACGCATCGAGTTTGAAACAAAATATAATTCATAAATAAGTACTTCCCATAATTTAAACTCATAAAAAAACTCGATTTTAATTTTCCCCCTTTGTTTTTATCTGAAATGGACAAATAGACGAGGAAATAGAAATAATAAAGATTAAGTGCAAAGCATAATGACAAAGAAAAGATATCATCACAAAATATGTAAATCAAGAATGTGTAATGATTATCTCAAAGGCAAACACAACCAACTATTTTTGAAATTTTTTATTCTTTATTTAAAAAAAATGCAAATTTCATAAATACAACAAACATACCATATATAATATATGCAAAATTTATCAAAGAAAATTTGACACAAATATATAGGTATAAATGACCAAAAAACACGATACAAAATACATAAGCTTTACACACTAGCATAATATCGATGTGTCCAAACATGTGGAATGAAATGAATGGGTGTGAACTAGAAACAAAAGAATTATAACCCAAACACTCAAATATGTTCAAGAAGTTCTAATTAACCGCAAAACTTTATCAAACTAAGCTTTAGCCTTAAGTGACAAATAAAGTTGAACTTCATTAACAAAACAAGCACAATGCACACATGTCTAGAATATTCATGATTCTACAAATCAATAGTGTCATGACAAAATAAGCTTAACTAGGATACTTTGTCATTGTGCAAACCTGTTGATATTTCCATCCAAACTCCCTCAAAATAATTCTTTTATTCCCCTATTGGCATATTATTCTTTTTATTGCCTTTATTTTTTCTTAGGCTCTTTTCAAACGGTGGCTTTAACGACGAGATTATTATTCTCTCACAGCCCTTTTTCATGCACTCGTTATTTTTTAATATTACATAAATTCCTCATGAGCAACTGTTCTTACATGCACAAATCCTCCATAGTCAAATAAACTTGTAGATGACAAGATTAATAGTAGAACATCTCACCAAGCTCATAAATAAATGTGAAGTCAAAATTCAACAAGCACGTGCATGTATGTGTATAGGCATATACAAAATCAAATCCATAAAGCAAATTAAGTTTGAAACAACTCCATAAACATGGTGAAGATCAATTTAAGCATCTAAAGTCATAAACAAATGTCATAGGCCCATGGAAATTATATAGTGCATAGGACTCAAACACACCAATATTCCATACTAAATGTGTAAGACTAAAATACATAAAGAGCCAGAAATCATTTTGAACTTTTTCAAAAAATATAATCTTTTGTATTTCTCTAAAAATATGTAAATTCAAAAACCTTTTTTTTTTTCAAATATGACTCAATAAATAGAAATATAATACAAAAAGTAAACATGTTATAACACTAGCAAGATAATATCATGAAGCACAATTAGTGTATGAAAAACATACAAACACAGTCATCTGTAAGATATAGCAAGAGAAGAATCATGTGCAAGAAAATGGGAATCAACTAATCTACCATCTAGTGTCTCTAAAAGTGAGTTCCTAACCCCAAATATAATTGTAACGATGCATGGGGGGTTTCGGGAACCAAGGGAACACTAGACTTCAACTTCTTAAAACCTTTTTGAAGATCAAAACAGAAATGCCATTGTGAACACGTAGAGACATAGGGAATGGTACTTATGGGTTGACCTTTTCTCACTTTCTTGGATTTAGTTGACCCTCTAAAACAAACAATGGTTTTGGCTTTAGCAATGGAAGAAAGAGAATAAGACAATCCATTACCATTACAATCAGTACTACTCGAGTCTTTTAAATCAACTTTTAACTTCAAATTTTAGACTCAAGCAAAGAATTAAACTCTTTCAATTTTAGGAACGCCTTTTTCAAATTCTCAACAATTCCTAAAATATTGTCTCGCTCACCTTTAAAAAAATTAATTTATCCCCTAAGAGTCTTTTCACATGCCATAAAATCATTAATCAAAATATTTTTGTCCTATTTGGCATAAACACAACCCCTAGAATTTTTCAAGTACACTAAATTTTTTTTCAAAAATAGGACACTATCATCACACTCCTTTTTGGACAATTCTATTTTTATAAATTCATAGTCCATGTCCATAATTCTCTTGAGAATTAAATCTCTTTGATCTTGAACAGTTTGCAAAAGTTTCAAAATGATTTTAAAACGTGAATTCTCTTTTTCAAGAATTTCAATTCTTTTAGCAAACTTCAAGTTCAAACGATTTAAGTCATAAAAACTATGAAAATCCATTGAGAGAGGAGAAACAAAACAGTAACACCCAAAAAGCACACTCTTTGAAAAATCTGGATCACGCAATAAATTAGCGTAACTCGCTTTGATGCCAATTTGAGAATGCAAAATAATTGCAAAGGGTGATTTCAACAAAAATTGCAATGCCAATTTTAAATGCGGAAGAGCATATAAAATTGATTTTATCTTTTTATCCTACACATTCTTCTATGTTGATAAAATAGATAAATCAAACCACGCAAATATGACAAGGCAAAGTTTCATTGAAAAATCCCCTTTCGGGTAAAACCTATATTTTACTATATAACATAAATTGCAATTTACAAATACAATGAAATATGCAATGAATCTACCGCGGCAAACTCACATAAATCAACAATGATTCCCTCAGGAACCATAATGGATCACAACCCTCTGTTAGCCTCAACCTTTGTCTTCAGCAGTGAATCCTCGCAGGTATCACAAGTCAGTAATAGAGTGCCTCTCCACCAAGGTGTATGCAATAGATACAAAACTTTCTAGGGTTCTAAACTAATTCGCAAGAACAGTATACAAGGATGTTTGTTGTGAATTAAAGCAGTGTTTTGACAAACAAAACTTGAAGAAATTTTGTTGGTGATATGCAACAACGTTTTTGTAAAATTCTTAAAACAATCTGATTTATGAAATAGGTATTTATAAGATATATGTGATGTCGTTTGAACGACAATGACATGTTGTTAGAACGACTTCCAATGTCGTTTGAATGACAGTGGGATATCGTTTGAACAACAGAGCCTTGTCATTTGAACGAAAGAAATGTCAAAAACTTAATTTTTTTAAAACTCCGCCTACATGTATAAAAAAAACATATTTTTCGAACCAAAATAGTCCTGTTTGCCTTTTGATAAAAATTAAACATCCTAAACATGATTTCACGAATTAATTCAAACTTTAAATTGTTTTATACCTTTTGTGATATCGGAGAGTCTTCAAACATAGAGATTCTTGAGTTCGATTTGTCTTGACAGTGCGTGACGATTTGTAACGGGATACACTAAACTAGCCTAAAGCTATGCTATGAACAATCCTAAAAAATTATTCTTACAAAAATTGAGGAGGCACTAGAATAGGGTATTTATTACCCATCATTTGGAATCTTGGATTTTGATCAGTTTTCACCTTAATAGAGGGTCTTCCTCCAACTAGGTATAGGACTCAGTATAGTAGTTATTTTAAGTCATTTTGAAATACCCCCAAGCATTTATGTGTACAAGTATCACCCATTGGATACTCAAGATTGTTAGTCACTCCTTTTTTGGATAATAAATCATATCACAGATATCATGCACTTGTTCTACCACAAGATCCTTTTTGCTCGCTATTAGCTCAATTTCATAGCAAAACCTTTTTAATACAATTTTACGTTCTTTGAGTGAATGTCATCATTTTCCACCTTGAGGTGGTGAATGATCTGATTTTTCCCTTGGGCGACATGCTTTCATTAGGAGAATGATCATAAGGGTTAGTTGTATCCCACCCCCAGGAAGTATTGACTACAAACTCCAAATTATCCTTGACTTCCACCGTACTCTGAAGAAACTCATACACATATAATAAAGATAAAGTTAATTTAATGACCACAAACGTGGTTCATTTATTATATTTGGGTCTCTATATATACAAAATTCATCATAACAAAAGTGAGAGAAAAGTTAGGAACTAGTAGTCTATTGCGGAGATCCTTATTCAATGGAAGCTCTCTTTGAAAGTGTCCAAGCACTCCACATTTTCTATTGATGGGTTTGAATAATTCAAAGCGATAGGTGTTGTGGGAACATGCGTTTTATTACTCCCCTTCAAGATGGAGTGGGGAAAGTAGAACACTCTAAGCTTGGACATGAACTATCCACCTAGCTGGTAGAAACGCAATAAATTAAGAACACTTCTTCAAATAACAAACTTCCTCTTTGTATGGGATAGTTTAATGGATGCTTTATATCACATTTTGTGATGACTGACTTGGTCAGTTATTAACTGGATATATTTCTTCAATACTCTCCTTCAATTTAGGTGGGGGTGGATTATACACGCAAAGCTTGATCAAAATTGATTCAGAGGCATGGGCGGAAAGCACATATGGAGCTTGAAAATGTATTTTTTTTTGTACCACATGTTTTAAGCCTATTTGGACCATAATGATCTTGATCAAAATTATTTTAGAGGCTCAAATAACGATTCAGGTTGAATCGATACCTGTAATGGGCCACTTGGGCCAAAATGGGCTTGATT
Source organism: Sambucus nigra (assembly GCA_949130495.1). Taxonomy (NCBI): domain Eukaryota; kingdom Viridiplantae; phylum Streptophyta; class Magnoliopsida; order Dipsacales; family Adoxaceae; genus Sambucus; species Sambucus nigra. Next base: position 278,362,314 of record OX422215.1, on the reverse strand, counting down.
ATAATGTATTCAGAGGCTCTTTGCTTATTGGGCTTGATCACGATGGATCCAGGGGCCTGTTGAGTTATTGGATCATATGAACATGGTACATCATTTTGTAATCAATATTGGATAAGATCCCACTAATTTGGAATTTTTTATCACTTCAGACTGATGGATGGATTTATTACCAATAAATACCAAAGCACGAAAGTCTTTTGAGATGCAAAAAAAAAAATTCTTACAATGTTACATCATCACTATAAAACTTCTATCAGACTAAAATCTATTTTATGGCTGAATGCTAATGAATATATGATCTCCTGGAGGCCTATTTTACTGAGAATGAGGATTTCTCCAAAGAAAATGTGGTTGGTTATAATTCCCAAGACAAGGAGGATGATGATGTCATGTTAGGTATTCAAGAAGAAGGGGTAAGTGTTTTATATTCCTCTAAAGATGTTTTGTACCCATTGTTTCTTAAAACATGAATCTTGTTTACTTGAGGAGGATTTTAGTGGATAAGCTTTTATAGAAACCAATGACCTTTGAAAGAAAAGTAGTTGGAATCTTTGTGCGAGCGAAAGCAAAACTAAATGATCTATTTCAAAAAATAATTATCAGCTCGTGCAAGTGAAAGGGTGAGCCTAAAGAGAAGGGCAAGAGTTTTCATGAGGACACAATAATGCATTTGGATTCTAAAAGATATTAATTTGTTGCAAAACCTTATTAACCAAGAAAATTAAAAAGGATAGATAGGACAAAAGTTTGTACCCGACTGATAATAGCAATAAATGGTGGTTATCGTTATAAGAGAAACAAAATCCTAGGATTGGTATTACTCAAGAGAGATTTATCGTTTGATACCATGAATAAACCCATAAACATATAATAAAGATGGAGTTAATTTAACGAATAAAAACTTGCTTTATTTATTATATTTAGGTCTCTATATACATAGATTAAATCATAACAAAAATGAGAGACTAGTTAGAAACTGGTTGTCTGTTTCGAACATCCTTATTTAATGGAAGCTCTCTTTGAAAGATACAATATGCTCCACATCTTCTATTTGTAGGTTTGAACAATTCAAGGCTACAGGTGTAGTGGGCACATTTGTTTTATTACACTCAAGGTAAGGAAACTACCTTGACACATATTTTCAACCAATTGTATGTTGATGGGTTCTACACACCATGGAATATTGATATTAGCTTTATTCAATTGAAGATTTGGTTGGGACAAGAACAAATCAAGGCTTTGTAGCACTCCCAAAATTTATCGAACACCTCATTCTCGACTTGCGACAAGTTTAAATTTATTTCATGTGGAAGTTAGTCATATGAGTGGGGAATAAATATTTTAGATAAACGTCTTGAAATTTTTTACTACATCTTACAGAGTTGGGTGGTAGAGTTATGAGTCAATCTTTACCCTTATCCTTTATAGAAAATGAGAATAGTTTGAGACATATAAAAATAGGAGGGAAATTTTGTTCAAAGAAGGAGTTTCATACCTCTTAAAAGTCACTTATGCGAAGGTATAAACATTTGTTTTCCATACTATGGAAGGATGGTAGCAGACTAATCACTCCATTCCTGAAATGGAAACTCTCGACATGGTACAAAAATGTAATACACCCGAATGATGTATCCATCTCCGACTAGAGATAATCAACCAATGTTTTGGGGTCATGCGAGAAAGTTTTCATGTGGTTGGGAATTTTTTCTCCATTGGATTATTATAGAGGAGAGAATGTGTAGATTTCAAAGAAGGTGGTTCACTATGATATGGTGTTTGAGTCGACAATAAGGATTGGGAAGCCGATGTATTTAGAAAAAATCTCAGAAATAAGACACAATTGATTTAAACAGAAAGAAAATATTCTTATTATATGCATATATTTATGTACAATTATATTCCTAAATAACAAACTAATTTGAGGATAATTACAAATAACATAATTTACATAATAAATGCATGATTACCAATGAGTTTAGAGAAAAGTCTTATCCACTTCCAGTCGGCTCTAAATTTCCAGCAAATAAACAACCTCTTTATCTTTAGATTTTAAATAGTAAACCATATTCGCCACCTTATCAACTAATGCTCTATGACAATGGTGGGTCTCTTTAGGAGTTAAAGTAGGATATTCAAGGTCATACAGATCGAAAGGGCGGAGTGGTAATAGTGGAGCTTGGGGTCGTTTAGATATTTTGTTACCAAAATGGAATCATGATTTAGATCATTTGACTCTTTTAAAATATTATATATTTATAGTGCAAGCTAATTGCACAAGTAGTAAAATTCGGGTACGACTAAAGTCAAATTCCACAAGGATTGAACTATAATAATGTTAATATCTATTTAGAAAAGTGTTAATTCGATAAGAGAAACGAATAAAAGATGATATAATCTTAAGAGTTTGAGTTAAATAAAGAGATATAAACTAGGATTAAGAATAACAATTACTTAGTGATAATTTAGAATTGGGAGAGAATTAACAAAAGAATTTTTTAAAACTAGAGGGAAAAAGGTGTAGGAGCATACCCCCACCTTAGATTGAAACAAAAGAATGTTTTTGTATGGTTAAATAACAATTAAATGGGAATACTCCTCGAGAACAACAATCAAACATGTAGGTTGCCAACCTCTGAATAAAGCATGAAGATTCTAATAAACTATTTGAACACATGGGTTGAATTTGTAGTAAATAATAAAATAATATCCTTACATGGTAAGGGAATTGAAAAAACTAGGATACTCCAAATTTAATCCATAAACCCAATTAATGGGATTCAAACAATGAACCTAGAAGTGAAGATGAAGCCTCCATGTTGGCTTTATGCCCCCAATTAAAGAATACTAGCTACTTAAGGTAATATGCCAATTAAAATACAAGGTATCGAGAGATAACTAACAACAATTCATTTAAACAAAAACTTTTAATATGAATGACTTCAACAGATGAAACACAAGTATTCAATACAAGAAAAGAAACAAACTTAAAGCATTAACTACTTATAACTATAGACGTTAGAGGAAAGAGAGTGACATGGTTGAAACCCTAAGGAGAGAGAAGCTAGTAAATGCTTTAAGATGAAGTTAGGCTAAAAAATAAAAGAAGTTTATCACTCAAATAAAACTAATTTACATTTAAAGTAAGTGAGATATAATAGGAAAGGAAAATTAAATAAAAATAAAGAAAACTCAAAATTAACTCAAGCATGACTTCTTCCTAAGGGCGGATCAATGCAAGATAGATCAGGTCAATCTGGGTCCCCATTTGAGAACTTATCCTTCTTTGTGGATATGGAATCCCAACCTCATTTACCCTTTCAATACTTCTTAATACATATCATAGGAATTACCCTAACTATCTCATTTGGATTCTAATTAATTCATGGTCGCCCACTTAAATTTATCTCAATGATCTAAGCATCCGTACTATTTTACCATTCAAGTGTACGATTTACAAAATTAAAAAAATTATGTTAAAGTTACAATTTTCAATAAAACTTTTCCAAAATGCATCCAATATTACACATTGCATCCCCATTCGCAATTAATTACCAAACAAACCTTCAAAAATGTCTCAACATTGGAAAAAGGTTAATAAGTAATTAAGCATAAATATACGAGACAACGGGTATGAGAATAAAATATTGTGAAAGTGTTAAAGGTAATAAGTGAAACAATCATGACTAATCACCATCATAATCATCCATAATGTTCTTCCATTGATCCCCCTCTTTTGAAAAATCATATAGGCAATGTAAAAAGATTAATAAAAGCTTTCAAAAAGTATTTATTTAGTATTGGATATGTCTTGGAATTTCTTTGTCCTGATATAAGGTTTTAAATGCCGATTTGAATTTTTATTGAATTTTAGCGGGACAAATTGTTGAAACACACGAAAGAGAAATTTATGAACAAGAAAAGAGAAAATAAAAGGTTTTAGGGGATGGAGGGAGAAGGGTGATAATAGTAATCGAAAGAAGGCCATGTTACAATAAGTCCTTTAATAGTAGAAGAGGATAAATTTTGTATCATGAGGCTTGTATGACTAAATAATCACCTTTAACATAAATATCTCACTGAGACACTTAACTGATATAATCATTGATAATAAAATACAATGTTGCTTCATAAAGATAAAGGAGTCATTTTCGAGAAAAATGTCTTCATTTGTCTAATGGAATTTTGTTGGTAGTAAGGATCTATTTTGGGATGTACAAAATCACCCAATGAATACCTTATATGGAAGGAGTAAGAAGATAAGGTAAATACCATAATCTGTTTAACTTTAGGATGTTGTTCCCATCACAAAATAATGGCAGATCAAATGTAACTTGACCATTATGGGTAGAATTCCAAATGCCTTTTCAATCATGTTTGGGTTGTGATCCCTAAACATTAACACGATGAGAAATTTGGTATAAATCATACGCCATGTTGTGGAAAAAACTTCTTTTCTTTAATTACATCGCTTTTATATTGTGCCCATCTCTAAAATCTAGAAGGAGTTGAAAGGATGAGTACGTAGAAGAAGAAGTGAATTTTCGGTGTCCTGATACTTGGGAAACATAACAAATAGGTAGAGTTGGAATTCTTTTAGAAGTATATTTCGTGATATCTTATTTATTATTCTTTACCACTACTAATGTAAAGAAATTAGGATTTTAATATTGCATAACAAGGATTTGGGAAGTATAAGGAAAAAGATAATTGAAATAAGGATTTCACACTGTGATCACGATTCATTTTATAAGAAATGAATAAATGAGACACTTTAATTTATTCCAATGATAATTAATGGAAGGTGGCAACTGATTGTGTTTTGATTAGACACAATCAAGCTGTTTATTGCTAATTTTTAGTAAAACAAAAGAAGTTTTTAGTTTTGTAAATATTTCCTTCTTGGAAAGGAACCCTTACGTGTGTGAAAGATTGCACGGGAACATATTGGTGGCACATGTTGAACTCTGCATGTTCCCATAAATAAAGGGATAATCATGGATAAAAGAAGTCGAAGACATTGATTACACCATCATGAGGATGTAAAATAAAAAAACTATTGGGAACTATCCTTATATATATATATATATATATATATATATATATATATACACACACACACACACAAATATTGCTCTTGTGCGGATCAGTTCACATTTTAAGAGTGCGGACCGGACATGTTTCGCTTGACAGTGAGCTCAGAAATTATCAGCTAGATTATAGGCACACTCTCTCTGTTTTATGAGCTCACCTCCATATGTCACATGCCCGGTCCGCACTCTTAAAATGCAGACTGGTTCGCACAAGAATAGTACTATATATATATATATATATATATCGATGTTTAATGATTCGTATGGAATTATAAGTTATTTAGTGACGAGGTAGTTATTACACCCTAAATATAATGTGACCTATTGAGGGGCCAAAGGAAGATACATGTCATATCAGTTGGCAGCCCGAATCCATTACCATAGAATGGTATCATGCTTAAGGAGACACGAGGTAGCCTTAGTTGAGTTTGGCCGTAGATTTGTCGAGGTAGATATTTACATAAGTGGAGTTTAATCTTGTTAAATGACCTTGTCAGGCATCTCATCACAAGTCATCTGACTAGATGACAACGGCATGAAGGGGGTGTGTAATGTGAAGAAAGATATGAACATATTCTTCCCATGTGCCATAACTAACTGATAATTATTCCTTTCTCTGCATGTAAAGAGTGATATCACCTATCTATACTAAGATGATGAGATAGTATAATTTTTACCTCTTAAAGAAGAGTATTAATGAGATGGTCACGTTATTTTGCTAAATTAGAGTGAGAACACTTGTAAGCAAGGTCCCACAGAGATTACATACTGGGGAAGTATAATTCACTACTCTTATGGATATAGGGACCAAATTGGGTAGGACTTAGTTAATCTTATTAATTGTATTTGTATTATTAGAATTTTTTTCTCGAATAAATCATGAATTTTCTAGGATAGTATTAAAGAATTCATCACGGTCAATGACCGTGACAAGTCCATGACAACTATTATCACGGTCATTGATCGTGACAAGTCCATGACAAATGTACTTATCACGGACTTGTCACGTTCAATGATCGTGACAACGTTAGAAAGTTGTTATGGTAAAAGACCTTGACAGGTCCGTGATAACTTTCTCAGTAAAATAAACCCTTCCCTCTTTTCTTTCCCACCATTTTGGTTCCCCCCGCTTTTATCTATGTCTCTCTCTATGACGTTGTTATCTCTCTCTACTTTCAGGTTTGTCTCTCTCTCTCTCTCTCTCTTTCTTTCTATCTCTCTCCTTCCTTTGTGTGTATATGAATATGTGTGCATGTGTGTGTGGTGTGTTGTATGTGTGGGTGTGTGCGTTGCATGTGTGTGTGCTGTGTGTGTGGGTGTGGGTGTGAATGTGTGGGGGTGGGGGTGGTGTGTGGGGGTGTGTGTAAGTCCATATCCGTGTATGGGTGTGTGGGGGGGTGGGGGCAGGAGGGGTGGGGGGGTGGAGGGGAGGGGGTGGGGGTAGGAGGGCTGAGGGTGGGGGCAGTGTGTGTGTAGTGTGCATGTGAATGGGAAGTAGGGGTGGGGGGCATGGCGTGTATGTGTGTAGTGAGCGTGTGTGTGCGTGTGTGTGGATAATGGACCAATTAGGGTTTCATACGTAAATGTGTAAATACCCAAATATATGTTGTAACCTTAAGTATAGATACCCAAATATTGTTGGCTAATACATAACGATAAGTAATTAACCCTTTAGATTCTCCCCATTGTTGGTTTCATATGTAAATATGTAAATGATGATTCTCCCCATGTTTAAGAGGTTTAAAGTTCAATTTGAGATTTTTCTCAAGGAATTGGAATTAGGACTTATAATTATTATTTTTAATTTAATTACGTAAATGTGTAATTATTATTGGGACTTTCATTATGCGTATGAATTTTTAATAGCCCTTAGACCCGTTCGAGAGTCATTACTCCTTTAATGAGATCTCTTGAATTGTCACGTTTGGACAGTTTGGAACTACATAATTTATGTATGATAACATTCTTAGTGGCTTAAACTTGTTACTTTTTGAGGAAGTTCTGCAATCGTATCCTAATGTTCTCTGGGTACATACAAGATTGTCAAGTGTGAGTGTTATTTCAATTGATAAATTGAAATAACACTCAAACTTGTGAATCTACGTCGTGTACTTGGAGAACTATGGAGATATGATGCCGAATGTTTCTCAAATCGTAACAATATGCATGAGTTGTTAAGTATATTACATAAATATGCGATCTTGAATGGGATAGGACCATTCACCCTTTAGTGGATATGGAAGAAATAGGAATTAATATTATAAATTGAATTTGAATTTGAATTTGAAATTTAAAAATCGAATATAAATAAGACATAATTAAATGAAACATACTATAAATCTAAGTTTTGCTTATATTAATCCACGAATATATGCTTCTTACCTTTAATAGGTGATTGTTTGTAGTAGTTGTGATGGGATATCCTAAATATAAAGAGTGGATGGGTGAGACAAATAGATTGGGGGATGTGTTTCGTAGAAGTGCTAATGAATTTGTGAAATACGCAAAGAGATGTCATAATGATGAAGAGTTTTCGTGTTCATGTGCTAGGTGTGAGAATGGTAACGTGTTTGAGTGGAAAACAGTTGAACTACATTTGTTAAGATGGGGTATGCAAGATAATTATCGATTTTGGAGTTTTCCCGGGAAATTGAAAGTTCTTTTTGTCCCCGAGAAACCTTCACAACAATCCTCAACAAGTAGGATAGATTTAGAAGGGGATGACGTATATAATAATATGTTAGAGGATTTAGTTGATGACATGTACGACGTTCATGAAGTGGAAGAGAATGAGGTCACAGACGATGTACAACATTCAGGTTCTCATGAAGATATCAGGATAAACCTTGACGATGACTACCAAAGTTTAACATTTAAGGCGACCCAACCGTTATACTCTGTTTGTGAGAAAGATCAAACAACATTACATGCCATGGATGATTTGCATAGTTTGAAGACCTAATATGATTTGTCTAGAAAGAGCGTGACAAGAATTCTGAATTTAGTGAAGGGCTTACTACCCAAGGAAAATACGTTTCCAAATAGCTATCCTATTATGAAGAACAGTTTGAAAGGTTTGGGAATGAAGTATAAATCGATTCATACTTGTGTGTATGACTGCATACTATACCGAAAGGAATATGAAAATCTCAATCGGTGCCCGGTATGCGATGAACCTAGATATATTCGATCTACTGGCAAGGAAGCCACATCTCAAAAGTGCCTCAAAAAGTGTTGAAATATTTTTCCGTTGGGCCTAGATTAAAGAGGTTTTTCATAGTACCATGGATAACATAGGCAATAACTTGGCATGCTAGGGAAGAAGTAGGGGATTATCGCATTCGTCATCCTATTGATTCTACAGCTTGGAGGAGGATGAGTTATGAGTTTCCCGATTTTTCTCGAGAATAGCGTAACATTCATTTGGCTATATCAACAAATGGTTTTAATCCATTTGGAAATCTAAGAACCAATTAGAGTGTATGGATAGTGATACTATCCCCACTGAACCTCCCTCTTTTACAGTGTATGAGACCTGAATTTTCGATGTTGTCTTTGTTGATAACTGGGCCAAAGTCACCAAGTGATGACATCTATATCTACTTGGATCCTTTGGTAGAAGAATTAAATGAGTTGTGGGAAGAGGGTGTGCGAGCATTTAACTCTTTTAGAAAAGCAGAGTTTACACTAAAAGCTATGTTTATGTGGGCAATTCATGATTTTCCAACTTATGGGACATTATTCGATTGTGCAGTACATAGTTATTTGGGATGTTCTGTTTGTAGAGAGGAGACTGAATCTCTTCGTCTCCCACCTAGCTCAAAAATTTTATACCATTGCCATAGGCCCCTCATAGTTTCAGATTTGAGAAAGGTTCTAATTTTTTATCGGGCAAGGTTGAACATAGGCTACAACCGAAAAAAACTTTTAGGTTTAGAAATTAAAAGTAAATCTTATGATTGTGGCCCTAATATGCCAGGTAAGAATCCTAAATTTAAGAATTTTAAGAATAAGAAGACCCCAACTGAGAATAAAACTAAGACAATAAAGGCATGGTCTAGGAGGTCAATTTTATTCGACTTTCCTTATTAGAAGAATAATCCGATGCGCCATGTATTGGATGTCATGCATGCAGAGAAGAACATCGTTGAACATATTATGGGCACATGCCTTGGGGGAGTCATTCAAAGGATGGAGAAAATGCACGAAAATATATGGTGATGGTACCCTTGTATGTGTTATAGAGACTTTAGCCTCTTTTTATCCAAGAGTGATAGTTCGTCTAAGAGGCTCTGATGCCTGTCTTTCTCACTGACTCTGCTCTCAAGCATAGCACATAAGGAAGGTATTTATATATCAATAGGTAGGATTTCTTCCATGACTTACACCAAAGAGTAAGGGGTAATCCCAATAGATGTCCTAACTAAAGTGTGGTAGCCCCGAAGGGCGTAAGGGATTCGCTCATCCCATTCTCAACAACTCTCGATCATTTGATGACTTTGAGGTTTTTATTGGCGGCTTCGACTACACCATTGGTTTGAGGTCGATATGGAAAACATTTATGTCTCTGAATCCCATACTCGTCGACCAATTATGTGACTTCATTTTCGAAGTATAACCCATTATCTAATACTAGTTCATGGGGAACCCCATATCGATAGATGATTTTCTTTCGAATAAACTTGGCCACCTTCTTGGCATTTAGTATTGCGCATGACTCAGCTTTGACCTATTTGGTGAAGTAATCAATTGCGACTAGGATGGACTCATGCCCATTTGAATTTTTGGGTGTGACTTTCCCTATGATGTCAATGCCTTGGGTGGCTAATGTCCAGGGAAAATTCACGTTGTCTAATTCCTGAGGAGGTAAGTGCTAGAGATTGGTAAACTATTAGCATTTTAGGCATCATCGGACATAGGTAGTGAAATCTTGAACCACGGTGGTCCAATAATACCCTTAACGGATGATTTTCTTAGCAAGCATATCCCGTTCGTGTGGGATCTTCATTCCTCTCTCTGGATCTTCTACATTATTTCTTCAATGCCAGACCCTATAATACAGTGCAAATGGGTTTCATCGAAGTTTCTCTTGAACAGTGCTTTATCGCAGATGGATGTGCTGAGCAGCCAATTTGTATAGGGTCGCACAGTCCTTCTTATTAGCGTCTTGGGGATACCTACCATGCTTGAGGAGGTACCAAATGTCATAGTACCGGAATCCTTCCATATTAAAATCTTCTTCTGTGATGAGCTCAATGTGGTAGCAGTGGGTTGGCATAACTTGTTTTTAGACTGGGAAAGGGGCCATCATTATTGCCTCAGGCATGTCAACTTTGGAGGCTATGATATGAAGGGCATAGACCAAGCTATTCTTTACACGGGGCAAATAGTGGAAGGTAATATCTCAAAATTGGGAGGCCAGCTCTTCTAGGTGGGTGTGGAGGGGTAAGATCTTTTCGTATTTTACTTTGCATCTTATAAAGACTTGATCAATGATGAGAGCAGAGTTCCCGTAGACATTTAGGTATTTGATACCTTTTTTTAGTGTGACTTTAAGGCCTACAATGCATGCCTCATATTCGATCATATTGTTGGTGCTGGGAAAATCTAGCATGATGGCAATAGGAGTATGAGAGTCATCGAGAGCGATTAGGAGTATCCTAATGTCATATCCTTTCTTGTTAGCAACTCCATTAACGAATATTTTTCATCGAAGGTCCTCTTGAGAAGTGTAGAGAACATCTTCGTTCATAAATTCAGAGACCCAAGCATCGACCTCTTTTATGGGGTAGTTAGCAAGGTAATAAAAATGACTCTCCATTTCATGGCTTTCTATGTGACATTCACGATATAAAATTTATCTAGTAACATCAACCATCTTCCATTCTCCTAGATAGGGCGGGTTTCTCAAGCGGGTATTTAATAGGATCCATTCGGGACATACGTTTGATGGGAAAAGAGAGCATGTAGTGCTGTAACTTTTAAGTGACCCAAACTAGGGCGACCCATGATTTCTTTAAGGCAGTGTAGTTGACTTTGTACCCAACCAATTTTTAACTGACGTAGTAGATGGCCATTTCCTTGTGATATTCTTCAATATATTGAGCCAGTAAAGCCCCTACTACAATATCTATTATAGTCAAGTACAAAAGTATAGGGAGACCTGCCTATGGAGGCATAAGTACTGGAGGTCAGGTATAACTTGATTCTATTGAAGTCTTATTTATAGGACTCATTCCAGACTTTGGTAGAATCCTTTAGAATGAGTTTGAAGATGGGTTCGCAAATAGAAGTTAGTTGGCTAATGAATCGGCTGATGTACTGTAATTTTCCTAAAAATCCCAAACATCCTTCTCCATTCGATGTGGTGGCATTTAGAATATAGCTTTTAGATTGGCAAGGTCTTCTTCAACTCCCTTTTTCAGTAACCATGAATCCTAAAATCTTTCCTTTTGTGACACCAAAAATGTATTTCTGTGGGTTTAACTGCATTTGGTATCACCGTAGTCATTTGAAGAATTTCCATAGGGTGGTCACGTGACCTTCCCGAGTCTTAGACTTAATGATCATGTCTTCTATGTAGACTTTGACCTCCTTTTGTATCAAATCATGCAAGATGGTTATGGTAGCCCTTTATAGAGAGCTCCCGTGTTCTTGATCCCAAATGGCATAATCGTGTAGCAAAAGGTTACCTAGGTAGGGATGAATGCAGTTTTCTCCTGATTGTTAGGGTGCATCTTAATCTGATTGTATCAGGTGAATCAATCGATGAATTACTTAAGGGCGTGATTAGTCGTGTTGTCCACAATCATGTCGATGTTGGGCAATGAGTAATCATCCTTTAAAGATATTTTGTTAAAATCTTGGTAGTCAACGCACATGTTGACTTTTCATCTTAATTTAGATACAGATACAATATTAGTTATCCACGTGAGATATTCAATCACTCGAATAAAAACTATGTTCATCTATTTTATTACATCTTCCTTGACTTTGAGTGACCATTCAGTGTGGAGATTTTGTAAATTTTATTTGACTGGCTTGCATTCTAGGAGAGTTAGGATCTCGTGTTGAGCTATTTTCGGATCTATGTTGGGTATATCATCATAGGACCATGCAAAAATATCCACAAACTCCTTCAGCATCGCTTCTAATTGAGCACGCTCATGCTCATTAAGGGTGGACCCTTTCCTAATCTCGCATTGTTGGATGCTAGAATCGATATTGATAACAACAATTTCATCCTCATTAATTTAAATGAGATTATGTTGTTTGTTATTAACCTTATTAAGATCAGTTAAGAATTATTCATTTGCAAAATCATCATCATCAAGAGTTTGATTATAATTAAGACAATTAATGTAAGGCACAACAAGATACTCAAAATCCTCGTTTATTTCACTTTTACGAAAAACAGCATTGAGAACCTCATCAAAAGAGGTATCGATTACATTATTATTAGAAAAGGGAGAAACAACAATATATGAAGAGATAGGTTAAATAGTAAGGTTGGGTTGCGTCTCAGTAGGTGGGACTGGTATAGCTTTCCAGTTGAGGAGAGGCTCATTAATGGCCTTGATCAGAGTGGACGGGTCCAATGATATAGCGCCTGAATGGATTATACAGAGGGTCAGCCCAAGTGCCTATGGGTTGAATGAGTCTTCAGAATCATTTTCCTCAATGACCTCTACAACAACTATGACTTTGTTGGGGGGAGGTTGCACTTTATATTGGTAGTCTTTAGCCTAAGAATAGTTATCTTGAAAGAATATTTCCATCCTCGGCTTCATCTTCTTATCAACATGGTCATACCATGATTCAGGAAATCCACAGAAGGCGAAGTCTTCACCCTCCTTGATGAATCTCCCATTTAGACAATCCCTCGAAATAGCCTTAACATATTCTAAACTTATTTTTGACCGTAGTTGGTGGAGCGCTTTGAGTTCTTCTTGTGAAGGATGATAACTTAGGCCACATGGGAGAAAGGCCTTTTTAGGACTATAGGCTCCAGTATCCCTTATTATCATCTCCCTATCACTAGTCCGGGCATGAAATGTATGTTTTTAAACATTTGTATTACATTTACAATGCCGTGAGGGTTGTATTTTGGACATACTAGGTCTTTAAAATTATCCCCAGATGAAAGGGGGAGTGGATCAACCCTAAAGCATGTCATTTGTCCCATTATGTATTTATAGTATTGAATTGTTGGTGCTGGAATTTTTTGTACCATCATCATCCCCCAAAATGTTGATGACTTACCCCTTGGTAAAGATTATAACTTCTGGTGAAGGGAGGAAGATACCCCTAGATGCTATGAAGCTACGATCGATCAAATAATAGGTTGAAGCACTCGAGTTTATCAACAACTTAAAACTCAGTAATGGGATTGATAGGGACAACCCTATAGTGAGTGTTATGGATCCTATCACCTCTCGGTGAGTATTATCATAGGCATACACTATGGCTGAAGTAGGAGTAAGGTCACTTAATTTTAACCTCAAGTAATTGAAGGTTCTTAGCGCGCAAACATTGAGGGCGGATCCATTGTCGATGAGTAAGAGCGGGATTATCTTTCCCATCACTTTAATGGAGATGTTGAGGTCATATTTATAGTCAGGGTCGACCTTTATAATTTCTTTTATGGAGAAGGAAAGGAGTCTAGTTGTGATCAAGGATCCAACCAAGTTTACAGCTTCTTTTGGAGTGGTGGAAGGCGGGACTGTGGGCCCGGTGAGAATCTTTATCAGAGAATTTTTGGTGTAATTAAGAAAAAATGAAGATTCCCATAAGGTGATATTATCTTGAGTCTTTTTGAGTTGGTCAAGGACTTTACTTTCCTCAATGGTAATTTCTGGCATAGGAATTTCTTCGGCGACTCCCTTTCCCTTACTAGTTCTTGATGACTGAGGATTCGAATATTGGTAATATCTGCCTGACCTAATCATGTAGTCTATGGAGGCGGGGAATAATAAGAACCTCTTGTTTTCATATATTTCTGGATAAATGGCTACTTTACTGATTTCTCCCAATAGGTCTTTGAAATATATCATTCCCAATATGTTGATTACTGGACTAACTTTTCCATAGCTCGGTTCATCATTTGAGATATTAAATTTGTCCCCACATCCAGTGGAAATGGTCTCTTCTTACCAAGAGAAATAAATGCATTCCATGACCTGAACGACTTCCTTATATAAATCTTCCCACTCCATGGGGAGGTGTAAGAGTGAAGGTACCAACGGCCCTTACAGCCTCAAAGCAATCAGTAGTTAGGAAACGTTGCAAATCTAATTGGTCTATCGAAACATATTTTCCATGATTTGTATTACAACGTCTAAGTTGACTTCATCAATGGGTACTACCCATTCGTCTATTTCTCGAGCCCATTTTCGAGCTTCCATGAACAAGCCACTGAATTTCTGACAACCGATGGTCATCTTGGTGGGCAATTTTAGCCCAAACTCAAAGAATTGGTTCAGAACAACCTGTAACTCCATATCTATTCCTTCAGATCATGTACAAATGGCAAAATAGGCCCTTGTAAGGAGTGATGGAGCTTAGTGATGAAGCAGGTGGGTGTAGGAGAAAATAAGGGCAAACTTTGAGCTATTTGGGTGAGATTATGGGTATAATGGGTGCTTTATTGGTCATAATTTGGGTAAATGGATTGAATTTTGAGTCATTCTTTAGAAAGATATCATTTGTATGAGTTGGAAGTTAGTTATGAGTAGTTTTGGGTTTAGGATTGGTTAGTGTGGAGATAATACCCTAATTAATTCAACCTTGGACCATATTTAGAAGATAACAGAACCAGTCGATAGTATGGCTGGCGGACTGGTGGAAATCATAATGGGCATCGATATTGAAGTTCTTGTGTAGTGAGTTTAGTAATGGATGGGGGTCCAAGGATTTCAAGAGGTTTTAGCTTAACAAGGATTGGTAGACTTTAGATAAGGGAGCATGGACCTCGGTGTATTCATTTATGAAGGATTAGGGTGACTTTCTAGTGCCCAAGAGGTAGCAAGTTGGGAGATATTACTGATGGTTACGACTGTAGTATTAGCAGGCTTATCTTACTATTAGTAATGAACTATATTGTTACCTTCTTCGGCTCGATTTCCACTTTGGTAGTATCATTTTAATTTCCACACCTGTTTCCCGAAGTTCTCAAAATTATTGATAATACTGAGCTCCCACAGTTTCTCGAATTTGGGGAAGGAAATTAGTCATCATGATATTGACTTATTCCTCTTCAAACGGTGTTTAGTCATGGTGGTATCTCTCTCTCTCTCTCTCAACCTTTTTGTGAAGTTACTGACATTTTCCCCAGGGTTCTGCTTGAGAAGCTCCAGATCACGGTGTGTGTAACCTCTAGTTTTTTGTTATACTTTTATTATGACATGAATTCTCGGGCGATGTCTTCCCAACTACGGATTTTGGATTCTTGTAGGGATAAAACCCATCGAAGGCGTTGTCCTTTAAAGTCTATTCAAACATCTGGTCCATTTTCTCTTAAGAGGAGCCAAAAAAGGGTCATGGCTCGGTAATAACTGTGAAGGTGCACAATTGGGGGCCCACTTAACCTGAACTTCTCGATGGTTGGCATCTTAAACTTCTCCAATAATCTTGCTTTGGGATAAGGAGCATATGGTTGTAGTCCATGTAGTTCCCGGATATCTTAACTTTATTGAATTTTTCGAATAATAGTTTGAGGTCTTCCTTCACCTTGTTGAGTTCTTCCTTCTTGGGATCGATAGGTACTAGCAAGTTAGCCCTTGATCGGGTAAGGTTTAGCATAGGGAGCTGAGCTGGCGATGGCGTAATGGCAGGCAAGGCACACGGAGCATGCTGATATTCTTTTGGGACCCAAATAGGCTTAGGAGCGGGTGGACCCATGGCACGAGGAAAGAGAACCTCTAGTTCTTCAGGAATCTGGACCTAGTTTAGAAGCATCTCATGGACCATAGTTTGAAGGTTGTTAATCTTGGCACTGGGTTGGACCAAGATTTCCATCAGATCAGGCTGCACATTCGGTGCTTGGTCGGAATTTTCCATAAAGAGATGGTGAAGGTAGATTTCGAACTTGGATGAAGTAGCGGAGGAACTGGTGGAGTTTTGAGGCGGTTTGATAGAAGATCGAAGCCGTTAGGGAACTAGGCCAAGAATTGGGTATGCGATTATCCTGAGAAGGAAAATGAATCAAATTTATTTTTTTGAAAGAAAGAAGAAAGGATTATTATTTTGCATTTTTGAAAAAGAGGAAAAGTGTTTCTGACATATTTGGTAAAAAGGAGGGAAAATGATTTTGGTATTTTTGACAAAAATAAGGAAAAATGTCTTTTAGTATTTAGGTTTTTTTAGAAAGAGGAGGAAAATGAGAGAAGAGTCTCAGCATGATTATTATTATATTTTCACTTTTATGAGTTTTACCTATATGCAAAAGAAATCCCGGACAGGAACCGTGCCTGAGAAAATTGGGTTTGAAAAATAGGTAAGATGTGGCGTGACTTGTTTCCAAGCTCATGGATAGGGTCCTATTTTGAAAAATGACAAAATAGTGTGAATATTTGGGCGGCATACCGACCAGTCATTTTTATAGAGTTTCGTGTGTCAAATGATAAACTAAATATAAGTGCCTTAGGTTTGACGCCTATATGAGGTTTATGCAGTTGTTAGGTTAGTGGAAAGGTTCCCCCCCCCCTTCGCATAACTTCCATGATATACTTTTTTCTTTTGGGGGCAATCAGTACATGTGGACAAGACATTTGATATACGTGAGTGTATGTGAATTGCCTCACCATATACTTGGTGGGGATAGTATGTGTCAGAGAGAATTTGATATACTTGGCGTACGTGAATGAGTTCCCTGCTATATACCTCCCGTCATGAGTTCGGTCAAACAGTACGATGCTGGGGGAACCGTTCGATATACATCGGACGTTTTAGGCCAATGAAAGGTGAGAGTCATATTGCTTAAGCTAACTGTGACCTACCGGACTAGCGCCCATCACAAAGTGTCCCCCTAGTACGGGACAAAATTCTGGTCGATAGCCATGCTCTTGGTGATATAGTGTGCAAAATGCATGATTCTTGATTAGTATATTATGGAAAGAGTCTTTTATTTATCATGATGAGTAAAAGAAGCACTATACTAATAGGGAAGAATGTACAAGTATTATGAAAAGTAATTCTAGCATGGATCATGAAGACTATACTAAGCATGGATACATGTGAGCAAGTGATATGTGAATATCTACAAGTGCATGTGTGATAGTGAGCCTAATCATGGATCAACTACAATTGGAGTGCGATATATGCAAGTGGCCATGGATATATACAAGTGTGATAAGTGGAGGTGTGTGCTAGTGAAAGCTAAGCATGGATATTCTAAGTGGTGTGTAAAACATGTGGGTATAAGTTAAAGTACATACATCTGTCAAGTGTACATAGAGGGTATTTACAAGTACGTAAAGTGAAAAGTGAGTGAGAAGTGATATATACATGAGGTAGATGTATACAAGAAGTAATAGAGGAAAAAGGGAACGTACAGGTAGATGAATACGCACACATGTAGAAATTGATAACACCTGTGTAAAAATAGAATCTAGCCCTCTTATCGAAAATAAAATCCCAAGCAGAGTCACCACTGTGGCCATCCATTTATCGATCAGTGAGCCCGTGTGCGGGGGGGGGGGGGGGGGGGGGGGGCTCGCGCCCTTCCTCAGGGAACTTCGGCCATCGTCGATATGGGGTGATGTATAGAGATAGAGTCGCTAGCCTATTTTGTACAAAACGGGCAAAATAAATGCTACTTCCTCGAGAGAACGGCATCAAATACATACTGATGCTTGCGAAACCAATTAGTTCAAGGATTAGGGGGCTAAGTAACGGAATGGGAAGGTATTAGTCACCCATCCCGTCCTTTCGGTCTCTCATGGGCATGTGTTATTCTTCTCCTTAGTAACTCCTTGAAGTCTGTGTGTGTGTGTGTATAAATATAAATGTAGAGTGGAATTACTCGACTCGCGTCATGGATAAAGGCGGAGTGAGTTCATCCTTCGGAGTGTTCCCAAAATAGTAATTAAAAACATAATTTATAAATTTGTGGGGTAATAGATCATTTATAAAAAGACGATGTTATATGTTGGACAAAACGCGAGCACGAATCACGAATATAATAAATGATTAAAAATAGAAAAGAAGAAATCGAATCTCGAATTGTACCCGAGATGCCTACGTAGCCTAAAAAGGCATCAAAGTCCACTTAGTTCGTATGCAACATGGGGCTTGGGTTTATCTCATAAATCTAATGAGGGACTTTATTATATGTGTGTGTGTAAAAAAAGAATATTTTATGTGTGAGAAAATGTAGTGAGAAATCCTCGTTGGGAATTTACAAGCAAACCCTTTTTTTCTTATTTTTATTTTTTATAGAAAATATAGTATGTGTAATATTACTAATAAAAAGTTGGATATGAATACGTGTGATCTAATAAAGATGAAATGCTAAACTGGAAATTAAATAACTAATGTGAAAATAAGATAATTTAAAGAGAGAGTGAAAGGTTTAGACATTCTCTAGAAGCTTTAAGGTTGATCTTGATTGTTGTAGGGTTTATCTTTCAAGTGTGTGAAGGTGGTAGGAGGAGAGGGAAGGGAATTTACCAAATTGGATAAGCAAAATATGGAAATGGAATATGGGGAGAACTTTCAACATGAAAACCTCGCTCACTTCGAGAGAATATTGATGAGATCACTAAGAGGGATGTTTCTGAGGTCCCTTTCAAAGTGACCTCATGCTCCCTTTATATAGGGTCAAGAAGAGTGTCGACTGACATTTTCCTTGACATGCCTATCAGAAGGCAACCCCATATAAACTGCCAGAAGGCAGGGAAATGGGTTTGCCATTCAACAGTCTCATGCAGTTTTTTCGAAAAAAGATCATAAAACATAATTTGTAAGTTTGAATTGCACGCAATATGAACCCTTGGAAAGGGTATTCAGATTACTATAATAATCCATGGGGCCTCTCCTGGGTTTGGGAATTTATTTTGGTCAAACGAAGCTCGAAAGCGCCCGACGGTGTTTTGGACAAGAGGAAAACGGATCGTTCGTTCAAACCGTAAGGCCAATTTGCACACGATGTGGATTGTTAGAAAGGTTATGCAGGGTTTTTATATTTTCCAAATAGCTTCACTCAGTTCGAAGAGCTGACCTTGATCAAACGGGCCCGAAAGGTCCTAGTGACCTTGCGGAGTAAAACGGATCGTTTGTCCATATCGTACGGTTGATTCATGAATGGGGAGGACCATTGGAAAAGGTCTTCATTCCGCTCAGGCGATGAATTTAATTGAGTTCAAATGGGGTTTGGACGCACCCGATGACCTCTAGATTGGTTTTCGCTAGTAAAACGGACTATTCGTCTGAATCGTATGGCCGATTCGTGCATAGGACCGTTGGAAAGGGTATTCAGTGCCCTTCAAATATTTATTGAGCTTTCCCTTATATGAGAAATATTATCGATAGTCAAACGTGGCTCGGGAGTGCCTAGTGGCCTTTAGATCAATACTCAGAGTATGACCTGGGGTTTATGGCGAAGGAGGAAGTTTTAGGGACCTAAGGAGATTCTTAGGAGGGTCCTGGAATGTGGTGTCTACACTTATTATTATTTGTAATGCTTTTTATTTTTTATTAGTTTCTATTCCTTGTCTATTTCGGCTAAAATAAAAGGGTGAGAACAATTTATGGGGTAGTTTGATTTTTAGGGAAGATTTTTTTATAAATTTGGTTTTATATGTCAAACTCAATACATCAAGTGTATTTTCTTTGTTTCATGTGTGTATGTACTTTTAGAAGCTCATATTAATATTACACTCGATGAAGATAAAGTGACCAAAAGAGGAACAAGAAGAAGTGGATATTCAAAACCATCATTTATGAAGACATCATTATTCTCGTACCTATCCATTTTAGGGTTTGGGAGGGTATAAGGATATGTTCATTGTCTTAGGAGATTTTCATGTAATTTGGATTTTGATTTTATATTTGAACTGGAATAGACAAAAGGGGGAGATTTGTAAGAGCATATTTTTTATTGTTTGCTAATAGCTTAGGCTAACATAGATTTTGGCATATCCCGTTACCATTTGACTCGAGATGTCACAAAGAATCGAATCTCCAACATCTCCAAATTCAAGATGATCTCCACAATATGAAGGTATAAAATAATTTAGGAGTTTGAATCTATTTATGTTTATATTGGGAGATATTTTTATTTTAAAATCAAGGCAATTTTTTATTTAAAAAATTTCAAAGTTCCTTCACCTTGTTCAAACGAAATAAGGTTCTCATTCGAAGGCTCGCTTAAAGTTTAAATCGAACAAACATCGAACGACGGAGTATTATTTTGCATTATTTGAAGCTCGTTTAAAGATTTTTCAAACGAGATAGCAATGTCATTCGAACAAACCTTATTTTAGTTCAAGTAAGTGACGTCACCTCTCGAGTTTTAAGCCTTTCATATAAATACCCGTTTCGAAGAGAGTTTTTAAAAGACTTTTATTAAAATGATTTCCGTATACCTGTTACAAAAGTCCTCAATATTTTTAGTCTAAAAACCTTTTCGGTTCACAAAATTATCACTCCCAAATATATATATATATATATATATATATATATATATATATATGTGTGTGTGTGTGTGTGTGTGTGTGTGTGTGTGTGTGTGTGAAACCGTTTCAAACCCTAAATCGTTTCATATCTGAGTTATTCTTATGGAAATATCTTCTTCACTTCTAACCGAGGGGATCAATGATGAAGGAAGACAAAGGATGATGGGTGGATACCGAGGGTGGACCACTACCTGTGAACGACTCATGAGAGAGACATATTCTTCAGAGGGTTTTATAAGTAGTGTCTTATAAGACTCTAAAGTGTTGAAATAGGTTTTACTCACAAGAGATTTTTTTTCTCAAATTACCTTATTTGTGTGCTTGATTTAATTTATTTGTTTTATCACCTAGATACATGTCTTATGATAAAAAGATAAAATTTGGATTTGTGTGTGCTGGACACTTAATTATATAAATATTTTATTAAGATCGCAAGTTCACTCTCATAAGTACCTCCTCTTCTATGAATGAACCCTCTAGCATCTTATCCTCTTCCTCGAGAATACTACCCTGTTTGATCTCGTCAAGGGTAGGTATCCACTCTTTCTCTTATGAATAAAACCTCTAATTATATTGTCTAATTTCCCCCGTCACCACATTTTCCACCTCATGCTCTACCTCTTCCATTATATTTTTTCCAATCTGGTCAAAGTGATGATGAGAGTTTGCCACTTTATGGAAATTTTTTGTATTACTATCACCTTCTCTCAACCATAACGCCCTATATTTTTGCCTCCAACTAATTTCTTTCTTAATTAACCTTCTCCCCACCTCCCCTTTCCTCTCCTCCCTCAGTTGTCTCTCCAGCCCTGATAGCTCACCCCTCCATTCCTTCACATTTAGAACTAGATTGTCTTCCATATATTTGTCGATTATTTCTTTCACATTCCTTAAAATCTCTTTATTCAACCCTTTAAGATCTTACTTAGGGAGATAGAGTTTTTTGGTCAGGATATAACTAGAATTATCCTCCATATCATTACCTTGCCACCACTCAGTGACTCTATCCTTAAATTCCTATGATTTTAATCATATACTTTCAAATCTAAACATAGTCCTCCTTCCACTCCACCCCCCACCCTCTAAAAGAATCGAGAAATGGTCCGATGTCACTCGGGATAGACATGACTCATTCAAAACCTAGAATTGATCCTCCTAATCCGATGAATATAAGAAGTGATCTAACTGAGATAAACATGGGTTGTTCCTATTATTAGACCATGTGAACAGATCACCGTTTCCCGGTAAATCCACCAATTCCAACTCGACAATAAACTCATTGAAATATCTCATTTATCTAGTCACCCCCCACCTCCTCTCCATTTCGAAGTAAATTGAACCACATTATAGTCACCCCTAGTATAGAATGGAACCTCCCAAACATCCCACACTTACCAACTACTCGAGTCCTCTGCCGGCCTATGAATTCCCAAAAATCTCTAAATGAATCCATCATCTACATTTATAAATAATAACGACACTGACCAATGGTCGATCATCTCCTATAATTTTTCCACTACTCTAGTATCCCACGTAATTATCACCCCACCCGATGTACCATCTGCCTCCATGTTTCACCAGTCAACCCATCGCCCTCCCTATATAGTCTTGGGCATTACCTTTTCGTCTTGGGCATTACCTTTTCAATATTTTCTAATTTTATTTCGTCCCAGCACAACACGTCTTGTCTCCACCTTGCAATTGCTCAACTAATAATTCTCCTATTTTTCGGGGTCATTTCGCCCCTCACATTCCATGAAATTAGACGTAACTTCATAGATAACCTTTTTTAACCTCCTCCTCCCCCCCCCCCCCCCCCCCTCCCCTTCCTTTATGGACCAATGCAACCCCGCGAACATTACCCCCTTTATTTTCTCCCCAAGAGAATAATCCCCCTCTCTCTCACTTTAATGTTAAACCCCCCCTCACTCTCCATATTTTTAAACAATCTCATTGTTTCCTATTCTTTCCCCTCACGTGTAACTCCTGTAAATTTACTAAATATCCTTATAGCAATTCCCACCCATCCATTCCCTTCGAATACCACCTCCCTTCTATTCCCTCCTTCATCCCTCTTTACCCCGATAACCTCTCCCTCACTTGCTACTGTCGTGATTTTCCTTAAAGACTCAAGCTCCCTACTGAACCTCTATCCCTTTCATTATCTCCTCCTCCCAAAATTGGTCTCTCAACCCATAGTTTTAAATTTTAACTATCTTGAAATTTTCTCCCCCACCCCAATTAATGGTTCTCCATATTGCTTACTACACCCTTCTCCCTCTTCCCACAACCCTCTTGTCTTCACCGATTTAGGGAAACTTGGCTTGCTAATAATCCTTCTTATCAAGCTTGATTCTCTGAGATCGTAAATAGGACATGCTCCTTCCTCCAGCCCTTCCCTATTTCTTCCGCCTCTGCTAAAGTGTGTTTTTTTCCCCTTATTTAGATAGCTATCTTTTGTTTTTCCAAGGGCCGAATATGACTCAACATAATTCTTTGCACCTACTTGATATAGCCCTACTTTTATACTTCCAACCTTCTCCATCTGTTTATTTTTCTCACTTCTTGACTTGATATTTCTCAATAATTTTTTTTATCACTGATAAATTGGCTTTTACGTTTGTGATTGTCGTTGTAGACTAAGCCAAGCTAATCAACTCCTTTCATTTACCTACAAACATATATCACAAGAACTCGTATAATGGTAAGTGAGGATGTCAATCCAACTCTATGGAGTGAGACACATGAAAAGTCATGTAATCCAATATTATAGTTATTTTTTTTATTTTTCTATTTTGCTTTTTCTTTATTTTCTATTCTTTCTTTATGATTTTTTTTCTATTATTTTGTTTTTGTGATGATGGTGAATTAAATAAACTAAATGAGAGAACGTAATTAAATAAGAAGGAAAGTTTAATGAAAAGACTAAAAAATGTGATGAAAGATGAGTGAAATATAACTAAATGAGAGAGAAAGATCAAGGGATGTAAATCCACCCCCACTTCACACAATTAACACTAATTTGACTATTTTAAACTGACTCGTTTTCAAAATATTCATTTAATTCAAAAGGTAATTGTCATTACACTAATGAATTAATTAAATATTATTTTAGAAAAGTAGTTTTAATTCCCACAATACAGCTCAAAAAATAAATTAAAATTAATCAAATCAATGACCCGCTAGGACCAATTCACCCAACTGATTTTAATTAGATAAAATAAAAATAAAAATAAAAGAAAATTATATTATGATTTTAATCAATTTGATAAGTCTATCTCTAGTTTGAATCAAATGATAACACAACTTTTAATCATTTCTCAAGGATGATTTTTCATTTCTCAATATGAAAATAAGAGTAGAAATTAAATTTATTAATCAAAGGAATTCAAACAAAATTAAAATTAAAAAACTAAGTGAGTTGAATTCATGGAGGCTTCAATTCATCCCTTCAAAGGAAGATTAACCTTCCATAATCATCATCCAAGATATAAAATAAACAAATAAAAATATGCAAGAATTAAACACGATGAATTCGAGAGGAATAGGACAAATGTAAAATTGCCTTCAATTGTAATGAATTTCTTCAGTTATATTTCTCTCAATTAAATTTCAATCACCCAATTTATTTTTTTCTCTAAACTAAAAATACAAAAAAAATTAAAATAAAATTTCTTTCTCTATGGTATTCTTCTCTACTTTTTAATTCTTTCAAATGAATGAGCTTTTATGATTATATATGATGCACGTGAAGATAGGAGACATAATTGAAAAGATTTAATGGTGGATGTGTGAAGGTGTTACGAATGTAATTTGAAAAATGGGATAAAGGTCTTTTAAACATGTGTGGGGATTAAGTAGCGGCAAAATTATGGGTTGAGCCTAATGTGGGCGGATTAAATATGAGTTGGGCTAATATGGATGGGCCAAATATGGGCTGAGTCAACCCGTTTTTTTGCTCCCAAATAAGTATTATAATTCTAAATATATGTAAAAAAAACATATTTACTCTTAACTTTTAAAAATAGATTTTGTATTTGATTCGTAGCTTTTGAAAATGGACTCCATATTTGATTCATATCTTTCAAATATGAGCCCCATATTTGACTCATAACTTTTAAAATAGTCCATCTATTGTCATTCCAAACTAATATTCCACCACTCCACTTTAATGTGAAAAGACCTTAATACCCTCAAAGTTCATTCACTTAATCCAAAACTCATAACTTCATCTCTTTTGATCCAAAAAGAAGAAAAAAACCATTTTCATCCTTTTTTTTTTATCTAAAAATTGTTTTTTAATAAAATCGTATTTTTATAAAAAAAAATTGTATTTTTACAAAAAAAAAAGATAATTTAAAAAAAAGCTCAACAGTTTTTTCTATTTATAATAAATAGTTAAAAAAAGTTTTTTTAAATATAAAAAAGAGTTGTGTATATATTTGAAAAAAATGAAAACAGTTTTTTAAAGATAAAACCAGCATTCCGTTCATTGTAATAAAAAAATAACAATACGTTTTTATATATATAATGTAGAATTTGTTTTTTTCATAAAACAATTGTTTTTGTAAAATAAAATCAAAATAATGTAGAGTTTTTTTTCAATACACTAATATATACATATACTACTGTGCATTAATATCTTTAGGGATTAAAAAAAAAAGAAAATAGTTTTTTATAAAAAAAAACGCTAGAGTTTTTTCTTTTTATAAAAAACTGTTAATTTAAAAAAAAAACTCAAAACCGTTTTGAAAAGTCTATATGAAACACTCAAAACCGTTTTGAATATAAAAAATATTTATTTAAAAAAAATCTTTTAAAAAAATGTTGTATATAAAATTGTTTCAACTTTATATATCCGTTTTAAAAAGTAAAAAAGTTATTTCTACTATTATATCGGCTGTCAGAGCAGCTATATATACCGGGTGCGCGAATCATTTTTCGTATATATTGGTCCCCCCGGGCTCCTGTGGTATGTATAGGTAGTCTGACCCCCTATACATACCGTTGACGCGGACCATTTTTTTTATATAAATAATAGTTCATTGTTTTTAACAATGAATGGTCATATAAAGTTGAAAAAAAAATTATACAAATTTTTTTTAAAAGATGTTTTTTAAATAAACAGTTTTTATATTCAAAACGGTTTTGAGTGTTTTTAAAAATTAACTGTTTTTTATAAAAAGAAAAAATTGTAGCGTTTTTTTTATAACAAACTATATATATATATATTTTTTCTAACGCCTAAAGACATTAATGCACAATAGTATATGTATATATTAGTGTATTGAAAGAAAACCCTGCATTGTTTTGATTGTATTTTACAAAAAAAATTGTTTTATAAAAAAAAATTGTACATTGTATATACAAAAACGTAATGTTATTTTTTTTCGAATATATAACAACTCTTCTTTATAATTAAAAAAAACTTTGTTTAACTGTTTTTTATAAAGAGAAAAAAATGTAGAGTTTTTTTATTTAATTGTCTTCTACTTCTGTAAAAAAAAAATTATAAAAATGTAATTTTATTAAAGAACCGTTTTTAAACAAATAAAAAAAAGATGAAAAGTTTTTTTTCATTTTTTGGATCAAAAGAAAGAAAGTTATGAGTTTTAGATTAAGTGAATGAACTTTAAAAATATTAAAATCTTTTCACATTAAAATATAGTGGAAAAATATTAATTTGAAATGAAAATAGAAAAACTTTTTTAAAAAATGAACCACATAATTAAATAACTAGACTAATATAAATTATTTTATTATTTAAAGCTCATTTGCCATTACAAGGATTAACGAGGGTGAGGGTATCTTAAAATAGAAAAAGGGGATATGGGTTGTTAAACGTGTGGATTCTTTTTGGTGTTTGGTTGTTCGTAGCAGGTCTTGTGGTCGGATTGTATTTCTTTGGTTAAAAGGTAGAAGGGACATTGAAAATGGGTATTGGGTTTAAAGTGGGTTTCGGATTGGTATGGGATTCGGGTCGTGTGTTGTGGCTCAGGATTCGGGTATGCCGGATATGAGTTTTCTGACCGGATTAGGACGCCGGCGCTATAAGGCAGGGGAGATCGGGTTGCTTCGAAAATGGGCTTGGAATCGTAGGCTCGGGTTATTTATGTAACCGGGTTGAAGGTTAGCAGTTTGAGAGCTAAGTTTGGATCGGGTAAGGCAGCGGGATGGTATGGAGCAGCTCCGGGTTCGTTGGGTTGGTAATGGATAGGTCCGATGAGGTGGTTCTGAGGTTCAAGGTGACCGAAATGGGTTTCGGCGGGTCAAGATAGAAGGCCGGTTTTTCTTGGGTTCGATGTTGGGATCGCCGGATCTGGGTTGGTTCCGGGTATGGGAGTTTGGAAATGGGTCTGGCCGGAGTTCCAATGCTTGTTGGGTTTGGTATTTGATTGGTGTTTTGGTTTGAGGAGAGGTTATTTATGGAGAGCGAGAGAGAACAAGATGGGTGTGTAGATGATGGGTGATAATAATAGGGTGTGAGTTAATGTAGGTTAGATAGAGTGTGAGGAAGTATGGTTTTTTAGTGTAAGTGTGTGTGTTTAGATTTGTACATAAAATAAATATTATTAAAATATTTACAATTCGAAAAAAAATTTAAAAGTAAAATTTTACTAAAATTTAAAAAGATGAATTCCTAATTAAAAAATAAATAATTATAAATCTATTAAAAATAAAATAAAATTCAAGAAAATATAAAATTTAGAAAATTAAATTCCTAATCTAAAATTAAAAGGCTTAAAAAAGAATAATACTAATAAACTTAACGTAATAAGAAAAATTAAAATATTAATAAAATTAAACTAAAAATAAATTTAAAATAAAATGCACACCTATTATATTTATATAAAATAATAAAATATCAAATAAAATAAAATAATAAAAATGACTTGAAAAATATAAAAAATAATACAACACACATACGTGGCAATTTTAGGACATGCTAGGGGGTTCGGACTTGGATTCGATTTTGGGTATCTAGTAATTATATGGGAATTGGGGTTTAGCTCATTTAAACGCGCATTTGCCTTGAATTGAAGCGTTTGAACTAGCAAATGGCATTTGACTTACAAGATAAATATGGACGCGTATAAGACAACTTTTATCGAGAATTAGCAATTAAAAACGTCTATTTAGAATTTTATTTAAATAATTTTGAATACTTATCAATCATCTTTTCAAGAGTTTAATAAGGGACCTATCGATTTAATACTCGAGAGATTATTTATCGATTTACTCCACATGGTTTTCATTTTTTTAGAGTGATTTATTCTTGCCTCTTGTTCAGGGGCGGACCTACCCCATCCCGAATGGGAGCGGTCGTACCCTCGGGTTTTCGAAAAAAATTTTGTTAGTATTTGTAAAAAAAAAAATTTAGACCTATTTATAAATTTTTAAGAATATGAGGGGCAGTTATCTAATTAAGCTAAACTTTTAAAACCTAAAAAAAACACGAAGATCCTAACTTCAAAGCGTCGTTCGTTACCTATTTCAGTTTTCATCGCTTTCTCTCTCGTCGTCATCTTCGCTCTCCGTCCCCCGCCGCCCTTGTTTCCTCCCCGTCACTAATGTCTCTCACTCACACCCCTCCGCTCCTCTCCTGCCCGGACCGCCCCTGTCCTCACCTCTCTTCTCTCTTCTCGTCGTTTTCGTGAGTCCTAAACGGTGCTGCCAAAGAAGCAGTGCAACACAGGACTAGGAGCTGCCCCTGCCTTCCTTTTGACCCAAATCAGGTAATAGTTTTTAGTTGTTAGTTGAAATTAGTTTAGTTGAATTTTTTAGTTGCTGAATTTTTTTAGTTATTGTTATTGTTGGTAAATTTTTTAATTTTTGTTATTATTGTTGAAATTAACATGCTGAAATTAGTTGCTGAAATTTTTAGTTTTTTGTTATTATTGCTGAAATTAGTATGCTGAATTCTTTTAGTTTTTGTTTATGCTGAAATTAATTGCTGAATTATTTAGCTTTTGTTATTGTTGCTGAAATTAGTATGCTGATACTAATTGCTGATTGTTATTGTTGCGAACTTTTTGGTGAAACTATTAAACTTAATTTTAATTAGTAACTAAAAATATAAATCAAAATAATATTTTAGATTTAGACAATTATGTTAAAATATTTCAAAAAAATTCGTAAAAAAAGTTCAAATCAATTTAATTATTTATATATATTAATTTTAATTATGCGAGATAGAAGGCCACAGAAGAAGGCCAAGGGCGAGGGGCTCACCGCGGGTAACCCCTCCGCCCAAGATAGAAGGCCACAGAAGAAGGCCAAGGGCGAGGGGCTCACGACGGGTAACCCCTCCGCCTCAGATAGAAGGCCACAGAAGAAGGCCAAGGGCGAGGGGCTCACCGCGGGTAACCCCTCCGCCCAAGATAGAAGGCCACAGAAGAAGGCCAAGGGCGAGGGGCTCACCGTGAGTAACCCCGCCGCCCAAGATGAAAGGTCGTAGAAGAAGGCCAAGGGCGAGGGTCCCACCGCGAGTAACTCCTCTGCCCAAGATAGAAGGCCACAGAAGAAGGGCAAGGGCGAGGGGCTCACCGCGAGTAACCCCTCCGCCCAAGATGAAGGGCCACAGAAGAAGGCCAGGGCGAGGGACTAACCGCGAGTAACCCCTCCACCCAAGACAGAAGGCCACGGAGGAAGGCCAAGGACGAGGGGCCCATCGCGAGTAACCCCTCCACCCAAGATGAAAGGCCACAGAAGAAGGCCAAGGGTGAGGGTCTCATCGCGAGTAACCCCTCCACCCAAGATGAAAGGCCACAAAAGAGGCCAAGGGCGAGGGGCTCATCACGAGTAACCCCTCCACCCAAGACAGAAGGCCACAAAAGAAGGCCGAGGGCGAGGGACTCACGGCGAGTAATCCCTCTGCCTAAGAGGAAAGGCCAGCAAAAGAAGGCCAAGGTCGAGGGGCTCACCGTGATTAACCCCTTCACCCAAAAAGGAGGCCAAGGGCGAGGGGCTCACTGCGAGTAACCCCCTGCCTAAGATAGAAGGCCATAGAAGAAGGCTAAGGGAGAGGGGATCACTTTAAGAAACCCCTCTACCCAAGATAGAAGGCCATAGAAAAAAGGCAAAGGTGAGGGGTTCACCATGAGCAACACCTTTAAACAAAGTAGAAGGCCATAGAAGAAGGCTAAAAATGAGGGGCTCACCGCGAGTAACCCCTTCGACCAAGTTTATACCCTGATAAGGAGGTCCACTATAAGTGGACTCATTTACAAAACTTGAGATGAAGTGACATAACATTTAATGACCCTAAAAGGAATGATGAAGAAACCCTAGGGTCCCTGGAAAAAAAATAGAATTTATGGCGTACAAAGCTTTTTGGTCTACCCAACACAAAAGACTTTGCACGAGGGACTATTGTAGAAGGGTGTCTACCTATAAAAAAGTAAAAATATGATTTTATTAGAAATACTGAGAAGAAACCCAGGGTTCCGACAGAAACTCATATTGAGCAGGAACCCCCCCGGGGTCCCTGCATAAACTCATATTGGGAAGGAACCCCCTAGGGTCCCGACAGAAACTCTTATTGAGGAAGAGCCACCTCAGGGTCCCGGAAGAAACTCATATTGAGCAGGAACCCCCCAGGGTCCCGACAGAAACTCTTATTGAGGAGGAGCCACCTCAGGGTCCCAGAAGAAACTCATATTGAGCATGAACTCTTAGGGTCCCGACAGAAACTCGTATTAAGAAGGAACCCACCAGGGTCCCGGCAGAAATGCATAATTGAGAAGGAACCACCCCAGGGTCCCGACAGAAACTCATATTCAGCAGGAACCACCAGCGCCACTGCAAGGGTCAGCGCCACTGCAAGTATCAACGTCGCTGTAAGTGTCAGCGCCGCTGCAAGTGTCGGCGCCGCTGCAAGTGTCGGCGCCGCTGCAAGGGTCAGCGCCACTGTAAGTGTCAGCGCCGCTGAAAGGGTCGGCGCCGCTTCAAGTGTCAGCGCCACTGCAAGCATCAACGCCGCTGCAAGGGTCAGCGCCGCTGCAAGTGTCAGCGCCGCTGAAAGGGGTAGCGCCGCTTCAAGTGCCAGCGCCGCTGCAAGTATCAGTGCCGCTTCAAGTGCTAACGCCGCTTCAAGTGTCTACGCCACTGCAAGTATCAGTGCCGCTGCAAGTGTCAGCGCCCCTGCAAGTATCAGCGCCGCTGCAAGTGTCAGCGCCGCTGCAAGTGTCAGCGCCGCTGAAAGGGTCAGCGCCACTGCAAGGGTCTGTGACGCTGCAAGGGTCAGCACCGCTTCAAGTGCCAGTGCCGCTGCAAGTGTCTACGCCACTGCAAGTATCAGCGCCGGTGCAAGTGTCAGCGCCGCTGCAAGTGTCAGCGCCGCTGCAAGGATCAACGTCACTGCAAGCATCAGCACCGCTACAGCAATAACATTCGAGAGGTGTCCGCGAGGGTCACCGCAGAAGTACAAGATTGAGAAGTGCCATTGCAAGAGTCAGCGCCGCTGCAAGGGTCAGTGCCACTACAGGGGTCAGCGCCACTGCAAGGGTCACTGCAGCAATGACATTCGAGAGGGTCAGCGCCACTGCAAGGCTCAGCGCCATTGCAGGGATCACTTCAGTAATGACATTCGAGAGGTGCCTCGTAAGGCTTACCACAAAAATACAAGATTGAGAAATGCCAATGCAAGGGTCAGTGCCTGCAGGGGTCAGCGCCACTGCAAGGTCACCGCAGTAATGACATTCGAGAGGGTCAGCGCCACTGCAAGGGTCACTGCAGAAATATTATTTGAGAAGTTCCATTACAAGGGTTTCGGCAGAAACTCATATTGAGAAGGAACCCACCCGGAGTGGCCAGGATGAAGGAGTAGCTACCACGAGAAACTCTTCATCATGAGACGTTAGTCTTTAAATGAACAATAATATTAACACTTTACTTTCTTGTACGGGTTGCCTAGTTGAGCAAGCAGGGCTCAAGCAGGCTAGTTGGGACTTCCTGGGAGTTTTGGCTTGGAGGCTAAGGGACAAGGTATGTTGAGCAAGCTCAACCACTTAGCACTATAGGATTGAGAGAATACTAGTAGGAGACCCTAAGGTGACCCAGTCCTCACACACCTCACACTTAGTCACAAGTGAAGTGAGCAGCCAAAGGGCTGGCTGCTCACAAGAAAAGAACTGTTCATAAAATGATTTTAGAGGAGAGGGTCCTCTAAACCCCTCTCAAGAAAAATGATTTTAGAAGGGGGTCCTCGAGACCCCCCTCAAGCTTGCAAATATTTTAGAGGAGGTGGTCCTCGAGACCCCCCCTCAAGTTTACAAAGTTTGTATCAAAGTTACCATTTCAAAAGATATTTAGCAAATCAGATATTTTGTCTCCATTAGAAGACATATTTGCTTTTGAACTTTGGTCGGCGCCAGGGGGCATCTGCCAGAGGGGACAGGCAGACCTGCCTGCAGGTAGGGACAAATAGTACACTGCAGACTTTGTCCCTCACCAACCCTCTAAGTTTTGGCGCCAAAAGTGCCAACCCAGACTTAGTGCCCAAGTATAAATAGGACCCCTGGGCAAGGTCATTGGGACAATAGAAATTGCACTCTTACTCTGCTAAAATATCACCAGACCTACCTAGTATTCTCTCCCTGCTCATTCTCATAGTGCTGAGTGCCTTGTTCCTTCACTCCCCACTGACAGCCATCACTCTCAGGTGTTTCCCTTGAGAAAATTGCTATTTTTACTGTGAAAGTTCATCTTCTTGCAGGGAGTGAGTTGAAGCTTGTGTTCCATTGTTACCAGAAGGAGAAGTTTTCTTCAGAAGTTGCACCAGGAGACCTTGAAGGCCTTGCAGGCAGCGTCCATTGGAGTGGGTCACGCCTCACCCTTTCCAGTTATTCATAGACCCTAGTCTCACTACCCTCCTACAGTGACATTTTTTTTTCATATGTATTTCATCCACATCGTGATAAATTCTTGGGTCCCCACCGCTCTTATTTTTTTATTTTTATCAGTGAGACAAACTTGCCTTTCCATCCATTCATATCTGCTCACAAATTATCCACGCCAACCTTATCTTCTGATAAATCTTCCTCTCCACTATAATTAAACATTATTTTACCTAGAATTTATTTTTTGTCCAAATTTCCCCTTTATCTCAAGGATGTCTCCAATGAAATGTGCTCCCACCTTTGTTCCAACCTGGTTGCCGACCAACTCCCCACATTCAGCTCCTCGCCACACCGGTGAGAGTGCCCATTCTAGTTTCGCTCGAGATCTATCTTCTCGCCCTAAGCCTTCAACTGGGCTACCGTATCTTATCCCCTACCCCACTGCGACAATGTTTGGCCTCATTTCGTCGACTGTTGCCTCCGGCATCCTAAGCTTATCTGACTCCGCTGCTTCTGCTACTTTTATGGACGAGCCAGACCTGTGTGTATCTTCCACTCCCCTACCGTTTCCATTAGCCTATCTTGCCCAAGCATCTTTATAGAAACTGCAACTTTCCCGATGTTGTCTGCCTCCAGAAAAGTTGGACTATGAATATCTCTCATCCCCATATCTGTCGACATTGTCTTTATCTCGTAAGGTCAGTCATTAGTTCTCGTTTCTTTTCTATGATAACCCCAACTCGCCTTTCTCTTTGTCCTGATGTCACTAGAGGAAACTATTTCTCTACGTTCATCTTCCCCTCCAAAGTAGCACCCCTTCCTCTCCTCAGTCACTGAAATGTTAAAAACCCAGCCCCCGAGTTTGATCTTCACCGTGTTAGGCTTCCATTTTACTATTGTCTGGCCCATCATAACTCTTCCCCGAGTTACACCTCATTCACTTTTAGCAGACCACCACATATTTTGCCAATACCTCTAAGCACATCCTCTCCCCACAAATGCATCGGTACACCCATAACTCTTATCCACCGCTTACCGTGTTGTGTCTATATTGACTTTCCAGCATTCGCATGTGGATGCCACTTTTGAAGCCATAGAGAATTTCCATTGATAGAATAACTCTTGGCCCTTATGTCCACCTCTTGCATAGATGCCAAAATAAATAAGAATAGAGAATCGGGTAGACTTCTAACCTCCACTCCACCCATTGGTTACCATCTTTCCATAGCCCACGTCTTCATTCTCTCGATTATCGGCGGCGTCATATCCAGGTTTCCAGTGCGACCCATCAACGCTCTTTGTAGAAAGACAACTCTAGAAAGACAAGAGTCATCATTAACCATTAAATCTAACCTAAAATACGGGTCTTCCCGGATATTTATCTTCGAGATCGACCAGTGTTCCACTGCGGCATCTTGCAAGAAGGACTGTCTTACACCCTCCTTCTCCATATTGGTTTCGATGTTAACCTGGTCCACTAATATCCCATAATTAAAACCTAAACTCCCATGTCTCTCCATGTTGTCGTCTTGCCTCAGTAGTATGAAAGCGATCACCGATTCTAGTCTATAAAATACTTCTTTAACATATCACCAACCCTAACTTGTTTTCAATTTTGGTAGCTGAAAATACTCACAAGACCTTCTTGTATTGACCACAATATTAAATTAGGTAATATTCATTTTGACACGCATACAAGTAGTAATCTCCTTATATTTGCACCATCTTTTTTTGAAAAACCTTTCAGGTTTGTTTGGGGCTTCTATAAACCACGAGCTCAACCAACATGCCCCCTTTTCAAAAAAACTTCGACAGTATAACCCCTCACCCTTTCCTGGAATCTAAACACATATCCTCTATCCACCCTCTCTTTTCTGAGTTCAAAGACTGTTCTCTATCTTAAAAGATGACTCTCTCCGTAGACTGATCAAGTCCTAAGTCATACTAATAAAGGCATAAGTTAGGAAAAACTAGATTGGACCCTTAACATATTTTCATAATTTTATTTAGTTTCATCTTCAACTCGAGCCTCTTGTATATGTTGGAATTCTAAATAGCTTAGGAAAAGGGCTTTAGTGTACCATGTTAGAGCATCGGCAACGGTGTGCGTTGGCGAAGGCAACTTAACATGCGTCTGTGTCCTTTTACCTATCATCCAAATCGACAGCATGCAATGGGGGGATTCCTACGAACTTTTGTAGTTTGTAAGAACTTCTTACGGACAAATGAAGTTCGTAAGAAGTTCTTACAAACTACAGAAGTTCGTAAGAAGTAAACGATCATAAAACGGTAACATTTTCCTCCGTGTATTTATTCACAAACCTTTATCAATTCCTCTTCCTCAGTTCTCTGCATCTAACTTCCTCTTCCTCCAGAACCTCAGTTCTCTTCATCTTCTTCCATTAGTTCTGTTCATCTCCTTCATTATTAATTCCTCCATCTTTTTCTCCGTATTTCCTAAAACTTTTTGCATATTTCTCACCAAAACAGTCCCATATAATCTCCAAATAAAGCAGTCTCAAACTTTCTGCATATTTCCCCTAAATTTCTTCATATACTCTCAAAAATCATCCTATATAATCTCCAAATTAATTTCAAATCAGTCCCAAATTAGATTTATAGAATCCTCCAAATCAAATTTATTAACACCATGGAATTAGGTAGAAAATGGAAAAAATATATTAATATGAGGAAATCAAAAAAACAAGAGTCGACTTCAACAACAATTCTCGCTCCTTTCGCACCGATTGAACCGTCGAATCTCGTAATTGGCAACTATACCCGTATTTACGATGGAGTATCACACGCGTCGGACGGAGAAACTCTGATCATAAATGGAAATAAATTCAAATTTCGGGAGAATTGGGCGGGACCAATGAAATTGTATAAATTGATCGAAGAGAAAAAATCGGATATAAAGGCAATTCTCGATAGTGCCGGTTTTATGTCGAATTTTTTTTCTATGGTGATGCCCAATTCCAATCAATGTATTGTAATGGCGATGATCGAATGTTGATGAGACACGACGCATACCTTTCAACTATCATACGTCGAGCTTGCCTTCACTCCGCTCGACTTCACAATGCTTTTCGGTAATAATTTTTTTTATTTCATTATACTTATATTCATAATTGTTTCAAAATGTGAAAATAATATGTTGTGCTTAAGTTCATAATTAATTATTTGAAATATATTTTATGGTAATTATATTCATAATTATTTAAATATATGACAAAAATTTTTAATTATGCACCGGCATTCCGATTGTTTCAATATATGAAAATAATTATTTATATTCATAATTGTTTCAATATGTGAAAATAATTTGTTGAACTTAAATTCATAATTAATTGTTTGAAATATATTTTATGGTTTTTATATTCATAATTATTTAAATATATGAAAAAATATTTAAATTATGTACCAGCATTCCGATTGTTTCAATATATGAAAATAATTATTTATATTCATAATTTTTTCAATATGTGAAATTAATGTGTTGTACTTAAATTCATAATTAATTATTTGAAATATATTTTATGGTATTTATATTCATAATTATTTAAATATATGACAAAATTTTTAAATTATGTATCGGCATTCCGATTGTTTCAATATATGAAAATAATTATTTATATTCATAATTGTTTCAATATATGAAAATAATAAATTGTCCTTAAATTCATAATTAATTGTTTGAAATATATTTTATGGTATTTATATTCCTAATTATTTAAATATATGACAAAAATTTTAAATTATGTACAGGCATTCCGATTGGACAAGGACGACACATTCTAAATCTACGAATTGAATAATATACCAATTTTTGTAATACCATAAATATATTTTTTCCCGAAATTCATATACAGAGATTTACCGGTGCGGGAATTTCAGTTTTCGACCTTAAAAAATACATAGAAAATTTTTTCAAGGTTGAACCTTTACCAGATTATATGTCCCCAATCATAGCTCGGGAATTTTGGTTCTATGTGATTGGGAGTGTATTTTTTCCAAATGCTCACTCCACTTCCGACCTCGACTATTTACATTATCTGGAGGATATTCCTGCCATTGGCACATACGACTGGGGTTCGACTATTTATATCCGTATTATATGGTCTTTGGACAAAGTCAGTCGACGATCGTTGACTAGCGTTGAATGCATGTGGCAAATACTCGAGGCATATTTTTATTTCATCTTATTTCACCGCATATATGAAATTTATGTTTCATTACAATATATGTCAACTTATTCTAATGAATTAAACTTATTGACAAATTTTGTAGTATTTACATCACGAGTACATGGCCAAGGCATATCCTATTCTCGTCGATCCATCCATCGATGCTTGGCCTCGCATATTCCCTTGGTCGAGGGGGAACATAAAGAAATTCAAGGGAGCACAATGGTTTAACATCTCAAGAAATCAAAGAAAGTCTTGTATGGTTTAACATCTCAAAAAATCACGAGTCCATTATATAGCAGTCATACAAGACTTCTGCCTACCGTGACTCTGATGTCATCTTATAAGATCGTGAGATATCGAGGTTACGGATTATTTTTTGGAATCCCTTATTTAAGGGTTTTTAGTTCTTGGGTGATCGGGCCATCAGACAATTGACTTAGCGAATATGTATAGCAGACAAACTACCATCGAGTTTGTGCTATGTCTCATAACATGATTTTCAAACAGCTGCTGCCCAAAATTGGCCTCTCGCAAATCAACACATAAGAGATGTGTCCCAAGATGAGTAAAATGCCTACTGGAAGGCAGTAGCACTCGGGCCATCACTACCGCCGATTGCTAGATATGTTAATGTAGATTTGATTGGAGTTGGTTCAGTGGAACCTTCGATGTTGCGAATCCCACGAGCACCAGCACCGAAAAATGAACTGCATGTGTATGATACACCGTTCTCTATGGGTGGTTCTACGCACGTCCAACCACCCAAGAAGAATTGGACGGTTGATGTCGGCCTACCCGAGGGGGCTTCATATACTATAGATGTCCCGAGACCTGAGTTTTCAACCAATGCACCTCCAGCTCAATATTTGACGCAGTTAGAATGGCGTAAGTCCTACATCGAAGCAGCAGATAACATTCGAGGTCTCCGTCATTTAGTATTGCACAAGACACGTTAGCGAGAGGATTAACTCAAAGCACGTGATGACCGCATTAAGGAGTTGGAGCGTAGACTAGCACGTTTTACTATGCCTAGTCGTGGGTTTGAGGAGGGTGGTACTAGTTCTAGTCGTCCGAGTGTTTACATACAACACCTAGCCCCACCCTCCGATCCGATCCCGGCATATGAGTCGCAACAAGGTTGGGGTAATTTATTTGGGTCTGACCCTTACACGGGTTCACATGCAGATTTAAGTGCGGACTATGAGTTCTGCCCGGGGTGCCAGTGATGTATAATGTACTATTAAAAAATGTTATGAATAAATTTTGTATTGTTATCTCAATTCAATTGAGATGATAAATGTTATGATGTATAATGTCTCATATTTATGAAAAATGTTATAATGTATAATGTCTCATATTTGTTTTTCATTTATTACACATGGAATGATGACAACCAAGTTATTACACTCGTGTTTACTTTATTAATCTTGTAAAATATATGGCACTCAAAATATATGGTAAAAAATTAAAAATATGGCACTTAAAATATTATAATAAAATAATCATCACAATAATTATTCCGAAATAAATTTATCATTTATTAGTATTGAAATAATGACTTAAGTATTACAAACACTAATACATGATCGAAATGATTATTAGGAGTATGTGTTCAAAAGCTTAGGTCGAACCTCGTAGAAGTACAACATAATGGTTTCCCATTGTGCACTAAACATTTAGGTAAGTAAGATCGTCGCGTATCGAAATCAACACATTCTTCGTTATAGTTTGATATATTTGGTTCGTACTCTTCCCCATTGTTTTCATATATGCATTCCGATAAGTAAACATAACCGAAATTGGTGTAGAGTCGTTATATATGTTAATTAATTGTTCCTGAATGTGACGACCTGATAGCATCGCGCATTGTGCTCTGTGATAACATTGTAGGCGTCTCGCTATCTGCCATATCTCTTCCTCCAATAAATCAAGACAAAACATATCTTCTTCTTCAGGATATGATATTGGCCAAAGTGCGATAACCCGATTTTTTGGCACGAATATGTGATGGTAATGACAAAGAACCTCCAGGTCACACCTTTCATCATATTTATCTGGCCATGTTAGGTGTTCCCAAGGATACACAACTTCGTCTTCAAGTTTAGAATTGGGAGAGATTATGAATATATGACCAAAGTCAATGAGAAAACGTCGAGAAGTATCAATCGGATATGTTTGGAAAATTAGTTTTTTCCCATACCAATCGTTACCAGCAATATCTGTGTAAGAGCCATTGTAAATGGATCAATAGTAAGGAGATGAAGCCATCTTTGAAATATAAGACAATGGTAGATAAATTTTTTTTGCAATCCTTCTAATTTATTTATAGGTAATGAAGCCATCTAATTTATTTAAAGCTGACGACGATTGTAAAACTATACTAAACAAAACTAAAGTAAACTATAGTAAATTAATATACAATAACTTGACATATAACATATTAACAAACACCAAACTGCTGGTAATAATATAACACACATTCAACCTTTGAAGTAAATAATATAACACACATACCAAGATATTATCTGTAGCACACTTACCAATAACAATCTGAACCCAAAATGTGAATAACATACAGTATATTTACCTACGATAAATAACATACACATGCAACCCATCGAGCAATAATATAGCACACTTACCTAGATGATTTTTTATAGCACCCTTACCAATAGGACACATAAATCAAGATTTTACCTATAGGATATTATACATACAGTAACTTGCAGACAACCTGCATACAATTAGTAACCTGCAGATAACATATTGACAAACATCAAACTACAGGCAATAATATAACACACATGCAACCTTTGAAGTAAATAATATAACACACATACCAAGATATTATCTGTATCACACTTACCAATAACAACCTGAACCCAATATGTGAATAACATACAGTATATTTACCTACGGTAAATTAACATATACATGCAACCCATTGAGAAATAGTATAACACACTTACCTAGATGATTTCCTATAGCACACTTACCAATTAGACACACGAATCAAGATTTTATCTATAGGACACTTATGTATGATACATATAGTAACCTACAGATAACCTGCACACAATTAGTAACCTGCGGACAACATATTGACAAACATCAAACTGCATGCAATAATATAACATACATGCAACCTTTAAAGTAAATAATAGGGCACACGTATGGTAGCCTCCAGACAAACTGCACACAATTATAAATAGTTTGGTACCGTAAAACTATACAGGTAGAGTATAATATTTATGCTACAACTAAATTAATTTGTAACCAAATTATATCATGGACTCCTCTAGTTTTAACGATGAGGGGCGAAATCTTTTGCTCCAATATGCACAATTTAATGAAGGTGGATCATCCGATGATTCAGATGAGGAAATGATTATTATGATGGAGATTACCCGGTGGTGTGCTGAAGCAAATATAATTCGTGATGGGAAAGAACTAGAAATGAGACGTCGAGTGAATCGTAGGAGAGAAAAGGGACATGCAACACTATGGGAAGATTACTTTGGGGGAAGATAAGGTATATAATGAGTATTTTTTTCGAAGGAGATTTAGGATGCGATATAGTGTTTTCAATCGCATCCTTGAATCTGTTTGCCTTTATACTAACTTCTTTGGTAAGAAGAATGATGCTTGCGGTCGTCAAGGTTGAAGCTCTCATCAAAAACTTTTGGGGGCAATTCGACTGTTAGCCAATAGGGGTTCCCATGGCGTGTGGTCTGAGCAGTATGCTATGAGTGAAAGCAATCTATTAGAAACTGTTATTAGATTTACAGAGGCAATTGTGAGAATTTTTTATCCCTAGTACGGCAGAAATCCGACATAAGGCGACATCACAAGGTTACTCGAACAAAATGCAAATAGAGGTTTCCTGAGAATGCTAGGCAGCATTGATTGCATGCACTGGCGTTAGAAAAACTACCCCACAACATGGCACGCTAAATATAGTGGAAGTAAAGAGTCACCTACTGTAATCCTTGAAGCGGTTGCCTCGTACGACCTCTGGATTTGAAAATCGTTCTTCGGTGTGCCTGGTTCTTGCAACAATTTAAATGTCTTGCACCAGTCTAACGTCTTCCAAGAATTGCGCAATGGGGGGGGGGGGAAAGCTTCCATTAATTACACTGTTAATAGAAATTCATACGACATGGGGTACTACCTTGGTGATGGCATTTTCCCTCCCTATGCTACAATAGTTAAAACTTTTAGGAACCAACAAGGGATTACACAAAAATAGAAATTATTTTTCAAGTACCAAGAAACGTGTTGAAAAGATGTTGAACGTGCTTTTGGTGTCCTACAATCCTGATTCTCTTTTGTTCGGGAACCTTGTAAATTATGGAATAGGGCATCACTATCAACCATAATGAAATCTTGCATTATAATGCACAATATGATTATTGACGATGAACGTAGAGACTGTCCATGGCAAAATGAATACCAACAGAGCGAGGTAACACCTCATATTTTGAGGGTCCAAACTAATTTCTACGACTACCTCACGCGGGATGCAGAGATAAGAGATGAAACTAAACATCAACAGTTATGGAATGATTAAGTAGAGCACATTTGGAACACCCACGGTGATGAAATGGTGGGTTGAAGAATTTAACGTATTTTTGAAATTAATTGTGGCTATTCGGTTTATTAGTTACATTTTCAATTCGTAATTGTACGATTTATAATTTGTAATTGTATGACTATTATATTGAAACTAAAATTAATAAACAGTACTGACATTACATATATTTAAACGTTAACATTGGATTTATTAAAATGCAAACTGGGTCACTGTATATATACTGAAAGTAAATGACGAAAATAAAATAATGAGGATTCAATACAACTATAATAAATACTACTAGTCATTAATTGAACTGCTTGGACTTGATGTAGGGTTAGACGACCCGGCATAGTTCGATTGTAACTCGAAAATCGCTGCTTCGATTGCAGCAACCATTGCTGTTAGGTCGTTGAACCTTTTATAATGAAACTGCTTTTTCATATCGTTCATATTGTTCATATCTAGCTCCATGATGTACGACTGCTCTCGGCCTAGGCGCACGAGTTGATCTTATTTTTTGGTGATCTGATATTTTTTTTGGCAAGTTAATCGGCTCGCTTCATCTAGATGAACGCATCCATTTTAGAGTCAAATTTAAGGGCACGATTATTATTCCACTCCTTTTTTCTTTTAAACATTGCATTGAAGTCTTCGCAATGTTTGAGTACCTTCATGTTACAATACAAGTTGTCAGAACACGCTCGTTGACGTGCACGTTGTTTCTCACCCTTCCTGCCTGGGTGTCTATCCGGTACATCTCGTACCCCCGGAGTGTCATCTTCGCGTACAGGTGTAGGGCTGTCGTCGTTCCCCGCTGTGTTTTCCAAGTCAAATTTTGGTAAATCTTTTAAAATTTGATAAAAGTTATCGAACGTGAAATATTTGTTGGTTTCAGCGCGGTACGCATCGCGTGCATCAGTTGCCACTTAGAACTCGTTCGTCCCGCTTCCCATATTATTGAGTTGGTGAGAAAGCTTTGTAATATATATCATTATTTGATGCGATATATGATTGTAATGTGTTGATAACATGTATCTCGTATGAGTAATTGTAATTCCATGCATGATGTTATACTCAACTTTTATGGTGTCCCAAAATGTGCCCGATGATATCGAGTTTCCTTCAATACTTCGGGCTGTATTGTTGGAGTGCACGACCCCCAAATTTTAATTTTTCAAAAAATAATATTTCCTTTTTATGAAATAGATGCAGAAGCGAGGTGATGATTCAACTTAAAATAAATTTTAATTTCTTAACAAATTAAAATTAAACCAAGTGAAATTAAATTAATTCATTAAAACATTTTCACTTAAACATAATTAATCCAAGTCCTAGAATTTGCCTAAGTCATATTTTTCAATTATTCCAAAACTAGGCCAAAACAATTTTAACAAATGACTTGAATTAAATTAGCGTTACCCAAATTTAATTTAACACCAAATTAAATTAAGTGTGACAATTCAACCAATTTTATCTTTAATTATCCTAAGCATGCGTTCTAAGTTATTATGCAAGATAAGAGTAAATCAATCACACTACGCCGCGATGTACAAGGAAAAACCCACAACGGGAAATAACCTCGGACGGCCCTAGCCTCAAATCCACTAAGTACGGAATTTACATTTACAAGACATATGACTTACTTCCTCAACTCGAACCCTCTCAAGCCTTGACACGTCTTCTTGTAACCACCTTTGCCTAGCGGATAACCACGGAGCTCCACCACGATCTCGGAACCACCAATCGAATAGTAGGTACATCGTCAACCACACATGGTGCCTTTCACCATATGATAAAGCCACAGCTAAACAATTCTTCTTATTTGAGGGATTTAGAAGAAAAACCAAATTTCTCTTCAAAAAGTAGAGATAAACCGGTGCCAAAATTCTCCAAGAAAATTATATGTATATATGAACTTGGAAGAAACAAATATGGGTGTAACTAAGTGTTTGAAGGATTTTTCTTTATATAATCAACCCTCAAACTCATGAACTTTTTCTTAGAAGAATCAACTCTCAAAATTCTTTCTAGGAGTTAGAATATTATTAAAAAGTTAGGTTACAAACTTTGGTTCCCGCACTATAATAATCTGTCAAAAGTTAATGGGGTTAAGGAAGTGGGAAACAGGGGTAAAAACTGCTAAAAACTGCCAAAAACATTTCCCGCCTGATATCTCGTTAAAACGAGATTTTCGTTCGAACGAAGTCTCGTTCGAACAAGGCTTCTAACGAAGTTCCAGTGTGAACTTGTTAGAAATCTCGTTGGAAATCTCGTTCGAACATCCATCTCGTTCGAACGACATTTCGAATGAAGTTCCAGTGGCCAATATGGAGACTCGTTGGCAAACACGTTCGAATGGCAATGTGGTTCGAACGACAATCTCGTTCAAAGGACACTTCGAACGAACTTCCAGAAAGTTTGAAAAATTCTATTTTTAGCCCAAAAACTTTATAAACTTATTTTAAAGTTTTATTAAAATCTTTCTGAAAATAAACAACAGTTTTAAATAAACGTACACCCAATTATAAAAACGTTCCAAGCTCCTATATATATATTAAAATGCATTCATACCTTGGGAGCATGGAACCACTGATGATGACGTAGAAACGAGGCACTTAAACTCGGCATATTGATGAAGCTTTATACACTTGGCCGCTACGTCTTCAATAAACACATCATAGGCTTGAAGGGTGATCAATATACTCCATCCTCTGACTTAAACATTTTTGCCCGAAATTGAACCAAAACTACAAAGGACTCAATTTGAAATTTGTGTCCTTACAAATCTCCCCCTTTGTTTATTCCGGGACAAAAGTCAACAAAAATCCTATAGGGCCGTCAAGCTCTATTAGACTGACACAAAGTCCCACCCAAAATAAAAATACAATGCTTGACTCAAACAACCCAAAGGATCAAAATCTTTGCCGGTGAAAGTTGCCTCTTAGAATAGAATTCCTGCACACTTAAGCAAACACATTAAACGTATAGGAAGA
Source organism: Sambucus nigra (assembly GCA_949130495.1). Classification (NCBI taxonomy): domain Eukaryota; kingdom Viridiplantae; phylum Streptophyta; class Magnoliopsida; order Dipsacales; family Adoxaceae; genus Sambucus; species Sambucus nigra. The sequence goes on along the minus strand of OX422215.1, from coordinate 278,317,951 downwards.
TAGCGACTATGATCAATTAAATAATTACTCTCCTCAAATTATTATTTCTCCCCTTTATCAACTATGATCAACCTAAGAAGATAGCGACTGCCCCTAAGTTAATTCTCCCCCAAACTAAGATATGATAACAGTAGGATTAGATACCATTTCTCCCCCTATCATTCTCCCTTTTTTTGTTCAGGAATAGGCAAAGGCTAAGAATTCAAACATTAACTTATCTCCCTAATTAAAGCATAGACACCCTCTAAACTAAGCAATGGATAACTAGGATAATAAGCTAAACATGCAAATGTGTCAAAGTGATGAGAACATTAAAGCATATGGGAAACAAAATCATAACTAATCCGACAAATATTAATGGATACCAACTAAGATGCAAGAAACCGAAAGCAATATGATACATAAGTGTTAAGCATGTGACATCAATAAAGAATGCAACAAGATGGATATTAATTATTAATTAAAGCATATATGGACTAGAAAGCAAGACAAAGACTAAACAAAATATCAAATATATGTATACATAATATATACCTAATATACTCAAGTACACATATATAGATATAAACACACAAATGACACACACAAAATATAATAGGAGTCGTTCACACTCGTAAGGCAAAAAATGTGTCATATAGAAACGAAAGTGTTGGGGTGTGAACTAGCAACAATTAAATTTAGACCCAATCACTTAAAACATGTTCACGGATTTCTCAATTGATTGCAAAATTCATCACATTTGAATATATCCTCGTGTGACAATATAGATTGAACTCAATGAACAAACATACACAATGCATACAAGCCTAGCATTTGATGATTCTACTAACCAATAGAATCATGACATTGAAAGCTCAACTAGGATAAATGGGCATTGTGCAAACCGTTGATATATCATCCAATCTCCCTCAATAAGCATATATATTAATTTTGAATGAATATATCAATCAAACATAGGCCTTGGCAATTATTTTTTCTTTTTAATGCCATATTTTCTTTTAGGCCTTTGGACCACGTATTTCTTTTAGGTCTAAACAAATGGTGGATTATTATTTACAAAGGACAATAAATCCTTTTGGATCCCTTCTCCGTGCACATTTATATTTATCATTTTTTTTATCTCCCACAAATCTCACGTGCAACGGATTTTGACATGCACTAGTCCTCCTAGGTCACATAACATGTAGATGACAAGATTGGAAGGAGAACACCTCACAAAGCTCAAATATATGTATGAAGTTAAAATTTCAAATGAGCTCGAGCATGTGTGAATTGAGGCATATAAAAATAGAATCCATTTAATTCAACACAAAATCCAATTACTCCATGTAAGCATGGTAAAGAACATATTAAGGATTGACAATCTAAACCAAAAGTTCTAGCCACACGGGAGCGTAAAAGATGGGATTCAAACACAAGTATATGCCACATAAAGTGTGTCAAACTAAAATACACGCATAATAAAAATCTTTTTTAGTTTTTGACATTTTTAACCAAAAAAAATATATACTCAAAAGAACACACAAAAATAATTTGTGTTTTTCATTAAGCTTAAATGAAACAAATAAAACACAAATGATAAACACAAATCTTTTTGAATTTTTCATTTAATGCAAACAAAAATAAAGAAATATAATGCAAAAAGATAAACACAAAATCTTTATTCTAGCATGAGATATGTGATGAAGCAATGACTAGAAAATGATTAAATGAGCATACATTTAGCATGATAATATAACATGAAGCACAAAAGCTAAAGTATGCAAACACTAACACATTCATCCTTTAGATTTAACAAGGGAGGAATCATGTGAAAGTAAATGAGAATCAAACATCCCATTTTGCAAGGCAACCATGTCAGATTTCCTAACCCAATTTAATGAAGAATGACTATCTTGGGGTGTAGGAATTTTAACTACCTTGGTTGCTTTACGTTGGGATTTTCTAGGAATTCGTTTAGGATCAAAACAAAATTTCCTAAGATGACCTTTTCGACCACAATGAGTACAAGTAAAATTACGTCGAAATTTGGTACCTAAGGAATGATCTCTAAATGCTTTCCTAGTAGATTCTCCCAAAACATTGTTTTTAGCTTTATGAGTAGATTCATTACAAGTATTGAAGCCTGAATCACACATGCCATTTTTAATTTGGACCGCTCCTAAGATTTTATCTCATTTTTTTGAACGACACTCCAGATCAAATTTGACATTAGTAGAGTCTTTTAATTTATTTTCAAATTCTAAAATGTTAGACTCTAATAAAACATTTCGCTCTTCGAAATCAAGATGCTCCTTCTTCAAGGATTCCATCAAACCCCTAAGGCTATCTCTCTCTCCTTCTATATATTTAAGCTTCTCCAGAAGAGCTTTCTCTCGTGTCCTAAGGTCTTAAACCAACATACTATCATCAACGACCTTGACACGCTCTCTTAAACTAGCTTCTAACTTCAAATTATCTTTTTTTTTAAATTTAATAGATTCCTTAAATAATTCTTGAAAAGCATTTTGAAGTTCACTCACATTAACGTCTTCATTTTCACTCACTCTTTCTTCTTCAGTATCACTACCATAAAAAACAGGGGATTCATAAACTTTGACCAAGGAAGTGTCATGTGTTTGAGTATCTTCACGGAAAGATTCATTATCGGAACTCACACAACAAGCCATAAAAGCCAAAAAGTTAGGCTTAGTGGGGGAACCGGGTCCCTCTTCCTCATCACTATCACTAAGGGTCGCATTATATGAAATGGACCACTTACCCTCTTTCCTTAGTTTAGTGGGGCACTCAGAAGCGTTATGGCCATACCCTTCACAACCAAAACACCTATCTGACTAGTCCATATTTAAATTTTTGTTAAAAGATTTAGGGATCCTTTCGACTTTGTCATACTTAGAAGTTTCAAATTTCTTAAAATCATTTTTAAATTTATCTTTGTTAAATTTAAGAAATTTTCTAAATTTCCCAGCAAACAAGGCCATGTCTTTCGAGTCACTATCACTCTTGCTCTCTACTACTTGTTTGACCTCTTTTCGGGATTTTAAAGCAACGCCCTTTTCTATTTTCTTTTCAGTTTTAGAGGGAAACATGTCTAGTTCATAGGTTTGTAAATCACCTACGAGTTTTTCTAATTTCATAGAGGCTAAAGTTGGTAAAGAATTTAAAACGGTCACTTTTTTATTAAATCTATCGGGAAGGGACCTTAAAATTTTCTTTACAATACGGTTGTCAGGTATTTTCTCTCCCAAATTAAAAGATAAATTGACAATATCTAAAAGTCAAGCATAAAATTCATCAAAAGTTTCATTATCGTTCATTTTGATAGTTTCAAATTGAGTGGTGAGGTTTAGGAGTTTAAAAGCTTTAAAGACACTAGTACCTTCATGAGTGAGTTGTAAAATATCCCACGCTTCTTTAACGGTCTCACATGTCATAATGCGTCGAAATTCATCAGGTGTGACAGCACTAAACAAGGCGTTTAAACATCGGGAATTAAAGTTTGAAAGTTTAAATTCACCCTCACTTCATCTATCGGTCGGTTTGGGAACACGTTCATTTTCTACTAAATTAGTTGGTGGAGACCACCCGTTAACTACCGATAACCAAACCCTCTCATCAATAGATTTAATTGCCGATTTCATTCATGCTTTCCAGTACGCGTAATTAGAACCATCGAAAATAAGAAATTTTGAAAATGGAGAAAATTTCATTTTAGCCAAAAATTATTTAAAGGATCTTAACGAAATAATTTATCGCTTTGGATTTGATACCACTTGTTGGAGTGCGCGGCCCCCAAATTTAAATTTTTCAAAAAAAATATTTCCTTTTTATGAAATAGATACGGAAGCGAGGTGATGGTTCAACTTAAAACAAATTTTAATTTCGTAACAAATTAAAATTAAAACAAATTAAAATTAAACCAAGTAATATTAAATTAACTCATTAAAACATTTTCACTTAAACATAATTAATCCAAGTCCTAGAATTTGCCTCAGTCATATTTTTCAAATATTCCAAAACTAGGCCAAATCAATTTTAACAAATGACTTGAATTAAATTAGCGTTACCCAAATTTAATTTAGCACCAAATTAAATTAAGTGTGACAATTCAAACAAATTTTATCTTTAATTATCCTAAGCATGTGTTCTAAGTTATTATGCAAGACAAGAGTAAATCAGTCACACTACGCCGTGATGTACGAGGAAAAATCCACAACGGGAAACAACCTCGGACGGCCCTAGCCTCAAATCCACTAAGAACGAAATTTACATTTACAAGAGAGATGACTTACTTCCTCAACTCGAACCCTATCAAGCCTTGGCGTGTCTTCTTGTAACCACCTCTGCCGAGCGGATAACCACAGAGCTCCACCGCGATCTCGGAACCACCGATCGGACAATAGGTACACCGTCAACCACACATGGTGCCTTTCACCAGTGAGAAAGCCGCAGCTAAAAAAGTCTTCTTCTTTGAGGGATTTAGAAGAAAAACCAAACTTCTCTTCAAACGGTAGAGATAAACCGGTGCCAAAATTCTCCAAGCAAAGTATATGTATATATGAACTTGGAAGAAACAAATATGGGTGTAACTAAGTGTTTAAAGGATTTTTCTTTGTAGAATCAACCCTCAAACTCATGAACTTTTTCTTGGAAGAATCAACTCTCAAAATTCTCTCTAGGAGTCAGAATATTATTAAAAAGTTAGGTTACAAACTTTGGTTCTCGCACTATAATAATCTGTCAAAAGTTAGTGGGGTAAGGAAGTGGGAAACATGGGTAAAAACTGCTAAAAACTGCCAAAAATATTTTCCGCCTGATATCTCATTCGAACGAGATTTTCGTTTGAACGAAGTCTCGTTCGAACGAGGCTTCTAACGAAGTTCCAGTATGAACTTGTTAGAAATCTCGTTGGAAATCTCGTTCGAACATCCATCTCGTTCGAACGACATTTCGAACGAAGTTCTAGTGGTCAATATGGGGACTCATTGGCAAACTCATTCGAACGACAATCTCGTTCGAACGACACTTCGAACGAGCTTCCAAAAAGTTTGAAAAATTCTATTTTTATCCCAGAAACTTTATAAACTTATTTTAAAGTTTTATTAAAATCTTTCTGAAATTAAACAACAGTTTTAAATAGACGTACACTCAAATATAAAAACGTTCCAAGCTCCTATATATATATATATATATATATATATATATATATATATATATATATATATATTAAAATGCATTCATACCTTGGGAGCAAGGAACCACTGATGATGACGTAGAAACGAGGCACTTAAACTCGGCATATTGATGAAGCTTTATACACTTGGCCTCTACGTATTTAACAAACACGTCATAGGCTTAAAGGATGATCCATATATTCTATCCTATGACTTAAATGTTTTTGTCCGAAATTGAGCCAAAAGTACAAAGGACTCAATTTGAAATTTGTGTCCTTACAAATCTCCCCCTTTTGCAATTCCTGGACAAAAACCGACAAAAATCCTAAAGGGCCGTCAAGCTCTACTAGACTGACACAAAGTCCCACCCAAAATAAAAATACAATGCTTGACTCAAACAACCCAAAGGATCAAAATCTTTGCCGGTGAAAGTTACCGCTTAGAATAGAATTCCTGCACACTTAAGCAAACACATTAAACGCATAGGAATATAGCGACTATGATAATTTAAATAATTACTCACCCAAAATTATTAATTCTCCCCTTTATCAACTATGATTAACCTAAGAAGATAGCGACTTCCCCTAAGTTAAATCTCCCCCAAACTAAGATACGATTACAATAGGATTATATACCATTTCTCCCCCTATCATTTCTACCCCTTTTTGTTCAGGAATAGGCGAAGGCTAAGAATTCAAACATTAACTTATCTCCCCAATTAAAGCATAGACACACTCTAAAATAAGCAAGGGACAAATAGGATAACAAGATAAACATGCAAATATGTAAAAGTGATGAGAACATTAAAGCATATGGGCAACAAAATCATAACTAATCCAACAAATATTAATTAATACCAACTAAGATGCAAGAAACCGATACCAATATGATACATAAGTGTTAAGCATGTGACATCAATAAAGAATGCAACAAGATGGATATTAATTATGAATGAAAGCATATATGGACTAGAAAGCAAGACAAAGACTAAACAAAAATATCAAATATATGTATACATAATATATACGTTATAGACTCAAGTACACATATATAGATATAAACACACAAATGACACGCACAAAATATAATAGGAGTCTTTCACACTCGTAAGGCAAAAAATGTGTCATATGAAAACGGAAGTGTTGGGGTGTGAACTAGCAACAATTAAATTAAGACCCAATCACTTAAAACATGTTCATAGAGTTCTCAATTGATTGCAAAATTCATCACATTTGAATATATCCTCGTGTGACAATATAGATTGAACTCAATGAACAAACATACACAATGCATACAAGCCTAGCATTTTATGATTCTACTAACCAATAGAGTCATGACATTGGAAGCTCAAGTAGGATAAATGGACATTATGCAAACTGTTGATATATCATCCAATCTCCCTCAATAAGCATATATATTAATTTTGAATGAATATATCAAACAAATATAGGCCTTGGCAATTATTTTTTCTTTTTCATGCCATGTTTTCTTTTAGGCCTTTGGCCCACGTATTTCTTTGAGGTCCAAACAAACGGTGGCTTACTTTTCACAAAGGATAATAAATCCTTTCGGAGCCCTTCCCCGTGCACATTTATATTTATCATTTTTTTTTCTGACAAATCTCACGTGCAACGAATTTTGACATGCACTAGTCCTCCTAGGACACATAACATGTACATGACAAGATTGGAAGGAGAACACCTAACAAAGCTCAAATATACATATGAAGTTAAAATTTCAAATGATCTCGAGCATGTGTGAATTGAGGCATATAAAAATAGAATCCATTTAAATCAACACAAAATCCAACTACTCTATGTATGCATGGTAAAGAACATAATAAGGATTGACAATCTAAACGAAAAGTTCTAGCCACATGGGAACGTAAAAGATGGGATTCAAACACAAGTATATGCCACATAGAGTGTGTCAAACTAAAATACACACATAATAAAAATCTTTTTGATTTTTTGACATTTTTAACCAAAAAAAATATATACTCAAAAGAACACACAAAAATCATTTGTATTTTTCATTAAGCTTAAATGAAACAAATAAAACACAAATGATAAACAAAAATCTTTTTGAATTTTTCATTTAATGAAAACAAAAATAAACAAATATAATACAAAAAGAGAAACACAAAATCATTATTCTAGCATGAGATATGTGATGAAGCAACGACTAGAAAATTATTAAATCAGCATACATTTAGCATGATAATATAGCATAAAGCACAAAAGCTAAAGTATGCAAACACTAACACATTCATCCTTTAGATTTAACAAGGGAGGAATCATGTGAAAGTAAATGAGAATTAAACGTCCCATTTTGCAAGGCAACCATATCAGATTTCCTAACCCAAATTAATAAAGAATGACTATCTTGGGGTGTAGGAATTTTAACTACCTTGGTTGCTTTACGTTGGGATTTTCTAGGAATTCGTTTAAGATCAAAACAAAATTTCCTAAGATGACATTTTCGACCACAATGAGTACAAGTAAAATTACGTCGAAATTTGGTACCTAAGGAATGATCTCTAAATGCTTTCCTAGTAGATTCTCCTAAAACATTATGTTTGGCTTTATGAGTAGATTCATTACAAGTATTGAAGCCTAAACCGCGCATGCCATTTTTAATTTGGACCGTTCCTAAGATTTTATCTCATTTTTCCGAACGACACTCCAGATCAAATTTGACATTACTAGAGTCTTTTAATTTATTTTTCATTCTAAAATGTTAGACTCTAATAAAACATTTCGCTCTTCAAAAGCAAGATGCTCCTTTTTCAAGGATTCCATTAAACCCCTAAGGCTATCTCTCTCGCCTTCTATATATTTAAGCTTCTCTAGAAGAGCTTCTCTCGTGTCCTAAGGTCTTCAACCAACATACTATCATCAATGACCTTGACACACCCTCTTAAACTAGCTTCTAACTTCAAATTAGTTTTTTTTTAATTTAAGAGATTCCTTAAATAATTCTTGAAAAGCATTTTGAAGTCCACTCATATTAACCTCTTCATTTTCACTCTCTCTTTCTTCTTCAGTCTCACTACCATAAAAAATATTGGATTCATAAACTTTGACCAAGGAAGTGTCATGTGTTTGAGTATCTTCATGGGAAGATTCATTATCAAAACTCACACAACAAGCCATAAAAGCCACAAAGTTAGGCTTAGTGGGGGAACCGAGTCCCTCTTCCTCATCATTATCACTAAGGGTCGTATTATATGAAATGGACCGCTTACCCTCTTTCCTTAGTTTAGTGGGGCACTCAGAAGCCCTATGGACATACCCTTCACAACCAAAACACCTATTTGACTTGTCCCTATTTAAATTTTTGTTAGAAGATTTAGGGATCCTTTCGGCTTTGTCATACTTAGAAGTTTCAAATTTCTTAAAATTATTTTTAAATTTATCTTTGTTGAATTTAAGAAATTTTCTAAATTTTCGAGCAAACAAGGCCATGTCTTCCGAGTCATTATCACCCTCTCTCTCTACTACTTGTTTGACCTCTTTTCAGACTTTAAGGCAACGCCCTTTTCTATTTTATTTTTAGTTTTTGAGGGAAACATGTCTAGTTCATAGGTTTGTAAATAACCTACGAGCTCTTCTAATTTCATAGAGGCTAAAGTTGGCAAAGAATTTAAAGCGATCACTTTCGGAATAAATCTATCTGGAAGGGACCTTAAAATCTTCTTTACAACACGGTTGTCGGGTATTTTCTCTCTCAAATTAAAAGATGAATTGACAATATCGAAAAGTCAAGCATAAAATTCATTAAAAGTTTCATTATCATTCATTTTGATAGTTTCAGATCGAGTGGTGAAGTTTTGGAGTTTAAAAGATATAACGACACTAGTACCTTCGTGAGTGAGTTGTAAAATATCCCACGCTTATTTAGCAGTCTCACATGTCATAATGCGTCGAAATTCATCCGGTGTCACAGCGCTAAACAAGGCATTTAAACATCGGGAATTAAAGTTTGAAAGTTTAAATTCACCCTCACTCCATCTATCGGTCAGTTTGAGAACACGTTCATTTTCTACTAAATGAGTTGGTGGAGACCACCCATTAACTACCGATTATCAAACCCTCTCGTCGATAGATTTAAGTGCCGATTTCATTCGCGCTTTCCAGTACGCGTAATTAGAACCATCGAAAATAGGAAATTTTGAAAATGGGAAATATTCCATTTTAGCCAAAAATTATTTAAAGGATCTTAACGAAATAATTTATCGCTTTGGCTCTGATACCACTTGTTGGAGTGTGCGATCCCTAAATTTTAATTTTTCAAAAGAAAATTCATTTTTATGAAATAGATGCAGAAGCGAGGTGATGGTTCAGCTTACAACAAATTTTAATTTCTTAACAAATTAAAATTAAACCAAGTGATATTAAATTAGTTCATTAAATTTTTTTCACTTAAACATAATTAATCCAAGTTCTAGAATTTGCCTAAGTCATATTTTTCAATTATTCTAAAACTAGGCCAAATCAATTTTAACAAATGACTTGAATTAACTTAGCGTTACCCAAATTTAATTTAGCACCAAATTAAATTAAGTGTGACAATTCAAACCAATTTTATCTTTAATTATCCTAATTGTGCTTTCTAAGTTATTATGCAAGATAAGAGTAAATCAATCACACTACGCCGCGATGTACGAGGAAAAACCCACAACGGGAAACAACTTCGGACGACCCTAGACTCAAATCCACTAAGAACGAAATTTATATTTACAAGACAGATGACTTACTTCCTCAACTCGCCCCCCCTCAAACCTTGGCGCGTCTTCTTGTAACCACCTCTGCCTAGCGGATAACCATGGAGCTCCACCACGATCTCACAACCACCGATCGGACAATAGGTCCAGCATCAACCACACATGGTGCTTTTCACCATGTGAGAATGTCGCAGCGAAAAAAATTCTTCTTCTTTGAGGGATTTAGAAGAAAAACCAAACTTCTCTTCAAACGGTAGAGATAAACCAGTGTCAAAATGCTCCAAGCAAAGTATATGTATATATGAACTTGGAAGAAACAAATATGGGTGTAACTAAGTGTTTGAAGGATTTTTCTTTATAGAATCAACACTCAAACTCATGAACTTTTTCTTGGAAGAATCAACTCTCAAAATTCTCTCTAGGAGTTAGAATATTATTAAAAGGTTAGGTTACAAACTTTGGTTCCCGCACTATAATAATCTGTCAAAAGTTAGTGGGGTAAGGAAGTGGGAAACATGGGTAAATACTGCTAAAAATTACAAAAAAAAATTCCCGCCTGATATCTCGTTCGAACGAGATTTTCGTTCGAATGAGGATTCTAACGAAGTTCCAGTGTGAACTTGTTAGAAATCTCGTTGGAAATCTCGTTCGAACATCCATGTCGTTCAAACGACATTTTGAACGAAATTCCAGTGGCCAATATGGGGACTCGTTGGCAAACTCGTTCGAATGACAATGTGGTTCGAATGACAATCTTGTTCGAACGACACTTCGAATGAACTTTTAGAAAGTTTGAAAAATTCTATTTTTAGCCCAGAAACTTTATAAACTTATTTTAAAGTTTTATTAAAATCTTTATGAAATTAAACAACAGTTTTAAATTAACGTACACCCAATTATAAAAACGTTCCAAGCTCCTATATATATATATTAAAATGCATTCATACCTTGGGAGCATGGAACGACTGATGATGATGTAGAAACGAGACACTTAAACTCGGCATATTGATGAAGCTTTATACACTTTGCTGCTACGTCTTCAACAAACACGTCATAGACTTGAAGGATGATCAATATACTCTATCCTATAACTCAAACGTTTTTATTCAGAATTGAGCCAAAACTACAAACGACTCCATTTGAAATTTGTATTCTTACATGTATATTTAGCATAAACGGTACATAGTACTTCGTCCTCAAAAGGAGTCATATTAGGTTGTTGAGTTGTAGCGGAACTAATCGGTTGAGAGGAAGACATATTTTCTGTAGAAATAACATATATTAAGAATGGGAATAAGGAAATGACACTGAGGAAATTACACTCTCAAAATTTATAAAGGGCTAGATTGAAAATTTGTGAGGAAGGTGGGCCCTATTTAAAAAGAAACTGTACCAACCGCCGCTAAATTAACCAGCAATAAAAACAACTTCCTATGAACTTCTTTGGTTCGTAGAAATTCTTACGAAGTTCTAAAGTTCGTAGGAACTTCTTACGAACAAAAGAAGTCCGTAAGAAGTTTCTACGAAGATCAGAAGTTCGTAAGATGCTTTTACTAATTCACTAGCCATCTGGTAACTTTGCAAATCCTTTACCTTTTCTTCTACCAACTTTGCCAATTACCTCTCACCAGTGTACGTCTCTCAATTTGTAACTTTGCAAATTTCTTTGTATAAACTCCCCATCATTGCGGATGCTCTTACAAGATTTAAGTAAAAAGTTGTTGTCTAAAAGAGCACCTTTGCCAAGATCGTGTGGATTTAGCACGTTTGTTATTGAGTAAATGCTTATTGTCTAATACACACACACACACACACACACACACACACATATATATATATATATATATATATATATATATATATATATATATATATATATATATATATATATATATATATATATATTAGCATATTGCCCATGACTGAAGGCATGAAGAAAACTTTCCAGAGTATTGAATTCATAAACAATTTAAGTCATATAGCTTTTTTACAATACAAATGTGTAAACATTTTAAAAAATTTGGGCAAAATCTAATTTTTTTATAAGACCATCCACCCTATTTAAAAAATAAAAAATTACTCCAAGAACAAAAATACTAATAGTTTGTCTTGGACCTCATATATACAACATCATAACCATCGAGTAGTAATTTAAGTCATAAAGTTTTGTATAACACAACTGTGTAAACAAATTATAGGACTAGCCACCCTACTTAAGAAATAAAAATGCTTTAATAACAATACTGATAGGCCTATTAACAAATTGGTTATAATAAAAGTAGATTAATAACACAGAGAAAGGTGATGATCATCTCGAATTCATGATTTGATTTAGATCGTTGGCTCTTCATGTTTCCCAATCCGATGAGGTATTTTCTACAATACATGCGAGACAAATTTAAAATGATACAATCATTCAACATATTGATGAAGAACCTCAATTTCTAACAAAATAATGATATGTAATATGAAACGATCACAATCAAATCCCACAAATTCCACATATATAACTTTGAAAGAATCACAAAAGAACCTCCATTATCATCACCAATATACCAAGGCAAACCTATCAATTAATCAGACCATATTGATGAAGACCATATGTAGTAATCACAAAAGTCGCTTAAGAAACATAATATGCAGTTATGTCTCTTGTTGTAGGATACCCACCCCGCAAGTGCAATATCATAATTAGGTCACTTTAAACTCATGAAAGGACTAATTAAATACTAACATGGTATGTGATTTGTATCGAATATTGCACTTTATACCCTCGAAACTTATGCACTTATTCCCCCTCGGGTACTTTAATGCCTATAATTATGCTCGTTAATAAGAAAACCTCCATTTTATATGATAACATGTTTTTTGAGATATAATTGAGCTGTTATAAGTATTAAAGTACTTAGTGTGATGTTTGGGCGCGTTCCGATAAAGTTCCGTCGCGATTCACACGTTCAGGGGCATTTTCATAATTTCACACTTCGGAATTTTTGCCCAGAGTATTCACGAAAGTTGTATCTCTTAGGAAAAGCTTCGTGTGGCAATAAACAATACTCAAATTGGAGTCCGAACGAAGAAAACATGAACGTTTAATCGGGGAAGAATTATAAGAATTTATTTATTAGTATTTTATTTATTCATTAACAATCTATTTAATTCCATCTATGTTCCTTTATTCACTTTTGCAGCAAGCTCACATTTCAAATGGCGATTTCATGAAGATGCTCGGGTTTTGGGTTCGTCTCAAATTTAGGACTTTGGTCTGAAATTGGAGCGTGATTATTGACCACACACGCATTAGGGTCTTGTGTGCTTTGTTGAAATAGGTTTTGTTTTGGAGGTTGCCACCATTGTTGAGTTTTGAAGCTTGTTGGCATTTCTGCAAATGCGTCTTTTTCTTGAAGATTTTTGGAGTGGTTTTTGGTTGGTCTCGATTTTGAGTTACAACGTAGTGGGTTATGGTTTCGGTTTTGGCCATTTACGACCATGGCAGCTCATGGGTTCATACCAAGAGATGGTGGGCTGCGAAGTGGGTGATTGTTGTCGTGCGTGGTCGACCGGCCTCACCCCACCGGTCGACTACTGTTTGATTTTTTTGTCTAGCGACTAGGACAGTTGGCACCTCCCTTTACACGCAGTCGACCGGACCAATCGGCGGTCGACCGGTGCTCTGTTTTTTGACCGCCACCTGCTACTTTCTTTTCCTTTCCTTTTTTATTTTCTTTTTCTATTTTCTTCTTATTCCTTAATTAGGAGACTTATCCTTATTTATTTTCATTTTATTTTTTCTTTCTTTCCTTTTCCCAACTTACTATAAATAACAACTTTAGTTATTTTTGTAAGAGATGTAGTATTTTTCTATCTAGTTTCTCTTTCTCTCTTAGTTTAGTTTAGGGTTTGTAATATTTGGGGATTTTGTGCAGATAAACCCCTCTCCTCTATTTTCTTTATGGTTTGACACCCATTTATATAAGTGGACACTTTTCTTCTTCCTTAAATGCTTTGCGCCCTAGTTTTCCATGCTTTTCATTTATTTCTTGCCTAGATAAATTGTGTAGTTAATTTAATTAGTTGTCTTATTTACTTAGTTTAATTTATTTAATGCTTTTAATCATGCTTAGCGGCTAATTTAATCTAGGTTGTGTCAGATTGAACTCACTTCGGGTTGACGGGTTGCTTTGCTTTTGTGATGGAATTTTACGTGTTTATTTCGAGTGGGTTTTCCTAGTTATTATGCCTAGGATATTTATCGGGCTATATCATGTATGCTCCGTATTTACGACCTTTCATGCGTAATTCCCGGTGTATTTGTTTACGCTAAAATCTTATTAGTTTTTTATGCCAATTTAGGGATGTGACAACTCTTGATTTAATTAATTGACGAAACGAGATGCAATCTTAATAACTCGTCGACCCATGTAACCATTTTATAGTAATTAACTCGCGGTGAGGGATATCCGACGCAACCTATAGTTTTTATTCTCTTTGTTAATCATAATTTAATTTACCCATGCCTAGTATAATCTTTTCCTCTATTTATATTTTATTTTGTTAGCAATTATCTTTTACGCTTTTATTTTATGAGTATTAAACCTAATAAATTATAGCAACTCATCTTTGTGGATTTTTGATACCTAGAATTGGCCGCTATACTCCCTTTTTTAGTGTAGTCATAAGTTTAGTTTTTTTTTTATTAAGGCATTGAACAGAAAATAACGATCGACATTTGAACCACGCTACTTTTTACCCTTAATCAGTAGTCATAGTCTTCACCAATAAGACAACAATAACCAATTGAAGTAAAGTAAGTTTGAGTAAACTATACTGACACTGAACAAACAATTCAATTAAAATAACAATTTGGGAATTAATTAATATCACCTAAAATTAATCCATTTAAAAATGTACACTTATAAATCAATTATGAACAAAACATATCATATAAATGTGCACCACTTGAACATTTGTACCAAGTACTATAATTAAGTGGGATAACATATTTCTCCCCTCCTAAATTACATGTTTTATATATTATTAACTTTGTTTAAAATTTATTTAACTCAAAGTTATACAAAAATGCCAAGTAACTACGATTAAGTATGGCATGCTAAACTATGGTATCATAGTCATATCTAGTAATCTTGCAAATATCAACGACACTACTATAGGTAAAATAGTAAGCATCAAGCATCAAACATCAAACATATGTTCCTTCAACAAATATAAAGGAAAATTAAACTTGAAGTTGAACATAGAGTATGCCTTTACACGGCTTTGAAGAGTCATATCTTCAAAAAAAAACTCTCAATTCCTATAAAACAAATATAATCATACATAAGCCCTAAATCGGTTCGAACAGTAATACTTAATATGACTTGAATAATAAAAATAAACATAATGCTTAAAAGTGACATTTTTCACTTGATAAGCCATGGACCACTGTTGAAATTACCAGAGCCTGTTATGTGCCCATAAAAGTGACATTTTTTAGAAATGTATAAGGAGGTAATCAAAATAGGTATAAATACGAACCAAAACCAATAATGAAAAAAAAAAATAGAACGACTGACTTCAAATTCGATTTCGACCCATTCAAAAGTGTCAAAAACAACCTGAACCGTTGTTAGCTAGGTACGGATAGTACGAATCCAATGGTGCCTGAATCACCTCATCCGATTTACGGTTAGTACAAAATATATAAAATTAAAAGCTCACAATTGTGCATCCAGTTACCCCTAAATTATATATATATATATATATATATATATATATATATATATATATATATTGCATGAAAAGAAAACAAATTCACATCCCTCTCTCCCCTGATCCCATCCACCACTAATGTTCCCCATCCGTTACCATCAACAGCACCTCGACCTCCACCACTATACCCTTGATGCCCATTATCGTGTCTAAAATAATCCCAATGGTGCCTAGTTGTTGACCCATTATAGCCTACCCTATCAACAGAAGCTAGTGGGGCATTATATGGTGGAGCGACCTCCTCTATTACAGCTAGTATATTTCGATGGTGAGTTAGGACATAAGCAGGCTTAGTGAGAATCTGTCCATAATTAGCAGAAGCTACATTTTCAGCACCAACAGAATCTTCCCAAGAAGTTATCAAAATAGATTACAAAATTCAATATGTAGAAAACATTAGTAAAACAATTAGTCCTATAAAAAATGTCAATGTCAGATGTCATAAAATAAAATAAAAATAAAAGGAGGATTGTTCCAGTTTAGAATGATGATATTAGTAACAATAATATGTAATTATAATACTCTACTTTCAAATTGTAATGTAATGTAAGATTGATTCATGTAAGTAAGAATGCTTGATGTTACTCCCATATTTATACAGATGCATACCAATCCGTACAAAGAAAACTAATAAAACTCAAGTCCCATATTATCAAAAATATAATAAAGAAGGACCCCAAAGCAAAAACTACAACATTCTTTCGTAATAAGATTAAAACTAAGAAATAGAAAGAAAAAAATTCTAAAAACACCAATAAATGTATGTTCCCAACTAAAAGAATTAAATAGAGATTATATAATAAAATGGGGTTGAAATACTCACATTAAAATACATTAAAGAAACCAGTAGAATGGAAAAGATAGAGAGAGAGAAGGAGATATAGAGACACCTCTGGAAGAAACATTATAAAAATATGAGAAGAAAAAAGTAACACAATAATAAAGACATAGAGGAGACAAAAGAAATACAACTGGAGGTGGGTTAGCTAAATGGTAGGTTGTGAGTGTGAAGAAGAGTATGAAGCTTAATTTGAAGTGATCCAAGAGCAAAGATAAGAACAAAAAAATTCTAATAAAACAGGTGCAGTTGATTCAGAATATGTTATGGTAGAGTAATTTTGTGAGGATTCTACTAAATGATCTACAAAACCTTGTAAAACTACGAACCTTAGTCTTCTTCTTTGTTTTGAAGTGTTTAATATCAATGACTGACTTTTTGCGGTTCGTTACATCTCAATACGATGTTGATAAATCAAGTGGAGTTGATTCAACAAATTTTATGGTAGAGTAATGTTATGAGGATGCTACTAAATAATCCGCAAAATCTTGAAAATCTACAAACATTAGTTTTCTTATTTATTTTGAAATGTTTAATATCACTGCCTTACTTTCTATTATTTGTTACATTTCAATACTATGTTGATTAAAACTTAAAAAAAAAGTGATTGTTGGATAAGAATTGAGTTGATTTAGACTAATTCGACGTGGAACACTTCAACTTTTACATCTATATAGAATTCAGTATAAAAGTGATAAAATCACTATGTCCAAGTCAAGTAGGAGTAAACTCAAATTTGGGTGTAAATATCACTACATAGTCAATTACACATTCGTAATCAAACAACTTAATTGCAAACGCCTTTGTAATAAAAAACCTCCAGGCACGGAAACAAATTTGTACACATTTGTAATCAAACACCTTCATTGCAAAGTAAAACCAAAATTGACTTTGCCTTTATAGAAGTAAATTCCTTAACTTGCAAAAGGAATGAAATTAGAAACCCCAATATAACATCAGTGACTGTAACCAAAACTCACCTCAATAATCTATACAGATGAAACATCTAACACGAGCCTTGCAATTATAATCTATAAAATATGACACAAACTCGATAGAATATAATACAAACATAAAGCAATAAACATTATACTAAAAACACATGTAGCCATTATTTCCCAACAAAAAGAAATTTAAGAAGTAAAGGGAACATAATAAAAGCACTTTTTCTTATAGAATTAATGACAGGCATATTAATTATAGAAGGACTTTTCTCTTAATGCATGTGACTATAAACAACTTTCATGTACTGTTCATATTTTTATTTAATTCATTATTAAACACCAATTTGAAATGTTAGTTTGTAACCACACCCTAAAATGGGAGAGTACTGGTTGAGATAACGATGCTATATTTTCAGGATTATAGAGCCCAAACTGAAATGATGTAGTAGCCAATAGACACGTCATCCCATAAGCCATCCTTATTTGTGGGAGTGAATTATGAAACCTGAAACAAAGAAAAAAATGAGTGGAAATGCTATATAGAAGTAATTGAATTCATTAATGGATACTCCCTCTTGTTGTAATTAGTGTTTACCATCCCATCCCACAAATGCACGCATGTTAAATTGAATTGGAAATTCTGCCACAATACCATCTCATACCATTATATTCCATTGATTTTAATTATTGGCTAATAAATATACTTTTAAACAAACTAAAATGAATATACTCCATCTTCACCAAATTAAAAGTCTATATTTATTTTTTGCCTATGATACACTCAATCCATTTGAGATAAGAAATGATGTTTAGATAATAAAAAAAAACAATAACAATATATATTTACCCAAAATTTCGAAATAAACCCGTGTGAGAATATCAATTTGAAACCACTCAGTTATCTTTGGAGTTCTCTTCACCTCTTAAAGGTTCACTAATTTCTAAGGACTAAACCTCCCAACATAAACTTAAAATTCCATATAGTAGCTAAGGCTCACATCACCAATTCTTTGAAGCTATCCACCAAGAAGTTCTAAGCTTCAATAAAATGGCAAAGTTGAAATTATTTAACATTGCATATAACAGCCAAAGTTCAATTCAAAGATATTAGTAAAAAACATTATCATTCAATGGTTCCCTACATTCAAAATGTCCAAAATATGATTTACTTTTTCAACTAAAAATATAAATGATTTGGATAAACATGAGCTAATTGCATTATGTCTGGTGCGCAACAAAAAGTAACATCAACTTTTTCATTAAATCTAGCGTCCTTTTTACCCAGTGTGACAGAATTCTATAAAATAGAGAGGTATAAATGAAGAGATTTTTTAAAGAATGTGAAAATTCCTTTATTTCAAAAAAATGAAACACTAATGAATAAATAAATTGGGTATTATATTAGGTTACCGAAATTATATACTCAATATACAACAAAAATAAAATGCATAACCTTGATAAGAATGGATACATGTATTAACTTAGAGCTCAGTGTTGTAAGTGTTATGCATGAAAAATGGAGGCATGGATTGCATTGAGATCATAAAAATAATTTAAACATGATGTGGTAATAAAGTGAGAATAAGAAAGCTAAATACCCTCCCACACCCTTTATATCTCAGTTATAATTGTTGTTTTTTTATCTCACTTTCGTATTCTCAATTTGAACATGATGTGGTATTAAAATGAGAATAAGAAAGGTAAATAAAAAACACAGATTTTACCAGAGATATAAATGGTCTGAGAGGGTATTGTTCGATGTAAATTAAAGAGGGTACTAGTAAGTCTTAATTAAAATTCATAAACCAACAATAAATACCTATATGTTAACTGAACAATAATGAAAATAAAATGGTGTTAAATAAATGGGGCTAAATATGTGGTGTGACAGATTTCATATGATGAGAAGACAAGTTAAAGAAACGAACACTTACACTTGTCATCAATAAATAAAAATTTAACTTAAGGTATTATGATGTTCAGATGAACTTTGATTATTGGTACAAAATGAGTGTTTCAACTTGATTTTGATAAATTAATACCAAAACGACAAGGCGATTGGAAAAAAACATAACTAACTCTGATTTACAAAAAAAATTATGACTACAAACCCTTCGAAAACTTTGTTGTTGTACAAAATCAACCAAACAACCGATGAAACTAAAACAAAATTAGATGAATAGAGTAGAGAGGAGAGAGAAGACAAAGCATAGAGATTTACGTTAACTTGATGTTGCGAGAACCTGAGAGAGAAAAGGAGGAATTATAATAAAAAAAATTGAGATACCAAATTAAACACAAAAGAACATGTAGACACCACATTCTAGGACCCCCACTAAATCTCTCATTAGGTCCTTAGCACCTTCCTAATTCACTACAAACCATAGGTAATACTTTAATTATCAATCTAGAGGCCATCGGGTCCTCTCGAGCCCTATTTAACTCTGGTTAACTTCATCGTTAAATCAAAAGCTCAATGAATATTTGAAGGGATCTGAATCCCCTTTCCAAAGGTCTTCCTCGTGCACAAATCGGCATAACGGTTCGAACGAACGGACCATTTAACTATCAAAAACTGATCTAGAGCCCACCGGGCGCCCTCGGGCCACAATTTACCCCCAATTAACTTCACTGTAAGATAAAAATATCAATGGATACTTGAAGTGAACTAAAACCCTTTCAAAAGGTCCCCCCATGCACGAAACAGAATAACTATTCAGAGGAATGATCTATATTCCCTCGAAAACTGATCTGGAGTCCATTAGAACCAAATTCAACTCTTCAGATAAAAGGAAACTGAATGAATCTTTGAAAGGTACTGAATAACCTTTCTAATGGTCCGCCCCATGCGTAAATCATCCTTTCTATACGGACGAACGATATGTTTTACTCCAAAAGGTCACCGGATGATCAAGTCATGTTTAACCAAAGTTAACTCTTCGAACCTAGTGAAGCTCTTTGGAACATCAAAGTACCTCGCACAACCTTTCCAAAGGTCATCCCCATGCACGATTTGAACTTACGGTTCAGACAAATAATCCATCGTCATCCAACAATCTTTCATCCAAAGAATCGACGGGCGCTTCCGAGCCCCGTTTGACCCAAAGCTAGCTTTCGAACCTGAGATCGACCTAAATTATTATTAAAGGTCTCTGAATTAACTTTCTAATGGTATGACCCGTGCGCGATTTGGACTTACGGATTGCATTTTACAATCGTTTTTCCATAAAATCTGCACGAGACTTTTAATTGGCAGGTCCATTTCCTCACCTATCGACAATGTGTATTGGGTTACCTGCCGATTTACAAGGCAAGGACTATGCCGATATATATTCCCCCTACCCTATATAAGGAGATCATGAGTTCATATTTCGAAAGGGAGCCCAAATCCATCAATATCAGTGATCTAAATAATTGTTTTCTATAATCAACGAAGTTTCCTTATGTGAATTTCCTTTCCACCTTTCATTCCCATTAATCTCACACCCAATTTAGCAAAAATCTCCTTCTCTCTCATCCTACATTCATCCCAGCTAGCAAGGAAGCTCATCAAGGATCAAGGTCAAGATTCAAGTCTCCAAATAAGGTTCAGACATCCTTTTGTCTTTAAATTTCTTTATTTTCACATTATATATATATATATTATTAACTTAGTTTTTACTTTAGATTATACACATTAATATCTCATCATTTATTAGTCATATTGCACATAATTTATTTTTTATAAAAAAACAAAAAAAAAAGAAAAGAAAAAGAGGATCATACCAAAAAACTCCGACGTGATTCTTCATCACATTTTCTCGAAACTAGAAATACCTTTCACACACACACACACACACACACACACACACATACTGTTTGAATCTAGGGGATTAATCCCATCCTTGCTCCACACGCGAACTGCATGGAATTTGATTCCTTTATAGGCTACATATCCTGCTAAAACCTGAGACTCGAGTTCTATTTTCATATTTTTCCAATTTTATCCATATATTATTCATATATATCATACTTTTGATCCATACTCGCGCTTTAACATATATTATCATTTAATCGTCACGATCAATATCTCGATAAGCGCGCACTTCGTATTTTTCTAATTATTATTTTGGAAACATTCCTATGGTTAACCTCACTTCATCCTTTCCATGATGCGAGTCGAGCGATTTTGATCTCCACTTATGTATACACGCACACACACTTTACGGAGGAATTGAGGAAAATAGTAACACAATCCCATGAGATACCAAAAGGGCAAGATGGGTGCCTAACACCTTCCCATTCCGTAACTTAGCCCTCGAACCTCTGAACAATTGGTTTTGCAAGCATCAGTTTATCTTTGATGCCGCTCTTTGGAGGCGACAATATTTTCTTTGGCTGCTTTGTGCAAAATAGACTGGTGACTCTATATTTTTACATTACCCCAACACCTATGATGGCCGAAGCACCCTACGATGTATCAAGGGGCATGAAACCTTTATCTCTCCCTCATTTCCCCTCGAAAACACCCCAGGGAGGAAGGTGGAAGATCTCGGGATAGCCACAGTGGCGACTTTAATGGGGACTGATATAGTAGGGTTAGAATCTATTTTCATGGGTGTTATCATTTTCTACTTGTGTGCTGTAATACCCCGTATTTTTATAGCTTTTAAATTATGGGATTTATTAAATTTAATTGAGATAAATTAATTTAATTTTAATCCGGAATGTTGTTCTAAATATTTACTAGCGTGACGAGAGTTAGTAATTATTGGAAATTTATTATTTGTTGCATATTACTGGATGATTAAAGTAATATATGAGATTTATTTTTATAATATTGTCACGTGTGAATAAAATAGCAATTTTGGAAATTTAAGTCGGGACGCGCCTGTGTCGTGTCGGGACTAAATGTGAATTAATAAAAGTGAATATTTTATAAGTTGTTCGGATGGTCGTTTTGAGTGTGCCAACGCGTTCGGAAGGGTCAATATAGTCAGAAAAGTGTACCCGGGAGTTTAGTTTGGGTATCGGGGCGTTTTTAGGCCTAATTAGTAACCCGAGAGGGCATTTTGGTCATTTTACATTTTTGGGTAACTAAACCCACGAAAATTAGAGGAGTTATATCAGATACCTAGGTTACCTTCTAGGTTTAAAAACTCTAAACACAAGTGATGACCATAGGAGAGGAAGGAGAGAGCTCTCAAGGCAAATTCAAGGCCCAAAACTCAACGGTTTGCACCGCCGCCACCACCAACACGTAGATCGCGAGACGGGGAACGCAACCATACCGAATTCGGCACCAAACCAGACCTCTGAAAATCCCAGGCAAGTGTTTATCTTGCTTATTTCGTTGATGGATCTTTTATATTAGTTTAGGAGTAATTAGAATGGGATTTAATGGAAGAAAACCCGATTTATGATAGGAAAATCCATGTAGTATTGGTCTATTTGATAATTCTGGAAACCCTTGCCATGTAGAGGTATTTAACCAATAAGTTTTGATGATTATAAGAAGGAATTTCTAGAGAAAATTTAATAGAAACCTGTTTAAGAAATTTCTAGGGTTTTTGATAATTGTATAGATCTTGGGCTGTTAATCCATGATTAAATGACAGAAATCCACATGCTTTACGTTGAAAATACCTAATATGGTGATATAAGGTTAGTAGCATCAATTCTGGGACGAGCTTCGATCGATCGAGCCCCAGACCTCGATCGATCGACCCCTCCTGGCAGACTCCTATTTCCCTTTTTAAATGAGTTAAATTCAATCTATTGTGAGATAATTCTTGGACATCCTTAATAAAATGTTGTGGGAGATAGGGAAGACCAGTAGGACATGTGAATAGATTTTGGGACCCTTGATGTCGGGAAAAGATTGTATTTTGGGATAATTACATAAGGGTCGGTGAATTTATGCTTTAAAGAGAGAGACACGTAAGAGAGTTACTTTGGGACAAATGTGTATACCTACTGAATTTTATACATGGAAGGATAGAATCCATGAGCGTTATGTAGTAAGTGGAAAAGTTCCTCATATTAAAGTAAGATGTGAATGGTTATACATGATAACTATATAATGAGAAATAAATGCAAATGACGTAATTATGGGAATTGAGAATTTACCCATTATTGATATGATAATATGAGTATAGTTATATGATTTTGTATGCATATACTATCTATGTGTGAAAATCATGCCCACGCTACTTGCTATCCCTGAGGTTTCCGCGCTGGGACAGTCTTATCTCGATGGGACCTTTATGGGGGATATTGACTTGTACCCTAGAATATATATATCCTTGGTACAGGCTATCGGAATGATAGCTCAGACGGTCCTAAGAGATGCGGGTATGTGCTTTCCTCTTAGAGACTTGGAATCTATGCTTCGCCTCATATTGTTTGTGTATAGGTATCCTTGGTACAGGCTATCGCAGTGATAGTTTAGACGGTCCTGAGAGACTTGGAATCTATAATTTGCCTCAATATCATTTGAGTATATGTTAATACAGTTTGAGAGTGATTCCGAATCTGTATTCCCTTAGTACGAGTGATACGGTGATTGGATAGTAGAGTATGCCCGCACCATAGTTGTTATTTGGGGTGCTGTTGTGATATCTATATATTTTATGAGTAGTTAATATATATATGAAATTCTGAAATCTGTAACTGCCTACTGTGATGAGATATGTAGGACATGGTTGATGACTCAAATTGTAAATACTTGTTTTGAGAAAGTATAATATGACACTGGAAAACTTTATTGATTTATAAAGTTAAAAATGAGAGAACCTTGGGTTGCTAATTGAAATATCCTTTTTAAACAATTAAATCGTTAAATTTTGAATCTTACAAGTAAGCTAAGATAAGTTAAATCATTGGGAAGAGTAGTGCGATAAATGATAAGACAAACCGTTGGGAAGGTTAATGCGATAGGTGTGCACATTAGAAGAGAGGTGAGAATTTCTCAAGTGAGTGTCGCACTGATATGTTGTTGCATTGGCCTGTATCAATTTAAATACTTGCTAAACAATTTTTAAATCATATACACTATCGGGCTCTGACCCGTTCTCTCTCTCTCTCTCTCTCTCTCTCTCTCTCTCTCTCTCTCTCTCTCTCTCTTGTATATATATGTATGTATTACAGGTGCCCAGCCACAGGGGCGTCTTGCTTAGGATCTCTTGGAAGGAACGCGTTGCTGCTTAGGTGGGAGTTGCAGGTCTCTTGATTAGACGACTTCGTTCATTTGGATCTACTCTTAGTACTTTCATCTAGTTGGGCATGTGTAGCTCTTTCCATTATTCCGTTGTTATTGGACATTTGTATTTCAGTTATTTCCTGTATTGTTACTATGGGATTTATTCAGTTTGGATGTGTGACTTTAGATTTCGTATGTTGACATTCGATTGACGAATGTATTAAATTAATTGGATTATGTTGCAGAATTTAATGTGGTGTGATTCTTACTTATTGAATATTGTTAATAAAATAAATGATTTTTCTTTAAATAAAATTTGGAAAGTATGTATGAAAATGGTTTTGACACTTAGCTTAATTAATTAGGGTGTTAAATTGGAAAAAATTATTTTTAGACAGTGATGCTAAGAATGGACCAACTGTTCACCTTGATTTAATTTAATAAAGGAGTGATTGCCCGGTATTTAATTAGGCGGGGTGTCACAGGTGGTATCAGAGTATCAGGTTCTAGTGTCCTTAGGATCTGTACGGCTTATTATGCTTTCAGCGTTGCTTTGTTTGTTATAGAGCCCTATGTTTAGGATTGTCGATTCCTTGACGAGATTTCATTCTCCTGCTATAATGTGTATACATTAGTGTATTCTAATTTTGTTCGGATGTGTGCGTATACCGAGCGATGACGGATGTCAGAAGAGGACCGTTAAGCGTACATCAGGAGGCAGGGCTCAGTTGAGATGATGAAATATATCCGAGGATGATGACCGCAGTCGAGGTCACCTCCATTATGGCACGAGAATCCACGGCTAGAAAGGCGACTAAGGTGCGGCAATGATTTTTCAAATGCTGTTATAGTCGAATGAGGTGCGAGGGTAAACTTACCCAACGTATTACAAAAATGTGTAGAGACTGTCAGTGGGAGATTTTAAAAACGCGAAAATTGTATGTGTCTTTACCAAAGGAGGTAATGTACCCAAAGGTTTAGATATAGGACGGAGAGTGGCAAACTGAAAGTGAAAATTTAGAGAAAAAATTTATTGGCTTTCGGGACGAAGTTATAATGGTTGGAGTCAACCACCAATTTTAGAAGTGGAATACTATGCCTATAGGAGAACCTTAGGTACAGTGTTGATCGTATGTTCCTACCTTAACTGTTCAGGATTATAAGCAAATGTGGTTCTGAACTCATTGAGAGAGGGCATGTTAGGGGTCCATTCATGAATATGAACCTTAACCGTTAGCGAATTTTGTATCGGAAGATCTAGATACAAGTGGGGGGAAATGACTCCAAGTGGAAGACCAACTTGTAATAATAGTTGATAATACTCGAGGAGGAAATTCTGATGGACGACCGATTCAGAGGTTGACAATGTCATATTTTGACTATATAAATGATAACACTTCTTTGTGGGGGAAGTTAAAGAAAATCGAAGAATTCAGTCGAGAATAAGACTGAATGCAACGATGGTGGTATAGCACCACAAAAGGATGTGGATACACATCAGGAAAACCATTTAAATGCTTTAGATAGTTAAATTCTTACCAAGTGATGGTAAATTCAGTAAGTACTATTATAGATAGTAACCTGATCTTTATGGCCTGAAGAGTTAAGAGAACAATCAGGATGGTTTACAGGAATCGAGTTTACTAAAGTCCGAGAGGAGGACAAATCCTAACCTGGTTAGTAGGACAAGTGGTAAGTGGATTATGTACTGAGGTATTTTGTGCAGAGTGAGATCGCTCACGATAATATGTTACAAAATGAGAAAAAGGACAAGAATACGGTGCCTAGTAAAAGGCAACGATTAAAATAATTTTGTTTTGGTTTGGGCAGACGTGTTACGTTCGAAAACCATTTGTGCAGTCAAGACGATTGCCAGGATGGAAGTATAAGTTGTATCCTTAGAGGATGCGGCATGTTTATGTGACACGAGCGAGTCACCACATTTTGTTCATTGCTAGAGTAGCATGTAAGACGAGTTTAATGCATATCATTATAAATGTTACCATTATGTGAATATTTTTCCCTAGTGTAGTGGGATTTTTCTTTAGTGCTATCCGCGAAGGATGAATGAGTATATTAATAGTGTTTTATACTTTATTGAGGTTACTCGTTGTAGTGATGCGATACACGAGTATGATATTATCTTTGTTAAAATGTTATAGAAATGGTTAGTACGATAGTGGGCATTTATTGCAAGGCTATCGGAGTGGTTGCATTAGCGCAACATGTTTTATGTTTGTTGTGGCGAGGCTTTACCTGTGAGAAGGTTGGACTCGCACTTATATTATCTATCCTAGAGACTTCGGAGGAGATAGTGGGCTCGAGATATTCGATGCTAAAGTATGTATAGACTTTGTCAGTATAATTCCGTATGTATCGGGATTTACCGTTGAGCAAAGAGATTTGACTCAGTATTATGTTTAGCACTCCGGACTTAGTGATAAGGAAAGTGCATTATTATATTTATCCTTTAGAGATGTGGGAGTTAATATTTATACCCCTTTTATTAGGGAAAGGAATTTTGAGAATTCCGATTGTATGTATTCGAGGTTTATGGAATGCTATTACCACCAACCTATACTGAACAATAGTGCAATTAGTGAAACGTTCTTTGTTAAGCATACTTACGGGGGAAATTGTAACTTTTCTGTCAAGGGAAGGAATAAAGGGGTATATATATACTATGGACGGAGGACCTAACGGATTTCGATAACCGACAATGCTAGGTAGTAGTGTATCGGGGGGGTTCCTTATTTGGATTTCGCTCTGCGAGACATCCCACGCATGAAACTTAGCGTAAGGTTGGAGATAGGGAGACGTTTGGTCACTATTCCATGAGTTCGGTACCCTAGTCGATATGTGATCAAGTAATTATGTATGTAAGTTGGGAGTTGAATTTTGTTTTAAGGTCATTAGAGCCGGATCTTTGTGGTAGGAAAGCATTGAAAGTTATCCCCACGAGTTGAGGGGTGGAACTATGATAAGGAAAATTTAAGAATTTTGATTTCTAGGGTGATTGAGAGTACCCAAATGTCATAACCGCGTACAGAACACACGGTGAATAAAGAGTTGAAATGATTTTTAGCATGGATTATCTGGAAAGAACTTTATACTATACAAAAGAGATAACCTGTAATCATTTTGATGAATAGAGCGTTAGTGATTTATTTTAGTTGTTGTACCTATTTGAGAAATTGTTATACTTATCTGAGGAAGGTCGAGAGTTATTATTCCTCTTTTATTGTCATGGAATTTGAATGCCCTATTCCTTCTATTCCGTTGAATTTAGTTAGTCCTACATAAGAGTAGCCGCCGTTCGCTCTCCCAGGGAGGTCGGGGTGTTGCAAAAATGTGGGAATATGGGTTAGATGTAGTTAAAATAGTTCGAGTCGAAGGGACGTGGTAATAGACATGTGAAATATATGTTTAGGGGACTAGTATAACGAAGTGTAAGTGATAGAGTGGATTAAACGTCACATAAGGGGCGATAATCCATAGATAAGTGTGCAATTAGAATAGCACGCCCTAACTTGATTGGAAGGCTGTGGGAAGCCATTCAAGAATTGGTATTCCTTGAATAGAGTAGAATTTAATTGTTATGAAGCACACCCGGAGCGGAATTTTTATTAGTCAAGTGTGAGAACGACTTGCGCATACAAAGAGTAATGATGTTAGTATAGTATAAGAGTTCCAGAAGTGCGCTTCGTGGAGAGAAGATCATGGGTGGAACTTTCGGCATACTACAAGGAAGGAAAGGGAGTATTACGTGTCACTTAATGTGAGACATTTCAAGGGAAGAATCGATGTTTAGCGAGACGTAGTGAGTAGTCTCTAAATGCACTGCCCATAGGTAAGGTTTGGTTGAAAGAGGAGAATCAACCAAAGAATTTTGTGTTTATCGAAAATTCCTGAACTTGGAAGAGGTCGGTAAAATCGGTTAAGTTCTTGGATGGGTTGCCATACTCAAAATAAGATCAAGGGTTTATCCCGAACATGTGAATTAAGTCGCCGAGAAGGAAGTGATTGATATTCCTTTGGGCTGGCTTACAATATTAACTAGTATGCCCCAGACTTCCTTTGAAAGGAAGGATCGCACCAGTGCATGGTCCGACGCAGTATAAATTTCTAAATCAGGATGAGATTTGGTGAATCCCACCTTTGATATGGGATTTCAGGAACCATCGGAGAAAAGATTTCGTTTCGAGTAGGATGTATCATCCTTAGCCAGGGAATGGGCGCACGGTGATTAAAGATTTGTGGACCCACGTAAAGGAGATTTTAGAATCTTGATACGATGATTTCAAGGATGCTCTGTAGAAGCACTCGTACCTGTTTGTCGCGTAAAAGGTACTTATTAAGGTTTTGTTATGGAAGAACCTCGACTATTCTCCTTCCGCATGTTTAGAGGAGAGTAGGTAATCAAAATTTTTGGATCGGCCGAGATAACTTTCGATAAATGTGGTAGAATTCCACGACTGTTTTAGGCGAGCAAGAGTGATCAAATGTTCGTAATATTTTCTCAGAATGGGAGTTTTGTATGTGAATAAATTCGAGTATTTGTCATGTAGTGAGATGCTGCCTCCTAATGTTAGTGAGATAATGAAATTTATAACGTATAGGCGTGACCTATGCGAATGTTGTCGGTTGGGAGCACAAGTAAAGTGTCCCCAATGAGAATGTAAAACAATGTTGCTGTGAAGAAAGGGCTATAGTGATTGAGCACCGTAATGTGTAGTTAGTTTGTGTACGGAAAACGATATCAAGAATTGTGCAAACTGATAGGCCTTATTTTCCGAATTTCGGGACGAAATTCAGTTATTAGGGGGGAAGTATGTAATACCCCGTATTTTTATAGCTTTTAAATTATGGGATTTATTAAATTTAATTGAGATAAATTAATTTAATTTTAATGCGGAATGTTGTTATAAATATTTACTAGCGTGACGAGAGTTAGTAATTATTGGAAATTTATTATTTATTGCATATTACTGGATGCGTATAGTAATATATGAGATTTATTTTTATAATATTGTCACGTGTGAATAAAATGGCAATTTTGGAAATTTAAGTCGGGACGCGCCTGTGTCGTGTTGGGACTAAATGTGAATTAA
Source organism: Sambucus nigra (assembly GCA_949130495.1). NCBI lineage: Eukaryota > Viridiplantae > Streptophyta > Magnoliopsida > Dipsacales > Adoxaceae > Sambucus > Sambucus nigra. The sequence goes on along the minus strand of OX422215.1, from coordinate 278,288,209 downwards.
TAAAAGTGAATATTTTATAAGTTGTTCAGATGGTCGTTTTGAGTGCGCCAACGCGTCCGAAAGGGTCGAGATAGTCAGAAAAGTGTACCCGGGAGTTTAGTTTGGGTCGCGGGGCGTTTTTAGGCCTAATTAGTAACCCGGGAGGGCATTTTGGTCATTTTACATTTTTGGGTAATTAAACCCACGAAAATTAGAGGAGTTATATCAGATACCTAGGTTACCTTCTAGGGTTAGAAACTCTAAACACAAGTGACGTCCATAGGAGAGGAATGAGAGAGCTCTCAAGGAAAATTCAAGGCCCAAAACTCAACGGTTTGCACCGCCGCCACCACCAACGCGTAGATCGCGAGACGGGGAACGCAACCATACCAAATTCGGCACCAAACCAGACCTCTGAAAATCCCAGGCAAGTGTTTATCTTTCTTATTTCGTTGATGCATCTTTCATATTAGTTTAGGAGTAACTAGAATGGGATTTAATGGAAGAAAACCCGATTTATGATAGGAAAATCCATGTAGTATTGGTCTAATTGATAATTCTGGAAACCCTTGCCATGTAGAGGTATTTAACCACAAAATTTTGATGATTATAAGAAGGAATTTCTGGAGAAAATTTAATAGAAACCTGTTTAAGAAATTTCTAGGGTTTTTGATAATTGTATAGATCTTGGGCTGTTAATCTATGATTAAATGACAGAAATCCACATGCTTTACGTTGAAAATACCTAATATGATGATATAAGGTTAGTAGCATCAATTCTGGGACGATTGGGATTAGAAAATATGGAAATTGTTGAAGATTGGAGATAAAACCCGTAACTGCAGAATTTCAGTTTTCGCAGACCTGCTTGATCGATCGATCAAGCCCAGAGTTCCGATCGATCGAAGGTTCGATCGATCGAGCCCCAGACCTCGATCGATCGACCCCTCCTGGAAGACTCCTATTTCCCTTTTTAAATGAGTTAAATTCAATCTATCGTGAGATAATTCTTGGACATCCTTAATAAAATGTTATGGGAGATAGGGAAAACCAGTAGGACATGCGAATAGATTTTGGGACCCTTGATGTCGGGAAAAGATTGTATTTTGGGATAATTACATAAGGGTCGGTGAATTTACGCTTTAAAGAGAGAGACACGTAAGAGAGTTACTTTGGGACAAATGTGTATACCTACTGAATTTTATACTTGGGAGGATAGAATCCATGAGCGTTATGTAGTAAGTGGAAAAGTTCCTCAAATTAAAGTAAGATGTGAATAGTTATACGTGATAACTATATAATGAGAAATAAATGAAAATGACGTAATTATGGGAATTGAGAATTTACCCAATATTGATATGATAATATGAGTATAGTTATATGATTGTGTATGCATATACTATCTATGTGTGAAAATCATGCCCACGCTACTTGCTATCCCTGAGGTTTCCGCGCTGGGACAGTCTTATCTCGATGGGACCTTTATGGGGGATATTGACTTGTACCCTAGAAGATAGATATCCTTGGTACAGTCTATCGGAATGATAGTTCAGACGGTCCTAAGAGATGCGGGTATGTGCTTTCCTCTTAGAGACATGGAATCTATGCTTCGCCTCATATTGTTTGTGTATAGGTATCCTTGGTACAGGCTATCGTAGTGATAGTTCAGACGGTCCTGAGAGACTTGGAATCTATACTTTGTCTCAATATTGTTTGAGTATGTGTTAATACAATTCGAGAGTGATTTCAAATCTGTATTCCATTAGTACGAGTGATACGGGGATTGGATAGTAGAGTATGCCCGCACCATAGTTGTTATTTGGGGTGCTGTTGTGATATCTATATATTTTATGAGTAGTTAATATATATATGAAATTCTAAAATCTGGAACTGCCTACTGTGATGAGATATGTAGGACATGGTTGATGACTCAAATTGTAAATACTTGTTTTGAGAAAGTATAATATGACACTGGAAAACTTTATTGATTTATAAAGTTAAAAATGAGGGAACCTTGGGTTGCTAATTGAAATATCCTTTTTAAACAATTGAATCGTTAAATTTTGAATCTTACGAGTAAGCTAAGATGGGAAGAGTAATGCGATAAATGATAAGACAAACCGTTGTGAAGGTTAATGCGATAGGTGTGCACATTAGAAGAGAGGTGAGAATTTCTCAAGGGAGTGTCGCACTAATATGTTGTTGCATTGGCCTGTATCAATTTAAATACTTTCTAAACAATTTTTAAATCATATACACTATCGGGCTCTGACCCATTTCTTTTTTTCTCTCTCTCTCTCTCTTGTATATATATGTATGTATTGCAGGTGCCCAGCCACAGGGGCGTCTTGCTTAGGATCTCTTGGAAGGAACGCGTTGCAGCTTAGGTGGGAGTTGCAGGTCTCTTGATTAGATGACTTCGTTCATTCGGATCTACTCTTAGTACTTTCATCTAGTTGGGCATTTGTAGCTTTTTCCATTATTCCGTTGTTATTGGACATTTGTATTTCAGTTATTTCCTGTATTGTTACTATGGGATTTATTCAGTTTGGATGTGTGACTTTAGATTTCGTATGTTGACATTCGATTGACGAATGTATTAAATTAATTGGATTATGTTGCAGAATTTAATGTGGTGTGATTCTTACTTATTGAATGTTGTTGATAAAATAAATGATTTTTCTTTAAATAAAATTTGGAAAGTGTGTATGAAAATGGTTTTGACACTTAGCTTAATTAATTAGGGTGTTAAATTGGAAAAAATTATTTTTCGACAGTGATGCTAAGAATGGACCAACTGTTCACCTTGATTTAATTTAATAAAGGTGAGATTGCCCGGTATTTAATTAGGCGGGGTGTCACATGTGCGTATATACCTACTTGTATGTTCCATTTTTTACCCTCTATTACATCTTATATATATCTACCTCATGTTTATATCACCTCTCACTCACTTTTCACTTCACACACTTGTGAATAATTTCCATGTACACCTCACACTACTTACACTTGTATATAAGTTCACTTATACTCATATGCTTCACGCACCACTTATAATATCCATGCTTAGGTGTCACTAGAAGACACCTCCACTTATCACACTTGTATATATCCATGCTCACTCACACCATTTATAGTTGATCCATACTTACGTTTACTACCAAACCCTCACTTATATATGTTCACACATCACTCACTCTCACATATCCATGCTTAGTATAATCTCCATGCTAGATTTACTTTCCATAATACTTGTACATTATTCCTTATTAATATAGTATTCATGCCAAATAAAATACTCTCTCCATAATATAGAAATAAAAAATCATGCATTTTGCACCCTACATCACCAAGGGCATGGCTATTGAAATTTTTTTTATCCCGTACTAGGGAGTCACTTTAGGATAAGCACTGATCCGAAAGTTCATAGTTAGTCAAAGAAATATGACTCTCACATTCCATTAGCTAAGTACCTTCAACGTATATCGAACGGTTCACCCTCTTGATGGGAGATATATAGCAGGAACCTTGTTCACGTACATTGAGTATATCAAATTTGTTGTCACACGTACTGTCCCATGAGGTATTTAGTGAGGAAATTCACATACACTCAGATATATCAAACGGATTCTCCACACGTATTGATTGCCATAAAAAGCAAGGCGTATGTCATGGAAGTCATGCAAAATGGGGGAACCTTTCCACTAACCTAATAACTGCATACCCTCATACAGGCGTCAAACCTAGGGCACCCATATCTAGTTTGTCGGTTACTATTTGAAACTCTGTCGAAATGCCGAGTCGGCATGCCACCTAAAGTTTAGCGTGATTTCATCTTTTTTCAAAACGAAACCTTGTCAATGAGCCTGGTAACAAGTCAAACCATGTTTTACAAATTTTTCAAACCCAAATTTTCCCAGGCTCGAGTCCTGTATGACATTTCTTTTTGCATTTAAGTAAACCTAATACAAGTGAAAACATAAACATAATAATAATCATTCTCAAACTCTTCTCTCATTTTTCCTCCGTCCTTACCAAAAGTGTCAAAAATATTTTTCTTCCCTTTTATCAAAATAACAAAAAAAAATTTCCTCCTTATATAAACATACCAAACACATTTTTGTCCTCCCTTTTTAAAAAAAATATCAAAAGCATTTTCCTCTTTTCTTATAAAGATTCTTCCTTTTCTCTTTTAAAAATAAATTCGAATAATTTTTCCTTCTCAGGTCAATCGCATACCCGATCCTTGGCCTGGCACCCTATTGGCTTTGGTCTTTCATCGAACCACCCCGAAGGTCCATTAGTTCTCCTGCTACTTCCTCTGATTTTGGAATCCACCTTCACTAAGTCTCCATAAAGAATGAAGACCAAGTATCAAATGTGCAACTTGATTTGATGACGGTCTTGCTCCAACTTACCCACAAGATTGGCAACCTTCAAACTTAGGTTCATGAAATGCGGCAAAATCGGGTCCCTATTCTCAAAGAGCCAGAGGTCCTCTTACCTCGTTCTATGGGCCCACTCGCACTTGAGCCTATTAGGGTCCTAAAAGATTATCAGCACGCTCCACGTGCCCCTCCTACTAATGGGCCACCATTAGCTCAGCTCCGCCCCCTATTCCAAATATTTCCCATCCAGGGGATAACCTTCCAATACCCACTGATCCAAAGGAAGAAGAGTTGAAAAAGGTCAAAGAGGACCTTAGTCTATTGACCAAAAAGTTTGATTAGTCCCGAATCTTCGAGAAATACATAGATTACACGCATATATCTCCATACCCTAAAGCAAGGCTGCCAAAAAAATTCAAGATGCCCAACATTGAGAAGTTCGAGAGTAGCGGGCCCCTAATTGTTCACCTCTGAAGTTACCACCAAGACATGACTCTCATAGGAACCTCCGAGGAAATAATGGCCCAAATGTTCTAACAGACTTTGAAGGAAAATGCTCTTCGTTGGTCCTTATCTCTTGAGGAATCCAGAATTCGCAATTGAAAGGATGTTGCCGATGAATTCATGTCACAGTACATGTACAATGAAGAGTTGGAGTTTACACATCGTGATTTAGAACTTCTCATGCAAAATCCCAAAGAAATTGTCAGTACTTTCATAGTAAGGTTGGGGGAGAAAGCAACCACCATGGCCAACTGGCCTTTTGAAGTGGAGCAAGTTAGCATTATGAAGAAAAATTTCTTACCCCGTGTCTAAGCGACGATGGGAGGACAATATTACCCCTAATTTCTAGCACTCTGGGAAGCAGGGGTAGAGATTGAAGAAAGTCTTGACAAGATGGAAGCTGCGCTAAAGAAAGTATCTACAAAATTTACTCAAGAAAATAAGAGAAACTCGCTACAGTCTCGATAATCAACAACATCTCACAACCTACTACCTCTTGGGCGATAGAAAGTCGTGCCAACCCAGTCTTAAAAGAATACACTAAGCTTCATACTCCCCTCTCCAAAGTCTATCAAGACCTATTAAGACAAAATCTCATCAAGCTGTTAGACCCTCTTCCATTATCAAGCCCACTTCCTAAAAATTTCAAACCCTATGCCCATTGGGATTTCTATCAAAATGCAGGCCATACCACTGATTAGTGCTTTCATCTCTTGAATGTAATCCAAGGTCTGATTGACTGGGATGTCATATCCCCACCATCCAATCCTAAACCAAACACTACTCATAATCCACTTTCAAATCATGAAAATGCCATATTCCTAGAAAATGATTCAAAATTTGACCCATCTACCCAGATTTTACCCACTAAATCACCCATTATACCCATATATTCACCTAACGCCTTAAAGTTTACCCATATTTTCTCCTACACCCTATCTGGTTTGTTGATAAAGCCATGTCGCTACTTACAAGAGCATGCATTGACGTTCTTACCCGATCTGGGGGAAGGATATGGAATTTTCAGCAGTATTGAACCAACTCCTAGAGTTTGGGCTAAAATTTCCCTCTAAAATGACCACTGACTGCCAGAAGTTTAACAAACTATTCATGGAAGCCCGAAAGTGGGCTCGAGAGTCAGATAATTAGGTGGTACTCTTTGACGAAGTCATTTTGGATGATGCAGTTCAAATTATGGTAGACTTATTTCGACAGACCAATAAGATTTACCATATATCTGAGTTGCTCGATGCCTTAAAGATACAAGGGCGATTGGTCCCTTTAGTTCTGCATCTCCCTGTGGAGTGGGAGGATCTATATGAAGAAGCCATTGAGGTTATGGAATGCATTGACTTCTAGTGGAAGGATGACATTATTGCCACTGGATGGGGGGACGAATTTGATAGTTCAGATGAAGAGCAAAACCAGGAAAAGGTTAGCCCAGTGATCAGTGTATGGGGGATGATATAATTTGAAGATCTTCCAGGAGAGATAAATAAAGTAAATGAACAACTCTAGATAGATGAGAAAAAAAGGTTTATGTTCTTCCCCTCTTTCGTGAACCATATAACAAGATTTGGGAGGCACTACCAGAGTTCGAATCCTCCATCAGTAATGACAAATAAAGGAAAGGATGTTGTTGAGAAACTCCCCATGCCAGAAATGACCATCGAGGAGAGAAAGATACTCGACCAGTTAAAGAAAACTCAATCCAACATTTCCTTATAAGGACTCTTTATGTCTCCACAGCTACACCGAAATGCCTTAATAAAATTGCTTACCAGGCCCACAATCCTTCCTTTCACCACTCCAGAAGAAGCTGTGAACTTGGTTGGGTCCTTAACCTCTACTTAATTGCTCTCCTTATTGAATAAAAAATCCCAAAGTTTGGTCCTAATCATAAATATGCTCTCATTATGTTCATTAAAGTAATGGGGAAGTCGATCATGTTTTTACTCGTCGATAATGGATCAACACTTAATGTTTGCCCGTTAAGAACCTTCAATTGCCTGGGTTTGAAAGTAAGCAACATTTCTCCAACATTATCCGTAGTGCGTGCTTATGCCAATACTTATTGGGAGGTGATGGGATCCATAAAGCTTATAATAAGGGTTGGCCCTATAAATCATGTTCCAGAATTCCAAGTTATCGACGTACTAGATTGTTTCAACCTATTTCTCAATCGACCGTGGCTTCACAGGGTCAAGGGGGTATCCTCCTCTATCAATTATAAACTGAAGTTATTCGTCAAGGGGTAAGTCATCACTATTTTGGGCGAAGATGATAGTACCGAGAATGTAAGCACCAACAACCTGGTACTAGAGATACATCATGGGGTAAATGATATGCTTCTGTCTCACTTTAGAGCCGAACCACTTCCACTTCTAGCAGGGGATGATTTCAAAGACAGAGTCTGCCTAGAGCACAACCCTCACCACAATATCAATATGATACAAATGTTCAAGAATATGCACTTCATGACCAGATTGGGGATAGAACGACGACAAGGAATACTAGAACCCATAGTGCTAAAGAAGGCCTTTCCTCCATGTGGCGTGGGTTATCAACAATCATCAGAGGAACTTAGAATGCTTTACTAACCTCGGTTGAAAAGAGGTTAAAATGTGCCTAGACTGCTTTATGAGATTACTTGAATGGGAGATTCGTTAAAGAGGGTGAATATTTTCCCTTTTGTGGCTTTCCCAAACCATGGTATAATCATGTGGATAAGAAAATAAATCCAAGATTGGAGATATTCTTCCAAGATAGTTACTCATGGGTCGGAAGTTACTAGAATAATGTGCAACCACTCGTTGAGAATATTACAACTTTTATCGAGGTTTCCAAGGAAAGTGACTCTGAGGACTCATTCAATCAACAAAAACTGGGGCTAATAATCAACATGATCCACTCAGGCGCTACATCATCGGATCCATCCATCCTAATCAAGACAATTGATGAACCCCTCCTCAACTAAAATGTTATACTAGTTCCACTTGTTGAAATGAAACCCAACCCAAATGTTTATCCTATTTCTTCCTCTTTTGTTGTTCCTCTTTGTTTTGATCATAATGTAATTAAGAGCTCCTTAGATAAGGTTCTCAATGCTGTTTTTTCCAAGAATTACATAAACGAAGATTTTGAGTATTTTACTGTGCCTTACATTAATTGTCTTGATTATAATCAAACTCTCGATGATGATGATTTTGCAAATGAAAAATTCTTAATTGGTCTTAATAAGGTTAATAATAAAGAATATAACCATGTTGAAATTAATGGGGATGAAACCGTTATTATCAATCTCGATTCTAAAGGCCAACTGGGCCAGATTAGGATAGGGTCCACCCTTGACGAGCATGAGCGCAGGAAACTCGAAGAATTATTGAAGGAATTTATGGACGTCTTCACATGGTCCAACGATGACTTGCCCGAAATCGATCCCAAAATAGATCAACACGAGATTCCAACACTCTCGAAATGTAAATTGATCACACAAAAACTACAAAAGCTTGGCACCAAATGGTCGCTCAAAAGAAGAATTGGTCAAACAGTTAAACGTAGGTTTCATTTGGGTGATTGAATATCCCACATGATTAGCCAACATTATACCCATGACAAAATAAAGAGAAAAGGTCCGTATATGCATTGATTATCGAGATTTGAACAAGGCCTCTCCAAAAGAAGATTAACCGCTTCCCAATATCAACATGATTATAAACAATAAAACCAATCACGCTCTCAAGTCATTAGTTGTTGGGTTTGATGAATACAATCAGATCAAGATGCACCCTGATCATTAAGAAAAAACTGCATTCATCACCCCTTGGGAAATTTTGTGTAATACATTTATGCCATTTGGTCTTAAAAATGCAGGGCCAACCTACCAAAGAGCTTCCATAGTTATATTGCATGATCTGATACACAAAGAGGTTGAGGTCTACATGGATGATATGATTATCAAGTCTAAAACTCGAGAGGATCATGTTCCCACTCTTCGAAAGTTCTTCAAACGGCTACGAGAATATTAGATGTGACTTAACCCACATAAATATGTTTTTGGTGTTACCAAAGGAAAGCTTTTATGATTCATGGTTAGAGAGAAGGGGATTGAAGTAGATCCTGCCAAACTGAAAGCCAAACTCAGAATTCCACCACCATAAATGAAGCAGAAAGTTCAGGGATTCTTGGGAAAATTACAATATGTCAGCTAGTTCATTAGCCAATTGACTTCTATTTGTGAACCCATCTTCAAACTCCTCCGAAAGGATTCAAGCAAATCTTTGAAATGAAGCTCGTCAAGAAGCCTTAGACTGAATCAAGTAGTATCTAACCCAACCTACGGTACTCATGACACTGAAGCCTGGTCTCCCTCTTTTCCAATACTTGACTGTAACAGACACTGCATCTGGGGATTTCCTAGACCAATATCTTAAAGAATACAACAAAAAAGGGCCATCTACTACGCTAGTCACAAATTGGTCGAGTACGAAGTCAACTACACTGCCTTGGAGAAAACATGTGTCGCCCTTGTCTGGGTCACCCAAAAATTACGGCACTACATGCTCGATTTTCTCATTAGACTTGTATCTCGAATGGATCCTATAAAATACCTCTCGGGAAGCCTGCCCAATCTATTCAAATGACCCAATGGTTCATTCTGCTAGCTGATTTCGATACTATATATGTAATGAAGAAAGACATGAAAGGAAGAGCCATATTTGACTACCTTCTTGACTACCCCATGGAAGAAGACGACATTTGGATTCGAATTTTGAGATAAAGACATCCCTTGCACCTCTAAAAAAGACCTCCGGTGGAAAATGTTCTTTGACGGTGTTGCCAAGATTGTTCCTGATGACTCTCACACTCCCATTGTCATCAAGCTAGATTTTACTTGCACCAACAAAATGATTGAATATGAGGCCTACACCGTAGGCTTCAAATTCTCTATCAAGAAAGGAAACCAGTGCCTAAATGTCTACAGGGATTTTTCCCTCACCATCAACCAGGTCCTTAAAAGATGGAAAGTCAAAGATGAAAAGCTCTTACCCTTCCATGCCCACCTAGAAGTGTTGGCCTCCCAATTTTGAGATATCACCTTCCACTACTTGCCTCGAGTAAGGAACAACTTAGTCGATGCCCTTGCTACCTTAGCCTCTATGGTCGACATGCCCGAAGGAATAATGATGGCCCCTTTACTAGTCCAAAAACAAGCTATACCGACCCCATGTTACCACATTGAGATTGTCACAGAAGAGAAAATCGATATGACCGAGTGATGGTAGTACGACATTTGGCACCTCCTCAAGTATGGTAGGTACCCCCAAGATGCCAATGAGAAAGAAAGAGAAACCCTCCATAAAATGGTTGGCCAGTACATTGTCTGCGATAAAGAACCGTTTAAGAGAAATTTCTATTGAACCCACTTAGACTGCATCACAGGGGCTGATATTGAAGTGCTGATGAAAAATATCCACACCGAGGAATGCAGATCCCATATTAATGTCTATATGCTCGCCAAAAAGATTATCCGTCAAGGTTATTATTAGACTACCATGGTTTAGGATTGCACCGCCTATGTCCAGAGATGCCTTAAATGCCAACAGTTTTCCAATGTCCAGCACTTACCCCCACGAGAATTATATAACATGAACTTTCCCTGGCCGTTCTCCACATCGGGCATCGATATCATAGGGAAAGTCACACCCAAAGCCTCTAATGGGTGCGAGTTCATCTTGGTTAGCATTGATTACTTCACCAAATGGGTCGAAGCCGAGTCATGCGCAGTGCTAAATGCCAAAAGGTAGCCATGTTCATCCGAAAGAACATCCACTACACCAAAATGGGAAAATTGACACCTTTTCAGCGGCTAGCCTTGTCACGGTCATTGACCGTGACAAACAACACGCGTTTTTTGTCACCATTAATGACCGTGACAAGTCCCTGACAAAGGCTTGTCATGGTCATTGACCGTGATAATTCTATAAAGTTTTCATGGTCAATGACCATGACATGACCGTGGCAAATCTGTCAGCAAAAATCCCTTTCCCCTCCTTTTTTCCTCACCACATTGTTCCCTCCAATTTTATCTCTCTCTCTAAGCGCTGCTCTCACTCTCTCTCTCTCTACTTTCAGGTTAGTTTATCTCTCTCTCTCTCTCTTCCATTTATATATGTTTGTGTGTGTGTATATATGTACGTGTGTGTGTGTGGTGGGGGAACTAGGTGGGGGTGGGGCTATGTGTGTGTGTGTGTTGTGGGGGGTGGGGCAGGGTGTGTGTGCGTGTGTGTTGTGGGGGTGGGGCTGTTTGTGTGTGTGTGTGGTGGGGGAAGAGGAGGGGGAAGGGGGAGGGGGAAGGGATGGGTGGGTGGGGTAGGGGTGAGGCTATGTGTGTATGTATGTGCGCGTGTGTGTATATGTGTGTGTAGTGTGCGTATGTTCGAGAGAGGGAAATGATGCGGGGGGTGTGACGGGGAGTGGGGATGCGTGCATGTGTGCGTGTGTGGGTGTGTGTGATTGGTTTATTATATATTTTCCCTCATATGCAAGTAGTGTCCCTTGTAAACGAATTGATTGATTATTAATTTTTTAGTAAACTAATAATTATATACTTTAATTGTTAGTTTAATTGATGAAAATAATTAATTGAGTATATGAATTAGAAGGAGTACGGGATACACATTTATTGTTGACATTGCGGTTGTATTATAGTGTATTGATGTTGGATTGGTTAATTTTAAAAATGGCATGACCACTGGATTATTGTCCATATGGGGGTGGGATTTTTTAACTTTTTTTGAAAATTACTTTGTATAACGAACAATATATATAATATGATAATTAAATGAAACATACTTGAAATTACATATAGTGCGCATAGATACTAACCTTCTAGTTCTTATGCGTACGCATTCAATAGCCCTTAGATCTGTTTGAGAGTCATTACCAATGATATCTCTCGAATTGTCCTGTTTGGACAGTTTAGGATTGCATAATTTATGTATAATAATATTCTTAGTGGATTAAAGTTATTACTTTTGGAGGAAGTTCTGCAGTCGTATCCTAATGTTCTCTGGGTACATACTAGATTGACAAGTGTGACTGTTATTTCAATTGATCAATTGAAATAACACTCACACTTGCCAATCTACGTCGTGTACTTAGAGAACTACGGGGATATTCTGCCGAATTTTTCTTAAATTGTAACAATGTGCATGAGTTGTTAAGTATATTATAGAAAAATGCGGTCTTGAATGGGATAGGACCACTTACCCTTTAGAGGAGATGGAGGAAATATAAATTTCTATTATAAATAGAATTTTAATTTGAAATTTAAAAATCGAATATAAATAAGACATAATTAAATGAAACATACTATAAATCAAAGTTTTATTTATACTAATCCATGAATATACGTTTCTTACCTTTAATAGGTGATTAGTTGTGGTAGCTGTGATGGGATATCCGAAATACAAAGAGTGGATGGGTGAGACAAATAGAATGGGGGATGTGTTTCACAGAGATGCTAATGAATTTGTGAAATACGCAAAGAGATGTCATAATGATGAAGAGTTTCCGTGTCCGTGTGCTACGTGTAAGAATGGTAAGGTGTTTGAGTGGAAAATAATTGAACTACATTTGTTAAGATCCGGTATGCGAGATAGTTATCGATTTTGGAGTTTTCACGGTGAATTAAAAGTTCCTTTTGTCCCCGACCAACCTTCACAACAACCTTCAACGAGTATGATAGATGTAGAAGGGGACGACGTAGATCATAATATATTAGAGGATATAGTTGATGATGCATACGGAGTTTATGAAGCAGAGGAGAATGAGGTTATTGATGATGTACAAGGTTCAAGTGCTCGTGAAGATATCACGATAAATCTTGACTATGACTACCAAAGTTTAAAATTTAAGGCGACCTAATCGTTATACTCTGGCTGTGAGAAAGATCAAAACAACTTTACATGCCATGGTTGGTTTGTACAATTTGAAGACGTAGTACGGTTTGTCTGGTAATAGCGTGGAAAGAATTCTGAAATGGGTGAAGGGGTTACTACCCAAGGAGAATACGCTTCCAAATAGCTATCTTGTTATGAAGAACAGTTTGAGAGGTTATGGAATGAAGTATAAATTGATTCATGCTTGTGTGTATGACTTCATACTATATCGAAAGAGTATGAAAATATCGATCGTTGTCCGGTATGCGATGAACCTAGATATGTCCAATCTACTAGTAAGGAAGGCAGAAGCTCAAAAGTGCCGAAAAAGTGTTGAAATATTTTCCCGTTGGGCCTAGATTAAAGCAATTTTTCACAGTACCATGGATAGTGGAGGTAATGACTTGGCATGCTGGAGCAGACGTAGGGGTAATATCATTCATCATCCTATTGATTCTACAGCCTGGAGGAGGATGAATTATGAGTATCCTGATTTTGCTCGAGAACAGCACAACATTCGTTTGGCTATATCAACAGATGGTTTCAATCCATTTGGAAATCTAAGCACCAATTAGAGTGTATGGCCAGTGATCCTAGCCCCACTCAAACTCCCTCCTTCATAGTGTATGAGACATGAATTTTTTATGATGGCTTTGTTATACCTGGGCCAAAGGCACCAAGTGATGACATTGAAATCTACCTGGATACTTTGGTAGAAGAATTAAATGAGTTGAGGAAAGAGGATGTACAATCATTTGACTCTTTTAGAAAAGAAGAGTTTACATTGAAAACTATGTTGATGTGGGCAATTCATGATTTTTCAGCTTATGGGACATTATCCGGTTGTGTAGTACATGGTTATTTGGGGTTTCCTATTTGTGGAGAGGAGACTGAATCTCTTCGTCTATCCTTTAGCTCAAAAAATTTATACCATTGCCATAGGAGGTTTTTACCCCCGGCTCATTGTTTCATATTTGAGAAAGGTTCCAATTTTTTATTAAGCGGGGTTGAACATAGGCTACCACCGAGACAACTTTCAGGTTCAGAAATTGAAAGTACATCTTCTGAATGTGGCCCTAATATGCCAGGTAAGAATCCCAAATTTAAGAATGTCAAGCATAACAAGACCCCAACTGGGAATGAAAATGAGACAAGAAATGCATGATCTAGGAGGTTAATTTTATTTGACTTGCCTTATTGGAAGAATAACCCGGTGCTCCATATATTGGATGTGATGCATGTAAAGAAGAACTTCACTGAACATATTGTGGGCACTTTCCTTGGGGGGAGTCATTCGAAGGATTGAGAAGTTAGCTGTTTGGGTGGCACTACAGGTAATGTGTTTATATTTATATTTAGATGAATATTTCAATTTCAATTTCAATTTCGATTTCGATTACAATTTCAATTTCATTTTATATTTATATTTATATTTATTCGCAAGTAACATTGTACTTGTTGGACAGGAACAATTCGGCCTGGATCCAAAGCTACGTGATTCCGTCTTGGAGCAATTGAGGGAGCAACACAAGATGTGGAATAAAAATATGCGGACCCGATACTTTTGTAAGACACGAGAGTCCGTTATCCAAATGCGTGAATCCATCCTACCGAAGGAGCCGATCTCATTGGCACGATGGCAAAAGTTCATTGACAATGAGATCAGTAAGCGACAATTGGCATCTCACCAATCGAGGAGGGAAAATCAGATAAAAAAGACGGACGTGCACTACTCCCCCAGACATCTTACTCCTAGGTGGATCATAGGATGATGGTAAGATTTAATTTTTCTATAACTACAGAAATATATTATTTTGCATTATTTTACTTTGCGGGGCCGATTCTAATTTTGCTTTATTTTATTTCAAGGGACAGGGAGTGGCCCTCGGGGTAGGCCACATAGGCTCGATACTTATGTGGCTCTTCGGACGAAGAAGGGGAAGGATAAAGAGGTGTCCCTGAGCATCGCGGCCACGATTATAAGTAATCCGACAGTTTAGTTTTTATTAATTACGTTATAATTTTTTAATTTACTTATTTTTTTAATCATGTGTTTTTTGTCATTTCATGCAAAGCTTAAGGAAGTGCATGAATCTCAATCTGATGCCGACAAGGCATCTTTGTCCACTTATGCACTCAGCTAAGTGCTTGGAGATGATCGCAAGGGGAAGACAAGGGGGTGAGCTCGCAGGTGGCCAAATCTAGGATCATCGGATTGGATATGAGAGACACCGGGTTAGCTCAAACGGTGGACTTGCATGACGCGAAGCTGTTCCATTTGGAGGCGAAGGTCCAAGATATGTTCTCATTCATGAAGCGTTCGTTGGGAAAAAATGGTAAGGGTAAAGGGAAGGAGAAGGAGAAGGTGGTGGAGGAGGTGCAGGAGGACGAGGATGTGGACCTCGCTGCTTCATCGCCGACATGTGCGGACTTTGATGATCCACTTCCCTATTTGGCACCCTTTGACCGACCGATGCTGACACTTAGTTGTCCGAGTGTATTTATACTGGACATATTTGATGGACACTGGATAGGGTGGGGGTTGAGGGACCCGAATATCGTCCAGGGTGCACTAGTTCATAGACGTGAGCTTCAAGACATCGAGTCCAAAGTTCTCATCACGCATGTGATACCCGGGGAAGGAGAACTCCCCATTGTGGTTGTGCGAACAATGAGGCATGATGTAAATTAGTGGGTGTGTCAATTCGTATATCGTGTGGCCTACTCACCTCCTCAGAGTTAACCTTACCCAAGACATGTAGTGACATTATTTGAATTGAATTGTTTTAAGTTGGTACATTTGAATTATATTTGGATTATATCGTGATGCATATTGTCTCTATTTTGAATGTATATTTGCATTATCTCTATTTTAATTGGATATATGATGCTTAACAGGTACAACATTGCTATAACAGGTACAAATATACTGCTGAGCAGTGGCAGTGGCCAAACTGCCCAGCAATTTTTTTTTTCAATTCGGCCCAGAAATGTCACGGTCATTGACCGTGACAATTTTTTAACCATTGTCATGAGCTTGTCATGGTCCTTAACCGAGACAAACTTATCACGGTCAATGACTGTGACAAGTCTGTGATAAAAAAGTTATCACCTGAGGAATTGTCATGGTTATTGACCTTGATAAGTTGAACTTGTCAAGGTTAATGACCATGACAATTCGGCATATTTGGTGTAGTGATCATCTACTGATATGGGATTCCGTATGAGTTAGTGTCAGATAATAATTTACATTTCTAGGCAGAAGTCATAGAATTAGCCGATGAGTAAGGGATTCAGAGACACAAATCTTCTCCTCTACTAACCAAAAACCAATGGAGCATTTGAAGCCGCTAATAAGAACCTCAAAGCAATCATCAACAAGATGACCGAGAGTTACTGAGATTTGGCCGATTGGATCCCTTACGCCCTCTGGGGCAATTGCATTTCATTTTGAGCATCTACTAGGGCTACCCCTTACTCTCTGGTATATGACATGGAAGCATTCCTACCTTTTGAACTGGAAATACCTTCATTACGTGTCATGCTTGAAATAAAAGTCAATAAAGAAGACTAGCATCAAATCCGACTTGATGAGTTGTCTCTCTTGGATGAAAAGAGACTCAAGGCTCTATATAATATATAGGTATACCATCGCCAGATAACGCGATCATTCCATAAGAGAGTCAACGAACTTGTTGTCCGAGAAGGGGATTTATCCCTCAAAGAAATCATAAGACCCGTTTAGGACCCCAAAGGGAAATTCAAGCCAAGATGGAGTGGCCCCAAACTATTCCTAAAAAATCTAACCAAACCTTCCCAAAGTTATTCCCACAACCAAAAATAACCAAACACCTAAAGCTTTAGAAATAACCACCAGCTTCATAAAAAGACTCTACCCGCAGCTACTAAAGGACCCAGCTCCATCATCATTGTGACAACCCGAATATAATTACGATTAATTATGATTAAATCATTCTTATCTTATGTGATATGATTAGTGTGTTATTAATATATATGATGTTAATTTACTATGTTTAGTCTAATCCTACCTTCAAAAATCATGAAATGTCGGATTAGTTACAAATACAAAATTTTGAGGGTTTCGGTAAGAATGTTCATGTTTAAGGCTAGTTTTGACTTTTATGACATAACAATGAACTTGAGGTGTAAACTAGATATTTGTATATATATGAGTTAGGTTTATAACAAAAGAAACGGTTCATCGAACGGACATCCGAGTGGGAAGATATTGTCCTTTTACGAACAGGGGGTCAAGTAGTCATTTAGCCTTAAATGAAATTTTGTTTTATGTAATGCCACGTGTTATATTTTGATTGGACCAAGAGGGGGTGGCCTTATGCCGACTTAAAACCCTTTAATTAATCTCTTCCTTCAGCATATTTCAGCCATGGAAGATTTTAACCTAAGGAAAGAGAGTTTTGAAGTTTAGGAAGAAAGTGTGAGGAGAAATTGAAGAAAAATTCATAGAAAAATTACGTAAAAGCCCCTAAGGTATTTCCATCCATAAATATTGTATATTTTTTTGGTATTACTTATTTAAATTATTGAAATAATCATTTGATTACTGAAATTCCATGTCTTGATATGTACTTATGGATAGATGCAAGTTTAAGTAAACTTGAATGTGTAAAACCTTGAGATTGTTTTGTTTAAGAACCTTGTTTATTCAAACTGCCATATATTTCTCTATACTTACTGGAATTGATTGATTCTAATTGGATATTAACCTGGACTTACATATGTATGAAATATCCGAAAATCATTGAAAAATAACAAGAAATGAGTCCTTGGTGAGAGTTTGAAGTTTGGGTATGAAATCTGCCCTAAGGGTGAAAGTATGCCTACCATGTGTTCGATGTTTTGCTTGACATAGAAAATAAACTTTGAAATTTATGAAATTTTAATATTGTATTGTTCAATATGTTTACTAATGTTGGGTTGAATATCATATAAATTTATGATGTAGAAAAATTATGGAAATTCCTGAAAGTTGAATGAACGATAAAAGAGCCTATAGGGCAAATATGCTATGTGATAAAGAAATGAGCATATCTTGCTCTAGGAGACTTAAAATGATGTACCGTCTTTTGTATTGGAATAATAATATGACAAGTATTTAATTTCCAAGAATAAATGAATTTATATTTGGTCTATGATTTGGATATGTTAAATATATTAACATGGATTTGGATGGAACTTCACTTGTGATAAATGATTTGAATGAAATCATGTGATGCTTATGGATTGAATTATGTTTAAATAATTCTTTGGATTATTGATATTCTTATGATGATACTAATATGGTAAGAATGATAGGAAGGGAAGAATATTTGATTGAACAAGTACCGGATAAAGGCAAGGGAAAAGCCAGTTAAACTATCAAGGTGAGTGTACTTATGATTTGTTTCATATATAAATGTGAATATAGCTCTAAGAGAGGATTTATTTGAATACTTCGGTATTCAGGATTTGTTTGGATATTAAAATATCCAGGATTTGTTTGGGTCTCATGATCCAGGATTGGTTTGAATACTTCAGTATTCAGGATTTGTTTGGATATTCAAATATCCAGGATTGGAATTGGACAAAGATCCAATGATTTCTTGGAACTTATGTTCTAGGATTCATTATTGCCAATGGGATGAATTATTTGGAACTTATGTTCCAGGATTTATTATTTCCAATGGGCAGAATTATTTGAATCTTATGATCCATGATTGTTATTGCCAATGGGAAGGATTGTTCGGATTTTATATCCACATATTCGATATAGAATTGTTATTCTGTTGTAGGGAAGGAGTACCTCACTAAGCTTAATGCTTACGATTTATATTTTAACAATTTCAGGTTTGTACGCTGCCAAATAGGATAACATATGATCGGTAACTTTGAGAGTTGCACCTTTAGAAGAGCTGGGGTTTAAGTATGGAGATTTTATCGTTGTCACACTGAAGATTTTAATATACTCACACATTGTATATATTGATTTAGTATGGATTGAGTTGATCATAGTTAATCATAGCATTGTATAATCTCTAATTATGACTCTGATGTTGATTTCGTTATGGCACAAGAACAATATTATGTTCATTATACAGAAAAATATTGATAAATGAATTAAATTTTCAATGGGCTTGAGATTATGATCCAATTATTCTAATAATAAATGATTAGTATGGATATTGGGTTTAGGGTGTGACAATTAGTGGTATCAGAGCGTGGTTATAAATTCTGGACGTGTGTGACGGTTAGATGGCAGTATTGAGTTGATTTGATATTTATGAATTATTTATGTACTAACCAATAGTTTAGTATTATGAACTGTTTATATTGGTAGTTGGAACTTTGTTGTATTACAGATTATTCCAGATGGAACTTGGGAATGGACAACCTAGAGAAGAGGGAGTAGCTTCTTGTACAGATAATGCTGAAGTAGAGCAAAGTGTTGCTGGGAGGGCTAGAGAGCAAGAACAGCCTACAGAGATGCAAATAATGGCACAAGCAATGATGAGGATGGCAGAGCAATAAGAAAGAAATATGGCGCAAATGGCAGAACAACATGCTAGATATCTAGAATCAAAGATTGTGGCCAGGATTGAGAAAGAGGCAAGGAAGGAAATGAAGGATTCCATGCATGAGAAGTTTTTGAAGTTGAACCCTCCAGAATATTCAGGGTCAGTTGAACCTACAAAAGCTGAGATGTGGGTCAGAGATCTAGAAACTATCTTTACAGTTATGAAGGTTCCAGATAACCAGAAAGTGAATCTAGCTGTGTTTAAGCTCAAAGGAGAGGCGAAGTATTGGTGGGAAGCCAGTAACCATTTGGTGCCGAGGATGGAAGGTACTGATGTCATTACTTGGACTGAATTTATTAAAGCTTTGTATGTTAAGTATTTCCCTAAGGTTTATAGGAGGGAGAAGCTGAGGGAGTTTATAAATTTAACCCAAGGGAAAATGTCTGTGAGGGAGTATGATGCTAAATTTACTGCTTTGTCTAGATTTGCTATTAAGTATGTGCAGGATGAAGAAGATAAATGTAGTAAGTTTCAAGATGGACTGATTTGGCCTATTCAAAATAGAGTGGCCACTTATGAGTTAGAAGATTATGCTTCTCTGGTGAACAAAGCCACGATAGCAGAAAGGCAAATGAACCAAGGGGTGGCAAGTAGAGAGAGTTTTAAGAAGAGTAGATTTGATGCATTTCAGTCTAAGGGAGGTGAGGGTGGAAGTGTTAAGATAGAACCTCAGAAATTTCAGAGAGGTAGTGGAGATAGTGGTAGAGGTCTGGGGAGATTTGGCAGAGATACTAGGGGTGGGGAATCTTCTAATCTGGTTAGGAGGCCAGGAAAGGGTGAGGAACCGATAAGAATTGTTACATGTTTCTTTTGTAAAGAGGAGGGGCATTATAAATCCGAGTGTCCTAAGCTTAAAGGAGTGGAATGATACCATTGTCATCAAGTGGGGCATGTTGGGAAGAATTGTCCGCAGTTGGCAGAGACTACAACAGCACCTAGCGAAGCAGCAAGTAGAGTGTTATCTCCAGGAAGTACAGTGAAAAGTATGGGAAGAGGACAAGCTAGTGGTTCCAGGCCAGGTGGACGAGTCTTTACGATGAAAGAGGCTTATATTACCCCGAATGTGGTGAAAGGTACACTTTCTGTTACTGATAGAAGTGCTTATATTTTAATTGATCCTGGTTCCACCCATTATTTTGTGTCCTATGCTTTTGCCATATACCTGAATAGACCGTGTACTCATTTAGATGTGGTGTTGGGTATTTATATGCCTATGGGGGATATGGTTGTAGCTGAATATGTTTTTCATGATTGTGTTTTGACTGTGGGGTCTAGAGATACAGTTATAGATCTACTTCCGTTGGATATTTCTGATTTTGATATAATTCTGGGAATGGATTGATTATCTAAATATCATGCATCTATGGATTGTTTCTGTAAGGAAGTTGTTTTTAAAATGCCTGGTGAGCCTGAATTTCAATTTGTGGGGGAAAGGAAAATTGTTCCCAGTTGCATCATTTCTGCTATTCAGACAAGGAAATTATTGAGTAAGGGTTGTGAGGGTTTTATTGCATATGTTCTTGACACTAGGAAGGGGGCTTTACAATTAGTCGATGTTCCTATTGTACGGGATTTTCCTGAAGTGTTTCCTAGTGAGTTTCCAGGGTTACCTCCAGAAAGAGAAGTTGAATTTAGTATCGAATTAGCACCGGGGACAACCCCTATTTCTATGTCACCTGCTGAGTTGAAAGAACTCAAGATTCAGTTGCAATATTTACTTGATAGGGGTTTCATACAACCTAGTGTATCTCCATGGGGTGCGCCAGTTTTATTTGTGAAGAAGAAAGATGGTACCATGCATTTGTGTATTGATTATATGCAACTGCATAAAGTTACAATTAAAAACAAATACCCTTTACCTCGTATAGATGATTTGTTTAATCAATTACAGGGTGATAAAGTGTTTTCAAAAATAAACTTACGATCGGGTTATCATCAGTTGAGAGTTAAGGAGAGTGATATTTCTAAAACTGCTTTTCGTACTAGGTATGGTTATTTTGAATTTCTGGTGATGCCTTTTGGGGTGACTAATGCTCCAGCTGTATTTATGGATCTTATGAACCGGGTACTTCATCCTTTTGTTGATTCATTTGTGATAGTTTTTATTGATGATATTCTGATTTATTCATGTGATATGGTTGAACATGAAAACCATCTCACAACTATTTTAAATCTATTAAAAGATAAGAAATTGTATGCCAAGTTTAGCAAGTGTGAATTTTGGCTATCACAAGTTGCATTTTTAGGCCATGTTGTTTCGGGAGATGGTATATGTGTTGATCCTAAAAAGGTAGAGGCTGTTGTAAAATTGGAGAGGCCCAATAACGTGACTGAGGTGAGGAGTTTTCTTGGTTTAGCTGAGTATTATAGGAGGTTTATAAAGGGATTTTCTTCAATTGCCTTGCCGATGACTAAACTAACCCGGAAAGATGTTAAGTTTGAATGGAATTATGATTGCGAAAATAGTTTTGATGAATTGAAAAAGAGGTTGGTAACTGCACCTGTTCTTACTATTCCGCTTGGTGGAGATGGGTTTGTTATTTATACAGATGCTTCACACCAGGGGTTGGGTTGTGTTTTTATGTAGCATGGTAGAGTTATTGCTTATGCTTCTAGGCAGTTGCGTACACATGAACGTAATTATCCCACACATGATTTGGAACTTGCTGCTATTGTGTTTGCTTTGAAATTATGGCGTCATTATCTATATGGTGAGGTATGTGAAATTTTTACTGACCATCAAAGCCTTAAGTATTTATTTTCTCAGAAGGAGTTGAATTTGAGGCAGAGGCGGTGGATGGAGTTAATTAAAGATTATGATAGTACAATTCACTACCACCCAGGAAAGGCAAATGTAGTTGCAGATGCTCTGAGTATAAAGGCTTCGGGCAAGTTATCTTGTATTCGGTGTGCTAGAGTTGCCCACATCATGGAGTTGAGATTGATGGGAGTAGAATTGAAGCTATCAGATGGGGGTAGGTTCTTTTCTCATGTAAGCGTGAGACCTTTGTTAGCTACCCGTATTCATGATTTGCAAAGTCAAGATCCTTTCCTTGAGAAGAAACGACAAGATGTCCAAGATGGTAAGTCTGAAGATTTTTGTATTGTGAATGATGGCACTTTATTGTATAAACAACGGTTATGTGTGCCTAATGTGGGTGGATTGAAAGAGGAAATTTTAGATGAGGCTCATAATTCCATTTATACTATGAATCCTGGTAGTACTAAAATGTATAGGGATTTAAAGGAGCATTATTGGTGGAATAATATGAAGAAGGAAATAGATGATTTTGTTGCTAGATGCCTTATATGTCAGCAAGTGAAAGTGGAGCATCAAAAACCTACTGGTCTACTTCAGCCATTGCCAATACCGGAATGGAAATGAGATCATGTAACGATGGATTTTGTAGTTGGGCTTCCTCGATCTCATAAGGTGTCAGATTCGATTTGGGTAGTGGTGGATAGATTGACCAAGTCCGCCCATTTTCTAGCAGTCAAGACTACGTATACAGTTGATAGGTATGCTAGATTGTATGTTAATGAAATTATTCGATTGCAACGGGCGTCTGTTTCTATTGTTTCAGATAGGGACCCTACTTTTACATCCAGATTTTGGGATAGTTTGCTGTATGCTATGGGTACCAACTTAAAGTTTAGTACGTCTTTTCATCCCCAGATAGATGGGCAGTCTGAAAGGACAATACAGATTTTGCAAGATATGCTTAGAGCCTGTATGCCTGATTTCAAGGGTAATTGGGATGAATATTTTCCTTTAATAGAATTTGCATATAACAATAGTTTTCTGTAATACCCCGTATTTTTATGCTATATTAATTTGGGGATTTATTAAATTTAATGTGAGAAGATTATTTAATAAAAATCCAAAAATTAATTATGTTATAATTATTGACGTGACGTGAGTTAGTAATTATATTGTATTGTTGAATATTACTTATGAGCATAGTAACATATGATATTGGTTATATTAAATGTCACGAGGGAACGAAATGACAATTTGAGAATTTTAGTCGGGACGCGCCCGTGTCGCGTCGGGACTAATTATTGAGATATAAAAGTGAATGTTTTATAAGTTGTTTGTATGGTTGTTTTGAGTGCGCCAACGCGTCCGAAAGGCTCGAGATAGTCAAAAAAGTGTACCCGGGGGTTTAGTTTGGGTCTCGGGGTGTTTTTAGGCCTAATTAGTGACCCGGGAGGGCATTTTGGTCATTTTACAAAATAGGGTAATTAAACCCACGAATTTCAGCCATCCTTAGCAGCTATTTAGGTCAGCCTTTTAGGGTTAGAACCTGCAAAAAAAAATCTTAGAACGGCCATTGGAGAAGAGAGGAGAGAGCTCTAAGGTGATTCAAGGCCCAAAACACCACCGTTTGCACCACCGTCACCACCAACGCGTAGATCGCGAGGAGGAGAACGCAACCACACCAATACCAGCAGGAAACCAGACCTCTGAAATCCCAGGCAAGTGTTTAACTTGCGTATTTTCGTTAATGCAATATTCATATTAGTTAGGAATGATTAGGAGTATAATCTATGGAAGAAAACCCCACTTTTTGATAGGAATTTGCATGTAGAAAAGATTAAAACCATATTCTGGAAACCTTATGGGATGTAGATGTTTAACCCATGAATTTTTGATGATTATGTAGAAGGGAATTCTGGAGAAAACTGATTAGAACAAAAATTAAGAAAACTTAGGGTTCTTGATGATTAGATGAGATTTTAGGTTGTTTAATCAAGTTTAATGATGGTTATATGCATGCTTAACATTAGAAACATCTGGTAATATGTTATAATGTTTGTAGTAGAAATTTTGGGACGATTAGGGTTGGCGAATATGATTTTGGAGGAAGAATTTTGGTAAAACCCGTAACTGCGTTTCTGCAGAATTTTCGCAGACCTACTTGATCGATCGATCGACCCTAGAGCGTCGATCGATCGAAGGTTCGATCGATCGAGCCCCAGTCGTCGATCGATCGACCCTTCCTGGCAGCCTCTTATTTCCCCTTGTTTAATTAGTTGAATTAATTTACCGTGGAATAATTTTTGGGGATTATGAATAAAATGTTTTGGGATATAGGAGAGACCAGTAGGACATATGATTAAGTGTTGAAGAACTTTATTATGTGACGATAATTGGGTTTTAGGGACAATTATTTAAAGAACGAGGAAACTACGTATTTCAAGTGAGAGATTACGTCGAATACTTACGATAGTGCATAGACGTCTACCTACTGAATTTACTACTTGGATAGTTAGAATCCACGAGTGTCACATAATTAGTGAGAAAACCCTTCGAGTTAAGGTTAGAGACGAAACCTTATACGTAATCTTAATAATGTGAAATTAAGGATAAATGTTGTAATTATGGGTAATGAGAGGAACCTATATTAATATGATGAAATTGGTATATTTATATGATTGTGTGTGCATATATTATATGCATGTGAAAAACGTACCCGCGCTACTTGCTATCCCTGAGGTTACCGCGCTGGGACGACCTTATCCTGTGTTGCTTTTTGGGGGATATTGGTTCGTACCCTAGGAGATAGATATCCTTGGTACAGGCTATCGATTCGATAGTTCAGACGGTCCTATGAGGCGTGAGGGTATGTACTGACCTTTTAGAGACTTGGAATCTATACTTCACCTCAATGTTGTTTTGTATATGTTAATACAGTTCGAGAGTGATTCCGAACTTGTATTTCCCTTTGTGTAAGCGATACGGGGATTGGATAGCAGAGTATGCCCTCACCATAATTTTAGTTGGGGTGCTAATATATATATATATATATATTATCCGAGTAGTTTATATATATATATGAGATTATGGAATTCAAACTACCTACTGTGACTTGATAAGTAGGACATGGTTGTTGACTCAAATAATAAATACTGTTTTGCGAAAGTATAATATGACACTGGGAAACTTTATAAATTAATGAAGTTAAAATGAGAGTTGTGCTACAACTAGAAAGTAACCTTTTTACACGTTGACATTGTTCGGTTTTAAAACTTATGTGTAAGTTAAGATAAATTAAATTATTGGGGAGGTTAGTATGATCTAAATGTTAAGTTAAACCATTTGGGAAGGTTAGTACGATAGGCGTGCACACTAGAAGAGAGGTGAGAATTTCTCAAGGGAGTGTCGAACTAATATGTTGTTGCATTGGCCTGTATCAATTTAAATACTTGCTAAACTGATTTTAAATAACACACACTTTCGGGCTCTGACCCGTTTCTTCTCTCCCTCTCCCCTTTGTATATATATGTATGTATTTCAGGTGCCCAGCACAGGGGCGTCTTGCTTAGGATCTCTTGGAAGGAACGCGCTGCAGCTTAGGTGGGAGTTGCAGGTCTTTTGATTAGACGACTTCGTTCATTCAGATCCACTCTTAGCACTTTTATTCAGACGGGCATGTGTAGCCCTTTCCATTATTTCTTTATGTTGGGACATTGTTATTTTAGTTATTTCCTAGTTCGTTATTATGGGATTTTGTTCAGGACGGATGTATTACTTTACTTTTCGCATGTTGACATTCTTTGTTGAATGTTTTATATATTGGATTCTTTCGTTCCAGTTTATTGTGGTGTGAATCATATTCATTGAGCTTGTAAATAAATTAAATAAATCTTTTCTTTAAATAAAATTTGGAAGTTCATGTTAAATATTGGTTTTGTCATTTATCTTAATTATTTAGGGTGTTTAATTGGAAAGTTTATTTTTACGACAGTGATGCTAAGAATGAACCAAACTGTTCACCATGATTTAATTTAATAAAGGAGTGATCGCCCGGTATTTAATTAGGCGGGGTGTCACATTTTCAGTCTACTATTGGTATGGCTCCATATGAAGAATTGTACGGTAGACGATGTCGTACACCAATATGTTGGGGTGAAGTTGGTGAAAGGAAGATAGAGGGTCCGGAATTGATTGAAGTCACCACTGAAAAAGTGAAGACTATTCAAGATAGAATGAGAACAACTCAAAGCAGACAGAAAAGTAATGCGGATAAGAGACGAAAATATTTAGAATTTCAGAAGGCGGATTACATGTTTCTTCGGATATCACCATGGAAAGGATTTATGAGGTTTGGAAAGAAAGGTAAATTAAGTCCACGCTACATTGGACCTTATGAAATTCTTGAGAAAGTCGGGATGGTTGGCTACAAGTTAGTGTTACCACAGGAGTTAGCTCGATTACATGATGTTTTCCATGTTTCTATATTGAGAAAGTATTTAGCGGACCCTTCACATGTATTGGTGGAACAACCTATTGAGTTGAAGGAAGATTTGAGCTACGTGGAAGAACCGCTTGCTATCGTCGATAGGAAAGAACAAATATTGAGATCAAAGGTGATCCCACTTGTGAAAGTTGTGTGGAGAAGGCATTACATGGAAAAAGCTACGTGGGAGAGTGAGGATAGCATGAAAATGCTTTATCCGTATTTGTTTGATTCGGACAACCAAGGTATGTCAATTTCGAGGACGAAATTTCCAAATAGGGGGAGAATTGTGACAACCCGAATATAATTACGATTAATTATGATTAAATCATGCTTAGCTTATGTGATATGATTAGTGTGTCATTAATATATATGATGTTAATTTACTATGTTTAGTCTAATCCTACCTTCAAAAATCATGAAATGTCGGATTAGTTACAAATACAAAATTTTGAGGGTTTCGGTAAGAATGTTCATGTTTAAGGCTAGTTTTGACCTTTATGACATAACAATGAACTTGAGGTGTAAACTAGATATTTGTATATATATGAGTTAGGTTTATAACAAAAGAAAGGGTTCATCGAACGGACATCCGAGTGGGAAGATATTGTCCTTTTACGAACAGGGGGTAAAGTAGTCATTTAGCCTTAAATGAAATTTTGTTTTATGTAATGCCACGTGTTATATTTTGATTGGACCAAGAGGGGGTGGCCTTATGCCGACTTAAAACCCTTTAATTAAGCTCTTCCTTCAGCATATTTCAGCCATGGAAGAGTTTAACCTAAGGAAAGAGAGTTTTGAAGTTTAGGAAGAAAGTGTGAGGAGAAATTGAAGAAAAATTCATAGAAAAATTACGTAAAAGCCCCTAAGGTATTTCCATCCATAAATATTGTTTATTTTTTTTGTATTACTTATTTAAATTATTGAAATAATCATTTGTTTACTGAAATTCCATGTCTTGATATGTACTTATGGATAGATGCAAGTTTAAGTAAACTTGAATGTGTAAAACCTTGAGATTGTTTTGTTTAAGAACCTTGTTTATTAAAACTTCCATATATTTCTCTATACTTACTGGAATTGATTGATTCCAATTGGATATTAACCTGGACTTACATATGTATGACATATCCGAAACTCATGGAAAAATAACAAGAAATGAGTCCTTGGTGAGAGTTTGAAGTTCGGGTATGAAATCTGCCCTAAGGGTGAAAGTATGCCTACCATGTGTTCGATGTTTTGCTTGACATAGAAAATAAACTTTGAAATTTATGAAATTTTAATCTTGTATTGTTCAATATGTTTACTGATGTTGGGTTGAATATCATATAAATTTATGATGTAGAAAAATTATGGAAATTTCTGGAAGTTGAATGAACGATAAAAGAGCCTATAGGGCAAATATGCTATGTGATAAAGAAATGAGCATATCTTGCTCTAGGAGGCTTAAAATGATGTACCGTCTTTTGTATTGGAATACTAATATGACAAGTATTTAATTTCCAAGAATAAATGAATTTATATTTGGTCTATGATTTGGATATGTTAAATATATTAACATGGATTTGGATGGAACTTCACTTGTGATAAATGATTTGAATGGAATCATGTGATGATTATGGATTGAATTATGTTTAAATAATTCTTTGGATTATTGATATTCTTATGATGATACTAATATGGTAAGAATGATAGGAAGGGAAGAATATTTGATTGAACAAGTACCGGATAAAGGCAAGGGAAAAGACAGTTAAACTATCAAGGTGAGTGTACTTATGATTTGTTTCATATATAAATGTGAATATAGCTCTAAGAGCGGATTTGTTTGAATACTTCGGTATTCAAGATTTGTTTGGATATTAAAATATCCAGGATTTGTTTGGGTCTCATGATCCAGGATTGGTTTGAATACTTCAGTATTCAGGATTTGTTTGGATATTCAAATATCCAGGATTGGAATTGGACAAAGATCCAATGATTTCTTGGAACTTATGTTCCAGGATTCGTTATTGACAATGGAATGAATTATTTGGAACTTATGTTCAAGGATTTGTTGTTGCCAATGGACAGAATTATTTGAATCTTATGATGCATGATTTGTTATTGCCAATGGGCAGGATTGTTCGGATTTTATATCCACATATTCGATATAGAATTGTTATTCTGTTGCAGGGAAGGAGTACCTCACTAAGCTTAATGCTTACGATTTATATTTTAACAATTTCAGGTTTGTACGCTGCCAAATAGGATAACATATGATCGGTAACTTTGAGAGTTGCACCTTTAGAAGAGCTGGGGTTTAAGTATGGCGATTTTATCGTTGTCACACTAAAGATTTTAATATACTCACACATTGTATATATTGATTTAGTATGGATTGAGTTGATCATAGTTAATCATAGCATTGTATAATCTCTAATTATGACTCTGATGTTGATTTCGTTATGGCACAAGAACAATATTATGTTCATTATGCAGAAAAATATTGATAAATGAATTAAATTTTCAATGGGCTTGAGATTATGATCCAATTATTCTAATAATAAATGATTAGTATGGATATTGGGTTTGGGGTGTGACAATCATCTTCTCCTTGAAGCCCCAAGACTTCCCCTACTTGGACGGTATGCCGAAGGCGCTCCATGGAATAATAAGCCCGAACTAGCCTAGAGAAAACCACCACGCCCCCTCCATAGTGTCAAACATGGTAAACCATCTCTGCCCCGATCTCCTCAGCTAAGATCTTAGCCATCACCTTCTTCCACAACCATTTCATATAGTCTCCGAAAACATGCAAATAGATTGGGAAGGACGAGTTGATGACCGGCGACTCTCCTATAGAGATCCCAACTGCATGCGCATGGCTTCACTCAAATCCTCTACAGGAAAGAAATTAATGGTACGAGAAGGCACAATATGCTCCCATAGGACTTGACGTATGAGCTGCTAGGGGAAATATATGGAGGTCTATCGAAGGCCAACAAACCAAACATACTAACATTCCCCCATTTTTAGAATGGGTTATAACTCCCCCCTAAGGCACTAACCATCGCAAACATCAAGCTTCGTGCTCTACAAACCAGTTTACCCAGTTCTTTATGGATGGGACAAAGCTAATGAAATAGAGGGTGAAAAAATTTGACATAGTTGCCAAGGGATACTCAGAGGGGACCACCAAACAAAATCTCTCAAACAGCCACATGAATAGCATAATCGGGCTACCTCTCAGAAAATCAGAACGACCTTCCCACTAAATATCTAGACTATTCAGGGTCTTTACCTATAACACCACCGCAAGATTGTGATGATATGACATCCACGCAGTAATGACACCCAATTGAGGTTCCACAATCACGTCCTCGATCACCAATAGTAGCTTCAAAGTTAAGCCAAGGGAAATGACTCCGGCATGGCCCATATCATTGACAACCCGCAGACGCACAAAATACAGTTGATTAGGCATAAATTATTTTGAATTTTCCCCTTAATTTAGAGGCTTTTATTACCTCGGACAATGTAAAAAGAGTTGATTTATCTCATATCATTGCCAATGGCTTTGTTTAACAAGTATCTCGAGTTTCGTGTATTTCTTATTGATTTTACAGGTATTTAATACATGAAAGAAAGAAAGAAACTGAAAGAAGTAGGAGAAGAGAAAGAAGAAAACTCAAAAGGTCAAAAGCATAATTTCCACCAGGAATTCGGTCAAGGACCCAAAATGAAAGTCGAAAATCTCGAGTCTACGAGCGTGTAGGAAGAAACGACGTTCAGTTCCGAGTTCTGGTGTAGAAGTTATGAAGATCCAAAGATGTGAGATCATCATGAGAAATTGAAGAGATAATGAAGCGAAATTGAAAAGAAAATTCAGATCGATCAGGGCCTCATAAAAAAGGGATCGATCCGGGTGTCATAAGTCAATTTATAAGGAAGCATTTATCGGATCGATTCGGTCCTCATAAAAAAAGGGATCGATCCGGCCCCCCAAGTTCACTGAATAAAGGCATATTTATCGAATCGATCGGGGTGAAATAAAAAAGGGATTGATCCGTCCATCAGGTGGATCGATCCAAAATGTCAAGACCGGATCGATCTGGGGTTCGAGATTTGGGATTATCTTCTTCAAGCTAGAGTCTTTCATGACTCCAACTCTTGTATTTTTCGTAGTGTATATATTTCAAACTCCTCCCAGATAATAAGGGGGTCTTCTAATTCGTTTTAGAAGAGCTTTTTAATTAGTTTTTGATGAGAGATCAATAAAAACCCTAGTTTCCATTCAGCTTGATTCAAGTTTCTGTAATTCAAGTAAATTCGTTCCAATTCTTGCTTTCATAATTGTTGTGGTTAATTATTTGCGTCATAATTTCATTCTCCTTAGTTCTAAGCTAGCAGTTAAGATGTTTTCTTATTTCAAAACCATGTTGTCTTCTTATTTTAACATGCATAGTTAAGTTTCTAAGGGTTGGGATGCACGAACCCCACCCGATGTAATTCACGATAATGGGAAATAGAATTTTGAATTAAAATCTTAGATGAACAGTGTTGCACAGCTGGTGCAACTGTCGTGGGGATTTTGATCTCGTTTTCCCTAGGTAACCAAGATAATTAATAACGCAACATACGTATCGTTTAATGCGACACCACTTTCCTCGTCCTTTGATTACATACTGTGCGGGCTACAATCCCTCATATATGTAATGCTTGGGAGTACTAAGGATGGGGTTCATTTAAAAATCTTAACTTCGAATCTAGTATCCTACAAAGTGAATTACTAACGTGTGGGGGATTGTACTCCAACCTCTTGTTCTCATCTCATAGTTATACTTTTAAACTATTTATCATCAGCATTTATTTAGTTAGCATAGTTTCATATAGTTAGTCGTTAGTTTCATTAATAATTATTCTCAAATTTGCATCTAATAGTAGTGATTTCATCTCTAAAATCACCTTTTCATTTTTTGTAGAGTCAAAGCTAGGTTTGCTTCCATCTTTCCAATGTCGTCACAATTCCGTTTGTCCTTTTTCCCTGAGGATCGATACCCGACTTATCGAATTATTACTTGAGCGACATGCTTGCACTTGAGCCTACATAGCACGCACATTAGATACATTTGTGGTCGTGTCAAGTTTTTAGTGCCGTTGTCGGGGAACTAGGTAGACTTAGGTTAGATCGAGTCAATCTAGAACTTTGACCCCCCCCCAAAAAAATCATCATCTCTCAAAAGGCTTTAATGCAAAATCCTGAACACACTCAAACTCCTCAAAATACTCCAACCAGAATCCACAAAAATCCGATTGTTGAGTATAACTTTGAAAGCCCTCACACACCCCGCGTTCCATAATTTTGGGTTCCACCCCCTACCCCTGAGCACTCTATCAGTAGTTATACCCTATGTCAGCATTCGAGTCACACATCTAGGACACCGAGTGAGTATTCCGAGTCATTTGAAGAGAGTGCGAGTGCGATGTCCGTCGCAGCGAGTTTCGACACTGGAGAGGGAAATCTACCCTATCATCCCATAAAAAATTTACTCTAACCTGAGTGGACTATCACCCCTGGTTGCATTTTACTTTTGTATAATGTGGATCAGTTCCACTTTGGCAATGGGATGATCCAGATTCTCCCTATATTTCACGGTATGGATTCATAGAAATCATACCTGCATATCCGCGAGTTCGAGGAGGCGTGCGACACATTTAATGACCAAGCTTGCACGCAGGATGTCGTTCACCTAAAGATTTTTCCTTTTTTCTTAAAGGATAAAGCCAAGACCTAGCTATGGTCTTTACCCCCGAACTCCGTGATTTCCTGGAGGGATATGAAATCCAAGTTTATCTCAAAATTCTACCCACAACACAAGACCAACTCTCCCAAGACTCAAATCCTAAGTTTTCGACAATATGATAATGAGCCTTTTGATAAGTTTTTGGAATGTTTCTAAGAGTTGGTCAGCACATGCCGCCATTATGGCTTTGAAACATTCCTTCTGATCTCTTTTTTCCATAATGGGTTAACAGTGGCTTCCAAACAGATTGTGCAAACAATGTGTGAAAGACCATTTTGGGATTTAGACTTTAGTGATGCCGAGGCCCATCTTAAGTATGTCGCAGAGACTAGTCAAGCATGGGACACATCTGATCCTAATAACCAAGCCCGTACTAGACAAGCATCTATCGCTCCGACTGCTTTCGGTTTATGCCATTTGGATAGTAATACCTTAATAGACCACCGATTCGATCAGTTTCAGAGAGATATGAAGGATTGGTTTGATGGTCGGTTGAGAGATATCTTTTGATCCATCCATGTTTCAAATGAAAAGCTGTGTGCTATCTGTGAGGTGGGCCATTCCACAAAGGCATGCCCGATGATTTTCGCCTACAAGGTCATGCACATTGAGCAAGTGGATGCCATAGGAGGATTCAAGGGAAATTTTAACTCCCCGTATGGGAACTCGTACAACCCTTCGTGGAGAAACCATACTGGTTTTAACTACGGATAACCACAAGCTGCGATGAACCCACATTCATAGGTTGTTCCACCTCCACTGACTCCTCAATTCCAGCAATCTCCACCTCCTCCAGCTCCGTATATTACTCCACTGTGGAGGAACCTCGAGGATACAATAAACCAGTTCATAAATTCTAAGAGTGAAACCAATGCTAGATATGATCGCATGTTTGCCGATATGAATGCTCACATATCCAAGTTACAATCATCGTTAAGTATCCAAGAGAAAGGAAAATTTCCTCCCAGGGCCAAAGACCTCCGCAAGGTCAACCTAGTGTTAGCTCCACCTCTATAGAACAACAGGAGCATTACCAAGATATAACCACTCTTTGTAGTGGGAGAGTTGTTGATTTATGACCTCTCCCACATGACACTTTGAAAGTCAAGGAGAATTCGCCCGTCACGAAAGAGGCCGAAGATATCCTCTTGAACGAGAGTGAAAAGGAAGACACTAGTGAGCTCGAGGTTGTTGTAAAACCACCCTCCGCCGCGCTATTTCCTCAAATATTGGTTCCTTCCTACAAAGGACCATAAGTGATGAAGTGCTAGAGGTGCTTAAAACCATGAGATTGAACTTACCTTTCCTTGATGCAATAAAGCAAATTCCAGCTTATACAAAAGTCATTAAAGATTTATTGACTATCAAGAGGAGGATGAAGTTAAAGAAAAATGTGTTTCTAGCCCATAACGTGAGCTCCATTCTTCTTAACGATCTCCCATCTAAATATAAAGATCCCGGTGTACCCACCATTTCCTGCACCATGGGAGAGAATAAAATTGAGAGAGCCTTACTCGACTTGGGGGAGAGTATTGATATCCTCCACTATTCAATTTATAGGCAACTTGATCTGGGTGATCATAAGCCCACAAGGATCTCTCTCCAATAAGCGGATCGAACCATGAAGATAACGAGGGGTGTAGTTGAGGACGTGATAGTCCAAGTTGACACTTTATACTTCCTAGTAGATTTGATCGTTTGGGATATGGATCCCTCATTCGCCTAAAAAAATAATGTTCCTATCATCCTTGGGCACCCATTCTTAGATACGGCTAATGCACTGATCAATACTCAAAATGGGCTGATGCAACTCAATTTTGGGAATATGACTTTAGAAATAAACATCTTCAACATAACCTAACAAGCAAGGGAAGAAGATGATATTTACGCAGAGAGCTTAATTGAAAAGATCGTAGAAGACCACATTGAGGAAAATTACTATAGAGATGCCTTAAAATATTGCCTAGTGTCTAGTCACGAGGGAGAGGGAGCATATATCGAGTTTGAGAGGGAGGTTGAAGAGTTGAGAGAGTTTCTTGATGAGAGAGCGTCGGATGAGGAAGCGAGAGATGTTAGTTGGGTTTCTCAATTCGAAGACTTACCGCCGAGGGAGGCACTCATGGTTCCCTCTAGCGATTCATTCCCGACTCTTGAGTTGAAGAAACTACCCTCCAACGTTAAATATGCTTTCCTAGGTGAAAGTGAGACATTTTCTTTTTATTATCTTCTCTATCTTAGATGAAGAGCAGGAGGGTAAGATATTAAAGATTTTGAGGAAGC
Organism: Sambucus nigra; assembly: GCA_949130495.1. Lineage (NCBI taxonomy): Eukaryota > Viridiplantae > Streptophyta > Magnoliopsida > Dipsacales > Adoxaceae > Sambucus > Sambucus nigra. The sequence continues at coordinate 278,253,492 of OX422215.1, read as the reverse complement.
ACAAAAGTGCTATTGGATGGTGTATAGCTGATCTAAAGTGGATAAACCCTCTAATTTGTACTCATAAAATTCACCTTGAGGAGGATGTGAAGCCCTCGAGAGAAATGCAAAGAGGCTAAACCCTACCATGAAAGAGGTGGTGAGAGTAGAAATCATAAAGTTGTTAGATGCCGGGATTATCTACCCAATCTCAGATAGCAAATGGGTGAGCCCCATTCAAGTCATCCCGAAGAAGTCGAGCATGAAAGTGATTGAAAATGACAAGGGAGAGATAGTTCCCTAATGTACCACTATTGGGTGGCGCATTTGCATTGATTACCGAAAACTCAATGCAGGAACTAGAAAAGACCATTTCCCCTTGCCATTTATCGATCAAATGCTTGAAAGAGTAGAAGGACACCATTACTATTGCTTCCTAGATGGTTATTCCGGATATAACCAGATTGAGGTAGATGTACTTGATTAAGAGAAGACTACCTTCACTTTCCCCTCTGGAATGTTTGCCTATAAACGTATGCCATTCGACTTGTGTAATGCACCGATGACTTTTCAAAGGTGTATGTTGTGCTTATTCAGTGACATGGTTTAGAGAGGGATAGAGGTGTTTATGGACGACTTTAGTGTTTTTGGCACCTCTTTAGATATATTTCTAACCAATCCTGAAAAAGTACTAGCCCGATGTGTGGAAACGAACTTAGTGATGAATTGCGAAAAATGCCATTTCATGGTAAATGAGGGCATAGTTCTTGGCCACTGATTAGGCATAAATTCTTCCCAATTTACCCATTTAATTTAGTTACTTATAGCACATCAAACAACGTAATCGATTTGAATTTATCCCATAATCTTGCTACTGACTTTTCCTAAAGAGTACACCGAGTTTCTAGTATTTCGTACTGATTTTACAGGTATTTGATGTCAATTAAAGAAAGAAAGAAACCGAGAGAATCAGAAAAGAAAAGAAGGAAAGTCAAAAGGGTAAAAGTGTAATTTCTACCATGAATTCATATGAGGCACCTAAGAGAATTTGAAGATACCAAGCTCATGAGCACGTAGGAAGAAACGACACCTCAATCAGAGTCCCAGTGAGAAAGATATGAACAATCAAAGGTGGGGAAAAGAAAGTCAAAACTCGACATCCAGACCGGTCCGGGACTCCTGCGGATCGGTCTGCCTGGAATTCGGACCGGTTCTTTTATTTGTAGAGAGGATCGGTCCGGTGCGGATCGATTCTCTTATTTTTCTTCCACCTTCGGTTTGCCTTCGGTCTGGGGTTCTCTGGAATGTGGCACTGCGGATCGGTCCGGTCTTCCTGCGAATCGGTCTGCCTTTGACTTTCTTTTCTCCAACTTTGATTGTTCATATATTTCTCACCTGGACTCCGATTGAGGTTCCGTTTTTTCCTATGATCTCATGAACTTGATATCTTCAACTTCTCTTTAGGTGCCTCATCTGAATTCTGGGTAAAAATTACACTTTTCCCTTTTGACATTCCTTCTTTTCTTTTCTGATTCGCCCGGTTTCTTTCTTACCTATAAAATCAATACGAAATACCAGAAACTCAGTGTACTCTTTAGGATAATTCAGTAGCAAGATTATGGGATAATGTTAAATCAATTACATTGTTCGATGTGCTAAAAGTAACTAAATTAAAGGGGTAAATTGGGAAGAATTTATGCATAATCAAACCCCCTAACTTAGAACTTTGCGCGTGTCGAGTAATGTAAAAGAATCCTAGTAAGGCTCAACTCTTGAAAATCATTTTACCGAGTTTGAGAGGTAGGTTGAGGAGTTGAGAGAGCTTCTTGATGAGAGAGCATCGGACGAGGAAGCGAGAGATGTTAGTTGGGTTTCTCAATTCGAAGACTTACCGCCGAGGGAGGCACTCATGGTTCCCTCTAGCGATTCATTCCCGACTCTTGAGTTGAAGAAACTACCCTCCAACGTTAAATATGCTTTCCTAGGTGAAAGTGAGACATTTCCTGTTATTATCTCCTCTAGCTTAGATGAAGAGCGGAAGGGTAATCTATTAAAGATTTTGAGGAAGCACTAAAGTGCTTTTGGTTAGTGTATAGCTGATCTAAAGTGGATAAACCCTCTAATTTGTACTCACAAAATTCACCTCGAGGAGTATGTGAAGCGCTCGAGAGAAATGCAAAGAAGGCTAAACCCTACCATGAAAGAGGTGGTGAGAGTAGAAATCATAAAGTTGTTGGATGCCGGGATTATCTACCCAATCTTGGATATCAAATGGGTGAGCCCCATTCATGTCATCCCGAAGAAGTCGAGCATGATAGTGATTGAAAATGCCAAGGGAGATCTAGTTCCCCAATGTACCACTACTGGGTGGTGCATTTGCATTCATTACCGAAAACTCAATGCAGAAACTAGGAAAGACCATTTCCCCTTGCCATTTATCGATCAAATTCTTAAAAGAGTAGCAGGACACCATTACTATTTCTTCCTAGATGGTTATTCCGGATATAGCATATTGAGGTAGATGTACTTGATTAAGAGAAGAATACCTTCACTTTCCACTTTGGAATGTTTGCCTATAAACGTATGCCAGCTTGTGTAATGCACCGACGAACTTTCAAAGGTGCATGATGTGCTTATTTAGTGACATGGTTGAGAGAGGGATATAGGTGTTTATGGATGACTTTAGTGTTTTTGGAACCTCTTTAGATATATTTCTAACCAATCTTGAAAAATTACTAGCCCGATGTGTGGAAAAGAACTTAGTGATGAATTGCGAAAACTGTCATTTCATGGTAACTGAGGGCATAGTTCTTGGCCACTGATTAGGCATAAATTCTTCCCAATTTACCCCTTTAATTTTGTTAATTTTAGCACATCAAACAACGTAATTGATTTGACTTTATCCCATAATCTTGCTAGTGACTTATCCTAAAGAGTACACCGAGTTTCTGATATTTAGTATTGATTTTATAGGTATTTGATGTCAATTAAAGAAAGAAAGAAACCGGGAGAATTAGAAAAGAAAAGAAGGAAAGTCAAAATGGCAAAAGTGTAATTTGTACCCAGAATTCGGATAAGGTACCTAAAGAGAAGTTGAAGATATCAAGTTCATGAGCACATAAGAAGAAATGACACCTCAATCGGAGTCTCGGTGAGAAAGATATGAACAATCAAACTTGGAGAAAAGAAAGTCAAAACTCGACTTTCGGACCGGTCCGGGACTCCTGCAGATCGATCTTCCTGGAATCCGGACCGGTTCTTTTATTTGTATGGAGGATTGATCCGTTGCGAATGGGTTCTTTTACTGTTCCTCCACCTTCGATTTGACTTCGATTTGGGGTTCTCTAGAATGTGGCACTGCGGACCGGTCCGGTCTTACTTCAGATTAGTCTGCCTTTGACTTTTTTTTCTCCAACTTTGATTGTTCATATCTTTCTCATCGGGACTTCCGATTGAGGTGTCGTTTCTTCCTATGTGCTCATGAACTTGATATCTTCAACTTCTCTTTAGGTGCCTCAACCGAATTCCTGACCGGTCCTGATGTCGAGTTTAGAATTTTTATCTTTCTCTAATGGAGAGTCCTAGTCCATCTAAAACTCCTGAAATTTTGTAGGGTATATAAACCCGAGTTATTATCATTTTTAGTACGGAGAATTAATATAATTTTCCACTCTTTCTATAAAACCCTAGTTTTGAAGGTAGATTACAATTTTTAATTCCAAGAGTGAAGATTATTTAGAATTCTATAGTTACAAGTAATTTCAATTGCTGCCTTTAGTGCTTTGGTAAGGTTAGTGAGTAATTTCCTCCGTTTAATTTATTTTCAACATCGTTCTACAATTCTTCCTTAGTTTAATCATGGTTTTCTGTAATTCTAAAATAGTTTTCATTACTTTCATCATGGTAGGATAGACTTTTCAAGGTCAGGATACATGATCCCAACCTGATGTGATAGTTGCATGTGTATAACATTAATCCTCCGAATTTAGTGATTCATTACGACCGTAACACATAGGAACACGACAATTGTAGATCTTTAGATCTCGTTTGCTTCCGGGTAATCGGGATGCTTTAGAAATACAGTTCGAGTGTATCTATTGAAATACCGATTTACTCGTCCTCAAATTAAGTATGATGTGGGCTTGAACATCATATACGTAATTTTTGGGAGTACTAAATTATGGGTCTAATTAAGCATTTAAATTTACGATTAGTTTTATAACATCAATACACTAGGGTTGGGGGATTGTATTCCCGTCTTGTTTTTCATCATATAGTTTACAAGTTCAAGTCAAGTATCATGAGTAATTTTGAGTAGTTGCATTTCATTCATACTTTCGTGCATTAAATGATTATTTTCAAAATTGCATTTAGTTGTAGCCAATTCTCAAATCAATCATCTTTTCCTTTCCTCTGGAGTCAGAGTTAGGATTTCCTTATCTTTCCAACGTCGTCACAACTCTGTTGTCCTATTTCCTTGTGGATACGATCCCGACTTATCGGGTTTATTACTAACGCAACAGGCTTTCACTTGAGCCTAGAGAGAACGCACATTAGAAACACTTTCTGAGTCGCGTCAAATTTTTGGCGCCGTTGTCGGGGAATTAGGTAGACTTAGGATTAGATCGAGTCAATCTAAAAATTTGACCAAAAATTTCAAAAAAATCCAAAAACATAAAAAATTTCAAAAAGCACAAAAAGATTCATCACAATCTCTCATAAGCTATTAATGAAAAATTCTGAACTCACTCCAACTCCCCATAATATTCCAACCCACATTCACGAAAATTCAATTGTTGACTACGACCCTGATAGCCCTCACACGCCTAACGCTCCCCAATTCTGGGTTCCACCTCCTACCCCATCACACCCAATCTCAAATAACACGCCGTTTTACTTCTTAGGACACACTTTAGAGAGCACTCCAAGTATACCAAGTGAGGGTACCGAATCTTCGAGAGAGAGAGAGATGTCACAACACGATAGTGCAGCTGCTGATGAGGGAGAGGCCCCGTATCTCCCTTTGAGAGATGTCTTACATCCCGAGCGCACTGTCAATCCGGGATGCATTTTACTCCCGTAAAATGCAGGACAGTTTGCTTTAGGAATGGGATGATCCAGATACTTCTCACTTACCATGGAATGGATTCCGAAAAGCCATATGCCCACATCATGGAATTTGAGGAGGTGTGCGAGACGCTTAGTGATCAAACTTGCACAAAAGATTTGCTTCGCCTTAAACTCTTCCCATTCTCGCTAAAGGATAAGGCTAAGACATGGCTATGGTCTTTACCTCCAAACTTGATTTCATCATGGAACGATCTATAATCCAAATTTCGCAAGAAGTTCTTTCCTTCACATTGAACGAATTCCATCAAGGCTCAAATTCAAACATTCGGACAATTAGAAAATGAGTCATTCGAACGATGCTACGAGCGTTTCAATGAGTTAATTGCCTCGTGTACCCATCATGGTTTTGATAAAATGCAAATCATTTCCTTTATCCATAATGGGCTGAACATTAACCCCAAGCAACTCGTTGAGACCATGGGTAGTGGTCCGTTTATCGACTTAGATGCCCATGATGCTGAGCTTCACCTGAGGTATGTTGTCAAGACTACCCAATCTTGGGATACATCTGACCCTAACGCTCAGAATTGAAATCATCAAGTGACCACCACTCCATCGGCGTTCGACCTATTTCATGTAGAAATGAATTCTATAGCGGACATTCGACTCGATATTCTTGAGAAAGGACTGCGAGACGTACGTGACATATTGGGAAGAGGACCAACTGGATCCATACCTAACCCTGTTGAGATGGTGTGTGCGATTTATGAGGTGGGTCATTCAACTGAGGAATGCCCGACTATACCCGCCTACAAAGTGATGCTTCAAGAGAAAGTCAGTGGCATAGGAGGTTTTAAGGGAAATTTTGGTGCCCCGCACGGAAATTCATACAACCCTTCATGGAAAAATCGACCTGGTTTTAGCTATGGGAAATAACATGCTGCGATGAATCCTAATTCACATGATGCCCCTCCTCCACCACCGCACTTTCAACAAGCTCCACACATGCAAGGACATGCGCAGGCACCACCACCTCATGGAGCGTGCATCCCTCCACCGCAAAGAATTCTTGAAGATACGATCAACCACTTTATCAATACCCAGACTGCAACTAATGCTAGGCTTGTGCGCATGATAAACGACATGAATTCGAACATCTCACAGTTGCAATCATCGTTGAGTATCCAAGAGAAGGAAAAGTTTCCTGCCCAGGGCCAAAGACCTTCCCAAGGTCAAACTAGTGTTAGCTCCACCTCGACAGAACATGGGAGAGTCGTTGATTTATCACCTCCCCCACACGATGCTACCAAAGATAAGGAGATTTCGTCCGGCACGAAAGAGGCCGAAGATGTCCCCTTGAATGAGAGTGAGAAAGAAGACACTAGTGAGCCCGAGGTAGTAGTGAAACCACCGAACGCGGCACTATTTCCTCAAAGGTTGATTCCTTCCCATAAAGGAAACCCCCACGATGAAGTGCTAGACATGCTAAAGTAAGTAAATCTGAATTTACCTTTCCTCGATGCCATTAAGCAAGTTCCAGCTTATGCAAAAGTCATCAAAGACTTGTTGACGGTAAAGAGGAGGATGAAGGTAAAGAAAAACGTCTTCCTAGCACAGAATGTGAGCTCCATCCTACTCAATGATCTCCCACCCAAGTTCAAAAATCCTGGTGCACCCACCATTTCCTGCATTATTGGAGAAAATAAAATCGAGAAAGCCTTACTTGATTTGGGAGAAAGTGTCAATATCCCCCCTTACGCCATCTATATGCAACTTGACTTGGGCGACCTCAAGCCCACAAAGGCCACTCTCCAATTAGCGGATCGAACAGTGAAAGTCCCACGAGGCATAGTTGAGGACGTGATCGTCCAAGTTGACACTTTCTACTTCCCGGTAGACTTTGTCATTTGGGACACGGAGTCCTACTTCACCTCGAGCAAACATGTTCCCATCATTCTTGGGCGCCCGTTCTTAGCTACGGCTAACACAATCATCAATACGTGGAATGGGCAGATGCAAATCACTTTTAGGAACATGAATTTAGAGACTAACATCTTCCATATCGCCCAACAGACAGGGGAAGAAGATGATCTTCACACAGTGAGCCTAATAGACGAGATCGTAGAGGATTATTTCGAGGAAACTTATTGTGGAGACGCCTTAGGGTCCGGTTTAGTGTCGAGTCACGAGAGTGAGGTGACGTACACCGCATTCGAGAGGGACGTTGAGGAGTTGAGAGAGTTATTTGATGCGAAAGCGTCGGACTAGGATGCGAGAGATGTAAGTTGGGTTTCTAGATTCGAGGAGTTACCACAGAGGGATACACGCATGGTTCCCTCCAATAAAAAATTTCCAACCCTCGAATTGAAGAAAATCCCCTCCCATATTAAATATGCATACCTAAGAGAGGGTGATACATTTCCTGTTGTTATCTCCTCTAGCCTAGACGAAGAGCAGGAGGGTAAGTTGTTAAAGATTCTGAGGAAGCACCAAAGTGCTTTTGGTTGGTGCATTGCTGATTTGAAAGGGATAAGTCCTTTGATTTGAACTCACAAGATCCATCTCTAAGAGGATATCAATCCCTCGAGAGAAATGCAAAGAAGGCTAAATCCCAATATGAAAGAAGTAGTGAGAACCAAAATCATCAAGTTATTGGATGACAAAATTATCTACCAAATCTCGAATAGCAAGTGGGTGAACACTATTCAAGTCGTCCCGAAGAAGTCAGGCATGACAGTGATTGAGAATGCTAAGGGAGGGCTAGTTCCCCAATGTACCACCACCGGGTGGCGCGTTTGCATTGATTACCGGAAACTCAATGCAGGAACTAGGAAAGACCACTTCCCCTTGCCATTTATTGATCAGATTCTTGAGAGAGTAACGGGCCACCCTTACTATTGCTTCCTTGATGGTTATTCCGGATATAACCAAATTGAGGTAGATGTACTTGACCATGACTAAACAACTTTCACTTGCCTTTTTGGTACGTTTGCCTACAAACATACGCCATTCGGCTAGTGTAATGCACCCACGACCTTTTAAAGGTGCATGTTGAGCCTATTTAGAGACATGGTCGAGAGAGGACTTGAAGTGTTCACGGACGATTTTAGCATTTTTGGCACCTCTTTCGATCTCAGTCTTGAAAAACTAGAAAAAGTACTTGCCCGGTGTGTGGAAAAGAACTTAGTGCTGAATTGGGAGAAATGCCACTTCATGGTCATTGAGGGAATAGTTCTTGGACACATAGTTTCATCCAAGGGGATAGAAGTTGATAGAGCCAAGATAGATGTCATAGCTGATCTACCCCCACCAAAGTCGCTCAAATATGTGCGCTCCTTCTTGGGCCACGCGGGGTTTTATTGAAGGTTCATTAAGGACTTTAGCGCCATCGCTAGACCCTTAAGCAACCTACTTACGAAGAACAACCCATTTGAAAGGACAAAAGCATGCCAAAGCGCTTTTGCAAAACTAAAAACCATGCTTGTGTCCGTTCCCATCATGCAAGTTCCGGATTGTTCTTTACCATTCGAACTTATGTGTGATGTTAGAGATTACGCGATAGCGGCTGTTTTGGGCCAAAGAAAAGACAAACAGGCTCATGTCATCTTCTATGCTAGCCAGACTCTTATCGGACCACAACTTAATTACTCCACTACCGAGAAGGAGTTGCTATCAGTAGTCTTTGCTCTTGACAAATTTCGATCATACCTTATCGGTTCTCCCATTACGTGCTTCACCGACCACGTGACATTGAAATACCTACTTGCAAAGAAAGATGCAAATCCGCGCCTCATAAGGTGGATCCTACTCCTACAAGAGTTTAATCTCTCCATTAAAGATAAGAAAGGGGTAGAAAACGTCATTGCCGACTACTTATCACAGATTTCGTCCGACGTACCTAGTGACCCCATACCCATAGACGAATACTTTCAGGATGAGCAACTATTTTCTACCTCTTCTTTGCCCTGGTTTGTGGACATAGTGAACTACCTTATCACGGGAGCTGTCCCTCCTAATTGGACACCGCAAGATAAGAAGAGGTTTATTACTTGGTCGCACATGTTTTTTTATGACGATCCCTTCCTGTTCAAATATTGCGCCGACTAAATCATTCGACGATGCATACCGGATGACGAGATCCCAGAAATCATCCAATTTTGTCATTCAGAAGCTTGTGGAGGCCACTTTTCGATGAAAAAGATGGCCGCTAAAATTCTACAATGCGGCCTCTATTGGCCCATAATATTTCGGGATGTGAATGATGCTTGTAAATCTTACAATAGGTGCCAATGGATGGGAGTTATTACTCGACGAGACATGATGCCTCTTACCCCCATACTCATCATTGAGATCTTCGACTGTTGGGGTATTGACTTCATGGGTCCTTCCCCCCTTCCTTTGGCTTCCTAATCATCATTGTTGCAGTAGACTACATTTCTAAATGGGTGGAAGCTATAACTACCAAGATGATTGACAACAAAGTGGTGATTAAGTTCCTACAGGAACACATACTTTCCCGCTTCGATGCTCTGAAAGTGATAATGGCAAGAACTTTTGCAATAGGCCATTCGCGAAGCTCATGAGAAAGTATGGTGTCGTTCACAAGGTTGAAACGACTTATCACCCACAAACGAATGGGTAGGATGAACTAGCGAATCGGGAAATCAAGAACATTCTTGAAAAGATCGTCAATCCTACCCGAAAAGATTAGTCACTTAGATTAAACGATTCGCTATGGGACTATCGTACGATTTTCAAAAATCTTCTCGGTATGTCCCCTTTCCACTTTGTGTATGGAAAACCTTGCCATCTAATTGTGGAGTTAGAACACAAGGCGAATTGGGTAATTGAGCAGTTGAACTATGCCATGGATAAAGCCGGTGAAGCACGCAAGCTTCAATGAAATGAGTTAGAAGAGCTACATAATGATGCATATGAGAATGCTAAAATTTCCAAAGAAAGGATGAAACTCGCTCACGATAACATCATTCGTCGCAAAGAGTTTCTTCTCGGGTAAAAAGTGCTTCTTTATAACTCTCGGCTTCATCTCTTTTCGAAAAAGTTGCGGTCACGATGGTCTGGCCCATTCGTTGTGAAGAATGTTTTCCCTCACGGATATGTTGATTTAGACAATTTGAAAGGGTAAAATACGTTCAAAGTAAATGGTCAATGCCTAAAGCCATATCTACAAGCGTGTGTGGAAGAAGTCAACACCGTTTGGTTGTTGGACCTCATTTACGGGGTAGAGTAAGTTGCTACAGTAAGGTCGTCGCACCCTCGACGCGTATGGGTGAATTCTTGTGTATAATAGACGAGAGTCATGTTCGTAGTGAGAGTCCATAGGATTAGGGTACAATAAAGGGAAAACATTCACATGTTTTGAGAAATTGAGTCAAATCGCGTTGACCATTGGTTTCGAGAGGTTTTTAGTCCAAAAGTGATAGGGAGTTTGTTGTGAAAGTGAAAATTTTCGGAGAAGAGTGATCAAAATTAAGTTAGGGGATGAAATCCATCTCAGTCCAAGCCTCGAACCAGTTCTTTTAATTTTGGGTCGGATCGGTCCACCACGGACCGGTTCCTTTCTTTTAGGGCCGGACCGATCCAGCTACTAAATAGTTCGAACATCCGATCCCCAGGCGGACCGGTTCGCCCTCTGTAGAAATTTTGTCCCCTTTCCCAAAGTTCACACCCCTTCTCCCCAATCCCCTCCCTTCCCTCCCAATTCGTCCCCACCATACCCAACCCTTCAATTTCCCTCCCAAATACACCCCCTTTTCCCTCCAATTCCAAACCCTACACACACCCTTCCACCTATAAATAACCACCCATAGCCTCCCTTTCTCTCCACACCTTCAACAACCTCACTCTTCTCTCTCTCCCCCTAATTTTCCAGCAACCTCTCCCTGTTATCATGGCCCAACGACCTGCCCCCACCAAACACGACTCTATCGACATCCTTCCCTCCGGCCATGGTGAATTTCGTCCCACCAAGAGGAGCGTTGGTGCAATCGGTTCTTCGGTCCGGATCGCAAACTCCATATGGAGCGCGCTGTCTAATGGACAGGTCTTCCTAACTCCGTCACCGCCCTCTTCATGGCTAGGGGTTGGTGTCGATTTTTTAATGAACTGTACGAAGTGGTTTGGGCGGCGGAGGTTCGATCTTTCTATGACTCCCTTGTTCGGACGGGCCAATTCTAATCTCAAGCATACGTAGATGGCACAGTCATCCCCTTTTTGTTAGCCCTTCTCATTGCCAAGTTGGCTGAATATGACATTCCAGATGTTCAAGAATTCACTTACCCAAGGAATGTCGCACCGGTTGCCAAAGAAATGATTATAGGGCGCATTGCCCCCGATGTTGCCTGGATTAGGCAAACTGTCACCATTGGACGTCTTAATGAGAAAGCGCGCCTCACATTCCAAATTTTGTGCGTAAATATTTTGCAAACGTCCAACGATTCAGCGATGCGTCCCCGTCAGGACACATTGACTTACCACCTCTTCGACCCCAACACTTCCATCAACCTGGCCCGCACCCTATACACCGACATCATCACCGCGACCCTGGACACTCCCATATGCACGATTGATTACCTCCATCCTCAAGGACGCTGTCATTGCGGCGCCACTTGATCGTACTCGTCTCCTCGGTCCTTTTGGACAGGGAACCCGCACTAAGAGCGCCAGACAGCTAGCAGTCCTTCGGGCGAGGCGGGGAAGTGATAGCGAGGCTGATGCTGCCTCGAGTGAGAGTGAAGAAGAGGAAAAAGAAATAGTCAACGCTGATGTGAAAATGGGTCACATATGTTCGGATGAAGAGTCGGCGGAAGAAGAAGATGAACCTGATTTTGAATGGGCGGGTAGCGATCTCACAAACCGTATGTTGGCCCTTGAGACGAGATTCGACAACTTTTTGATCGACTACCGTCGTGATACGAGCATGATGTTTCGCTTCCAAGCGGACATATACTGACGCCAAGGGGATCCCAACGAGCCATTGTCATCCTACTTCTATGACCCCTATGGCCCCGACGCGCCCAGCTCTTCCTAACCCCTGCCCCAGTGAAGCTTTGTTTGGTTGTGGTAGTATTTATTTGTTTTCCCTGTTTCACATTGTTGTATGTTTTTCCCTGTAATTGTACCACAATCCTGTTTTAAATAAAATCTTCATTTTCTCCATTTGTTTGTTTTATTTATCGCACTTATTATTTTGCCTTGTTTATATGTTATTCCTTTTTTCTTGAGGGCAATGCAAAAGTCTAAGTTGGGGGGGGGGGGGTCACAAGTGCGTATTTCTAAAACTTCACAAATTTTCAAAAATGCCCAAAAATTTTAAAAAATCATAAAATTTTGAAAAATCCAAAAATATTTTTGTTCAAAATAAATAAAAATTAGAATCCAAATTTTCAAAAATATCATTAAAAGTCGGATTAAAGTCTCAATTTGTAAAATTCAAATACACAAAGCCAAAATTGACCAAAGATGGAAATTGTGCAAAAATTGACGACTTAATGAATAAGTGTGGAGATTAACAAACCCGGTGAGATTTGAGCCTTTCATCTTTGTGAAAATAATAAATCAATTCGATTAACTCAAAGTTCTTTTTAGTGTCTAAAACGTCGTCGAGAATCTCAATCCTTTTATTTTGATCGGTTTTGATAAATGTGTGTGATATTGTCGTAAAAAGTGCGCTACAAATCTCTAAACTTAATTAATCTCGAGACACATATGGTAATGCAATTAGTATTTTGTACAATGAAGTAGGCCCTCGTTTGTCACCCAAAAATATTGGCCATAAAAAGATGTGAAAAATTATCCCTTTGATAACCCAAATTGAGCCGAATAATTTTTCCTTTCGTTGACAACCTGAAAAACCCTAGTAGCCCAGAATTGCGAAAATAGAATATTCAATAAAGTCCGAAAAATGCATAAAAAGGGGCAAGAAAAAAAGATATATGCTCAACAAAAATAGCAAGAAAAGAAAAGAAGTGAAAAACAGAAAAAATAGAGAAAAAAAGGAAAAAAAATGAGCAATAGCTGAAAAAAAAGCACAAATGGACATCATAAATAACTTTTCCAATTCCACCCTTCCCTACCATTGTCATTTTACCCCATATACCTTAAAACCCGAAAAAGTCATAACCGAGTCTAAATTGCGAAATTGGTTACTGCGTGGAGAGCTAAGACACCAAAAGATAATAAAAGAGACGATGCGTGAATAAGAGGCAATGTTCCCATTTTTAACCATATTCCATTGATGATATCCTATCACTCTAAAATTTCCATCTTTCTACTTGTGTGCGTGACTTTGCATTTAGTATATTTACTCTTTATATCACGCATACCGGAAAAATAGACATAATTCGAGAGATTCGTTTGAGAGAGCATGCAGTGAGAATTTGAAATCAAAACGAATTTTCGGGTAAGTAACGTAATGATCAATCAGTGGAAATTGGAGGTTAAATTTTCGGCATCGCATACATGCACTATGATTTGAGACTATTGAGCATGACTTGATGATGACTATTTTCTGGGAAGGTTTGAATTATACAATTTTTTCATATTTTGATTTTTCCTTGAGTCGAATTTTATGGGTATATTCTCTTCAAACCCTCACGACACACCACTCGTCCTACTAGGGTGACCTAGGGGTTTAAAATCTTATTGCATATGCTAAATGCAATTGTTTGCCCGCGAAAAAGGTATTCTATCCCAATAAAATGATTTTCAAGAGTTGAGCCTTGCTAGGATTCTTTTACATTGCTCGGGACGTTCAAAGTTCTAAGTTAGGGGGTTTGATTAGGCATAAATTCCCCCAATTTACCCCTTAAATTTAGTTACTTTTAGCACATCGAACAACGTAATCGATTTGACTTTATCCCATAATCTTGCTACTGACTTATCCTAAAGATTAAACCGAGTTTCTGGTATTTCGTATTGATTTTACTGGTATTTGATGTCAATTAAAGAAAGAAAGAAATCGGGAGAATCAGAAAAGAAAAGAAGTAAAGTCAAAAGGGTAAAAGTTTAATTTTTACCCAGAATTCGAATGAGGCACCTAAAGAGAAGTTGAAGATATCAAGTTTATGAGCACATAGGAAGAAACGACACCTCAATCGGAGTCCCGATGAGAAAGATATGAACAGTCAAAGTTGGAGAAAAGAAAGTCAAAGGTAGACTGATCCGTAGGAAGACCGGACCGGTCCGTAGTTCCACATTCCAGAGAACCCCGAACCCAATACAAACTGAAGGTGGAAGAAAAATAAAAGAATCGGTCCGCACCGGACTGATCTGCCCTACAACTAAAAGAACCGATCCGAATTCCAGGCAGACAGATCCGCGGGAGTCCCAGACCGATCCGAATGTCGAGTTTTGAATTTTTATCTTTCTCTAATGGAGAGTCCTAGTGCAGCTAAAACTCCTGAAATTTTGTAGGGTATATAAACCCGAGTTATTATCGTTTTTAATACGGAGAATTAATATAATTTTCCATTCTTTCTATAAACCCTAGTTTTGAAGGTAGATTATAATTTTTAATTCCAAGAGTGAAGATTATTCAGAATTCTGTAGTTACAAGTAATTTCAATTACTGCCTTTATTGCATTGGTAAGATTAGTGAGAAATTCCCTCCGTTTAATTTCTTTTCTACATCGTTTTACAATTCTTCCTTAGTTTAATCATGGTTTTCTGCAATTCCAAAATAGTTTTCATTACTTTCATCATGGTAGGCTAGACTTTTCAAGGTCAGGATACATGAACCTAACCTGATGTGATAGTTGCATGTGTATAACATTAATCCTCTGAATTTAGTGATTCATTACGACCATATCACATAGGAACACGACAATTTTAGATATTTAGATCTCGTTTTCTTCCGAGTAACCAGGATGCTTTAGAATACAATTCGAGTGTAACTATTGAAATACTGATTTACTCATCCTCAGATGAAGTATGATGCGGGCTTGAACCTCATATACGTAATTCTTGGGAGTACAAAATTCTGGGTCTAATTAATCATTTAAATTTACGATTAGTTTTATAACATCAATACACTAGGGTTGGGGGATTGTATTCCCGTCCTATTTTTCATCATATAGTTTACAAGTTCAAGTCAAGTATCATCAGTAATTTAGAGTATTTGCATTTCATTCATACTTTAGTGCATTAAATTATTGTTTTCAAAATTGCATTTAGTTGTAGCCAATTCTCAAATCAATCATCTTTTCCTTTCCTTTAGAGTCAGAGTTAGGATTTCCTTATCTATCCAACGTCGTCACAACTCTGTTGTCCTATTTCCTTGTGGATACGATCCCGACTTACCGGGTTTATTACTAATGCGACAGGCTTGCACTTGAGCCTAGAGAGAACGCACATTAGAGACTCTTTCTGAGTCGCGTCATCCACATCGTATCATTCAGAAGGATCAAAGTTGATCGAGCAAAAATTGATGTCATAGCTGATTTACCCCCACAAAAATCTCTTAAGAACGTGCACTCTTTCTTGGGCCATGCGAGGTTTTATAGAAGGTTCATTAAGGACTTTAGCGCCATTGCTAGACCCTTAAGCAACCTTCTTATGAAGGACACCCCATTCGAGTGGACTGAAGCATGCCAAAGTGCTTTTGAAAAATTAAAAAGCATACTTGTGTCCGCTCCCATCATGCAAGCTCCGGGTTGGTCCTTACAATTTGAGCTTATGTGTGATGCCATCGATTATGCGATAGGGGCTATTTTGGGCCAATGGAAAGATAAATAGCTCATGTCATCTACTACGCTAGCCGGACTCTCACCGAACCACAACTCAACTACTCCACCATAGAGAAGGAATTGCTAGCGCTAGTTTTTGCTCTAGATAAATTTCAATCCTATCTCATTGGTTCCCCCATCACCTGTTTCACCGACCACACAGCTTTAAAATATCTCCTTGCAAAGAAAGATGCAAAACTGCGCCTCATAAGGTGGATCCTACTCCTACAGAGTTTAATCTCTCCATTAAAGACAAAAAATGAGTAGAAAACTTCATCATCGATCACTTATCACGGCTTTCGTTCGACGTACCTAGTGATCATATAACCATATACAAGTATTTCTCGGATGAGCAACTCTTTGCCACCTCTTCTTTGCCCTCGTTTGCAAATATTGTGAACTATCTTATCACGGGAGTCGTCCCTTCCGAGTGGACACCACAAGATAAGAAGAGGTTTATCAATTGGTCATGCATGGTTTTCTACGATGATCCCCTCCTTTTTAAATATTATGCCGACCAGAGGATCCGACGATGCGTACCGTATGACAAAATTCCAAAAGTCATCCAATTCTGTCATTCGGAAGCATGTGGAGGCCACATTTTCGTGAAAAATGCAGCCGTGAGAATTCTCCAAAGTAGTTTGTACTAGCCCACCATGTTCCGGGATGTAAATAATTGTTGCAAATATTGCGACGGGTGCCAACGGATGGGGGTGATTACCCAACGAGACATGATACCATTAACCCCGATTCTCATCATTGAGGTTTTCGATTGTCGAGTTATTGACTTCATGGGCATGTTTACCTCGTCCTTCAGATACCTACACGTACTAGTCGCGGTAGATTATGTTTCTAAATGGGTGGAAGCTATATCTAGCAAGACTAATGACAATAAAGTGGTGATAAAATTCCTGCAGGAACACATACTTTCTCACTTCGGTGCACTGAAAGTGATAATCAGTGATAATGGCAAGCATTTTTGTAACAAGCCATTTGAGAAGATTATGAGAAAGTATGGTGTCATTCACAAGGTTATAATAACATATCACCCACAAACGAATGGGCAGGCCGAGTTGGCGAATTGTGAGATAAAAAACATACTAGAAAATACTGTCAATCCTGACCGGAAAGATTGGTCCCTTCGATTGAACGATTCGCAATGGGCCTACCGTACCGCATACAAGAACCCACTCAGAATGTCCCCATTCCTCTTTGTGTATGTCAAGCCTTGCCATCTTACCATTGAGTTGGAGCACAAAGCGTATCGGGCTATTAAGAGGGTAAATTATGATATGGACAAAGCCAGTGAAGCTCGTAAGCTTCAATTGCATGAGTTAGAGGAGATACGCAATGATGCGTACGAGAATGCAAAGATTTCAAAAGAACGGATGAAACTCTCGCATGATAAGATTATTCGACAGAAAGAGTTTCAACCCGGGCAAAAGGTACTCCTCTATAACTCCCGGCTTCATCTATTTTCGGGTAAATTGCGGTCCCATTGGACTAGTCCATTCGTTGTTAGAACCATATTTCCCCACGGAGCTGTGGAGTTGGATGATCTAAAAGGGGGAACACGTTTAAAGTCAATGGACAACTCCTAAAGCCATATGTCGAGGCGTATGTAGAATAGATCTACACCATTTGGTTGTTGGACCCCATTTATGGGGTAGAGTGAGCTGAAACTGAGAGGTCGTTGCACCACCGACGTATATGGGGTGAATTCTTATGTATAGTAGCTGCACATAGGTTAGGGTAGTAGAGTCCGTGGTTCACATCACGAAAGAAGAGGAATTTGATCACCAGCACGCTATAGAAGGCAAATATTTAGGGCCACAGTGTTGAGGTCAGAGGCTGTCGAAGTCAAACATGTGTAGGACCATTAGTAGGAGCAGCCGAAAGTCATGAGAGAGGAGTATACCATCAAAAAGGTGAACTAGAGATGATCTGGGAACTGGATCGATCCGGTCCTGGGTACCGGAATCAGTCCGATTAGGGGAAAATCAAAATTAAAAAAAGGGGTTCGGATCGATCCGGTCCTGGGAACCCGAATCGATCTGGTTTCTGTAACTCTTTAAATTCCCAATGTTCACCACCCTTTCCCCCAATCCATTTCTTTCCCTCCAAATTCGTCCACCACCATTCCCAACCACCTTTTCCCTCCCAAATACTCCCCCCTTTCACTCTAAAACCCCCCTACACTCTTCCCTCACCACCTATAAAACCACACTTTCTCTACCCCATTTTCCCCACCACTACTCACTATCTTTCTCTCCTTCTATCCAAAAATTATTCTGCCTCCTAATACCTAGGACAACCAACCAATTGTGACACCCCGCCTAATAAAATACTGGGTGATCAGTCCTATACCAAATTAAAACAGGAATCCCAGTTGGATCATCCTTAGCATCACTGTCGAAAACTTTTTAAAACTTACTAACCACCTAGTATTCCAAAAACTGGTGCCAATTTTAACTTTTTAATAAAACCAAAACAGTACATGCGGAATATATAAACCATTCACACAACTGAATGAAAAGAACTGAATCATAATTACACAACATGCCGAATAAATCACCGGCCACCAAAGAAATAATTCAAATACAAATTATTCAACATCTGAAAACTGTACCGAGAAGTCTGGGCGACAAGCCCTAAATAAAACTGAAACTGATACAAGATTCCTACTCTAGGAATGAACGAATGATGCGTCTAATCCAAACTCCTGCTAGCATCCACATATGCCGCAGCTCCGTGTCCCTGGAATAGAATATCAATCCTGGCGTCCCTGTGGCTGGACACCTAAAAGGTTTTGAAAATAGTTTTATAGCAAGGGTTAGAACCCAAAACATTTTGAAAATATTTAGCAAGTGAATTAATTGCAGTAATTTAAAATGCATGAGTGCGCTTCATATTTAAGTTAGTGTCGCACTCCCTTGTGGACATTCTCACCCCTCCACTAATGTGCACACCTATCGGTTACCTTAACCCCACCTAGTTGTACTACCCCATGCAACTAGTCCTGGTATAACCTTCCCTTGCCATACTACTCTAACCCGAGTATAATAATTTCTTGAATTATAAGTTATTTCACAATTAACTTAATTAATTCCTCTTAAATAATAACATATAACTGTGTCACAAGTTATATAAAGTATATACGTAAAACACTGTATTATTTCCACCAATAATTAACTTAATTAATTTCTCATTAATTAACAACATATAACTGTAACCCGAGTTATATAAGGTAAATACATCACGCACTATATTATCACCTACATATAATATTTACTACTATTATTATACGTACCTTTACTAACATCCACACATATATCATACGCGTATCCATCCTTCCGAGTATACCCTCATCGGATGATTCCCTCTAGAATGCTATCTCACTAGGTGTGCTCACAAAACCTAGTTTTTCCCAAGTTAGAATCGCTCACCAACTTGGACAAAAAATATAAACGAAATGGAGGCGGTCATATTCCTTCCCTGAAAGTGAGATAAATCCCTCACCCATATATACCGGACGCTATGACCTGGGGATATACTCGCCCTACTCCTCAAGCTAGGGGATTCACCCACATCGCGCAACCTCCCTTGATAGCATTAGAGTATATAAATTTAATAAATATCTAATCACTGATATTTAGTATCACGCAAAATAAATACACACATATATATATATATATATACTATCATGATACCGTATATATATATAATATAAACGCCGGCTTTACCGTGTACTCAAAATCCTGTACACTGCCTGTAATTTCCCGAGTCTGTGGCCCGACTCAATGTAGTTAATTTTCTCACTTAATAACTTATCCCCTTCCTGAGTCTATGA
This sequence comes from Sambucus nigra, assembly GCA_949130495.1. Taxonomy (NCBI): domain Eukaryota; kingdom Viridiplantae; phylum Streptophyta; class Magnoliopsida; order Dipsacales; family Adoxaceae; genus Sambucus; species Sambucus nigra. Next base: position 278,233,848 of record OX422215.1, on the reverse strand, counting down.
TCCGACTCTACTATAATTAATTCACACCTTAATTAATATAATACTCTCCCTGAGTCTAGGGTCCGACTCTTCTTAAATTAATTGACACACATTTTAATTTAATACCTCCCCGAGTCTATCGCCCGACTCTAATTAAATTAATTAACAAATTAATTAATCAACCCAAATTCCGAGTCTGTGGTCCGACTCTAATATAATTAATTACCACATTAATTAATAAGTACCCTTCACTAGTCTACAATCCGATCCTGATTAAACTAATTATCCCACCCATTAATTTAATCATACCCGAGTCTACAAACCGACTTTAATTAAATTAATTAACACCTTTATTAATTTAATCCTACCCGAGTCTACAATCCGACTCTTTTTAAATTAATTATCACTCTTATTAATTTAATAACTTGGTGTCACTCAACCATTGTCCCTGGACTCACTTACTTGGCCCGTAACTTGATATTTCCCGAGTCTATGTTCCGACTCCAAATTAATTACTCTCTCTCAATAATTAATTTAATACTTTGGTGTCACATTACCAACATACCCGGACTCACTCACTTGATCCATCTTTACATCTCATAATTTCTTTCCCACATTTTTCGCCCACAATGTGTCGCACATTTATTTCCATAATTTTCCAATTATATTTACCTATAATTACCAACATACCCGGACTCACTCACTTGATCCGTACCTCACTATTTTGGAATAAAGTCTCTCAATTTTATCCATTTAATGCCTCACCTAAATTCATCCTAGTCCCAATTACTTTCCCCATAATTGCTAGGAATATTTGTTTCACAATTATTTATCACAATAAATGTATGGAAAATTAACTTTTAAATTAATTTCCCCTTATATCTCACCCAGGTCGAACTGGGAAGAATTTGCCACCATCGATCGATCGATTCCCCCGATCGATCGATCGACCCCTTCGTTACAGGTCTGCCTCCCCTTTGTTTTCCACCATTAACGAACCTCAAGGTTTCTAAACAAGAATTTAAACCTCTAATTACATCATCCCATCATCTACACATGGTTAGTCCACATCCTATCCAATCATAGAGACCATTAAGACAATTAACTTCTCTAATTAACTCATAATTTTCGAAATGGGTCTCACACCATAAAATTTAGTTATCTGTTTTAAATCCCAAATTTCAGATTCAATTTCCACTCTTTTATGTTCTGAAATTTTCGTCCAAATCATATATACATATTCAGATATCAATCACCCATCTAAATCTTACTTTGAATCCCATTCAAGTGTTTCAAAAATAAAAACCCCAATTTGTACCCATTTACACCCAAAAACGGATTTTCATACACACATCACTATGATATGAATTGATTATCATGCTTATACGAATCAAAACAGTTAACCACTTGCCTCAAAGTGTTTGTAGTGTCTGATCCGTTGTTGTTGACCCTCAATTTGGCTCCAAAAAGCTCCAATTGCTCTTGATTTGTTTTTCCCCAATTTCCTTCTCAAGCCCTAGGCTTAGAATTTGATGGCTGCTGATTTTCTAATCTCCCCATTAGGTTAAAAACCCTTAATCCTGTTTTTCACCTAATGGGCTTAATTAAAGTGGCCCAACTCACCCCGTGTGGGCCCGACTATGCCCAAAAATACCCCGAGACCCAATTACTATCCCCGGGTACTCTTTTCTGACTATCTCGACCCATCCGGATTCAACTGCGCAGTCAGAATTGACATCCGAATTAATTTATAAAAATCCTTATCTCACACCCCATTAAGTCTATACCGACTCCCGGCTGGAATAAGTGCATACCCCGTCATTAATACCCGAAATGACGTAATTAAATTATTACTATTCACTTAGTAAATAAATTTTCCTAAACATTAACCATTCACTCCCCGATTAATATTTAAATAAATATATTGTCATAATTAATTCAATTAAAATTACAACACACAAGTAAATTTAAAAATCACGAATTAATTAAATATTAAATGCACAAAAATACGGGGTGTTACGCCAATTACCCAAAAATATGAGGCTGCCCAAACTCTCGATGACGGAGAAGCCATATACCATTCCCTTTAAGAATAACGGTGGTGTGAACGTTTCTTCGTCCAAACTCGCAAGCTCCAAGTAGAGCGTCAAATCATAGGGAATGACATGCCAATTTCCGTCACTGCCCTTTTCATTACACAGGCTTGGTGTCTTTTCCTAAATGAGCCTCATAATGTGGTGTGTACCAACGAAGTGCGAGCATTCTATGGATCATTCGTCCGCACCGGGCATAATGTGGCTGAAGCTCCGCGTCCCATTCTCTTTGGAACTTCTGCTCCAGAAGTTGGCTGCCAAAGATGTCCCCAGCCAACACCCATTCATATACCCCATCCCTCTTCCCCCACTTGACAAAGACGTGTGCATGTCCTTCATTGACCTCAACGCTAAATGGATCACCGAAACATACCCAGTGGGACACCTAAGCGAGAAAGCTATCATCACTTTCAAAATTGTGTGCCCAAACATTCTCCCAACGGGCAATAACTCGGCAATGTGCCCGTATCAAGCCACCATCGTATATCACCTCTTTGACCCCAACACCCCCATCAACCTGGCTCCCTGTATTGATAAGGACATTTTATTCGCAATCACAGATATAAAAGGAAAAACTCCTCTCCTATACGCCCGACTCATCACGTCCATGCTAGCGAATGCCGAAATTGCCCGCCACAGTATTTCCCTCGCCTCCCAGCTCCTTTTGGGGTAACCACCCGGACTAGACGTGAAAGCCAACGAACGAACCTCAAAGATAGATTAGAACACGAGAGTAGTGATAAAGAAGAGGCAGTGAGTGAGGATGAAGAAGCGGACACGAGTGGGGAGGAAGAAAGCAACGAGGAAGAAGAAGAGGATATCGCGATGGGCGAAGGTGACGTCGATTATGGTAGTGATGCGGATTCTGATTTTGTGCCAGCAAATGCAGAAATTAGTCGGCGTCTTTCGGCAGTGGAATCATGACTTGATGGGTTCATAAACCAATACAACACTGACCGGGTAGCCGACCTAAGGGCTTATCAGCGCGACACCAGCATGATGCACCGTCTCCAAGCGGAGATGTATCAGATGACTATGGGTACACCATCATCGTGCTATTTCTATGACCCAAGTGTGCCCAGTGGATCCCATGCCCCACCCCAGTGATGCTATTTCTGAAATTTGGTTGTGATAGTGTGGGTTGTTATAATTGTTGGTTATTTGTCTCCTTTTCCTTTGTAATTCATGTGGTCAATCTATATACAATTTTGCATTTTCCTTATTTGTTTGTTTTATTTCTTCGCACTTTTAATTTGCTTTGAGTTAGACTTTAGTCCTTTTTGCTTGAGGACAATGCAAAAGTCCAAGTTAGGGGGGGTCACAAGTGCGTCTTTTTAAAACTTCACAAATTTTCCAAAATGCCCAGAAAATTCAAAAAAATTGAAAAATTTTGAAAAATTCAAAAATATTTTTCTTCAAAATAAATAAAAATTGGAATATAAAAGCTTAAAAAATGTCACAAATATTTTGTCTCAAGTTGTAAAAATCAAATGCACAAAGCCAAAATTGACCAAAGATTGAAATTGAAAGAAAATTGACGACTTAACGAATAACTGTGGAGATTTACCAATCCGATGAGATTTCAAGCCTATCACTTTTTGCAAGTTTTTAAATCAATACGAGTTAATGGTTAACTCAAACTTCATTTTTGCATGTTAAAAAGTCGTTGATGATCTCTATTTTATTGCTTTGATCGGTTATAGGAAACGTGTGAGGTGTTGTCTCGAAAAGCGCGCAAACATATCTCTAAACTAATTTAATCTCGAAATGCATATGGTAAAGTAATTAGTAATCTGGATAATGAAGTAGGCCATTGTTTGCCACCCAAAAATATTGGCCAAAAAAAGTCGTGAAAAAGTACCCCTTTTTGCAACCCGTTTTGAACCAAATAAAATTTTTCCTTTCATTTGACAACCCGAAAAAACCCACATTGACCCGGAATTATGAAAGTTGAAAATCCCATAAATAAAGTCCGAAAAGTGCATAAAGGGTAAGAAAAATAGTAGAGAAATGCTCAATAAAAATAGCCAGAAAAAAAGTGTGAAAAATAGAAGAAAAATAGAAAAAGAAGAAAAAATGAGCAAATGCCCGAAAAAGCACTAACAGACATCACAAGAAAATTCCCAATTACAAATTTCCCCACCATTTCCATGTTACCCAATTACACCTTAAACCGAAGAAAGTCCTTACCGAGTTTGAATTACGAAATCAATTACCGCAGGGAGAGATAAAATATCAAAAGATAATATAAGAAATTAAATGGTGTGAATTAGAGGCAATGTTTCCGTTTCCTTATAACCGTACTCCGACGATGAGATATTTTCACTATAAATTTCCGTCTTTCAATTTTGTGTGCGTGACTTTGTATTCCAATACATTTACTTTTTTTTTATCATGCACACCGAGAGAATAGCCACACTTCCGAGTGATTCATTTGTGAGTGAATTAAGTGACATTTTGAAATCAAAGAGAATTTTCGAAAAGTAACGTAATGATCAATCGGTGGAAATTCGCGGTTCAATTTTTGGCCTCGCACACACACACTATGGCTTGAGACTCGTGAATATGATTTTATGGTGATCAGTTTTTGGAGAGTTTAAATTGTACAAATTTTAAGTATTTTGATTTTTCTTTGAGTCAATAATGAATTTTGTAGGTATATTCACTGCAAACCCTCACGAGACACAACTCATCCTACTGGGGTAACCTAAGAGTTTAAAGGCTTTTTCCATACACCAAATGCAATCGCTCGCCCTCGAAAGAGGTATTCTATCTCTTTTTAGAGTTGGATCATGTTTTGATTCTTTTACATTGCTCGGGACAATCAAAGTTCTAAGTTAGGGGGGTTTGATTAGGCATAAATTCTTCCGAATTTTCCCCTTAATTTAGAGGCTTTTATTACCTCAGACAATGTAAAACGAGTTAATTTGTCTCATATCATTTCTAATGGCTTCATCTAATAAGTATCCCAAGTTTTGTGTATTTCTTATTGATTTTACAGGTATTCAATACATGAAAGAAAGAAAGAAATCGGAAGAATCAAGAGAAGAGAAAGAAGAAAAGTCAAAAGGGCAAAAGCTTAATTTCCACTAGGAATCTGGTCAAGGACCCAAAATGAAAGTCGAAGATCTCGAGTCTACGAGCACGTAGGAAGAAAATACGTTCCAATCTAAGTTTTGGAGTAGAAGTTATGAAGATCCAAAGATGTGAGATCATCATGAGAAATTGAAGAGATAATGAAGAGAAATTGAGAAGAAAATCCGAATCGATTCGGGCCTCATTAAAAAGGGGTCGATCCGAGCCTCATAAGTCACTGTATAATGAAGAATTTACCAGATAGATCCGGTCCTCATAAAAAGGGATCGATTCGGCTCCCAAGTTCACTGAATAAAGGCATATTTACCAGATCAATCCGGGTGAAATAAAATAGGGATCAATTTGGCCATTAGGCAGATCGATCCAAAATGTCCAGAACGGATCGATCTGGGGTTCGAGATTTGGGATTATCTTCTTCAAGCAAAAGTCTTGCATGACTCCAACTGTTGTATTTTTCTTAGTGTTTATATTTCAAACTCCTCCCAGATAATAATGGGGGCTTCTAATTCGTTTTAGAAAAGCTTTTTAATTAGTTTTTGAAGAGAGATTAATAAAAACCCTAGTTTCCATTCAGCTTGATTCAAGTTTCTACAATTCAAGTAAATTCGTTCCAATTCTTTCTTTCATAATTGCTGTAGTTAATTGTTTGCATCATAATTTCATTCTCCTTAGTTCTAAGCTAGTAGTTAAGATGTTTTCATATTTCAAAACCATGTTTTCTTCTTGTTTTAACATGTCTAGTTAAGTTTCTAAGGGTTGGGATGCATGAACCCCACCCGATGTAATTCACGATAATGGGAAATAGAATTTTGAATTAAAGTCTTAGATGAATCATGTTGCATAACTGGTGTAACCATCGTGGGGCTCTTGATCTCGTTTGCCCTAGGTAACCGGGATGCTTAAGAACGCGATGTACGTATTGGTTAATGCAACACCACTTTACTCGCCCTTTCATTACATACTATTAGGGCTACGATCCCTCATATATGTAATGCTTGGGAGTACTAAAGATTAGGTTCATTTAAAATCTTAATTTCGAATCTAGTATCCTACGAAGTGAATTACTAGGGTGTGGGGGATTGTACTCCAACCTCTTGTTCTAATCTCATAGTTATACTTTTAAACTATTTATCATCAGCATTTGTTAGTCGTTAGATTCATTAATAATTATTCTCAAATTTTCATCTAGTAGTAGTGATTTCATCTCTAAAATCACATTTTCATTTTTTTAGAGTCAAATCTAGGTTTGCTTCCATCCTTCCAATGTCGTCAGAATTTCGTTTGTCATTTTTCCCTGAGGATCGATACCCAACTTATCGGAATATTACTTGAGTCACAGGCTTGCACTTGAGACTACATAGCACGCACACTAGACACATTTGTGGTCGCGTCAACAGTACAGTCGGGAGGGAGATCATTCCTCCAGTGACCAATGGTCATGCCATCGGAGCAGAATTGTGAAAAAGTCCTGCTAACAGCTCCTAAGGAGACTGAGAGAATTCAGGCATGGCCACCACCACAGTGGGATTTGCCCCCAACATATCAGAAAACTCCTCATAGGTCGGGAAAACCTCATCCAAGATAAAATAAAGAAAATGATCCTCGAGGTACTAAAATTGTGTTGTCACCATCAGTATGTTCCAGTCGAGGGGTCGATTGCACCATAAAGATACAGGTTAAAGGCGCCATAGTCTACATTGTACGAAAACATAACCTCTAAATTATTGAGATAAAAGACTAATTCCGCACTCATGGGAAGGGCCCTTTTAGAAATAGTAAGACACAAGACAAGAAATAAGAAAGATAAACAAAATGTGAACGGGTGAAGAAACCTCACCACCATACCCCCTTTTATACTTGAAATATTTGGCTAAAAAATAAGGATCCTGCAAAATCCGAATAAAAGACTACCCCATCAAGTATAGTAGCTGATGAAAGTGGAATAAAATCCTTAGGGTGATTTGATTGGACTGCCCTGTTGATAGCCAAGATAAGGGTCATACTGACCGATACCCCCTATTTTTAGAAAATTCCATCTTTTGACAAAATCAAGAACTTAGAAAAATAATCTTTATTTCAAATAATTCAGGATTTTTCCTCCTATATTTTTACTCATTCTGCCTCGAAATAAATTTTCTCTCGTGTAATTCTAATCCTTTTTACCATGTCAGCAAACAAAATAAAAAGTTCCTGTAGATTAAGTAATTTAAAGAAAATATACCTAAATAAAAATCCCATTCATTTCATATATATATATATATATATATATATATATATATATATATATATATATATATTGCCATCATTACATTTTCCGCAGAGAAAAGAAGAAAAACAAATGGGACTCAACCCAAAGCCCTAAATTTTATCTCTCTCCCCCTAGGATCCCCCATCCATGTGCCATGCATTTCTCCCCCGATAACGAGCCGAGGAACGTTCGCTACCTGATCCAAATCCTCCCTTGAAACAAATAGATGACACCAGACAGGAAGGAACCGGAATCGAATCCCAAATTTGAGTCGTCACAGAAGCCACCCAGTCTCGGATACCCCTTATCCAGGTGGTCGACACCCGGATGTGCTGCAAGAAAATAAAAAGGCAAATCAGTCAGTCTAAAGCAAAAGATAAATAGAAAAGATAATGGACCAAGAAATGAAAAGTTATACCTCTGGCTGAAGGATATCCTTCATCATCCCTGACACCGTTGGGTCCATCGCATTAGGGAGATGCATCATACTCATTGATCCCCCTCAATCTAGTAAGATATTATAGGAAGGAGGAGAAAGATGGAGAAATAGAACCTTCAATGCTGCTGCCTCCACTAACATCGATGCATCACTAGTGTTGTGGGCAAACCTCATCGAATGAATCGTACCCCTGCCTAAAATCATCGAAGGTGGAGGCATATTCACCATGTCGTAAATGTATGACAGCATCATCCAGTTCATCACGAAGTCAATATAGTTGTAAGTCACCGTTGTGTCCATATACAATAAGCAGGGCTCGACAACCATCACCACTACCCTGACCTCCTCCGACATCTCTCTAACCGGACTTATATATCTCGGGGGAATTACCGATGGGACCACCACCTCCTCCTCCATAATTATTGGACTTCTCTCTCTCCCAGATACTAAGAGTAACCAAACTCATGCGTCAGTAGCCAACCCATCTACGCATTCAATATTGGTCACCCCTGTGTACTAAATGGCCGTCCCCAAGGGATAAAAAGTCACCTACATTTCTCTAAGATAAAGTCAATACTTTCGCAAGAAAATAGAGTGCTAAAGAAAAGGATTCAAAAGATAAAAGAAGAAATAATATGATCGCTCATCAGGAAATTCAAGACCTGACGTACTGCCAATAAGGAGAGAGACTACTTCGATCGTTTGTTGGACTTCTGCCACTAGTACATCCAACCTAAGTTTCCCACCAACTCATCATGAAAACCAGTCAAACAGGCATTGAACCCGATCACCTCGTAGAACCAAGTCTACAAAAGGATAAGAGTAAGTAATCAGAAGAAATAAAAAAGGAAATAAAAGAAAATGCATAAAGGAAAAATGTAAAAAGAAAATTACCTCCAAAAGATACGCGTCTCTAGTAAAAGTGTACCGATAGCACTGGATGAAATCGTCCAAAAAAGAATGAAGGGTCACCAAAGTCAGGCTCCCCTAGTCATAGAGAGAGAGATTTAAAAATACCCTTAAATATGGTAAAAACCATTAATAGATGACGTCTCTGCTCGATGCCCCAAAAAAACTCCCAACAACATAAGAATAAACAAACGAGCCATATTTTGTACCTACAACCCATCGGTCTTGTCGATTCTCCGAATAAATAGAACCTACTAAAGAAGAGATATACAGACCGAGTCCCCCGATACTATCTTCCTCACATCTCCCAGGGCCGCATCCACCGCCGCCGGTGTCACCCTCAGGGACCTGTCCATCTGTATCTGCATCCCCTTGTAATGTATCCCTAGATTATGATGGACATCAATGGGTATCACCGTCATCTCCCTAAATCCCAAGTGTATGATGTCGGTAGTATCCCACAACCTCTCCCTCAGAGCGCATAAAACAACCATAGAGCACAGCTCCACATCTAGTGCAGATGCCAAATTACCAAAACTCGTAGAAGAGACTACGCAGCGCACCATCACAGGAAGATTCTCCCACACATCCTTAAATCCCATTGTTCCGTATGAGCAAAAGCTCGTAGCAACAATGTCAGTCTGTCAAAATAGAAAAAACTTTTTGTCAAAATTCAAAATTCAAAAAAATAAGAAAATGTGAAGAATAAGAAATGTCAAAAGTCATACGATACTTACATAGCCATTAGGGTTCATCACCCTAAATGAACGGTGGTGCAAAGGCTCGTGCAGAAGAGTCTGATCATCGATAACAGGATCAAGTCAAAAGTGTTCTCATTACCCAAAGCCAAGGGCACCCTAGCCTGCCATTCCAGGCTCACCCAATCGTTAATTCCCAGCCACTCCATGTGGGTCTCGCTACTTGAGAAATTTGCTATTTTCTAGTCTCAAATAAGGAAATAACGTGGTAGAAAACGGAAGAAGAGAGAAATAAACTATATGAAAGCTATAGGAGGCTAAGGGGTATGACGATCGACAGTCCCCTGACACCCACCGATCGCTACTTACCCTTCCCCTTCCCAAGGTAACCCATAAGATCGTATCACTGTCGATTGGAAACCTTTACAACATGTCAATAGGCAACCCCCAGAAATTTGGTACAAAAAAATTGCAGAAAATGCTAGAAAATTCCAAAAATTTCCAAAAACATTCCTAAAATTGCCAAATAAATATTGAAACATTTATTGACCGCAAAAATTATTTTTCAAGCTCCTAAATTCACAACAGGGTTAATACCACGTTTTATCTCTCGCGTAAACCCTAAAAATCAATGCACCCGCATCCCAAAAACTCACTACAACTCTCCAGCGGAATCCTAAAAAACTCATCCTCAGCAGAAATCAAATTCTTCCTCACCAAGGCTATGCAATATCCTACCCCTTCCACAGTAGCAACTCCCGAATCAAACTTTTTCCCAAAAAAAATCCAATTTCCCCAAGTAGAGCTAGAATCCCTAACCGAGCATCTCTCCCTAGAAACACATTCCCCAGCGAAATTTCCAGACTAAGAATTTCAGCTCCCCCAGCAAAGCTATCTCTTCTAAAAAAGACATAATCCCCAAACACATGTCTCTTCCCCAGTAAAGTCTTTGAAAAAGGTAAATTTAAAACTCCCCGGGAGAGTTATTCCCCACGCCTTTGTTTAAGGTCCTCAGAATTGACCTCAACCCTCAAAATTGGCCGCTCTAACTTAAAGTCCTCATAAATGACCTCGACCCTCAAAACTGGTCGCTTCAACTTAAGTTCCTCAGAATTGGTCATTCCTACTTAAAGTACTCATAATTTAACTCGACCCTCATAATTGGAAGCTCCCACCTTAGGTCCTCAAAATTGACCTCGGCCCACAGAATCGGCCATTCTTGACATTTCCTCAAGTCACCAGAATCGACCTCGACCCTCTGAAATGGTCATCCTCATTCCTTTAGGTACGCATAATTGGCTTCTTCCCCAAACATCATGTGGTGTATAATCGATGGCTTTCACTTGTTCCAAGCTCACCCGCTGAGGGTATATGTAGACACCACATTCTACGACCCCTTTAAATCTCTTCTTAGGTCGTTAACACCTCCTCAATTCACTACAAACCATAGGTCATACTTTGAATACCGATCTAGAGGTCATTGAGCACTCCTGAGCCCCGTTTGATTCCGATTAACTTCATCGTTAGAGAAAAAGCTCAATAAATCATCTAAGGGCTCTGAATTCCCTTTTCAATGGTCTGCCCCTATGCGAATCGACATAATGGATCGAACGAACGAACCATTTTACTACTGAAAACTCATCTGGAGGCCATCAGACGCTCCCTATCCCCGATTTAACCCAAATCAACTTTACCTTTGAGGAAAAAATCAATAAATACTTGAAGGGCACTGAAACTCCTTTCCAACGGTTCCCACTACTCGTGAAACAGCATCACTGTTCGGATGAACATTCTATTTTCCTCGAAAAAATTATTTGGAGGCCATCGGGACCTCCTGAGATTCATTTGACCAAATTCATCTCTTCAGATCAACGAGACTGAATGTATCTTTGAAGGTCTATGAATACCATTTCCAATGGTTTGCCACGTGCATGAATTAGCCTAACGGTACGGACGAATAATCTATTTTACTTCGAAAGATCACCTGGCGCTTGACTAAAGTCAACTCTCTGAACTGAGTGAATATATTTGGAACATTGAAGTACCTCGTACAATATTTCTAATAGTCCTCCTCGTGCACGATTCGAACCTATAGTTCGGACAAACGATCCATCATCGTCCGATGATCTTCCGTCCAAAAGATCGACGGGAGACTTCAAGCCCCGTTTGAACCAAAGTCAACCGCAAAACTCGGGAGAGGACTAAATTATTCTTAATGGCATTTGAATTACTTTTCTGATGGTATGCCCCGTACATGATTTGGACCTACGAATTTCTTTTTATGATCATTTTTCTAAGAAATCTACACGAGACTGCCAATAAGCAAGTCCATTTCCCTGCTTATTGGCAGTGTGTCTTGAGTTACCTGCCAATTGGCAAGGCAAGGACTATGCCGATCGGTATTCCCTCTACCCTATATAAGGAGAGCATGACCTCACATCGAAAGGGACCCCATATCCATCAATATTAGTGATATCAACAATATTCTTCTGCAGTCACCGAAGTTTCCTTATGTGAAATTCCTTTTCACCTTTCATTCCCATCATTCCCATACACATAAACTCCATTTTTAATCTATGGGATAAACCCCACCCTTGAGCCGCATGCGAACTACGTGGACTTTGATGCCTTTATAGGCTTTGTAGGCATTTCGGGCAAAAACCCGAGACTGGAGTCCTATTTTCATATTTTCATTTTTTCCTATTATATCCATATATATCATACTTTTGATCCATACTTGTGTGTCTTATCTAGACATATATTATCGTGTCATCATAATGATCAATATCTCAATAAGTGCACACATCATATTTTTTTAATTATTATTTTGGGAACATTCCTATGGGATGACCTCACTCCATCCTTTCCATGTTGCGAGTCGAGCGATTTCGATCTCCACTTATATACACGCACGCACACTTCACGAAGAAATTGAGGAAATTAGTAAACAAGACCATGATAGTCCGAAAGGGCAGGATGGGTGCTTAACACCTTCTCATTATGTAACTTAGACCCCGAACCTCTGAACTATTAGTTTCGCGAGCATCAGATTGTCTTTGATGCCGCTCTCTAGAGGCGACAACATGTTCTTTTTGCTGTTTTGTACAAAATAGGCTGGCGACTCTATCTCTTTCCATTACCCTAACACCAACGATGACCTAAGCACCCCACGATGTATCAAGAGGCGCGGGACCTTTATCTCTCCCACTTTTCCCCCCGAAAACACCTCGGGGAGGACGGAGGAAGATCTCCGGATGGCCACAAAACATAAAATATGTTGAACTTTGATGTTGGATACTTGCTGTACTCCCTGAATATGAAAACCTTGCAACAAAATCTTATATTTAAAACAAAATGAAGTGAAAACATTTGAAGCTGAAAAAAACAAAGTGCAATGGGATCATTGGTAGAAGCGGAGAATAATTACCACAAAATACGCTTGAATAAAACTATCCCTCTAATAAAAAATCCAAGTAATTAAAACAGATTTATCACTTTAATACAAAATTCCAATAATTAAAAACAATTGTTTGAGATGGAATCTGAAAATGATACTTAAAATTACGATATAAATTTTATTTACAGACTAGGTTCCGTAGCATTCATGAAACATAGCTATAAAATTTTGAAAACTACCATAGAAGTCTGAAAATCAGGACTCAAAATTACCATACAAATCTGAACTAGAAAAACAGAACTCAAAACTACTACAAAAAACTGAAAAATAGACTATTAGAGATAATCATTATTGGGATTACCTGGGTTAATTGGATTTTAATTGTGTAGAGCTGCCGTGTACACATATTAGAAATAATCATTAGCCAAGTTGGAAAAGAAAATTGTCCCTAAACAGAGTGTCAACCAAAAATCAACAAACTCAAGATTAAAAATCAGCCGAACCAAAAGAAAAATAAGAATTGAAATACATAAAATCAAAAGAATCTACACAGTAACTCTATAAGAGACTGATAAAATACATATATATTTGGCTGTTCAATAGGAAGATCATGTAGTAGAAGAACAAAACTGAAGTAGAAGAAACCTTAAAATATATTTATGGTCAAATTTTTTTATTTGTGACCTGAACACAACATGTGCAGAAATCCCTAAATAATAAACCCAAAGTTAGAAGAGACATTCATAACATACTATAGCTTTCGTAGGGCAAAGTAATCCATACCTATGTAGGAAAGATGGGGGAATAGCACACCATGGATAATAATAATAATAATAATAATAATAATAATAATAATAATAATAATAATAATAATAATAATAATAATAATAATAACAATAATAATAATAATAATAACAATAACAATAATAACAATAATAAGAATAATAATAATGATAATAATAATAATAGTAATAATGGTAATAATAGTAATAATAATAATAATAATAATAATAATAATAATAATAATAATAATAATAATAATAATAATAATAATAATAAGAAGAAGAAGAAGAAGAAGAAGAAGAAGAAGAAGAATATGAATAATAATAACAACAACAACAACAACAACAACAACAACAACAACAACAATTATAATAATAATAATAATAATAATAATAATAATAATAATAATAATAATAATAATAATAATAATAATAATAATAATAATAATAATAATAATAACAACAACAACAACAACAACAACAACAACAACAACAACAACAACAACAACAACAACAACAACAACAACAACAACAATGACGACGATGACGACAATAATAATAATAATAATAATAATAATAATAATAATAATAATAATAATAATAATAATAATAATAATAATAATAATAATAATAATAATAATAAAAAGAAGAAGAAGAAGATGACATGGGGGACAGTTGAGATTATGAGAGAGATTTGGTTCCATGAGAGAGGGGGAGTGAGAATGTGTAAGGGGGAGAAATGATCATTATGTCACTATCAAAATACCCTTTTTTATTGTGTTACAAAAATAACCCTTATATTTGAATTAAAGTAAAATTTTAAGAGTAAAATAAGGGGGATAGTAAATTTTATTAGGATAAAATTTTAATTACAATTAAAGTATAAAATGAGGTATGGTGAGGTACATAATATTATCTAGTGCCTTGTTGGCTTTAATCCAGACTGTTAAGTGTCTTACGTGTTTATGAAATAGCGAAAAGTCATGCGATATATATATATATATATATATATATATATATATATATATATATATATATATATATATATATATATATATATATATATGCGTATTGATTGATGCTATGCATAAAATATATGCTATATTATTGTCTAAATATATATATAAAATATATGAATATAATTTGTTAAGTCTTGTTTGTATTATTTTTTTCATCGCATGAATGTGTCTCCTAGTTCACTCAAGCTGAAAATTAAGTTGATTTATGTGTGTATTGATATCTTTTGTATTATAACAATGTTTTGGTCCAGGAGGTGTTTGTTTGTAGTCCATGTTTTTATCAATATTTTGTTAAATTTTGTATTAATGAGACAAATAATGGTTAAAGTAGTAATAAATGAGATTTTCGAGAAGCATTTGCTACTATGACATGTACTATTGAGAAAAGTTGCTTAAGCAAAACATGAATAGTGAATATGAGATAAAATATGAATGTAATCCAAATATTAGGTACCAATATAGTGAATTCGCATGTACATTCTTAAACTGTGTGCATTTAGAATTGTTTGAGTATTTTTACATCGAATTCAGATTTAATTTGTAAAGTAGTTATTAGTCATTGTTAAGACCAAGTTATAGGAATCGTAACATAGGAGAAATAATGTTACTATTAACACAATTGTGTGTACTTTAGGAAACATGCATTGTGTTAATGGAGAAAGTTGGTCGATGTTCCTAAAATGGAGAGAGGAACAATGTGAACTTTGGGGAAAATTAATTAGGGGAATTTAGATTGTATTTAGCTTAAGAGACATAAATAATATTAAAATAATAGGCAAATACATTTGTAGATGCGATTACATATCATTGTTTATAAGTTTCTTATATTTTTAATGAATTCAAATATGATATTATTATCTTTGAAAATGTGAATTTATTAATTTGAACTGATTGTGGATTCAGTTCAATTATTTCACACATAAAGTATGTGGTATATATAGTTAGGACATGGTTCTGTGGTTTTGATTTTAATTTTAATTGAAGAAAAAGAATGCATCTTTTTGTGATAATAAGAATATAGGGGTTTTAAAGAATCTTTTCATATGGATGTGAAGATAAATGGTGATTGGGAAAGGAATTTAGAAATTACAGTTAATGTGTGGTCATATGTATGAGGGATCTAACTTATATAATAAGTTGTTTATGTAAAAATTCAAAAACTATTGATGATTAATCGACCACAGGGAAAAAGTTGAAAGCATATTTTGTCAAACAATAACCTTCATTACATACCATCATGTAAGCATAATCAAAAGAACGCACAATTAACAATTTTATAAATATCTATAAATCTAGCACATGAATATCAAATTATACATGTTGTTTGTTCTTTAATCATACAAAAAGGTATGTATTATTTATTTAACGTTAGGATCTTAGATCAACATGATAATCACATATAATCATTATGAAAAACATAAAACAATATTATAATCACTTACCTCCATCATGTCAAAACTCAAAAGATTGATAGAGTAAAGAACCTTAATGATGTCTGATCGGGTTGATCATCGAATTATAGCTTCATCTTATTTTTGCCAAAAACCATGTTACAGTTTTAGCGTATTTCAACGGTTAAATATTCCTCTATGGTCAAAATATTATTCCGAAATTAACTCTTGTTAAGAATTTAGATTTTTCTCCCATATCCTATAATTTCATTATGTTTCTTTTAATGTTTCTGAATGATGGAATTCTAGTCACTTATTTATAGGCAGGGATAAAAACTAAATCTCCAAAAGTCACTTAATCTCAATCGTCCATCAAGATAGATACCTAAGATTCCTTTTGACTTTTGGTATTTAGAGTACCCTTTCGTTAATCAAATTGAATCTTAGTATTAATATAATTATGGAGCACATTATATAGAATTAGTTTTCAAAATAATTCTACCATCCTCCCACTTGATCGATAATTATCATAAGGCACGCAATAATCTGTTAGTCATCCTTAAATGGTTTTTCATAAACACCTTAATAAAAAAACCATTAATGCAAGTCATGGCGCTCACATACTAATTCAAGATCCTAAATATCTTCCATGCACCACAACATTAACAACTCATTCAAAAAGTTCTATAAATTGAGTTATTTAATAATGGTCCAATAATGTATTATATAAAAGCCAATTTCTATTACATTCA